>CM073581.1:38460197-40960197 GCA_037074715.1 Magnolia kwangsiensis
ATTTCGATCGCCGAACCCGGTGCCGACAGCCTCCATAGTACCTCATTCTCGGCCCCCAGTGTATATATGCTAGGTTCCGATCCTGGGATCCTATAAGGAGGATTTTTCAAAGTACATTTGTCTCATGAGAAGTATAACCACAAGTAAACCCAAATCATAAAGGCAACATCATCATCACATATCCACTAATATAATCATTTGAATAAAATATTGAAAGAGAAATACATATATTGAAATCAAAGATCCAGAAGACAGCTGCACGCTCCAAGCTCAGCACTGCTGCAACCTAACACCACCTGCACGCATCTATCGTGCATAAGCTTATAAAAAGCTTAGAGGGTGGTGAAAGTGTGTGTATAAGATAAGTGCCAAGTTTTTAATAAAGCTCATAAATCATACATCATCGGGATAAGCGAAAATACTGACAGGATCATGAATCATACGATATCAGAGTAAGCGGAAATATATTGGTAAGTCCATGAGTCATATAATATCAGAATACGTAATACAAATCAGCTATGTAAATGAGGAGTCATAAAAAGCCAAATATCAGATGTCGAGGGTACAATGCAATATGTAAATCCTGCTAAGTCCGTCTAGGCCATATAAGTATAGAAAATATAACGACCCAAAATGTTATATGAATGCTAATGTAATGTGTGATGCGAATAAAATGACCAAGTTAAAGTGTGAGGTCGGGATGATAGTACGTAGTATTGCAGGCTACGGGGTCCATCACAAGGGACTTCTATCCAAACTAGTCCCATACCTAAATTTGGATAGTCAAACTCAATGTAGTAAACTCCTGGTCTCAGGTTAGTCGCGTGCCCAACTAAAATCCTGGCCATGCGAAGGTACACGTAACAAATAGTTACGCACCATCAGCCCGAGTGGATAGTGAATGAATGAATGAATGAATATGTAATTCCTGCTCAATAAGTCCACATATCAGTACGGTTCCTCTCTGAGATCATCACCGGAGTTTAGTACACTCCAAATGGCACTGCCCCTCTCCCAGCGGCACAGTCCAAGTGAGCATAAGAAACCTCACTATCCACCTGACCAATAGTCTGCCAATACCTATCCGGCTCATCGATAATGGATCCATTTACGAGCTGGTCATACTCAGCCTAGCTTATAGCCCCCTCACTCGGGCGGATAAGGCCACACCCCTTTCCAACCGACCATGACATAGTGGGAGACACAGCCTCATGGTATAGGCACCGACGCTCATATTCCACTTGGTCTAGACGTTGGAGCATCTCCTGTTACCAAGGAGGTTTTTGAATTTTTACCCAAGGACATCTTACGTGCCCACAGTACTAGAACCAAGCATTTTTGGTGTCTCATTTAGCCATCCATGATGTGTCTATGGAGGTCATGGCCCTTATGTCACTAGGGATATAATGATCAAGTCACATATATGTGAGATGCATGAGTCACACTATCCAGTCATGCAACAATCCTAAGCGTACGGCGCGATAATGTGGGCACTCCATCTCATAAGGAGTCCCATAAATAGTCTGCCCAATGACGTATCTATGATCAAACATTCCTCATATCAGGCATATATATGATGCGTATGGGCATGAATCATGGAGTTATACTAAGCATTTTATATGGTGACGAATTATTCTCACAACGAAGATGGGCCTTGAAGGCCTACACACAACAAGTATGAGCCTATCAATGGGCCTTAGGGAGAGTTATAATGCGGATATTTAACCAATATTATTCTTACAATGTGGACGTCAAACCAACATTGCTCCCAAGGCATGACCCGCCATAAATGTCATTACATAACCCATGGTGGAATCACATAATGCAATAGACCTTGTATACGTCAAATAGGCCTCAACCCACGGGCCCTAATACATCACAATGGGTCTTAATCCATAGGCTCCAAATACAACACAATGGGCCTCAACCCGTGGGCCCTTATACATCACAATGGGCCTCAACCCATGGGCCCTAATACATCACAATGGGCCTCTACCCATGGGCCCCACATTCATCATAATGGGCCTACATACGCGGGCCTCAAATACTTAACAGGTGGGCCCTGCACCTAGGCTTCGAAACATGCAACAGGTGAGCCCCGCTCATGGGTCAAAGATATATCTTGATGAGTCACATGTATATCAAAGTGGGCCTCTTGATTAGGCCACAAAATACATCAAAGTAGGCCTGACGGATGGGCCACAAAGTACATCAAGGTGGGCCTAATCACATGGGCCTCATGCATATATCAAGTGGCCCTCAACAATGGGCCACAAATACATCAAGGTGGGCTTAATTGCATGGGCCTCAACAACGGGCCACAAATACATCAAGGCGGGCTTAATTATATGGGCCTCATGCATCTATCAATTGGGCCTCAACAACGGGCCACGAATACATCATAGTGGGCCTAATCACATGGGCCTTATATATATACCAAGGTGGGGTCCACTTGGACTATAGATCTGTCTTATTTTTAGTCTCAAGCCCTAAAACAAGCTTTCAAAATGGTTGGATAGATTGGATGCAACACATGCATCATGGTGGGGGTCCACATGAAGGCCCACCATCATGTGTATATTATATATAATATAATATATAATCTATATATAATATATATAATACACACACACACACACACACACACACACACACTGTAGTCCCACACGTGGGGTGGGTCCCACACGTGGGGTGGGTAGAACACATAAATCATGGTGGGTTCCACCGTCCACGGTTAGTGGATGGTGTGGATGAAACACATACATCACTGTGGGTCCCACATGGGGCCCACCATAATGCTTATTTGCAATCCAACCCGTTGGTAAGGTCACACGGACCTAGTTGAAAAGGAAAAATAAATTTCATCTTGATCCAAAGCTTCTGTGAACCCAAAAAGTGTTTCAATGGTAGATGTTAAATCACCGTTGTTTCTTATGATGTGGGCCACCTGAGTCCCAAATCAGGCTGATTTTTGGAGGGCAGCCCACTTCCCTTAGGGCCTACAAAATGGACAGTGTGAATATACAAAACACACATCATAGTGGGGCCCACGACTGGGATCGTGGGTCCCTGCTCGTCTGCCTGCTAGCGCAGTAGGCGCTGCCTGCGCCTCTGACAACAACAGCATCAGCTGTTGCATGTATATTTTTTTATTTTTTATTTTTTATTTGAAAAAGAAGTTTTTTTGTGGTAAGGCCCGCATCAGGGGAAGCCATCCCAACCACTAGATTCCAGGACCTAAGACGGACCAAACAAGCCCAATATTCAATATATTTTGGGGTATAGAAAAATAAGGGTAGATTTCAATGGTAATGAAACTTTTTTCAACGCTATGGCCCGCCAGAAAATCAGATTGACTCCATTTTTTGGCTCAACGCCTAAAATGAGTTGGTAAATAAGATGGACGGCATGGATTGAATCCATATATCAAAGTGGGGCCTACATGAGCAACCCTTCCCAAAGGCTTTGAAACAAAGCTAATATTTGTGTTTTTCATTTGGACGCTGGACGGTTTGGGCAAACCAAGTACATAAGGTGGGCCCTGCTCAAGTGGGCCACCAATTGATAGATGGTGTAGATACAACACATGTAAAGTAGGCCCCACCTACATATGGCTTAGACAAAATACATGCTTCATGGTGGGGTCCATCCGGGTTGGCCACACGACCACATTATCACATACACATAGGAACAATGAAAGAGAGAGGGAGAGAGAGAAAGAGAGAAGAGGGACACGTGTGATGGAAGGATCCTGACACTATGGGCCCTCTCTTGCATTCAATCATACATCAAGCGGGTCTCATTACATATGGGCCCTCCGATTCAAAATTAACGGTGGAGATCCTTTCTCTACCGAAATGGAAGGTCTAGATGACCTTATCCATGTAAGGAAAATAAACGTCATGATGGGGTCCATGGAGAATGGCCCCATCATGGAATGATCATGAGGATCAAGGAGGGCCATAGGCCACATTTTAGGGTCCAAAGTGAGATCCATACCATCAATCGGTAAGCCTCACTTGGTCTATCAAAAAAATATGAAAACTAGCCTATAGAAGCACCCACCGTTCGATTTTCTCGGTCCGTTGGAAAGTCGATCTCCTTGTGTCTCACTTTGATGATCGATGATGAGAGTTGAAGGGCTAGGATGAAGGATTTTGGGAGAGAAAAGTGGCTAGACAAGTCACTCTTTTCTCTCCATGGGAAGGCTTGGACGTGAGCCTCTTCTCCTGCTTGGGACAATGTGATGAGAAATGAGAGAGAGAGAGAGGGTTGTAAAGAGAGAGAGAGTAGCTTAGGTAGGCCATAATTAATTGTAAGAGAGGGTGACTAACAATAAATGCTTGTAAGAGGGCTAGGGGATAGGGTGACTATATTTAGGGTAGGATGGCTATAGCTAGGGTAGGGTGGTTATATCTAGGGTAGGATGGCTATAGCTAGGGTAGGGCGGTTATATCTAGGGTAGGGTGGCTATAGATAGGGTGATGTCATCCATCACCCTCATGATTACCTAGGAATTGGTGCCACATGGGATGGAGGGTTCCGCAATGTGCGGTCCATGGTCATTATAATGCACGGTTCGCATCTTATGATCTAAGCATCGGATTGGCGCACTACACGTGGAGTTGGAACCACGACGACGGTGCATCACAATGGTACAGGTCTCGGATTAAGCCAACTCAAATCTACAAGATATAACTTAGGATCGTGCGCAAACATTGATTATAGGTCACAGGTTGCCGGAATTCGACGGAAAGGATCGCGGGAGTCGACGGAACAGTACAGACTAGGATATGGGTCTTACAACCAAGCTCCTCTCCACCCCTGATCTCCTCTAATCTCTCTTTCTCTTACCACCTTAATCCCTCTTAATTCTCTCTAAATTTCTCTCTTTTCTCTTAAACAATCTCCTAATCTTTCTTTATTTTCTCTCTTTCTCTCTTAATCTCTCCTTAATTCACTCTAATTTTTTTCTTTCTCTTAATTTCTCTCCACTCTTGCTAGAAAAAATGTTAGAAATGAGAGGGAGTTAGGGGATTTTGTGGTGTAACTTTTAGGATAGGCAGGGAATAAGAAGAAGGAGGGGTAGAATGGGGAGAGAAAGAAGGAAAAAGGGATGGCTAAGCATGGGCAACGGATGGGTTACATGATGGGAGGCATGGGTTGCTTTGACTAATGGGGAGAGAGAAGTGATGTATTAATTGATTGATTGATTGATGAATGGATTGATTTGACAACATTGTTATTTGAGCAAGTGGTGCCATTGCGTTGCACTACCCACCTCGAATTATATTAAAAGCGTAACTTCTAATTTAGGGATTGTAATGGGACATGCCACGTGGCGTTAGAATTATAATGCCCATGCGGTCGTTAAGGTACAAGTCTTGGGGTGTTGTGGTACTGAAATAGGGTTATGATCAAAATTCGTTGATTTGGTCCGCCAAGAACACACTGGTGTAGAACTGTATAGAAGGTTTTTCAAAGTTACAGGTCTTACACCAACAACTTACAAGCTTAAACTGTGAATGCTTCAGCAACCTACGAGTCTAAACTATGAGTGCTCCAACAGTGTATGAGCCTAAACTGTGAATGCTCTAACAACTTTCGTGCTTACATTGTGAATGCTCCAACAACTCATGAGCCTAAATTGTGAATGCTTCAACAACTTACAAGCTTAAACTGTGAATGCTCTAACAACCTACAAATTTAAACTGTGAATGTTCTAAGAACCTATAAGCCTAAACTGTGATGCTCCAAGTACTTACGAGCCTAATCTATGAATGCTCCAACAATGTATGAGCCTAAACTGTGAATGCTCCTACAACTTACGAGCTTAAATTGTGAATGCTTCAATAACTCATGAGCCTAAACTGTGAATGCTTTAGTAACTTACAGCTTAAACTATGAATTCTCTAACAACCTACGAATCTAAACTATGAATGCTCCAACAACCTATGAGCTTAAACTGTGATGCTCCAAGTACTTATGAGCCTGAACTGTGATGTTACAACTATTCAAGAGCCTAAACTGTGATGCTTTAACTAATTAAAATCTTAAATTGTATTTGTTCCAACTACTCATGAGTCTAAACTGTAGATGATGCCTTAGTTCTACTAATTAAACTCTAAGATAGTTCTGCCCACTAAGGAGAATGCAATGTAAAGTATGCTAACAAGCAAAAGTTAGAATGATTAAATTATTATCATATTATATACCTCAAGTTAGAAGGAAACATGCATTTGAAATATGAATTAATATAGGTTAAAAGTCATTTATAATTATATGTCAGAATATAAGAAGAGTTGCTCATAGCCTATATGCTTGAAATTGTTTGAAAAGTGTAAAAGAAAATTCTCGTATATTTTGGAATTGTCAATACATTACAATAATTTTGGGATCGTCAATACATCACGATTATTTTGAAATTATCAATACATCATGGAATTGGATTAAGGAATTGTGAAGCCCCGAAATGCTAATCTTGGCTAACTTTGCAAGAGAGATAATTGCTCAAGATCCTGGAACATACATGTTATAGATGAGAGGTCATTCCTGATTAAGGGACATTTGGTGGCTCATGGACCACCACAACAAGAGTAACATTAAAAGACGAACCGCCATGACAGAAATAATATTAAAAGGTGCTCAAAGCTGGAGTTACCGGAGTTATCACAGTGGAGGGCTTCAACAAAAAATGAATTGTATAAGCAGTTGTAACTACGACTGTGGAAGATGTAACTGTGGCCTCACTGTCAAAACATAATCTATGTTGATATCTACCCCCAATGGTTGCCAGAATGACTGTCATTTCCTGATCAGCCTCCACGTTACATGGGGTAAACAAAGGTCTGTGCAAAGAGTAGTGCTGCCACCACTGCCTGCACCGCCGGCATAGAAAGTTTCACTTCCCTTTATGGGAAAGCCTCCACAATACTGAAAAAGATTTGAGGGTCAGTTTGAAGAATGTTGATTGGCAAAATGGCATGCATCTCGTGAGGGAGAGGGGAGTAGTTGGCGCTAAAATTCATGAAGATATTAGCCACTGACGAGTAGCTAAATTCTCCATAATCGAGTGACTCTTTCTTTAAAGGAGTGTTTTCTTGACCAGTCGGGGTAGATACATTTTGCAAGACCTCTTAACCAACCGTAGTGGATTCGCCCACGACATTGTCCTCCTCGTCAATATTTACTTTCCCTGCCTCTTTCAAGTCACCGCCTGCAACGCCTTGATTTTTGAAAGTCGAGTATACGACTTGTTTTCTAAAAACCTAAGTGGTAACCTTTAATTATAGCTAAATTTCACGTATTTTCTCTTTTATTTTCTTTACAGAGTTGACAATTTAGCGAAAGAGAAACTGATCAAGCTTAAAAGAAATTTACATACACATTCAGAATATATGAGTGACTGCCTATAAGGCTTACACAAACCAATGTCTCAATACTTATAATTACAAAATGAAGTAATTTAACATATGAAATAAAATAAATTGTAACTAGTCTTAAGTCACAAAATCATGCACCTTCTCTTGGCAAATGTAGCCATGTATCCTTGATAATTGTACCTTGCTCCTCATTAATCTAGACATGAATATCATTTAAACCACCTGCACTACCTGTACGGTTATATATTCGATGAATGAGTGGCCAGCTTAGTCTGAATTCCCCTCAAGATTATACACTATCGCATTAGTTAAACATAGTTTTGAATAAAAAAACTTACAAAATAATTCATGATGCAATCTTATTTAAATGCATGAGTGCATAAATAAGCATCAACTGGGGATGCACATCCAATTGGCCAAATGAATAGACCTTTCAAATACTCGGTTCATTTATGCAGGGGAATGAGTCTTTCAAAAAGTCGAACGATTCATGATAAAAGGTTGGACCTTTTAAATAGTCGGTCCATTTAAGCAAAAGAATGTGTCTTTCAAATAGTCAACTCATTCAATTTGTGAGAGAATGGATCTTTTAAATAGTTGACCCGTTCATGTAAGAGAATGGACCTTTAAAATAGTCGGTTCATTTATGCAAGAGAATGGGTCATTTAAATGGTCGGCTCATTTGTGCACGAGAATGACTCTTTCAAATAGTTGACCCATTCATGATAAGAGGATGAACCTTTCAAACAATCGGTCTATTTAAGTAAAAGAATGAGTCTTTCAAACAGTTGACTTGCTCAGGTAAGAGAATGGACCTTTCAAACAGTTGGTCTATTTAAGAAAGAGAATGGGTCTTTTAAATAGTTGACTCATTCAACTTGTAAAGGAATGAGTCTTTCAAATAGTCAACCTGGTCATGTAAGAGAATGGACCTTTCAAACGGTCGACTCATTCAATTGTCAATGAATGGGTCTTTCAAACATTCGACCCATTCAAGTAAGAGAATGGACCTTTCAAACAATTAGTCCATTCAAAATGAAAAAAAGGGTCGTTCGAACAGTGCACTCATCTTTCAAACAGTCAACTAGGCACCTGATAATGCCTAAGTGCCGTGAATGCATGTTTAGCCTAACCATTATTATTCCAATTTGTAAGCAGTCATTTTAAAAAAGATCAAAGGTCACTATAGCGGGCTCATCACCCAACATAGGCCCATAACGTAGGCATAGTGTCTCATACCACCATCCCCGGCTCATGGGACTCAAATATTATGATGTTTAATGGTGTCCTCCTCAACTAGTGGCCAATCACAGTTTAACTAGTGGGACTTACCATCGCATGGTCACATAAAATAATCCATCAAGCCGCTTAGAGAAAATATACAACAATCCATGAATGGTAAGTCCACATTAATATTCCATTTAATCCATCAGTCAAAGTAGTAACCGGGTCGAGGGTCCATTATAATTATAATCAATCAAGTTACATCCTAAGTCAGAATATAGATATATAAGTGAGATTTTTCACTAATAAATATAACAATTTAAGTTCTATAAGCAATCCATAAGCAATCCACAAGCATGAGAAGATATACAAGTACAACATATAAATGTTTATACAAGATAAATGTTGAGCATATAATTTGATAATCAGATTAAATAACTAGCACTCGTAATCATGAATTAGAGATGTCAGTTATCAGTTGAAATTAAAATTGAACTATGACTTATGCTAACTTGGAAGAGGAAAGCTCATGGGGAAAAGTCATCATCTTACAAGTCGAATCGCTCACCAATGTTGTTAGGTGGTGCGCACTCCCTTAGAGTCGAATCCATGATAAGTGAAATTGCCCCATTGATGGAAGAGAATCCAATGGCCGACGTTGAAAATCGCCTAGAACAGGGTCCCAACCGGGTTGAACTCGAGAACCAGCCAAGTCGACTTCGCTAGACATTTCTCAGTAATGTTAGAAGAAGAAAGAGAAGAGAAAAAAATCAAGATGAATCTTAAAAATAAAATTTTGAAATTGAAAAGTTCTAAAAACCCTAGATTAGAAATTTTCAGAAAATAAGAAAAATATAACCTAAAATGAAAATCAAACCTAAAAAAACCTAAACCTAATCGTGTTCAATGCCACTCCCCAGCAACGGTGCCAAAAAATTGTTCATAACCCCAAGTGTAGGGTCGCGGCGTAGTAATAACTCGTTGAGACTAAGGTCGAATCCACAGGAAATGGGAAACACGGTCTAAAACTAATCTAAGTCTAACTTGGTTGGTCTGGGTTTTTAATCTAGTGATTTAGAAAAAGGTTTTGAAATAATAAAGATAAAAAGACTAAGGATCCAGGAATCCACCTATAGCAACTTGATATTCAATCTACTTGACTCAACGATAACTCGATTGAAATCGAAGTCCTATCCTATCTAATTGGGTGATAGAGCGGTTAAAACAGAATCTGAACTTTCATTGGATTAGTTTCCAAATATCCATCTAATTGCAATGATGGTAGGGAATTCAATTATCCACCATGCCCAGGAGACGATGGTGAACAACGACTTATACACATCACACAATTTAAAATAAGTAAGAAGATATTCAAAGTTCTCACAACATCCACTGTAATTGGAGTCACAATAAACTATAGAAAATTGAAAATATTTCTTAAATCAAACTAGAAATCAATGAAGTTCAACATAAACTTATATTAAAGTAAGATAAACATCAAAATAAACTATAGGTTTCATCCCTTAACCTTCACTAAGAGATTGTCCTAACAAGACTAAGGCTGTGTTTGTTAACACTGAATTTTTGCACTTAACGCGGAATAGGGAAAATTTTTTGTGTTTAGTGGTGTTTGTTAATGCGTTATTAACGCAGAAAACGGAAAGCGCTAAGTGATTTTTCACTGAATTCTTTCCGTGATAGGAGTCTGGCTTAATGGTGAATGCGGAATGCGCTCCGTGATTTTTCATTAAACAAAAATTTTTGCTTCCTAAAGTACTCTTTTTCAAATAACTACAACAATTTTGTCTTTTAAATTGTTTGTGAAATATAAAATGAACCTTTAACCTGTGAATCTTTTTTATGCCCTACCATGATTTATGTGTTTGATCCACACCGTCTATCAACTTTTTCAAATCATTTAAGGTGTGAGCTAATAAAAAAAGCAGGTCCAATGATTAATTGGACCACAAGGTGGGGATTGAACGTCCACCATTAAAAACTTCTTGGGAGCTGGAGAAGTTTCAAATCAAGTTGATATTTTTATTTTCACTTCATCCACATCTACCTGACCTAATGAATAAGTGGATGGTAAAAAAAACATCACAGTGGCCCTTAGAAAGGTTTCAACGGTGGATGTCATTATTACTACAGTATCCTTTGGTGTGGTTCATTGGAGCTTTGGACCTGCTTCATCTTTAGGATCACATTTTTAAATAATATGAGAACGGCTTTGATAAAATACTTACATCATGGTGGGCCCCACAGAGCCCTTCCGTTCGGGCGGGGGTAGAACGCAATCCGCGTTTGAAGCGGATGGGCGGGGGAGGCGGCTTAGATACTGCCAGGTTGCGTAGCGCGTTAGGTACTGAAATGACATCACCAAGTTATATGGGCCCCACTGTGATGTATGTGTTTTATCCACACCGTCTATCCATTTTGAGATATCATTTTAGGGCATGATCCAAGTAATGAGGTAGATAAAAAGTTGTAGTGGGCCTCACCATAGAAAACAGTGAGGAGAGTGATTCCCACCGTTGAAACTATCCTAAGGCCCACCATAATGTTTATTTGAAATCAAACCTGTTCAGAAGTTAAAAAAAGACATGAAAGAAGGAAAACACAAATATCAAGTTGATTTAAAACTTTTGTGGCTTTTAGAAGTTTTAAATGGTGGGCGTCATTGCCCCCACTGTTTTTTATGCTGGGGTCCACTGAGGCTTTGGATTTAACTCATTCTTTAGATCTTGCCCTAAAATGATCTCTCCAAATGGATGGACGGCATGGATACAAAACATACATCATGGTGGGCCCAATAAACTTGGTGAAGTTACTTCAGTAGCCGGTCTCGCTACTCAAGACCTGTCAGTAGCTAATCCGTGCCCGGGCTGGGATGGAATTGGGAAGCAGATTGGCTGGTGCACTGACGTCATCAAGTTTCATGGGTCCCATAACATATTTGTTATTTCCAAACCATCCATCCATTTTGTGAGCTCGTTGTAAAGCTTGAGCTGAAAAATAAGATAGATCTAAAGATAAACTGGACCACATTACAAAAAGCGGTGGGAGATTAAATGTCTACCATTGAAACCCTTTTGGGGTTGCAAAAGTTTTGGATCAATATGAAATTTGTTTTTCCTCTTCATCCAGATATTTTTGACTTTATGAATATATTAAATGGAAAATAAATGTTATAGGGGGCCCTGCGAATTTTTTAACGGTGAAAATCATTATGCTGCTGCTATTTTTGGTGTGGCCCATTTGAGTTTTGGATATGATTCATTTTTTGGATAATGCTTTAAAATGATCTAAAAAATTTGGTGTACGGTGTGGATATAATAAATACATTATTGTAGGGCCCATGTAACTTTGATCTCCTTTGAACCGTTCGTGCAACTCGGACCTCGAGGAAAGTCTGCGTTCGTCTTCGCACGACACGTATCTACATTAGCTATATAGCTCGTCTTTGTAGGAAGTTCTTGCGCTAGAAACCTATATGGGCACACCTTGACTTTTGTGAATAATGATATTTTAATTTTCTATCAAGTAATTCATATTTTATTTGAATTAAATAGAATAATTTTATTTTTATTTAATAAAAAATAATTTCTTTATAATGTAAAATATTCCCAAACAAGAGATAGGGGCAAATGTGTCAAATTAACATATTTCAAACATTTCATATGTTTGTTAACAAACAGATTGTTTCAAATTCAGTACTAAATTTTCAAACTTCAGCCATAATTACCAAACAAGTTTTTTGACTTCGGATTTTAGATTCAGGCTTCAGATTTCAAATTCAGGATTTGGACTTCAGATTCAGGCTTTAGACTTCAGATTTAACAAACGGGGCCTAACTGTAACGCCACGAAATTTCAAGGCCCGAGTCTTTACTAGTCCTGCGATTCCTAGGCATTAATCTTGTTCACACGTCATTCAGATAGTGTGATTGAATTTATACATTTTAAGTATTCAGGTACCAATTCATGATAAGGAAATTCGTTGTATTTATCATTCCATTTAAAAAGGAAAATTTCAATGAATCACCAAATGCTCACTCAAATGGGAGCTTATTACAAAATCAAGTTGTAGTGGACATGTAAATAAAACTAAATCATGAAGCTATTTTCTTATTTATTTAGTACAGTCATTCATAAGGAAGTGATCCTCTGGGTCTTCAATCTATACGTCACCTGCATCATCTATACGGTTGGAGAGGGTCAACACCCTACTCATAGTGATGGTCATTCCTTAAAAGTTTATAATAATTCAAGTGATTCATAAGAATAATAGAAGGGTACTGATACATCTCATACTCCACATATACAAGGGTATTGGTATGCGCAATCATTCTACATGGTATGTATGCCTTACAAAAGATGTGTGGTTCATCACACTCAATAATCATAATCACATTGTGGAAGGCAGTTTAAGATATTCGACTTACTCCACATTCTAACACTACGGAGATTCGCCGGCCTGTCCTACGTTAATGTGGATTTATGCAAACATCTCAAGGCGATAAAACAACACGATTAAGGGATTTACATGATACGATGTGTTCATGGAGTGACTATTTGTGACATCCAATCTTGAGAAGTGATATAACACGCACAATGATTTACTTACATCGATTGTGCATCACGCCAACCAATACACAGAATTACGTGTCGACCAAGAGGGCTGCTACCTGAAACGCATTACATCCACAATATTTTGATGATCAATAGAAGTGGGATACTTGACATGATACTTCCATGTAGGATAAATAAATTATTTGAATTTCTACAGTGCTGGTTCATAAGGAGATGATAACAGTATATAAATTTTGAAACAAGAAAAAAAAATATAACAAATTAAATTGCAAAGCTTAAAGGAAAGACTCTCACCTTAGGTTGTTGGATCATATTCTACTCAAATAAATACCCTGGGATGTATTTTAAGGTCAGATTCTACTTTAATTCACCTAGTTTGGATTTGTTTTAAGTTAGATTTCAATTAGGTTCAACAAATCTAAGGAATCTGATTTAAATTATACCCATGACAAGGTAGGTTCCAACTTACCCTGTTTAGGTCCATCCTACCACTGAGTCAACTCGATTTGGTGTGATGAATTCTTATTGTAGGGAGATAATATGGTTTGGAAAGAGGATGTGGATTGTGTCCTACCCTCGCCTGTCTCTAGCCCTGAACGAGTGGTTGTGGGTGGGCCCACCGTGATGTATCTGTTTATCTAAGCTGTCCATCCCTTTTCTCGTATCATTTTAAGGCATCAAGACAAAGATGAGTCAGATCTAACGCTCAAGTGAGCCACACCATATAATAAGCTTGGTTGCATTAAATGCACAAAGCAAGAAATGCCAATTGCATTAAATGCAGAAATCATCTGAGGTGTGGTACATTTGGGCGTTGGATCTACCTCATTTTTGTTTCACGCCTTAAGATGATATGAGAAAAGGGATCGATGGTTTTGGTAAACAAATACATCACGGTGGGCCTACCCACAGAACTACCTATTCGAGGCTAGAGACGGGTGGGGGTATGACGCAATCTGCATCCTTAGAAAGAAAAGGAAAGAAAAGAAAAGAAAGAAAATTAAGGGAGAGTGGATCTGAACCATACTCAGGTGGTGGATTGTTACACTAGTTTCTTCTTCTCTTTCCTGTTAGTCGTTGGCCGGTGGATTTCGGCACTCGATCTCCTCCTACTCTCTCTTTTTTCCTCATTTTCCTCCTCTTTTCTCTCTCGCTTCTCTCCCAGCACAACTTCAGGATGTTCCTCCCTTTCTCCACATGCCAGGACTTTATAGGCCTTCGTACGCAGCCCAACGGAGGAGAGTTTGATCGGGTTTGCGTTTGTGCAGGCCTACTGGATTCTCGATGTTGGGTCAGCGATGGTTCTGGATTCTCATCTTAGATATGTTGATCTACTTCCTCCAACATGTTGGGGAAGGTTTCTAGGTTGAAGGCCCTAGAGATGCACGATCTTGATCCCCGTTTCAAGACCAGAACTGTCCTCACCGTTCAGTGATTGTTTGAGGAAGATGGACCGTGCTTCGATGGTAGATCTCAGTCTGGTCCATCGTCTTCCAACGTGAGGCTACCGGATGGTTTGAGATTACCATCTGACGTGTTCTGGCCCACCAGATTGATGGTCGGTGCGAGATTGCTAGATCTATTGCGAAACACGAAGTTTCCTCCGCATGGTGTGGCGCGGCGTGAAAAATGGCGGAACAATGGGATGTCGTTCTCCCTCCCACCTTCTTTCCTTATGTAGATTGGGTCCAGAAGCTTTTCTTTGGAGAATGGTCGGTTCAACACGCATGAAATCCAGAGGTTTCCTATCTTGGTGAAGCTTGATTCGCAAGGCCTGTGGGATCGCTGGAAACAACGTGCGGCCCTGATCTCTTCACGTGCAGGGCTCGCCTTGATCGAATTTTGGAATGGTGATCGGTGGATGGTTTTGATTTCCTATCTACCGTGATGGTGGCCCACGTCGGATCTGATCCGAGGATTTGGTTCTTTTCAAAAATTCCACAAGCGGGAAGAATAGGAGAGAGATTTCTCTTTTCGGGATTTACCGGGTCGAACGTGGTTTGACCAGCTTTTAATCTTTGGTGCGCCACAGTCTACATGCTCCCTGTGCACAGACACTTCATATGGTGTCTACACTTGGTTCGTTGGAGTAGTCGGACCTTAGGGTTCCACGATAAATCATCCAAGGCTTAGGTGGGCCATGCTTTACAATATTAGTGTTAATTCTCAGGGGAAAAGAGTCCAGGTTGTGTGTTCGTACTTATTAGGCCCTTATGGTGGTGTTTGGTACTAAAAGTTCGAGATGTTAAAATCTACCCTCAGAGAAAATTTCATCCAAAATTTCCTCTTCTTGGGTATTAGTCTTTGTCGAAGAGATTGGGGTACTTTTCTTTCATTTTCTCCTCGCGTTCACATGTTGTTTCTTCCTTGTCATGGTGTGACTATAGGACCTTTACCAGCGAAATGATCTTCATTTGGAGTATTTGTTCCTTGCGATCGAGGATTTGTACGGGTTCTTCCATATAGGTGGCATTATCCCTCAACTCTATTTGCTCCCAGTTGATGACGTGAGATAGGTCGGGTTCATACTTCTTTAGCATGGAATGTGAAAGATGTTGTGAACATTGGCCATTTGCCATGGTAATGCGAGGCGATAGGATACTTCCCCTACTCTTTATAGTACTTCAAATGGTCCGATGTATCATGGTGCAAGCTTGCCTTTCTTTCCGAAGTGCATCATGCCCTTCATGGGGGACACCTTCAGGAATACATGGTCTCCTTCGTAAAATTTGAGTGTTCTTCATCACACACCCGCATAACTTTTCTATCTGCTTTGTGCAGCTTGGAGGCGCTTATTTATTGTATCGATCTTCTCAGAAGTAACTTGGATGATTTTGGGCCATAGAACACCCTTTTCTCCCACTTCTGCCCAAAAATGTGGAGCAGCGCAGCAGGAGCGTTCGTATAGGGCCTTGAATGGTGCCATGTCGATGCTTTCCTGAAAGCTGTTGTTGTAGGTTAATTCTGTGAGGTGGAGGTAGTCGTCCCAGTGCCTTTGAAGTCCAGGATGCAGGCTCTCGACATATCTTCTAGCACCTGATTTACCCTTTATGTTTGGCCGTCTGTCTGGGGGTGGAACACAGTGCTGTGGTTCAAGGAAGTCCCTAGTGTAGTATGCAGTTTGGTCTAGAGATTTCATGTGAAGTGGGAATTCTGTGAAGCCGAACTACGTGTTTTAGGTAGATTTTTGCCAGCTCGTTCATCGAGGCGGTGATTCGTATGGGAATGAAGTGGGTTGATTTTGTTAGTAGGTCCACTACCACCCATATTAAATCATGATTTCTTCGCGTCTTGGGAAGTCTGACTATAAAGTCCATGGATATAGAATCCCACTTCTATGGAGGTATGTTGAGAGGTTATAGTAATCCTGCCGGTCTTTGATGTTCTGCCTTCACTTGTTGGCAGGTGAGGTATTTAGTCACGTATGCGGCTATTTCTCGCTTCAGGTTGTCCCACCAATAGTAACGTTTTACATCTTCGTACATCTTGGTACTCCTAGGGTGGATGGTTAATTTGGATCGATGGGCCTCATCTAGTACTGCTTGTCTTAATTTAGGTATATTTGGCTCACATACTCTACTGTGGCACCTAATCCCATCGTTCAAGCTGACATGCCATTGGGGATCCATGTTTTTTTGGGTCTTCAAATAGCGCTCTTGCAGTTCTTCATCCTATTCTTGTGTGTCGATGATTTGGTGTAATGGACATGGTTCTACAGACAGATTTCCCAGAAGTGTATTCCCCTCTTCTATGTTTAACTGGACATTAAAGTCCTTTATGAGGTCCGTCATTCTCCATTATTTTAATGCGAGTGAAACTGCTGAGGCGTGAGACTTCTTGTGACTGAGTGCATCAGCTACTACATTTGTTTTTCCTGGATGGTATTGTATCTTAAATTCATAGTCCTTGAGGGTCTCCATCCACCGGTGTTGGCGCATGCTTAGGTCCTTCTGGTCAAATAGATATTTGAGGCTCTTATGATCCATGTTAAGCTTGAATTGTTCACCATATAAGTAGTGCCTCCACATTTTAAGAGCGAGTATTACAGCCGCTAACTCTAAATCATGAGTCGGATAGTTTTGTTCGTGTACCTTCAGCTACCGGGAGGCATATGCTATCACTTTATTGTTCTGCATGAGTACGCCCCCCAGTCCCTCATGTGAGGTGTTTATGTAAACCATAAATTTGGCTCATTCTTCAAGGAGTGTGAGCATAGGGGAAGAAGTAAGTCTTTTCTTGAGCTCTTGAAAGGATTAATTTGTCATTTTTTTCATCCCATTGAAAGGGTGAGTTCTTCTTAGTTAAGTTGGTTAGGGGACGGGCAATTTTGGAGAATTCTTTGATGAAGCGATGATAATATCTTGCCAGTCCAAGAAAGCTTCTAATTTCTATAACAGTGTCGGGTTTGGCCAACTGAAGTACGGCCTCGACTTTAGCTGGGTCTACCTCTATACCTTGGCAATTTACGATGTGTCTTAAGAATTTAAATTCCTCTTTTCAGAATTCGTACTTCGAGAACTTGGCGTATAATTAGTTCTTTCTAAATAATTCCAGGACTACTCGTAGGTGTGTTTTGTGTTCCTCCTAACTTTGGAAATATATTAGGATCTCATCAATGAAGACTATAACAAATTGATCTAGGTAAGGTTGAAATACTCGGTTCATGAGGCCCATGAAGATGACTGGCACGTTTGTAAGGCCAAATGAAATTACTAAGAATTCGTAGTGTCCGTACATGGTCCTAAATGCGGTCTTATATATATCGTCATCTTTGATCTTCAACTGATGGTATCCGGACCTTAGTTCAATCTTTGAAAAGAAACGGGCTCCCTTAAGTTAATCAAAGAGGTCATCTATGCTGGAAAGGGATATTTGTTCTTTATCGTCGCTTGATTCAGACGGCGGTAATTGATGCACAATCACAAGGACCCATCCTTCATCTTTACAAACAAAGCTAGGGCACCCCAGGGAGTCCCGCTTGGTTGAATAAATCCTTGGTCCAGGAGCTCTTCTATTTGTTTCTTAATTTCTGCCAACTCAATTGGTGCCATACAGAAAGTGGGTAATGCGATGGGGGCAGTTCCTGGTATTAGATCAATACCAAAATCTACTTCTCTCCTGGGTGCTAATCTTGGTATATCCTGGAACACTTCAAGAAACTCCTCGACCATGGGAATGTGCTATGTGGAGGTTTCTCCAAGGCCATTACTCGTTCTAATGCTTCTTTTTTCTTTTTGCCTTGCACTGTAATGGGGGCTCATCTAGGTAGAGTGAACGTGACTCTTTTGTCTTTACTTTCTATAACTGCTCTTGCCTCGTCAAGCTAGTCCATCCCGAGAATCATGTTAAACCCTTTCATACTCATCTTAACCAGATCCGCAAAGATTTCAATGTTTGTTATGGTGATGAGGTAGTTTTTGCAGTATTCTGTGACTTAATATTTTATCATCCTTAGGGGTGAGGCCATAGTGATGGATCCCTTCATATATTTCAATTTTAAACCCAAACGCTCTACTATGGAAGTTGATATAAATGATTGGGTAGTTCCATAGTCGAACAAAAGTACAACTGGGGTACACTTGATGAAAGTTGTATCTTCTATTAAGCCAGGAGTAGTCTCGGGGTCTCTGGGTGACGTCGTGGTGAAAAGGCGGTCGGGCGTGGTGTTTTGGCACACTTGAGCTGGGATGGGGTGGCTTTTGTCCTTCATCTTCTTATAATAGTTCTTTGCATTGTGACTCATTTTCTTGCAGTAACCACAACCAGGGATGCTGTCCTGTTGCTTCTTCTCTTCGAGGGTGATATTCTGTTGTGGGGTGATTCTTGGTCTTTTATCCGACATCTGTGGCATAACCAGGTTGGTCTTAAACCTCTTCCCTGTCTCATGTTGTATTCTAGCCCGCGTCCTACAATCATCGTCATTTTCGGCCTGAGTGGCTTTATTAACAGTGTCAGCATAACTTGGAAAACCAAGGCAACATATCTTGAAGTAGATTGAGGGTCTGAGGCCATCCTTGAATCATTTAATTCTAAAGTCTTCGTCTTTGACTAATTTAGACGCATATCACGATAATTCCGTGAATCGGGCCTCATATTGTGAGACGCTCATTTCGCCTTGGGTGAGTTTTAGGAATTCAAACATCTGTTCATCTTGATATGACTTCAGGAAATATTTTTTGAAGAATTTCTTTTAGAATTCCTCCCAAGTCCAAGTGTGATTTTCAGGCATGGTCCTTTCTGTTGCCTTCCACCAGATGACGACCTCTCCTTCGAACCTGAATGTGGCTAGGAAAACTTTTAAATGTTCCAGGCATCCCATAGTTTTCAATGTCCTCTTAATCTGCTTCTCCCAGTGTTCTGCCACTATTGGATTGGAGGTGTTTGAGAATTCGGGGGACTATAGCTTTAGGAATCTTTCTAGTAAGGCAGATTCATCATGGTATTCTGAAGGTGGTGGAGCTGGTGGGGTGGTGTGAGCGGACGGTATGGGAGATGAGGCGGTCCTTGGGATGGCATTGTGAATCTGTTGTTATAGGTCATCCATAGTTTGTTGGGTTTTCTGCATGAACGCCTCTATCCGTCCTAGGATGGAGTAGAATGGTGCCCATGCCTGGGTATCAGGGGGTGCCAATCCTGGGGGTGGTCCTGGGAGTACAGTTTCTGGGTGGGTCACTGACAGAGATGGCGTTGACTCTCTCATAACCATTTCCTGAGGGATGCCATTCTCAGTTGTGTGTTCTGAGGGTACGGAGTTTGCTCAGGTAATCTTTCTCCTGGGGGCCATACCTTCTACAGACATGAATGTTTGGTTAGGGTGATGCCTAGTGCCTTGGGAAAATTTCTAGTGTGGTGGATATAAGTTCTTCAGACGATCACGCACTCCTAAAATTTTTTGGTTACTGAATAAGTTCATTTAGTATTTTGGGAATTTAATCCAAGGGTGTTTAGATTTGTTGTTTCTAGATTCCATGTCTAGTGGATCCAATGGGGAACCTGGTTATGGGTTTCTATTTCTTCAACTTCCTAGTTTCATAGTGAATCCAATTAAGTATATGTATCTAATTCACGATCCTATCCTAGTCATGTAAAGCTTATGATGGTCCATTCCCTTAGGCTCAGTTAATCTCATTCTCATGCTTTGATACCAATTGTAATGCCCCAAAATTTTGAGGCCCGAGTCTTTACTATTCCTAGGATTTCTAGGCATTAATCTCGTTCACACGTTGTTCAGATAGTGTGATTGAATTTGTACATTTTAAGTATTCAGGTACCAATTCATGAGAAGGAAATTCATTGTATTTATCATTCCATTTAAAAAGGAAAAGTTCAATGAATCACCAAACGCTCATTCAAATGGAAACTTATTACAAAATGAAGTTACAGCGGAAACATAAATAAAACTAAATCGTGAAGCTATTTTCTTATTTATTCAGTATAGTCTTCCATAAGGAGGTGATCCTCTGGGTCTTTAATCTGTATGACACATGCATCATATGTATGGTTAAAGAGGGTCAGCACCGTACTCATACTGATGATCATTCCTTTAAAGTTTACAATAATTCAAGTGATTCATAGGAATAATAGAAGGGTACCGATACATCTCATATTCCACATATATAAGGGTATTAGTATGCGTAATCATTCTACATGATATGCATACTTAGCAAAAGATGTGCGGTTCATCACACTTAGTAATCATAATCACATTGTGGAAGGCAGTTTAAGATATCCGACTCACCCCGAATTCTAACACTACAGAGATTCGCCGGCGTGTCCCACATTAATGTGGATTTATGTGAACATCTCAATGCGACACAACAACACGATTAAGGGATTTAAGTGACACGATGTGTTCATGGAGCGACTATTTGCTACATCCAATTCTGAGAAGTGATGTAACACGTATGATGATTTACTTACATCGATTATGTACCACGCCAACCAACCCACGAAATTACGTACATGCCGACCAAGAGGGCCGCTACCCGAAATGCATTACGTCCATGATATTTTGATGATCACTAGAAGTGAGATTCCCAACACAATACTTGCATGTAGGACAATAAATGATGTGAATTTCTACAGTGCTGGTTCATAAGGAGATGATAACAGTAAACAAATTTTGAAACAAGATAAAAATGTATAACAAATTAAAACGCAAAGCTTAAAGGAAAGACTCTCACCCTAGGTCGTTGGATCATCTTCTACTCAGATAAATACCTTGGGATGTATTTTAAGGTCAAATTTTATAAGTCAGATCCTTGGCCTGATTTGTAGACTGAAACGGAGCTACTATTTGACATGTTTCCTACCATGTTTCTGGCCTAGAGTTCAGCCATCGTTTGGCCTATTCCTGACTTGAAATGGAGGTGCTGCTCTAGCATTGTTTCGACCCAAAATGTAGCCATTACTTGGCATCATCTTGGTCTAAATCATGCTCATTGTTGGACTGTATTCGACCCTCATCTAAAGCCTGTCTGAGAGCTACTTTAAGCTCTCAACAGGGCCTGATTTCGAGGCCATTTCCCCCCATGGATTGTAACAGAGGCTCGGTCCAGGACACAGCCATGGTAAGGGCTGAACTGGACCTTGCCCTTGTTGATTACAGATAAGCATAGTTGATAGGTGGTCACCTGATATTATCTCTAGGAGAAGGCATGGCCCACCCCCTCTACTTCCTTAACTGTGTCAAGCAGCAACAGGGCAGTCGGCCCTCTCAGTCTATACTCTCTTTCTACTCTCTTTTTCTCTCTCTCGATGCGAATACTAAGGGCTATAGGGCCCTTTATATAGAGGGAGAGAGAGGCAAGGAATGGCTAAGATCGCTCCTATGGAGGACGGTCGAGATTGCACAACCATTGTCCTTCCTAGAAAGGAAAGTCCTCTTTCTGTTTTTCTTCTACGCAGGCCATTGCCTGGCCATTTTTGGTAAGAGGAGGAGCACGCCTCCATAAAAAAAATGGATGGTTGAGACTGCATGATCGGGCCAATCGTGTGCCATCTAACCGATCCCATCATGGCCCCACCTCTCGGATGCCTTCCATGTGCAATGCATTGGACGGTGGTAGCCAATCTCCTTCCTCCATTTACATGGGGTGAAATGGCTATAGGGTTTTGTTAAGTTGCTCCCCACAGAGGATTTGAACGGTTCAGATGGCCCGAAAAGTGGCCATGGTGGGCCAACTTAAGGTTCAAAGATCCTCCATTCAAATGCAAAAATGGCGGGAGAGGAAGATTTCTTTCATTTTTCAAATAAGGCTCGGTCAAAGGTCATTTAAACGAGCCCGTGGTTCCAGTGCACCTCGTGCACAAGCACTTTTAGTGCACATGCATCGTGTAGGGGCCCATTGCGATGTTATTATCATAATCCACTCCATCCATTTGCATTGGGGGACACTACATAGGGACCCTAGCCCATTTTGGGTCGATGGTGTGCCCTTGGTAGGTTTCGCACACTTCTTTGGGCTATTACTGGCCCATATGATGGGATCTGTTCGTCGGATGGGCCTGATGCTTGTTTTCAACAGTTAGTATAAGGTACTGGTTATGACAAAGGCTTCATTTATCACCAACCAATCCTCAAACATTTAGTGATAAGTGTGTTGTAGTAGTATCCATTGGTATAAGGGCTTTAATTTAGAGTGTTCAGATAGCCTCACCTTCTTGACTGTCATAGGGTGTGTCCTGACTCCTGGAGACCCTGATGGATGACCTTAATGTCGACTGGAATCCCCATCCTATGTATGCAGAGTTCGAGTTTTTGGTTAATCTAATATGATTTAGGTTAATGTAGGTTTAAAAGGTAACACCCATGTACTAAAGGTACGGGGTGTTACACAACGTTCCTTTCCCTTATGGGAAAGAAGAGAGTGGCCATGGATGAGGCTGGGCCTAGCCATCCAAGCTGTTCTAAGAAGAAGACGGATGCCGAGACAAGTGCAAGCACTGAGCAAAGGTCGAAACGAGATCTCGACCCTCAAATCCTGCTAAAAAGGTCTCTACCAATGGGCGCCGAACTTGGTAAGTTTCGTGACCGCAAAGTTGTATTTGAAGCTCATGTTGACAAGAAGTTATTTGGATTGTATCCAGTAATTAATCTTCTCCTGGAGAATGGGTGGGGTCCCATATTCGAAGGGAAGACTCATGCAAGTGAAGGCACTGTACGAGCCTTCTATGCTCACATACGGAACCCAACTCTAGAGCCCCTCCAGTTTACTATTCCGTTGGGGAGGCATGAAGCCAGAGTAAACGTAGATGTTATGGCCCGTATCATGGGAATAGAGAGTGGTGTGGTACATGCTAGTGAAACTCATCTCGCTAGTGAACGAGAAAGAGATCGCCGCACACGTTTCCTTTGCAACCGACTGGTTCATTGGAGGTGCAAAAATAGCCTCGCATCGACACATATGATGGCAGACTTCTGCATACTCCACCACATATGCACGTATAACATGTATCCTAGGTGGAGTAACTGCACAGAATGCACTCGATTTATGGTGGACTTCTTGTATAGATTTGGATAAGGGGAAAAAGTATGACTGCCTACTCTCACCTTGTCTCAGATAATCAAGACCGCACGATCTACTCGGGGGGACGCATCCCTCCCATTCGGCTGACTCATCTGCAAGATCACCTGCAACTTCAGCTTCAAGCCTCATATGATAATCTTGCGCCTATCCACTTCATCAGTGAGACTACACTCAACAATATGGGCATAGGCCCCAAGTAATGCTAAGCAAGGCTTGATGAGTACGGGGATGAGATAGAAGAAGAGACTGAAGAATAGGAAGGAAGTGAAGAGGAGGATGGCAATGAGGAAAATGATAGCAATGAAGAAGAGGATGGAAGTGAAGAAGAGGGAGGCAGTGAGGAAGAAGAGCAGGAAGAAGAAGAGGAGGCCCAAGACTCAGATGGGGGACCTCCTACTACACATGAAGACAGCCATGATCTGGCTACCCTAGAAGCCCGCATGACCAAGATTGAAGAAAATCAGGCCCATTTGAAACAAAAGTTTGAAGAGAATCAGGCATATCTGAAACAAAATTTCAAGAGAATGTCTCGCACCCTAAAGGCCCTCTTGTGTTGTATGCAAGATAAGGGTGCGCCTTCGCCTTCGCCAGAGTCGGAGGACTAGTCGCATGCTTGTAATTGTTTTCCTATTTTCTTTGTGATAGCCTTGGTTAGGTTTAGTTTGAGTGTTGGTTTAGTAAGTGTTACAGCTTTTTAGTAATTAGCTCACATGCATTCTCTGTCATAATTCATGTAATATTACACCATAAGTATTGTGAAAAATTTTCGTTAAATGAAATGCATGAAGCTTCTTTTGATTTTGAAATGTGTAGAATGTTTAGGAAGAAGGTGGATGATATTATCCTAATCTTACACGCGTTGCACCCTATGTTGTATATAGGAAATTCCTCCTAAAACACTCGGAATATAACACATCTCCTACTTGGCGGATCGATTGACAGGGCACCTCCCCCGAGCGATAGCCACACGAACCCCATTTTGGGCCCGAGTATTTAGACAATGCCAGATTCATAGTCGGCCACTAGCCCCACAAATGGGCCAACACCGAGTGCACCATCAGTTCTGGGTCAGAATCGTGCGCCTTTGTCTATGTCACACATGCCTCAGGCAGCCTCTCTCGCTGATAGGTTGGAGCAAATGATGCTGCTGATGGAGCAACAACAATAAATTTTGGCCATTATAGTGGGGGCCATCGCACCGAACATGAATGCGGCCCCGTCGATGCCACCTGTACAGCTTACTGGGGCTATGCCTGCAAGTGACCTATTTGAATGCTTTCAGCGCCTTTGTCCTTCCGCTTTTGTGGGTACTCATAAACCCAAGGAGGCTGAGTATTGGTTGGATCATATATCCAAGATGTTAAAACCGTTGCATTATACTGAGGCAGAGTAAGTTGGACTTGTTACCTGTATGTTTAAAAAGGAAGCTAGTCTTTGGTGGGATAGCATCGTACGAACCATTCCCATAGGATTCGTGTGGACATGGACGAGTTCAAAAACTGTTTTTATGGGAAGTACTTTCCCCTCATTTACCGTAATGAAAAGGAGGGTGAATTTCACCGCCTCCGATAAGAAGGAATGACCATAACAGAATACGAGAATTATTTCATGGAGCTGGCCAGATACGCTCCATTGATCCTAGCAAATGAGCCGATGAGAATGTAGAGATTTTTAGAGGGACTCCGGGCTGATATCCGCATGAAGATGTATTACACTAGTATTTCCAACTACGTTGAGGTAGTGAACATGTCCCTGCAAACTGAGCTGGATGGTGAAAGAGTGTATCAGACACATGTGCTAATGAGCCCAAGGCCTCGGCCTAAATTACAGAACTGGCCATTTCTCGGCAAGAGACCGCAAGTGATTTCACCGCCCAGACAAATGGCTTCGCCAGCCCAGCAAAGGCGATCTGATCTTTGGTGCGTCTATTATAACAAGATGGGTCATACAGAACCCTTTTGTTTTACCAAGATGAGGGACAACGGCTTTACGTTGCCTCAAAAGATCAACCGCCAGCCACCACTAGCTATTTCGGCTCCATCTTTACGATCTGGGCCACCGGCACAACCATTCAACCGACCTCCCATACCTTGATACAGGCCGCCTCAACGACCTATGACAGTGCAACCCAATCATCCTCAACAAGCTCAAGTACATGCCCTCGCAACTAAAGTGTCTGAATTTACAGTTGTAGTACCGCTAGGATTTGAAGTCACTCTCCACATTCAAAGTACACCAGTTTTTCTATTGGTGGACACCGGGTCCACTATATCAATGATAACATACTCTACAGTCAAGCGATTAGGGTTGAGCACTGCCCCTATGGTTGGCGTGAGAGTCATCGCAGCAGTAGGAACCTTTACAGATGCCACTAAGCCTTGTAAGAGTTTCCTGATAGACTTAGGGAACAGAGTGGTGTGCATTAACCTAATTGTCACCACGATATATCATTACGACGTCATCCTTGACATGGATTGACTCACTGAAATGAAGGCAAAGATTGACTGCGAAACTAGATTGGTGATAGCCCATGGGCCCGAGGGCACAACCTTCACTTTTCTAGTTCAGGTCAGTTGGCCCCACCGCATTAGTTGTTACGCTTTCCTATTAAAAAATTATGGTGGTTAGTCACTTGGGGACACGCCTGTAGTCCAAGATTTTATGGACGTGTTTAGAATGATGCCTGGACTACCTCTTCAGCGTGAAATCGATTTTACCATCGACCTTGTGCCTGGCGCAACACCTATCTCTTTGCCGATGTACTGTATGCCTTCGTGTGAAATGGAGAAACTGAGGAAGTAAATTGATGATTTGTTAGATTCGGGTTTCATACGACTAAGCGTATCTCCTTGGGGATCACCTGTGCTATTTGTAAAGAAGAAGGACGGATCACTATGGTTATGTATTGATTATCGCAGACTAAATCACGTCACAGTCAAGAACAAGTATCATCTACCAAGGATAGATGACCTGTTTGACCAGTTGAAGGGCGCACAATATTTCTATAAGATAGACTTACAGTTTGGGTATCATCAGTTGCGCATCAGGAATGAAGACGTGCAGAAAATAGCATTCAGAACCAGCTTCGGGCACTACGAGTTCCTCGTGATGCCGTTTGGACTTACAAATGCACCGATTGTATTCATGGATCTCATGAACTAGGTGTTTTGGTCGTATCTATACCGATTCATCTTCGTATTTATAGATAACATTTTGATATATTCCAAGAGTTGGATAGATCACGAAGAACACCTGCGAGAAGTCTTTGATACTCTCAGGAAGAAGTAGCTATTTGCACAATACTGAAAATGCGATTTCTGGAAGGAAGAAGTCAAGTTCTTGGGACATATGGTTTCCAAGGAAGGAATCATCGTAGACCTTACCAAGGTGACCGTGGTACAAGACTAGAAGCAGCCTGGTTTAGTAACAGAAGTGAGGAGTTTCCCTGGACTTTTCGGCTATTATCGCTGATTCATTAAGGACTTCTCCAAGATAGCCCGACCGTTGTCTCAACTCACTCGGAAAGATCTTAAGTTTGCTTGGAACAAGAAAGTACAAGCAGCCTTTTAGGAATTAAAGGACAAGCTGACGTCCGCACTCGTGCTTGTACTGCCAGAGCAAGGGGTCAAATATACTATATATACCGACACATCTCGAGTCAGTTTAGGATGTGTACTTATTCAGAAGGATAGGGTGATCACCTATACCTCATGATAGTTTAGGAAACATGAAGAAATTACCCCACTCACAACTTGGAATTGGTGGCAGTCATCTTCGCATTAAACTTTAGAGACACTACCTCTATGGAGAGGAGTTCGAGCTTTTTTGCGACCACAAAAGCCTCAAGTACATCTTTGCACAGAGGGACCTGAATATGAGGCAACTTCATTGGATGGAGACCTTGAAAGACTTTAAGTTTGAGGTCTTCTACCATCTAGGTAAGGCCAACCTTGTGGTCGATGCGTTGAGCCACAAGAAAACTATAGAATTTACGGCCCCACTGATGATAGAAGAGTGGAATATGGTGGAATTCATGCGAGATTTTGAACTGAAGCTAACAATGAAGGAGCCATTTGAGAGCGTCGCACACTTCCACTTGCAACCACTTATTGATGACTGAATCATTATGACTCAGAAGGAAGATGAGCTACTAGTGGAAATGAGAGAGCGTCCAAACAACAGTGAAGAATTCGAATGGAGGATTGGCTTAAATGGAGGTTTGCAGTATCGTGGCCGCTTATGCGTCCCGAACCGTCACGACCTGAGGAGAGAAGTCTTAGAGGCCACCCACAATTCAAAGATGGCGATGCATCCAGGCAGTTCGAAAATGTATCGAGATATAAAACATTTGTACTAGGACAATATGAAGGCCCAGATAGCAGATTATGTATCCCATTATCTCACATGTCAGCAAGTCAAGGCCGAGCATCACCGACCCCCTAGTTTACTTCAGCCCATGCCCATAACTAAATGGAAGTAGGATTTCATATTTATGGATTTCATTTTCGGGTTACTAAAGATGAGAAAGGGGCATAACTCCATTTGGGTGATTATGGACTGGTTGACCAAATCGGCTCATTTCCTCCCGATTAAAATTTCTAACTCAGCAGACGATCTAGCTAAGCTAGACATTAAGGAGATAGTACGACTGCATGAATTTTCTATGGAGATTGTGTCAGACTAAGACATACGATTCACGTTCATTTTTTGGACTTGAATCCAAGAAGCAATGGGAGTGAAACTGAAGTTCAGTACCGCATTCCACCCACAGACTGATGGACGGACAGAATGAGTAAATTAGATACTTAAAGACATGTTGTGAGTGTGCGTGCTTGATTTCAAGGACAGTTGGGATGACTGTCTCCCCTATGCCAAGTTTTCTTATAACAACAACTTCCAAGAAAGCATTGGCATGACTCCTTACGAAGCCCTGTATGAATGCCCATGTCGATCTCCACATTGTTGGGAAGAAGTTGGCGAGAAGAGCTTGGTTGACCTAGACTTAGTTCAGGCAACCTCAGAGAAGATCGATATTATTAGGAGTCGACTCCTCGTAGCTCGGAGTAGACAGAAGAGTTACGCCGATACGAGGCGGAGACAATTAGAATTTAAAGACGGGGACCATGTATTCCTGAAAGTTTCTCCAATGAAGGGAGTCCTTTGTTTTGGCAAGAAAGGGATACTCATGTCAAGATTCAGTCGCCCATTCCAGATTCTAGGCCGAGTGGGTGTGGTAGCTAGCTTACTGTCTCGCCTTGCCCACACCACTTGCAGGCATGCACAACGTGTTTCACGTATCGATGTTGAAGAAATATGTTCTTGACTCTACCCATATTATCAGAAGAGAACAAGTACAACTAAGTGAAGATGCTACTTATGTATTACGGCCCACACATGTTCTAGATGGGAAGGAACAAGTGTTATGTAAAAAAGTGATCTCACTCGTGAAGGTGTTATAGACACACCACACTGAGGAAGAGGCTACTTAGGAAATGGAAGCCGAAGTCCGTAAGAACTACCCTCAGATCCTCGAGGAGTACGAAAGGTACTAATTTTAGGGACAAAATTTTTCTTTAAGGGGGGTAGATAGTAACGTCTCAGAAAAATCAGTACAAAGACCCGAGTACCACCTCAGGTAGAATTACCTAAGCACCGTATCCCGTTGTAATTAAGGCGAAAAGTGGTTAAGTACTAAACTAAATAATCAGTGGATTTAGCTCGAACCACCATTTCCACAAATGATAAGACTTAAAACCATTAATACCATTGACTCAATACTACATAAAGACCTACGTGAAATCCCAAGAGCATGTTGCTCTCGGGAGTACATTTAAAACTCTGAATCGGACCTTGACCGCACGTCAAGAATCCGATGACCATGAAACTATAGGGTTATGTCTGTCCTACTGGGCTTGACAACCATCACGGGAATCGAGCTCAGATAGTATCCAAAAATGCATAACTTGAGCCCTGAGTAAAGTGTGTGAGAAACGCGAATATCTTTAGAAAATGTAATAAAACTTAAGTGAATTAGGCCATTCATTCACACACGAAATTGAGGATTTTGGACTGTCAGTTTCTGACTAAACTTCACCCATGGAAAAAGGAAATTTCCTTACTCATATCCGTATACTTGTGGCCCCAATCGAGCAAGTTCGACCGTTGATCTAACATAGGTCCTCTACGATCGATCGGTTATCTAATCGCACCAAAATCACATCGTAGTATAGATCCATTGTCAGGGAACTTACCCTATGACGTAGGTGAGTTGTGGGCCTCCCTATATGCCCTGTTTGTCAAAAACAGTTACCATTTGGATATAACCCAAGTGTAGCAAGGCCCTGGGGCCATTTGCAATACTTCTGAGCCTATATACAGTGAAAGTGCCCCTTGCTAGTGCTCTGGTTTGTCAAGTAGCGTGTGTGTTGAGTCAGTCAGACGACAGAGCCTCACAGGAAGATCTATTCAAGTGTCTACCTCAACCGGATGTGTGGAAGCTCGCCATAGGTAAATCTAAGCCTCACATCCCATGTCCCAAAGCACCAGGCGATTAAAACCCTTAAAAATAAGTTAAAATATATTAGGGTTTTTTGGTAAGAGAACTTCTTTAAACATCAAAAAATATTTAAGTTTTCTTGCCTTGTCGATTGTATCGATACACATATCGATATAATCGACCTGCGCTGTCGATGTCCTTGGAAGCTGAATCAATCATATCGAATGAGGACTTAATGTGTCCAACAACCGCATACATATTCGGACAAAATTATTGATATATTGATACACCTATCGATGTTTTGAATCTCGAGTCAATCAGAAGTGACTCAATAATATCGACAAACAGATTTTTGGCGCCCCTGTTTTTCAAAGAATATCTCAAAATCCTTCGTATATTGATGCTCTTCCCGATAAGATCTTAAGTCAAATCTCGATAATATCAGAAGTCCATCGATGATATCGATAGTGAGCGTGCATGTATTCCAACAAATATTTCAGGTCACTTTTTATCTTTGATCGAGGGCCACTCGAGAAAATCGATATTCATATGTCGATGATATCGGGCCAAGTCGATTGCATCGAGACTGGACACAAACTGGCCAACGAGCTTACTGAAAAATCCATGAGATTTATCGATGCATCGACACTGCCTCCGATATCATCGATATGTAAATTCCGATGACATTGGTTGACCCTCGATCATATCCTAAAAACCTGAAATATTTTTTGACTAGTATCTCTCATTTTTTAAATGTCGATAGATGGATCCAAGTATCGATAGAATTGGAGTTCGAAATCCGATGATATCAACACCTAATTGATCCCATCGACCAGATGGTAAGAGGTTTCAAAAGTGTATGACATGTGGGTTTGTGTCATTGAGCAGACCGTTGATACTATCGAGAGTAAATGCTCGATGATATCGAACTCTGTCATAAATGTGACCGCTTTATATCTGTTGGAACCTTTTACCTATATAAAGAGAGACTTGTTCATATTGCTGGTAGAGAAAGAAGAGAGTGCTTTTGTGTGTTTTACCTTTAGATCATATACCTAAAGCCTTTTCTCTCACGGGAGTTCATCTTCTAATCCACCCTCATCATTGACTATAAATGTTTAGGTTATAGTTTTCAATGCTTTCAATGTCAGCTAATGATTTATGTCTAACTTGATTACTGTCATATTGTCATAGATACGCCATTTTTAGATATATTATATATGTATGAACTATGTTGAACAAAGATGCATCCCATGTGTTTGTTGAAATGTTTGAATAAACATGTAAACATTATTTGTGCTTGCCATGATTACTAATCTAGGATTCATTATTGTCATATGTTTGTTGACCTCCTTGTGTAAGGAATTGCTAAAATCTATGGTGTAACTAACCTAGTCTATGTATTTAGTGAAGCGTAGCCTAAGTATTTGTTAAATTGTCTGAATGAGAAATTGTTGATGAATTATATTTATTAAGAGCATTAAGATAGGATTCTCAATTTCCTTATTCATATGTATAGTTTCCTTCATGTAATCTTATTTGTCTCTACGCGATTTATGGATAAAATGCAAGTGTTAGGTAATATGATCAATGCGTTTGATAAAATGCTCAAATGAGGAATTTATCTAGATTGTTCGTTAAATGTTAATTTGATTATCACATGTGTCTACCTATTGCATCTGAGTAAGATTGGAGATACAACATAGCCCAGGCAATCAGTAACAGGCCATGTACAGGTGGCCGAATTAGTCTCGCCACATTGGGTAACTCGACGAATTCAAGTCGCATGACGATTTTTGACAGTGGTTAGGCCACAAAGGGTGCTTATGCGCTCCATGTTGATTAAGTCAGCATGTGCTCATACCAATCGAACTTGTCAAATCAACCGATTGGCCTATTATGTGTTTACCATGTATGGACATCACTGCTTGAATCTAAGGTACCACTTACCAATGTAAAGGCCCGTTTCAACTATGGTACTATGATCTGCTAAGAGTCATGAGCCGGGCATGGTGGTATGGGACACCACGGTTGAACTGTCGGCCTACACTGGGGTGACGAGCCTCCTCGTAGTGACCATTAAGCAACCTAGACTCGTGAGATGGTCATGGTGGTATGAGACACCGTGTTCGAGCTGTCGGCCTACGCTAAGGTGATGAGCCTCCCCGTAGTGATCGTGAGTATAAACTTTGAATTTGCCTATCGATTACTTTTCATTAGGAGTGATGCCCTACAAATTGCCTACCGTATGTGATTAACTAGGATTGATGACCCTAGATGGATCCTCTGGTTTAGGTTAATGATATAAAGAGAGGTACCTTAGCTTCCCGAACCTGCTCTATGAATAAACTTAATTAAGCACTTGGATAACACGGCCATGCATCGCATTACATTAATTAGGATGTGCTTTTAGCAAGGAAGGTGCACTTTAGGGAGTGTTGTCATATGCGAACTTGGTTGTCGGAGTCACTTGTGAGGGAGCTTTGTGCGAGGGCATACATCATTACCTGCACGCCATTCCTACATTAACAAGAGTAGCTAAGAAGTGATTGTTGTATTGTTTTATCATTACTGCTTGATTGACATGATAACATGTTAACCTTTGCCTTATAGTACTACAAAGTGATCACTCACTCTGATCCTGGGATGGTGTTTTAAAATACGAACTAGACTCTGTTGTAGATGTAGGTGATGAGGAAGTCTATGTAGCGGAGTTGTACTTCATAGATGAAGAGGAAGAATTCTCCTACGTTCAGATCGCAAGCGGGTCTATGTAAACCTCATGCTAATTTGACGGAAGTACAGGGATATATGAATTAGTTGGACACTTTACAATTTAATTTTTTATCTATTTTGAAACAATACATGTATATATTCAGCCCGGTTACATAATCATACTCTGGAGGTTGTGAAACACTTATCTATTCAAATATATATGTTTTAATTTCTGCTTGCTTAATTTAATTATATCTGGAGTATGATATGTTGTTTTGGTATAATCCCACTCATGTTTAACTCATTAACATGGACAAAATATGAACATCATTATCCATGTTGCATAAGTGATATGCTGGTGCTCAAGAGTGGAGCTTTGCTCGACCCTCGAAATTCAGGGAGTTACAAAGGGCCTCTCTTTGAACACTTTAAAGGAGTCATCGACCCTTGAAAAGGACGAAGTAGAATCCCTGACAATGTCCCTATCATCCTCATCATCTACCAAATGCCAATCAGGAACCTGATGGTAAAGTGACTGTTCCGCCGCCCACCATTGATATGACACTATCACTAAAGGAGGAGCCCAGGACTCGAACTCCAACACAGTTGCATCTAGGCAATCTTAGCACGAAGTTTGAATCTGCTAACGAGCCGACATGTGCAGAGGAAGAAGGGCATGCCCAAATCCCGCAAAGGAAAAAAGCAAGGATGTCCTACTAGAAATCGAATTGTCGAAGGAAGCGAATCTGATGATAAGAGCAATAGCCTCGGAAGCCCAGCAGGAGCAGAGGAGTATGAGCGGCACTACAAATTAAAGGCACTCGACATAGCTACGAAGCCTCCCAGCTGACCTCCCATCCTCAGAGCTCGGAGAACATACGGTAATAAAGAGACTCAGTAGCCTCACACCAAGAGGGAGCCTATCTAGAAGTGAGGATAAAACATCGTTACGATGGGAATCGGGCCAGGAAAGGTGAGGTGTCATAAGTAGGTGTTCCCACAACCACACCTAAAAGGAAAAGGGATCATGCATGAGAAATAAGAAAGCAGAAAAGAAAAACAAAAAGAGAAAGGAAAAGTGAAATACCTGAAGGAAGGAAAAACATCCTCTAAAGATACGGGTCTACCCAAGTGAACATTCGAACAAGTCTAGGAAGAGCTCTGCCAGCACCACCAGAACGATACTCTTGCGAGAGAGGACCCAGCAAAAGGCATCAAAAAGAACTGTCAAAGATGATCGCCACCATCCCGAGAAAAATAACTCTGGTAGAACACAAAATATCAGTGCAATCAAGCACTGAAGCTGACAAGTAGATCCATCGCCTCCTCGAGCAGATGAACATCAATCATACAAGAGCTTAAGGGAGAACTCGCCAGTGCCACCATCAACTGAGGGGAGAGTTGCCGAAAATCCAAATAAGGGCTCAATGTCTTAGGACCGCACCTGACGGGATGGAGGAAGATATGGCTCCTGAGAGAAAGGGAGGCCAGGCAAACGGGACAACTCCTCTAAAGAAGGTCCTAACTCCAAATTATTAAAGGAAAATAAGTTCAGCATCAGAACCCAGTCGTAGGACGCAACACTCAGCAATCGCTAATCCAGGCGAACTCGATAAAGGTGTAGGACCTCTCTAAACCCTAGAAAATGCAGCTCGTGACTCTCAGAGGCAGTAAAACTCCCTATCCAAATGCGCAGTCTCTCTGAATAGGTACCGCGTGGCTGCAGGCGACTAGTACAAAATGGCACACCCTCAACAATCTGGATGCCTGGATCAGTTGGTGAGTCATCAAAAATAGGCATCCCCTTGTCCAAAAAGTCAATCTCATGGTGACGAAAGAAGCCCAACGCTCCCATAGCCTCGTGAAGCATGTCCTGAAAAACAGCAACAAGTGGGCCAGAGTCACCCACAATCATCACATCTGGAGCTTTCAAAAAAGTACCTGCCTCAGGCATCGCAATACCAGGGCCACTCTAATACAAAGAGCTATCAGGACCACCACCCAGACCTCCACCATCACCCAGATCAACAGTTATCCCACCACCACCCATCACAACCTCGTAACTCGCACCAAAAAATCATGCCCAAATCATTAATGTGGGGCCCAACATCCACTAAAACCCCATGATCTGTCCCATCCAAACCACCCATCTTACCCAAGCCAACAAAATGGGACCCACTATCCAATAAACCATCCTTATGGTCTATCCCACCCATCATGGTCAAACCATAATCTCCACTATCAAAACCCATGCAATCAACCTTGGCCAAATCCAGACCATTCACCATCATCATGGTCCCATCCACACCATCCAATGGCATGTCCACACCCAAACTCCCAAAATCAACCCACTAAAATCCTCATCCTCACTACCCAATGGCCCACCAAGAGTAAGCCCATCCAAACTATCAAACAACCATCCACCTCCCAAACCTCCTCCTACCACCTCACCAAAGTCCATCTAGCCTTTTTTTGGTGGTTGAAGCCACACCATAAATGGTTCACCTCCTCAAGTGGCCCTACCAAACCACCATTAACACCCACCAACCCATCATCAAGAGCTCCATCCATAAATGAACTCTCACCGACCATCTCATTATAAAAACTGGAAAGAAGTGCATCATTTACCTCAATGTGTGGACCCATGCTCCCACTATTTTTGGACCCACCAAGGCTCCCTCCATTTCCAGTCATTGAAAAAAGATATGGGGAAGAAGATAAGATAAGGAAGAAGACAAAAGGGACGAGCAAAAGGAATAAAGAACAAAGGAGAATATCTGGACGGATTTAGTAGAAAGTAAGTGGAGCAAAAGAAAATCGGAATGAACAGAGAGAGAGAGAGAGCCCAACTGTCGCTGGAAGAAAAGATGAACAGGGGCGATAATCGGATTACTGCCTGCCCTCGACTAATATGCCCTCTGCAACGACAACCTGCCATTCTCAGAAAATGGGTAGAAGTCAATGAGCGGTAATCGGATTATTGACCGCGGCAGTCTGACTATTGCCTGGATGTGGATCCTACACCGATCATGCATGGGTCTGCCATGGATGCCAAAGGAAGCCAAAAAATTAACATGATGAGCAATAAAAAAAATAGGACTTGAGAGGCAATGCGAAAGGCGACACTGGATAAGCAAATTCTGATATATATGGAAGAATGTACACAGAATATACATGGACAGAAAGGATAAAAAGACACTATTCATCAGGTGCATAACATTTGTATCCTTCGAAGGAACTTCAGGTCCCAAAAGGCCCCCTCTAGCAAAGCACGCACCACCACCAGGAGCATAAGCATTACTTAGAATGGGATCTATGCCGTACTGCTCACACTTGGAGCTATACTCTCTCGATAGATCAACAAAAGCACTGGCTTCATAACCCTCCAAAGCAGCTGTCAACTCACGCTCGGGGACTGCCCTCCAGTTCGCTGGTTCGAAAGATGGGTTGAACGGTACAAGGGGACTACCGGTCAACTGCCAAAAGAGTCTTTTCCTTAGGTACCGCTTCGTCACCCAAGGGTCCTCTAAGATGCGACGATGACGCGAGGCCTGAAAAGCTTCCTGGGACTTAGGAGTAAGAGCGGTGACTGATCAAAAGTAAGGCCTGGTGTGAAACTGGTAAAATAATCCAATGTTAGGATCGGAGTACAGAAAAAAGGAAAAAGGCATGAGAATACGATTGGTCACATCATCAGGGACTAGGGCATCCACATTCGATCTCCAGGTAAGATCTGAAAACTGGCAGGTGTGGCTACGGTTATCAGTGTACCATAAAATCATGCGAGGAAAAGGAGGGTTGCAGTTTATCAAAGTGGGCCCCAAATGTGGAAAGTGGTAAAAAAGGTAAGCCTGCATAAGGATCAATCATCAGAATGCACCTTCATAAGAAAGGAGACGAGGCAAAAGGGTTCAATACGCACCTCGATAACTAGATAAAGCCAGTCATCGACCTACTGCTATAATGACTGGCCTTGTCCAACCCTTTGTACAAGTGGGCTAGGAACGCAATGTACCAGTTATATGGTGTAGGAAAAGTGATATCTGTTACGAGTATCAGCAGATGGGAGTTCACTAACTCATTTCCATGATAGAAGATCATGGCTCCCAAAGTATACACAATCAAGGCACGAGCCTTCACAATAGCTTTGACCTCAGTCTATAGAATCCGCTGAGAAAAATTCACCGATATCTAGAGCAATTTGAATTTGGGCCCTAATAAGTCTGAAGAATGAGTAATCATCCCTAGAAGACTCATCCAGTCATCCTCAGTGAGAACAAGAAAATCTTCCTCGAAAGGAATGGATCCCCCTTGTATCAAAGACCAAACTGAATGAAGATATCATAAGGAGTAATCCCCCATTCTTCAAAGGAAAGATGAAACGTGTGGGTCTCAGCATGCCACCGCTCGGTCAGTATGGACAAAAGCGTCATATTCGTCTTGCTTAGACGAACTCTGAACAAGAAATAGAGGGGAGTATGCTCCAACACCTGAAAAAACAGTGGTTGGTGATCCACGAACCAATCTGGCCAATGACTGCGGACCCCACGACCCCTCAAGACAGTAGGAGCCCCTCCTTCCCGAGCCACATCTGAAAGGTGTCGACCTTCCCGAGGTACGTAACAAGGAGCGACTGACTGGCGAGAAGGCCCAACCTCACTCCTATCATAATGAGGCATGCTGTAAGGCCAACATTTACAGGTAAGTATCCGCCCCTACCTTCACAAATGGCTCAAACATTTTAAATGAGGAAGATACATCATGAATGGGCTCATGAATGCTTATTGGCCATGACCCATTCCTAGGCCCTTTGTCTAAAGCCCACATTTCTAGGCCCATGGTTGTCACGCCCCAAACCCGAAAATCGGATTCACATGAATCCCGATTGCCGAATCCGGTGTCGACAGCCTCCGTAGTGCCCCATTCTCGGCTTCTGATAATCTAATGCCAGATTCCGATCCTGGGATCCTACAAGGAGGATTTTCAGAATAAATTTTTTTTTTAAAGGAGCATAACCACAGACATAACCAAGTCACAAAACAACATCACCACATATCCACTATAACAACAATTTTAAGTACAATGCAGAAAGGGAAATACAAGGTGATCAAAAAGCTCCAAAAGGTCCTGATGTGCACTCCTGTCTCAGCGCTGCTGTCGTCCAACGCTACCTGCACGCAACTATCGTGCATAAGCTTACAAAAGCTTAGAGGGTGGTGTAAGTGTGTGCGTAAGGCAAACGCCAAGTGTACAGTATCAGAACAATGCGGAAGTATGTGGTAAGTCCATGAACATACCAAGGCTGTGTAATGCAAGGCATGATGCGAGATATGAATGCCATCGGCCACACCGATGCAATGCAAGGCCTACATAGCCAAATGTCATATGCGAAGTGTAATCCAAGCAAGTCGGTACTCCTCAAATGCGTATATCAGTATAGTTCTTCTCTGGGTATCACCGGGGTCCAATACACATGCAGAGACTGCCACCTCCCTAGCTGCACAGTCAAGCAAGCGGATACGACCTCACTATCCGCCTGACCAGTAGGATGCTAATACCTACCCGGCTCGTCGATAGCAGACTCATTTGCGAGCTAGTCAAACTCAGCCTAGCTTATAGCCCTCTCACTCAGGCGGATAAGGCCACACCCCCTTCCAACCGACCACGACACAGTGGGAGACGCGGCCTACTGGTATTCGGCACTCGGGCGCTAGTGTATCCACTCGGTCTAGACGTTGGAGCATCTCCTGGTACCAAAAAGGTTCTGGGACTCTCACCCAAGGACATCCTAAGTGCCCATAGTGCTAGAATAAGTATTTTCGGTATCCAATAAGGTCATCCACGATGTACCTGTGGAGCCACGGCCCTGATGTCGCTAGGGCGTGCAGTGATCAAGTCACACGTATGCGAGATGCATGAAACACACCGTCAAATCATGCAGCAATCTAGCGCGTACTGCGCGATCATGTGGGGCACTCAGTCACATAACGAGTCCCGTAAATGGTCTGCCCAATGGCGTATGTTATGATCAGTCATTACTCATATCAAGCATACATATGATGCGTATGGACATGAGTCATGAGATTATTCTAAGCATGTTATAAGGCAATGAATAGCAACAGGTATGGACCTATCAATGGGCCCTAAAGAAAGTTACAATGCGGACATTTAACCAACATTGTACACACAATGTGGACGTCAAACCAACATTGTTTCCTAGGCACGGCTTGCCATAAATATCATTTCATGAACCATGAGAAACGTTCATTGCAATGGACTCTAAGGACTTCCGTTGGGCCTTGATCCCTGGGCCTTGGATATATCAAAATGGGTTGTATTACATGGGACTCACATTCACCAAATGGGTTGCATTAATGGGCCTCACCAATGAGCCTTATGTACATTGCAATGGTCCATGATCCATGGGCCTTGAAACACATCAAAATGGCCTCACAACTTGGGCCTTAAATATGTCAGATTGGCCTACATTCATGAGTTTTAAACCTACTAAATGGGCCACTCCATTTGCGCCCCATGTGCATCCAATGGGCTTGAATCCCGTGGGCCCTTTATGTATAAATGAGCCGGATCCCGTGGGCATTGCATATGTCAAATGGGCCGAAACCCATGGTCATTACACATGCCAAATGGGCTTAATCCCATGGCCGTTGCACATGCTAAATGGGATTAATCCCATGGCCTTAGATGTGCACCAAGGTGGGCCTGAATGAATGGCCATAAATGGATCAACATGGGCCTTATATGCGTGCCAAAAATGGGCCCATTTGAACCATAGATCTACTTCATTTTAATTGATAAATGGATGGACGGTTAGGATGCAACTCATGCATCATGGCGGGGGTCACAGGGAGGGCCACCATCATTATAATATACTATATAATTTATATACAGTATATATATATGTATACACATACACATGCCCACGCACATGTGTACTCACACATGCATGCACACACATGCACACACACGCACCCACACACATGCATACACACACACACGTGCACTCACACGCACTCACACACATGCATACACCCACACGTACGCTCACACGCACTCACACACACTCACACACCGTCCCCTGGATGGTGTGGACACATCATATATGCAGTGGGCTCCACCGTCCGGGCGGACGGTGGAGTCAGGCACGTACACCACTGTGGGTCCCATGGGGGGGCCCACCATAATGTTTATATGACATCCAACCCATCCATTAGGTCACACAGACCCGAATGAAGGGTAAAAACAATTTTCAGCTTGATCCCGAACTCTGGTGGGCCTGAAAGAAAACTTCAATGGTAGGGTTCATTTCACACTGTTTCTCATGGTGTGGGCCACCTGAAATTTGGATGTGTCTCATTTTTGGGGACGACCCACCTCAGAGGGTGGGCCACCTTATGGACGGTGCAGATACAAAATATGCATCATGGTGGGGACCGTACACGGGGCCGTGGGTCCCTGCCCATGTCCGCCCGCCGTTCCTCTGGTCACCGCCTGACACAGCAGCAGCAGCTGCTGTGTTGGGCATGAATATATTTTTTTTTGAAAACCCTTCCCCCTGGGGTTTTTGTTATGTGGGGCCCGCATCTGATGAATCCAGTCCATTCGTTGGATTCCATGGCTCATAACGCATCCATCAAGACCAATATCAGCCCTTATTCATCGTGTACAAAAAATCTAGAAAGGTTTTAATGGTAATAGTAATATTCTTAAAACCATGGCCCACTAGCCAGTTGGATCGGCTCCATATTTTGGCTCAACGCCTAGAATAATATGAGGAAAGGGATGAACGGCACGGATTGGATATATGCATTAGGATGGTTCCTGTATAAGTAACCCACCCCAATGACCCTCATCTTTATATTTTCAGCATGCAACGTCCAGAGACGCTGGGCGTTTTGCAATTTTTTTTTTTTTTTGGGTTCATCATATATATATATTCAAGGTGGGCCCTATTTAGGTGGGCCATCACATGATGGAAGATGCATTTAAGATGGGCCCCACCCATGGACGGCTTAAAAGGAAATATTGCATATTTCATGTGGGGCTCATTCAAGTGGGCCTCATGGCCTCCTCAACATTCAAGAAAGATAAATAAAAACGAGAGGGAGAGAAAGAGAGAAAAGTGGGACACACGTGTGATGGAGGGACCCCGATACTATGGGCCCTCCGTTCAACCATCCAATCATACAACAATGGGTCATTCAAACAAAAGATCGACGGTGAAGATCCCTCTCCACTAGAAATGGACGGTCTAGATGACCTCTTCAATACAAGGAAAGTAAACATCATGATGGGGTCCATGGAGAATGGCCCCATCATGGAATGATCTTGATGATTAAGATGAGCCATTGGCCACATCTTAGGGTCCCAAGTGAGATCCAAACCATTGATCGGTTGGCCTCACTTGACCCACCTTAAAAATATGAAAAACTACTCCATCAAAGCACCCACCTCTTGATCTTCTTGGTCTGTTGGATAGCCGGTCACCTAGAGCTTCACTTTGATGGTGGAGATGGGAAATGGATGGCTAGGATGATGGGATTTGGAGATGGGAAGTGGGCCACTAAAAATCACTTCTTTCTCATGGAAGAGAGCTTGGACGTGAGCTCTCTCTTCCTTGCTTGGAGTTGGAGTGTTGAGAAATGAGAGAGAGAGAGAGGTGTGATTAATGAGAGATGGAGTGATGTGAAGGGGTGATGGTTGATGGATGTGAGTGATGGGTGAGGTGATGTGTTAGTTGACTTGGGTGGTTGCTTGACTTGTGGAGAAAGGAAGTATGGGTGCTTGTACTTGACATGAGAGGTGATTGATGGGATTGATTGATGTGATTGATGGGACATTTGTAGAGATTCCTTGGGATTTGCAACGCGCGGTGTTTTTGCTCGAACTGAACGTGGGTCCGTATCTCATCGTCTGGGTATCGGATCGGTGCGTGAGTTGCGGCGTTGGAACCGCGGCGACGGTGCGGTCGCAATGATACAAGTCTCGGATTAAGCCGGCTCAAATGAATAGGATACGACTTACAGTCGTGCGCAACGTCAATCATAAGTCGCGGATTGCCGGAATTTGACGAGAAGGGTCGCGGAAATCAACAGAACAGTGCGAATTAGGATACGGGTCTTACAATGGTCCAAGCCACATTCTAAAGCCCACTACTTAAGGCCCATGATCCAAGTCCCATTCTAAGGCCCATTGTTCCAAGGCCCATTGCCCAAGACTCACCTACAAAGTTCATGATCCAAGGCTCATTACAAGGGCCATTATCCAAGGACCCATTCTAAGGCCCACCATCCAAGATCATTACAAGGCCCATTATCTAAGCCCATTGTCGAAAGCCCATGATCCCAAACCTTTTTTAGGCCCATAATCCAAACTCACTTAGGAAATTCAAATCCACACATGGGACCAAAATCATGCCAAAAGATGGGACTCACTCCAAAATAATGGCCCCCCATCAAAATCCACAAAATTGGAAGATCCACGGGGGCCACGAATCATCAATCCAGTCCATCAAAAGGATTACATTCTAGTGGCCACCACTCCATGATGTGTAAGGTTTGAACCTTCTTCCAAAAAAAATGAATGAATGATTTTCCAGCAAGATAAGAGTGGGGCACTTTTCTTATCACCCCCCACTTCATTAAAAAAAAAATACATCATTTCATGGTAAAAAAGAAGATTTTTCAGTAAGATCAAAGTGCAGGAATTCTAGGTAAACATTCCAAAGTCCCACATTTTTTGGTCTCTCCTGTCAAAAAGAAGGATCCATGGCCATAGATAAGTTGAATCTCAAAAACTCCTTGGATATGGATACTGAAATCCATCAAAACAGAAAGATCATTGCATAAAGGAGAAATAACCACTTGAGAAGAAAGATTAAGGATCGAGGAAAGAGGAAGCAAGGAAGAAGCACTTAGAAGAACAAGAGAGGACTTGCAAAGAGACAACAATGGTGTCTTTGGAAGGAAAAAATGAGAAGAAGAAATAGTAGAGCAGAGGCTCCCCTTCGGACCAATGACCACCTCAAATCAATGGGCAAATGAGCATGGGGCGATACTCCAACTACCGCCCGCAGTAGTCGGACTACCGCTCCCTGCCCAAAGCACGACCTTGAGCACCTATTCCCTTCTGATGTGATGTAAGAGCCCAGAAAATGCTCCGGTCCGACGGATAAAGAGAGGAAATGGAGGAGAAAAAGATAGATTCTCATGAAATCAAAGGGAAAATGAATATCTCGTGAGAAATTACAAAATCTCACGAGAAATTGAGAATCTTTAGATGAGAAAATGGAGGAAATTTTAGAAAAAATATAAAAAAAATGATGACAAGAACAAAATAAAGGTCAGAGTTGTTGATCAGCCCCATTAATACACTAGTGGAGGCAATAAAACTATCCGGACTCATTCTTAAAAAAATCGAATGACGACACCCTCCCTCGAGATCGGACGGATCTTTTTCCAAAAAAACATTTGCAATAAAATCCCCAAGGAGTATAGCTTCGGGAAAGATAGTTTTCAAAAGATAAAATTTTTAAAAAATTAGCATTTGGCATGCAAAATACTGAGAAATCTCCTATATTTCCTAGTAGCGGCCAGTGCAAATAGTAAAATAAGATTCGACCTCTTCTAACTTCCTCAGGAGATAATCAAATGTGTATGCAATACAAGTATGGTTGGCCCGATTCTCAATGTCAGGATTGTCGTACGAATAATAAAATGAGAATAATGACAAAACTTGATCCATCTCTGTTCAAAGTATCCAATTTAAAGTGAAAAAAAATATGTTGTAACCAAAATGTCAAAATCAGAAGACTACATGGAATAGGTCACCCCCACATACCTAGTCTGGGACACTTTGAAAGCCTGATCGAGTCTAAGTCGACGTAGTGAGTTCCCCATAAGGCTGCAGAACAAGCAGAGCAGCTAACCACTTTGACAATCAAATGGAACAAGTACTCCTATTGTGATTACATAGTAAAGGAACAACAAGATCCAAACAATATGAGAATGCCCGCAAAGCCACAAAACGTGTTGGGGCCCTACTTTTTCAGACTTACCCTCTGATGCTATTATCAATCCGACGTGAAAAGGTTGTGATTCGTGGCCCGTAATGCTACAGAAAGCACAGGGATAATCACAATATTTTTCTCAAACCCTCATGATATGTGTTAGTTATCTCTTTTTCAAAAAGTAGCTGACTATGACATTATGACCGGTAATAAGATCTAAACCACAATCTCTTCTGACCAGAAGGGTGGGGTGTCCACTCGCTTTGGCATTCGATTACACCCAACCTCTGCCAAAAAGGGGCATCTGTAGACATCCCACCTAGGCTAGCAGCTTGACAAAGCACGAATAATCCTTATGAATAAAACCAGAACTCCCAAACCTTAACTTAGGTTATCCTAAAATATCCAAAAAGCCCTACAAGCCATACCTTGAACCCAAAATAGAGCCCACCAGCTGGAGTTCAAAGTCAATGATGGTTGGGCAGTAATTGGACTACCACTGGTGGTAATCAGATAACCGCCCCACCTCGACAAATGTGCCCTCTGAGTACACAACTTTTCACTCTCCAAAAGTCAACTCTCCCATAGAATTATCCCCTAGAATTCATCCTATTTACCCTCCTACCAAAGCCTAAGGACCAATAAGAGAGTGCCATGTGGCATTGCCCTCCTCTCAACCAATTACAAGCCGCCACGTCATCATTTACCCTCCAAAGTCCTTAGAATTACCAAAATGCTATCCCAAAAAGCTATAAATAGCCTTCATTTCTCTTCATTTCTCATCAACAATCAAAGGAAAAGACCAACTAACTACCAAGAAAACACTAGCAAAAGAATGATGGGAAGAAAGAAAGAGAGTGAGCAAGTGAGAGTGAGGAGGTTTTGAGTTCTCAAGCCTCTATCCTTCTAGTCTCCTCAGCCATCCCTTAACTTACCTCCATTTGAGTTATACTTCCTAACCATAGCACACCAAGACATCCAAGCCGGTGCAACCCAAAAGTCACACAATCATCATACTTCCTATTGCATCATTACTTTCTTTCTTAACCCCCTTGCTCCTCTAGACTACCATTGAACGCATTCTCTGTGACTTACCAGAATCCTGGATCCTGTCACATCAGAAATTCATGGAAACCTAGTCCATATTCCATCATCATTTGTCTAAAATCCTTCTAGACACTCTTTGGACGTATGCTCTGTGGCTTGCCAAATTTTCAGACCTTGCTACATCAGAAATCTGAGTTTGCCTAGTCTCATCTAATCTACCTTTTATCCCTTAAGAGTATTTATAATATGAAGTAGAGACCGTACATCCATATGGGCAGAGAGCGTGCTTAACACCTTCTCTCTTTGTAACCGAGGTCCCTTACTTAGCATCTTAAAACAGCATATCAGGAGTCAATTTAAAGTAAGAGAATTTATAAATTCTCTAACTTTACATATTCTGCAGGTTCTAGCTAATTGCGAGATTTCGAGTTAAGTGGCTAATGGCGACTCCAAGTCTACTTTGCATCAACAATTCAAATCAGTTTGATAACCCCCATCATCGTGCCCCACAAATAATAAAATTAATGTGGGCACCGATTTTCAGCATTCACAGTATCACAACTAGTGATTTAAATATTTATCATAGACGTAATGCGCTTTGGGTAGTGAGCCTCTTAGTCGACGTGTAATTTCATGGGTTTGGGTAGTGGTACATAAATCGATGTAAGTAATTTACAATGCGTGTTATATCACTTCCAGGATTGGATGTCACAAGTAGTCACTCCATAAACAAATCGTGTCACATAATTCATTCGAATCATGTGTTGTGCCGCCTCGAGGTGTTCACGTAAATCCACGGTAGTGTACTACACACCGGCGAATCTCCGTAGTTATGGGATGCGGGGCGAGCCAGGTTTTTTATGAATTATATTGCACATTGTGATGATCACTACATATGATGAACCATACATACTTTACTAGGCATGCATTCATATATATATATACATTGATTGCGCTTACTGATACCTCTTATAGTGGTGGAGTACGAGATGTATCAATACCCTTGCATTTCTTTTATGAATCTCTTGAATTGTCGTTAACCTTAAAGGATAACCATCACTATGAGTAGGGCATTAACTGTCTCCAACCGTATAGATGATGAAAGTAATGTATAGATTGAAGACCTAAAGGACCATATATCTCCCTATGGAAGATTATATTGAATGAATAAGAAGATAGTTATATGATTTATTTTTATATTTCCGCTACAAACTCGATAATGTAATAAGCTCTCATTAAGAGAGTATTAGAAGTTTTGAATTTACACTTTACTTTTATGGAATAATAAATACGGTTGATTTTACTCTCGTGAATGGTTTACCTTCGTGAATGTAACTGGATGTGATGTAAATAAACAAAATTTATATGATGCGATTTTGAAGCATCCAATTCATTCAATTATTAACACCTAATTTTCTTAGGCACGAGTATAAACTCTGACGGTGAAAATTCGGGATGTTACGACTAGAGATGCCATATGCTCTGTAATGGCCTAGAAAAGAAGTCATGATCACTTTTTTAGCAGGTGGTGATTCTTCTTGCAACACACGATAGAGTATGAATGGTTGCATATACGTGAAGCTATAAACAAATAATTCTAACATGCATGATTAGCTAAAGCAGTGATCAACAAAGACATATGGCGTAACATGATTGGCCACATGTATCTAAAAGGGGGTTGTTGGGTTATCTCAAGATAGAAAAACAATCAACTATGTTTTCTGAACAATTCGCTGATTGAAAGAAGATCTTGCAAACTTGTCTTAAGTTAAAAATATAATCGGCCATGTCTTCTTATTGGCCAAGCAATCAAGAGAAGATATCAGAGACCGATTCTAATACATGTCTCTATCGAATCGCATTATACATATATAATTTCAACAGAGAATAAAGAGCTAAAGGCCCATGTCACTCTAATATAACACAACATTACTTTTTCAATATAACATTGTCTATCTGCCATCTGTCATGGACACTTATTATTATTATTATTATTATTATTATTCAATCTAGCTCCTCTATTGTTGAGTCAATGCAATGCTACAAAAACAATCTAAATTGAGTATATTATAATGAGATAGTTCGGTACACTATTTCCATGATCATGTCGTTGGACCTAGGAAGATCTCTAAGTCTCGAACGGATGGCTAACAGGGTCATCTTGCCAAATGGCTAGAGATTTTGCTCGACCATCTTGCCATGAAGTTTGACTAAGCCACGAATAGGTCACCGTTTAATCATATCTACTTCACCATGGAGCTTAGTCGAGCGACAAACAAGTGATCATCCAATGAGAACGTTACTCATAGAGTCAAGACTCGCCACAAAGTGAGGATTTGAAGTGATGTACAGGTTGTCACCCCACCAACCTTCTCCCATGAAGTACATGGTTGAGCGGTGAATAATCGGTCATTTTCTAAACAATCGACTCACTGATGAACTCAATCATTCGAGGTAACAAACATACTATTGTTTTTCAATGATTATCTTGCTATGAAGCCTAGTTGTATGATGAATGGATTGTTGAAGATATACTTGTTATCAATCGTCTAGGTAAGGAACTCGGCCTTGCTTGGTGAACAGATAGTTGTCAAAACGATTGTCTAACTACGAAGCCAGCCATGTGATGAACAGACGTCCACCCCCTTCATTGAAACCAAAATTGTCTCAACTAATGAAGCTTAGCTCGTGAGGAATAGATTGTCGTTCCTGACGACCATCTAGCCATGAAGCTCGCTGAGTAGGAGATCCAACTCTTGTGCTTGTTGACCTTCTTACTATGAACAGATAGTCATTTTAAATAACTATCTCGCTATGAACAAATTGTCATTAATTATCCTTTTTTTCTTTTTTCTTTTTTCCTTTTGATCATTTACTTTTTCATCCGAGTGTAGTTAGAACACATTTATTTAATTGATCAACTTTGGCCTAGTTTTATTTTTTTGTCATATTATCTTTATATTGAACAATATAAGCTATCACACGCTTAATTGAAATTCTTTTCTCTAAAGGAAAAAAAGAAACTCATTAAAAGAATGAACCCTCCCCTTCGCAAGTCGCTTAATTCTACACAATTGATGGCTAAATAGTCAGGATAATATCCCTAAATCTAATCCTAATCTAACTATTTCGGTGCCTGGAGTCACAAGGTGTTCAGTTTGAGCCACTTTGGTATGACACTTTCGATACATCACACACACACACACAACATGTGCAACCGAATTCAAACCCAATAAGCTCACACATGTTTGAAAGGGAAGTAGATTAGTGTTACATGCGTAACAAGTTAGCGGCTATTGCCCCAACCATGGGGCCCACTTTGATGTATGTGTTGTGTCGTCCATCAGTTTTTCTAGCTTATTTTAGGACACGATAAAAAAATGAAGTAGATCTGAACTTATAGTCATTGATCGTCCACCATTGAAACCTTCTTAAGGTCCTCTGTAGTGTTTATTTGCCATCGAACTTATGATAAGGCTAAATGGACCCGGATGAGAGGAAAATACAAATATCAACTTGATCCAAAACATTTATACCCCCATAATTTGTCAACTGTAGGCATTCAATCCCCTAGTATTTCTTGTGGTGTGGCTCACTAAAGCTTTGGATATGCTTCACTTTTGAGAGAGCTGGCAAAACAGATGGACAACATAGATAAAACAATGGTGTTGGGTTCGTTTCTGCTTGAAGAGGAATGAAAGTGACAACATGACTCTTTAAAGCCCACTGTGATGTATTTGTTTTACGGTATGTTGTGTTACGTCCCAAACTCAGAAATCGGGCTCATAGAATTTTCGATCGCCGAATCCGGCGTCGACAACCTCCGCAGTACCCCATCATGGTTTCTAGTGTCCATACGTCAGATTCCGATCCTGAGATCCTATAAGGAGGATTTTCAGTGTGAATTTTTTTTGATAAAGGAGCATAACCACAAGCATACCAAGTCACAAACGACAACATCAACACCACATATCCACTAATATAAACATTCAAGTACAATGCTAAAAGGGAAATACATAAATAACAAAATCTCCAAAGTGATCTGCCATAAGCTCCTGCCTCAATGCTATTGTAACTTAACGTCACCTGCCCGCAACGGTCGTGCATAAGCTTATAAAAAGCTTAGAGGATGGTGTAAGTGTATGCACAAGATAAGTGCCAAGCACACAAATATCAGCGTAAGCGGAATACTTACAAGTTTATAAGTCATTCAATATCAGAGTATGCAATGCAGATCGGCCATACAATACGGAGTTATAGTGAGCCAAATATCAAATGCCGAGGATGCAATACAATATGCAATTCTTAACAAGCCACAAATAGCATCAGCCTCACCTAAGCCATATAAATGCAGAAACATAGCAACCCAAAATGTCATATGCCGCAGATGTAATACAATATGCAGATCCTAGCGAGTCCATAATACCATCAACCTTATTCAGGCCAGACAATACAAAAGTATAGTAAACCAAATGTAATGTGCTGAGGATGCAATGTAATATGTGGTGTGAAAGAAATGACTAAGTTAGAGTGTGAAGTTGAGATGATAGTATGCAGTATCGCAAGTTGTGGGGTTCATCACAAGGGACTTCTATCCAAACTAACCCATACTTGATTTGGATAGCTGGACACAATATGGTAAACTCCTGATCTTAGGTTAGTCGCATACCTAACTGAAATCACGTCCATTACGAGGGTACCATATAATGATCTAGTTGCGCACCACCAGCCCAGGTGGATAGTGAGTGAATGAATGAATGAGATGTTGAGTACGCAACTCCTACTCAGTAAGTCCACATATAACCACCATAATGGTTCTGATGTGGAACAAGGTTCCGCCCCATTGCATTCACAGTAGCCTGCCAATCACTAGTAGCTCACCCAGGCCCTTAGGCCCCGCCCACATCAACGTTCTCCTACATGTGCAATAGAGAGAGGGCATCACAATATTAGTACCGTACATCTTTGAAAAATCACATATCAGGACAATCACCAGGGTCTAGTACACACTATAGTAGATGTCGCCCCATCTAAGTGCATAACTAGGAGAGTGGAAGAGACCTCGTTATCTACCTACCAATATCGGCCCGGTTCGTCAATAGCGGACCCATTCCTCAAGCTGGGTCAGACTCAGCCTAGTCAATTGTCCCTTCACTCGGGTGGGTAAGGCCACACCCCCTTCCAACCGACCACGACACAGTGAGAGACGCGACCTACTGGTATTTGACACTCGGGCGCTCATGTATCCACTCGGTCTAGATGTTGGAGCATCCCTGATACCAAGGGGTTTAGAGACTTTCACCCACGGATATATTAGATGCCTATATATCAGAACTAAACATTTTTTGTGTCCCAACTAGCTATCCACGATATGCTTGTGGAGGTCATGACCCTGATGTCACTAGGGTGTATAGTGATCATGCCATACAAATGTGAGATGTATGAGTCATACTATCCAGCCATGCATGAAACCTACGCGTACGGCGCGCTCATGTGGGGCCACTCCGTCTCACAAGGAGTCCCGTAATAAACCAGCCCAACAACACATGCTATGATCAGTCACTCCTCATAACAAACATACATATGATGCGTATGAGCATGTATTATGATGTAATAAAGTACATAGGCATGATTATCTGATAAGGCAGACAACAATAATCCACAATCGACTTTCACCGGTATGACGCATACCAAGAGTATAACTAAACAACGTGCTCCTTCTATAACTATAGGAGTCCATGCGGCATGTCTTACATTAGCCTTCTAAGGCTCTGCATGATCCAAGACTGGGACAACAAGTCTAGTCTATACGTCGAGATAGGTTTTACATAGTGGATATACCAAACCTGACACTATATATTCTTTCATCTACAGCAAGGGGGGTGATGATGGTGTACTAATGTCAAAGGTAGGGCTCACGCTCGTCCTAAGAAGGCAAATGGACAGTGTGGATGATACATATATAATGCAAGGTCCTAGCAATCGATTACAAGGTAGAATACATCTCACGGGGTGAGTCAAGAGGATATACAACAAGTGGGCTTCCTCACTCTTTTTATCATGAACAACTGGGCTTTCTTATGATGGCCCAATACGAATACAAGGCGGGCATTGGTAGAATCCACACATCCAGGACTATGTAACCCTACAAATAGTCCTTCTCATCATCTAAGTGGGCCTTGGGTATAAACATTAAACTTTGGGTAGTCATATGTATCTAAGTGGGCCACATCTCCTATGGAAGGCCTAGTATGAATACAAGGTGGGCTCCAAGGTTTGGATAATCATACAAGGTATGGTGGAAAACACCATCATCAAATGGGGGTCCAACGGATTGAGATAACCTAATCAAGGAAAAGATGGGTATCACTAGCATCAATGGGGGCCCAAGGGTTTGGGTTAGCCTGGTAGGGTGAGATGGGTATCATCAATGGGGGCCCAATGGATTGGGATAGGCTAATAAAGGAAGGTGGGTAATATAATCATTAATGGGGGCCCAACGGTTTGGGGTAAGCCCAATAAGACCAGATGAGAATGGGCCTAATAATGGGCCTTAGGGAGATTACAACGTGGACATTTAACCGTCAATGCTTCCAAGGTAATGGGCTTAACAACGGGCCCTAGCGAGGATTTCAATGGTGGACATTTAACCACTATTGCTTCCTAGTGTGTGGTCCACTTGGGATTTGAATCTAACTCTCTATGGGGCCCATGACCCTTATACAAATCGGGGAAATGGATGGACATCGTGTATGTAACACATATATTGTGATGAGCCTCATATGTAACGCCTTGAACTTTCGATACTCGAGCATCGAAAGTCCTTAAGCGTTACCATAAGATCTAACGTGTGAGTGATACTTGTTGATGTCGAAATCTGATTGGCCCTCCCTTCACGTCGTTTTCACCTCAAAGAATCGTCCCTGGAACCTGCGCTAGGGAAACAGGCAAAGGTGACCCTAGCTAAGCTGGGGGACCCTCCAATGCCTAAGTCAGGAAAAGGGAATCAGGGTCTAAGTAGAGAGTAGGGGAGAGAGCACTTGCTATTGCGTACCTGTAGACGAAGTGTCGTGTGCTGTTTATACTAGCTTGTGGAATGGCCTGAGTTCGATAATCTCGACACGATCACAGGGATTCTCGAATCATGGAGATACTGCTCGTAATCTACTGATCACGCAGCATATCGGGCGAGTAATGCGTATCTGCGAGCGAGGTTATCGGCCACGACCAGTAATGACAACTTCCGCACTTGGCGTATGCCACTACATGTCTGCTCGGCTCGGCTCATCTGAACACGGAGTAAAGAATGCAGCATCTAGAGCTGTGTCTGATCCGACCCGTTAGGTCAGACCCATCGTAATTGGCAAGGCTGGTTGTGTCGAGCAGAATGCGGTTACTGCATAGTAGATCATCCGATCGGAGTATACGGTATGTTCCGAGCTGCACATCAACCGCGTCAGTTGCTCGGACGAGTCGCGTCTTCCTGCTCGTTATTGTCATGTGATGCTCTACACAGGTCGGACGAGTCATGCCTCGGCTCAGACTGGCGCTCGGACCGGCGGTATGTCGTGGGCTCGGATCTTCCCATAACAATACTTATCCAACTGTTCCAGCCCTTACATGCTTGCCTTGACCTAAAATTAACCGTTAGGAATGATCCCCATTCATAGATCAAGCCATCTGACCGTCGGTATCAAGGTAGGACCCTCATTCTGGTGACTTGATGTAAGTAGCTTCCCATGAAGAACGGGGCGGATAACTCCTCATCCGTAAGGAATTATATGTAAGGTCTTTCATAAGAATTACTTATAAAAGTGCATAGATTTCATAAAACTCCTATATCAGGGATAATTATGAACTTGCCACTAACCTAGGCCCTAAATTCTAGACCACATAGTTCCCACTACCCGACTAACGTGAAACTTTATACCATGATTATAAACCTCAAGGTAACTGCACCCGACGATTTTCATCCCTTCAATCACTATACAAATAACCCAATAGGTAGATCATCCGTTAGCCATCGACTTTGTGGCCCACCTGATCTTGGGATGTGTTTCAAATTCAGAATCAACCTGTAAAATGGGCTGACAAAAGGGATGGACGGTATAGATTTTACTGAAACATCACTGTGGGCCCCAACCCCACTGAATGAGTGCATCAGGAGTGGTGCTCTGGCCGTGCACCGGATCAGAACTCCCAATCAGAGCAAGCTAACACGACTCTAATGGAAATTTCACGCACCTTCTCTTCTGCCGCACCAAACGGACGGACAACGTACGTGTTAGGACCTACAGTGGGCCATGATCGTGATCATCTAAGATGATCCGACCCGTTCATTGAGACCCCAGGGTCAAAACGACCAAATCCTGGCCATTTTTATCTCCCAACGCGACTAGGAAACTAGACGTTCCTCGCCCGAAATTCATCCGCAAGAAAAGGAACCGAAAACAGTTTGGTCTCCATGCACAAGACACCTAAGCCATGGATCTTGGCCGTCTGATCCCTACTAAAGGGAGATCCGACCACGACCAAGGGGCCAGAATCATCCGGAAAACCTCCACGCTCCAGGAAATCCCTCCGTGAGATGGCTTCCAGCGGAAGACCAGCCGCTGTTCAAACTCCTTCCACGCAAATCATCAAGCAAGGCCATATGAACCTTCGATTCTATTGGCCAGGGAGAGTCGGTCGACAAATCTGGACCGTCCATAGAGGCGATTTGAAGAAAGATGGGCTGAGACAGATTCTGCCATTAAAGCGGCAGTCATCCTCTTCGATTGAATGTTGATCGTAGATCACTGAGACTTTTCCATCCCAAGATCAAATCTATTCACTAGGTGGCCCACCGGAATGGATACTATCTCTTAAAATATGGATCAAAACCAATGGCCTGGTTGGACTGTGAGTTGAATCACACGGTTACCGTACCTGTGCGAAACTCGTGTTCGCATAAACATACAACATGGCAAGGTTTTCCTTCGTACCAACCCCCATTGGAAGCACTATAAGACTCCTCCTATAGGAGGAAGATGTCACAGCAATTAGAAAAGGGAGAAAGAGAAGTAGGGAAAGTGAGAAGCATGGGAGAGAGAGAGAGAGGGAGAGAGAGAGAGAGAGAACCGTTCAGCCGAGCAGCTACTCTATCTGCCTAGACTTGCTGCCGTTCAGCAAGAAGAAAGAAAGGAAAAGAAAGATAGAGAGAGGAAAAAGGGAAGAAGAGAGGAAGAAAGAAAAGAAAAGAAAAGAAAGAAAGAGAAGAAGGAAGAAAAAGAAAAGAGAAAGAAAAGAAAAGAGGAAGAAAGAGGAAGAAAGAGAGAGAGAGTTGAATCCGAGTTGACTCTCTGAGTCTTGGACTGAGTCAGGATCAAGTTGGATGATCCAGGTCAGCCATCCTGGCAGGTAAGGCACCCACATAATCCTCCCTTATTTTGTGCAAGTAACATCTAAAAACCACATCAATATTAAAACTCGAGATCAAGTGTAGAAGATCACCTAACGAGTCAAGCTGAGTCGACTCAGTGAAGAGAGGTATCAAACTCCAAATTCTTCTTAAAATAAAGAATTACGGTGAGTCCCCCATCCACACCACATCAGGTTTAAAGGTCTTCATCTAGCCCATATATTTGGTGTAAGTCCTAGACTCGAATCATAGACTCAACATAACTTAATCCTAACTGTTTAGACCATGTGAATTAGGATGTAGTTTGATGTTAAAGTGAATACGTGAACATCTTGTCTTGAATGAGGACAATTCGATCTAAGGTGAGGGTTTTATCCTTTAAGCTTACAATAATTTAAGTTGATTTATTTATCCTGCCATTTACATGCCTTCCTGTATTTTATCTTCTTTGTACTAGTTTATCTTGGCTTCTATGCATACTTTCATGAATTTGATATTGTCTTTACATGTATTCCTTTTATACATCAATTTGAATCTTTCATGTTATTATATGTTTCACCATCAATTATGGCCTTTTTGTGCCTCTTACGATATGACTTATTATGTATTCTATGTTTACATGTTCTCTAAAAATTTTCCTATCAGTTGATTTATTGGCTCTTTTGGGATTATGACATGGTGTCAAATACAAAAGAATTTCTTTGAATTTATGTGAGGCCATGGGTACAAGCCTTGCCCCTGCCTTATCCATTATTGAGTTGGCTCTGCCACTCGTCTTTATATTTGAGTTGGTTATGCTACTCGTTGTTTGAATTGGCTCTGCCACTCTCCTTTTATTGAGTTGACCCTTGTCACTCTTCTCTTATTATGTTGGTCATTGCCACTTTTGCTGAGTTGACCATTGTCACTCTTCTCTTATTACATTGGCCTTGTGCCGTCTATCTTTAAAAGGCACGGGCAAGTGTCATGTTATTGCAGAAACTCCATGATTCAGTTTATATTCTTCATGATTCGAATTATACTCTTCATGATTCAGTTATATTCTTTATAAGTGCAAGTGATGTGTTATGAGGTATTACAACTAGTGAATCGATTATCTTATCATGGACGTAATGCGTTATGGGTAGCGGTCCTCTTGTTGGCACGTAATTTCGTGAGTTGCGTGGTGCACAATCGATGTATGTAAATCGGCATATATGTTACATCAACTTTTCAGAATTAGATGTTGCAATTAGTCACTCCATGAACACATCGTGTTACGTAAATCCCCTAATCACGTGTTATGTTGCCTTGATGTTCGCATAAATCCATGTTAGTGTTAGTCATGCCGGTGAATATCCATAGTTATGGGATGCGGGTCGAGCCAGGTTTCCTATGAATTATATATCACATTATGACGATCACTACGTATGATGAGCCGCACACACTATGCTAGGCATGCATCTCATGTAGGTTGTTTGTGCATACTGATATCTCATGTATTAGTGGAGTATGAGACTTATCAGTGCCCTTTTACTTTACTTTTATGAATCTCTTGAATTATTGTTAATCTTGAAGGATAACCTTTACTATGAGTAGGGCATTAACCTTCTCCCAACCGTACAGATTTTGTAGGTGACGTACAGACTAAAGATTTAGAGGACTACTTCCTTATAGAAGATTATCTTAAAAGACTAAGAAGACAATTTCATTATTTAGTTTTATACTTCTGCTATAAACTCTGATGTTGTAATAAACCTCTCATTATGAGGCCACTTGATTATTTCTTTTCTTTGATGATATATAATTAATACAGTTGATTTTATTCTTGTGAATGTTACCTTCATGAATGTATCTTGATGTAGTTAAACAAATGAAAAAAAAAGGGTGTGATTTCAGAGCATCCAGTTGTACATTATTAACACCCGGTTTCTTCGGGCACGAGTACATACTCTGGCCGTGAAAATTTGGGTTGTTACATCATAAGGCAGCCCCATGGTGGGTATATAGCCCATAAATCAGGGTGGGCCTCTCAAGGCAATGGGGCCCACAACCTTAAAGAAATGGATGAACGGTGTGAATATAACACATATATTATGGTGGAATCACTCATCACAATTGGGCCTCATATAAGGGCTCATATACATCAAATCAAGCCTCACACAAGGGCCACATAAACATCACTTAGGCCTCATACACGGGTCGCATATACATCACAATAGGCCTCATTACATGGGCCGCATATACATAACAATGGGCCTCATTACATGGGCTGCATATACATCACAATGGGCCTCATACATGGGCCGCATATACATCACATTGGGCCTCAAACACGAGCCGCATGTTCATCACAATAGGCTTCATTACATGGCCTGCATATACATCACATTGGGCCTCAAACACAAGCCACATATTCATTACAATGGGCCTCATTACATGGGCCGCATATACATCACATTAGGCCTCATCAATGGGTCTTAAATACATCACATTGGGCCTCATAGCAGGTGGGCCTTGCACACTGCAGGTGGGCCCTGTAGATGAACGGCCTGCATAAAACACATACATAATGGTGGGTCACACCGGCCAGGTGGATAGACGGCGTGTATGAAACACATACATCAAAGGTGGGTCCCATATATCAGGGTAGGCCCCACCGTTCATGCATCTGGATGGTTGGATATAACACATACCTCATGATTAGACCCAATGAACTTGCTGATGTTAATACAGTAGCTGTATAGCTGGTGTAAGGTACACCAGCCAATCTGCTTCCACAGAGGTGGGTCCCACGTGGGGCCCACCATATAATAATAATAATAATAATAATAATATTATTATTATTATTATTTTGATTGAAATGCTCCAGCATCCAGGCCCTGGATGGACGGCCTGGATGCAAGATACATACATTAAAGGTGGGTCACACCGTCCACAAGGCTAGACAGTGTGGATAAATCACATGCATCACGGTGGTCCCACGTGGGTGGGCCACACATGTTTGGATCAAGCTGCTATTTGTTTTCTCCCTTGTTCAGGCCAGCAAGCAGCAAGGTGGGTCGCTGCTGCTAGATAGTGGGCGGCCCACCGCTGGACAACGTGGATACATACATCACAATGAGGTCCATAACACATGGAGAGAGAGAGAGAGAGAGAGAGAGAGAGAGAGAGAGAGAGAGAGAGAGAGAGAGAGAGAGAGAGAGAGAGAGAGAGAGAGAGAGACGCGCGGTGGAGGGGAGGGGCTCCATCACTATGAGCCCTCCCTAGGTGGGCCTTGTAAATACAATACATACATCAAAATTGGTCCCAAATCATGTGAGCCCTAAATCATAAAAATCAACGGTGGAGATCCCTTTTCCACTAAAAATGCAAGGTTTAGATGACCTCCTTACAATGAAAAAATAAACACCACGATGGGGTCCATGGAGAATTGCCCCATCACGAGATGATCATATGAATCATGGTGGGCCATCGGCCACACCTAGGGTCCAAAGTGAGATCCATACCATCAATCGGTAGGCCCCAATTGGCTCATCACAAAAATTGCAATCTAACCTTACAAAATACCGATCGATTACTAATCTTCTAGGCTCCTTGGAATGCTAAACTCCTCGGCTTCAACTTTGATGGAGGATGATGAAGATTGAAGGGTTAGGATGAGAGATGAGGAGGTAGGAAGTGGGCCACGGTTGGCTCTCTTGGGAAGCTTGGATGGTCCTCTCTTTAGTTGCTTAGAATGGTAGAGAAAATGAGATGAAGAGAGGTTGTGATGGGATAAAAAAGGATGGGTGAGTGATGGGTGTGAGTGATTGGTGTGAGTAACATGAGGGTTGACTTTGGGGATGACTTGTATAAGAGAGGGATGAGTTGTGATTGAATGTGTACTTGACTAGTACTTGATTGATTGATGTGATAGATTAAGTAGAGATTCTCTTAGGATTCGCAATATGCAACATTTTTCTCAAAATATATGCGGGCCCACAACTACTGACTTGGGTATCGTATCGGTACGCAAGTCACGACGTTGGAATCGCGGCGACGACATGGTCGTAATGGTAAAAGTCTCGGGTCAAGTCGACTCAGATATATGGGATGCAACTTAGAGTCGTGCACAAACGCTGATTACAGGTCGCGGGTTACTGAATTTTGACGGAAAGGGTCGCAGGAGTCTAAGAAACGATACAAACTATGATACGGGCCTTACATGTTGTCCATCTATTTTGCCGATTCATTTTATGCAATGAGCCTAACATTAAAGCATATCCAACATTTAAGTGGACTACACCGTTGGAAATAGTAAGGACCGGCTGCAAAAGTTTTCAATTAGCCATAAAAGCTTTCATTGAAAATTACTTTAAAAAGGATAGTGTTATCATTTAGAAAAAAATTATTATAACTTAAAAGCACTTTTGTATTTTGTCAAAATTACTTATCATTTTAGGCCCATGCACCACCCTGAATTAATTCCCTGATTAATTTTGATTAAAGACTTTTTCTTATTGGGTTAAACAAACAACTCAAATAACATATTTTAAGATTTAACCGGGGGACAAAAACCCCGTAATTTCTTGTTTTCATTTCATGGTAGGCCTTATAAACATCAAGATGAACCCAAGAAGGTTTCAATAGTACACATTTTTTAGTCCACTTTTTCTTCCGGTGGGCCCCACTTGAGTTTTGTATCTGCTTAATTTTAGGTGTAACATGATCAGGCAAAATGGCTGGACGGGTGGATTTATCACAAACATCATGGTGGGTTTACCTAGCTTTCGGTCTAAGTCTATCACTGTATGCGTCAAAACGCTTTTGGGTGGGCCCCACTTTAGCACGTGGATCAATCAAATCTGGCCCCGTCCGGTCACATAGAGTGTCAGGTTAACCCTTCAATCATCCTACCGGCGTCAATGTTTTACTCTTTTCCATCATTGTGGTTTCGACATATTGCAGACACACATCGTAGCTACCAAGCGAAAACTTCTTTACAGTATTCGTTGGGATACCCATGAGAGATCTGGGCCATTCATTCATCAGGAAGCGTACATCGTGGGCATAAGTGGGCCAAAAATGACATTGGAGTTGGAACCAGATATTCCAACGTCCCAAATTCAATGCAAATGTGTGACCCACTTGATGAGTGTGGTGTTGTGATTTTTGCTGCATGGCATGTTCACAGTTCATTAATGGCCCAAACCGTTACACGTGTGCCATTACTGAGGGAGCAAGCGGCCATGGTAGTGAAAGATACCTTCTTTAAACACTGACGTCTTGGCATCGATTTCCTAGCGAGGGTGGGTAACATGGGGTGTACTAACAAGCTAACCAAAAGAAACAAAGGCGGCCATGGTAGCTCTGATAAACGGGCACTGTATACAAAACCCCTTTTGATGGACATCTTCGACCATTTAAAAGCGAACATGGGTATTTTCGTCAACTAAAGGTACCAATGGGGTTTATCAGTGTTTTATCTCCGGCAACGATTCGTCCGCTCTGTCTCTCGTTGCGTTTTCTTCTCTTTTCTTGGTTCTCTCTGCATTTCCGGCTCTTTTCCAGGTTTTCGGACTCACTCTTTTCAAAGGATTTCCATTTCTTTGGGGCATTTGGATTCGGAGATTCTTTAATCTTCTTTGCATTAACCGCATTTTCGCGAAAATTCAGGTGCAAATCCTCAAAATGATTCCCAAATCTGCTAATAAAATGAGCTATATGTTTATGCTTATAATGCAATCTGGTCAAAGTTTTTCAGCAATTCCTAGGGTTTTCTAGCTGTTTCTTCCGCAATTTTATCAAGAACGACGAAGATTAATTCGGGCATTTCTAGGGTAGTTTTAAGGTTTTTGGTGGAAAGATCAAAAGCGCAGCGGTTTCTTGAACGGGTTAGAGATTTCGTTCGAGGATCACCCAAGAACAGCGGCATTGACCGATAATCAAAGTTCTCTCGAAGATTCTAGGGTTTCTGGTGGAGAATCTGGCGGTTCTGTAATTTCTTGGCCAAGATCAGGTATGCGGTTTCTGATTTTCGCTATCTTGTTCTTTAAGAATTTTGTGGAAAATACTGAAAGTCTGGGGTCATTGGATGAAAAAGCAGCCGGAAAATAGGGGTGCGATTCGCTGGTTTTGGGAGATTTTAGCTATTCAGCATTTTGTTAGTTCTTCTTTTTCTTCTTCATCTTTTTTTTTTTTTAAAATTTGTTTGTTAATGATTCTGTTTGAAAGAAGAGCTGAAAATTCAAAATTGTTGGATGAAAAGAAAAATGACAGCAAAAAAATATTGAATTGTCCGGGGAGATCTGAGCTATTTCAAACGGTTAATTAGTTTTTTTTTTTTTTTTTTTTTTAAATCTAGATTTCGCTGGACAGAGCTGAGGAATCAGGTCATCTTTAGGGGAATAGATTCTCATTTGAGAATATTGAGGAAAAGGGATTCAGAACAAAGACTTAGAGCTGCTTTATACACAGAAGATTGCTTTTCTTTAACAAAGCACCATTCAATCTCTTTTACTGTATCAACATCCTCGAAATCTGAAGTTTTAAAGGCCAGAGGTATACAGTAAGCCTCCTGAGATCTTCGATTCCCCTTAGATAAGCGTGGATGGAGCATGCACATGGTTTCTTGCCATTCATTGCATTGCTTTTGATCGTTTCATTAGTTGAAGTTCAAGCTCAGTCACCTAGCACTTCCATAGGCACGGCGCGGGCATTGGATACACTTCTTCAGGACTATGCATACAGGGCATTCGATCAGCCGCTCACGGGTGTGATCTATGACGGTCAGGTCCCGTCATATCTCTCTGGAATAAAGATAGCCGCATTGAGGCTCCGGAGTGGGAGCATGCGAAGGAGAGGAGTGGAAAGCTACAAGGAGTTTGAAATACCCATGGGAGTCATTGAGCGGCCTTATGTCAAGCGGCTTGCACTGGTTTACCAGAACTTGGGCAACTGGTCTTCTTTGTTTTATGATCTACCTGGTTACAGCCTTCTGACACCTATGCTTGGCCTACTTGCTTATGATGCGATGAACATATCTGCCACAAATTTGCCTGAATTGTATATATTGGCAAAAGGGAGGCCCATTTCGATTCAGTTTACGGACGTGGGAACAGTGCCGATCGGTTCGACTGCTCAGTGTGTCTCGTTTGATTTGAATGGCTTGCCCAGATTTGAAGCTTTGATGTCAAGAAATGTATGTTTGACTAATGTCCAGGGGCACTTTTCTATTGTTGTCAAGTCTGGCAGTCGCAGCCACACTCCACCAGCACCAGTGCTGGCACCAATGCCCATTCCAAGACCAGGTCCCACCGTGAAGGAGGAGTCAAAGGTGTGGGGGATTGCCGGACCCGTGATTGGTGGGTTTGCAGCGTTCGTCTTCTGGGGTTTGATATTGGTGTTCCTAGTGAGGTATAAGCGGAAAAAGAACATGGCTCAAATGGAACATGAGTCAGAACATGGGGTACCATTGCAAGTGGTGAATATGGGGGTTGTTACATTGCCGGCAGCAGCTGCAACCCGGACAGGACCAGAACTCGAGCACCGTGAGGTGCCTTAAGCTGTGGTTGGAGCAAACAGGTGCCAGGCTATATGGTCAGATCCATGACTGGTGCGAGTAGGATGAGGAGTGGATCCTTTTCGAAGTGCCTGATATGTACAGGCTGCTGCTGCTTAGTTCCTACCGCCTGCCCAGGTAACCAAAACATGATATTCTGTGACATGGGTTCGATCCAGAAGTTGCCATTTTGCAAGTTTCAGTTCAGCTAAAGCATGATCACATCAAATTGCAACATTCTTTCGGAGGAGTTTCTCTGTGTTTTAATTGTTAATCTTTTCATTGTTGGATTCTGTCTTCTTCTTCCTCTTCGCATTGTGGGGGTTTGAATCATTTGTTCAGTCTGCTGTAATCCGGGCTAGAGCTTGCCAAATAAGAAAGCTGAGACGCAATTCATTTCATTTTTATTGTTACTCGGTTGCATCTTGCTATGAATACATGCAGTGGAATATCTACCAAGAAGTTCCTTCTATGCACCCCTATTGTTTGCACCGCAGGCACAGTTATGGTTGCTTTCTCCTCATACGAATCAGCACATCCAACTCAAAACTAATCCAGCACATCCAACTCAAAACTAATCCGCTGTTTTTCTACCGGCAGGCCCCACCCGATGGGCATACCACCAAGATCTTCCTACCATGTTCAGGTTGTTGATTGATGTCTGAAATATGTAAATCAATGTGTCTGTGGATGACAATTCGATGCTATTAAGCATATTTTGATGCCATCATAAAAATCTAAAATTTCTTATTTTGGTTGTTGGACACTTTGGGTGTACTGTTCGATACCATCAAGTGGGGTTCGGTGCCATCGAAGGCTATTCGATGACATTGAAATGTCATCAGAAAAATTTGAAAAATCCATGATTTATCACTGAAACGTTTTGATGTTTAGTTTGATGCTATTGAAAGATTGTTCGATGCCATTGAAGTCTCATTGAACTATTGCGTAGAGTTGCTTATCTACAGGATTTGTTTCTGATTCCGATTGTGATTCTCCTAGAGGCTATAAATATGGGTGTAATGGGGATTATGGTATATCTCAGAGCTTTCTAATTCGTTCCTAGGGATTAGGGTATATCTTAGAGCTTTGTAATTCGTTCCTAGGGATTAAGGTATATCTCAGAGCTTTCTAATTCGTTCATAGGGTTTTCAAGGGCCTGTAAGGGGAAATTTGAGGCTTGTTCGAATTCGATATTCTTTCACTAATGTAATTTCCGCTTTCATAGTGCATTACTGTCGCCTTGTGATGTGGTTTTTTTCCAAAAGGGTTTTGTTGATGCAGAAATGTGGTTAACCCTCGCTGGACCTCTGAGTACCTGCACACAAAGAAGACAAAGGAGACTCTGGTTGTAATAGGGAGACCCTCCGATACCTAAGTTAGAATCAAGTAAGCTGGGTCTTGTAGAGTTGTGGGTTCACTGGTGTGTACCTTTCACTGTAGACAGGGCCTCTATTTATAGACAACGAGTCGATTACGTGGAGAGAAATGCTTCCTAAATCATAGGCGTGCGTTTAACAACTATTTTGATCGAATTACCAACCTGCCCGTGAAGGCTGCGTTTGAGTATTGAGACTGGGCTCCCTCCCTTGGCAAAACAGATGACATCATGGATGACCATCCCCTTCATCTTATCATATGGGGTAGGAGTTTGGAAACGGACATGGGAGGGCTTGGTGCTCGTCCTCTTCCAAAGAAGGCGGATGTACTTCATTTCCTGGTGTGCTGATCCGTAAGATGGGTAGATCTTCACACAATGGATTACTGCTTTCTGGCCGTTGAGGAGCTCCTTGGTCATAATTGGTAGCAGCTGACAACGCGACATGCACAAATGTCCGAGCCGACCTTATGTTTCTGACTAGTTCATTTTTACCCATAACGGTAACCCCCTACTTTCGAGCTGAATACGTAAGCTCGAGAAGTAAGTCGGTGTAGTGAGGTCATATTATTTTGCACGTGAGTGGTTGAGCTTGGTCGTTATTAATGCGGAGTGAGGCTGCAGGCACAGAGATTGATAAGGATCTGCAATGATGGTACGACGTGCTCGAGGAGGCGTGCGTTAGTAGGGGTACCTCCTCGATTCTCGACCCATGGGATGTGGACACGTGACGCTACCTGGAAAGTTGGGTCGCTTATCGAACGAGAGGCCTCCACATGGCGACGTGCATGTGTCAAGGAGCCTCTTTGGCTGCTGCATTAAATGCATGCAATTAATACTTGTGACCAAGTTGCTTATAAAAAGTGGAAAACCCTAATCATTTCAGCCATTTGCTTTCGTTGCCTCTCCCCGACTTCTCGGACTTGGCAATTTTCAGTAAGTTAGAAATCTTCCCCTTCAGTGAGCTCTGTTACTTCAGATATTTTTCATTCTCCGATTTTCTCTTTCTACTTCTGCTTCTCGACTATTTTCTGGCTGAAAATGTTCGATATGTCGGATGATTGGGATGAACCCATGGCCTTCCACGGCGATTCAGAGCCAGATGATTGGGATTTTACGCCGGAGGCTTCTCATGATCCACTGCCCCGATCCCATTGTTGGGTGATGTCACGCCCCATACTCGGAAAACGGGCTCACAAAATTTTCGATCGCCGAATCCGGCGCCGATAACCTCTGTAGTGCCCCATTCTCAGATTCCGGCACTCATATACCAGATTCCGATCCTGGGATCCTTAAAAGGAGGATTTGCTGTATGAAATTTTTATTTTTTATTTTTGTAATGGAGCATAACCACAAGTATAACCAAGTCACAAAACAACATCACAACATATCTACTATATCAAAAATTTTAAATACAATGTGGAAAGGGAAATACAAGGTGATCAAAAACTCCAAAATAATCTGATGTGCGCTCCTGCCTCAGTGCTACTGCGATCCAATGCCACCTGCACGTAACGGTCGTGCATAAGCTTACAAAAGGTTAAAGGGTTGTGTAAGTGTGTGTACAGGGCAAGTGCCAAGTTTACAATATCAGAGTAATGTGAAAATATGCGGTAAGTTCATGAATACAACCAGCCGTACTAAGGCTATGTGATGCAAGACATGAATGCTATCAGCCATAATAAGACCATGCGATGCGAGGCCTATGTAGCCAAATGTCATATGCGAGATGCAAAGTAAGCATGCCAGTACTCATCAAGTACACATATCAGTACAATTCCTCTCTAAGATATCACCGAGGTCTAGTACACTTCACACTGACTGCCGCCTCCCTAGCCGCGTAGCCCAGCGAGCGGAATAGACATCACTATCCGCCTGACCAGTAGTCTGCCAATACCTACCCGGCTCATTGATAGCAGACTTATTTACGAGCTGGTCAAACTCAGCCTAGCTTATAGCCCCCTCACTCGGGCGGATAAGGCCACACCCCCTTCCAACCGACTATGACACAGTGGGAGATGTGGCCTACTGGTATTCCGTACTCGGGCTCTCATATATCCACTTGATTTAGAAGTTAGAGCACCTCCTGGTACCAAAAAGGTTCTGTGACTTTCACTTATGGACATCCTAAGTGTCCACAGTACTAGAATTAAGTATTTTCAGTATCCGATATGGTCATCCACGATGTGCCTGTGGAGCCACGACCCTAATGTCGCTAGGGCGTACAATGATCAAGTCACACATATGCGAGATGCATGAGTCACACCGTACAATTATGCAGCAATCTCGCGCATACTACGTGATCATGTGGAGCACTCCGTCTCATAAGGAGTCCCGTAAATGTCTCAGCCCAACGACTTATGCTATAATCAAACGTTCCTCATATCAAGCATACATATGATGCATATGACATTAGGCATGTAATTATACTATGCATGTTATAAAGTGATGAACTATCCTCACAATGAAGATGGGCCTAGACGGCCTACACGTAACCAATATGGGCCTATCAATGGGCCCTAGGGAGAGCTATAATGCAGACATTTAACCAACATTAACCTTACAATGTGGACGTCAAACCATCATTGCTCCCAAGGCATGGCCCGCCATAAATATCATTACACAAACAATTGTGAAATCACACATTGCAATGGACCTTAAGTACATCCCGTTGGGCCTTGACCCATGGGCCGCATCACATGGGCCTTATATTTATTAAGTGGGCCGCACCAGTGGGCCTTTTGTACATTGCAATGGGCTATAACCCATGGGCCTTGAATACATCACAATGGGCCCTCATATGGTAAGTGAGTCACTTCACATGGGCCATATGCATATCAAATGGGCCACACCAATGAGCCCCATGTATATCAAATGGGCTACTCCCAAATATAAGTGGTGATGATGATTTCCACCATCAAAATTCCCAAGGCCCATCATAATATATAAATTTCATCCAGTCTGATCATAAGGTCACACAAACCTGAATTAAGAGGAAAGCAATTTCCTACTGATCCAAAACTCCTACACTCTCGAGGGATTTTAATGGTAGACGTTCAATTCTCACCGCGCAGTGTGGTCCACTTGATAAATAGGTCTGTCTTATTTTTGATCTCAAGCCTTAAAATCATCTGTCAAAATGGTTGGACGGTTTGGATGCAACACATGCATCATGTTGGGTCCCACTGTCCAGGTGTGGATAGTGTAAATAAAACACATACATCATTGGTGGGTCTCACGTGGGGCCCACCATAACGTAAATTTTCCATCCAATTTGCTGATAAGGTCACGCAGACTTGGAGGCAGAGGAAAAATAAATTTCATATTGACCCAAAACTTCTGTAATACCCAAAAAGGGTTCAATGGTAGCCATTCAATCACCACTGTTTCCTATGATGTGGGCCACCTGAGCCATGTATATGGCTGATTTTGGGAGGGGGCCCACTGCCTTAAGGGGCCCACCAATGCACGGCGTGGATGCTCAACACACATCACGATGGGGCCCACGTATGGGGCCCCTGTCCTACCCGCCTGTCCACGGTGATGCTAGCAGCGTCCTGCACTGCTGCATGATTTTATTTTTTTTTAAAAACCGATTTCTTACGGTTTTTCTCAGGTGAGGCTCGCATCAGTAGAGTCCGACCCGTCCACTAGCTCCTATGACTCAAGACAAGCCAAACAAGCCTAATAGTTGACATATTTCAGTCTGTAGAAAGGTCGGAGTGACTTTTAATGGTGAAAACTACTGTTTCTATAGTATGGCTCACCAGATGATCAAATTGGCCTCACATTTCAGCTCAACGCCTAAAATGAGCTGAGGAATGGAGTGGACGGCGTGGATTGGATTGATACATCAAGGTGGGGCCTACATGAATGGCCCACCCAAAACCCTAAAAGCAAAGCATTTTTTTTGCTAGTACACCCCACTTTCGGTTCACACGTCACTGGACCACGTCCAGCGACCAGGGATGCTGGATGGTATGAATGTCTATTTAAGGTGGGTCCCACATAGATGTGGCCCACTTGATTAATCTGATATTTGTGTTTTTTTTCCCATCATTAAAGGATAGGCCCCACATGGCCTGGATGGCCATGGGATCCACTTGATGGATGGTTTGGACACCACATACACTCATCATGTGGGCCACAAAATAAATAAAGGAAGGAGAGAGAGAGAGAGAGAGAGAGAGAGAGAGAGAGAGAGAGAGAGAGAGAGAGAGAGAGAGAGAGAGAGAGAGAGAGAGACGTGATGATGAAGGGACCTCGGCACTATGGGCTCTCCCTTGCATGATTTACAACATACACAAGTGGGTCCCATTTCATATGGGCTCATCAATCAAAATCAACGGTGGAGATCCTTTCTCCACTGAAATGGAAGCTCTAGATGACCTTATCCATGCAAGCAAAATAAACATCATGAGACCCCATCATGGAATGATCATGAGGATCAAGTGGGCCATCGGTCACATCTTAGGGTCCAAAGTGAGATTCATACTATCAATCGGTGGGCCTCACTTGGCCCATCATAAAAATAAGAAATCTAGGCCTATAGAAGCACCCACCGTTCGATCTTCTAGGTCCGATAGAACACCGAGCTCCTTGTGTCTCACTTTGATGGTGGAAGATGAGAAATGAATGGTTACGACGAAAGTTTATGGGATGGGAAAGTGGGTCGCACAAAACACACTTTCTCACATGGAATGCTTGGACGTGTATATTTTTTTGTTGCTTGAAATTGTGTTTGTAAAATGAGAGAGAGAGAGAGAGAGGGTTGTAAGGAGAGAGATATGAGTGATGAATGTGAAGTGATGGCGTACTTGACTTGAGAGTTGACTTGGTAGTTGCTTGACTTGGGGAGAAAGAAAGCATGGGTGCTCTTATACTTGACATGAGGTGATTGATTGATTGATTGATGGGACATGTTGTATATATTCTCTTGGGATTGTAAATGCACGGTGTTTTCTTCGAAATAAATGCCGGCTCACATCTCCTTACCAGGGTATCGGATCGGTATGCAAGACGCGGCGTTGGAACTGCGGCGATGGTGCGGTCGTAATGGTATAAGTTTCGGATTAAGCCGAGTCAAATCTACAGGATACGACTTAGGGTCGCGTGTAAACATCGATTATAGGTCACCGATTGTCAGACCTCGACGGAAAGGATTGCGGGAGTTGACGGAACAATACGGACTAAGATACGGATCTTACAGCTCTCCCCACCTAATAAAAATGTTGTCCTCGAAATTTATACTACCATCGCAGCTAAACACAACTCATAAGAAAATAGGAAACATAATACCATGTATAATCAAAACACAATACAACATACAATCAAACATAAAAAAGATGGGGATAACGCTCTCGAATCTCCACCTCGCGCTCCCAAGAAACATAATACCATGTATAATCAAAACACAATACAACATACAATTAAACATAAAAAAGATAGGGATAACGCTCTCGAATCTCCACCTCGCGCTCTCAAGATGCCTCATCCACACTATGATGGCCCCACTACACCTTCATTAAGGGAATGACCTTGGTCCGTATGACCTGGTCTTTCCGATCGAGGATACAAACTGACTGTTTAACATAAGAAGCGTCCTCACGAACCTTTAACAGCTGCCAATCAATAATAGGCACGATGTCTGACCCACACTTCCTTAACATAAAGATATGTAAAATGTTGTGGGCGCCAGACAACTGAGATGACAAGGTGTAACACCCCGTACTTTCAGTACTCGGGTGTCGCCACCTGGGTCTGAATTACCCTATATGTATGTGGTAACACACGTAGCTAAATAACATACGTCGAGTGGTCCGACAACCTACGCACCTATATGAATAAATGAATAAATAAATAAAGGCAAATAAATAAATAAATAAATGACAATGTATAGGTAATAATAATAATAATAATAATGACAATAGTAATAATAGTAAGTATTAAAACTTATTCTACTAACAACAGTTAATATTCTAAAAACCATAGTATAGGTAGTCCCGGGTGTCTGAATAATCCCTAGGACCATTTTTAACCATTGAGGTCCAAATTCAAGATGATCTGATCACCAATTCAACGGAAACCCTCATTTAGAGCTTATAGTTGAGAATATGGCCCATCCAAACTTTAGATCTACCCCATCCTTGGTCGGGGGCTTATATTTTACCTTGCAAATGGAATGGACGGAGTGAATTAGGATACTAACATTTCAGTGAGTCCTTGCATGAGGCATGCACACCAAAAGCACTTAGTTACGAAGTGCATGATCCTTTTGTAAAACACAAATATCTCCCGCCAGCTGGAGATTTAAACCGACTATGCTTGAGCCCCTTAGGTGGCCCACCACGATCATTTTCTAGACCATCTGATCCGTTCAGTTTCGCTGTGGCTCTGGCTTAACCAAACGATATAGCCATTTAACCCGTTGTAAGTGGAGAAAGGAGATTGAATACCACCGTCCAATCCATGCCAAAAACAGCCCGACCGAGGGCCTGTGAGAGAGAGAACCGCCTTCCTCTTTCGGAAGGATAAATCCTGGCCGTCCACCGTGGGAACGATCTCAGTTGTCCCTTATTTCTCTCTCCCTCTATAAGACGGGCCCTGTAGACCTAGAAATTCATGAGAAAAGTAGGAGTGTGGACCATTGCAGCTCGGGAGCAGGGAGCTGAACCAGGTAGCTGGTTGCTTTCTTTCGTCTCCCTATCTTCTTCCTTCCTTTTCTTTTTGTTCTTTTCTTCTCTTTCAATATGAGAACGTCAACAGAGGAGCTGGTGCTGACCTCCTTCATGCCATGGAGATAGGTCGTGCCAGGCTCCAACGAACAAGGAAGCCAAGCTTGAAAACTGGCCAACTGATGACCGTTTTCTAGAACGAGGAACCAGCCAAACGATGGCTGTGTACTCGGACTAAGAACCCACACAACTACAGCACCCGTTTCAGACCACATACTAGGTCCCGTTTGATGTTGTTTTCAGCTCTCTGTAGAGCTTCGAACCAGCTCAGAAAACCAGCCAATCAATGGCTGCATGGAGGGACTGAGGAGACGGTTGTTGGGACCCTGTTTCGGACTAGGGACTGAGCCAATCCATGGCCCTGTTCCGGGCTGAAAACTGACCCGGCCAAAGCTCTGTTTGAGCTCGGACATAGGCTGAAAAATGGCCTGGAATAAGCCACGTTGAGCTGCTGAACGGGGCCAGAGATTGCTCCCAGTTAAGCCATTAACAAGAGCCAAGAACAGTTAACGATTCCATTAAAATAGATAGCTAGGGCTCAGCTTAAGTGCTGCCATGAAAATGGTTTACAAAACAACTGAAGTTTCAGCTGAAAGGCAGAAATGGGGAAGCAGGAAGACGGCCTGCAACGTGCATGGCAACGGGAAGTGGACCATGCGGGCCCAGCAAAATGCAGGTGGGCCTCGCCAATTTCAGCTGGGCTGCACTAGGGATGGGCCTCACCAAATGTAGGCAGCTGGCGGTGGGCCACCTCAGGCCACATGGTGCCTCCTGGCCGTCCATCAGCCAACGTCCAGATCTGGACGTTTTGATCGGAAAGAAATAGAAATGTATAGAAATATTTTTATATATAGCTGAACGCTCACCTGCCAACCAGTTCACATGCAATTTTTTGAGATCTCATCATAGCTGATGAGTCTGGAAAATCTGAACGGTCCACATAGAGCAGAACCTCGTAAAACCTGCTGGTTTCAGTTTTTACTTTAAACCCAAACTTCGGTGGGCCATGAGAAATTCAAACACTTTCTTCCTTTGATTTGAATTTATCTTTGCTATGGCCCACCGGAATCTTAGATAAGGGTGAAATTCACCCATGAGGTTTCTCGGGATTTTTGGGATTTTGCATCTTATGGACCGATCGGATTTGGCACCCATGGCATGTGTGCAGGTACATAAGGGAGCATGCCTCATATATATATATATATATACACACATTATACATATACATATATACATGTATGCATGTATCTGTACGTGGATGAAACTTTTATATAAGGTGCCTCAGATACATAAGCATGATTGCACCCAGGACCGTCCATCCACTTCAAAACCACATCGGACCTCTTTACCTCATCCTGACCGTCCAAGTCAGGGACCGCACTTGCCATGTACGGGTGGTGCATCCACACCATTCAAAGGCAGACACATCCTTGGTGGGCCACCCAACGATCAGACCATCCATTTATGGATGGTATGTCCGGGCCATCCATCAGGGAACATCCGGTCCCTGGACGTTTTTAATATAAATACATAAATCTGAAGGGATATATTTAATATCGTATCATCATGCATCGGTGCATACGTATGATCCGTGGGACCCACTGTGATCATATGTTTCATCAACACCATCCACCCACTCAAACGGCCCTGGACCACCATTAATCACTTGATCATCCATCATGGACTCTAGCGCTGGGCCTCTTGTTGCACCAGGTTAGTACCAATCCCTAGTAAGGGTGGCTAACAGAGAATGAGTTGGCCACTCCTTGGTGCACCATGGGCCCCACCCTGACGTATATGCTTCATCCAAAACATCCATCCATTTGGTGAAACTTGTCTTAAGGGTTGAGGAGGAAGATAAAGGCAGACCCTTGTCAAGTAGACCACTGCCATAAGCAATGGTGGGTTAAACATCCACTATTGACATCCTTTGGGACCACCTTGACTGAATAAATATATAGTGGGCCTAACAGGCCTTATTGTTGCTCTCCTTTGAACCTTCTAATTGTTTGAACGAAGCCATAGAAATAATTGACAAACATGAACCATAATTTTAGGAAATTCCTCAAGCAACCTTGGCTCGCAGGGAGGCTTGGTTCGAGTTCGCAAGCAACACCCTACGGGTGATGATTCTTTCCCCTTAAGCTTTCCACCCTTAACTAGACCAGAAATGACAACTTATTTAGTATAAATGGCTAGCTAGACTAATGATCACTGTGTGTAGAAATGAATTGTATTCACTTGATTTATCTGTTTTACGTAATAATTCTCATACTTACTATTGTTTAGATTCTTGATCTCTCTGAAGTGCCTAAGTGAATAATTTAGTCATTTATGTCACATAAATTCGGTTGTCGTATATTGATAGGAATACATGTATCATTCCTTATTCTCCTTTCATATCATAATATATGTTGCTATGACACACAAACTGCTTAAATCTCTTCTTGGGAAGTCCTAGCAAAGGAGAGTCCGTGCTTGGGGTGTAACTAGATTGGTTGTGACATAAATAGGCCCCTGATATGGAGGTTTTGGTTGTGGTGTTTGACCATGGGGTTTACCATTCATGTATGGTTTCATCTAACTGACTGGGGATGGATTTCATAACCTTTCCAAATACCGTTGTTTACTCATTTTTTAACCATTCATGTCGACAGGTTTAAATTACCACTTTTGGTAATTTCAACGTTCCATCCCTAGTCGGCATTGGTGGTAGCCCTTTATGTTGAATTGATTGACCCCACGTTAGTGGGTGCTACACATACCCTAAGACGGTAGTCTCATGGGCCGAGGATGGTGGTAATGGGACACTGTGCCCGAGCGGTCGGCCTACGCTGGGCCACAAGCTCCCCGTAGTGACCATGAGCTTATTTAAATGACCGAGTGTAATTGGATTAATAAACGGACTGGCTAATCATGTATACATCGCACAAACCAGCATCTATTGCTATCGTACGTGATGTATGTATCGTTCCGACTGGATAATGTGTCCTGAGTTCAATGTTCCGATTGGATGATGTTTTCCTGGTTCGATGATTGCATGGGCGGCGGCCCTGTCCACACGGATGAGCATCCCTAGGGCATGAACGCATTCCATACATTCATGCACTTAATAAAATTGCATTTACTATTTTTTAGACTATCTGTATACTTTTATGCTATTCCTTGTTTAGGGTGGTGGTGTGTAATCTTAGCGGGAGTTCATACTGAGTTGGCCACTCATCCATCAAATAAATATAACCGTACAGGTAGCACAGGTGACCCTGATAATGTTCACATTCATATTGACGAGGAATCAGGTTCAAGTGTTAGAATTGCATGACTATATCTACCTTGAGGAGCTGAGGGGTCTTGCAGCTCTAATTCACTTGCATTATATTATTTCTCATGTATTGGATCATGAAATTCTTGTATTTGTAAATTTTGGAGACATTGGTTTGTATAAGTCATTATGGGCACTCTCTTGTATACTCTAAATGAAGTTTGAAAATTTTCCTTTATGCTGATTTATCCACTCTATGCTTATCTGCTTACTCTGATAAAAGAAAAATATTATATCCGACCATCTTTTAAGGTTAACACTCAGGTTTTTGGGACACGGGTCATATACTTGGGTCCTAAAAAGTCGGGGCGTTACACAAGGCAAGCCGATAGGACATGGCGCAAACGCATCCGATGATCTCGAAATGTCCTATGAATCTCAAGGCAAGCTTGTTCTTTGCTCCAAAATGAACCACACCCTTCATGGGTGAGACCTTAAGATACACATGGTCCCCAACGACAAACTCCAAGGGACGACGCCGACGATCAACAAAACTCTTCTACCGACTTTGAGCTGTGTGCATCCTCTGTCTGATAATATCGATAACCTCTGACATCTGCTGCACAAGCTAGGGACCTAGGAGATGACGCTCTTCAACTTCGGTCCAACAACTCAGAGATCTACACGGTCTGCCATGTAATGCCTCAAAAGGAGCCATGTCAATGGTCACCTGATAGCTCTTGTTGTACGCGAACTCAGTCAATCGCAGGTGCTCATCCTAACTACTAGAGAAATCAATCCCACAGGCCTGAAACATATCCTCAAGGATCTGGTTGACCCTATCGGTCTGGCCATCAGTCTGCGGATGATACTCGGTGCTGAGCTGCAAATCAGACCCCATCGCTATCTGGAAGCTCCTCCAAAACTGAGACGTGAATCTTGGGTCTCGGTCAGAAACGATCGAGACTGGAACGTTGTGCAATCTCACAATCTCATCGATGAATAACCTCACAAGCCGGTCCAAAGTCCAGGTTGCACGAATTGCAAGAAAATACGCCGACTTCGTCAGACGATTGACTACAACCCAGATGGCGTCATGACTGCACTGAGTCCGTGGTAAACCCACGACAAAATAGGTAGATATGTGCTCCCACTTCCACATCGGGATGCTCAACGGCTGCAATAGACCAGGGGGTCTCTGATGATCGACCTTGACACGCTGACACGTGTCATGCTCGGCTATAAAACTGGCTATCTGGCGCTTCATCCTCGCCCAAAAATACTGACGCCTTATATCGTGATACATCTTCGTCGAGCCAGGGTGGATAGAGAACTGCGATCGATGTACCTCGGTCATAAGATCTCTGCGCAACTTAGGTATATCCGCGACACATAATCGGTCTCTGAAGCAAAGTCCACCATCAGAACCAATCTGTCAGTCTGACTAACTCTCAAATGCTGCCTCTGCTCGGTAATCCTACAATGACTCATATACCTACTGAGCCTCGATCACCCTTGCGACAAGAGAGGGTTGAATCGACAGGCTCGATAACTGCATAATAGAAGACTGCAAGCCGATCTCGAAGTCAAATGCAAACACATCCTCAAGCATTCGCCACTCTTAAATCATCATGTGCGCCACAAGGCCTAGTGGCTGACGGCTGAGGGCATCCGCCACAACATTTACCTTGCCCGGGTGGTACTGAAGATCAAAATCATAGTCCTTCAGGAGCTCCATCTAACGCCTCTACCTCATGTTCAGCTCGGACTGAGAGAACAGATGCTTTCAGCTCTTGTGGTCGGAGAAGAGCTCAAACCTCACCCCATAAAGATAGTGCCTCCACACCTTCAGTGCGAAGACAACTGCTGCCAGCTCCAAATCGTGTGTAGGGTAGTTCAAGTCATGGACCTTGAGATAGCGAGACACATAAGCTACCGGCTTCCCGTGCTGCATCAGGACAACACCCAAGCCAACTTATGAGGCATTGGTAAATACAACAAATCCATTACTCACAGAAGGAAGAATAATGACAAGAATGGACGTGAGGCGGTCCTTGTAAGACCCGTATCCTAGTCCGCACTGTTCCGTCAACTCCCGCGATCAGTTATCGGCGTTTGCTCGCGATCACGAGTCGTGTCTCATATAGTAGAGTCGACTCGACCCGAGACTTGTACTAGTGCGATCGCGGCGTCGCTGCGGTTCCGATGTCGCGTCTCGCGCGCCGAGGCGGTACCCAGGCCAGGAGATGTGGGCCAGCGTTCAGTTTGAAGAAAATGCCGCGCGTTGCTGGTATCGAGGGAATCTCTACGAAATGTCACATCAATCAATTTCATCAATCACTTCACATGTCAAGTACAAGCAACCCTAAGTCAACTCTCTCTCTCTCTCCACCCATACCTAGTCAAGTACACCCATCACTCCACTCACTCACACCCATCACACCCATCTCTCTCTCTCTTACACCCCTCTCTCTCATCTCTCTCTTTCATTCTCCCAAGCAACCCCAAGGGAGAGAGGACGTCCATGGCTTCCAAGGAGAGGAGTGCTTTGTGTGGCCCAGCTTCCTTACTCCCATCTCCACCGTCCATGATCCAATCTCCACCGTTGAAGTTCGTCTATTGAAGCTCTAGGATTCTTTGGCGAAAGAAGGAGAAGAAGATCATAAGGTGGGTGTTTTTTTCATTTGATTTTGTGATTTAAGGGCCCACATTAGTAGGACCCATCTTGATGTATGCATTGTATTGAGGGGCCCATAGTGGCGGGGTCCCTCCACTACTCCGATTCCTCGCTCTCTCTCTCTCCCTTTGATGTCGTACGACCCACTTGATGCGTGTGATATATCCACGCCTTCCATCACAGTGGAGCCCACTTTGATGTAAGTGGTGTATCCACCATCCAGCAACTTGGACGATGAAGACCCACCGTGCTGTGTGCAGTTCTTCCATCCGACTATCCATTTGGACGCGACCCACTGTGATGTGAGCTTCAGCCATGCCGTGCACCCCGTTTGCAGTAGCAGCAGCTGATGCTGCTGACGTTAGTGGACAGATGGGGCCCACCTCTTATGATATATGTGTTAGATCCAAAACCGTTCGGATGGTGGGACGCACCTGATGTATGCGTGTAACCTGACCTCCATACTGCTGGACCCCGCCTTTGATGTATGTAGTATTTACATACTGTACATCCAGTTTGGCTAGGTCACGGGCCCACCTGATCTGATCCTGACCGTCCAAGTGTTAGATGTCCAGCAGCAACTGCTGCTGGACCGTAAATAAAAAAAAAAATCCTCCTTATAGGATTCCAGGATCGGAATCTAGCACATGGACGCTAAGAGCCGAGAATGGGGTACTACGGAGGCTGTCGCCATCGGATTCGGCAATCGGGATTCTTGTGAATCTGATTTTTGGGTTTGGGGCGTGACAGAAGTTGGTATCAGAGCATAATTTGGGAATACCTAAAGCTAACATCATATATCTACTGATAGCTACCCTTCACCCTATGATTATTGAGAACTTAGAATGGTTAGATCCCCGAGTTCGAATAACTTAGAGATTTTATGATATAGCCTCCTACCGTTAAGCTTGTGAGTCTTTATCATATTCCAGTTTTGATCGTTTCAAATCCAGGAAACAAGGCTCAGCTGGATAGTCGTTGTGTCGATGAGGCATTTTGGGAGCAGAAGGCTGAGATTCGCAGGCGTTGTCCCCATCTCTTAGGTGCTTGATTATGTTTGCATAGAATTTTTTTTCTTCCTTGGTTGAGCTCTGTATTGGTTGTGTCGTGTTTTAAATTTCGAGGATGAAATTTTTATTAGGTGGGGAGAGCTGTAAGACCCGTAACCTAGTCCGTACTGTTCCGTCAACTCCCACGATCCTTTCGGTCGAATTTCGGCGACCCGCAATCAGTTATCGGTGTTTGCGCGCAATCATGAGTCATGTCTCATATAGTAGGGTCAGCTCGACTCGAGACTTGTACTAGTGCGATCGCGGCGTCGCTGCGGTTTTGATGCCGCGTCTCGCACGCCGAGGCGGTACCCAGGCCAGGAGATGTGGGCCAGCGTTCAGTTTGAAGAAAACGCCGTGCGTTGCTGGTATCGAGGGAATCTCTACGAAATGTCACATCAATCAATTCCATCAATCACTTCACATGTCAAGTACAAGCAACCCTAAGTCAACTCTCTCTCTCTCTCTCCACCCATACCTAGTCAAGTACACCCATCACTCCATCACACACTCACACCCATCACACCCATCTCTCTCTCTCTCTTACACCCCTCTCTCTCATCTCTCTCTTTCATTCTCCCAAGCAACCCCAAGGGAGAGAGGACGTCCATGGCTTCCAAGGAGAGGAGTGCTTTGTGTGGCCCACCTTCCTTACTCCCATCTCCACCGTCCATGATCCAATCTCCACCGTTGAAGTTCGTTTATTGAAGCTCTAGGATTCTTTGGCGAAAGAAGGAGAAGAAGATCATAAGGTGGGTGTTTTTATCATTTGATTTTGTGATTTAAGGGCCCACATTAGTAGGACCCATCTTGATGTATGCATTGTATTGAGGGGCCCATAGTGGCGGGTTCCCTCCACTACTCTGATTCCTCGCTCTCTCTCTCTCCCTTTGATGTCGTACAGCCCACCTGATGCGTGTGATATATCCACGCCTTCCATCACAGTGGAGCCCACTTTGATGTAAGTGGTGTATCCACCATCCAGCAACTTGGACGGTGAAGACCCACCGTGCTGTGTGCAGTTCTTCCATCCGACTATCCATTTGGACGCGGCCCACTGTGATGTGAGCTTCAGCCATGCCATGCACCCCTTTTGCAGTAGCAGCAGCTGATGCTGCTGACGTCAGTGGACAGATGGGGCCCACCTCTTATGATATATGTGTTAGATCCAAAACTGTCCGGATGGTGGGACGCACCTGATGTATGCGTGTATCCTAACCTCCATACTGCTGGACCCCGCCTCTGATGTATGTAGTATTTACATACTGTACATCCAGTTTGGCTAGGTCACGGGCCCACTTGATCTGATCCTGACCGTCCAAGTGTTAGACGTCCAGCAACAACTGCTGCTGGACCGTAAATTTTTTTTTTTTTAAAAAACAAATAGCAGTTTGATTCAAACCTTGCTGGACCACGCTGGCGTGGGACCCACCAGACGAGAGCTTGATCCAACCCATTCGTCCACGTGGGACGTAGGACGTGGGACCCACTGATTTCATCCAGGACGTCCAGTCCCTATACGTGCTAGTGTACCCCAACATGACGTTTCATCCAGGCCGTCCAGGGCCTGAATGTTGTGGTTTATTATAATATAATATAATATATGTATATATTATTATATATATGATGATATATATATATATATATATATATATATATATATATATATATATATATATATATATATATAGCTGGTGGGCCCCATGTGGGACCCACCCTGATGAATTTATTCCATATCCTCACTGTCCATATGCCAGGACGGTGGGACCGAACTCATATACGTGTTATCCACACCATCTATTCATGTGGGACCCACCCACCTGCAGCAGGGTTCCCTTGGTATATGTATTTTATACGTACCGTCCATCCCTCTTTATCTGGGTATGGGACCCACCCACACGTGCTGCACTTGTGGGGTGGGGCCTACATTGATGTATGTATCTTATGCCCACACCGTCCATCTCTGGATGGTGATGTGGGGCTGACCGTGATGTATTTATCCACCCCGTCCATCTCTCTGTACGGTGGGTGGCCACCTTTACGTATGTAATTTGCACCGTCCATCGGGATGGTGATACGTGTGCATGCCGCCATGATGTACGTGTCATTTACACCGTTCATTGCTGGACGGTGCTGTGTAGGGGCCCTACTTAATGTATGTATTCTATATACCGTCCATCCATTTCAATGGATGCTTGGGACCCACCCTCACATGCCACACGTGTGGGGTGGGACCCACCTTGATGTAAGTGTTTTATCCATGCTGCCCTGGAGCATGGGCCCCACATGTGGAAACGACATGATGTATGCATTTTTATCAACACCGTCCATCTGTTGGCCGTCGGATGTTAGCAAGTTCTGTGGGGTCCGCATGATTCATGTGGTGTATTCCACGTCCTCCACCTGTTTCACATCCACGCCGCTCATCTGTTTTACATCCACACTATCCATCTTATGTGAGGCCTACCGCTAATGTATATGTTTTAAATTCAGGCCATCCATCTACTGGCGGGCCAACAGCCAGCACCTTGCTACTGCTGTATCATGTCAGCAAGTTCCGGGCCCACCATGATGTAATGTTGCATTCATACCACCCAAATCTAGACAGGTGCTATGTGTGATGCACCGTGATGCTTGGATTTCATCCACTCCATCCACCTGATGAGCGTGGGTCCACTTTGATGTATGTAGTATATCCACACCATCCATCTTCTGATCAATCAGGGATGCCTGTTGGGCTAACCCAATGCCCAGGAGGACCACCCGCCAACAGGCCTGTTTGATAAGGGATCTCAATACCTGCTTGATCTTTTGAGTGGGGTGGTCCATCTACGTAGACCCTCTATTCTAATAGTGAGGACAGTGACATCCACCGTTCAAAACTTTTTGAGGGCCACCGTACTTCCAATCAAGCTGATACTTCGTTTTCACTTCATCTATCTCTGTGCTTAACTGACGAATAGGTTGAATCTCAAAATACAACATGGCGGGTCCTATAAATGCTTTAACGGTGGGTGTGGCTGCTCTCACTGTTTTCTGAGGTAGACCCTATAGGATTTTAACGGTGGAAATCTTTATCTCCATTGCTAGTTGTAGTATGGTCCAGATGATCTCTTGATACGATTCATTTTGTGGGAATGTGTGCGGCCCACTTGATGTGTAAGGCCCATTAGTGCGGCCCATCCTTGAGGCCCATCATGTTGCATTTTTGGCCCATAACGCGTGGCCCATTCGATGTATTCAAGACCCATATATGTGGCCCCTTCGATGCATTCGAGACCCATGTGTAGGGCCCACATGTTATGTACTGGAGGCCCATGAGTAGAACCCACCTGTTATGAATATGAGGTCCATTGGTGCGGCCCATGATGCAGCTCACGTGTTGTGTATTTGAGGCCCATAGGTTGTGACCCATCGTGGTGTATTTATGGCCCATTAACATGGCCCATTGTGATGTATTTTCAGTCCATGTATAGAGGCCTATCACGATGAATATTAGGCCCGTGAGGGAGGCCCATGGTTATATATTGAGGCCCGTGGATGTGGCCCACCTATTGGGTATTAGGCCCATGGATTGTGGCCTATTGCGATGCATTCGAGGCTCAACATGATGTATTTGGGGCCCATGATTCGAGGCCTGTTGTGATGTATTTGGGGCCCATGGGTCGAGACCCATTGAGATATATATCGGAGGCCCAGGTATGGGGCCCACTTGATTGTAATAGGCCCATGTGTAGGGCCACCGATTGTGTGTTTAAAGCCCATGAGTTGTGGCCCGTATGATGGATCTGAGGCCCATGTGATTGGGCCCACCTCAATGTATTTTGTAGTCCATTTGTTGGGCCCACCTTAATGTATTTTGTGGCCCATTTATCAGGCTAACTTTAATGTACTTTGTGGCCCATTCGTCAAGCCCACTTTGATGTATTTTGTGGTCTGTTCGAGGTACCCACCTTGATATACTTGTGGCTTATCTGTGAGGCTTACCTTGATACATTTATGGGGCTCATTAGTACATCCCAATGATGCGGCCCAGTTATTGTACGTGAGGCCCATTGGTGCAGCTCATTTGATTTATATTAGGCCCTTGTGCGAGGCCGTGGGGCCCACTATGTGTTTGGTTCTATGTGGGCTACTCCTTGGGAGCAATGTTGGTTAAATGTCCACATTGATGGATAATGATGGTTGAATGTCCACATTGTGACCTTCCCTTAAGCCTGGTTAGGCCCATTCTCACCATTCTCTAGTGGGTTTAACCCAAATGAATGAGCCCCATTGATATTGCTTGGACCATCATCGGTCGACCATCTATGAACCCCGTCTTGCGTCATGACTGATTACCGATTGTCGAGACCGATTAACAATTGTGGCCGATTATCAATTGACATGACCGATTGCCGATTCTGCTTGTCATGGCCGATTGATCGATTCTGATTATCAAGGGCGATTATTGATCCAGGCCAATTATCGTGGCCGATTGTCAATTCCGATTGTCGTGGCTGATTGCCGATTTCGATTGTCGAGGCCCAATGTGATGTATATGCAGCCCATATTTGAGGCCCGTTGCGATGTGTATCCAGCCCGTGTTTAAGCCCTAATGTGATGTATATGAGGCTTATGTGATGAGGCCCACTGTGATGCATTTGAGGGCTAGGCGATGGAACCCATTGTAATGTATGTTAGGCCCATGGGAAGGGCCCATCGTGATGTGTATTAAACTCTTGAGTGGGGCCCATGGTGTTATATATCTGGCCCTTGTGTGAGGCCATGAGTCCACTATATGTTAGGCCTTATGTAGGCCGTTCCTTGGGGGACAATATTGCTTAAATGTTCACGTTGTCGATGTCGATTGTCAATGCCTATTATTGATTCTGATTATGAGTATGTGACTGCATAGCATCATGATACATGCCCATACGCATTATCTGCATGTTTGTTATGAGATGTGATTGACCATTGCATATGTCATTGGGTAGGATGATATGAGATTCCCTGATAGGTGGAGGTTATCTCACATGAGCGCACAACATGCACAGGATTGATGCGTGACTGGATTATATGACTCATGCATCTTGCATTGTGAGCTGTGATTACTATATGCCCTAGAGACATCAGGGCCGTAGCCTCCACAGGCATATCGTGGATGGCTAGATGGAACACTGAAAATCTATTCTACATGGGGTGCTATAGATATCCTTGGATGAAAGTCTTAGAACCCTCTTGGTTCCAGAGGTTGCTCCAACGTCTAGACCGAGTGGGTAAATGAGCGCCGAGTGCCGATTACCAGATGGCTGCGCTCTCCATTGTGTCGTGGTCGGTTGGAAGGGGGTGCGGCCTTACCTGCCCGAGAGGAGGAGGCAATGCTAGGCTGAGTCTGACCAGCTCGAGGAATGGGTCTGCTATTGACGAGCCGAGCTCGATATTGGCAGGCGGATAGTGAGGTCTCTTCCACTCACCTTGTTGCGCGCGATGGGGCGACAATTTGGTTTGGAGTGTAATAGACCCCGGTGATTTCCCAGAGAGGAACCGTACTGATATGTGGACTTATTGAGTAGGAGTTGCATGCTCATTCATTCATCCATTCACTATCCACTCGGGCTGGTGGTACGCAACTAATTATTATGTACCTTCGTTATGACATGGATTTCGGTTAGGCGCGAGACTAACCTAAGATCAGGAATTTACCACGTTGAATCTGACTATTCAAAATTAGGTATGGGACTAGTTTGGATAGAAGTCTCTTGTGGTGGACCCCAGAGCCTGCGATATTACATACTATCATCCCGACTTCACACTCTAGCATGATCAGTCCATTCACACTGCATGTTGCATTACATCCACGGCATATGGTACGGCTGACGCTATTTGTGTTACTCATCGGGAATGCATATTGCATTGCATCCCTTTGCATTTGATATTTGACTTTCCATGACTCCTCATTTGCATAGTTGATTTATATCGCGTATTCTAATATTGTATGACTCATGGACTTCTCGGTATTTCCGTCTACTCTGTTATCGTGTGAATTATGATTTTGTCAGTACTTCTGTTTACTCTGATAATTCATGATCTTGTCAGTATTTCTGCTTATTCTGACATTGTGCGATTTATGGATTACCTGTATCTATGGCATTGTATTGAATACTTGGCACTTATCTTGTACACACACACTTACACCACCCTCTAAGCTTTCTATAAGCTTATGCACAATAGATGCGTGCAGGTGATGTCAGGTTGCAACAGTGTCGAGCTTGGAGCATACAGTGGTCTTCTATGTTGATAATATATGATGATGATGTTGCCTTTGTGAATTGGGTAATCTTGTGGTTATGTTTATTACCATTTAAATGTAAAAAAAAAAGAAAAAAAAATCCTCCTTGTAAGATCCCAGGATCGGAATCTAGCGTATGGAAGCTAAGAGCTGAGAATGAGGTACTACGGAGGCTATCGCCACCGAATTCGGCAATCGGGATTCTTGTGAATCTGATTTTCGGGTTTGGGACGTGACAGTCCTTTAGCTCCATAAATGCCTGCTCACAGGTGTCGCTCCACACGAACTCGGCACCCTTTTAGGTCAACCTGGTTAACGGGGCTGCAATGCGAAAGAATCCCTCAATAAAACGTAAGTAGTAACTCTCCAAATCAAGAAAACTGTGGATCTCGGATGCGTTCGTGGGCTAGCCCCACTGACTCACGACATCAATATTCAAAGGGTCTACAGCGACACCTTGCCTCGTTACCATATGACCAAGGAACTTCACCTCCTCCTGCCAGAACTTGTACTTCTCCAGCTTCCCGTAAAGCTAGTGTGCACAGAGGGTCTGCAAGGTAATCTCCAGATGTCGTTCATGCTCCTCACGAGTCCTTGAATATATCAAAATGTCGTCGATGAACACCATAACAAACTGGTTGAGATACGGACGAAAAACCTCATTTATCAACTGCATGAATACTGTGGGCGCATTGGTCAGTTCGAAGGACATGACCTGGAACTCAAAATAACCGTAGCGCATCCTGAATGCTATCTTCGAGATATCCTCATCTCAAACTCGAACTTGATGATAACTGGACCACAAGTCTATCTTTGAAAAGAACTGTGCCTCCTGCAGCTGATCAAAAAAATCATCGATCCTCGGGAGCAGGTACTTGTTCTTAATTGTAACCTTGTTGAACTCGTGGTAATCTACGTAGAGCCTTGATGAGCCATCCTTCTTTTTTACGAAGAGTACGGGCGCTCCCCACGGTGAACTGCTCGGAAGGATAAAGCCTAGCTCACGCAACTCGTCCAACTGCTTCTGCAGTCCCTGTAGATCCAATGGTGCCATACGATACGAGACCTTCGAAATAGGCATGGTACCGGGCACGAGATCAATCTGAAACTCAGTATGCCGATGAGGTGGTAACCCCGAAATCTCCCGAAACACATCGAAAAAACCACAAACGACTGGCAACTGGTCGATACTCAAAGCAGTTGGCTCCTCAATGACACATGACAACAAGTAGGAAAGCTGCTCTCCTCTACGCTCGGCAACAAACTGGAACTCTGCAAGCCGGGTATATAGAACGTTACTGTCCTCGCGAAGCAGTCTAATATGGCATAGTACTCGGCGAGCCAATCCATACCTAGAATGACATCAAACTCGGACATCGGTAATACAAATAGGTCGGCAGGCAAGAAGATATCCCCAATCAAAACGAGAAAAGATGAGAAAAATTGGTCTAATACTGCAGTCTTTTCTAAGGGCGTCGATACTGAAAAACCCTCGCGGGCAGACTCCATCGGCAAACTGATCGATCGGCAGAAATCATCTGCCACAAAGGAATGCGATGCACTAGAGTCAAACAATACACGTGCAATGCATGTAGAAACAGAGAGAGTACCCCTGAAGACCCCTCCTGATGATTGAGGCTCATGCTGGGTGGCATAAAATCTCCCCCGGGCCGATTGGGGAGGTGTAAGTCCCCTCTGAGGTCTCTGCTACTAATGTTGCCTAATCTGCTGCCTTTGCTGCTGTGGGGGAGGCTCTAGAGGCTGGTGCTACAGTTGCTGCTGTGGTGGCTGTCGCGGAGGTGGATGCGGTGCCCTCGGTTGTTTCTATTACGGATGGGGACACTCGTACACATGATGTTGTCCTACCACATCCAAAGCAGGTAGCAGTGAATAGTCCTGAAGGTAATGCTAGGGGTGCCACTGGTGTTCGGAATGCTGAGTGGGTCATGCGCCAATACTGTGAATGACGCTGCTAGTGGGAACTACTAGAGGGCGCATTCCTCTTCTGATCTCCCCTCTAGTCATGGGCTCTCTGCAAAATGGCCTAATCTGTCTCATAAATCTGAGCCCTCTCACAATCTGCTCAAACATCGGAAGCATGTGTCTAATCACACAGCTCCTGAGGGCAAGATGTAAACCGTTCTCAAAATGGCGGGCCTTCCGCCCCTCATCATCAACAAGGTACGTCGCGAACCTTGATAGTGCGATGAAACATGCCTCATACTGGGACACAGTCATGTCTCCCTAGACCAGAGTCTCAAACTCTAATGCGCACTGCTACTGCGTATACTCGGGAAAAAACTTCTGGTCGAACAGGTGTATAAAGTCCTCCTAGGTCCACACAAAATGGGCCGCTACCGATCGGGCGACATATGCCCACCAATGCTGAGCCTCACCCTGGAGAAGAAATACAGCTAATGGGACTCGCTGATGGGTCGTACATCTCATATTATCAAATATCTTCTCCACCTCGGAGCACCATATCTCTGCTGCAGGCTCGCCCCAAAAATGTGGGGGATTGTGCTATCAGAAGTCCTTGAGAAGGGCGCTCACACGCTCCTCTCAGCCTCGACTGGTGTCACAGTGGGATGCCTGCTCTGCCCCTGAAGAATATCAGTCATCGCCTGTAGCATCTGCTGCAGCTGAGCGACACTCACAAGTACGGTCGGACGCACAGGTCTCGGGTATAAGAGTGACATCCTCAGGCTGGAAAGTAGGAATATTCGGTGGTGGAGCGGGAGTAGCAGGTGGTGAAGTGGGAGTTGCGGACGGTGGAGCGGGAGTCGCAGGCGGTGGAGTGAGTTTCGTTCGGGTCGCTCTTTTAGGCATAACGTCTTTCAGGAAGGAACAAGGGTCTATTAGCCTTGAGAATTCTTGAAGGCGTAAACATTAAGGGTCGATGTCAAAAAATTGCTAAGTTATTCAGACTCGGAACTTATTCATTTTAAGTTCATAGCAGATATGTGATGTGATCTTAGGTATTCCCAAGTTATTCTCTGATACCAACTTCTGTCATGCCCCAAACTCAGACAACGGGCTCACAAAATTCTCGATCGCTGAATCTGACGCCAACAGCCTCCATAGTGCCCCATTTTCGGATCCCGACACTTACATGCCAGATTTGGATCCTGGGATCCTACAAGGAGGATTTGCTGTATGATTTTTTTTTTTGTAATGGAGCATAACCACAAGCATAACTAAGTCATAAAATAACATCACCACATATCTACTATATCAAAAACTTTAAGTATAATGCGGAAAGGGAAATACAAGGTGATCAAAAACTCTAAAATAATCTGATATGCACTTCTGGCTCAGCGCTTCTGCGATCCAATGCCACCTGTATGCAACGGTCGTGCATAAGCTTACAAAAGCTTAGAGGGTGGTGTAAATCTGTGTGCAAGGCAAGTGCCAAGTATACAATATCAGAGTAATACAGAAATATGCGGTAAGTCCATGAATATAGGCTATGTGATGTAAAACATGAATGCTATCGGCCATACCAAGACCATGCGATGTGAGGCCTATGTAGCTAAATGTCATATGCTAGATGCAAAGCAAGTATGCCAATACTCATCAAGTACACATATCAGTATAGTTCCTCTCTGGGATATCACCGGGGTCTAGTACACTCCACACTGACTGCTGCCTCCCTAGCCGTATAGCTCAGTAAGTGAAATAGACCTCATTATTCGCCTGACTAGTAGTTTGCCAATACTTACGTGGCTCGTCGATAGCGGACTCATTTGCGAGCTGGTCAAACTTAGCCTAGCTTATAGCCCCCTTACTCGAGCAGATAAGACCACACCCCTTCCAACCGACCACGACACAGTGGAAGACGCGACCTACTGGTATTTGGCACTCGGGCGCTTGTGTATGCACTCGGTCTAGATGTTGAAGCACCTCCTGGTACTAAAAAGGTTATGGGACTTTCACCCAAGGACATCCTAAGTGCCCACAGTCGTAAAACCTAGTATTTCCACTTGTGGAGCCACGACCCTGATGTCGCTAGGGCGTACAATGATCAAGTCACACATATGCGAGATGCATGAGTCACACTGTACAATCGTGCAGCAATCTCGCGCATACCACATGATCATGTGGGGCACTCCATCTCATAAGGAGTCCCGTAAATGTCTCAGCCCAATGGCTTATGATATGATCAAACATTTCTCATATCAAGCATACATATGATGCATATGGCATGAGGCATGGATTATACTATGCATGTTATAAAGTGATGAACTATCCTCACAATGAAGATGGGCCTAGATGGCCTACACGTAACCAGTATGGGCCTATCAATGGGCCCTAGGGAGAGTCATAATGCGGACATTTAACCAACATTATCCTTACAATGTGGACATCAAACCATCATTGCTCCCAAGGCATGACCCACCATAAATATGGTTACACAAACCATGGTGGAATCACACATTGCACCTTAAGTACATCCCGTTGGGCCTCGACCCATGGGCCTTAGATATATTAAATGAGCTGCATCACATGGGCCTTATATTCATCAAGTGGGCCGCACCAATGCGCCTTATGTACATTGCAATGGGCTATAACCCATGGGCCTTGAATACATCACAATGGGCCTTCTATGGTAAGTGGGTCACATCACATGGTCCATATGCATATCAAATGGGCCACACCAATGGGTGCCATATATATCAAATGGGTTACACCCAAATATAAGTGGTGATGATGATTTCCACCATTAAAATTTCCAATGCCCATCATAATATATATATATATATATATATATATATATATATATATATTCCATCCAGTCTGATCATAAGGTCACACAGACCTGAATTAAGAGGAAAGCAATTTCCTACTGATCCAAAACTCCTACACTCTCGAGGGACTTTAATGGTAGACGTTCAATTCTCACCGTGTAGTGTGGTCCACTTGATAAATAGGTCTGTCTTATTTTTGATCTCAAGCCTTAAAATCATCTGTCAAAATAGTTGGACAGTTTGGATGCAACACATGCATCAAGGTGGGTCCCACTGTCCAGGAGTGAATAAAACACATACATCATTGGTGGGTCTCAAGTGGGGCCCACCATAACGTAAATTTTCCATCCAATTTGTTGCTAAGGTCACGTAGAGTTGGAGGCAGAGGAAAAATAAATTTCATATTGACCCGAAACTTTTGTAATACCTAAAAAGGGTTCAATGGCAGCCATTTAATCACCATTGTTTCCTATGATGTGGGCCACCCGAGCCATGTATATGGCTGATTTTGGGAGGGGGACCCACTGCCTTAAGGGTCCCACCAATGCACGACGTGGATGCTCAACACACATCATGATGGGGCCCATGTATGGCACCCCTGTCCTGCCAACCCGTCCACTGTGACGCCAGGAGCACCATCCTGTGCTGCTGATGTTGCAGCAACAGGTGGTGCTGCATGATTCTTTTTTTAAAATCGATTTCTTACGGTTTTTCTTAGGTGAGGCTCGCATCAGTAAAATCCGACCCGTCCACTGTCTCTTATGGCTCAAGACAAGCCAAACAAGCCCAATATTTGGCATATTTCAGTATGTAGAAAGGTCCAAGTAACTTTTAACGGTGAAAACTACTGTTTTCTATACTATGGCCCACCAGATGATCAGATTGGCCTCATATTTCGGCTCAACACCTAAAATGGGCTGAGGAATGGAGTGGACCGCATAGATTGGATTGATACATCAAGGCGGGGCTTGCATGAATGGCCCACCCAAAACCCTTAAAGCAAAGCATTTTTTTTTGCTAGTACACCCCACTTTTGGTTCATGCGTCACTGGACCACGTCCATCGTCTAAAGACGCTGGACGGTATGAATGTCCATTCAAGGTGGGTCCCACATAGACGTGGCCCACTTGATCAATCCGATATTTGTGTTTTTTTCCCATCATCAAAGGGTAGGGCCCACATGGCTTGGACGGTCATGGGGTCTACTTGATGGACAATTTGGACACCACATACACTCATCACGTGGGTTAAAAAATAAATAAAGGAATGGGAGAGAGAGAGAGACACGTGATGATGGAGGGATCCCGGCACTATGGGCCCTCCCTTGCATGATTTACAACATACATTAAGTGGGTCCCATTTCATATGGACCCATCGATCAAAATCAATGGTGGAGATCCTTTCTCCACTGAAATGGAAGGTCTAGATGATCCTATCCATGCAAGGAAAATAAACATCATGATGGGGTCCATGGAGATTGGCCCCATCATGGAATGATCATGAGGATCAAGGTGGGCCATTGGCCACATCTTAGGGTCTAAAGTGAGACCATACCATCAATCGGTAGGCCTCACTTAGCGCATCATAAAAATAAGAAATCTAGGCCTGTAGATGCACCCACCATTCGATCTTCTTGGTTCGATGGAACTCCGAGCTCCTTGTGTCTCACTTTGATGGTGGAAGATGAGAAATGAATGGCTAGGATGAAAGTTTATGGGATGGGAAAGTGGGCCACACAAAACACACTTTCTCACATAGAATGCTTGGATGTGTATATTTTTCTGTTGCTTGGAATTATGTTTATGAAACGCGAGAGAGAGAGAGGGTTGTAAGGAGAGAGATATGGGTGATGGATGTGAAGTGATGGTGTACTTAACTTGAGAGTTGACTTGGTGGTTGCTTGACTTGGGAAGAAAGAAAGCATATGGTGCTCTTGTACTTAACATGAGGTGATTGATTGATTGATGGGATATGTTGTAGAGATTCTCTTGGGATTGCAAATGCGCGGTGTTTTCTTTGAAATAAACGTCGGACTATATCTTCTTGCCAGGGTATCGGATCAGTATGTAAAATGCGGCGTTGGAACCGCCATGACAGTACGGTCGTAATGGTACAAGTCTCTGATTACGCTGACTTAAATCTACAGGATACGACTTAGGGTTGCGTGTAAACATCGATCATAGGCTGCGGATTGCCAAACTTCGACAGGAAGGATCGTGAGAGTCGATGGAACAATACGAACTAGGATCCGGGTCTTACATGTGATAAGGATACCCTTACTTCAACAGAGAGGGTGGCTACCCGGTCCTCTGCTGAGTGGCCTGTAGATGCTGAGACAGGGTTTGCTCCGGTGGAGAGAGAGACTGATGGATTCAAAGAAATCGACCATTTTGGGTCAACACTCAAGGAATCTGACCTAGTCCAGATCAAGTTAGAGTACCACATCCCTAACTTGGTACTCCGAGCTCCTGTATTCGGTGAAATTTCGAGTGATCCCTGCGAAGGCGTGGTGGCCGTGTATCTAGTCACCTTGTAGTGCGGCCTTAGACTTCCCTTTCATCGCATTGTTAGGGAGGTCATCTCTCTCTTCAAGTTGCCTCTTGACTAAATAATCTTGAACGCCTGGAGGGCTTTGCTGGGGACCTTCATTTTGTGGTTTCAGCTTGGGCAGCCAGATCTAACCCCTGACGAGTTCCTCCATCTCTACCAGACGAAGGCCAACCCTAAGCACATGGGTTGGTATTACTTCTCTACCCGGGTGGGCAAGGATAAGGCCCTCATTACCAAGATCATATCCTCCAACAAGAATTAGAAAGACAAGTGGTTTTGGGCGTCTGGAGATTGGGAAGCCCCGGCGGCCGCTGGGATATGACCTCGGGTTCCGACCCGCTTTGCAACCTAGGTCGAGTATATCCGAACTATTGACCTTATAGTTTGTATTCATCTCATTTTGCTTTTAATTGTAGAGGTCTTTTGCAGTCCTACCCAAGAAGTCTGTCAAGGTAACTGATTCAAAGCGCAATCTAATCACTCACACGAGGTTAATAGACGCTTCAAAGAGATCGTAGAAGTTTTTGTTCACTCCTGAGCTCCTCCATTAGTCCAATCTTGCCCCATCCGTCTATGAAGGTAAACACATTAACTTCTGAACTTTGACTTTTCCTTTTTCATTTCTAACTGGCCTATCATTTGTGGAGGAATGTCTAATCCCTTGTGCCCTGCCAAGAGGATGAGGGCTTCCCCTATTGCCAAGGTAACTTAAAAGAAGCCACCTGTCAAAAGGAGAGCAATCATACCTCTGACGAAGGAAGCAGGGTCTTCCCTGGCTATGGGGACAAGGTCAGAGCCCCGAGTGGAGGAGTCTGCGGCTGAGCAGTTATCCCTAGCTTCCTTGGCAGTGACCGAGCTGTCGCTCCCAGCCTCTTTGGGTGAGGGGGCTCAGTGCGTCTCCTCTTCGGTTGATCCTCCTCACTCGACGACTCCAAAGGTAATAGACTTGAAATCTCCTCTAGCTCAGGAAGAGATTCCCACTGCTAGGGATCTTCAACTTAAAGTAGCTAAAGTTCGGGCCAATGAGGGTGAGACCTTGGCCCAACCGGTGAATGAGGCTGAAAAACTGAGCTCCATCCCTGTCGGCTACTACATGAATGGCCTAGCCAAGTGGACGGCTAAGCGCACCCTAGAAGATGAAATCACTAAGATGGTCAATGCACATCCTCAAACGGTATTGGACGACCTAGCGGCTATGTGCTACAAAGTTGGTTTCTCTTCTTTATCCTTGTTTTGTCTTCACTGTTGGTGTCTTAACAGGCTTTGGTTTATAACTTGTCTCTACTATCCTGTCAGTCCGTCATTCGATGGTGCGGGTCGCAGAGCAGTGTGAGCAAGACAAGGCCGACCTCAAGTCGAAGACTGAGGCCCTCTATGAAGCCCTGACAAAGCCCACAGAGGAGCAGGCTATTCTGAGGGCTTCACTGGAAGAGACCTGAAAGAAGTTTGGGGAGGAGCAGGCCACTCTGAAGATCCAGCTGGAGGAGGCTTGGAAGATCGAGAACTCAGCACGGATCGAGCTGGAGGTCGCTCGGAAGAGCAAGCTCGACCCGGACCGACCTGGAGGGGGTGAGGACATGCCTCACCAAGTTTGAAGAGGGAAGGACCAAAGTAGAGGCCAAGGCCACGAGGTCAGAGGCGAAATTGGCCAATGTGGAAGCATTTGTCTCGTCAGTTTGTGCTGCTATTGTGGAGGAGTATAAAACCTTCAAGGAGATGGCCGACTTGGTAGAGGTTTATTATAACCTAGGTTATGATAAGTGCCTCGAAGAAGTTAAAGGAAGATATCCCGAGCTCGACCTAAGTGGTCTGGATGCCCATGGTCCTCCTTCTGAAGCGGCAGAACCTGAGTAACCTCCTCAGAATGATTAACCTCGCCGGCCCCCATAGTTGTGGTTATCTTTTTGTACTTAGAAATTTTATCAATGAAAATTTTACTTTTTGGAAGATTTATGTTATTCCTTTTTGTATGATTGCATGTTAACTTTGCATGTAGTGGTTGAGCTTATGAGCCCGTAGTCGATAGATTGTTTATAACATGACTAGTAAGTAAGGCGGATAGTATCAAGTCAAACATAATGGCCTGAGTTGATAGGTCAGCAAAATGGCTAATCTTTGAAATAGCTGACATAGTCATAAAATGGGCATAAAGAACCTTCTTCGCAGCTCGGGTAATAGATTCTAAAAGAAATTCTTCTGAGTTTGGTGGACTTTCTTCCCTTGTATCAAGGGAAGTCCTCGTAGTCGGTAACGCCGCTCAAGTGGTCGAGGTATTTGGGAGGAGTTCTTCCCTCTTTCTTTAGGGAAGCCCTGCCCTTGTAGAACATAAGAGGAATTCACTGCACCGACTTGTTCACAATAGGCCGAGCAACTTGACAAGAGGATTACTTTCCCTTAAACTAAGGGAAATCCTCATAATAGGCCGTATAGTCTGAGTAGCTAAAAAAATAAGTAGAATTTTGAACTTCCTAAGCTCAGGAACTTTTATTGTAGATTTTGTTATACAAGTAAACAAGCCATTCTAACCTCATAGGTCGATTATTTCCATCCTGAAACCTGATCGATCTTTATGGATAGTAGATCTTCAAGTGTTTCGCATTCCACTTAGGGCTGCCGAGGTGACGAATAAGCATTATGAATTCCGAGCCCTCCACATATGCCTCAAAACTGATCATTGTCAAATTGCTTACCATTATCTAAGACGATTATATGTGGGATGCCATATCGGCATATGATATTTTTCCAGATGAAGTTGGTGATCTTCTGCTTGGTAATCTTGGCCAATGCCACGACCTCGGCCTATTTAGTGAAGTAGTTGACTGCGACGACAATGAACTTGGTCTGGCCTTTACCCATTGGCAATGGGCCAATGATGTTTATCCCCCATTGGGCAAACAGCCACGGTCCTGTCATGAGGGTCAGCTGCTTAGGTGGTTGACAATGTATCGTCGTGAATCTTTAATACTCGTTGCATTTTCGGGTATACTACTTGCAATCTTCCCAGACGGTCGGCTAAAAGTATCCTTCTCGGATGACCTTATGGGCAAGGGCTCGGCCACTAGAATGGTTACCGCCAATTCATTCATGTATTTCTTTTAAGACGTACTCGGCCTCCTCAGGTTGGAGACACCTTAGATAAGGTAAAGAAAAACCTTTTTTGTACAGGGTGTCTCCCACCATGGTATACTGAGCTGACTTGGCTTAGACCTTGCACGCCTTGAGCCTGTCTTCAAGTAGCTTGCCTTTTCGAAGATACTCGGCAATTGGGTTTAACCAGTTCGAGGTCGAGATGACGGAACAAGCAATTTCTTGGCCAGACTCATTGATGCTCGGGTCTGACTAGAACTTGATAGGAATTGATTTTGGAATGTCATCTTTGGTTGTCATGGCCAACTTTGTTAGTGCATCTGACTTCACATTTTTAGAACTTATTGATAAGTTCTTGTGCTTTCTAAAGATAAGTGATCATTTTCTCTTTCATGGTGTGATACTAGCTAGCGACCTGGTTAACGATGAGCTGTGAATCACTATGGACTTTTAGAGTATGGGTCCGCATTACTGCCGCCAACCTGAGTCTGGTGAGCAGTGCTTCGTATTCTACCACGTTATTCAACTTTTGGAATCCAAATCTTAAGGCATGCATACAAGTTTGGTCTGGTGCCTCGAGGACTATCCCGGCCCCGATGCTTTTATAATTAGAAGAATCGTTGACGTACAACGTCCAAACCTGTTGGTCGACTCCACCGTTCGGATTGGTTGGAGTCAGGATCTTCTAATCTCCATTTTTTTGAAGGCGACAATGAAGAGGATGTCGGTCGAGCTGCTGATGTCCACTAAAATTCGAAACACCTTGCAGTTGGCTATAGTCATGGCCACCACTAGGGCATCGTCATGGGGATGGTGGATTCTACGGAAGTCCTCTTCGGTGAAGGTTAGTTCGTAGGGGACCATTTTTTACTCTTTCTGAGGTCGACAGGTGAGGTAGATGTAGTGTTCCCGGCTGGTGCGGTTGATGCTTTGGGCATGACCCTTGTGATATCAGTTCGAATCTCCTCCTCCCGTGAGCCCACAAAAGATGGTGTGGATTTCACCTGTAGCCTCATTGTCATTCCCATTTTCATGCTGCTCGTTCCTCTGATTCGTCATTCCTCCCTCCTACTAACATAATCACACAGGTGTTCGACTCGGATGAGGGTTTTGATCTCCTCCTTGACGTTGAAACAATCAATGGTGGTGTGACCGTGGTTGCAGTTAAAGTCACAATACTTTTGTTTATCCCACTTATTGGCATCAGTCCTCATCCGGTTTGGCCATTTCAAGAGTCTTTTATCCTGAACTTCCATGAGGACCTACTCAGGCGTAGCGTTTAAGGGGGTGTAAGAGCAAAACTTGTTATCAGGTCATTGGCTCAGACGTTGTCTCGCAAAGTCATCGTCTCTCCTCCTCTTATTGCTAATGCTGGGAGGGGGCTCTTCTTTACGCTTAGCTAAGATCCCGACACTCCAAGTAGCCTTGCAAGAGCTGAATAGCTCTTCGGCATTGGAATACTTTTGAGCCCGGTTGAGGAGGTCATCTAATGTCGTCGGGGGGTTTTTGCCGATTGTGAAAAGAAATCTCCCCTCCTTCAGGCCAACCATCATGGCTGTCAAGGCTATCTAATCTAAAAAGTCCTCCACTTGCATTGCTTCTTGGTTGAAGCATTTGATGTAATCCTTAAGCAGCTCGTCCTCCTTCTGAGTAATAGTAAGGAGGTAGGTTGTTGGCTTTCGTCTGTCCTTTATTCCAATGAATTTAGTGATGAAGACCTTGCTGAGCTACACGAACGAATTGATGGATTTCAGTTTTAACTATCGAAACCATTTCTGAGCTGCTCTTGACGAAGTTAAGGAGAATGCCCTGCACATTACCACGGTCGAGGCATCATGAAGTTCCATCCATGCCTCAAAGGATTCTAGATGCTTGGCCAGGTCGACAACCTAGAGTAGGGGGTAATCTGTGGCATCATGAACTTGAACGGGATTTGGGCTTACATGATGTCATCGGTGAATGGTGGTTCAATTTCCTTTGATATTGATTCTATTGAGGTCGGAACCTGTGTGCTGTAGGCTTGGCATTTGTCATCGATCTAGCCTCGTAGCTCTTTAAGTTTCGCTTCCCAGGGAACAACTTTTTCTCCCATCGCTTCGGGTGTTTTTCCTCGCCTTCGATTCTCTAGCGCGTGTAACACCCTGTATTTTCTATACTCGAGTGTTGCTATAGAGATCTAAATAACTTTAGACATGTGTAATGACCCTCAAATTGTATCGTAAATTTCAACTTAAGATGGGACCAATCACCCCACTTTCCAACAACTACGATCTAACCTAAACCCAGTAACAAGGTCCCAATGCTAAGAAAGATTCTATCTTCCTATAAACGCACCTTAGGATTACCAACTTAATATCAAGAATAAAAACTAATAGTCCAATTGAAATGATTAACCCTCATCTAGGATAAATTCGCAAGTAGGACCCACCTTTGAACTCAACTAAAACGATCACCGTCGGGTTAACAACATATAGTTATAATATGACCCCAAATAATAAACTCCAAAATGTTAAGACTAGCTAATCCTTAACCGTAAGTACTTTGGAGATTGCCCGAGAAGAATGAATGGCGTGGATCAACTCTAATCACTTCATGGACCCCACATTTGATCCGTGCGTGTGCACAGATAATGTACACACGTTGTGCACGATGCCTTAGCATCGGGTTAAACAAGTGTTGACCCAATGGAAACCAAAAACTCCAGATTTTTTTAGAATCCTTTCTTACCCGTTAGAATTTTAAACAGACAGTTCATCTGTTGTTGATATTGGCCCACCATCAGACCCTCTTCAAAAAATCCAAACCATCCATCCTCTAGATAGGGTCCCACCAACCCTAAACATGTTTGGGTCCGCGGACGGAAATCATACACATAAGCACGAGTAATGATCGGTCATACGTTGGGAAAGGAAGACGCTTGCGAGAGTAGGGAATCCACGTCCATTGCCTTGTTGGAAAATCCAGCCGTTAGGATTCGTTAGACTCGATCCATGCGTGCAGAGAAAATCTGTGTTGGCCCTACGATTTTTGAAAATGAAACGCTACACAACGAAAGGTGGTAGAATAACTGCTATTTTGGGTTGGAACGATCTCCACCCTTCTCTGACTTTTGGAAGCTTCATCCGATAGATCTGGGAGTCCGAACTAGGGCTGTCCGAAATATCTCATAAGGAAGCCGAGATATTGGCAAGACGTAACCACATCTCGTACCGACTTCGTTTTATCGAGTATTGTCATCAATTTCCCATACCTCGCCGTGATATGGACCCCAAGAGCCTCCTGGGCACAATCCAAACCATTTAAGTGTCTCCGATCGTGAAATTATCCGTTAGTTGAAAAATTTCCATGACCGGTAGGTCATCTTCCTTGATCTAGCCAGTCGACCCACATTCTGTTAAACTAGTCCATTCACTTATCCAGGCCGTTCATCTTGTGGCCCACCCCAATTAAAGTCCATCTGGGCAGTCGTATAGCCCCCTGCACCAAATCTAATGCATTGGAAGACCCTGATGACAAGCCATTCTCAGCTAACTCGTGTTATCTCCACGCTAATCTTTGTGATCAGCTGTGGATATTTCCAGAAACAGAATGACTATAAATAACCATGTATAAGGGCGAATCCCAAGGAAGAAAAAGAGAAGAAATAGGAAAGGAGAGATAGAGAGAGTGGGAGAGTGCAGCCGAGCGAGTTGCATGCCCCTGTAGCAACTCGACTCAGCCCAAAACGATTCAGGGACTGGTCCGACTCTTCTCCTTGCAATGTGAGAGCGAGAGAGAGTAGGAAGGAGAGAAAGATAGAGATAGGAGGAGAAAGAGAGTGTGAATCAGCTGCAGGAATGAATTTCCAGTTGATCGTTTGAAGTTCCTCGGGCTCGCCACAGGCCTTGTTCATCCAGTTCACAACCTCAGCCACGGTTTATGTATCGAAACCGAAATCGCCCCTGTTACAGCCATACATCAAATCCATTCCTAACCTAACCCAATGCTCCACTTAGCCAGGCCCAAATCATCCCAAAATGACACCCATAACCAAGTCATGGAGATGTATTTCTGATTTCGACGAACGCGGAGCAACGCACGCCATATACAAACCCCCTTTCAACATCCAAACAGCATCCTGGATCAGGTAATCCATGTCGATCCTCTCTCAGTTACTATAGAAATCAATCTACTCGGCTGACTGTGTTCATAATCATCATGAGTTGAGTGACTCAGCTACACGTTCCAGGGTGAAAACCCTCATCTAAATCCATGACTGAGATCATTTCACCTTGAGCAATGATCAGCACCACGAACCGGTCTCAGACATATTCACGATGTGGCATGCTGTTAGTCGAAAGACTCGACTGAGTTGAGTCACCACCGAGTCAGTGACTCAGGACCATTTCAGACTTAATAGACCTGACTCAGTTGGGCCTGAGAAGTAACCCGCCCCGGTTAGCTAGAAGCCCAACCATGGGCATCCCAGATTTGCCCATTAGAGGGCTGACTCAACCGGTTTTCCAACTGAGTTGACTCTATACTTAGTAACGGGTTGACTCGGTCAGTTTTCTAACTGAGTCAAGCTGACTCCAATCATCTTTGGATGATTTGGGTAGCACTGGACTCAAAGGAATTATCATTCGGACCTTGTAGTTGATATAACTCTTACAAACTAATTCAACTCGTTGTTAGTTAAAAATCCCGATCGAGTCAACTCGGTTGTAACTCACTAGTGTTTTATAACAATTCCTCCAGGTACTACCAGCAACTATTTACCTTAGAAGACACTCGTACTTACAATCTGTCCAATCAAGTAAGTAAAGATCAAAGTGTACATAACTTGCTTGGATTTTAAGATCTTTACATCCACATCTCACGACAAGAGGAACTTCCAATCTAGGTGAGGGATATCCCACTTTTCTTCCTCATTTCAATGAATTTTAAGATAATTTAAGCTTAAGATATTATAATTGTGAAAATATTGATTGTGGTTCCCTTAGACTCGAATTGATATTGATAAGCATGTAGGAATGCCTCAATTTATGTTACCCTAACACATCTTATGAGAATTGCTTTAAGATCACCATGCTATATTTGGAATTGCTTATGTACATGTATATTTCTACTTGTTACACTAGGAAGTGATAATCTTGCTTCCATGATGGGTTTACTCCATTAACTCCTTATATATGCTAGATAGTTATAAATTGAATCTAATGAAGTCTTAGAATGTTACAAATAAGAACTTGGTCCTCTAGTTCCTATTTAGATGTGGTGAACATGAGTTATTTCGTTGACTTACTCAAGCCCTATGATTAATAACTAAGTAACTATGATCTAAAATTGCATTCGTTATGTTTTCCTAGTACTTGCTCAATTTTGTACATAAAAGAATCATGACGCGTATAATCCTTCTACCTCATAAGATGTACAATGAATACTAGGAGTGAGATATCTCTTTTCTTAAGATGTGTAGTAATCCTGTTACTATCCTAATATGTTTGAAATGTCATATGTGGCCCCTCCTTTGGACCATGGGAAAGTAAATGAATTTATATTGAGCTCATATTTGAATGCTAGATATCCTATTAAAAGACCACAAGTCTTGATCATGCTTATGAGAGTAATCTTGTTAATGCTATGAAATGTTCATGAGCATCATGGTACATGACATTCATGCATAACATATGAGCTTTTTCGAGTGCTCAATGTAAGTCACACTATATTCAATTTACAGAAAGTCCTAACACTTTAGTGTAACTCACAGAACCTGTGCATTTGGGTCACTTTGGGAGCTTTTCTTTACATGAGGCTTTTTCGGGATTAGACACTGAAATTGCAGTAATGACCGCTTTAGTTGAAGTGAGAATATGCCAATATATCTAAGAGAGGGGTGAATAAGACTTTTTAATATTTTATGATAATTTAAAATCCTATCAATCTTATCCTGAGAAAATAGTCATGTATCAGGATTTCTTCAGATTAACTCTAATGGTTTTCAAGCCTAATAGAGGATCCATTCATAAAACTAATTGAGAGATAAACAAGATGCAAATCAGTTATAATGGATGTGACTCTGTGTGTGAGGTGTGATCTCAGATAATCAAGTATGAATGCATTTAAGGAAATCACACAAATAATAGAAGACAATAGCAATCTCAAATATAATCATTTTTATAGTGGTTCGACTACTTGTCTACTCCACTTCCGGCGGACGCACTCAACCCTTGAGTGTACCAGATCTTACTAAAGGAGGTTTCACAATAGGTTCACCTCAAACTGGAGGTTTTAAATCAGGTTCACCTCTAACCAGTACAACCTACACTTAGGCTGACACAACATGTCTACACAACACACGTTATGCTCCCATGAGAAAGGGTTAACACACAACACCCAACATTTAGGCCACACAGGCCAAGGATCCACTTAAGGAACCTCACTAGTTTATGCTCCCATGAGCAAGGGACAATACAAAGCGTCCAAGTTTTAGACCACACAGGTCAATGACCTACACAAGGACCTAAGAGTTTATGCTCTCCACAGAGCAAGGGTCAACACAAAGCACCCCTACGTACACTCTCACCGGAGGCCTCCTATGAGGGCTTACAAGGGGTGAGAAACACCTTAGACCCAATCCTACAAAAAGAATGATCACAAGGGTCATTTGGACTCTAATGACTTACAAATAAGTAGATGAGCCTCATTCAATACGTTGATGAAGATCTCCTCCTTTTTTGATGAAGAATCTTTAGCTCCCTTGAACCGCAACTCAGAAGATATACCAATACAAGGCGACGGGTTAGGTCAAGGTTATGATGGAATCCTACTTTATTAAATATTTTCCTACAAGGGAGATAGAGTGATTCCAATCATGTATGCATTCAAGGCATCCCAGCTTAATAATTTACCATTAAGGTGGTAGCTGTAGGATCCTTAAATGTAGTTCATTTCCCAATCCACTCTATTGAATGTCAATGATGAGGGTGGATTGGAGAATGAACTTCCATGAGAGAAAAGGTTTAAGGTATGATGTAAGGTTAAACACTTAACATCACTCTCTATTTTTCTCTATCCAACAACTAAGGGCAAGCTCTCATTAAATAGGCAAAAGGTTCCAACAGATATAAAACGGTCACATTTTTTACAGAGTTCGATATCATCGAGCAGGATTGATATCATCGAGCGTATACTCTCGATAACATCAACTGGCGGCTCGATGACACGAACTCAAATTTCAAACGCTTTTGAAATCTTTAGCTAGCTGGTCAAGAAAATCGAACATGCCTCAATGTCATTAGATTTCGAACTCCGATTTGATCGACACGAGGTTCGATTCCTCGACATTTGAAAATGTGAGAGAACTTACCTTTGAAAATTTCAGGTAAATGGCATGATCGAGCATCACTCGATATCATCAGAATTTAAATATTGATGATATCGAGGGCAGTGTCGATTCATTGATAATTCCAAGGAATTTTTCCTATAAGCTCACTGGACAGTTTTTGTCCACTTTCGATGACATCGACTATGCCTCGATATGATTGATATTTGAATATCGATTTTATTGAGTGACCCTCGATCCGAGAAAAAATAACCTGAAAAACTTGCTGGATAAATTTGTATCCTAGACCAATATCATCGAAGGGCTTCTAATATCATTGAGATTTGAATTCTGAGGATATCAAGGAACTCTTCGATATATTGAGGATTACATGATTTTCCTTAGCAGAACTTTGGACACAACAGAACAAATGTCGATTTTATCGAGTTGGCTCAATGGATTCGAGATTTAAATTTCGATGATATCGATGCATTCATCGATCCATCGATAATTCAGTCCAGATATCTTTGTGGTTGCTGGACATCTTAAGTCCTCATTTCGATAATATCGAGTGAGTTTCGAGGACATCGAAAATAGGGTTTGATTTCATTGAACCACTTGTCGATAAATCGACAAAAGTAGAAAACTTAAAGATTTTTCTGAAGTTTGAAAAAGTTTTCTAACCAAAAACCATAGATGTTCTGTTTAAATTTTAAGGGTTTTAATTACCTAGTGTTTTGGGACATGAGATGTAAGGCTAAGATTTACCTGTGGCGAGTTCTGGGACACATCTTGTTGAAGCAGACACTTAATCAATCTTCCTATGGGGCTCCTCTGTCTAGCTGACTCAATGCTCATGCTAATTGACAAACCAGGGCACTTTCAATCTTTCCCTTTGTCAATTACATTACAAAACACCCTAGAACAACTTCTAGAAAAACACCCTAAATTGTGTGTACATGAACTTTATACAATTTTACAAAGTTATCTAGTTTGCACATACACACATTTAGTAGTTGCTCCCCCTAACAGCAATCTCCCCCTGTCGTCTTTCAGCTGCTCCCCCTAACACCTGCACCACCATCCACAAGCAGATACACAAACAATTTTCGGGGTGTAGATTTGTTCTCCCCCTTTTTGTCAATCATTGGCAAAGAATAATGTAACAGTGGATATTGACTGAAGTTGAAGTACATGGGAGAACCAAAATTCAGATAGCATAAGCACAATAGATAGATGTAAAAGAACATCTCATTACAGAAAACATGTATGCATATCAGGGCAAAGAAGAGCAGTGAAATAAGCAGATAATATGGAGATAAAGATCAAGCATCACATGCATCACATACTATAGTCGATATAAACCAGATAAAATAGGGGATCACGAAGTATAAACATTGCAGTAAATAGATACGAATTATAACCAGCCATGAAACACATTATCCAAAATATGTACTGCCCTAGGTTGGCAGTAGTATGACCTCCATCCCAAACCAAAATAAAAATCAAGCCCATTCATGGGCACCCAAAAACAAACACAAGTATCTAGCCCATCCATGGGCATATACATATCCAAAAAAAAAAAACTTGTCAGACTATGTAGGTTAGTGATCTATCACATACACTCATGAGAGTGTAGGGCATTCAAAAAAATACCAATGCCCATACGTAGAGATGAGAGTAGGGTGTACGTGACAGCTCCTAAATGACAACACTATGGTGGAGGAGCGGAGGAAGATGGTGCGGTGTCATCGCGACTGTAGGTGATCAGATCCCCCAATTGTTGCACCGATTGTTGCACCCCATTCACCAGTCGTTCCAAAACAGTGAACCTCGCATTCACGGACTCCTTTAGCTGGATGAATTCTCGTATTGTTGCTCCAATCCTATCCTGATGGAGCTTGAACGTTTTTGCATGCCCGGGTTCAAAGGAGGACGGAGCTTGTTAGGGCTCAAGAGGGTCACCCTCAGTCATTCTAGCGCCTTCAGCTGGAGCATTGCCTTCTCCACCTTCTCCTTATTCTTGAATCCCTTCCTCGAGTTGGTCTTCTGAAAATTTGTAGAACTTTAAATCCATCCTTCTAATGTTGTTCTTGTTGAAGAGTTGAAGGGGAAGTTTTGGATCACTTGTTGTCGGAAAATCGATCGCAATACACACATTGTGAATGATCCAAGGATAGGGCAAATGAACATCTCGAGAGGTATGAATTTCATATACTAGTTGATGCACAATCAAAGTAGGAAGACAAATTTTGATCCCTATGGCGAAGGATTATATGACCATGGCCATGAACCCAGTGAGATCTGAACGATTGGTACTTTGAGGGTATATGTTGGAGGCGAAGATACCATGCAAAATACGAAATCGTGGTTCCATGAATTTTTATTTCAGCGCATTGCCTTTGTACCAGGGAATATCATGACCATGCCAAAGAAATTTTGTGACCATGGACCAGGTTTCTCAAGGTCCATGTTTGGGAGACCGACGGGTGACAGAGTAAGACCAAGGATGTTGGCAATGGATGCAAGAGTAATTTCCACATCGTCACGACAGAGACAGTGAGAGAAGGCGAATCAACCACTGGAGAATGACAAGAGGCAAAAAAGTTATATGTCCGTTCATAGTGGCATACCCCACCAAAGTCAATGAGGTGCAACCAGTCAATTTCAGCTAATAGGGGTTCCAGATTATAGGGTTTTAGACATTCCTTGTCTACCCTCCTTTCAAGAACTAACTTTCACCCAGTGTATTTGGCCAGCGCCGGATTCACCCTAGCAGGAGGGGCCGGTTCTTTAGATTGGGACCCACCACGTGATGTCTGTCGTGTTCGCTGGTGAGTGGGAGTCCCATGTTCAGGAGCCCTTGCTCTTTCCTCGAAGCAAGAACCTTTTTCCTGGAGGATCTCGAAGACTCTCCAGGACTAGACAATTTCCTTTTGTCCTTTTCCATTTGCCAATATTTACAGAGAAGGGTTTGATGAATTTGGAGATAAATGAACATAACTTCTCTTGAAAATCAGAAAATACCCAAAAAGAGCAAGATGAAACCTTGATGTAAGGAGGAAATGAAAGGGGTATTACCGGATTTGGATGACGTCTAGGACTCCCTAATGAAGATTCGTGCAGATCGACTGAGAGAGACGAGCTGGGAAGAAGGTGAAATGATTTTTAGAAGTGAAATGCCATTTTCCTGCTCGAGCGCTTTTTATCAGGCGACACACTTCGATATCATCGAACCGTGTTTCGATTATATCAATCGACCCCATTCGATGTTATCAAGGCTGTCTTCGATAACACTCTCGATTATGTGACTTTCCCTATTCCAAAGAGGCGTCGATGATATCGATGCTAGGTCGATTTAATCGAGAGTCCACATGACTTATCGACAGTCATATCGAAGATGAATATTTTTCATTTTTCAGCATTTTGACAACTTTCATGTACAATATAGTATATCTTTGAATCAAACAGTATACACAGCAAAAATTTGTACAAGCATTGTACAATCCAAAATTATAAACATCAAGATGTTTATATACAAAAAGGATTAAGGTGAGGGACCTCAGATGTAACATTAAGAGTTCAACAAAATTTCATCTTTTCAGCAACTATCCAGATCTAGATGGATGACCTGGACTTATTTTTCCATGCTCAATGGTTCTAAGCATAAGAATCAGTCCTTCCTTTGCCTTTAATGATGTAGCAGTGGTTATTTGTGTGACAACCCTTCATCACTGATTTACCTAATAGGTTTAGGATTTCGCATTCCTGTTTGTTGAATGTAACCACATGCTCATTGTCACATATTTGAGAAATGCTCTGAAGATAATGTGTTAATCCTTTTATGCAAAAGGCATTCTCATTTTTGAGCAAGTTTATTCCTTTGATAATTCCCTGTCCAATTACCTTAGCGGTGCTTCCGTATCCATAGGTGACTATCCCATCATTAAGATCTGAATAATTTGAGAGAAGAGATTTGTCACCTGTAACATGTCTTGAGCATCCCCTATCCAGGTACCACTTAATATCATTGCCTGTTATATGATTTGAGTGAGTAATAAGACAAATTTTCCTTTCTTTCACTACCCATTTTGTGACAGGATTTTTAACTGTGGTAGTTTTAGTTTCTTTAATCAAGTTGGGCAACTGAATCGTGTTTCCTTGTCTTACAAATTCATTATTTTTCTGGTTTAACTCAGCCACTTAATTCAATACCTCCTTCATTCTGTTAGTCATCCTAGATGGTGATGGATGTGTATTTCTTCTATCCATATTCCTAGGTGGACTCCTGACATTTTGTATTGTTCTTTTGGTTGGTTTGTGTTTACCAGTATGATTTTGGCCAGAGTTATGTTGAGTCCTCCCAGGTGTCATGCATTCAAACTTATAATGACCAGAATCACCACATAAATGACAAACAGGAGTAGTTCTTGTTTTACTTCCTGAAGCAACAAATTTTTCAGCCATTGGTGCTGCATTTTCAGTTTTTATTTTAAGTTTATCATATCCTAAACCACTCTTGTCTTTTCCGGGTATTCCCATACCTAAGTGTTTTTCTAATTTTTCACCACTTTGGGAAAAATTATAATTTAGCTTAGTAGATTTTCTGGATTCTTCTAAATCAAATAGGAGTGTGTGATTTTCATTTTGAAGGAGCATGTTTTTATCTTTTAATAGCTCAACCTGTTTGTTTAGTTTTTCAGACTCGGCTTTAAGGAAGATATTAATTCTTTCTAGTCTATCATTATCTAAGTGATATTGCTGTAAATCATCAATTAGGTGTGTATTGATTTCTAGTGTTTTATCCAGATCTTTTTGCAACACTGTCTTTTTGTTTTCAGTTATTTCAAGTGTTTTAAGGATGTTGATGCTATGAATGTAGAGTTGATTGTAAGCATCTTGTAGTTTATTCTATTCTTCTTCTTCTTCCTTCTCAGTTTCCTCATTATTTTATGAAAATGATTGAGTGGCCTGCGGTTTTTCATCGTTCTCAGTTTCAATGGGAGTAGTTGAGGCAGTGGAGACCATAAGAATTCTCAGAGATTTCTGGTCACCATCACTCTCTGAGTCACTACATTTTGAGTTTAATTCTTCTGTATCATCCCATGTGGCTGCCATTGCCTTTCCTTTGGTTTTTCTATTTGGGCATTTAGTAGACAGGTGTCCAAACTTTCGACAGGTATAACATTGATGTTCCTTGGACTTTTTAGTAGATTTACCTGTGAAATATTTGTTGTTCACCTATCTTCCTTTAAATGGATGACCACGATTTTTCTGAAAGAACGTTCTGAACCATTGTCCCAACAAGGCCACTTCCTCATCTTCGTTTTCTCTTCACTTTCAATGTCCTTATTTGTTGTGTTCTTTAAAGTTTTGAGGACAATAGTTTGGATTTGGGAGTTTGTTTGAAGTGTATTTCAAATGTTTATAGGGAACCTACTAGTTCTTCTACTTTCATTTCCATCTATGTTTCTACATTCTTCAATGCTTGTTACTTTAGAATTAAACCGTTCCGGTAATTATCTTAGTATTTTCCTACAGATTTTTGGGACTAGAACTTTTTCACCTAATTCACCCATGGAGTTGTAGATGATGTTGAGTTTTGTGAAAAACTCCATGAAGGTCTCATGCTCTTCCATTCTGAGACTTTCAATTTGTGATGTCAGAAGTTACAGTTTGGATCTCTTCACAGTGCTTGTTCCTTTATGAGTTGTTTCTAACAAATCTTATGCTTCTTTGGCTATCCCACACATACTGATTTGATTGAAGACTTCTTGAGACACAGAACAGTAGATAGCATTCATAGCTTCAGCTTCAAACGTTTATTTTTCTTTATTGAATGCTGTCCACATCTCTTTGGATTTTGGTTTGGTGATAGCTGTGCCATTTTCAAGTACTATTTGTTTTATTGGTGGCACATATCCTCTATTAACAATGTCCTAAATATCATGATCCAAAGATCTCAGAAAGTAATGCATTCTAGCCTTCCAGTATGCATAATTTGATCCATCAAATACTAGAGGTCTAGTGACTGATGAGCCCTCTCCTTTAGCCATATTACCAACTTTAGTCAATATCACTCTTTAGGCAGTGAAGCCCTTAAGAGAGACCCCGCTCTGATACTAATTGAAATTGAGGTAATGACCGCTTTAGTTGAAGTGAGAATATGCCAATATGTACTAGAGGGAGATGAATAGGACTTTTTTTTTTATATTTTATGATAATTTAAAATCCTATTAATCTTATCTTGAGAAAATATGCATGTATCAGGATTTCTTCAGAGTAACTCTAATGGCTTCCAAGCCTAATAGATGATCCATTCATAAAACTAATTGAGAGATAAGCAAGATGCAAATCAGTTATGATGGATGTGACTGTGTGTGTGAGATGTGATCTCAGATAATCAAGTATGAACACATTTAAGGAAATCACACAAACATATATAAGACAATAACAATCTTAAACAAAGTCATTTTTTAGTAGTTTGACTACTTATCTACTCCACTTTCGGCGGATGCACTCAACCCTTGAGTGTACCAGATCTTACTAATGGAGGTTTCACAACAGTTTCACCTCAAACCGAAGGTTTTAAATCAGGTTCATCTCTAACCAGTACAACCTATACTTATGCTGATACAACTTGTCTACACGACACACTTTATGCTCCCATGAGTAAGGGTCAACACACAACACCCGACTTTTAGGCCACGCGGGCCAAGGATCCACTTAAGGAACCTCACCAGTTTATGGTCCTATGAGCAAGGGTTAACATAAAGTACCTAAATTTTAGACCACACAAGTCACGGGCCTACACAAGGATCTAAGAGTTTATGCTCTCCATAGAGTAAGGGTCAACATAAAGCACCCCCACATACACTCTCGCCAGAGGCCTCTTATGTGGACTTGCAAGGGGTGAGAAACACCTTAGACCCAATCCTAGAAAAGGAATGATCACAAGGGTCCTCTGGACTCTAATGACTTACAAATAAGTAGATGAGCCCCATTCAGTACGTTGATGAAGATCTCCTCCTTTGATGATGAAGAATCTTCAGCTCCCTTGAACCACAACTCAGAAGATGTACCAATACAAGACGACGGGTTGGGTTAAGGTTATGATGGAATCCTACTCTATTAAATGTTTTCCTATAAGGGAGATAAGGCAATTCCAATTATCTATGCATTCAAGGCATCCTAGCTTAATGATCTGCCATTAAGGTGGTAGCTGTAGGATCCTTGAATGCAGAAGTTCATTCCCCAATCCACTCTATTGAATGTCAATGATGAGGGTGGATTAGAGGATGACCTTTCATGAGAGAAAAGGCTTAGGGTATATGATGTAAGGTTAAACACTCAAAAACACTCTCTATTTTTTTGTATCTAACAACCAAGGGCAAGCTTTCATTAAATAGGCAAAAGGTTCCAACGGATATAAAACGGTCACATTTTTTTACAGAATTTGATACAATTGAGCAAGGTCGATATCATCAAGTGTATACTCTCGATAGCATCGACTGGTCGCTCGATGACACGAACTCAAATGTCAAATGCTTTTGAAACCTTTTGCTAGCTGGACGAGGAAATTGAACGTGCGTCGATGTCATCAAATTTTAAACTCCGATTTCATCGACACGAGGTTCGATTCCTTGACATTTGAAAAAGTGAGAGCACTTGCCTTTGAAAATTTCAGGTAAATGGAATGATCGAGCATCAATCGATATCATCAGAATTTGAATATCGATGATATCGAGGGCTATGTCGATTCATCAATAATTTTAAGGAATTTTTCCTATAAGCTTGCTGGACAGTTTTTGTCTACTTTCGATGACATCGACCATGCCTCGATATGATCGATATTTGAATATCGATTTTATTGAGTGACTTTCGATCCGAGAAAAAATAACTTGAAAAACTCACTAGATAAATTTGTGTCCTATATCGATATCATCGAGATTTAAATTTCGAGGGTATTGAAGAGCTTTTCGATATATTAAGGATTATATGATTTGCCTTAGCAGAACTTTAGACACAACAGACCAAATGTTGATTTTATTGAGTCGGCTCGATGGACTCGAGATTTAAATTTTGATGATATCGATGCGTCCATCGATCCATCGATAATTCAGTCCAGATATCTTTATGGTTGCTGGACATCTTAAGTCTTCATTTCGATAATATCGAGTGAGCTTCGAGGACATCGACAATAGGGTTCGATTTCATTGAATCACTTGTCGATAAATCGACAAAGGTAGAAAACTTAAAGATTTTTCTGAAGTTTGAATAAGTTTTCTAACCAAAAACCTTAGGTGTTCTGTTCAAATTTTAAGGGTTTTAATTACATGGTGTTTTGGGACATGGGATGTGAGGCTAAGATTTACCTGTACCGAGTTCTGGCACTATCCAGTTGAGGCAGACACTTGATTAATCTTCTTATGGGGCTCCTCTGTCTAGCTGACTCAACGCTCACGCTAATTGACAAACTAGGCACTTTCAGACACTCCTTGGAAGTACCTCGTGTATTTTTCAAGAGATATCCTTGGGCACACTCACCTGCATGGTATTTTTCGGGTGGCTAGTTCTCCTTAGGCGTACCTATGAGTATTTTTTCGGGTGACTAGTTCTCCTTAGGCGACCCTTTATTTTGATAGATGGATGTGCATTCACAGACTGTGACTTGAGCATACCTTCATACCTCTATACATTACATATAAATTCATATTATTCTCATTATGATCTAATATATTGGTTTAAACTATGTTGGAATAACTTGATATGCATGAATCCTTGCGGGAAATTTTCACTGAATTTTTACTTACCCAATCGTGCGGTTGCACCAAATAGACATAGGTATGATGAACAGGTGGAGACCCCTATGATGGGATTCTAGGGATGGCTGAGGTGTAGTTTGGTGAGGAAGAACTCTATGTAAATTTAGTTGAGCCGTTGGAGCTCAACTGATATTTTAGGATTTACATATTTATATGTTTCAGACTTTGCATTATACGTGAATTGTAATAAAAATTCCCTTGCTGAGGGATTCCATTTTGCTTCCATTTACTTGTATTAAACTTCCTCATTGTTACTCTTGATATTCCAGTTTACATGGTAGTTGCCTTGTTTTACGTTATGAAATTTTCTAGTGATTAGATATAAAGTTGTTCACTTCATAGTGTAATACTCGGGTTCTCATACTCGAGCTTATCATCCTCGGGTTTTGAGAATCAAGGTGTTATAGTGCGTGACACGGGTCGAAAGCGGGAAGAGCAGTTATTCTTATAGTTTAGACGGGCATCTGGTTGGGCTACCTTGACTATGGTCTGACTTCTATGGGGAGGTCATGTGGAGGTCGGGACTACTCGATTGTTGTGCGATCTTCTACCTCGTTGCCAGGGAGGGGGTTCTACCTCTCTAGAATCTACATCAGTTGATTCATGTTGTTGTTCAATGTCTTGACACGATTTTTCAGAGAGACCAGCCGACCTCCCCAGTTACGCGATCTAGGCGCAGGTGCCTTTGGAGCAGAATCAACTCATTACTGAGTGGATTGTGTGTCTTGCTCTGCGAATGATTCCAGTGGGGCCGGGATATCCACAACAAAAATGGTGGCCAAAACTTTCTTCATTCCTTTCGCAATCATAGAACTTCGTTAGGATGAATGCGGCTTTGATGTCGTTCGCCAAACTATTGATGCATAAATCTGGTTAACCCTCGCTGGACCTCCAAGTACTTGCACATGAAGAAGATAAAGGAGACCCTGACTATAGTAGGGGGACCCTCTGATGCCTAAGTCAGAATCAAGTAAGCTAGGTCCAGTAGAGTTAAGGGTTCACAGGTGCGTACCTTTCACTATAGATGTAACATCCCGAAAATCGGGGGTCGAGTAAAAACCTAACTCCTGAGTTTCAAAATGTTATTTATACAACATAAATGTGTATGATTGAATGTTGTCTGTGTTAATGTATTAAACATGAGTGGGATTAAGCCAAAACAACATATCATACTCCAGAGATAGTTAAATTAACAAGCGGAAGACTATGATACTCACATATAATATATAATTGATTGAAAGTCTCCAAAGTGTGAACATGTTACCAGGTCAAACATATACATGTATACCTCAAAAGAGAAAGAAGGAATATACATGTGTGCTCTGAAAATATAAAATGACAAGTGTCATGGCATCTAATCAACCTCCCTGTAATCCCGTCAATCAGAACACGCATAAAGGAGGGATCCTCCTCATCATCATCAAGTCCAGCTCCAGTTCTCAAGCAGCCCCATCATCTGCAACCAAAATAGGGACTGGTGGGTGTCCAAAAACACCATCCCGTAACGTGGGAGTGAGTGATTAACTCAGTGGAATAATAGAGCAGAGATTAACATGTTATCAAATCAATCATGTGATAATAGTAAAGTAATAAATCAAGCATTCCTAATACTGTTGTTAATGCAATATGACATGACATGATGGATGCCCTCACCGACATTCTTCCTCATACGGCACCATCTACGTCCGCGGCATGCTTGTGTACCGCTCAGTGCTCCACATCTTCCAGGCACATGCAATGTGATGGTGATATGATTACCGAGTTATTATTAATCCTTTTCATACAATAATATTGGGAAACTAAGGTACTTCCCTTATATCAATCCCAACACAGATCCTGTCTAGGGTCGTCACTCCTAGTAATCTCATACGATGTATATTTTGTAGGTCGCTGCAAGGGCTGCCAGGGCTGCTCGCACTCGTTGCACCGCTCCCCCATCACCTTATCAATACAGGCCTACTGTACTCTCATTGCTACGGAAGGGTCGTCGCCTCCCGTAGACTCAGAATACTCTCGCGATCACTATAAAGGACTCGTCGCCTGATCAGTGTAGGCCGACAGCAAGAATATAGTGTCCCATACCACCATAATCTGTTCACGAGTCATAGGTGCTCACTGGTCACTACGGGGAGGTTTGTGGCCCCAGCGTAGGCCGACAGCTCGACCACGGTGTCCCATACCACCATGCCCGGCTCATGAGTCTTTATGGATCAAGGTACCATGGTTGACAGGGTTTACAATGGTAAGTTCAGTACTCTAGGTTCAAGCAGTTATGACTCATACAGGGTGAACATACAATGGCCAGTCGGGTTACTTGACGGGCTCGACTAGCACGAGCGCATCTCAAGTCAAACGACATGAAGTGCATAAAACACCTTGTGTGGCCTAACCACTGCCGCCAACTCCAAAACACGGCTCGCGTTCATCGACGCGTCGTTCGTGGCAAAGATAAGCCAACCACGAATTTACTTAGTTACTGACTGCTTGGACTAGGTATAGGCCCAAACATTTATGAATTCACATCAGCAATCATGTAAGAGTAATGGAAATGAAATACAATAATGTGAGAATATTAACACATGTTATAACATACAACTTAAGTAAATCATCTAACACATGCATTTCATACATATAATGAAATCATGCATATAGCCATCACGTAGGAAATCATTTATATCAGCATATTATTTGAGAATTCAATCTCAAACTAATTCATAACACCATTAAATTCAATACATACTAATACAAACATTTATACAAACACTTACTCTACACACTTAAGTCTACATATAGTATGTCGACTCAAAGTGCATATTTGGGCGAATCTCTTCGCCAAACTGATTATGCACGCATTCCTAATATCCTAATGCGATAAGAATCCATGTCAATCACATCAGCAAAATATGGATGAAAACAGTATTCCTACAAATGACTAAAATGCCCTAAATCTCATATTCTTCGTCTGCTTACGAAATAGGAAACAGACCGCATGTTGTACATGTCAAACGGCATTGCCGTCGATAATCTACTATTAAACGACATTGAAAGCGTTGAAAACAGTCAATCAAAGCGTCTAAAATCTACACCTTTCACTTTGTATATGTATCGTTTCGAACGGAGCATATACGCTTCGTCTACGGTGATCAGGCGACCTAATACACAAGCTACACAAGCTACATAAGCTACATTGCTAATGGAATTGACAGAAGCTTAAATCAGCAAGTTTTGAAGGTTTTTCTTACCTAGAAGTGCATTGAAATCATCGGAAAAGTGATTGGGATATGTCGCTTAAGCACGTGCAGTAGCAGCAGCAGGTGGCAGGAAAATCTCTCTCACCATCTCTCACAAACTCTCACTTTTTCTCTCACTCTTGCTAGGGTTTCTAGCAAATTCGGATGGATGAGAGAAGTGAGGGTTTAAGCCCCTTATATAACCTAATTTCTTCCCAAATTAGGCTTGGGAACCATATTTACTTGAGGTCTAACCAATTCGGGGCTGTTCTGGTCCAAAAGAGCATTTCTGGAGGTCCCCTGGCCAAATGCGGTCAGACTTAAGCTCATGCATACTGGATCTAGCACACATCAAGTTTTCAGTCCGGTAGGGTTCGCAGATCGCACGTGGCGGTCTAGTTTCAGTTCAACGGTCATCGCACCTAGATCAGGTTTACAAGTCTCATGATATGAAATAGAAATTTTTCCTGATCCGCGGGTGTAATTTGACTGAATTCTGACGGTCAGAACGCTTAATAATAACGCGTCAAGTCACGTGCCAAATTTGAATTAAAATTTCCAAATCTAACCCTATTCTCACTCTCTTCACTCCGGGCTCAATGAAATAGCCTCTGAACATCGGTTGGCTTTGATTTTCGAAACGATTGTCAAGTCCAGCCAAGCGGTCATAACGGTCTAAGATTGTAGGTATCGGACTTTCGACGCGCGGTTTAGATCCAATACAAAGTTTCAAAGAGTTCCTGAGAGCAAACGGGTTTAGAGTTTGATCCAAGGTTTTAGGATATTATAGTATCATTGGTTCTACAAGTTTTGGGTCTTGTAGAACGTATTTAAAGCGATCGGAGACAATTTCACAGCTACTCCAACGTAGCGCTAGCTAACTTATGCTTAGTTTCTAAAGGAATTAATCCTAAGTGATTTCTTTGGCTATGGAATTGGGTTCTGAATAGTTACCAAGGTGTTTTGGTTGACCCATTGCCTAAGGACATCTAATCCCAGGTTGGCAAAAATCCAGGGTGTTACAATAGATAATGCATCTATTTATAGACCATGAGTTGATTACATGAAGAGAAATGCTTCCTAAATCATAGACGTGTGTTTAGCAACTGTTTCGCGAGATCATCTATGACGATGAGACCAAGTGGTTGAGATATGAAGTCATGTGGTAGGAGACTGCGGTCGGCTAGTTGAGCTGATCTTCATGGCCGCCCTGAGAAGGTCCCTGAGTTGGGCCCTTTGATATACTATGGTTGAACATCCTCATCGGATTACTGACCATCCCATGAAGTCCGCATCTGAGCATTGAGACCGAGCTCCCTTCCTTGAAGAAACATGCTACAACGCAGATAACCATCCTCTTCATCTTATCATATGGTGTAGGAGCACAAAAATGGACATAAAAGGGCTTGGTGCTCATCCTCTTCCAAATAAGGAGGAGGTACTTCATTTCCTGGCAGGCTTATCCATCAGATGGGTAGATTTTCAATGGATTACCAATTTATGGTCGTTAAGGAGCTCCTTGGTCATGATTGGTAGCAGCCGACCACGCGACGTGCATAGATATTCGACCCGACCTTATGTTTTTGACTAGTTCATTTTTACCCATAATAGGTTTTTCTACGTTAAATTCGGTGCGTTTGAAATTGGACTTGATTGTTGCGATTAAAGTACTTTATTTGGTTCATCTCTGTGTGCTTCCACGATCCCCCAACAAGTGGTATCAGAGCTTACTTTTATGATATGAAAATAAAGTATCAATGGCTTTTAATCCTAAGTTCAATTTTGAGAAATATTCTGAGAAAAATAACTCTTAATTATGGAAGGTCAAGATGACCGGTCTCCTAATTAAACAAGGATTGGATGATGCACTCCTTGAGAAACAACCAAAATCTATGACAAATGATGAATTGAACAAGATGGATAAAAAAGAGAGAATCTCTATCCAATTGTGCTTAACTGATGAGGTCTTTTACAATGTCATGAGAGAGAAAACTATAACAAGTTTATGGGTGAAGTTAGACTATGTGAAGAAATTCCTTGAGAATCACATATACTTGAAGCTTCAGTTGTTTAATATGAAGATGGCAGAGAGAGGTGATGTTGAGGCCCATATTAGTAACTTTAATAAGATGATTTACAAATTACTTGATGTGGAGGAAATGATTAAAGATGAGGATCAGGCATGATCCAATTAAATTCTTTCCTGATTTTATACGAGTCATTCAAGGACTCATTGTGTACCGGTAGATTGACCCTTAATGTCGATACTGTTATCTCAGCCCTTTAAGGAAAGACGATGAGAAAGAAAAACAGTGATATGTGTGCCTCTACTAATGCATTGGTTACGAGGGGGCGAAATTCTGAGCAAGATAGTGGATCTTCTCGATTAAGATTAGGGTGTATCTCAGAGCTTTCTAATTCATTCCTAGGATTTTAAGGGATTATAAGAGGAGATTCGAGACTTGTTCAAATAGGTTATTCTCTCTCTCTCTCCCCTCTCTCTCTCTCTCTTGTAATGCTTTTATAGTGTATTACTGTCACTTTGTGCCATTTTTTTTTTTCGAAAAGATTTTTCCACGTTAAATTTAGAGTGTTTGAGATTGGACTTAATTGATATTACGACTATAGTACTTTGTTTAGTTCATCTCTGTATGCTTTTGCGGTCCCGTAGCAAAAGCCAGCCCCAGGATGAGGTACCCATGGAGCTGTCAATTGGCTTGAGCCATGGTGGTGGCTATGTACAGGCTCCTAACCCCCATCCTAGCTCTAGCAAGGAAAAGAGTGACATTGTCGAAGGTTTGAAATAGTTCGAATTTATGTTTTTTTTTCTTTGTAATCCTCTCCGAATCCCATCATATAAATGGTCCTGGCCTTGGTGGAAACATGACTCCAATAGAAATGTGCTTCCAAACTACTCATGTGTATCAAATGGGTGATGGGGACTATTCAGGCATCTTCGAATAGTCAATTCTTTTGTATTACAGTGACCCACTTGACGATTAGAATCAGCTAGTCAACCCTGGGCTAGACCGACCCAAACACGAGCCTAGATTTCAAGCCTCCCTATAGAGCTGGCCCTAACAACTTGGCCCAATGCCAACCCTAATGAGCCCATCTTCTGATGATTCTGCATGGCTTCTAGTGTAGATGAAGTACCCACATAGCTGTCCATCAGCTGAGCTGGAACTGGCGGAGGTCTATGAAATAGCGATAATGACCACTTTAGTTGAAGTGGGAATATGCTAATATGTTCTAGAGGGGGGTGAATAGGACTTTTTAATATTTTATGACAATTTAAAATCCTATCACTCTAATCCTAAAAGTAAGCATGCATTAGGATTATCGCAGAGTAATTCTACTTGCTTCCAAGCCTAGTAGAGGATCCAATCATAAAACTATTTTGATAAATAAATAGTATGCAAATCAGCTTATGATGGATGTGACTGTATGTGAGGTGTGGTCTCAAATAATCAAGTATGAAAAGTATTTATGGAAATCAACACAAGCAATAGAAGACAATACCAATCTCAAACACAGTCATTTTTATAGTGGTTTGACTACTTGTCTACTCCACTTCCGGTGGACTCACTTAACCCTTGAGTGTATCAGATCTCACTAAAGGAGGTTTCACAACAGGTTCACCTAAAATTGGAGATTTTAAATTAGGTTCACCTCTAACCAGTACAACTTACACTTAAGCTAACACAACGTGTCTACACGAAACAGTTTATGCTCCCATGAGCAAGGGTCAACACATAACACCCAACATTTAGGCCACACTGGCTAAGGACTTACATAAGGACCTAAGGGTTTATGCTCTCCACAAAGCATGGGTCAACACAAAGCACCCCCACGTACACTCCCGCCGGAGGCTTCCTACGAAGACTTGCAAGGGGTGAGAAACACTTTAGACCCAATCCTACAGAAGGAATGATCACAAGGGTCATCTTGACTCTAATGACTTACAGATAAGTCGATGAGACCCGTTTAGCGCATTGATGAAGATCTCCTCCTTAGATGATGAAAAATCTTTAGCTTCCTTGAACCGTAACTCAGAAGATGTACCAATACATGACGATGGGTTGGGTTAAGGTTATGATAGAATCCTACTCTGTTAAATGTTTTCATATAAGGAAAATAGAGCGATTCCAATCATCTATGCATTCAAGGAATCTCAACTTAATGATTTGCCATTAAGGTGGTAGCTACAGGATCCTTGAATGCAAAAGCTCATTTTCCAATCCACTCTATTGAATGTTAACAATGAGGGTAGATTGGAGGATGAACTCTCATGAGAGAAAGGGCTTAGAGTATATGATCTAGGGTTAAACACATAAAAGCACTCTCTATTTTCTATATCCAACAACCAAGGGCAAGCTCTCATTAAATACACAAAAAGGTTTCAACGGATATAAAACGGTCACATTTTTGACAAAGTTCGATATCATTGAGCGTATACTCTCGATAGTATTGACTGGCCACTCGAACATGCATCGATGTCATCGAATTTCGATCTCCGATTTCATCGACATGAGGTTCGTTTCCTCGACATTTGAAAATGTGAGAGACTTGCTTCTAAAGTTTTTTTAAGAAAAAGATATGATCAAGCATCACTTGATATCATTGGAATTTGAATATCGATGATATTGAGGGCAATGTCGATTCATCGATAATTCTAATGAATTTTCCTATAAGTTTGTTGGACAGTTTGTTTCCATCTTCGATGACATCGACCATGCCTCGATATTATCGATACTTAAATGCCGATTTTATCGAGTGACCCTCAATCCAAGAAAAAATAACCTAAAAAATTTGTTGGATATAAATGTATCTCAATCCGATATCATCGAGATTTGAATTTCGAGGATATCGAGGAGCTTTTCGATATATCGAAGATTACATGTTTTTGCCTTAGCGGAACTTTGGACACAACAAACTTGATGTCAATTTTATCGAGTCCCCTCGATAGATTCGAGATTCAAATTTCGATGATATCAAATCCTCTATCGATACTTTGATAATTCCGTCTAAATATCTCTGTGGTTGCTGGACATCTTGTGTCCTCATTTCGATAATATCGAGTGAGCTTCGAGGACATCGACAAAAGGGTTCTATTTCATTGAATCACTTGTCGATAAATCGATAAAGGAAGAAAACTTAGAGATTTTTCTGAGTTTGGAAAAAGTTTTCTAACCATAATCTTTTAGGGTGTTCTATCCAATTTTAAGGGTTTTAATTACTTAGTGTTTTGGGACATGCGATTTGAGGCTCAAGATTTACTTGTGACAAGTTCGGGCACAGATTCAGTTGAGGCAGACGCTTGATTAATCTTCCTATGAGACTCCTCTATCTAGCCGACTCAACGCTCACGCTAATTGACAAATGCACTTTCAGTCTATACAATGCTGGTACACAAGGGAAAACCCAAGCAGAGCCTAGCATTGCCTATTAAGCATGGGCCAATTCCGTGATGATTATACATGGCCCAATCCTGAGCCTGGCTCGATCTCTTCCATTTCTTGCTTTGGTGCAAGATCCTGGCTGTTCATCGGACATGTATTACCAAAAATGGGCGGGCCCAACAGGCTCATAGAAACAGCCTGAGTCCTGACCAACTAATAAACGGGCTTTTATTTTGGCCTGCGCCTGGACCTCAGCCTAATTCCCAGCTTGCCAGCGCAAAATCCAAAAATTCAACAGCCTGTCTGGCCCATTAATAGCCTTGGGGAGAGGAAATCAGTATGGGACCTACATGAATACACAATGGACTGTTTAGATCATTAGTACCTATTATTATCATCATTATCTACTGTCCATTTTCAGTCCCTGATTGGATGCTTAGGATCATCAAGTGCTGTATGAAATTTGTGCCCTCTTGAATCCAAATGGTACCGCCATTTATATGAGCGTATTCATGGTCCAGATTACACGATATTATGATGTCATCAGGTTATTTGGATTCAATAACACGGACTGTTCATGGCCTTCTGCCCCACCAAATGTGATCTATGCTGTTAATATGTAGAAGTACCATATACGGTCAAAAGAACCTCAATGGCCATTGATCATGGCTGTCATATAAATGTAAGGAATAATGGTTGAAATGTCAACATGTATGCATGGAAAACTAAGATATTTTTAAGGGAATTTTACAAAATAGTACCTCAATTTACATCCCGATACCTTTTTAAATAATGTTTTCATTAAATACCTTATTAATGAGGTACTATTTTGTAAATTTCCCTTTTTTAATTGTTGAAGTCTTAGTGGTATAAACAATCTATGGTGGGATCTGACAAATGAACGGTCTGGATCATCTTCTGTTAGCGCAAAAGGGGCGAGCCTGGTAGCAAATCTCGAAGAAGTGCACTAACGTTTCAGTAGGACGCCCAGAGAAAACTTATCCCGTGTAACAGAAGGTAATGTGGGCCCCACTGAGATGTCCGCACAACATCCACCCTGGCCATCAGTTGCACCAGCTTATGTTTGGAAGTGAGCCGAAAAATGAGGCAGATCCAAACCGTAGGTGGGCCACACCACAGGAAACAGAGGAGATGGAAATGGCCACAATTGAAACCTTCGTGGGGCCCATCGTAATGTTTACATGATATCCAATCCATTCATAACCTAGTTTCCACCAGGATGATGAGCAAACACAAATATCCCTCCTGTTCCAAAGCTTCTGTGGACCTAAATAAAGCTTCAACGGTGGTTGTTCAACACCCACTTCTTTCGGATCTGCCTCATGTTTGGCCTCCCTTCCTAACATGAGCTGGTGGACCCATGGAGCTTTGGATCAGACGGACAGGGTTGTCTTAGGCTCTGATTTTTACACTATTTGATTATGACCCCAGCTCGGCCCATCAACAGCCCTAGTTAAAACTATTTTATTTGTTTTTATTTTTATTTTTCTATCACACCCTTGTTAGTTTTCTGCAGTTTTATTTTGTTTTTGGTTTTTTAAAAAGAAATAAAAGAAATAAAAAAGGAGGTGATTCTTCCTTCTCACATCTGGCACTGATGTACATTTATCCAACCATTCAAATTATGGGTCCTATTGTTGTGGGTCCCACTGTGGATGAAAGCATTCTAAAATCACATTGACGTAGCTATCCGAGAAAATGACCACTGTAGACAAAACCTTTTGTCAAGTTGTTTTTACGAAGGAATACAAACTTAACTGACCAACTTAGACTAGCACGTGTGGAGAATGAATTTGAGGACGAAAATAACCCTTCCTACCATTGCTACGGATTTGGTGGACCTCTATGGCTACGGATTATAACCGTAGCCATAGGCACTGTAGCCTATCTGGCAGCTGGCCCCGACATTGGGACAAGACATTGAAATGGAGTCGACCGGATCAATGGGACGGTGACTCAAGGTCGACCGGGTTAGTGGGATGTGGCTTTTTGGGCCATGCTTCATCCGCATTAAGTTGATTCAAGTAACATTTTTCTGGATCTTACTCTTGCCTGGGTGGTAGACTCTTAGGAGTTTCAACTCCCGGTCAAGGGTTTGAGTACCCATAGGTGGTGAAAGTCCACCAGCATGAGTGTGTGGGGTGTCTGTGCATGTGTAAAAATAAAATTTTAAAAAAAGTAGCATTTTTCTACTACAATATGAAAAGTGGCAGTTGCAATTTGAATAACATTTTTCTAATGCAAGATGAAAACAACATGAATTTGCGAATCTTTTCTTTCAAAATCACGCATCATGATGCATTCTTCTTGCATTTGGGCATCAAATACAATGGGCAGATTTCACATGCATCATTTACCGAATCACCTCTGAATCTAAACACATATTGAACAATCATTCCTGTAAAAGAAATAAATTAGAGGGGCAAAGGACAAGAAGTGATCAATTTCTTAGAGAAGAAAATGAAAAATGATCCAACATTCTTATATGATGGTCAAATGATTTAACATGCATAAAATCTATCCCATCCTTCAGGTAGACCATTCCTTGTTTGGCCTTGATCCAAAAATCTACTAATTCAACAATTGACCTGTTTAAAAGTATACAGAACGTCAGAAACCACTAAATTCTCATGGTATGGCCAATACTGGGAATCCAAAAAGAATATGAAGATGAAGAAGAAGAGACTTCTCTATCCATGACACTCTCATTCTAGAAACTCAGATTCCATTAAACTTAAGTGATGAGTTCCACACATCCAAATAACCCCTATGACACTTCATCGAAACCAACTAACCATGTGAAACACCGAGGAAATGAATTGATGGCGGGCCAAGCATACTCATTCAACAAAACAAATAGAATAAGAAAACCCAGCTGATCATGGATACAGATTGTATAAATGAAAGATAAGGAAACATAAGATTTACTAATAATGAGAGCAACAACATACAAAGTATGTATTTTAGTACTAGTTAAAGTATGTTTTTTAATTAGCGGTAGTTCAAAACCATGTCTCTGCCTAAAGTTAGAACAACTAGTAGTTGGGCATAAGCAACCATCCACCTGTGAGATAACTCAGATTCCAATATAACCAGCTAAAAGTCAGTGCAACCAGAACCAGCACAATGGAAGCAGCCTTCCAACAAAAGGTTAGGTTCAAATTGGCACAACAACTTAACTCATTTGATTAGTTTGCAATAGCCTTAAATTATTGAAATAACAGTCTTCCAAGCATGCTATGAATTGGACTAAGCCATGTGGTATATTGACTATTATATTAAAGCTTAGAATAGTCCAAAAGGGTCATACCCCAACCAAAGGTGCATCTAAAATCTTATCCAAAATCAAGACCACACACTCCTAGGAATTGAGTGAGGCATCCTAGGAATTGAACAAGGCAAGATAAAAATTGAGTGAGGGAAGCTCACAATTGAGTGAGATAACCTAGGAATTGAGCGAGGAAACCTAGGAATTGAGCGAGACAATCTAAAAATTGAGCGAGGGAACCTTGCAATTGAGTGAGGAAACCTAGGAATTGAGCGAGGGAAGCTAGAAATTCAGCGAAGCAAGCTAAAAATTGAGCGAGGGAACCTATGAATTGAGCGAGGCAACCTAGGAATTGAGCGAGGGAAGCTAGAATTTGAGCGAGGGAACCTAGGAATTAAGCGAGGCAACCTAGGAATTGAGTGAGGGAAGCTAGAAATTGAGCGAGGGAACATAGGATTTGAGCGAGCCAACCTACAAATTGAACGAGGCAACTTAGGAATTGAGCGAGGGAAGCTGGAAATTGAGCGAGGGAACCTAGGAATTGAGCGAGGGAAGCTAGAAATTGAGCGAGGCAACCTATAAATTGAGCAAGGAAACCTAGGAATTGAGCGAGGGAACCTCGCAATTGAGCGAGGCAACCTAAGAATTGAGCGAAGAAACCTAGAAATTCAGTGAGGGAAGCTAGAAATTGAGTGAGGGAACCTAAGAATTGAGTGAGGCAACCTTGGAATTGAACGAGGGAACATAGGATTTGAGTGAGGCAACATACAAATTGAGTGAGGAAACCTTGGAATTGAGCGAGGGAACATAAGATTTGAGTGAGGCAACATACAAATTGAGTGAGGCAACCTAGGAATTGAGCGAGGGAAGCTAGAAATTGAGTGAGGGAAGCTAAAAATTGAGCGAGGCAACCTATAAATTGAGCGTGACAACCTAGGAATTGAGCGAGGCAACATAGGAATTAAACGAGACACGCTAAAATTGAGCGAGAGAACCTACGAATTGATCGAGGGAAGCTAGAAATTGAGTGAGGGAGGCTAGAAATTGAGCGAGGCAACCTAAGAATTAAGCGAGGCAACGTAGAAATTGAGCAAGACAACTTACAAATTGAGGGTAAAGTCCCTCTCGGTAAAGAGTCTACATACTTTGAGTCCCGATACGCCTTTAGAGTCTACATACTAGTTTGAAGGCATGTATATTACAAACATAATCAAAGATCAATACAAGTAGAAAAATCACGAATTAATAGAAAAAACAGATTGGTGATAATTCAAAGTAAAACGAAAATTGGGTTTATTGATGGATAGGTGGCAGCAACTCTCCCAACTTAAGCTTGATGGCTGTGGCTTCTGTTCAGTGTTGCAGAGATGCTACCAATAGATGACATCCGATAAACTCCTGTTTTCATAATATCGGAAGATTCTCCTAAGGAAGCATCTGTATTCAGCATGACTTGGTACAAGACTCACACTTAACACTTCTTCTCAAGCCAGAGTATCCCAATGTTGCCCAGCTTGGTACAAGCCTCACACAATCAAAACTCACATAATTAAAACTCAGTGGACCCGGTCAACCCCGAATATCTGTTCACTTACCCGATCGACCGGGTCCCAACCCGGTCGACCCCATTTGGATACCATTAAATAAGTTACCTTTTCTACTTGTAATAGTAGATAAGTAACTTATTTGAGATAAATAAGTTTGGTTTATGATATGGTCTTGATCTCTAACTTAGACAGTTGGTTAGTTCAGGTCTTTAACCTGGATGGTTGGATCTTAATTCATTATTCAGATATTCAGCTTGGATGGTTTGATCTTTAGTCAGGACCCTCATATGGGCTTAATCTTTAATTGCTTGGAAATGGTACTCCTTGTGGTCTCCCATTAGATGATCTAATTGTCTTTCGTTAAGTCAATATGATCATTTCACTCATGGTTGTAGCCCATGGGTGGGCTTAATAGCACCATCTACCAACTTTGCCATCAACTTAACAGTGTGTGAAGGAACCTAGGAATTGAGCGAGGCGAGATAAAAATTGAGCGAGAGAACCTAGGAATTGAGCGAGGAAACCTAGGAATTGAGCGAGGAAACCTAGAAATTGAGTGAGGGAACCTAGGAATTGAGTGAGGCAACCTAGGAATTGAGCGAGGGAACATAGCATTTGAGCGAGGCAACCTACGAATTGAGTGAGGGAAGCTAAAAATTGAGCAAGGGAAGATAGAAATTGAGCGATGGAACATAGGAATTAAGTGAGGCAACCTAGAAATTAAGCAAGAGAAGCTAGAAATTGAGCGAGGCAAGCTATAAATTGAGCGAGAGAACCTGTGAATTGAGAGAGGCAACCTAGGAATGTATGTAATGTTTGACGTAATGTTTATACTAAACCCATGAAATTATATATTTTACCACAAAATGAAGAAATTCCAAGTCTTGGATATGCCACAAGCATATGATCACATCCGAGTGACTTACCAATGATTTTTATCTATTAATTTACATGAATAATATTTAGACTATGTAAATTATTGAGCGAGGCAACCTAAGAATTGAGCTGGGCAAGTATGAAATTAAGCGGGGCAAGCATGAAATTTAGCGGGGCAAACTGAAAGTGGAGCGGGGCAAGCATGAAATTCATTATTAATCAATGGTAGGTTAATATCATTCCTTGCCTTTACAACTGAACCATACAAGTAATAGGCAAAACTTAGGAAAATCCCACTATTTGGCATTTTGGAATTAAGGTAGTTGCCACGGATACACATAGTTCCAACACTTGGATCATCTTCGAAACACAAAATACAATGCCAGTCTCTGATTCTCTAGCCTTGGTGAATAGATATCTAGAAGAGATTTTGGTTATTCGAAATCCCATATAATTGATGTGAAAATTGCCATTAATGTCCTTAATTCTGATATATGATAGCAGATGAGAAAATAAAAATGTGGAGTAGCTGGACATTGAATGATTAAAAGCATTAACCACCTATGTTGCTTTTCTACATATACATAAGATTTGTAGGCTGAAAAATTACCATTGAGTTCGTGTTTAATGTTCGGTTAGTAGAGAAGGACAAGCTCTTTATACTAGATGACTTATGACTGAAGAAAATTTTCAATTAAATTGTACGAAGTTTACAGTAATATTGTAGTGTAAAAAATATCCAAGTATGTGCATTTCAGTTTGAGTTCTTTTTCTAATCACAATAGCCTTGAGAGGGTTGATTCGAGGGATGAGTTGATTGCAAAAGAACCGATTAAAACTATATTGGGTTATCTTGCTGGCATAATGATTTCAGGACCAGCAAGATAACCCAATATAGTTTTAATCGGCCCTTTTGCAGTCAACCCATCCCTTGGATCTACCCTCCCAAGGCCATCATGATTAGAGAAGGAACTCAAACTAAAATGCACAGACTTGAAAATTTTTTACACTCCAAGATTACTATAAACCTCGTATAATGTATATTCAATGATATATATAATACAATGTATATAACATGAAATGGTACATGAGTGGGACAATAATGTACACAATGTACAATGTATATTCAACAATGAAATTAATACAATGTATATAATACAACATCTCTTCAAAATTCCTCCTATGCTCTTGACAAATATCCTCTACAGACTAGAGATAAGCAATCATATGCTATTGACTTCCTCCAATCGGCGGTGAATTTTTGCATGTCTGTTCCTGCCAAGGTAAGACCGCTACACAAAATGTCGGTGAATTTCATTACAAATATGCCGCAGTTATAACCATTGTCCTGCTTCAGCGTCGATTCATAGACTCTGACAGTTCACTTATTCCTTTCAAGCGCAGTGCTGTCTCCAGTGGCATGGAAGAGAATGGGGAATGCATCAGTCATCTTTTTCATCTTCTTCTTGTGCTTTAGTAATGGATTTGTGCATAAATTATCCACAATAACGATTTCTCTTACTCTAGGATAGATGACCAGCAAAAACTAATGTGAATTTTCATAATTTATGGGTGCATACACCTGTCCATGATTTAAAAAATAATATATTAGTCAAAACATGATAGAACACATAACAATCAGAAATGATGTTATGTGATGAGTGCATTACCCGTTCATAACACCAAATCGCTTTGGTGTATGGTTTATCTCGCTGCTTGGTAATTGTGTAGGCCGTGGTCAGCTCTCCTATTAGCGAAGCCAGTTCTGACACTAATTTGGAGGCTGAGTAAACGATCAAAACTGGTAAACACCCCTCAAGGATTTGCTGTTACAAATGTGATCAAAGTTCAATACATATAAGAAAATAAAAAAGAAAAACAGATTAAGGAATGTCTCTCTTAATGTACTCATAGTGCAACGATTTTTTGGTACAGTAAGATCTCCAGTCTTAAGACCCATAATAAGGGTGAAGTCCATCTCAGTAAACTACAATCATCTCCCCCTGATCTCAAATACTAGATCACGTTTGTGTCTTAGAAAAAGAAGGTGAAATAGTGCCCCTATAAATCTAAAAGATGTAACATGCAATAGAAACGAGAAAGGGGATTGGTTAAACAAATTTAGGAATTGAGCAAGGCAACCTAAAAATTAAGCAAGAGAACCTAGAAATTGAGCGAGGTAACTTAGGAATTGAGCGAGGCAACATAGGAATTCAGCGAGTGTAACTTTTCAAATTTTTGCTAACTTGGAGTTAGACATCTTTGGGCAATGGATCGATCATAACACTTTATTTTCTTCTCAAAAACTCAATCCCAAAGTCTCAAATCCCCTTTCAACCAATTTCCTTCAAAATCTCACCTTTCACCACCTTATTCTTCAAATTTTTCTAAGTACTTTCATATTAGACACTAAACATTAATGATGAAGAACAATACTTAAACTAAAATTTATTATAAATAGTAAATATATAAATAAAATGGGTTTTTGACGATTAACCTTTTGGAATTCGGCAGTGGAAGATATGTCCGTTTCAAAATTCATGCGGTAAAACCACCACCAGTGGACCACGATGCCATTGCGCCTACTGTAAGGCCTCACGGTCGGCTCTCTAGCGGACCAAAATGCCATCGCACCAACCACGAGGCATTGCCGGTGCACCAAAATTCGGTGCACCCTTGCTGCAGTTTTTGACCGACTTCAAAAAGTCATATCTCCCTCGTTATAACTCCGATTTAGGTGATTCAAAATCCAGATTGAAGCTAGATAAGTCTAATATCATATAAAAATAAGTAAAAAATATAATATAGTAAAATCTAGGTTGATGTGATAACTTCTCAAAAATTATTAATTTAGACAACCGCTACTTCCAGAATTTTTAGAATTTTTCTACAATACGAAATCTAATGAAATTTGGTGGAGGCAAAGTAAACTTGATGAAGAACTACTAGAAAAATAATTAAAATAATATACTAACTAAAAGTATCAAAAAAGGACATAGAACTACCATAGGATCTTATTTTGTCATAATTAGGGTGGAATTTAGTTAAGTACTAAACTAAATAATTGATGAATTTGGCTTGAACCACTTTCTATAGAAACTACAAGATCCAAAACCATTAAAATCACTAAATCAAAATTACTTAAACACCTAAGAGCAATCTCAAAACTCATTGCTATCGGGAGCACATTGAAACTCTTTATTGGACCTAAACCGTGCATCGAAAGTCTGATTACTACGAAACTATAAGGTTATGACCGCGTTATTAGGCTTGACAACCATTGCGGGAATCGAGCCAAAATAGTGCCCAGAAATGCACAACTTGAGCCTTGAGTGAAGTGTGTGAGAAACACGCACTATCAAAAAAAGGGGCAAAGGATATGGAAAAAAACTGTAGCCAAAAGCCTATGGCTACGATTATCGTCCATAGCACGACTGTAGCCATTGATGCCGTAGCCATAGGTCAAAGAGCTATAGCTACGGATTCTATCCGTAGCCATAAAAGCAATGGATACGGATTAAAACCGTAGCCATAGCTTTTGTAGCCTAAAATACTTACAGCTATGGATTATATCTGTAGCTAAAAGTTCAGCAAGAACCGTAGCAATAGGCTTAATTTAACAATAGCTACAGTTTTCAGATACAAGGCTATGGGTAATAGCCGTAGCTATTAAAACTATAGGTACGGATTAAATCCGTAGCGATATTGTCCGTAGTTTTAAATTTATATACAGCTACGGATTGTATCTGTTGCGAAAAGTAGAATGCGAACCATAGCAAAAGGCTAAAATTAGCAAGAGTTACTGTTTTCAATAAAGGGCTACGGTTAATAGCTGTAGCTAATGCCTATTGTTAATTAAAAATTTAAACAGTAATGACAACTCTTACCATTGTAGTACACCCTAATAACTCATATAAGCTGATATAGATAAATACTTCATGATTAAATCATTCATTCATTCAATCAAAACATAATCATTCATTCATTCAATCAAACACAATCATTCATTTTCAACTTCAGCCCTGATCTCAACATAATCATTCATTCTTTCAGCTCGAGCACCTCATCATCTTGGAGCATTCACAGCTTTTGTCGATTCGAGCACGTTCTTTTCAGCTTCTTGGAGCACATCAGTCCATACACTTGGCTCCCTGAGAAGATATTGCAGGTTCGAATAAAATAAGTCAGCTACTTGGCTAGAAAAACTTTACACAAATTTTTAGTCTATACTACAGAAAATAAGATGAAGATGTAATGTGATGCTCTTATTTATGATACAAAAATGTATAACTAGTAGCTTTGATGAGTAATGACAAGTCATAAAGAACTGACTTATTTCTATTTGAAATGTCGAGTTCTACAATGTGAGCTATTGTAATGGTAGTAAAATGCTCAAATATGCATAGTTAGAAGCATTCATCTGATATCCAATCGGGTGCAACAAAAGAAGAAATTAGCAATGCCTATTAACAACTTGAGTGCTAAAATGATATAAAAAATATAAAGAGGATGCCAACATACATAGGTGTTCCACGGTGTTTGCTAAGGGCCTGTTTGGCCGGGTGGATTGAAAGGGATTGAATGGTATTAGGTTGGATGACATGGATTTCTAAGTAATAATGGTGTTGTCAGTGGATTGTCTTGAGATACATGGGATTGCTATGTCCCTGGATTGCTATATCCAGTATGTTTGGCACGCCTGGCCAAGTCCGGGATTAAACCTTCCCATCCCTTCCAATCCCTTGAACCAAACACGTCTCAGGCAAATCTGAATGGATTAAGGTGGATTGGACGGGATTTAAAGGTAATGATGGTGTTGTCAGTGGATTGTCTTAAGACCCATGGGATTGAGATCAGATCACCGACTCTGTTTGGCACGCCCGGCCAATCCTGGGATTAAACTTCCAATCCCTTCCAATCCGACCGGCCAAACGGGCCTTAAAAGCAATTTGGTTATGGTGTACTTGCGTGAGAAATGATTTTCAACCAGCACTTGTAATAAGTTGAACCCAAAGAAAGTTGGCGTTTGTTGGGTGTTGAAAAAAGTCAATGATAATGTGTATCATATTGAGTTATAGAAAGGCTAAGATATCTCACATACTTTTAGTGTTGTGGACTTTTTGAATTTCATGAAGACGTCAATAAAGTGAACTCACAGATGAATTTTTTTTATGATGGAAAAATTGACATAGCTTTGGAGAGGGACCCAATCATCTTGTCTTCTCCCAATTTCATGCTCCCCCATTTACTCTTTTTTTCTCTTCCTTTCCTTTTTATAACTATCATTTTATAAGTTGAGAAGAGTTAATATCATATTTTTCTCCTTTTATGAGATCTTTTGATCATTTTTAAGTACTGTGAGTGAATCCTTATATATTTTAGTAAGTAAATTCATATTTTCTTCTTCTTCTCTCTCTCTCTCTCTCTCTCTATTATTCTTTTGAGCATTTTTTATTTTTATTTTATCGTTAGATCACCAATTGAACTCAAGAGAGTAAACATTTTAGCACTCAACTTGTGAATGTGGAAGGACTGACCTCCTGTGATAAGCCTATTAACAATGTCTGATGCGCATTTGAATATGTTCCTCTGCCATCCTGACTGTTGCTGACTTCCATTACCGTCGCCTCTGCTCTACCTGAACTGAGCTCTGTTCGGTTGTCACGAGTGTGCAGAATCTGAATTTCTTCATTGCTAGCTGTAGTTGTTCCTGCCAATCTTGAAAGTGGAGCACCTGTTAAAACATTCTTATTAGTAAGAGCTGACAGAATAGTATCATCAAAGAGTTAATAATCAAAACACTGGCAAAACCATGAATCATGAACAGCTCCATAGTTTATTAGATCAGCAAAAAACAGGTAATTACTACAATTTTAATCTTTTTGTTGTTGCATAAGTGGACCAACAGAAGTGGATGGAAGCTGCACAAAAATCTGTGGGCCAGCAGAAGTGGATGGACAACAAGCGAACTTGCTTCGAGCAGTATTGAGGACTGCCTCTGCCCACTAAATAACTAAAATCAGCATCACTAATCATGAAAATTTAAACAGTCAAACTTATATCTCCTAGATTTTTGTGTGCACAAACAGAAAGACATGAATAAAGAATGAACAATTAATATTAATAATTGGGGGTTATTTTTTCAATCCTTAAAATGTCAAATCAATGTGTTCCTTGGAAGTTAAAAGACCTCAACATGGCTGTGTTGGGTGTCGATAGAATCTACTAGCCTTGTAGAAAAGGAATGTGTTATATAAAGGAATGTAGACCTCAACATGGCTGTGTTCCTTGGAAGTTAAAAGACCTCACATGAAGGCAAAATAGAAAAATTTGCTTTTTCCAAAACTTCTGTAGCTCACAGGAAGTTTTCAACAGTAGGAATTCAATCTCCACTTTTTCTGTGGTGTGCTCCACTTGAGCTTTGGATCTGCCTCACTTCTATGATGATGATCTAAAATGACATGGAAAAATGGATGGATTGCATGAATGGTTGGCACCGGATCACTATAGAATCTGAGTCCTCTCACTTCCTCTCTCTTCAATCACTTTAGGTTAAAATCAAAGGTATTCTTTTGACCAATCTCCAACAACAAAAGCCCTTAAAAAATTAATAATAATAATAATAAGTCGAAAGCACCGAAACCTACGGCAGTTGAGCTTATTATACGGTAGAAGATGTAATATTATTATCTTTTACTACTGATGTCAAGAATCAACAAGCATCTCAAAATGTGAAATTTCAAATGCCATTTTGATATGCATGTGAAAGACTCCTATCAGTAAGATCTATATGCTTTTACATAGGAGGGATAGTAAGCCATTCAGTCTCTTATATTTCAAATCTGATACCTTCAGATTGCATGTTTGTACATGTGACTGAGGCATGACCACTGAATCCAGTTCAAAATTTTGTTTTAAACTGATGTTATCAATCTCGATTTAATTTTTGTACAATTAATCGACTTACCTTCAAAGGGGAAGAGTCCTTCAAAATTATTGTAGCTTAGACCAAGAGTCCTGAGGGATGAGAGTGAACCCAAATAGAGAAAAATGCTTTCATTGAAGTGGTTAAAACTGAGGTCAAGGTGCTCTAGTTTGGGCAATCTGGACCATCTTTTGAAACTTGCATATAGGTGATGTCCTCTGTTTAGGGCTTGCTTAGAATAGGGGAAAAATCCCAACTATTCTTAATATTTCATTAGAAAAATAAATAAATTTCCTCAAATGCATCATGCAGAAGAGGAAACACCATGGGCCTTTATTTCCAACACAATGCATTAGATCTTTAGGTCAACATGAAACAAATGGTGATGCTAGAGTGAATTAAATTGCATTGGTTAAAAATCAATATCAAATCAGAAATTATATGGAATTCCATGACATGATTGGGGTTTTCATCACACCCGAGAAATAACATATGTGGCAATTAAAACACACATCTGAAATAGGCCTTTTAAAGTGATTTTTCCTAATTCAAATGATTTGATAATTTTTTTTTAAAAAAACTGTTTAAACATATGGAAGCCAACTGCTTAGCCATATGGCTGAACCGCTCCCAAATTGGGCGGTGCATTCATCAGAGGGATGACGAATATATACAATAGTTAAAAGGGGCAAACGAGAGGTTAATCACATTTGGGGAAGGGCAGATGGCAGAAAATATATACATATGACCAATGCGCAGTAAAAACCCACTACACAAACTCATTGTTCTATCTTCCCAAGGGCGTTGGATCTATAGCTACTGTGTTTGCCCACTGGTTCATGCCCTTTGAGTAAATGGTTTGACTTGCATTGGGTATGAGCTATAAAATGTATTATCAGTAGTAAGCATCAGTGGCAATGTATCTAACCCGAAAGATATTTGTCCATCTCCAACAAAATGTATTCAAAATAATCCAATTGGAATGAAGGATGATTTTTTTTTTTAAATTTTTACACACACCCACACCACATGTGTTGCACATACCACATCTCCTAGTTCTTTCTACCATCCAATTGTAGGTCAGCTATATGATTCTGAATCAGTGGGATGGGACAACTCTAAAAATGGCCCATTTGGGGCAATGCACACCAGACGAATGCTTCAGATAAAACACCATAGGACCATGCATCCAATTTTTGCACAGCATGCACAGGACAACTAAACCTATGCCCTCAGAATAGGTAAATTTTCTCCAAGAATAAATGCTAATGTTCAAAAAAAATTTGAGAAAGTATCAATTCATTAGAACTAACAAAGTTAACCTTTTTAACATTGAAGAAGTGGTAAGTAAATTGTCAGAAACTAAAAATCAAATTTCCCGTTAACTAAGAACTACTCACCACTATAGAAATAAGAAATTAACAATGCAGCACCAAATTAGCCAACAAGAGTAACCTCCTAATCAAAACTTGTTCAAGAGATGCAATGAATTCATATCATAATCATGTAAGAACCCGCACCTCTGTGATAGACCAACTGATAACCAAAGAGCTAACAAGCATGTGTGTTCGAGTCTACAAACAAAATGTCATTTTGTTAGTATAGTTCTTTACTTTAAATATAAGTAGTAATAATATATGTTTTATTGAATGTAGCACCATTACCTTAGGGAAACTCCACAAAATTCCCCATGTTACAAACAACCTCGAACTGATATGCGGTAGTGTAGTAGATACCAGAGATCTTACCAGACCTTCTCAATACCAAAAAAGAGAATGAGAAGGAACAAAAAATAGTGCTGCACAAATATCAGCTCCTTTAAAAGAAGCAATGATTCACATGGTTAGAAACTACTGGAATTTTCATTCAGGCCAACATTTAGTATGGGCGGAGCCCACCTATAAGCAACCCAGATAGCTCATCAGGTGATTTCCCTCTGTTAATAGGCAATACAAAACAAAGTGTTCCCACTAAACAATCCTATCCATCCTATTTTTCCAGCGAATGCACAGTCAGAAGGAAAGAATATACCTAGTGTATATGCAATGGAAAGAAGCCCACCGAAAAATAAAATAGAGAGAAATAACAACATGATGGAGAGAGATACAACATAGTTTAAACACTCACAGCTGGCTTCTTCCCACTGAAAAGAATCCTAAAAAAGACTGTTACAATCACCACCATAATTTATTTTCAGCATTCAAATAAAAACAAAATTTATAGGAGGGAGAAATGTCAAACATTGAAGATAAAAGACCTTCAAAGAGGCAAGTTCCCTTAAGCCCTTTTCAACTGAAAGCATGCTCATGAGTTGTCCATAAATGCAAACATAAAATAAAATAAAAACATGTGATTTCTTATGTGTGAGTAAAAAATAGAAGCTTTCAAACATTTCCACTGAAAAAATTATCATGGATTTTACAAACCAATTCAGCGCTCACATGGAGTGCCAGGAAAATGAGTGTACAGAGTCATACCATTAGTTGTACATGAATTTTGGTGTCCCACTCAATGACTTCTTCCACCTTATATTCATATCAGGTAACCATCATGGTGTGGCCCACCATTTGCACGGATTAGATAGTCATAAACATTTAACATGTTGCCAGAAAAAAAAATGGCTGTATCAGAACTATTACAAACCATTTTATCTGATAATTTCAAAACTTGGAAATAATCCAACCACATCTGTGCCAATCTAATAGTTAAAAGATCAAACAATGGCTACAACTAGAGTATCACATGTCACATATGTTAAATTGTGCAACATCTCACCCACTTACATTTCAAAAGGTCTGATGAACATCAACTCACATGGGTATTCAAAGGTAACTACTTCAACAACGTTCAATGCATTTCCTTCCATCTGCAGAATCATCGAACATAAAGATATTACAGGGGAAAAGAACATGAGTGCAATGCCAGAATCAACACATTGGTATAGCTTTGTAGTTAGGCAGTGTTTGGATGCACAATCAAATTGAATTGCAATAATTAGTTCAATAGAGTATAAATTAACAAAATTGTAATTGTTTAAGATAGTCTTCAAATTGTGATTACAACTATTTCAAATTAACAAAATAGCTTCCATGTCCCCGAGTACACATGGCAGGGGGATGTTGAGTCTTGATTTTCCTTCTAGTGTCCTTTAATGTGAATGGCCCACAGATCCAAACACCACATTAATCGGGGAAAAAAAAGGATTAATGTAGCCGACCCCAATTAGTTGGGATAAGGCTTAATGATGATGATGTTGATGATTGAGATGGCAGAGTATGAACTTCCATCTCAAGCAGACCTCATACACAGTGCCTTTGCTGGTGATGATGTGGAGGGAGAGTTTCAGAAGGACAAGCCATATCCCAACTAATGTGACAAATGGATAAGCATCATATCGTTGCTCGATCCTTCTAAATACCACTGATATTGAAACAGTCATCAGGTAGTGATGCAGGAAAGATGTGGAATGGATGCTAAAATTGAAATTTTCAACAAATCTATTTTTGTTTAGAAATCTTGAGCCTCTAATTGATATCTTGTTGAATAGGAGCAGAAAACCATGTTCTTTTGTAACAAAAGTATACACATGACAATCTCGACCTATGCAGGTTTGGAGTTCTCTAGATAACTTTTTTTTCTCTATATTATTGGTGGATTTCGAGGGTCTTTGCAGAAGGTTCAAATGTATTTTGAGTTTATCCAGGTTTTAACTATATTGCGGGTTCGTTCAATTCACAATCATTTTCAGAATGCTTGCATTAACATCAAGGGCCTTGCTGTAATATTTTTTTAAATGCTCGCCTCTCGAGGTAGGGAAAAAATGTAGGAAATATTTAATAGAAGCCCATGTAAACAACAAAGATATGAAGGATGGCTTAGCCACAGAAACATGGAATTCAAAAATCGAAGTTATTGAAAATATGAAAGAGAAATTCTTTAGCGAAAGGAAATTGTAGACATGGAGCTTCAGTTTGGTTATCTTGTGCAAAGGCAATTAATATGAACTGGCAAGCGGGGAAGACAACTCCACCCACACATGCTTTTTAGAGACTTCACTCACACATGAATGATAACAGCTACAGAACAGTAGAATAAACTTCTATGGGACTTTGACATTGTCATTTATCACTCCCTCATTATGAAGGGATGGTTTTAGCCCCACATTTGTTGTTTCCTCCTCGACTTTGTATCATTGCGGTTCATTTCACTAGAGCATCCAAACGCGTCCTTATTTTTAAGTGTTACATCACTTACACATGATGTCATTTTGAGTAGGACATGAAAACATGAGCAGAACATTTGTTAATAACCATGCTCAAAGAAGGAAAAAACAGAGAAGCCTATACCTCCTACACTGATTATCAATATGCAGAGGCACCAATGCTCTTGGACCAGCAATGTCCATGTTCAACGATTGCTGCTTTCAGTTTAGATTCCTCTTCTTCAGTCCATGGTTCCAGATTTAAAGACGGATTCAGAGTGTTGACCCACCCGTCACCATAGTCAAGACTCTGCAATTTAGTCAAATCAATGGTTCATTCTTTTTATATATATAGAATAATGATATATGAATGAATCCTACAACCCTTATTTTTTATGCATGTGCCCCCCTTTCAACTATTTGTGGTATTAGAATAGTACTTCAAAATGCTCAGCTACTACTAATAAGAAAGAGAGAATCCGTATATCAAAGATGGGGGTAGAATAGTAACTAATGGTTTTAACCAATTGGTCAGGTTAAATTTTTAGGAAATTATTTTGAAATACCTCTCTCTACATTGAACTTGAGTTCGACTAGGGACAAAATGAGCAATTTTCATCCAGTTTTTTTGCCCAAAAAGCATCACAGCTATTTTCAAGTGCTTGTCTTCATCCACAGTCCATCTCCCCACCCTTTTCCTAGAAGGGTGAAGTGTCTTTCTCCATCTGCATTCAATAGGATCACATGATTGACTTCAATGAAGAAAGTTCATGACCCAACCCCTATCAAGGACTACATTGTTTCAATCTTTTGGCCTAAAAGTTTCAGGCTGTTCCACTCCTCAAGTGCCACGGTGTACAAAGTAAACTAACCATTGAAACAAATTTTCCAACCATGCATTTGTATTGTATGCTGGTGAGCCACCTGAGGTATGAAGTGTCCTAATTTCTAGGCCAGAAGATCTAAACAGTGCATCCCACCTGATGGAAAGCTTAGAACTTGCAAACCTGCATAAGGATGAGCAGGGCTCCATGGCGTGCAGTATTAGAAAGCCTTTTTCTGATAAAATGAAAATAGAAAAAGATCTCAACCTGTTTTCCATTTTTTGTGCAGTAGAAACAGGCTGTGGTTAGCTCAATTTCAATCTAAAGAAGTCCTAAACAATTGAGAAGGGAGATTGGTATAGAGAACATTTAGAAAATGGAAGTGCCGACAAATGAAACTCAGCAAATTATTTCATTTCTACCTAGCTGATGTAAAAAGAAGGAAATTAAAAAACAAAAGAAAGAAGAAGAAGAAGAAGAAGAGAAAGAAGAAGAAGAAATTCAGTAAATAGTATAAAGGCAGTTTGCAAAACATTTACAATACAACACAGAAATGATCCAATGCTTTCAGAGCACCATCGGTTATAGTGCTCTTAGTAGAATCTGGACATTTGGACCATCCAGTAGATTGATCTGGACAGTCTAGGTCTAGCACATATATCATGGGCAACAATGCAAAAAACATACTGATTGGACAATTCTAACCATCATTGAAATCTATATAACTGGAACACAAGGAAGTGAAAGAAACATTCTAGGAGAAGTGAATTCTTTCTTACATTAATATCCTCATATGCTTCCAAATTAAATGCACATCCATAGATTACCAGGCAATGAAACACAGGAATTATATGTTCCTCAACCAGGAAGATATGTATAACAACCTTAAATCTACAACTTACACAACTGCGGCCCATGATTCAGTGATCCACAATGTAAATCAATGGACCTCACCATGGACAAGGTATGCTCCAAAATTTCTCAGATTGGAAGATCCTAAACCTTTAATTCAGGGCCTTTCAGAAGACCATTAAGGAAGTAAACACATGAACCATCCACATTTAACTGGAACAATGTGAAAGACTGGATGTTTCAGATCATCCAACCTAGGAGATATTTGGGCATGGTCAATCCAATGAATGTTCTGGATAATTGAACCATGGACTTGGCTCATACACAGAAATCCCAGCCGAATAGAAGGATTGTATAATTCCTTGAAGACAATATATGCGGCATGCTGACATGCATTTCACCTAGATGATTAGCACAATTATCAAACCCTCACACTCCAGCATAACATGGATCAAAGAAATCTGTTACTCAGATCTGACAACATCCTAGTCAAAAAGGAAATCATGATTTAGAAATGTCCTCCTAATATATCTCAAACAACAAAAAAGGGTGGGAAAAAAAAACTCGAAGCTGCAGTTGCCATCATATGATGGAAAAAATTAGGATCTTTGCTCTCTTTGACTGCCCAACAGACATGACGTGTATGTTCGGAGTTCTGGTCATTCTGTGCTACATACAGTTAATTGTAAGAATCTTGTTGGGACCTACAACACAAAACAAGGAAACATACAACCCTAATGGAACAAGGAATAAATTCTAGCAAACTGGTGGATATGCAACCTCTCTTTTATTAGCAACTAAGAAACATAAACAAGCAAATCATCTTGCATACCTAAAATGGACATGGATTACGGCGTCAGAGAGGGAAGTCTTCGTGAGATCAAGAGAGAGGGGATGGTTAGGCAAAGAAGAGGGGTTCGTGAGAGGGGAGATCAAGAGAGAGAAAAGGGGCGCGGGAGATCGAGAGAGAGAGAGAGAGAGAGAGAGAGAGAGAGAGAGAGAGAGATGGACGCGAAATGGTTTTTTTTTCCCAGGAGTGGAGGGAGATGAAATGTTTCGTGCGAGGAGGGAAAAGAAAAAGGGCAGCGTGGGATGAGTTTTCGCATTTTTACTTGCTATGGTCCAGCTACAGTTTTAATCCGTAGCTAAAGACCCGATGGACCGTAGCCGTTTACCGCATCCACTTTCACACAGCTTTGACGGTAAGGATGAACGACCCTCTCAATGGCGGCTTTGTGGGATCCATCATGATACATTTCATATATCCACTCCATCCATTATTTTTTTTTTATTTTTTTTATGGAATAACCCCAAAATATAGGCAATTTGAAGGTCAACTTGAAACACACCATCAATCAATGGTAGGTATTTAATCTCCATTGTTTCCTACCATGTAGTCCACTTGAGCCTTTGATCTACTTCCTTTTTTGGGTTCTTGCCCAAAAATACTCTTTCAAAATGAATAGACGTATTAGATGTAACACACACATTTTAGTGTACATCGTAGAGTCCCTTGTGGGGCCGTCCTAGGTTGTAGGTACTAGTGGTGGTATTAAGTTTTAGCTACGGTTTGATTATTTTTAGCTACGGATTTAAGTCGTAGTAATGTAGCTACGGTCCATATCCATAGCCAAAAACTATTATAGTCCGTAGCCTTTGATCATTTTTTTGGTAGTGACGAATATCTTTAGAAAATGAACTAGAACTTAAGTGAATTGGACCGTCGCTTGCGAGCAAAATTGAAGACTTCAGACCGTCAGATTTTGACCAAACTTCAACCATGGATTAGGGAAATTTTGCTGCACGAGTCCGAATACTTGTGGCCCTGATCGAGTATGTATGATCGTTGAACTGATACAGCTCCTCCACGGTCGATCTACTAATCCGTTGGCCTGAAACAAACGCCTTTTGGCTATAACCCAAGTATACCATGGCCCTGGGGCCATTTACACTAATTCTGGGCCTATATAAAGCCCTTAAACCACCCCTTCTCTCCTTCATACGAATTTTTTAAAAAACTTAGGAGAGAGAGAGAGAGAGAGAGAGAGAGAGAGAGAGAGAGAGAGAGAGAGAGAGAGAGAGAGAGAAAGAGAGAAAAGTGGAAGGAAGGAAGAAGGATTCTTGGAGATAGTTGTTGGGATCTTTTCCCACAACTTCTCACACTGATTCACCTTTCTACTACGCTCCTCAACCAGTTTCGATTACGATTTAGGTAATAAATCCTAACCTTAATTTCATTTTAGAAATCCAAATAGAGGAATCGACGAAATAGCTAATCTATTTCGTGATTTAGCTAGAAGTTGTTCTGTATACTGAGACGTAAGATTCGAACCGAGTTTGAAACGAGGAATCCGACGAAAGGTGTGGACTATAAACATTTAAGTTATGGTTTTAAGGCTTTCAATGTCAGCTAATGATTTATGTCTGACTTGATTGTTGCCATATGATCTTAGTTACGATGTTTTCGAATATATCATATATGTGTAAACTAGGTCGTATACAAAATGCATTCTATGTGTTTGTTAAAATGTTTGAATGAATATGAAATTATGATTTGAGCTTGCCATGACTATTAACCTAGGGTTCATGTTTGTTGTATGTATAACAATCCCCTTGTGACAGGACTTGCCATAATGTATGCCGTAACTAATTTAGTCTATGTATAATACAAAATGCATTCCATGTGTTTGTTGAAATGTTTGACTGAACATGAAATGGTGAATTGTGCTTGTCATGATTTCTAATCTAAGATCCATGTTTGTTATATGCGATATAGCCTATGTTGTGTAGGAAATTGCTATAGTTCACGTCATAACTAATCTAGTCTATGTATTTGGTAATGTGTAGGCTAAGTGTTTGATAAAATGGCTAAATGAGATATTGTTTGATGAATTGTATTTAATAAGGATGTTGAGATAGAATTCTCAATTACCTTATCTATATGTAAAATTTCCTTCACATAATCTTAATTTCAACTATGCAATTTATGGATGAATTAAAATGTTCGGTAGTATGTTCAATATGTTGATAAAATGTTCAAATGATTGTTGTACTTAGATTGTTTATTAAATGCCTATATGATTATCACATGTCTCCACATGCTTCATTTAAGTATGATTGGGACTACTACGTAGTCCAGGCAATTGTTAATAATTCCTATTTGAGTGGCCGAATTAGTCTCGACACATTTGATGCATTCGGTGAATCCGAGTTGTACGATGATTGTCGACAGTGGTACCATGTCGATTAATTTAACGTACGCTCGTACCAGTCGAACTTGTCTAATAAACCTATTGACTTATTGCGTGTTTACCATGTATGTACGCTATTGCTTGAATCTAAGGTACCAATTACCAATGTAAAAGCCTGTTTCAACCATGGTACCACGATTTGCTAAGACTCATGAGCCGAACATGGTGGTATGAGACACTGTGGTCGAGCTATCGACCTATGCTGGGGTGACGAGCCTCCCTGTAGTGACTAGTGAACAACCCAAACTCGTGAGCCGAATATGATGGTATGAGACACCGTATTCAAGCTGTCGGCCTACCCCAGCGCAGCTTAGCTACTGTCTCAGCATAGGTTGGGGTGAACCGTCCAATCCGAAACCTCTTCAAAAATAGCGCCCCAGTTGTTAGGACGTTGGTGGAGTAACCTCGAGTATAAACTCATGAACTTGCCTATCTACTACTTTTTAAATCAGGGGTGATGTTTCCCTATAACTTACCTATCGTATGTGATTAAATAGGATTGACGACCCTCAATGGATCATTGTTTGGGGTAAATGATAAGAAGGGAGGTACCTTAGCTTCCCAAATCTGCTGTTGAATAAACCTAATCAAGAACTCGGTTAACACGTGCATGCACCACATTGCATGTGCCTTTGGTGAAGAAGAGTACAGTGGGAGTAGCATGTGCGACCATGCGATGGTGTCACTGAGGGAGTATAGGCGAGGGCATGCATCATTATAGCATATCATTCCTGCATTAACAAGAGTACTTAGGATATGAATGTTGTACTGTTTTATCATTACTGCTTGACTGAATTGATAACATGTTAATCTTTGCTTTATAATTCCATTGAATTACCTACTCATTTCTACTTGGGATGGTGTTTTAAACACTAACAGACTCTGTTGTAGATGCAGGTAATGGCGGAGTCTATGCAGCTGAAATGGATTTCATAGACGAGGAGGAAGAATTCTCCTATGTTCAGCTATCAGGCGGGTTTTCGTAGACCTTGTTCTGATTCGACGGGATTACAGGGATTATATGAATTAGTTGGACATTTATATTTTTTTTATATTTTGTATATTATAGATCAACACATGTATATATTTAGCCTAGTAACTGAAAGTGCACCTAACTAGTGCCCTGGTTTGTCAATTACGGTGTAAGTTGAGTCAGTCGGATAACAACACTTAACAGGAAGATCAAGTCAAGTGTCTGCCTCAACTGGATGTGTGGAAGCTCGCCATAGGTAAATCATAACCTCACATCCCATGTCCCAAAACACCAAGTGATTAAAACCCTTAAAAATAAGTAAAACATCTTAGGGTTTTAGGTTAAGAAAGCTTTTTACCAAACAGGAAAATTCTTAAGTTTTTCTTACCCTGTTGATTATATCGATTCCCTTTTCGATATGATCTACCTGCTCTATCGATGTCGTCGGCATATCAATCGATACAATCGAGTGAGGACATAAAACGTCCAGCAATCAAAACATTCATCTGGACGATTTATCGATATATCGACGGTTCAGTCGATATCATCGATATTCGAATATCGATTCTATCGAAAGAGGATCGATAATATCGACAGACAGTTCTTCGGTGCCCTTATTTTTCTAAAGAAAATTTCTATGTGCTTCGATATATCGTTGACTGTCCAATTCAATCTGAACTCAAATACCGATCATATCGGAAGTCAGTTAATCATATCGATAGTGGGCGCATGTTTCTTTTAACATTAATTTCAGGTTATTTTTAATGTTAATCGGGAGTTCAGTCGATAAATCGATATTCATATCTCGATCATATCGAGACCTGGTCGATTGGATCGAGACCGGACACAAATTGTCAAGCAAGCTTCTAGGTAAATCTATACGATTTATCGATCTTATCGACACGGTCTTCAATATCATTGATATACAAATTCCGATGACATCGACTGTTCCCCGATTATATTTGTAGAACCTGAAATTCTTTAAGGCTTCTCTCTCTTATTTTCACCTATCGATAGATCGATCCATCTCTCGATGGAATCAGAGTTCGAAATCTGATAACATCGATGTGTGTATCGATCCCATCGACCAGTTGGTGAAAGGTTTCTAAAATCGAAATGACATTTGAGTTTGTATCATCGAGAGGTCAGTCGATACAATCGAGAGTATACGCTCGATCATATCGACCTTTTCTCGATGATATCGAACTCTGTCATAAATGTGACCGTTTTATATCCGTTGGAACCTTTTGCCTATATATAGAGAGAGGTTAGTCTTTATTGTTGGTAGAGAAAGATGAGAGTGCTTCTAAGTGTTTTAAACTTCATATCATTTATCTTAAGCCCTTTCTCTCAGGGAGTCCATCCTCCAATCCACCCTCATCATTGATATTCAATAGAGTGGATTGGGGAATGAACTTCTGCATTCAAGGATCCTTTAGCTACTACCTTAATGACATATCATTAAGCTGGGATGCCTTAAATGCATAGATGATTAGAACCACTCTATCTTCCTTATAGGAAAATCTTTAGAGAGTGGAATTCCATCATAAACTTGACCCAACCTAAAGCCTAGCATAGGTACATCTTTATGTTGCGGATCAAGGGAGCTGAAGACTATTCATCAACAAGAAGGAGATCTTCATCACTGCGCTAAAAGGGACTCATCAACTTATCTGTAAGTACTTAGAGTCCAGAGGACATTTATGATCATTTCTTTTTAGGATTGGGTCGTAGGTGTTGCTCACCATTTGAAGTCCTCAAAGGAGGCCTCCGACGGGAGTGTACGTGCGGGGTGCGTTGTGTGGACCCTTGATCTGTGGAGAGCATAAACATCTGGGTGCGTTGTGTGGACCCTTGCTCTGTGTGGGCATAAACATCCGGGTGCGTTGTGTGGACCCTTGCTCTGTGTAGGCATAAACATCTGGTTAGGAGTGCACCAGCAAAACTCTAGGGTTTGAGGTGAACCGAGTAGAAACCTCTATAAAGGTTGAAGGTGAACCTGATTTAAAACCTTAGGTTTGAGGTGAACTATGGAAAACCTCCTTAGTGAAATCCGGTCACTCAAGGGTTGAGCGTGGAAGCCGGTAGTGGAGTAGACAAGTAGTCGAACCACTATAAAATGACTGTATTTGATATTGGTATTGTTTTTCATTTATGTGATTTCCTTACATGCCTTTATATCTGATCATCTGAATTCACATCTTATACACACATAGTCATATCCATCATAATCTTATCTATAAATTACTTGTCTTTTAATAGTTTGTGATTGGATCCTCTACCAGGCTTGAAAGCCAGTAGAGTTAATTTTGAGTAATCCTAATCTGAACTCTGTGATAGGATTAGTGTGATAAGGATTTTTAAATAATTCATAAAAATTTTAAAAAGTCCTATTCACCCCTCTCTAGGAGATATTAGCATATTCCTACTTCAACTCAAGCAGTCTCCACTGCTATTTCAGTAACATACTCATACTCTGAGGATTGAGAAATACTACTATACATTATATACTTATCTCAATCTTCCGCTTGCTTGACTTAATTATCTCTGGAGTATGATATATTATTTTAATATAATCCCACTCATGTTTAATGCAGTAATATGGACAACATTTAAACATCATTATCTATGTTGCATAAGTGATGCATTGAAACTCAGGAGTTGAGCTTCTGCTCAACCCCCCATTTTTTAGGGCATTACAACGACGTAACCTAGGATTTGAGCGAGGCAACCTAGAATTGAGTGAGGGAACCTAGGAATTGAGCGAGGGAACCTAGAAATTAAGCGAGGTAACCAATCAATTGAGCGAGACAACTTAAGAATTGAGCGAGGGAAGCTAGAAATTGAGCGAGGGAACTTAGAAATTGAGCGAGGCAACTTAGGAATTAAGCTAGGGAAGCAAGAAATTGAGCAAGGGAACTTAGAAATTCAGTGAGAAAACTTAAGATTTGAGCGAGGCAACCTAGGATTTGAGTGAGGGAAGTTAGAAATTGACCGAGGGAAGCTAGAATTTGAGCGTGGGAACCTAGAAATTCAACGAGGCAACCCGTAAATTGAGCGAGACAACCTAGGAATTGAGCGAGGGAAGCTAGGAATTGAGCGAGGGAAGCTAGAAATTAAGCGAGGGAACCTATAAATTGAACGAGGCAACCTAGGAATTGAGCAAGGGAAGCTAAAAATTGAGCGAGGGAACCTAGGAATTGAGCGAGGCAACCTAGGATTTGAGTAAGGGAATCTAGAAATTGAGTGAGGGAACCTTGAAATTCAGTGAGGCAACGTAGAAATTCAGCGAGGCAACCAACTGATAGAGCGCTAGCAACAAGCAACGACTTTGAAGCTATAGCCATTTTCCTACTGCCTTCACTTGCTCCTCCGTTTACTGAGCTTTTCATTGTTGCTTGCGGAATAAGGAATCTTTCTTTTTTGAATAAAATATACCCCTAGTTAAATCATCAACAAAGATGAGAACGACTTTTGTTGAGAGACTATCTATCCTCTCATAGATAGAGGAATAGATAGAAGAGAGAAGATCTCTATATCTTTCCTTATAGATATAATATAGAAGAGAGATCTGTAACGCCCCGACTTTTCAGGACCCGAGTATACGACTCGTTTTTTAAAAACTCGAGTGTTAACCTTAAAGGATGGTCATATTCGAGTATATATATTTTTTTCTTTATCAGAGTAAACAGATGAGCGTAGTGTGGATGAATTGACATAAGGAAAAATTTCATTATCATTCAAATATACAAGAAACTGCCCATAATGATTTATACAAACCAATGTCTCTGAATTTAATAAGTACAATATTTACAAGAATATAATATATGAAGAATAACAGAAAGCATATAAATATAAGCCGCAAGATCGCGTAACTTCCTTGATAGGTACAATCACATGTCCTTGACCACTATAATGGCTCCTCATCAGTCTGAACCTGCATATCACTTAAGCCACCTGTGCTACCTGTACGGTTATATATTTGATGGATGACTGGCCAACTCAGTGTGAATTTCCCTCAAGATTACACACCATCACATTAGGTAAGAAATAGTATGAAACATCCAGACAACCAAAACATAGTAAATGTAGTCTTATTAAATGCATGGATGTATGGAATGCGTTCACGCCTTGGGGATGCTCATCCGTACGGATAGGGTAGCCGCCCATGTAATGCATTCACGCCCCGGGGATGTTTGCCCGTGCGGACAGGGCCGCCGCCCATGTAATCCGTTCACACCCTGGGGATGTTTACCCGTGCGGACAGGGCCACCACCCATACAATCATCAAACCTGGGAAACATCATCCAGTTGGAACAATACGTGCCATGTATGCATGATTAGCCAAGTCATTATTAGTCCATTTACAATCAACCAATTTAGATAAGCTCAAAGGTCACTACGGGGAGCACATGGCCAACTCGGGCATAGGTCCCATACCACCATCCCCGGCTCATGAGACTACCACCTTAGGATGTTTAATGGAAACTCGTCGACTAGTGACCAATCATATTATAGTATATGGGGCTTACCACCGCATAGTTGTATTAAAATGGTACATCGAGCCACATAGGAAAAATGTCAAAATAGGTCATATAGGGCGAGTATCAAAACATGCGATAAAGACTATCCTTGAAAATCACTTAACACAACGACTCATGGATGGTAGGCCCACATCAATGTCCAATTCAAACCACCATTCAACAACTACTAAGTCGAAGGCCCATTATGATCACAACTAGTCAAGTTACATCCCAAGTATGGGTGTACATTCATATGTGGGAATTTTTCACTAATGTACCAGTTTAAGTTCCATAAGCAATCCACAAAAGGAAATCCACAAGCATGACCAATTATACAGGATAATCATAAAGCATACAATATAGCAATTCAATTCCAACAGCTAACACATGTGATTATAAAAGAGAGATATCAATTATAACATTTAATAAAAACTATAACTTAAGTTAATGAGAAGATGGAAAGCTCAAGGGGAAGAATCATCACCTTATAATTTGCATCGCCTACCAGTGTTGCTAGAGAGTGCATATTTCCTTAGAATCAAACCCTATCATGAATTGTAAAGTTATATAGTTAGGTACAAGCTTACATGCTAATTAGGGTTAGGGTTTTAACCTAGAGTTTGGATCACTTAGGTTTAGGGTTTAGGCTAGATTTTTAGTTTTATTTATAGGATTTTAACTCTTATTTTGTATGGTCATGGATGATATTATCAAAGGGAATAATAATTGAATAAGATTAATCAAATAAATTAGTTATTAATTTAGGAATATTAACCATGGCTACTATTATATTAAATTACCTAATAACAACCCACGGTGGATCATATTGCTAATAATTCTAAAACAAATAGTAATATTAACAATATCCTTAACATTTAGCCAATGCGACACTAATAGTCATTTTGATGAAAATAAATAGCGTGTTCCAGTGTTAATAATAATATTTTAAGAATGATAAGATAAAATATTAATATTTTAATAATGAAGATTTTTATATGAATCAACTAATACTCATATGAATAATTTTCTAATGGTCAATATCTGATTTTAATAATCCAAAAAAAAAATGGTAATAACAATAACAATGATAATTAAAATAAATAAAATCTAGACAGAGAAATGTGGGCTCACCTAGTCGACTCAATTCGAGTCGAGTTGACTCGATTTGACATAACCATCACCCCCTTTCTCCTACTCCTTCTCATCCCCTTTATTTTCCACATGCTGGAAATCCAGCAATGCCTGGACCAGGACTATGACTCGACCCAGCTGACTCGGCAGCGAGTCAGCCCATAACCCAAGCCGAAACTCACTCTTCCTCTCTCTCCCTCTTTGTCATGCCCCAAACTCGAAAACAGGGCTCACAAAATTCCCGATTGCCGAATCTGGCGCTGACAGCCTCCGTAGTACCCCATTCTCGGCTCCCAGCACCCATATACCAGGTTCTGATCCTAGGAAGCTATAAGGAGAATTTCTACTATCCATTTAATTCGTAATGAGCATAACCATAAGCATAACCAACGAACAATAACCACAAGAACACCATCACAAAATCCACTATGATAAAAAACTTTGAGTACAAGGTATATAAAGGGAAATACAAGATAGTGCTAATAACAAAACTCCAAAAGCTCGACTGCACACTCCTGATGTTACTACGCTACGGCTGCGTCCTGACGTCACCTACACGCATCAATCGTGCATAAGCTTATAGAAAGCTTAAAGGCTGGTATAAGTGTGTGCGCAATATGAGCGTGCTCGGAATGTAAATGCAGAAACATGATGATGGGTATATGAATGCAATCAGCCGTACCAAGGCTATGCGGTGCAAGATATGAATGCTATCGGCCATATGGAGACCATGTGATGCGAGATGTAACTTAAACATGTCAATCCTCATCATACATCAGTACAGTTCTCATTTTGGATAATCACCGGGGTCTAGTACACTCTACATCAGCTTTTCGTCCCTATCCGAACGCATAGCTGGGAGAGCGAAAGAGACCTCACTATCCACCTGCCAATATCGGGTCCGGCTCGTCAATAGCGGACTGATTCCTCAAGCTGGTCAAACTCAACCTAGAAGTCGCCCCCTCACTCAGGCGGGTAAGGTCACACCCCTTTCTAACCGACTACGACACAGTGGGAGATGCGGCCTGCTGGTATACGGCCCTCACGAGCTCGTGTATCCACTCGGTCTCGACGTTGGAGTCATCCTCTAGTACCATCGGGTTTAGGAATTTTCACCCAGGGACATCTATGGCGCCCGTACGCTAGAACCAAACATTTTCGGTATCCAATCCAGCTACCCACGATGCATCTGTGGAGGCTATGGCCCTGATTTTGCTAGGGCATACAATAATCACAATCATACAAATACAAGTGCATGAGTCACACTACCAGTCATGCAACAGTCCTACGTGTACCATGCACTCATGTAGGGCAACTCCGCCTATCAGGGAGTCCATAAACAGTTCACCCGAAGGCATATGCTATGATCAGTCACTCCTCATATCAGTCATACATATGATGCGTATGATAATGAATCATGAATCTATACTAAACATGTATATAGAGATGGGCTCTGCATATAACTGAGATGGGCCGAGACAGCCTACTTACTACAAGTATGGGCTTATTAGTGGGCCTTAGGAAGGGTGACAATGCGGACATTTAACCAACGTCATCCTTACAATGTGGGCATCTAACCATCATTGTTCCCAAGGCATTATTTGCTATAAATGTCATTATATGCCATGGAGGGATCACGCATTGCAATGGACTAGTTGTACCCAATTGGGCCTTAAGTACATCAATTGGGCCGTATCATATGGGCTTTACATTCATCAAGTGGATCACCTCAATGAGCCTCACCAATGGGCCTTAGGTCTTTTGCAATGGGTCATAACCCATGGGCCTTAGAATTCATTAAAAAAATGAGCCTAATCACATGAGCTTTATATGCATCAAATGGGCCTAATCACATAGGCCTTATATATACCAAAGTGGGACTCAACAATAGGCCACAAATACATCAAATGGGCCTACACACATGGGCCCATATATAACAAAGTGGGCCTTAGTGGGCGGGCCACAAATACATTAAGATGGGCCTCAACAATGGCCTAAAAAAAATCTCGAAATGGTTGGATGGTTTGGATGAAACTCTTGCATCATGGTAGGCTCCCATGTGGGCCCACTATAACATTTATTTTCCATCCAATCCTGAGCCCACTGAAATGCTTATTTGCCACCCAACCTGTTGGTAAGACCACGTGAGCAAGGGCTCCCCTATAATGTTTATTTTACATCCAACCTATTGATAAGGCCATGTGGCAAGGGGCCCACCAAGATGTTTATTTTCCATTTAAACCTGTTGATAAGGTCATGTGGCAAGGGGCCCACCAAAATGTTTATTTTCCATTCAAACCTGTTGATAAGGTCATGTAGACCCAGGGCCCACCAAAATGTATATTTTCTACCCAACATGGGCCCACTGGAATGTTTATTGCCATCCAAACCTGTTCATAACATCAAGTCGGCCAGGGCCCACCGTGATGTCTATTTTACACCCAATCTGCTCATAAAATCACGTGGGCCAGGGGGGCCACGGTGGTGTATATTTGCCACCCAAATCGTCCACCGGTCACGTGGACCATGGGCCACGGTGATGTGTATTGCCATCCAATCTATCCATGAGACCGCGGTTGGGGGCCCACCACAAGGTGGTTCTCCAATCCAGCCCACTCATTATGTGTGTCCCACCAGACGGAGGGTTCAGACCAAGTTTCAGCCATGTCCAAATATCAGGTAGGCCCCACCAAGTGCTTTTATATGTTTCAGGCATGTTTTCACATGATTTTAAATGGTACGGCCCACCTGAGTTCCGTATACGGCTGATTTTTGGGGACAACCCCTATTCAAAGGGGACCTCTCAAATGCACGGTATTGATGGTTGACACACATCACAGCGAGGCCCACAGCTGGGCCGTGAGGGTCAGCCCAAACCGGCTGCCCGCCCGACTGGCGTTTGCAGCAGCAACGTCTGATGCTGCTGCCTCTACTCTTTTTTTTTATGTGGGGCCCACAATAAGATGATCCAATTCATTTATTGTGTGTGTCTCACGTGGTGGACCGTTCAGTCCAAATTTAGGATGCATCTAAATTTCAAGTAGGTCCCACCAAGTGCTTTTACATATCTTAGGCATGTCTTCACATGATTTTAGATGGTATGGCCCACCTGAGTTCCGTATACGGCTGATTTTTGGGATAGCCCCATACACAAAGGGGACCCATAAAATGAACGGCATGGATGTAGAACATACATCATGGTAGGGTCTTCAACTGGGCCAATGTGGCCATCTTTTTCTTCTTTTTTTTTTTTTACGTGGATGTCTCTGGACGTCATGGCACAAAGTCATGCCAATAAAAAATATTTTTTTTTATCCTAGGTGGGACCCACGTTAACTAGATCTATCCCATCCATTGCATGTGTCCCACAAAAATAGGGGTCCAAAACAAGTTTCAGGTGGGTCCAAGCTTCTGGTGGACCCCAGCAATCATTCTTCCAAATTTCAACGGAAAATACTACCATTCTTAATACCACGACCTGCCAGATGATTAGATCGGTCTCATTTTTTGGTTCAACGTCTAAAATGATCCTGAGAATAGAATGGATGGCTTGGATCATGTATAAACATCAAGGTGGGGCTTGCATGAGTGGCCCATTCTAAAAGAGTACCTTTTTCCCCTTTTTTTTTAAACTGTGGAGTGTGCTGCCAGTCCAGCGTCCACAGACGCTGGACGGCGTGCTAAACAGATACAAAATGGTGGGTCCCACAGGGACATGGCCCACCTGACGTATGTATACGTGTATACATACATCTATGTATACATGTATATATACATATATATATATATATGTCTATATAAATATATATATATATATATATATATATATATATATATATATATATATATATATATATAATATACATACAATTTAGGTCATCTCACCTAAAATGTGATGGGTCACCCATTTGATAGATGGAGTTGATTTAGCACAATTTGGTGGGGTCCACCACATTCAAGGGAGAGAAAAGAGGGAGGTAGAGAGAGATATACGGTGAGATAGAGGGACCCCACCACTATGGGCCCCTCTCTACATTGTATACATCAATTTGGGTCCCACAACAAGTGGCCCTAAAACAATGAATTAACGGTGGATCACCCACCTCTTTTCCTTCTTCTTCCTCCCCTAGCCTCCTTAGCTCCTTGCCTTCACTTTGAACGGTGGATGATGGACCTTTGATGGTGTGGATGAGAGATGAGAGGTGTAGATGGAAGATGAGAAGGTGGGCCACACTTGGGATTTGGGAGAAGAAGCTTGGACGTGTGAAATTTGCTTGGGAGAGATTTTGAGAATGAATGAGAGAGAGAGGGAAGTGATGGGTGATAAGGGTGATGGAGTGATGTGGTGTGATGGGTGATGGGTTTGGTGATGGATGAGGTGATGTGAAAGTTGACTTTGGGCTTGCTTGTGTAAGAGAAAGGTATGGGTTGTTGTACTTGACTTGATGTATGATGTGTACTTGATTGATGGGATTGATTGATTGATGGGACATTTCATAGAGATTCCCTCATAATTCGTAACGCGTGGTGTTTTCTTCGAATTGAACGTAGACTGACATCTTTTAGCCTGGGTATCGGGTCGGTGTGCGAGTCGCGGCGTTAGAACCGCGGCGACGGCGCGGTCGCTAAGGTATAAGTTTCAATTTTAGCCATCTTTGGCATATAAGTCTCAGCTTAGGATCGCGCGCAAACATCAGAAAGTGGTCGAGAATTGCCGAATTCGACCGAAAGGATCGCTGGAGTCGACGGAACAGTACAAACTAGGATACGGGTCTTACACTCTCTCTCCCTCTCTTGTTTCACATTTCCTTCTTCTTCTCTATCTTTTCCTTTGCTCTCCCTATAGCTCTTCTCATGGCTCTCCAACTCTTACTACACTAGAGTCAGACTTGCCTCGGCGTGGCATAAAACTCAACCCAACTCGGACTGGGTTATGGCCATTCACCACAAACTCAGTCCGACTCGATTTAGACTTAGATGGAGGTGCAATAGTGCACATGCTCCCACTCCCTATCTTCTCTCTTCTCTACTATGCTGTAGCAACCCGTAACACTTGAGTCAGTCCCGAACAGGCCCCATTTCTGGCCTGAATCGGCCCCAACTCAGCTCAGTTCAGTTCAGTTTAGGCTGCTGTGCAGCCACACTCTCTCTCTCTCTATACTTCTTCCTTCGCTATCTTCCTCCTTGTTTGGGAGCTCAAGAGGGTCCGAACGGACCTAGACTTGGACAACAGAAAAGGGATGTTGCGTGACAGTGAACAAGGAAGAAGTCGGCCTCTAATGGTGGATTCTGAATGGGGTTCGTTCCTTCGAAAGCTTTGCATTGGACGGTCTGGCTACGTCCCTGGAAGCTTGGGAAAACCTCAAATCGAAGCTCGAGTGGGGTTTATTCAATGGTTCGAACTTGGGAGACGACGGCTGTTTCTAAGGTTTTTGGAGAGAGGCTGATGGAGAGGCATTTTCTCTCCTTATCTTATAGGAAGACCGACTTTTCCTAGGCCATTGGATTGAGTCCAAACGGTCAGGATTAGATCCGTTAAAACCACCCTGAAATACGGTCGGTATTTGCAAAACCGGTCGATTTTCTCTTGGCTATGGGAGAGAGCCCTAAACCGCAGACTGGACGGCTGAGATTTCACCGAACAAAAGGCTGGGATTGAAGGAAACATAACTCACGCGGATCGCCCTGCTGGCGGTGCAGCAGATTTCTATTTTCAAAAATAGGTGTGTTTGTGGCCTGATTTGAGGCTGACATCGTGTGCATGTGTGTGCAATTCAACGGTGGATCGACCATGGATCTTTTCATCTTCGGGTCCTCTACAATATGGACGGTTCTGATCATCCCAAAAATGGCCGATGGTGGGCCATCTCATGTCAAAAATGGATGGATATCCGTCCGTTGTTAGAAGCACGAGCGAGAGAGAGAATCCTCTCCTCTTAAGGAAAGGGCGGGTCGGCAACGTTTGACTAAGGGCCTTGGTTCAGTGCACAGTGGGTGCACAAATCTCCCGTGCGCTCACAACTCGAGGTGGGGTCCACCGTGATGTTTGTAGAAAATCCACTCCATTTATTCCACTTGGTAGGGCCCTGTCATATAGTTTCTGGCCAAAGATGGGGCAGATCTAAATCTTAAGTGGGCCATACCCTAAACTTCTAGTCCCAACAGTGAATTTCTGTCAATCTAATAGTTGGATCATTTTGAAATTGGACGTCAATGGTTAAAAGAATCTTACCGGGTCACGTGTACGTTCGAGACCTTCATAGTATACCACTATACAATTACTAATATTAATATAAATTTTATTACTATTGTTATTATCATAAATTATTTCACTTTATTATTATTATTATTATTTTCACATATGCATGTATCTTCTGTTGTGGGTCCCGCTCTGTATGTTATTAGGGCTATGTATCTCATGATGTTATTATTATTATTATCATCGTTACCACCTATACACATGGTTATTTATTTATCTTTTTATTTTATTTATTTATTTACTTTTGTGGGACCTGTCTTTAAATCAGAGTCATCAATGGTTTGACTCTGTTGGTCCGATTTAGGTTAATACCATTAGATTGAGTTAGATTCATATTTATATTAATCTAGGTTTTCATAATAACACCCAAGTACTGGAAAGTACAGGGTGTTACAAGATCCCTCTCATTTTTTATCAGGAAAGAGATCTCTCTTCTCCGAGGGCTTTGGATTCAACGATTTTTTAGAGCAAGACAGAGAAAAGAAGCATTGAGATAATACCTTTTATCCTAATCTCTTCTACAGAAAAAGGGGACCCTCTTGATCACCTAAAGAGATTTTTAGGTAGAATTAACATAATTATGACCGCGAGGATTGAGCTGCCAAATGAGATTATCCTCATTCCTCGATTGGGGTTCTGGAAGATAAGATTTATGCAGTAAAAAAAAGTCTTTTGAATTGAGCGAGGGAAGCTAGAAATTGAGCGAGGCAACCTAGAAATTGAGCGAGGGAACCTAGGAATTGAGCGAGGAAACATAGAAATTCAGCGAGGCAACCTAGGAATTGAGCGAGGGAAGCTAAAAATTGAGCGAGGTAACCTAGAAATTGAACAAGGGAACTTAGGAATTGAGCGAGGTAACGTAGAAATTCAGTGAGACAACCTAAGAATTGAACGAGGAAAGCTAGAAATTGAGCGAGGGAACCTAGAAATTCAGCGAGGCAACCTAGGATTTGAGCAAGGCAACCTAGGATTTGACCAAGGGAACCTAGGAATTGAGTGAGTCAACCTAGGAATTGAGCGAGACAACAAAGGATTTGAGCAAGGAAACCTAGGATTTGACTGAGGGAAGCTAGAAATTGAGCGAGGCAAGTTAGAAATTGAGCGAGGCAACCTATAAATTGAGCGCGACAACCTAGAAATTGAGCTAGGCAACCTACGAATTGAGCGAGGCAACATAGGATTTGAGCGAGGCAACATACAAATTGAGTGAGGCAACCTAGGAGTTAAGCGAGAGAAGCTAGAAATTGAGCGAGGGAACCAGAAATTCAGTGAAGCAACGTAGAAATTCAGCGATGGAACCTAGGAATTGTCCGAGGCAACATAGAAATTGAGCAAGGCAACCTAGAAATTGAGCGAGGTAATTTAGAAATTGCACGACGAAACTTAGAAATTGAACGAGGCAACATAAAAATTGTGTGAGGCAACGTAGAAATTGAGTGAGGCAACCTATAGAAATTCAGTGAAGCAACCTAGAAATTCAATGACGTAACCTAGAATTTGAGCGAGGCATCCTAGGATTTGAGCGAGGTAACCTAGGAATTGAGCGAGGCAACGTAGGAATTGAGTGAGGGAACCTAGGAATTGAGTGAGGCAACGTAGAAATTCAGCTAGGAATCCAAGGAATTGAGCGAGGGAAGCTAGAAATTGATCTAGGGAACCTAGAAATTCAGTGAGAGAACTAAGGATTTGAGCAAGGAACCTAGAAATTGAGCGAGGGAACCTAGAAATTGAGTGAAACAACCTAGGAATTGAGCAAGGTAAGGTAAGAATTCATCGAGGCAACCTAAGGATTGAGCGAGGCAACCTAGGAATTGAGTGAGGGAAGCTAGAAATTAAGCGAGGCAACTTAAGAATTGAGTGAGGCAACCTAGCAATTGAATGAGGGAACTTAGGAATTGAGCGAGTAACATAGGATTTGAGCGAGGCAACTAAGGGAACCTAGGAATTGAGCGAGTAAAGCTAAAAATTGAGCGAGGCAACCTAAAAATTGAGCGAGGGGACCTAAAAATTGAGCGAGGGAACCTATCAATTGAGCGAGGCAACCTAAGAATTGAGCGAGGGAACCTAAAAATTGAGCGAGGCAACCTAGAATTTGAGCAAGGCAACGTAGAAATTGAGTGAGGTAACCTAGGAATTGAGCGAGGGAAGCTAAAAATTGAGCGAGAAAACCTAGAAATTCAACGAGAAAACCTTAGATTTTAGCAAGGTAACCTAGGAATTAAGTGAGAGAAGTTAGAAATTGAGCGAGGGAAACTAGAATTTGAGCGAGGGAACCTAGAAATTCAGCGTGGCAACCTAAGAATTGAGTGAGGCAACCTAGGAATTGAGCGAGGCAATGTGAAAATTCAGTGAGGAAACCTAGGAATTTAGCCAAGAAAGTTAGAGGAAGCTAAAAATTAAGCGAGGGAAGATAGAAATTGAAAGAGGGAACCTAGAAATTCAGCAAGACAACCTATAAGTTGAATGAGGTAACCCAGGAATTGAGCGAGGCAACATAAAAATTGAGCGAGGGAACTTAGGAATTGAGCAAGACAATGTAAAAATTCAGCGAGGTAACCTAAGAATTGAGCGAGGGAAGCTAGAAATTAAGCGACGAAACTTAAAAATTCAACAAGGCAACCAATGGATTGAGTGCTAGTTAAATCATCAACAAAGATGAGAATGACTTTTTTTGAGAGACTATCTATCCTCTCATAGATAGAGGAATAGATAAAAGAGAGAAAATCTCTATATCTTTTCTTATAGATATAATATAGAAGAGAGATCCCTCTTATTTTTGATCAAGAGAGAGATCTCTCTTCTCCAAGGGCTCTAGATTCAATAATTTTTAAGAGCAACACAGAGAAAAGAAGCGTTAAGATAATACCTTTCATCCTAATCTCATCTACTGGAAAAGGAGGCCCTCTTGATCACTTGAAGAGATTTGTAGGTAGAATTAACATAATTATCGTAAGTGTTATGGTCTCTTATTCCTTTGATTGTCAAATTTTGTATTGCCAAAACCACAATCTGTGTCTTGTGTAGCACATTGATATATATGGTCAAGGTAATGCATCTCATGTATAAGGACAATGCTTCAAGGTAAGAACAAGATCTACTTCAAAGAAATGAAAGATCAAGTACATAGTTCACTCCTTTAAAGCTTCAAAGTTTAATATTTTAAAGCGACATCGAAAGACAAGTGAACTATTCATACTTAAGACTCAAAGAGAAGTATAACTCAATTATTACAAAATCAAGCTTCAAAAGATCACAAGTTCAAGCTTCATTATGTGTCGCGAGATCAAGCTTCATGAACTTCAAAGATCGTCTATCATCTGAAGAAAAGAAGGTTCAATGTTCATACGTCATATTCAAGGTATGAAAGACCTTAGATTGACCTTAGGGTAGGTCATTTCGGATACATAATTCAATTGGTCATTTTATAAATGTTTGGTCTGCTCTTTCACTAGTCTTGGACTCTATTCGACTAGTCCTAGCACTGGCTCGACTAGTCCAAGAAATTTCAAGACCAGTCTTAAGTTTGTTTGAATTTTTTAGTATTTTTTTGTTGAGTCACAACCAATCCAAGAGACTATTTGACTGGTTATGTGAACAGTGCACGACTTGTTCACGACCAGTCCTCCAGCCACGACTCGAACTCTAGCGACTATTTCATCACCGCACGACCAGTCATGGATGGGACACGACCAGTCGTGGAGGTCACACGACCGGCCTTGCAGTGCCTACGACCAGTCGTGGAACGGCTTTATCCGATCGTGCTCAAAGTTTTAAAAATCTATTGGTCCTACGACCAGTCGTGGTGTCCATAAGACCAGTCAAAGGTGCGACTTCTGTACTTATAAATAGAGCACGATTTTTAAAGTTTGATATCTAATTCAAGTAAAATTAAGACATCACTCTGAGGGATAAGTTAATCATTTATTTAAGCTATATTGTGCTCATTTAATATTCTCTTTTTGTAGCTTTCTTTGCATTTGATTTTGAATTTTTGCATTCCAATTATATTTAAAAGAGGAATTGAGGTATTCCCATTTCTTAGAATCAAAATCAAATCAAGTTAGCCCAAGGTGCTTTAACTCTAAAATCAATTTAGAACCTAGAGCCATTTCACAAGTGAGTTTGGACATTGAACTTCTACGTTGAAATTTTACTCCGATTTAGTTTTTTCGGGCTGCAACAAAAGGAGAAATTCAGGTATTTTACATTTGTGTAAATCTTCTATTTTTTGTTTCTTTTGAGATTAAGCCAAAATTTTTTTATTATTTTGGTTATCTGAGGAGATCTAGAAAACTCAGAGTGTGGGGTTTTTGAATTGTGTAAGCCCACTTGAAAGACATAATTGTGAGGGTTTTAAGTGAACCTGAAAAACCTATTTTCATAGTGAATGGTAATATCCACTGTGTGAAGATATTAGGAGTAGAGTAGCTGTGTGGCTGTTATTTAGCAGTTGGTGTACACGCAGGAAAACCACTATAATTTTTCTTTTTGGATGTGTGGTTTATTTTCTATATCTTTTATCATTCAAGTTTGTGGGATGTATTTGTGGATGTGAATGTTGTAATCTTTTACATTTCAAGCATTGTGGTGAATATTGTAATAACATACAATTCCTCTCTAGTTATTTTCTTTTTATTTCTCTTTAGTTTGAGTTTTTGATACTCAAATTGTTCGAGTAAGGTTGTTCTGCCATAAACCCTTAGTTTTTACGGTGTAAGGTTGTCCTTAGAACAACATTGGTATCAACCTCTCAATACTAGAATTTTGAGGTTGCTTTACATTTCCGTATTGTGGATTGTTTAAAGTGTTATCTTTCCTTTAATTATTTAAATTCCACTGTTATTATTTTAATTTAGCATAGTCCTATTCACTCCCCCTCCTATAGGACATGTAGCTCGACCTTTTCAAGTAGTATTAAAGCCTAATAGCTCATTTTAATTGTTATTTCTTTTTGGATTAATTTCCTGAGCTAATTGATCTAAGCTATTTAAGATGTCAAATTTTGATAGCCTTTCAGTCACTAGGCCTCCACCATTTGATGGCTCCTATTATGCCTGTTGGAAAGCAAGGATGAGAATTTTCTTAAAATCCATGGATGAAAGCGTGTAGTAAGCCATAGTGATTGAATGGACCCCTCCTACCACTGAAGTGACTGGTATCGATGGTTCAAAATCTATGAGAGTAACACCTTATTTCTCATGGACCACTCTTCAGAAAAATAAGAGTAGTGCCAATGCAAAAGCACTAAATGCAATCACTTGCGCACTATCACTAGATGAATTCAAAAGAATTATATCCCATGATACTGCAAAGCAAGCTTGGGATATTTTAGAAATGACACACGAGGGTACATCAATTGTTAAGAAATCTAAAGTCCAAATCCTCACAACCAAATTAGAGGAAATACATATGGAAGAAAATGAAATGTTCATGGAATTCTATATAAGATTAAATGACATTGTGAACTCTACGTGGGGTCTTGGTGATAAAATCCAAGAACGTAAAACGTGTGCAAAGATACTACGCTCACTTTCTAAATGGTTCAATTCTAAAGTAACTACGATCCAAGAACTTCGTGATATGGACAATATGAAGGTAGAAGAATTAGTTGCCTCTTTACAGACTTATGAGTTAACTTTTAAAGCTCCTAAAGGTAAATATGTCACCCTTAAATATTCTAAAATTGTTTCTTAAGAAAATAGTAGTAATTCTAATTTAGAAAATTCTGAAGATGATATGGCTCTTTTAGCTAAAAAGTTTTATAAAATTTTCAAAAGTAAAAAGAGGGGTGATTTTCAAAATTTTAATGATAAGAAAAGATTCAAATCTAAAACTTGGAAGTCTTTAAAAGATAGTCAATGTTACAACTGCCAAGAATATGGGCATTTAGCAAACAAGTGTCCTAATAAGGAAAAACATAAAAAAGAAAGGTATGTTGGCTACTTGGGATGAATCTTCTGGCTCTGAAGCCTCTTCTGAATTAGAAGATTCTAAAACCAAGTCAGGCAATGAAGTCAAAGCCCTTATGACTCTAGCTAAGTTCACTTTTTTAGATCATGATGATTCAACTAGTGAAGAAAATTTGAATAGTGATTATGAAAATGAAGAAGACCTTTAAGATGCTTACAATGCCCTATACAAGGAAAGTTGTAAGCTTGCGGTATAACTAAAGCTTCAAAAAGAAAAGTTTTTAAAAATTAAAGAAAATTTTGATTCTCTTATTTTAGAAAAATCTCACATTTCAGATTGTTTTGAAAAATTGAAATGCGATTTAGATTCAAAACCTCCCTTATTGAAAAATCTTAAATATGAAAATGAAAAACTTAAACTTGATGTCTCTTCACTTTTGAATTTAAAGAATACATGGAAGTATGCCCAAGGTGATCCAAAGTTAGAAAAGATTTTGTTTAGATCAAGAAAATGTGACGACCTATCCGGCTTGGACTATGATAAAAATGTTCCTCCTAAATAAAAGAATACTCCTAAGTTTGTGGAAGGAGAGTCTTCAAACTCAAAAGGGAATAGTTCAAATTAATTTTTTTCTAAAAAGATAAACTTTCTAATCTTTTAAACCTAAAAACAACCATATCAACTATAAAAATCAGAATCAAAACCTTTTAGCTGAGAAAATAGTTGATTTACTTAAGGAGCTCTTAAAATCTAACTCAGTAGGTCATTCTTACAATAACTAAAAATATAAGAAGACCAACTATACTCCTAAATCCAAAAAAGTTATGAAATAGGTTCCTAAGGTTGCTTGGTTGCCCACACGGCTTTCAAAGCTTCAAGCCATTCAAAGTGGTACCTAGATAGTGGATGTTCTAGACACATGACTGGTGATAAAAGTCTGTTTAACACTCTTAAAGACATGACTGATGGATCAGTCACATTTGGTGATGGTAGCAATTGTAGGATTATTGGCCAAGGTACAGTTCAACTTTCTAACCTCCCTTTATTTGAAAATGTCTTATATGTAGAAGGTTTAAAACATAACTTTTTAAGCATTTCTCAAATATGCGATAAAAATCATAGTATAAAATTTTCTAATCTAAGGTGTGAAATTTTAAATAAAAATGGTTCTGTAATATTAACTGGTCACTGAACTTTTGAAAAGTGCTACATTGTAATGGATTCTAACCCATCTAATCAATTATGTTACATGTACATACCGATGAAACCGAGTTATGGCATAAATGCTGTTAAGCAGATTATGCGATATGTTGCAAGTTCAGCTAATCTGGGTCTTTGGTATCCTTATGATACTAGTGTTCAATTGACTGGTTATATAGATGTTGATTGGGGTGGTAATAGCGATGATAGAAAATCAACCAGTGGTGGTTGTTTCTATATTGGAAACTGTTTAGTATCTTGGTTTAGCAAGAAATAAAGTTTCGTATCTCTCTCAACTACTGAGGTTGAATACATCGCAACTGAAAATGCATGTACTCAGCTTGTATGGATTAATAAAATGTTAAGCCATTACGAAATTGCATAGGATTCAATGGTTTTATATTGTGATACTTCCAGTGCAATAAATATATCTAAAAATCCAATCCAACATTCACGAACCAAGCATATTGATATTAGATATCACTACATTCGTGAATTAGTGGAAGAAAAGACATCTTTAGAATACATTCTGACCAAGAATCAACTTGCTGACATTTTCACTAAACCACTCGACAAAAGTAGGTTTAATAAATTAAAATTTGATCTTGGTATATGCAATTTAAATTGATTACTCATGCATTTCTATATTGTAGTATATATATTTGTCAAATTATAATTTTTAAATTTTAAAATTATGTAAAAAATGCATATTTTTTGATGTACACGACCAGTCACGTAGCACGCTGGTGCTTTTAATTTGGGAAAAACCTCATTTTCCCCTCATTTTCTCTTCTTCTCCAACGAGTCTACGCCCGACCGGTCGTACTCGACTTCTTGATTCTTCAAGGTTAGTCCATTATTTGCATTTTTCTTTTAGATTCAAGTCCATATCACTTCATTTTCACTCTTGGATTGATTTATTTTATGATTCATTGAGGTTTTTGGATTTTTCTTTCGTAAAATCTGATCTAGCAAAACCCCACTCTATATTCTTTGTAATCTCTTAATTTTTTATATTCTCAGTTGCAAATGGATGCTAGAGGTAGGAAGAAAACTTCTCGTGGTGTGTTAAATTCTACATCGACACCTATCACACAATGCCACCTTCGGTCACTCGAAGATGATTCTCCCTATGTACGAGATTTGAGGTTGCGCAATGTGATAGTTGAACGACTTGTGCATGTTGAACATATTGCTCCTTTTGATCTCTTTCCACTTCTCCAATCTATAGGATGGGATAACATTCTACATTGGGGTGGGCCGGCATACCAGTCTATTATGTAGGCTATGTTCGCATGCATTTCTAATTTCTCTATAGAAAATTTAACTTTTAAAATTGCTACTAGAGAAGGCCCATTTGAAGTTGATCGTCATCTGATATCTGGCCTTATGGACATACCTGTCAATGATGAAGGCATTCCTATTAATACTTTAGTTGATAAACCTTCTGAATCAGAAAAATGTATGCTTACTAGAGCATTATACAACATGGATGTGCAATGGAGTCAAAATGGGAATGCACTTGCTTCTAAGTACTTGTTACCCAGATACAGAGTCCTTACAGGTTTTTATTTCAAATGTCTATCCTCGGTCTGGTAACAAAACTAAACTCATTTCTTTTATGGTTCAGATTTTGTATTCCATCATATCTGGTGTTAATGTCTGTCTTCCTTCATTAATCTGTCACTCCATCATTCAATTCCGTCTCCATCCTGGACACAGTGATATTCCTTTTGCATACCTTATGACTGTGTTAGCCACTCATATGTTAGTAGCTATGCCTATTGGAGAGACACCCATTCATCACCTCATCTTCAACAACAAAAATATAAACAAGATGAAGTTACGATTCGTTGAGGGCCAAGTAGATGTGGGTGGTGGTGGAGCTGAAGCAGTGAATGAAGAAGAAGGCAGTTTACCTGATGATGTTAACATGGATGATATAATTGATGAGCTTGAATCGAATTTTGAGGTTGACCCTGAATATCAGCCTTCTGATTTTGCTGAGAGGTTGCATTCTTTTGAGGAACAGGTGGCTCAAATACGTGTAACCCAGGATTCTCAATTTACTTATTACGCAAATATATGAGGCGCATTAACAAGGGTTTATACCAAATTGATCCATCTATTCCTGCTCCCTCTTCTGGATCTGATTAAGTATTTTTTTTTATATGGCCTGTAATAACTCTTATAATACTTTGCTTTCTTTCAATTTGTGAGACTAACTTTGGAAGAACTTGGTTCATGTTTGTTACTTATATATGCACATTATTTACTTATATTTTGACTTGTTTGCTCACTTATTCCTCTTTTATATATTTTTTCATATCTTGATTTCTTCGTTTGTCATATTGTGATAAAAAGGGGGAGAAGTTCAGCATGTCTAATATATGAAGAATATGGTGATTGTGATATATATATATATATATATATATATATATATATATATATATATATATATATATATATATATATATATATATATATATATTGGTATATTGGCATGGATTGTGGATATGTAATTTTTTTTTTCTTGTAAAAGGGGGAGGATTTAAGTAAGGGGGAGTATTGTTGATGCAAGTTGATGATAACTGGTGCATGATTCTTTAACCAGGCTAAAACTGGTTTCTTTTAATAATTGGGGTGCATGATTCTTTGTACATGATAACTGGTGCATGATTCTTTGTGTGTATATTGGTTATTTTATTGTGTAGTGTGTTTTGTCACAAATTTGACAAAGGGGGAGATTGTAAGTTGTATAGTCTCTTGCTCCTTTGATTGTCAAATTTCGTAGTGCCAAAACCACAATCTGTGTCTTGTGTAACACATTGATATATATGGTTAAGGCAATGCATCTCATGTACAAGAACAATGCTTCAACGTAAGAACAAAATCTACTTCAAAGAAATGCAAGATCAAGTACATAGTTCACTCCTTTAAAGCTTCAAAGTTCAATATTTTAAAGCGACATCGAAAAACAAGTGAACTATTCATACTCAAGACTCAAAGAGAAGTACAACTCAAGTACTACAAAATCAAGCTTTAAAAGATGTAACGCCCTGAAAATCGGGGGTCGAACAGCAACTCAACTTCCGAGTTTCAGACCATCACTTATGCAACATAAATAATGATAATTAAATGTTGTCTGAGTTAGTAAATTTACATGAGTGAGATTATACCAAAACAATAATTCATACTCCAGATCCAGTGATAAAACGCAAGCGGAAGACTGGACGATATATATATCACTGTATATAAAACAAAACAATCTCGATCTATCTCCAAAGTATGAACATATCTCTGAGTCACATATACATATATCAAATCAAAATCAAATGTCATATGATAGTCCAACTAGCAAAATTCCACCGATCCAGGCCACCTATGCGAAGCCATCAGAGAACTGCATGTACGAGAACTTGTCCTGGTCCTTGTAGTAGTTCGACTCCAACTCCTGAATCACATCGCTATTTGCATCTAAGATAGAATCGGGTAGGTGTTGCAAACACCGTCCCGTAATGTGGGAGTGAGTGATCAACTCAGTGGAATCATAGAGCAAAGATTAACATGTTATCAAATCAATCACGCGTAATGGTAAAGCAAGCAATTAAACATTCCTAAATACTATTGTTAATGCAAGGATGAGGTGCAATAATGATGCATGCCCTCACCGACATACTCCCTCATGCGACACCATCTTACATCCGTGATATGCTTTCTTCCCTCAGTGCTTCACATCTTGCAGGCACATGCAGTGCGATATGAATATGATTACAGAGTTATTATTAGTCCTTTCATACAGCAGTATTAGGAAACTAAGGTACTTCCCTTATATCATTCCTAACAAAGATCCTATCTAGGGTCGTCACTCCTAGTAGTCTCATACGATGATATATTTCTAGGTCACTACATGGGCTACCAGGGCTGTTGCACGCACTCGTTGCACCACTCCCCCATCACCTTATCAATACAGGTCTAGTTGTACTTTTGTTGTTACGGAAGGGTCGTCGCCTCACGTAGACTCAGAATACGCTCGAGGTCACTACAAAGGGCTCGTCACCAGTCAGAGTAGGCCGACAGCTCGAATGTAGTGTCCCATACCACCACAATCGGCTCACGAGTCTGAGGTGCTCACTGGTCACTACGGGGAGGCTTGTCGCCATAGCGTAGGCCGACAGCTCGACCACGGTGTCCCATACCACCATGCCCGGCTCATGAGTCTTAGTGGATCAAGGTACCACAGTTACCGGGGTTATCACTGGTAAGTTCAGTACCCTAGGTTTAAGCAGTTATGACTAATACAAGGTGAACATACAGCGGTCAATCGGGTTGCTTGACGAGCTCGACTAGTACGAGCGTACCTCAAGCTGAACGACATGAAGTGCATAAACACCTCGTGTGGCCTAACCACTGCCGTCAACCAAAGCATGACTCGAGTTTGTCGATGCGTCCTTCGTGGCGAATAGAATCCAACCACAAATTTAAATCTGTTACCGACTGCCTGGACTAGAGTATAGCCCCAAACACTTGTAATCTAAATCAATAATCATATGAGAGAGACAGAATTGAAATACAAGTAATTCCAGCATATTATCAGCATGTTATAACATACATCATAAGCAGTTAACCATACACGAGTATTTCGCACATAAGGTAATCAATTCAAACACAACAAGCATGGAGGAAATCATGTACATCATCAAATTAGTTGAGAATTCAATCTCATCGCTAATCTACAACACGATTTACTCAATACTTACTAATACATGCATTTATACAAACACTTAGTCTACACACATTAGTCCACATAGCATATGTCGGCCAAAAGTGTGCATTAGGGCGAATCTCTTCGCCAAACAGATCATACACACATAACCAGCATAGGAATACAATAAATACTCATGGCAATCATATCAGAAAAATACGTACGTATATAGTATTTCTTACAAATACCTAAAATACCCTAAATCTCATATTCTTCGTACGTATTTGAAATGAAAAACAGACAGCATGTTCTACATGTCAAACAACATCCTTGTCAATAATATACCATTAAACGACATTGAAAGCTTTGAAAACAGGTAACCTAAACATCTAAAATCCTCACCTTATGCTGTAGAAGTGTAACGAACACATTAGAAACTCTAAGTCTTTGTATACATGGAATATCAACCTGTAATACAAGCTAGGTTAGCTATCTAGCTACTAGCATCAATGAAAACCCTAAAACAAGCTAGGGTCAGGCTTTTCTTACCTAAGAACGGAGCCGGAATCGCTGAAAAAATGATGCAGATGTGATAGTTGAGTACGTGGAATGGCAGGGAAGAAGCCTTGGATCAAACACCAACTCTCTCTCACACTTTCTCTCTCTTTCCTCTCTTCTCTCTCCTAGGTTTTCCCAAATTCGTATGGGATGAGAGAGTGAGGGTTTAAGGTCCTTATATTGGCCCAAAACTCTCCAAATTAGACTCAGGGCCATGGTATATTTAAGTTATGTCCAAATAAGGACTGTTCCATCTCAACGGAGCACTTCTGGAGGTCCCGTTACTAAATGCGGTCAGACGTAAGCTCTCTAATATTGGATCTAGGTCAAGCTAAGTTTTTAGTCCGGTCGAATTTTCAGATCGACCGTGGTGGACCAATTTCATTTCAGCGGTTACGGGAACTCGATCAGAGCTACAAGTACTATGACATGTAAGGGCCACCTATTCTGATCCGAGGGTGAATTTGGGTCAAATTCTAATGGTCAGAATGCTTAGAAATAATGTGCAAGTGAAACGTGCCAGATTTCATAAAATTATATTTAATTTCTTAAAAATCTTCATTTTCTCACTCTCTTCACTCCAGACTCAATAAATGGTCTCAGGACATCGTTTGGCCTTAATTTTTGAGGAGATAGTCAAGTCCAACTAGGCGGTCATACTAGTCTAAGTTTATCGCTATCGGAGTTTCGACGGGCGGTCCCGGTCCGATATGAAGTTTCAAAGGGGTCTTGAGAGCAACGGGGTTTAGAGATTGATCATGGATTTTAGGATAGCGTAGCGTTACTGATTCTACAGGTTTTGGGTCTTACAGATCGTATTTAAAGTGGTTGGTGCTTATTTTACAGGTAATATAGTATAACGCTAGTTAATTCACGTTAAATTTCTAAAGAATTTCATTCTAAATAATTTCTTTAGCTTTGGAATTGAGCTTTAAGAGTGATATGGTTGACCCATTGCCTAAGGACGTCTAACTCCAGGTTGGAAAAAATTTGAGCTGTTACAAAAGATCACAAGTTCAAGCTTCATTATGTGTCGCGATATCAAGCTTCATGAACTTCAAATATCGTCTATCATTTGAAGAAATGAAGGTTTAACGTTCTGTAACACCCTGGATTTTGGCCAACCTGGGATTAGACGTCCTTAGGCAATGGGTCAACTAAAACACCTAGAAAATCGCTCAGAACCCAATTCCATAGCCAAAGAAATCACTTAGGGTTAATTCCTTTAGAAACTAAGCATAAGTTAGCTAGCGCAACGCTGGAGTAGCTGTGAAATAGTCCCTGACTGCTTTAAATATGTTCTATAAGATCCAAATCGAGTAGAACCAATGGTGCTGTAATACTCTAAAACCTCGGATCAAACTCTAAGCCGGTTTGTTCTCTGGACCTCTTTGAAACTTTGTATTGGATCTAGACTGCGCGTCGAAAGTTCGATACGTACAATCTTAGACCGTTAGAACTGCCTTGTTGGACTTGACAATCATTTCGAAAATCAAGTCCAACCGACATTCGCAGGCTATTTCATTGAGCCTGGACTGAAGAGAGTGAGAATAGGGTTAGATTTGGAATTTGAAATTCAAATCTGGCACACGAATTGACACGTCAGTATTAAGTATTCTGACCGTCAGAATTCAGCCAAATTACACCCTCAGATCAGGAAAAATTTCTATTTCATATCATGAGACTTGTAGACCTGATCTACGTGCGGTGACCGCTGAACTGAAACTGGACCGCCACGTGCGATCTACAAACACTGATGGACTGAAAACGGGATGTGAGCAACATTCGACGAGCATGAACTTAAATCCGATCGCGTTCGGCCAGGGGACCACCAGAATGTCCTTTTGGACCAAAACAACCCCGATTTGGATATACCTTTAGTATACATTGTTCCCGAGCCTATTTCGGGCATGTTTGGGCTTATAAAAGGGGTTGAAACCCTCACTCCTCTCTCTCATCCGAAATTGAAAAAAGCCCTAGATTGAGAGAGAGAAAAGGTGAGAGATTGTGAGAGAGAGTAGGAGAGAATTTTCCTGCTGCTGCCCTACCTGTTGCACGTGCTTTAGCAACACGCTCCAATCACTTTGCCAATAATTTCTCCACTTTTCTAGGTAAGAAAATACCCTAATTAGTTGCTGATTTGCTGATCCTTAGTTTCCATAGCCTGGTAGCTGATGGATTTTGTAAATCAGGTTGCCTAGTCACCGTATACGAAGCGTATCCGTTCGAATCGCTTCACCTATAAGAGAAAATGTGCGGATTTTAGACGCTTTGATTGACTATTTCCAACGCTTTCAATGTCGTTTAATAGTAGATTATCGACGGCAACACCGTTTGACATGTACAACATGCTGTCCGTTTCCTGTTTCGTAAGTAAACGAAGAATATGAGATTTAGGGCATTTTAGTCATTTGTAGGAAGTACTGTTTTTATAAGACCCGTATCCTAATTCGCACTGTTCCGTTGATTCCCGCGACCCTTCTCGTCAAATTCCGGCAATCCGTGACTTATGGTTGACGTTGCGCACGACCGTAAGTCGTATCCTATTCATTTGAGCCGGCTTAATCCGAGACTTGTATCATTGCGACTGCACCGTCGCCGCGGTTCCAACAACTCACGCACCGATCCGATACCCAGACGATGAGATACGGACCCACGTTCAGTTCGAACAAAAACACCGCGCGTTGCAAATCCCAAGGAATCTCTACAAGTGTCCCATCAATCACATCAATCAATCCCATCAATCACCTCTCATGTCAAGTACAAGCACCCATACTTCCTTTCTCCACAAGTCAAGCAACCACCCAAGTCAACTAACACATCACTTCACCCATCACTCACCTCACCCATCACTCACCTCACCCATCACTCACCTCACATCACTCCATCTCTCATTAATCACACCTCTCTCTCTCATTTCTCAACACTCCAACTCCAAGCAAGAGAGAGCTCACGTCCAAGCTCTCTTCCATGAGGAAGAAGTGATTTTAGTGGCCCACTTCCCATCTCCAAATCCCATCATCCTCGCCATCCAATTCCCATCTCCACCATCAAAGTGAAGCTCTAGGTGACCGGCTATCCAACGGACCAAGGAGATCAAGAGGTGGGTGCTTCTATAGGGTAGATTTATGTGTTTTTATGGTGGACCAAGTGAGGCCCACCGATCAATGGTGTGGATCTCACTTGGGACCTTTATTTGTGGCCGATGGACCACTTGGATCATCATGATCGTTCCATGATGGGGCCATTCTCCATGGACCCCATCATGATGTTTATTTCATTTTAAAAAGGTCATCTAGACCGTCCATAACGGTGGAGAATGGATCTCCACCGTTGATTTACATCTTTGATGGTCCTTCGTTCAAAGGGGCCCGTTGTTGTATGATTTCATGTAAGGGAGGGCCCATAATGACGGGGACCCTCCATCACAAGCCGTGTCCCACTCTCCATGTCTCTCTCTCTATTTTATTTTTATTTTATTTTATTTTATTTTATTTATTACAAAAGGATGGGGTGGCCCACTTGAATAGATCCCATCCTGATGTATTTATTTTACCCAAGTGGGGCCCACCTTTCACGCCATTCCCATGCCGCCCATCATATGGTGGCCCACTTCATCAGGGCCTACCATTTGAGAAAAAAAAATATATAATAAATAAAATTATATAACCGTCCAGCGTCCCAGACGCTGGACGTTGTGAAGGAAAAAAAAAAAAAAAAGAAGAATGAAAGAAAAGATTTTGGGTGGCCTCCTTGCATAGGCCCCACCCTGATGTTTATATCCGATCCGAGCCGTCCATCCTCTTACCCACGGCATTGTAGCCGTTGGGTAGAAGTTTGGAGCTGATCCAATCACCTGGTGGGCCATAACGTCAAAGGTCGCACCTTTACCATTCAAACATCACTTTCTTAGTTTATTTCACTTCCATGCATCAAAAAAATTCAAACTCTGGACTCATTTGGACGGCCTCGGGCCACTGATCGTAATGGCCGGAGCAGATTTCATTTTAGTGGGCCCCACAGGTGAAAAACTGCGGAAAAACCGCTTTCTTCCTAAATCTTTTTTTTTTTTTTTTTTTTTTTAAAAAAAACGAGTAGCAGAGGCGCTGCTGCCTCTGCCCATGTCAGACGCCCCAGCGGCGGGCGGTCAGCGGACGCCAAAAAAGGGGGGGTCCCACGGCTGTTGGTGTGGGCCCCACCTTAATGTTTACTTATCATCCGATCTGCCCATAAGGTGGCCCACCCTCTGAGGTGGGCCCTCTCCAAAAATGAGGCACATCCAAAGCTCAGGCGGCCCACACCACAAGAAACAGTGGTGATTAAATTCCACCATTGAAACCTTTTTGGGGTCCACACAAGTTTTGGATCAAGCTGAAATCTGTTTTTCCTATTCATTCAGGTCTGCATGACCTTATCAATGTGTTGGATGGAAAATAAATATTATGGTGGGCCCCACATGGGACCCACAGTGATGTGGTGCTTGCAATCCACCGTCCGTACGGACGGTGGAGCCCACTGTATATATGTGTGGGTGTGTGTGTGCGTGTGTATGCATGTGTGAGTGCATATGTGTGTGTGCGTGTGTATGCGTGTGTGTGTGCATGTGCAGATATATATAACAACATATATATATATATATATATATATATATGTACATATAATATTATATCACATATATTGTTTATAAATTATATATTAAACACAATATGATTGTGATGGTGGGCCTTCATGTGACCCCCGCCATGATGCATATGTTGCATCTAAACCGTCCATTTATTGGTTGTTGTAAAATTATTTCATGGCTTGTGCCAAAATGAACTAGATCTATGGTTCAAATGGGCCACCATGGTATGTGTATAGGGCCGTGTTGACCCATTATTGGCCATTCATTTAGGCCCACCTTGGTGCACATCTAAGACCATGGGATTAATCCCATTTGGCATGTGTAATGTCCATGGGATTAAGCCCATTTGGCATATCTAGAGCCCATGGGTTTCGGCCCATTTGATATATACAATGCCCATGAGATCCGACCCACTTATTCTATATAAGGCCACGGGATCTAAGCCCATTTGGTACACATAAAGCCATGGGATCAGGCCCATTTGAAGTGCATGGGGCGCAAATGGAATGGTCCATTGGACATATTTAAAACTCATGTGTGTAGTCCCACTTTGATGTATTTCATAGCCCATGAGTCATAGACCATTGCAATGTACATAAGGCTCCTTGGCGAGGCCCATTAACGTAGCCATTTGAAGAATGTAAGGCCCACGCAATTCGGCTCATTTGATATATCCAAGGCCCAGGGATCGAGGCCCAATGGATGTCCTTAGGGTCCATTGTAATGTACGTCTATCATGGATCGTGAAATGATATTTATGGTAAGTCGTGCCTAGAAAATAATGTTGGTTTGACGTCCACATTGTATGTACAATGTTGGTTAAATGTCCGCATTGTAACTTTCTTTAGGGCCCATTGACAGGTCCATAACCGTTGCTATTCATTGCCTCATAACATGCTTAGAATAATCCCATGACTCATGCCCATACGCATCATATGTATGCTTGATATGAGTAATGACTGATCATAGCATACGCCATTGGACAGACCATCTATGGGGCTCGTTATGTGACTGAGCACCGCACATGATCGCGCAGTACACACTGGATTGCTGCATGTTTTGACAGCGTGATTCATGCATCTCGCATACGTATGACTTGATCACTGCACGCCCTAGCGACATCAGGGCCGTGGCTCCACAGGTACATCGTGGATGGCCGTATTGGATACCGAAAATGCATATTCTAGCACTGTGGGCACTTAGGATGTCCTTGGGTGAGAGTCCCAGAACCTTTTTGGTACCAGGAGATGCTCCAACGTCTAGACCGAGTGGATACACGAGCGCCCGAGTGCCGAATACCAGTAGGCCGCGTCTCCCACTGTGTCGTGGTCGGTTGGAAGGGGGTGTGGCCTTATCCGCCTGAGTGAGAGGGCTATAAGCTAGGCTGAGTTTGACTAGCTCACAAATGAGTCCGCTATCGACGAGCCGGGTAGGTATTGGCATACTACTGGTCAGGCGGATAGTGAGGTCTTATCCGCTTGCTTGACTGTGCAGCTAGGGAGGTGGCAGTCTCTGCATGTGTATTGGACCCCGGTGATATCCAGAGAGGAACTGTATTGATATACGCATTTGAAGAGTACCGACTTGCTTGGATTGCATTTCGCATATGACATTTGGCTATGTAGGCCTTGCATTGCATCGGTGTGGCCGATGGCATTCATATCTCGCATCATGCCTTGCATTACACAGCCTTGGTAAATTCATGGACTTACCGCATACTTCCGTATTGTTCCGATACTGTACACTTGGCGTTTGCCTTATGCACACACTTACACCACCCTCTAAGCTTTTGTAAGCTTATGCACGATAGTTGCGTGCAGGTAGCGTTGGACAGCAGCAGCGCTGAGACAGGAGTGCACATCAGGACCTTTTGGAGCTTTTTGATCACCTTGTATTTCCCTTTCTGCATTGTACTTAAAATTGTTGTTATAGTGGATATGTGGTGATGTTATTTTGTGACTTGGTTATGTCTGTGGTTATGCTCCTTTACAAAAAAAAATTCATTCTGAAAATCCTCCTTGTAGGATTCCAGGATCGGAATCTGGCATTAGATTATCAGAAGCCGAGAATGGGGCACTACGGAGGCTATCGACACCGGATTCGGCAATCGGGATTCATATGAATCCGATTTTCGGGTTTGGGGCGTGACAGTTTTCATCCATAATTTGCTGATGTGATTGACATGGCTTCTTATCGCATTAGAATGTTAGGAATGCATGCATAATTATTTTGGCGAAGAGATTCGCCTAAATGCGCACTTTGAGTCGACATACTATATGTAGACTTAAGTGCGTAGTTTAAGTGTTTGTATAAATGCTTGTATTAGTATGTATTGAATTAAATGGTGTTATGACATTGATTTTTTAATTAATATGCTGATGTAAATGATTTCCTACATGTTAGCTATATGCATGATTTCATGATATGTATGAAATGCATGTGCTTGATGATTCACTTAAGTTGTATGTTATAACATGTGTTAACATGCTCACATTGTTGTATTTCAATTCCAATACTCTTACATGATTGCTGATATGGATTCATCATTGTTTGGGACTATACCTAGTCCAGGCAGTCAGTAACCGAGCAAGTTCGTGGTTGGCCTATCTTTGCTATGAACGACGCGTCGATGAACGCGAGCCGTGTTTTGGAGTTGGCGGCAGTGGTTAGGCCACATGAGGTGTTTTACGTACCTCATGTCGTTCGACTTGAGATGCGCTCGTGCTAGTCGAGCCTGTCAAGTAATCCGACTGGCCGTTGTATGTTCACCCTGTATGAGTCATAACTGCTTGAACCTAGGGTACTAAACTTACCATTGTAAACCCTGTCAACTATGGTACCTTGATCCACGAAGACTCATGAGCCGGGCATGGTGGTATGGGACACCATGGTCGAGCTGTCGGCCTACGCTGGGGCCACAAACCTCCCCGTAGTGACCAGTGAGCACCTATGTCTCGTGAGCAGATTATGGTGGTATGGGACACTATATTCTTGCTGTCGGCCTACACTGATCAGGCGACGAGTCCTTTGTAGTGACCGCGAGCGTATTATGAGTCTACGGGAGGCGACGACCCTTCCGTAGCAGTGAGAGTACAGTAGGCCTGTATTGATAAGGTGATGGGGGAGCGGTGCAACGAGTGCGAGCAACAGCCCTGGCAGCCCTTGCAGCGACCTACAAAATATACTTCATATGAGATTACTAGGAGTGACGACCCTAGACAGGATCTGTGTTGGGATTGATATAAGGGAAGTACCTTAGTTTCCTAATCCTGTTGTTTGAATGGACTAATAACAACTCGGAAATCATATCACCATTACATTGCATGTGCCTGGAAGATGTGGAGCACTTGAGGGACGATTGCATGTAGCGGTCGTAAGATGTTGCCATATGAGGGAGACCGTCGGTGAGGGCATCCATCACGTCATGTCATATTGCATTAACAACAGTATTAGGATTGTTTGATTTACTGCTTTACTATTATCGCATAATTGATTTGAGAACATGTTAATCCTTGCTCTATTATTCCACTGAGTTAGCTATTCATTTTCACGTTACGGGATGGTGTTTGTAACACCCACCAGACCCTGTCTTAGATGCAGGTGATGCAGCGATCCAGGAGGCAGAGCCGGATTATGATGAGGACCAGGACGAGTTCTCATATATGCAGTACCACGACGGCTTTGCTTAGGTGGCCTGGGTTGACGGGACTTCTCAGTGGGACTCTTTTGGGCATTTGATTTTGTTTATTTACATGTATATGAGACTCAGAGATGTATTCATACTTTAGAGACAGTCGAGATCTACTTTGTTTTCCATACAGTGATATATATATTCTTTTAGTCTTCCGCTTGCTTTTATCACTGAATCTGGAGTATGAATTACAGTTTTGGTATTCTTTTACTCATGTGAATGCTTTAACTCAGACAACATTGAATCATAATCATTTTTGTTGCATAAGTGACGGTCTGGAACTCGGGAGTTGAGTTTATACACGACCTCCGTTTTCAGGGTGTTACACGTTCATACGTCATGTTTAAGGTATGAAAGACCTTAGATTGACCTTAGGGTAGGTCATTTCGGATACATAATTCAATCGGATCATTTTATATGTGTTTGGTCTGCTCTTTGACTAGTCCTGGACTCTGTTCGACTAGTCCTAGCACTGGCTCGACTGGTCCAAGAAATTCTAAGACCAGTCCTAAGTTTGTTTGAATTTTTTTAAATTTTTTGTCGAGTCATAACCAATCTTAGAGACTGCTCGACCGTTCATGTGAATAGTGAATAACTCCTTCACGACCAATCCTCCAGCCACGACTCGAACCCCAGTGACTATTTCATCACCACACGACCAGTCATGGGCGGGTCATGACCAGTTATGGATGTCACGCGACCGGTCATGCAGTACTTACAACTAGTCGTGGAATGGCTTTATCCGATCGCGCTCAAAATTTAAAAAATCTGTTGGTCCTACGACCAGTCGTAGTGTCCACAAGACCAGTCGAAGGTACGACTTCTACACTTATAAATAGAGACGATTTTCATATTTGATATCCAATTTAAGTAAAATCAAGACATCACTCTGAGAGATAAGTTAGTTATTTATTTAAGCTATATTGTGCTCATTTAGTATTCTCTTTTTGTAGCTTTCTTTGCATTTAATTTTGAATTTTCATATTCCAATTATATTTGAAAGAGGAATTGAGTTATTCCCATTTCTTGGAATCAAAATCAAATCAAGCTAGCCAAAGGTGCTTTAACTCTAAAATCAATTTAGAACCTAGAACCATTTCATAAGTGAGTTTGGACATTGAACTTCTACGTTGAAATTCTACTCCGATTTGGTTCTTCCAGGCTGCAACAAAAGGAGAAATCCAGGTATTTTACATTTGTGTAAATCTTCTGTTTTTTATTTCTTTTGATATTAAGCCAGAAAAATCTCATTATTTTGATTATCTGAGGAGATCCGAAGAACTCAGAGTGTGGGGTTTTTGAATTGTGTAAACCCTCTTGAAAGACACAATTGTGAGGGTTTTAGGTGAACATAGAAAAACCTATTTTCATAGTGAACGCTAATATCTATTATGTGAGGATATTATGAGTGGAGTAGCTGTGTGGCTGTTGTTTAGCAGTTGGTGTACACACAAGTGAACCACTATAATTCTTTGTATTTGGATGTGTGGTTTATTTTCTATATATTTTATCATTCAAATTTGTGGAATGTATTTGTAGATGTGAATGTTGTAATCTTTTACATTTCAAGTATTGTGGTGTATGTTGTAATAACTTAGAATTCCTTTCTAGTTATTTCCTTTTTATTCCTCTTCAGTTTGAGTTTTTGATACTCAAATCGTTATAGTAAGGCTATCCTGCCATAAACCCTTGGTTTTTATGGTGTAAGTTATCCTTAAAACAACGTTGGTATCAACCTCTCAATACTAAAATTTTGAGGTTGCTTTACATTTTCGTATTGTGGATTGTTTAAAATGCTACCTTTCCTTTAATTGTTTAAATTCTGCTGTTATCATTTTAATTTGGCATAGTCCTATTCATCTCTCCCCCCCCCCTCCCCCTCGCTCTATAACATATAGCTCGGCTTTTTTAATTATGACCGCAAGGATTGAGCTGCCAAATAAGATTATCCTCATTCCTCGACTGGGGTTCTAGAAGATAAGATTTATGCAGTAAAAAAAAGTCTTCTGAATTGAGCGAGGGTGTTATGCCCCAAACTCAGAAACTAGGATCACAAAATTTTTGATCACTGAATCTGGCGCTGACAACCTCCATAGTATCCCATTCTCGCCTCCTAGCGTCCATTCACCAGGTTCCGATCCTGGGATGCTATGAGGAGAATTTTCAACATCAATTTGATTCATGATAAGCATAACCAAAGGCATAACCCATAAACAACAGCTAAAAACTCCATCACATTTTCACTATGATAAAAAACTTTATAAGTACAATGAGCATAAAGGGAAATACAATGATAATGGACAAAAGCTCCAAGATGATCTGCTATGTGTTCCTGCCTCAACACTGTTGCGGTCTAACGTCACCTACACACAACAGTCGTGCATAAGCTTATGGAAAGCTTAGAGGGTGATGAAAGTGTGTGCGCAAGGTAGTAATGTAATTATACAATATCAGAGTAATGTGAAACATGTTGATGAATCCATGAATACCATTAGCCGTGTCGAGGCTATGCGATGCAAAGCATGGATGATGTTGGTCATACCAAGGCCATGCGATGCGAGATGCAACTCAAGCATATGAATCCTCATCTAAGCCACATATCAATACAGCTCAAATCTGGAATATCACCAGGGTCTAGTACACTCCAAGCCAGATTGCTGTCCCATCGCGCACAATAAGGTGAGTGGAAGAGACCTCACTATTCGTCTGTCAATATCAGACTTGACTCGTCAATAGCAGACCCATTCCTCGAGCTGATCAAACTCAGCCTAGCTTTGCCCCCTCCTCTTGGGCGGGTAAGGCCGCACCCCTTTCCAACCGACCACGATATAATGGAAAGTGTGGCATCCTGGTAATCAGCACTTGGCTCTCGTGCACCCACTCGGTCTATACGTTGGAGCAACCTCCTGGTACCATAAGGGTTTAGAGACTTTCACCCAGGGATATCTATAGCACCCCATGTAGAACAAGATTTTCGATATCCAATCCTATCAACCATGATATGCCTGTGGAGACTACAGCCCTGATGTCGCTAGGGCGTATAGTAACCATGTAACACAATGCGAAATGCATGAATCACACTATCCAGTCATGTAGCAATCCTACGCGTATCGTGCGCTCATGTGTGGCATCACCGCCTACCTAAGAGCCCATAAACAATCTGCCTAAAGGCATATGCTATGATCAATCACTCCTTATATCAAGCATATATATGATACGTATGATCATGAATCATGGAGCTATACTAAACATGTTATATGGCAATGGATTCTTATTCGTACGAAGATGGGCCTAGACGGCCTACACACTACAAGTATGGGCCTAACAGTGGGCCTTCGAGAGAGTCACAATGCAGACATTTAACCACCATTTCTCTACAATGTGGACATCAAACCATCATTGCTCCCAAGGCACGAATATATCGAATGAGCCGAATCAAATGGGCCGAATCAAATGGGCCGAATCAAATGGGTCGATTCAAAATGGGCCTAATACACCTCATAAACAGGGGCCTATCATACATCAAGTGAGTCACACCATCTCCCCATTCATCTAGCCTTAGGGATCAATTAAGAGAACTTCAAATAAATCATAACGCAAGATTATCTGGACCACACTCCGAATAACAGTGGTGATAATGATTTCCACCATCGAAATCCCCAAGGCCCACCATAACATTTATTTTCCATCCAATCTGATCATAAGGTCACACAGACCTGAATAAAAGAAAACAAATTTCATGTTGATCCAGATTCTTTGTGATACCAAGAGGATTTCAATGGTAGACATTCAATGTTCCACTGTATTTAGCAGTGGCCCACCTGATAAGTAGATCTGTCTTATTTTTTTACCCAAGCCTAGATGCAATCTAACCAAATGGATGGATGGCTTAGATATATCACATATATCAGTGGTGGGTCCCACTCGATAGACAGAGGGGCGTGGTGGATATAACACATGCCACGATGGGCCCACAAAACTTGCTGGCTCAATTCAGCATCTATTTAGCTGTTGCAGGTGGGCCAACCAACCTCTTCAATAGTAGGTGGGTCCCACGTAGAGCCCACTGTAAATACAATATACATTATATATGTATATATATGCATGTATCAGGGTGCGCCCCACCCAGACCGTCCAGATGGACGGCTGGGGTGAAACTCACTCATCTTGGTGAGGTCCCGAAACTTGGCCCACAATAGATGAATGATTTGGACGGTGAGGGTTGCACCTCACGTGATGACGACAAGATAGTAGATATATAGCTGTTGTAGGTGTGCTGGCTGTAAGGTGGGTCCCACGTAGGGCCCACCACAACATGTATATATAACATATGTATTATAATATAATATATAATATATCATATTATATAATATATTAATATTATATTTATAAAAAATCTATGTCCAGGCCTAGGACGGCCTAGACATGCACATACATCATAGTAGCCCGCAAGTGAGGTGGGCCCCACCGTCCAGATACAGTGGACGGTTTGGATATACACTGTGGTGTGGCCCACCCAAAATGGATGGATGTCATGGGTGGGTCCCATGGACCCCACCGTCAACACACTACCCTGCTAGTCACCCTCACTAGGGAGCCTTACCAACACCTTAGCGTTGAAAAGAGGTATCTTTCACTCAACCTACCAATGGAGCCGTGGGTGGGTCCCACTGTTCAAATGAGGTATCTTTCACTCAGTCTACCAGTTGAGCTATGGATGTCGGTATGGAAAACGAGCCCCACACGGACATGGGTGTAAGCCCTATATCCTAGACCGTACTGTTCCATAGACTTCAGCGGTCTTTCTGGTCGAATTTCGGTAACCTTCGACCCTTAACCGATATTTACGTGCGACCCTGATTCACATGCCGTCAACTCAAGTCAACTCAACCTAAGACTTGTACCATAGAGACCATGCCGTCGCCGCGGTTCAGATGCCACGACAAGCTCGCCGAGGCGATACTCTGGTCAGGAGATGTGGGCCAGTGTTCAGTGTGAGGAAAATGCCGCTCGTCGCAAAACCCAAGAGAATCTCTACAACATGTCACCTCAATCCATCAATCAATCCCATCAAGGGTCAAGTACATGTCAAGTACACATCACCTTTCATTCATTTCTAAGAAACCCCAAAGTCAAAAGTTTCTTACACAAGCCCATACTTTTCTTACACCATTTGCCACAAAAGTCAAAAAGTTCTTACACCCATCACTCACCACATCCATCACTCCATCACCCATCACTCTTTCTCTTTCTCTCTCTCTCTTTACAACTCTCTTTCTCATTTTTTTCAAACCATTCCCAAGAAAGAAAGAACTCCACACGTCCAAGCCTCTCCCTCTCTTCTAAGCTACAAGTGTGGCCCACCTTTCCTACCCTTTCATCTCCCATCTCAACCATCCAAACCTCATCTCCTCTGTTGGAATCAAAGCTAAGGAGCAAAGGAAGCTAAGGGAGCAAGAAGATCGAACGGAGGGTGTAACACCCCGAGTTTTCAGGGACTGTGTAAGAACTCGACTCCTAAATTTTCAGGTGTCATGGGTGTCTTAATGGGCTTCATATTTTGATTACATTTAGATGATCTCATAAACAATGAAGGATTTAACATGGCATGAAGTATAAATACATCATAAAGCAGTATCAATTACTACTAAATTAAAAATATACAAATGATAAATTTAAAATCATCTAAATAGGGAACTAGTCTCACCCATACATGACCCAAGGTGACTATGGCCCTGGTCCATACCCCGTGGCGGCCCGAACTCAACTAAAAAGATCCGTCGAAAGTCTGAAAGTAAGAAAGCTCCTCTTTCCTATCCTTGCTCACCTTGCTTGACTCGTCGAGCTCCACCTCACCTACATCTAGTAAAGAGTCTAGTTGGTGTTTTAAAACACTATCCCAGAGTAGGAGTGAGTGATCAACTCAGTGGGTGCTATTAATCTTAAGTTACAATAGGCATCAATTATAATATGAATTTAATGAAACACATCCAATCATCAACACCTACCAACTCTCATTAAAATGCATGCATGTAGAATGATATGATGCATGCCCTCGCCACAACGCTCCCTCGAGCGACTCCATCTAACGATCGCGTATGTCAGTACTCCCTCAGAGCGACCACGACTTCCGAGTCGCCACCCTAACTAATGCGATGCAATGCGATCGTGTTAGCCGAGTTATTAGTTAAGTCCATTCATCCAGAAGGTTGGGAAATCTGATACACCCCACGTATCAATGCCTTAAACGGCTTGCAAGGCCAAGACCCCCCCATACGTGAGGTTGAGTCCTCAAGGTCCGTAATCCCATCGAGTTTCTCATCCCCAACTTCAAGCACATACGGACTGCCGAGAGAAAGGGATCGCTCGCGGTCACTATAGGGAGGCGCGACACCCCAGCATAGGCCGACAGCTCGGACACAGTGTCCCATTCCACCATGCCCATCTCACGAGGTTATGGACCGATTTTAAGTGGGTTATTGATGGGCTACAATGGTTGCAGGGTGGTTCAAGTTCCATACATATGTGAGTAATTAGGGTTAATATTTAAGGTTGGTCAGACAGTAGACTAAACCGCAAGAGTCAGGAGAGTGTGAGATGAGTGACATAGGGCACAAGAGACTCATGCAGTCGAACTGCAGCCACCCAAACACACCTGCCCAAATTCATAGGTTTAATCTCCAGACGGTCCTACCGATGGGACCACCTTCGCTCTCCTCATGATTCTGGCCAACCCAAGGGCACAAATAGTGATCCATAGCATGCCGACTAACAATGTATCGCTAGAACAAAAAATGCATGTTCTCACACATATCAACATATAATTCATATTCTCATATCATGCTAGACTAACCATATCAAGAAATAACTGCATGTGAGCGTGTGTGTGTGTGTGTGGGTGAGGAAGATAAGGACTTCCTCCATCTCAAGAACTTGCATACATAAGGGTAATGACATCATACATATTATGAAGCGGCAATTCATGGGAAAATTAATAAGGAATAAGCATAAATCATTCAATCACCAAATCATGTGAGAAATAAGGAACAACGTCATGAGCATCAAATATACCATTTCATACAATTTTCAATAAGCATGCAATTCCTTGGGATTCTCTAGGTTCTCCAAAATGACATACAAGCAATCAAAATCATTAAACTAAAAAAGGAATTAGTGTTAGGCCACCTAAGAGCAATAATGTAATGCCTCGAAAAAATCCGTACAGAGACTCGAGTACCAACTCGATTAGAAATCACTTAAGATTAATTCCTTTAGAAATTAAGCGTAAGTTAACTAGCGTGATGCTAGTTTAGCTGTGAAATCGTCCCTGATCGCTTTAAATACGTTCTACAAGACCCAAAACTTGTAGAAGCAATGACACTATAGTACCCTGAAATCTATGATTAAACTCTAAACCCATTTGCTCTCAGGAACCCTTTGAAACTTCATATTGGATTTAGACCGCGCATCGAAAGTCCGATATCCACAATCTTAGACCGTTATAACCGCTTAGCTGGACTTGACAATCATTTCAAAAATCAAGCCCAACCGATGCTCTGAGGCTATTTCATTGAGCTTGGAGCAGGGAGTGTGAGAAAGAGTGAAATTCATTAAAATTTAAATGGGATTTAAACGAATCTGGCACGTTTCGTTTGCGGGTTAAGTATAAGCATTCAGACCGTCGGAATCGGACCCCAATACACCCTCGGATCAGGGAACATTTCTCACTTAGGTCAGTGTACTTGGAATCCTCGATCGAGTCTCCGTGACCGCTGAACTGAAACTGGTCCACCACGTGCGATCTGGGGACTCTACCAAACTAAAAACTTCATATGAGCAGGATCCGATATACATGAGCTTAATTCCGACCTCGTTCGGCCAGGGGACCTCCCGAAACACTCTTTTGGATCGAAAAAGACCCGATTTGGTTATAACACAAGTATACCCTTGTCCCAAGTCTATTTAGGTAAGGTTTTAGCCTATATAAGGGCTGTAAACCCTCTCATATCTCTCCCATCCAATTTTGCAAGAAACCCTAGAAAGTGGTGAGAGAGAAAGAGAGAGTTAGTGAGAGAATTTGTGAGAGAATTTCTTGCCTCCTGCTCCAGCTTTTGCACGTAACAAAGCACCGCCTTCAAATCACTTTCTCGATGATTCCAACTCCCTTCTAGGTAAGAAAACCCTAACCTATAGCTGTTTTAAGGATTCTTTTGATTCAAATAGAGATGTAGCTTATATATCTTGTGCATTAGGTCGCCGTAACGCCGTTGACGAAGCGTAGACTTTCTATTCGAATTGATACGCGTCTAAGGCGAAAGGTGAGGATTTTAGACGCTTAGATTGACTGATTCCAAAGCTTTCAATGTCATTTAATAGTAGATTATCGATAAGAACACCGTTTGACATGTAGACATACTGTCCGTTTTCCATTTCGACTGCGTATGGGAAATATGAGATTTAGGGTATTTTAGGTATTTGTAGGAAATACTGTTTACGTCCGTATTTTGCTGAAATGATTGCCATGGGTATTTGTTGTGTTAGGATATTAGAAATGCATGCATGATCTGTTTGGCGAAGAGGTTCGCCCTAATGCGCACTTTGGGTCGACATACGCTATGTAGACTAAAGTGTGTAGACTAAGTGTTTGTATAAATGTTTGTATTAGTTTGTATTGAGTAAATGGTGTTGTGAATTAGTTTTGAGATTGAATTCTCAATTAATATGCTGATGTATATGAATTCCACCGTGTTGGCTACATGAATTGATTTCATTATATATATGAAATGCATGTGTTGGTTGATTTGCTTACGTTGTATGTTATAACATGTGTCAACATGCTTGTATTATTTATATTCATTTTAGTTACTCTCATATGATTACTGATGTTGTGTACAAATGCTTGGGGCTATACGTTAGTCCAGGCAGTCAGTAATGGATTGAATTCGTGGTTGGCTTCTATTTACCACAAAGGATGCGTCGATGAACGCGAGCCATGTTTTGAGTTGGCGGTAATGGTTAGGCCACACGAAGTATTTTATGCACTTCATGTCGCACAGCTTGAGATGCGCTCGTACTAGTCGAGCCCGTCAAGTAACCCGACTGGCCATTGTATGTTCACCTTGTATGAGTCATAATTGTTTGAACCTAGGGTACTTAACTTACCATTAAAAACCCTGTTAACCATGATACCTTGATCCATAAAGACTCATGAGCTGGACATGGTGGTATGGGACACCGTGGTCGAGCTGTCGGCCTACGCTGGGGCCACAAACCTCCCTGTAGTGACCAGTGAGCACCTTTGACTCATGAGCTGGGCATGGTGGTATGGGACAATACATTCGAGCTGTCGGCCTACTCTGATTGGTGACGAGCCCTTTGTAGTGACCTCGAGCATATTCTGAGTCTACGGGAGGCGACGACCCTTCCGTAGCGACAAAAGTACATTAGGCCTGTATTGATAAGGTGATGAGAGAGTGGTGGAACGAGTGTGAGCAACAGTCCTGACAGCCCTTTCAGCGACCTATAAATGTAACATCATATGAGATTACTAGGAGTGACGACCCTAGACAGGATTTATATTGGGATTGATATAAGGAAGGTACCTTAGTTTTTCAATATTGTTGTATGAAAGGACTAATAATAACTCGGTAATCATTATACATATCACACTGCATGTGCCTGAAAGATGTGGAGCACTGAGGAAAGAAAGCATACCGCGAACGTAAGATGGTGCCACATGAGGGAGTATGTCGGTGAGGGCATCCATCATGTCATTTCATGATTGCATTAATAATAGTATCTAGGAATGTTTGTTGCTTACTTTACTATTATCGCGTGATTGATTTGATAATATGCTAATCTTTGCTCTATGATTCCACTGAGTTGATCACTCACTCCCACATTACGGGACGGTGTTTGCAACACCTACCAGACCCTGTCTTAGTTGCAAGTGATGAGGTGATTCAGGACGTAGAGCCAGACTTCTACGAGGACTAAGACGAGTTCTCGCATATGCAGTTCGCTGACGACTTTGAGTAGGTGGCCTGGATCGGCGGGACTTGCTAGTTGGACAGTTATACGACATTTTATTTTTGGTTTGATTTATGTATATGTGACTCAGAGATGTATTCATACTTTGGAGATAGTTTGAGATTATTTTATTTTCATACAGTGATATATATATCCTTCAGTCTTCTGCTTGCGTTTTATCACTGGATCTGGAGTATGAATTGCAGTTTTGGTATAATCTTACTCATGTGAATGCTTTAACTCAGACAACATTGAATCATAAATATATTTATTGCATAAGTGATGGTCTGGAACTCGGGAGTCGGGTTCCTACACGACCCTCAATTTTCAGGGCGTTAAAAATAGTCCGCACCTTCAGATCGTTGGAGGCTTGATAGACGACCTAAAAGTGAGGGTTTTAGGGGTTGGCCGGCCGAAATCCCTAAAGCAAGCTCTTGCACGTGAGAAATCCAAGCCAAACCGTTCTCAATACATGGGTTTTAAGAAAAAGGGTGAAGGATCTTACCTAGATGCTTCATGGAATGATTATTGTGGTGGTGGTGGTGGATTTCCTTTGGAGAAAGGAGTAGGGAGTTGCAATGCTTGATCTCCTTGGCCCCACCATGATCTAGGGTCCACCTTGGATCTCTTCTACACTCTTTCTTTCTTCTCTCCTCTTTGCTCCTTGGTGGTTGGGGTAAAAAGGAGAGTTGTGAGAGAGCTAGAGATGGGTTGTTGGAGAATGGGGGAAATATGAAGGAGGGAGCTTGATTGTTGAAGATTGAAGGAAGCTATGAGGGGGATTTGTTGTTGGATAATGGAAGAGGATATGAGGGAAAGGAATTTGTATTTATTAGAGAGTGGTGGGAGATATGAGACAATGGCAAGGGTTTATTTCCTAGAGTTGGGCCCTTTAGCCATAAGTTTTTTTAAATTCCCAAAATAGCCACTAGGACTATTTATTGGTGTTGGGATGACCCTAACATTTCTTTGGCCTCTAAAATTGGTGTGAAGGTGTCTCATGACCCAATGAGGGGTCATGCAAAGTTTAGGGATAAACAGATCAACGAAGGTGGGGTTTGATCATATGGTTGGGATCTTCAAATGGCCTTGTGGGGACCATTCTAGTTGTTGGGGCAGTTCTGGTGGTCCCCTGGCCATGAAACTTATAGGGTTTGTGGTTCATGGCCCGATGAAGGGCCATACAAAATTTAGAAATGATCGGATATGAGGTTTGGTCGTATAGGTCTGATTTATGATCAACAGTCATCATGCCATGATCGGATTTCAAATTTTGTGGATGGGTGTAGGACACTACATTAGACCTTTACCATAAATTTAAAAAAAATTTGACGACTGAAAATTCCAGAGCCTCAGTTTCATTATTCAATGCCAGATTTTCACTTTAGCCTTGGATGGGTTGACCAGTGCTGTTGGAACGGCTCAAAAAATTACTTCTGGGTGCCTAATGAGTCCGTGGTCCATGATGGACCACAAGCCCAGTGAGATCTAAGGTTCTTTAAGTTTTTATAATTTTTTGACCTTCCTGTGCCGTGGAATAGCCCAAATGGGCTGATGCTAAGTATAAATGGTCATTTGACTAGGTGGCTTGCACTAGGCCCTATCATAGCCTGAGTGATCTATTCTAACAGACTAATCATAGGTTAATTAACTTGTGGTATCCCACCACAAGCGGTTTAAACTAATGGTCCTACAGCAAATCCTACGTGGACACCCCAGGACACCGTGTTGGTTGGACGGGATGTTATAGGGATTGATTTGGTCTATTAGTTAAGATCTGGGCCTTATCTGAGTTGGCATCAGTTAGATCTTTAATTTAGTTTTACTTATCTTGATTAGTTAGTGACGGGTCGGTTAGATATGGGTCCTATGTGAGTAAATCATGGGGCTACACCTGATGTTCAAGTGATCGGGCGAATTCAGTGGTTTCCTACGGTTAATTAATCAGACTTGTGTGGTTCTTTACTGGTACTACCCCTATATAGACGAACATTAAGTGCTAATGGTCATTTAAGTGATATTATAAGTTAATTTTAAAAAAAAAATTTAAGAATTTTTAAGAATTCAAAATAATGAAAATCCAAGTTGTTACAATCTACCCCCCTTAAAAACAATTTCATCCCTAAAATTGTCTAAAGTTAATAAGGAAAGATATTATTATTTTATTTGCCTAAGTTTCATTGATTTCAAGTTTATATGGTAGGGTGTATACTATCTATGCTAGTTTGGCTCATTTTAGTCTACCCACCTTAAAACTTTTTCACCCTGATGGTTTAGTACAATTTATTCAATTATCTATTTATTTTTAAAGGTTTGAATTCATGATGACGATTTCCCTCTATGTAGAGTAAAAATATTTATTTTCAATGTTAGACCAACACGGAGAGACGGTTATAGTGGGCTTGAACCCGATACGTTGATCATATACCTGATCAGGGTAGAAGGCTCATTGTATCCCTTCTTCATCCTGGTGGATCCTGGTCTTCTGCTTGGTCAAAGCAGTGAGTCCATTTGTAGTCGTACAGGATTGAGAATTGGGTCAAGCCGTGAATGCTTCGCAGGCGTATGCTTCTGTTATTTCGTAGTCTGATCAATCTAAATGTTTAGGGAACGACCATTGTTAGAAAGTTTAATCTCTTATTTATAAGGTTATCCTTTGGGTCTTGGTCTACGAGAGTCCTCATTTTAATTCATATCCAATTTGGGGTTTAATAATTTTCTCAACATGCTCATGGGTAACGATCATTCTAAAAAGATATTTTTTTAGACACAATTTTTTTTTTACGAATTACCATTTTAATCATATGACTGGTGGGTTAATCGCAGACTACACTTTGGTTTCATAAATTTCAATAATGAAGGAATAGTCGAGATTCTAAGGTATTCGAGAGGTTTAGAGTGCTAATAACACCAGTAAGGGCGCAGGAAGGCAAAGATGAAGGATATCATCTTCTTGATTTTGTTGGAACCTTGAGTCCATAAGAGAATGGAAAAATCTAATATATTTTACTATAGTTCGCCTCTAACATGAGCTTACAGAGTGTTAAACTATGGAACTTAATCCTACTTAAGGGTCCTAACTTAATTGAACCAAAACAACTTAAACAAATATATATATATATATATATATATATATATATATATACACATATATATATATGTAATTAAACTTAATCACGGAATGATTCCTAGCACGATTATAAATAATTCCTAAATAGACACTCAATGTTAAACTTTAATATGAAAAGGCATGACTATTTTATTGGCAACAATACATGCAAGTATTCACAAAGTGACAAGAGAATTTCAATCCATACATTCACATCGAATTCTAAAATACCATTGGCATGGCCAGTTACATGTTATAGCATGGATTCAAGGATTACTAGATATGCTAAACGAAAAGTAAACACAAGCTAATTAAGCAAATTTCTAAGCATCCTTCAGTATATGAGATTAGTCCTAAACAACTTAAAGCAAACTACTAGTCATCAGTAGATTCGTGGTGCTACTTTTCTGAGTCTGGCGAGAGTGGAGGCACTTCTTCGCCTTGGCTGCAATAGATCAGGGCCTTTATAGCCCGATACATCTTCTTGTTCCACTTTTCCTCTTCGCTTAGTGCCTAGCTTGGCTCTCCTTGATTCTCTGCTACCTCGGCCTTGAGCGCATCTAAGCGCTTATGCATATCTGGGATAGTAAGCGGCTCCCTGCCAACTTCTTCGATCTCGTCAGCTCTTTCCACCTCTTCAGCTTCATCCTCACCCTCATCCTCATCGCTTCCATCGCTCTCCTCTACTTCTTCAACAGGTTCCCTGTATTGGTCGATGTGGGCCTATCGCTGCTTGGGGCCTATTCTCATATTGTTCAACATACTATCGCCCAATATCTGTGCCGGTATAAAGTTTCCATCCGTTCCACCCACACCGTATAACTAGGCCAACCAATAGACCAGGCGACCAAAAGGGAGACATACATCCTTCCACGTTGCCCTTGAGGCCCTTACTATCTAGTGGAGTACTACGCTGGGGAGGCATACATCTGCTCCCTGGCCTATCTGATATAAAAGCTCCACCATATAGCAAGAGCACTCGGTACAGTTCTTCAGCCTCGGATAGACATTGTGGGTACAGATGCGGTGAAGCGCACGATACTCTAGAGTCAAGTTGGATGAGTTCAAGCCGAAATCACGCCTCCATTGGGCAACTCGCCCACACAAGAAGCGAGTCCGCTCGTTGCGAGCTTGACTTGTATCCAAGTTTCCTTCCTCAATCTACACTTCGCCTCGTGAAACTCAAAGCACATTGGTAATCTGCTCCACCCCAAATTGGAACCTCTTGCCACCCACTATAAGATCAAAGCCCAAGGGCTTGAATTGAGGATTTCTGATCCGCACATAGAAAGCCCTAGCTCGACCTTCATCTGCCTGCGAGTCTCCATAGAAAATGGGACCCCATCCCTTTTCCATAAGCCAACCGAGTAGGGCAATATGTAGAACAATTTCTCTTCCATGGTGTAACATCCCGAAAATCGAGGGTCGGGTAGAAACCCAACTCCCAAGTTCCAGAACGTCACTTATGCAACATAGATAATGATAAATGCATGTTGTCGGTAAAATGGCATTAAACAAGATTGAGATTAAGCTAAAAACAGCATATCATACTCTAGAGACAGTTAAATTAGCAAGCGGAAGAATGTGATAAATATATAGAATATATGAACTGTTGTATGTCTCCAGAGTGTGAACATGTTACCAGGGTAAACATATACATGTATACTCCAAAAATGAAAAGAAAAGAATATACATGAGTGCTCCAAAAATATAAAATGACAAGTGTCAAGGCATCTAATCAACCTTCCTGTAATCCCGTCGATCAGATCACGCATAAAGGAGGGATCCTCCTCATCATCATCAAGTCCGGCTCCGCCTCACAGGCCGCGCCATCATCTACAATTACAAAAGGGTCTGGTGGTGTCCAGAATACCGTCCCGTAACGTGGGAGTGAGTAATTAACTCAGTGGAATCATAGAGCAAAGATTAACATGTTATCAAATCAACCACGCATTAATAGTAAAGCAAACAATCAAACATTCCTAGATACTGTTATTAATGCAAGCATGAGATGACATGATGGATGCTCTCACCGACATTCTCCCTTATACGGCACCATCTTACACCCACGGCATTCTTTCTTCCCACAGTGCTTCACATCTTCTAGGCACATGCAATGCGATGTGGATATGATTACCGAGTTATTATTAATCCTTTCATACAACAGTATTGAGAAACTAGGGTACCTTTCTTATATCAATCCCAACACAGATCCTGTCTAGGGTCGTCACTCCTAGTAATCTCATACGATGTTATATTTGTAGGTCACTGCAAGGGCTGCTTGGGCTGTTGCTCGCACTTGTTGCACCTCTCCCCCATCACCTTATCAATACAGGCCTAATTATCCTTAAGACTACATCAGGCTCGTCGCCCCCATGTGGTGTCAGGATAAACTCAAGGTCACTACAAAGGGCTCGTCACCTGATTAGTGTAGGCCGACAACAAGAATATAGTGTCCCATACCACCATAATCTGCTCAGAGTAGGGTGCTCACTGGTCACTATGGGGAGGTTTGTGGCCCCAGCATAGGCCGAAACTCGACCACGGTGTCCCATACCACCATGCCCGGTTCGTGAGTCTTTAGGGATCAAGGTACCATGGTTAACAGGGTTTTCAATGGTAAGTTCAGTATCCTAGGTTCAAGCAGTTTGACTCATACAGGATGAACATACAATGGCCAGTCGGGTTACGTGACGGGCTCGACTAGCACGAGCGCATCTCAAGCTGAACGACATGAAGTGCATGAAACACTTCGTGTGGCCTAACCACTGCCGCCAACCCAAAACATGACTCGCGTTCATCGACGCGTCCTTCGTGGCAAATAAAAACCAACCACGAATTCGATCCATTACCGACTTCCTGGACTAGGTCATAGCCCCAAGCATATGTAGTGTGAATCAGTAATCATATGAAATAAATGAAATTGAAGTGCAAGTAATTCCAGCATGTTATCAGTATGTTATAACGTTCATCATAAGCAGTTAACCATACACGAGTATTTCACACCTAAGGTAGTCAATTCAAATAAAACAAGCATAGAGGAAATCATGTGCATCATCAAGATAGTTGAGAATCCAGTCTCAACGCTAGTCTACTACACCATTTACTCAATACTTACTAATACTTACATTTATACAAGCACTTCGACTACTCAACTCCAACGTACTGGACGTATGTTGATTTCGACGTATAATATGACAAATCCTTATGACAAGGAGATGTCTAATACACAACAATCATGTTCTTACATTCAATACATAAGGCAGGCATAAATCATATTGATTTAGGCATTTCAACAAACACTTAGTCTACACACATTCGTCTACATAGTATATGTCGGCCAATATGTGCGTTAGGGCGAATCTCTTCGCCAAACAGATCATATACGCATTTCTAATATCATAATACGACAAATAGCCATGGCAATCATTTCAGCAAAATACGGACTTATACCGTATTTTCTATAAATGCCTAAAATATCCTAAATCTCATATTTACCGTACGTTTACGAAACAGAAAACGGACAACATGTTGTATATGTCAAACGGCATTGTCGTCGATAATCTACTATTAAACGACATTGAAAGCTTTGAAATCAGTCAATCAAAGCGTCTAAAATCCTCACCTTTCGCTTTAGATGTGTATCGTTTCGAACGGAATGAATACGCTTCGTCAACAGTGTCAATACAACCTAATGCACAAGTACATCAGCTACTTTGCTATTTGAATCAAAGAAATCCCCAAATCAGCAAGTGGTTAGGGTTTTCCTTACCTAGAAGTGCGTTGGAATCACCGGAAAATTGATTTGAACGCCTTGCTTTAGCACGTGCAAGAACTAGTACAAGTGGCAGGAAGATCTCTCCCACACTCACTCACAATCTCTCACTTTCTCTCTCTCTCTAGCTAGGGTTTCTAGCAAATTCGGATGGGTGAGATATGTGAGGGTTTAAAGCCCTTATATAGGCTAAAACCTTTCCAAATTAGGCTTGAGAACAAGGTACACTTATTTTATGTCCAAATACGGACTGTTCCGTCTCAACGGAGCATTTCTGGAGGTCCCCTGGCCGAATGCGGTCGGACTTAAGCTCATGGATACTGGATCCTGCTCACATCAAGTTTTCAGTCCGGTAGTGTTCGCAGATCGCACGTGGCGGTCCAGTTTCAGTTCAGCGGTCATCGTACCTAAATTAGGTCTACAAGTCTCATGATATGAATGAGAAATTTTTTCTGATCCGAGGGTGAAATTTGGCTAAATTCTGACGGTCTGAACGCTTAATAATAACGCGCAAAGTCTCTTGCCAGATTTGGATTTAAATTTCCAAATCTAACCATTTTCTCACTCTCTTCACTCCAGGCTTAATGAAATAGCCTCCGTACATCGGTTGGGCTTGATTTTTGAAACGATTGTCAAGTCCAGCCAAGCGGTCATAACGGTCTAAGATTGTAAATATCGGACTTTCGACGCGCGGTTTAGATCCAATACAAAGTTTTAAAGGGTTCTTGAGAGCAAACGGGTTTAAAGTTTGATCCTAGATTTCAGGGTATCGTAGCGTCAACGATTCTATAAGTTTTGGGTCTTGTAGAACGTATTTAAAGTGATCAGGGACAATTTCACAGCTAATCTAACGTAGCACTAGTTAACTTACGCTTAATTTCTAAAAGAATTAATCCTAAGTGATTTCTTTGGCTTTGGAATTGGGTTCTGAGAGGTTACCAAGGTGTTATGGTTGACCAATCGCCTAAGGACGTCTAACCCCAGGTTGGCAAAAATCTGGGGTGTTACACACGGAGGCTTCAAAGGCGACGTTGCATACGTAAAAATTTCCTACTTCATCAACGGGCAATTGGGGTGTTTGAATCGCGAGAGCCCTTCGAGAGCGGACTTCTGCAATTTCCTTTCCCTTTGGGTCGGCCTTCTTCTTACTACGCCGCTCTTGGCTTGGTCCCAGCTCGGCGGGAGATGATCCTTTCTTCCTCATAAGTGATAGGATCACCGAGATGGAGAAAAGAGAGGCAACGGTTGCTAAAAGAGCCATTTCCTTTGGCTATGATGGATTTTGGGTGTGAGAAATGTGGTTGGATTGTTGGAGGAATGAGCTTTAGAAGGATCTTGAGAATGGGTATAAGAGTGGATATTTAGAGATGATGGGTTGAAAAAAATGAAATGTGGGTGTGAGCTTGAGATGGACTTGTTGGAATGGGTAGTGGGAAGGAACTTGGAGATGGGTTTAAGAGAATGGATTTTGAAAAAGGGGTTATATGGATGGATTTGGGAATGGGTTTGGAAAATGAAGTCTAGGAATCGGTTTGAGATGAGGTTGTGTAGGGTGGAATAGAAAGTGAGTTAAGGATATGGGGTGTGAGTAGAGATTTGGCTTTGAGATGGGTTTGGAAAAATGAAGTTTTTGAGGATGGGTTCAAGGAAATGGGACTGAAGGAGTGGAATGAGAGAGTGAGTGTGATGGAGAGGAAATTGAGGGAAAGGAAAAAGTGAAAGAAGAAGATGGGTTTCCTTGAAGGAATAACTTGAGAATAGGAGGGGGTGAATGAGTGATTGGGATGAAATTTGGTGAAGTAGAAGAGGAATGTATGTTGGAAATGGGTTTGGGTTGATTATGAGGAGGGGTGGGGGTGTTGTTGGAGGGGAGGTATTTGAAAAGAGATTTGATGTTGAGTTGGTGAATAGGGTTTGAGGATGAACGATAGAAATGGTATGGGGTATGTGAATATATATATATTTTTTTGAAATAGTGCTTGTGAATGTGTTTCCTCTAGAGTGTTGGAAGAAGGGGAAGGTGGGTTTGAGAATTTATTTGAGAAATTGGGGTGGAAATGGGTTTGTTGAAGGGGCTTTGAGGTTGAGATGGATGTGAGAGGGGGTTTTGGAATGAGTTTAGAAAGAGTTGAAAGTGGGTTGTGGAATATGAGGAGAGTGGAGAAAAAAAAATGAGCAAATGATTAAGGAGGGGTTTAGGAAGATGGTTTAGAGAATGAGTGGTTGAAATGGGTTAGGGGATGGATCTTAGAAATGTATTTTGAAATGGTTTTTGTGTAAAGGAATGGGAGTTGGGAGATGGGGTTTTGAGAAGGAGAGGGTTTTCCTTGGAAAGCTTAAAGAATGGGTTTTGTGAATGGAAGTGGAAGTGAATGAGTGAATGGAGTGAGATTTTGAAGGTGGTTGTTGAGATGGGATGGTTTTGTAAAGGATAAGAAGATAGGTTTGAAATAGGTTTTGTGGGTGAACTTGAGAATGGGATCCAGAAAAAGAAAATGGTTAAGAAAGGGTTTGAGAGAATGAGGATTGAAATGGGTTAGAGTGAAGAAGAAGATGGTGGGTTTGGGGATTGGGTTTTAAGATTGGGAGTGGGAGAGTTTTTTTTAGGGTTTAGAAGGGATGGTGGAGGGTAATAGTAGTAGTAGAGAAAGGTTTTATGAATTTTAGATAGTCCTAATTAGCAAGGGAAATGACCCCACTCGTGTGTACATTGAAAGGGAGGAGAGGACCTATCTTGTAACGTTTCTTATACTTTTAGTATCTAGATTATTTTTAAAAATTTTTATAATAATTTATCATCAAGTTTTAAGTCATCCCACCAAATTTCATATCATTTGGATTGCAAAGAAATTATAAAAATTTTAGAAGTAACCACCATCCAAAACCAATAATTTTCGAACAACTGTCAATTCACTCTAAATATAACTATATTATAATTTTTATTTTATTTTTATATGAAACTAGACTTGTTAAGATTAAATTGGACTTTTTGAATCACCTAAATCGGAGTTGTAACGAAGGAGATATGAATTTTTGAAGTTGACTCAAAATTGTAGAAATTTCCAGCACCGGTGGCGCTGGTCGGGCGCTAGTGCGTAGGGGTTGGGCGCTGGCAGCGCTGGGCTGGGCGCTGTGGCACCAGGTCCCTAGACCGTGGGCGCTGGCGGTGTTGGTAGGGCACTGCGGCACCGGTTCTCTGGCTTATTGGACCTTACAACCCGCATATCTCACAAACCAAAATGAGTTACACGACGTGCCATATATGAATTTGGAGTAGGAGAAGCTACTCTACGCAATGGACCTATTAATTTCACAAGATTCCATTAGGTTAATGGTTAAATATCCATTTTATTTATATTTTTATAATTTATAGTAAATTATCATTCAATTATAGATTTCCATCCTTTGAGCTTATAGTTATGTCAAATTTGAAAGTGCTTAGGGAAGTTAGATGGATAAAGTTATGGAAAGCGAGATTTTTTAAAAAAAATAAATGGGTTGAAATGAGGAGTTAAGACTTATGAGTTAAGTTTTGAGAGTTTAGAAAAAAATAGGGTGATGATTGAGGGGTGAAAGGGGTAGGATTGGCTAGAAATGATCATAGGGAGAAGCCCTTAGGGCCTTTAAGGAACTTAGAGAGGCAAGGAGGGGGTCCCCATGTGTGGGAAGGCCCCACCTATTTGTCGGGCCAGGATACGCTAAATGATGGGATCGCACATGCTACTTCAGCAACTTGAGCCTATCGCATTTAGGTCGGGTCGACTCAAGTCGTCCAATCTTCCTATTAAAAGTGATTTGGATCACTTTGCGCAGCCTAAGTTTTTATATCTGTAAATCCTAACATTCTAGTCTTTAGACTTGCCAAATGACACGATCTCGGGTTCCTATAAATGTCTCTAAGTTTGATCGTTCCCTCCTAGTCAGCGAATGCATTATGGTGAGTTCATAATCCACAGCCCAAGTTAATCCAAACTATTGCTTTGATACCATCTGTAACACCCTGGGTTTTCAGAGGCCGTGTAAGAACTCGGCTCCTGAATTCCCAGGTGTCATTGGTGCCCTAATGGGCTTCATATTTTGATTACATTTGGATGATCTCATAAACAATGAAGGATTTAATATGGCATGAAGTATAAATACATCATAAAGCAGTATCAATTGCGACTAAATTAAAAATATAAAAATGACGAATTCAAAATCATCTAAATAGGGAACTAGTCCCACCCATACATGACCCAAGGCAACTAGGGCCCTGGTCCATACCCTGTGGCGGTCCGAACTCAACTAAAAAGATCCGTCGAAAGTCTGGAAGCAAGAAAGCTCCTCTTCCCTATCCTTGCTCACCTTTCTCGACTCGTCGAGCTCCGCCTCACCTACATCTAGTAAAGAGTCTGGTTAGTGTTTTAAAACACCGTCCCAGAGTGGGAGTGAGTGATTAACTCAGTGGGTGCTATTAATCTTAAGTTACAACAGGTATCAATTATAATATGAATTTAATGAAACACAGTCAATCATCAACACCTAACAACTCTTATTAAAATGCATGTATGCAAAATGATATGATGCATGCCCTCACCACAATGCTCCCTCGAGCGACTCCATCTAACGATCGTGTATGTCAGCACTCCATCAGAGCGACCACGACTTCCGAGTCACCACCTTAACTAATGTGATGCAATGCGATCGTGTTAGCCGAGTTATTAGTTAAGTCCATTCATCCAGCAGGTTGGGGAATCTGATACACCCCACGTATCAATGCCCTAAACGAGTTGTGAGGCCAAGACCCCCCAATGCGTGAGGTCGAGTCCTCACAGTTCGTGATCCCGTCGGGTTCCTCATCCCCAACTTCAAGCACATGAGGAGTGCCGAGAGAAAGGGATCGCTCGCGGTCACTACAAGGAGGCGCGACACCCCAGCGTAGGCCGACAGCTCGGACACAGTGTCCCATTCCACCATGCCCGGCTCACGAGGTTGTAGACCAGTTTTAAGTGGGTTATTGATGGGCTACAACGGTTGCAAGATGGTTCAGGTTCCATACATATGTGAGAAATCAGGATTAACATTCAAGGTTGGTCAGACAGTAGACTAAACCGCAAGAGTCAGGCAAGGATGAGACGAGCGACATCGGGCACAAGAGACCCATGCAGTCGAACTACAACCGCCCAAACACACCCATCCAAATCCATAGCTTTAGTCTCGAGACAGTCCTACCGACGGGACCACCTTCACTCTCCTCATGATTCTGGCCAACCCAAGGGCACAAATAGTGATCCATAGCATGTCGACTAACAATGTATCTCTAGAACAATAAACGCATATTCTCACACATATCAACATATAATTCATATTCTCATATCATGCTAAACTAACCATATCAAGAAACAAATACATGTGAGCGTGTGTGTGTGTGTGTGGGTGAGGAAGATAAAGACTTCCTCCATCTCAAGAATTTACGTACATAAGAGTAATGACATCATACATACTATGAAGCGGCAATTCATGAAAAAATCAACAAGGCATAAGCATAAATCATTCAATCACCAAATCATGTGAGAAATAAGGAACAACGTTATGAGCATCAAATATACCATTTCATAAAATTTTCAATAAGCATGCAATTCCTAGGGATTCTCTAGGTTCTCCAAAATGACATAAAAGCAATCAAAATCCTTAAACTCATAAAAGAATTGGTGCTAGGCCACCTAAGAGCAATAATCCACACCTTCAAATCGTTGGAGGCTTGATAGACGACCTAGAAATGAGGGTTTTAGGGGTTTGCCAGCCGGAATTCCTAAAGCAAGCTCTTGCATATGAGAAATCCAAGTCAAACCGTTCTCAATACATGAGTTTCAAGAAAAAGGGTGAAGGATCTTATCTAGATGCTTCATAGAATGATTATTGTGGTGGTGGTAGTAGATTTTCTTTAAAAAAAGGAGTAGGGAGTTGCAATGCTTGATCTCCTCAGCCCCACCATGTTCTAGGGTCCACCTTGGATCTCTTCTACACTCTCTATTTCTTCTCTCCTCTTTGCTCCTTGGTGGTTGGGGTAAAAAGGGGAGTTGTGAGAGAGCTAGAGATGGGTTGTTGGAGAATGGAGAAAATATGGAGGGAGCTTGATTGTTGAAGATTGAAGGAATCTATGAGGGGGATTTGTTGTTGGATAATGGAAGAGGATATGAGGGAGAGGAATTTGTTGTTGTTAGAGAGTGGTGGGAGATATGAGACAATGGCTAGGGTTTATTTCCTAGAGTTGGGCCCTTTAACCCCAAGTTTTTTTAAATTTCCAAAATAGCCACTAAGACTATTTATTGATGTTGGGGTGACCCTAACACTCCTTTGGCCTCTAAAATTGGTGTGAAGGCGTCTCATGACCTAATGAGGGGTCATGCAAAGTTTAGTGACAAACGAATCAACGAAGGTGGGGTTTGATCATATGGTTCCGATCTTCAAATGGCCCTGTGGGGACCGTTCTAATTGTTGGGACAGTTCCGGTGGTCCCCTGGCCAAGAAACTTATAGGGTAGGTTGTTCATGGCCCGATGAAGGGCCATGCAAAATTTGAAAATGATCGGATATGAGGTTTGGTCGTACGGGTCCGATTTATGATCAACGATCGTCATGCCATGATCGGGTTCCAGATTTTGTGGATGAGTGTAGGACACTACATTAGACCTTCACCATAAATTTTGAAGAAATCCGACGGCTGGAAAGTCCGGAGCCTCAGTTTCATTATTCAATGCCAGATTTTCACTTTAGCCTTGGATGGGTTGACCAGTACTGTTTGAACGGCTCAAAAAATTACTTCTGGGTGCCTAATGAGTCCGTAGTCCGCGATGGACCATAAGCCTAGTGAGATCTAAGATTCTCTAATTTTTTATAATTTTTTGACCTTCCTGCGCCGCGGAATAACCCGTATGGGCTGATGCTAAGTATAAATGGTCATTTGACTTGGTGGCCTGCACTAGGCCCTATCATGGCCTGACTAATCTATTCTAATCATAGGTTAATTAACTTGTGGCATCCCACCACAAGCAGTTTAAACTAATGGTCCTACAACAAATCCTACGTGGACGCCCCAGAACACCGCGTTGGTTGGATGAGACGTTATAGGGGTTGATTTGGTCTATTAGTTAAGATCCGGGCCTTATCTGAGTTAGCATCGGTTAGATCTTTAATTTAGTTATTCTTATCTTGATTAGTTAGCGACGGGTCGGTTAGATATGGGTCCTATGTGAGTAAATCATGGGGCTACACCTGATGTTCAAGTGATCGGGCGAATTCAGTGGTTTCCTACGGTTAATTAATCAGACTTATGTGGTTCTTTACTGGTACTACCCCTGTATAGACGAACATTGAGTGCTAATGGTCATTTAAGTGATATTATAAGTTAATTTAAAAAAAAAAAATTAAGGATTTTTGAGAATCCAAAACAATAAAAATTCAGGTTGTTATAGTGGGTGCTTCTATAGGCTAGTTTTTCATATTTTCATGATGGGTCAAGTGAGGCATACCGATCAATGGTTTGGATCTCACTTGGGACCCTAAGATGTGGCCGATGGCCCACTTTGATCATCATGATCATTCCATAATGGGGCCAATTTCCATGGACCTCATCATGATGTTTATTTTCTTGCATTAAATAAGTCATCTAGACCGTCCATATTGGTGGGGAAAGGATCTCCACCGTTGATTTTTGATTTCGATGGACCCATGTGTAATGAGACCCACTTGATGTATGATTGAATGCAAGGGAGGGCCCATAGTGTTAGGGTCCCTCCATCACACGCGTCCCGCTCTCTCTCTTTCTCTCTCTCTTTTTCTCTCTCTCTCTTTCCCTTTTTTTTGCGATGAGATGGTTGTGTGGCCCACTTGGATGGATCCCACCTCGTATATGTGTTGCATCTACACCATCTACCATTTGGTGGCCTACCTAAGCCGGGCCCACCTCAATGCATGTGCCATGCCCAAACCGTCCAGCGTACGGGGACGCTGGACGTGAGTTAAACACAAATATAAGCTTGGCCCAAGCCTTGGGGTGGACCATTGGTGTAGGCCCCACCTTGATGTATGTATTCAATCCACACCGTCCATTCCTTTCCTGAGTTCATTTTAGGCGTTGAGCCAAAAGATGGGGCCAATCCGACTTTTGAGCGGGCCATAGCATAGAAAATAGTGGGTTTACCATTGAAATATCCCCCTGTCGTTTCTATGCCCCAAAATATATGGAATATTGGGCTCATTTGGCTTGTCTTGAGCCCTGGCGACTGATGGTTGTATCAAATTCACTTGATGTGGGCCCCACACGTGAAAAACTGTGAGAATATCGTAATTTCAAAAATTAATAAAAAAAAGAGGCAACGCCTGCTGCCACTGACACAGCAGCAGAACGCTGCTGCGCTTTGACGGGCAGCCAGCAAGGACCCACGGCTCCAACTATGGGCCCCATCGTGATGTATATTTGTCATCTAACCCGTCCAAATGGTGGGTCGCTTCCAGCAGTGGGCCCCCTGCAAATATCAGCCACATTCAAAGCTCAGGTGGCCCACATCACAGGAAACAGTGTGGATGAACGTCTGCCTTTGAAACCTTTTTTCTTTGGGTTACAGAGGTTTTCAATCAATGTGAAATTTGTTTTTACTCTTCATCCGGGTCTATGTGACCACGTCAACAGGTTGGACGGCAAATAAGCATTATGGTGGGCCCCACGTGGGACCCACAATGATGTATGTGTTTTATTCACACCATCCACCATGGACGGTGGAACCCTCCATGGTGCATGTGTCTTCAGGCTGGACGTGGGACCCCATTGATGCATGTGTTCTCTCCATGCCGTCCATGTATATGGGACCCACCATGATGCAGGTGCCGCATCCAATTTGTCCATCCATTTTTTTTAAAAGCTCATTTTATTGCATGAGCTAGAGAATGAGCCAGATCCATAGCCATTGGGGCCCACTTTGATGTGGATGTAAGGCCCATGTTATGAGGCCCATTCGATGTATTTGTGGCCCATGGTTGAGGCCCACTTTGTGTGGATGTAAGGCCCATGTTATAAGGCCCATTCGATGTGTTTGTGGCCCACTTTGATGTGGATATAAGGCCCATGTTATGAGGCCCATTCGATGTATTTGTGGCCCTTGGTTGAGGCCCACTTTGATATATATAAGGCCATGTTATGAGGCCCATTTTGGTGTATTTTAAGGCCTACGGGTTATGGCCCATTGTAATGTACATAAGGCCCATTGTGCGGTCCATTGATGTGGCCCACTTAATGAGTACAAGGCCCATGTGATATGGCCCATTTGACATATTTAGGGCCCAATGGGATGTACCTAAGGTCCATTGCAATGTGTGATCCCAACATGATTTATGTAATGATGTTTACGACCGGCTGTGCCTTGGGAGCAATGTTGGTTTGACGTCCACATTGTACGAATAATGTTGGTTAAATGTCCGCATTATAATTCTCCCTAGGGCCCATTGTTAGGCCCATACTTATAGGCCGTCTAAGCCCATCTTTGTTATGAACAACGTCTATCCCATATAATATGTTTAGTATAGTTCCATGATTCATGATCATACGCATCATATGTATGCTTGATATGAGAAGTGACTGATCATAACATATGCCTTCAGACAGATTGTTTAGGAGCTCCCGAATAGGCAGTATTGCCCTAAATGAGTGCACGATACGCGCAGGATTGTTGCATGACTGGATAGGGTGATTCATGCATTCGCATTGTGTGATATGATACTGTACGCCCTAGCAACATCAGGGTCGTAACCTCCACAGGCGTATCGTGGTTGGTAGGATTGGATATCGAAAATTTTATTCTACATGGGGTGCTATAGATATCCCTGGCTGAAAGTCTCTAAACCCTTATAGTACTAAGAGGTTACCGAGTGGGTACAGGAGCACCGAGTTTCGATTACCAGATGGCCGCGCTTTTCACTGTGTCGTGGTTGGTTGGAAGGGGGTGCGGCCTTACCTGCCCGAGAGTAGGGGCAAAGCTAGGCTGAGTTTGACCAGCTCAAGGAATGGGTCCGCTATCGACGAGCCAAGTCCGATATCGGTAGGCGGATAGTGAGGTCTCTTTCACTTACCTTATTGCACGTGATGGGGCGACAATCTAGTTTATAGTGTACTAGACCCCAGTGATATCCAAAATTCGAGCTGTATTGATATGTGGACTTAGATGAGGACTCGCATGCTTGATTTACACCTCGCATTGCATGACCTTGGTATGGTCGACATCATTAATGCCTTGCATTGCATGGCCTTGGTACGACCGATAGTATTCATGGATTCATTAGTATATTACGCATTACTCTGATATTGCATGATCATATTACTACCTTGCGTATACACTTTCACCACCCTCTAAGATTTCTATAAGCTTATGCATGACCATTGCATGCAAGTGACGTTGGGGGGCAACAGCGCTGCTGCAGGAGCGCTTCGCAAACCATCTTGGAGCTTTTGTTCATCATCATTGTATTTCCTTTTATGCTCATTGTACTTGTAAAGTTTTTGATCATAGTGAAAAAGTAATGGAGTTTTTGGTGTTGTTTGTGGGTTATGCCTTTGGTTATGCTTATTATGAATCAAACTAGTGTTAAAAATCCTCCTCGTTGCATCCTAGGATCGGAACCTAGTGAATGGGTGTTGGGAGCTGAGAATGGAGTTCTACGGAGGCTGTTGGCACCAGATTTGACAATTGAGAATTTTGTGAGCTCAGTTTTCGAGTTTGGGGTGTGACAATGGGCCCCACCGTCCAAGGGTAGTGGACGGTTTGGATAAAACACCCACTATGGTGTGGCCCGTCAAAAGGGATGAACAAGGTAGGTAGGTCCCATGGACCCCACTGTCAGTTGACACTTCACTGGTTAGCACACCCCCCTATCAGTCCACACTTCACTGTTAGCCCCACCCTCCACAGTACACACCTCCCTGCCTAGCCCACGTCCAGCGTCCCTAGATGTTGGATAGTGTGGATAGGACACAGGCATCATGGTGGGCCCCACATGGACATCGCCCACCTGATTGGATCAATCTAATATGTGTTTTCCTTCTGTCTATGTCCGGTAACGGGTTAGACGGTGTAGATCCAACTCATTTAATGGGTGGGTCCCATGAAGGTGGATGGCATGGATAAAATATATACTTCATGGTGGGCAATAATCGGGGAAAAAGGGAGAGAGAAAAGAGAGAAAAAGAGATTGGAGCTAACAGAGGGGCCCCGCCACTATGGGCCCTCTTAGATACAAGTATACATCAAAGTGGGTCCCACCATTTGTGGTCCTTAAATCACAAGACAAATAGATAACAAAAAGAAAATGTGGGTCAAAGATCACCCACCGTCCACTTCTTCTTGCTCCCTAGGCTTCCTTTTCTCCTTAGCTTCGATCCTAACGGAAGAGATGAAATTTTGATGGTTGAGATGGGAGATGAAAGGGTAGGAAGTGGGCCACACTAAAGCTCCTCCATAAGAGCTTTGGGAGAGCTTGGACGTGTGGCTCTCTCTTGCTTGGGAAAAGTGGTTTGAGAATGAGAGAGAGAGAGAGAGGGTTGTAAAGAGAAAGAGAGAGATGGTTGATAGACTGATGGATGTGGTGAGTGATGGGTGTGTAAGAGATTGTTGTCTTTAGGGGTAGATTGTGTAAGAAGGGTATGGTTTGTGTAAGAGCTTTTTGACTTTTGGGGTTGCTTGGGGATGGGTGTGAGGTGATGTGTACTTGACATGTACTTGACCCTTGATAGGATTGATTAATTGATGGATGTGACATTCGGTAGAGATTCTCTTGGGTTTTGCAATGCGCGATGTTTTTCTCGAACTGAACACAGGCCCACATCTCCTAGCCTGGGTATCTCTTCGGCATGCTAGACACGGCGACGGCGCAGTCGTTAGGGTACAAGTCTTGGCTTGAGTCGACTCGGGTTGACAGGACTGGGCTTAAGATCATGCGCAAACATCGGATAAAGGTCGAAGGTTGCCGAAATTCGACCGGGAAGACCGCGGAAGCCTACTGAACAGTACGGTCAAAGATACAGGTCTTACAGCTCTCCCTTCTAAATAAAAATTTCATCTTCAAAATTTACACAATCATCACAACTAGACATAACTCAAGAGAAAGAAGAAACACAACATCACTATATAAAATCGGAGACAGCATACAAATTACAATACACAATCAATCATCAAAGAGATGGAGATAGTGCTCTCGAATCTCAGCCTCGCACTCCCAAGAAGCCTCCTCAACAGAATGATGACCTGAATGAACCTTCACCAACAGAATGACCTTGGTCCGGAGGACCTTCTCCTTCCGATCAAGGATGCGAACCGGCTACTCTATATAGGAAGCGTCCTCACGAACCTCTAACTGCTGCCAATCAATAACAGGAATGATGTATGACCCATATTTCCTCAACATAGGACATGAAAAATGTTGTAGATGCTAAACAACTGAGATGGCAAGGCAAGTTAATAGTCCACGGAGCCAACGTGCCCAGTGATCTCAAAAGGTCCTATGAATCTTGGGGCAAGCTTGCCCTTCGCTCCAAATCAAACTGCACCCTTCATGGGTGAGACGTTGAGATACACATGGTCCCTTACATCAAACTCCAAGGGACGACGCCGGCGATCAACAAAACTCTTCTATCAGCTCTGAGTGGTGCGCACTCTGTCTGATGATATTGATAGCCTCTGACATCTGTTGCACAAGCTCGGGACCTAGGAGACGGCGCTCTCTAACCTTGGTCCAACAACAAAGTGATCTGTATGGTCTGTCATATAATGCCTCAAAAGGAGTCATGCCGATGGTCGCCTGATAGCTGTTGTTGTACGCGAACTCAGTCAATCGCATATGTAGGGCAGCCTAGCCTACGAAGAGGAGAAAGCCCGGAGAAAGCCCGGAGAAAGCCCTCTTCTTTCTCCTTTGAACCCATGAAGAGGAGAAAACTCGAAAAAAGGAAGCCTAGCCCACGAACTTCAACAGCATGACGGCCTTTGGACTTCACAGACTACAAGGCAGCCTGGTTGTGTGGACCCGCGTAACCGGTATCAGTTGCGCGGTCCTGCGCAACTGCCAGAGACTCTCTTCTACCTTCTGTCTTCTGCTCCGCTCCACTCCTCTTGAAAATCTTCAAATTATCCTTAATGAAGGAGGGGAAGGGGTATTTATAGACCCTCGCACGTATGAAATCTTGATCTTAATGATGTGAGACTATTTTTTAGTGCTTTAGATCATTCTGATCAAAGCCCTTTGTGCAATACACTCCGAGGTCCCGCGCAACTGATACTTTCTTTGCGCGGACCTGCGTAACTGAGATTGATTATGCGGAACCGCATAACCTATAATGGCTGCACAGACCTGCGCACTCTCATGAAAGCTATCTCTATCTTCTTCTTTCTGAAAGTTCTTCCTATCTCTTTACCTTTCCTTCTCGATTTGATTCGCCATTTTTTATGCCTCAACATATGCCCCCTCGATCCTTCTTTAATTGATTCCTGAAATCAAATGGAGGATCGATCTTCTTCTACCTGAAGAACTTGAATAAACTGCAACTGAAGGATGACCGAATGATCTTGCTTTCATGGAAGACTAGATAATCATCCCTGTATAGCAGGCTGGATGATCATGCCTGTCCAGAAGATTAAACGATCGCATTCGATCGGAAGACTGGAATGCTCGTATTTAAACGGAAGACTGAGTGATTACACCTAAATAGAAGAATTGAATAATGACACTCGAACAGAAGACCGGGAGGCTCGTGCTTGAACGGAGGACTCTTGCGCTTGAATGAAAGGCTTAAATGATTGCATCCTACTGGAAGACTTGAAGGAAGACGCTCGAGTGGAAAACTAGAATGATAGTACTCGAGCTAAAAACTTGAATGCCCTAGTCAACAGTGTCGAGCAGATGCTTCACTCAGAGAGAATAAAATTCTCTTTTTATTGAAGCACACTTCTTCAACAGTCGTGACGGCTTCATCTTTGAGCGACTTGATCAGAGAGCTTTCTTCCAACACCGTTGCTGTTATAACGGTCTCTTTAATCAACTCCAACAATTCTTTCCTTTTGATCAACTCCAATGATTCTTTTCTTCAACTTTGTATCTGGAATTGCTCTTTAATGTTGCTCTTGCTGCAACATCCTTTTTCGATTGTTTCCTTTACTCACGATCTGCATAACTCAAGCTTTCAAGTGATGATCTTTCCTGCCAGATGAATCAGAATTAGTATGTTAATTCATTATAATTTTTAATGTAACTGGATAATTTTTGAAATAGATTGAAAGTTTCTTCTCTTTTTAGATTGAGTGTGGTATTCACAATATGATTTAAGTAATCTTTGAACTTGTCATCGTGCTTTGCGTTGTATTCTTTATATCATACTCTTGGAGATTTGAGCTCTTGATAATAGCCAATATCTTGGGGGTATTTACCGTCGATGTAATTGGGAACCTGATTCCAGAGAAATGCATTCTCACATATTGTCTAATCAATGTTTAAAATTTTCATCAAGCAATTTGTACATTTGAACATATCTAAAGTGAAACATGGATTTGCTATCTTCTAAATATTGCACAGTTTATGCTTTGCATATTTGAACAAACATATATATATATATATATATATATATATATATATATATATATATATATATATATATATATATAAAATGAGATATATGTCTATAACGTTATACCTAGTTTATCATGATATTTAATAAAGCACTGATTATAAAAACATCAACATTTTATACTTGTTAGTACGGGACTTCCTACATGACTTTATTCATTTATATTTTATTGGCGGTGCTAAATTTAAATTCAGTCAGTTGTACACAGTTTAGGCTCTTGAGTAGTGGAGCAAATTTACTTGGCGAATTTACTTGGACTCTAATTAGACTCGAGTCTTACGTGATGGTCTCTGTGAGTTCGCTGGACTTCTCACTGCATAGGGAGTTCACAAACCGCGATCCATCAGAGGAGCCCAGTGAAGCTACAGGGGCCGTGAACTCGGTTGGTTTTACGTACAGAGTTGGCCACGGTAACTCTCTAGAGTTCACACAGCTCACAAGGCTACCTTTGGGGGTACCAAATCCATGGTTGTCGATCCATCGATGAGTAGGTTTAAGCCCTTCCTCATGAGTTAGTACCAGAATCGAACCACAAATCTGGGGGGTCTTATGCATGGTTGGCCTATCTAAAGCGCACACTGCAACCCTCATTTTCTTCGCCTGCAAGGTCGGGCCCATTTATGAGAGGGCTTGTCCTCCATTCCCCGTAATGCTGCCGGAAAGCTATACAGATGGCATAGGGGTTACGCTGACTGGTCATTTGAGGACTTTTAGCACTTTGGCTTTTAGTCGACTTTTTGGCCTTTTGCTTTTGGCCTTTCGGTTGAATTTTGGCTCTTGGCTTTTGGTCTTTTGAAGACTTTTAGCTCTTTTGTCCTTTGGTCATTTGAAGAGTTTGAGCTCTTGGCTTTTTGTCAACTTTTGACCTTCTGATTTTTGGTCATTAACTCCGTCAGCTGCCCGCATGGGTATGCGTACGATGGCCTTCATGGGCTTTTTAGGGCCACTGGCTTCTCGCCGCTGCCCGAATGACGATCTTCATAGGTCTTATGCATAGCTGGTCCCTTTTGAGATTTGGTCCTTTTAGGACTTGACTTTTTTTTTTCGGGACTTAACTAGGCTGCCTTTTTATGATAAGCAGCCATCACTATCGCCAATTACATATATACAGTTGACTGTATGATTCATTCTTCTGTTATCATATGGTTGATCAAAAATTAACATTTCACTGCTGCTGACAACGTCATAAGGACTTTTGTATCATGTTTAAAATAATGTATCAGCTTAGCGATGATAGCAACTTTGATGAGCGATTGATCAGCAATAGTGATAGCTGTTCTCTTTTCTTTTTATGATCATCGATACCTGATGATGCGATTTCGATGGAGATTTTCTATCGGCGATGAGCGTCAATGCTTGATAACGATCATCGGCACTTTTTTTGTTTGGTGATAATTTAATATACTATCTTCAAATATCTTGAAAAATTGAAGACTTTTGACGATGATCTAACATGCTGTCTTGGAAGTCGATGATAGGTATTTTTGCCTGAAATTATTTATCTGTATCGTTTGTCTGTATTGTTTGTAATATACCAGCTTGATGGTGATATTAATTTCAGATCATTCGTCTGTATTGTTTGTAATATACCAACTTGATGGTGATATTAATTTCAGGAAAATTTTTGTAGAACTCCCTTGACGGTGCTCACTTTCTTCGTCTTTCTTTATTTTCTATCATATGATCTTGATATGCTTTGTCATATGATTTTGATATGCTTGCGAGCTTCTTCCTTATTCATCCTATTCATTTTGCCCCCTTTTGATACAGAATTATTATCTTGATAATTTTCTATATCAAAATCAGTAGCACCTTCGGAAGCAATTTTCTTATTATCAATGCGAGTATAGGCCAACATAGGCTTTCATTTACTTCTTTGAAGAGCTTTGCTTTCATTGAGCACATTTTATCTCATTTGGCTTTGAATTTGCCCCCTGGATATGATCGTGACTGTTATTGGAGATATATTTTCGTTCTTAGAGATATTGAAGCAGTATATTTTTACGAAAGACTGCACGATTTATGGTCATATTTATCGACTAAGTTGCCCCCTTTTGATGCAGAATCATAACTCTGATAATTTTCTGGAGCAAAATCAACAAATATATTTACGGACGATATCTCTTAAGGAAGCGAGCGTTGACCAGTATACTGATTCCCTGTCCATCTTGATCTACAACTCGATAGGCTCCATTAGAATATACTTCTTTTATTACGTAAGGGCCATTCCATTTAGGCTCAAACTTGCCTCTTGTTCGACGGGTGACCACGATTGGTCTTTTCAACATTAGCACCATATCCCCTTTTTTGAAAGAGCGAATTCAACTCTCTTATCAAATGCGGTTGATATTCTTGCTTGATATGCTTGCAGACGCTGTTATGCAGTCAAGTGTCTCTCGTCAAGAAAATCTAGTTCCTTTAATCTTATTTTCGCATTATCATCATCAGTTATAGACTGATGCACTACCACTCTTAATGACGCTACTTGTATTTCAATTGGAATTACTGCTTCCACAACATAGACTAATGAATACGGTGTTGCCCTTGTGGCTGTTCGATGAGTAGTTCTATACGCCCATAACGTTCCTGTAACCTTTCATCCCAATCACGTTTGTTTCCTGTCACTGTTTTCTTCAATATTTTGACTATTGTTTTGTTGAATGCTTCTGCTAATCTGTTAGCCGGCGGATAGTAAGGCGTTGACAACGAGTGATGGATATTAAACTTCTGACACAATTTTTTCATACCTTTATTTTTGAAAGGAGTGTCATTGTCTGTAACAATTTTCTTTAGGATACCATGTCGGTATATTATAGCGTGGTGGATGAAATTAACCACATCTTTTCTTTAACATTCCGCAAAGTAACTGCTTCAGTTCATTTGGAGAAGTAATCGGTTGCTGTTAGAATATACTATTTTCCTTTGGATGAAGGTGGGTTTATAGGACCGATTACGTCAAGTCCCCGAGCAAAGAAGGGCCAAGAGGCAATAGACTGGTGCAAATCTTCTGAAGGCATGTGTATAACATCTCCAAGAATCTGACATTCATGGCACCACTTCGCATAATCTATCGCGTCTTTAAACATAGTGGGCCAATAATATCCCATTCTATGTACTCAATGAAATAAATTTTGACCAGCTTGATGTGCCCCACACTCCCCAGAGTGTGCTTCCTGCAGCACCTGGATCGCTTCTTGCTTATTTAAACAACGTAGCAACACTCCGTTGTAAGATTTTTTATATAATACTTCACTGCAAAAAATGAATCTACTTGACCGCTGTCTGATTTGTTGCCTTTGTGCGGACTCTTCTGACAGGATGTTGAATTTAAGATAATCAATGAAAGGCTGACGCCAATCATCTATTGTAATTTCCAAGCATGATACAGGAAGGGCTTCAATAACTTCTTCAACATCCTCTGCTAATGGTAAAAATCTTCTTTCCTCTATAGTTACTTGAAGAGGGCTTCGATTAGGGCAAGACAGAGCTGCCGCTAAACTGGCTAAGGCATCGGCTTTTGCATTCTCTGACCGGGGAATATGCTTGATTTCAATATAGGAAAAATATGCCAACAATTGTTGTGCCTTTCGACAATATGGAAAAAGTTCTTGCTTTCTTATTTCGAATTCAGTCGTCAATTGATTTATAATCAATTTAGAATCTCCAAAAATATGCAATACTCTTATCCCCATTTCTTTAGCCATCTCCATTCCAATAATCAAGGCTCTATACTCAGCCTCATTGTTCATGCACGCAGTCCCTAATGTAAAGGAGTAAGGTAATAAATCACCTTGGGGAGTAATGAATATCACTCCTGCCCCTGCTCCTGATATTCGAGAAGCGCCATCAAAATACATATGCCACGGATTCTGTGATTCAGTCAGCATGACTTGTTCATCCGAAAAATCATCATTGATGGCTTCAGATTCTGCCACGGGGTGCACTACTAAGAAATCTGCCACTGCCTGCCCTTTCACAGTTTTTGCCGATTCATATGTAATAGCGTACTCTGAAAGTAACAACATCCATTTAGCCAATCTTCCAGACAACATCGGCCTTGTCATCAGAAACTTTATCGGGTTAGCCCTTGAAACCAATGTTATATCGTATGACAGACAATAATGCCTCAACTTCTGTACTGTAATTATTAATGCTAAACATTCCTTCTCAATTGGGGAATAATTGCACTCTGCACCTATCAAAGTTTGACTTAAGTAATAGAGGGCGGTTTCTTTTCCAAATTCATTTTTTTTGTGCCAACAGAGATCCTAAGGAATGGTCGGCTGCAGACGTGTACAAGATAAGCGGCTTCCCTTTTATTAGAGCTTCCAGTACTGGTGGCTTTTTCAGCAACTCTTTTATCGAGTCGAATGCATTCTGACAGGCTTGACTCCACAAAAATTCTGTATCCTTTTTCATCAAATGAGAAAACGGCTGTCACCTTCCGGGCAGATTTGAAATGAATCGACGAATATATACTAATTTTCCTTGCAAACTCTTTAATTCCTTTAATATTTTTGGCGGTGGCATATCCTGAATAGCTTTGACTTTTCCGGGGTCAATCTCAATGCCCCTATGTCGAACAATAAAACCCAAAAACTTTCCGGAGGACACTCCGAATGCGCACTTAGCGGGGTTCATCTTTAACTATTTCTTTCTAAGTCGCTGGAAAATCGACACCAAGTGTTTGCGATGTTCCTGATGACTTCCTGACCTGACCACCAAGTCGTCAACATAACACTCAATGTGCTTATGCATTATATCTTGAAAAATATTTTGCATCGCCCTCTGATATGTTGCCCCAGCATTTTTAAGCCCAAACGGCATCACCTTATAACAAAAAATTCTCAGTGAAGTTCTAAACGCCGTCGCTTCTTCATCCTCAGGAGCCATTTGAATTTGAATATATCCCGCATAACCATGCATAAAGGATATAACAGCATACTGAGTCGTACTATCAATTAGTAATTCAGTTATTGGGAGTAAAAAATCATCCTTCGGGCAGGCTTCATATAGATCTCTAAAATCGACACACACTCTGACCTGTCCATTTTTCTTTCTTACTGGGATGATATTCGATATCCACTTAAGATACTTGACTTCCCTAATAAATCCGACCTTTATCAACTTATTAACTTCTTCCTCGATGAGGGGAACCAGATCTGAATGAAATCGCCTTTGCGCCTGTTTAACCAGCCTTTTCTCCTTAGAGATATTTAGACGGTGTAACGCCACGGAAGGCTCCAATCCGGGCATTTCTGCATACGTCCAGGCGAATACATCTTTGTTTTCTCTAAGAAGCTAAACGTATTCTGCCGACTCTTGTTCAGAGAGGTTGGCGCTAATGAACGTATTTCGTGGTTCTTCTTTTGTACCCAAGTTTATTTCTAACAGCCTATCCGTCGTTGATTGCCCCCCGTCCTCCATTTTCTTCGGAGCTTCCTCAAGATGCTCCATTACTTTGGTATCATCTTTCACTGGCTCCTTTACTGTAACCATGTTTGCCGATGACCTTACCCCCATGTGTTTAAATTTTCTTTGCCTTTCCTGGCCGATCCTAATAGAAATTCCTTTTTCATGATTTAGGCCACTGGAGTCTTCGCCATCGAGGCCCATACCTTTCATGACCTCCTCGTTTGTCCTATCTTCAATAATTATCTGATTCCTTTGTATCATCCGCTGTATAATACACTTTAACGTGTAATAATTCTCCGTTGGATGTCCCACTAGACGATGATAGCGACAAAAATTTTGCTCCCAGCGTCTTGTCGCCTCCTCGGGGCGTTTAGGCTTTGGCAATTCTATTGCGCCAACTTTCAATAATTGTTCCATCATTGGAATCACATCTTCCTTATCGAAAGCAAATCCCTCATGGGAATTAAGCGTTCAGACCTTTTTATTTCTTCTTGATTATGCCAAGTCCTCTTTCCGCTTCGTACTTTCTTCCTTGAAACCTTTCACACTTTTACGTTACTGACAGCGATCACTGGTATTTGCTGTTATCTTGCTAGGATCCTTTCGAGCTGCATCATGATGAAATTTCGACACCATCTGATTTACTAATTCTAAAGTATGAGCCTTTGCGGCCAAATCATGAAGAGTGTTGATGTTGGAATTGGTTAGTCCCATTACGAATTCCTTTTTCATAGAGTTTAGACATATCTCGGCTTGCTCAGTTTCTTTTAGCAACGGTTTGCACAAAGTTCCCAATGCCTTCCATCTGTCTACGTAACTCCTTGCCGACTCGTCTTTGCCTTGGCGTACAGAAGCCAACTTAACAATATTAATGTCGTGACTTGGGGAGAAAAACTGAGATGTGAAAGCGCCTTGCATCTGCTTCCAAGTGCGGATAGAACCCGGAGCCAAATCGAAATACCATCGGAATGCACTACTTGTCAACGATGTCTCGAACAATTACAAACAATATTATGGTACTGCAGAAAGATCTCCCATACTGGTAATGAAGCACGTCAAATGTTCTTCAGGGGATCCTTTCCCATCAAACTTTTGAAAATCTGGACACTTGAAACTGGCTGGGAAGGGAATGTCATCCACCTCTCTTGGATATGGCGCACGGTATCTAAAATGTCTAATATTTTCTTGTTCCTTCTCCATTCGTCTATCCTTTTCAATGACTGTTATTTGAGCTGCATTATGCATAAAAGTCGCCAAGGCTTCTTTGAGACTTCTGTATTCTTCCATTAACGCATTATGGGCTTCTGCCATTTCATTGAAACGACCCTCTGTAGTTGTTCCATAATCTGGATTTGTTCCAGCCATGAATACTGCATCTTCTCCACTTTTTGGTGAAGCCGTAATTGAAGGAGAGTAAGAGTACGCTGATGTAAAAGGGCTCACAGAAAAGGGAGGGGACAGAATTTCATTGGGCCTTTTCGTGTCCCTTGCATCAATTGACTGAGATGACGCCGATACTAGCGAATCTTTCTGGGGTGGCATTGGCGATCTGAGTAACAATGCTTTTCCCTTTTATTCTCTTGTTCGTTCAGCCATTGAAGCATTTAAAGTCAGGAAGTTATGTGTTGTCAACCGGGAAATTGTTTGCGCATGATAAATCACCGGAGGAGCAAGCTCAGGATTTCTTCTAACTGTGCTTCGCGTTATGGGTCCTCTGATTCTTAACGAAGGCTGATTCATTCCTGAATTTCTGAAGTTTCACGTTCTTGCCTTACGAGAGGTCACGACGGTCCAGCCTGCATTATCTTCTAATGACTGGGGTGAAGCAGAAATTACCCCAACTGTTGCTTGAACCATGCCTATACTCACATGACTTGGTGCATATTCTATCACGAACCCTGTCGGGGTGAATTAGAAGTTCACTTTTCTTACGGGGATTGCCATGGGTAATAAGTTGCGGTTGGATTTTTGAAACCTTCAATCATGAAACATAGTTATAATTAGTAATTGAACGATTAGAGTGATCTATCTTAGAGATGAAGGGGAGGACTTCCCACTGAGAATCGCCATTTTGGCATCCATAGGACACCAAACCGTGACGAATGTTCATAACAACTTCACTGTTAATATTTTAAATAAGACGATAAGATGATCGCCAGCAGAGTCACCATTTTGTTTCGAAAAAGAAACAAATGCATTCGATTTGGGAGATTGTCTTATTCAAACATAACAGAGAAAGAGTACTACGAACATTCATCGTATTCATTGATACTGAGTTCATTTACATCCTCTTTACATCCCTTGATTCTAAGATAGATCATTTAGAAATAAAGGATTTGTGCTTTAAACATCAAAAGTTCATTTCGACAGCCTTCCAGCGCCTGATTCAATCATCTCCTAACACTTAAGAGGAATGTTGATTCGATCGACGGATCTTTAATGAAATAAAGATTTCAGCAGCATAACGGTGCCTGTTTTAACCATCCCCTGGGACTTAGGAGGAATGTCGATCCGATCGACTGATCTTTCTCCTTTGAACCCATGAATAGGAGAAAACCCGGAGAAAGGAAGCCTGGCACATGAACTTCAGCATCATGACGGCCTTTGGACTTCACAGACTACAGGGCAGCCTGGTTACTCGGACCCGCACAACCGGTATCGGTTGCGCGGTCCTGCACAACTGCCAGGAGACTCTCTTCTACCTTCTGTCTTCTGCTCCGCTCTGCTCCTCTTGAAAATCTTCAAATTACCCTTAATGAAGGAGGGGAAGAGGTATTTATAGACCCTCGCACGTGTGAAAATCCCGATCTTAGCGATGTGGGACTATTTTTTAGTACTTTAGATCATTCTGAACGAAGCCCTTTGTGCAGTACACTCCGAGGTCCCGCGAAACTGATACTTTCTTTGCGCGGACCTGCGCAACTGAGATTGATTGCACCGAACCGCGCAACCTATAATGGTTGCGCGGACCTACGCACTCTCATAAAAGCTATCTCTATCTTCTTCTTTCTGAAATTTCTTCCTATCTCTTTACCTTTCCTTGCTCGATTTGATTTGCCATTTTTTTATGCCTCAACAGCTGAGTCCTTGGCAAATCCATAATGAAATCTGTCGACACGTTCTCTCACTTCCACATCGGGAGACTCAACGACTGCAATAAACTAGGGGGTCTCTGATGATGGGCCTTGACACACTGGCACGTGTCACACTTGGCACAAAACTGGCGATTTGACGCTTCATCCCTCCCCAAAAATATTGCTGCCTCATATCGCGGTACATCTTCGTCGAGTCAGGGTGGTTAGAAAACTATGATCGATGTACTTTGGTCATAAGATCTCTACGCAACTCAGGAATATCCGGGACACATAATCGGCCTCTGAAGTGAAGTCCACAGTCTGAACTAATCTGTCAATTTGTCTAACTCTTAGATGTTGCCTCAGCCATATAACTCTACAACAATTCATCAGCCTGCTGAGCCTCGATCACCCTTGCGACAAGAGAGGATTGAATCAATGGGCTTGATAACTGCATGATAGAAGACTGTAGGCCGAACTCAAAATCATACTCTACGATATCCTCGAGCATCCTCCACTCCCAGACCATCATATACGCCACCAGGCCACGTGGCTAATGGCTGAGGGCATCTGCCACCACGTTCGCCTTGCCTGGGTAGTACTAAAGATCGAAATCATAGTCCTTCAGGAACTCCATCCAGCGCCTCTACCTCATGTTTTACTCAGACTACGAGAAGAGGTAATTCAAGCTCTTGTGATCGGAGAAGAGCTCGAACCTAACCCCATAGAGATAGTGCCACCACACCTTCAATGCGAAGACAACTGCAGTCAGCTCTAAATCATGCGTGGGGTAGTTTAGCTCATGGACCTTGAGCTGACGAGATGAAAAGACCACTGGTATCCCGTGCTGCATTCGGACAGCACCCAAACTAATATGTAAGGCATCGATAAATACAATAAATCCATCACTCCCAGAGGAAAGAGTGAGGATGGGAGAGGACGTGAGGTGGTCCTTCAACTCCATAAATGCTTGCTCGTAGGCGTCGCTCCAAATAAACTCTACTCCCTTCCGAGTCAACCTGGTCAATAGGGCTGCAATATGAGAGAAGCCCTCAATGAAACGCTGGTAGTAGCCCACCAAACCAAGAAAACTATGGATCTCGGATGCATTCGTGGGCTAGCCCCACTAACGCATTACCTCGACCTTCGAGGGGTCCACTGCGTTGCCCTCCCTCGTCACCACGTAACCGAGGAACTTCACCTCCTCCTGACAGAACTTGCACTTCTCCAACTTTGCATACAGCTAGTGTCTGCGGAGGGTCTGCAAGGTAATCTTCAGGTTCTGTTGATGCTCCTCACAAGTCCTCGAATAGATCAGAATGTCATCGATGAAGACTATAACAAATTGATCGAGATATGGGCAGAAGACCTCATTCATCAACTGCATGAATACCACGGATGCATTAGTCAATTTGAAGGACATCACGTGGAACTCAAAATGATCGTAGCGTGTCCTGAAATCCGTCTTCAGAATGTCCTCCTCTCGGACCCAAATCTGATGATAACCAGAATGCAGGTTGATCTTCGAAAAGAACTGTGCACCCTGCAGCTGATCAAATAAATCATCAATCCTAGGGAGCGGATACTTGTTCTTAATCGTGACTTTGTTGAGCTCACGGTAATCCACTTCTTCTTCAAAATAAGTACCGGCGCTCCTCATGGTGAACTACTCGGACGGATAAAACCTAACTCACGCAACTCGTCCAACTACTTCTGCAGTTTCCGCAACTCTAATGGTACCATATAATATGAGGCCTTTGAAATAGGAGTGGTACTAGGTACGAGGTCAATCCGAAACTCGGTGAGTCGATGAGGCGGTAATCCTGGAATCTCTTGGAACACATCGAAAAAATCACAAACCATGGGCAACTGGTCGATGGTCACTGCTATAGGCTCCTCTATGGCACATGACATCATACAAGACAACGGCTCTCCTCTGGGTTCTACAATGAACTGAAACTGCGGCACGTAAGGTTTACAGAACATGACTGTCCTCGCATAGCAGTCCAATAGGTGTAATACTTGGCAAGCCAATCCATACCCAGGATGGCATCAAACTCGGACATCGATAAAGCAAACAAATCGGCAGGAAAAAAGGTATCCCCAACTAGAACGGGGCAAGACGAGCAAAATCGGCCCAACACTGCAGTCTTCCCCAAGGGAGTCGATACTGACAGGCCCTCACGAGTAGACTCCAACGGTAAGCCAGTTGATCAGCAGAAACTCTCGACTATAAAAGAATGTGATGCACCAGAATCAAGCAACACACGTGCAGTGCATGCAGAGACTAAAAGTATACCCTCGACGACTCTTCTGAATGACTGCGGGTCCTGTTAAGCCGTATAGAACCTAGCTTGAACTGGCTGAGAAGGTGTCTATCCCCTCTGAGAGTGTTGCTGCTGTTGGGGTCGCTGAGGCGGTCGAAACTGCTGCCTCTACTGTTACGGCCTCGGAGGCTGGTACTGATGCTGATGCTACTGCTGAGGTGGCCTCGGTGGTGGGGGCTTCTATCGCTGCTGTTATGGAGGTCTCTGCATAGCGGTGGTGGAGGTTGCTGTGGGCCTCTCTACTACCGCTGCTGCTGGGGGCGGGAACACTCTGACATACAGTGCCTCGTCGCACCGCACCCAAAACAGGTGCCGATGAACTGCCTTGGAGGTGGTGCTGGCGCTCGGAAGGCTAGGTGACTTGTGCGCCTCTGTTGTGGTCGACGCTGTTGGCAATCTCCAGAAGGAGCTTGCCTCTTCCGGTCTCTCCTATGACAGCGATCAGAATGAGAACCGGCCCACTCAGCCTCAAAAATCTGGGCCTTCTATACCACCCCCTCGAAAGTTGGGAGCTCATGCCCGATAACACGACCTCGAAGACCGTAACACAAGCCGTCCTCGAATCGGAAGGCTCTCCATTCCTCATCATCTACCAGATATGGCACAAATCTGGACAGCGCTACAAAACGAGCGGCATACTGAGCAACCGTCATTTCACCCTGCATCAGGGCCTCGAACTCTTACACTTGCTGTCGTCGGATGTGATCGGGAAAATACTGTTGGTCAAACCAATCCACAAAATCCTCCTAAGTCCACATAAAATTGGCGCATGCTGTTCGGGAGACTGATGTCTGCCAGTGCTCAGCCTCACCATGGAGAAGAAATACTGCTAATCGGACTCGCCGCTGGGTCATACATCTCATCGTATCAAATATCTTCTACACATCAGAGCGTCATCTCTCAGATGCTGTCAGGTCTGGCTCACCCTAGAAACACGGGGGATTGAATGATCGAAACTCTCGAAGAACGGCGCTTGTGTGCTCCTGCTCTACCTGGTCTGGCGAAACGATGGGGTGCCTACCCTGCCCTTGAAGGGAGGCCGTCACAGCCTGCAACATCTATTGTAACTGGGAGACACTCACAGATACGATCGGATCTGCACCGGTCTCTGGTCGAGGAGCAGCATCCTCAGGATGGGCGGTAGGAACCTCTGGTGGTAGAGTGGGGATTGTAGGTGGTAGGGCGGGAGCCTCATGTGGTGAAGCGGGAGTCAATTGGGTCACTCTCCTGTGTGGCATGTCCTACAGGAAAGAGCAAAGGTGCCTATAATGTAAGACATGTATCCTAATCCGTACTGTTTCGTCACTTCACGCGATCCTTCGTCAAATTCCAGCAATCTGTGACCTGTAATCGAAGTTGCGCACGACCTTAAGTCGTATCATATACATTTGAGTCGGTTTAATCTAAGACTTATATCATTACGACCGCACCGTCGCTGCGGTTCCAACGCCGCAACTCATGTACCGATCCGATACCCTGACTAAGAGATGTGGGTCGGCGTTTATTTTAAGAAAATGCTGCGCGTTTACATTCCCAAGAGAATCTCTATGACATGTCCCATCAATCCATCAATCAATCAATCACTCCATCAATCCATCAATCCATCAATCACTTTATGTCAAGTACACATCACCTTTCACCCCATTCCCAAGCAACCCCTAAAGTCAACTCTTTCTCACCCTCTCTCTTACACCACCCATACTTGTCAAGTACCACATCACTCACATCCATCACTCTTACAACCATCCATTTTCTCTCTCTTTCTCTTCACAAATTCCAAGCCACACCAAGCACCAAAGAAGTGCACGTCCAAGCTTCCCCAAGAGTGAGAGAAAGTGTGATTTTGGTGGCCCACTTTCCCATCCTAAAACCTCTCATCTTAACCATCCATTTCTCATCTCCACCATCAAAGTGAAGCATAAGGAGTATAGCTTTCCAACGGACCAAGAAGATCAAGTGGTAGGTGCCTCCATAGCCTAATTTTTCATGGTTGTTAGATGGGCCAAGTGAGGCCAACCGATCAATGGTTTGGATCTCACTTGGGATCCTAAGATGTGGTCGATGGCCCATCTTGATCATCAAATCATTCCATGATGGGGCCATTCTCCATGGACCCCATCATGATGTTTACTTTTCTTGCATTAAGAGGTCATATAGACCGTTCATTTTGGATGGGGAGGAATCTCTACTGTTGATCTTTTATTTGGATGGCCCATATGCAATGGGACCCATTGATGTATGATTGGATGGTTAAAACGGAGGGCCGATAGTGCCGGGGTCCCTCCATCATGCTTGTCCCACTCTATCTCTCTCTCCCTCTCTTTTCATGTATTTATTTATTTTTGTGTGATGAAATGGCCTTATGGCCCACTTGGATGGACCCCATAATGGAGCATGTATTGGTTCCAAACCATATAAAGGTGGGGCCCACTTTACATATGTATATATGTATTGTAACCACACCACCTCACCATGTGGTGGCCCACCTATGAAGGGCCCACCTTAAAGGCCGTACATACCCAAGTAAAAAAAAAAAAAAAGAAAAGAAAAAAGAAAAAAAGAGAGAGTCCAGGGACTCTTTGGACGTCCAAAGCCAAGCACCCATATTAGCCTTTTTAAGGCATTGGAGGTGGGCAATTTGTACAGGACCCACCTTGATGTATGTATCCAATCCAAGCCATCCATCCTCTTCCCCGACTCATTTTAGGTGTTGAGCCAAAAAATGAGGATGATCCGAGTATCTAGTGGGCCATAATTTTAAAAACATTACCATTACCATTGAAACCTTCCCAGATTTTTTGTACACGTCGAAAAAGGGTCGATATTAGTCTTAATATGTTTGTTATGGGCCGTGGAACCAAATGGCTGGGACGGATTCCTCTATTGCGGGCCCAATACATGAAAAACTGTGAAATTTCACGATTTCAAAAAAAAAAAAAAAACTTAAAACAGCAGCAGCAAGCTGCTGCTGTGTCAGGACGCTGGCCGCACCAGCGGCGGGCGGGCGTACGAGTAGGGCCCCACGGCCCCAGCCGTGGGCCCCACCTTGATGTTTACATTCCATTTAAGCCGTCCATAAGGTGGGCCCCTACCTTAAGCAGGGCCCACCCAAAAATCAGTTCAATCCAGATCTCAGGTGGCCCACACCACACGAAACAGTGTGAATTGAACTCTACCATTGAAAATTTTTTTTAGGCCCACTGAAGTTTTGGATCAAGCTAAAATTTATCTTTACCCTTCATTCAGGTCTGCATGACCTAATGGATGGGTTGGATGGCATGTAAACATTATGGTGGGCCCCACATGGGACCCACAGTGATGTATGTGCCTCATTTCCACCGTCCACTCGGACGGTGGAGGCCCCCTGTAATGTATGTATTATCCACACTGTCCAGCCATTTTTGGGGCTACTGGACAGTCAGTGGACCCCATCCTTGATGCATGTGTTGCATCCCAACCCTCCAACTTTCGTGTGGACCTCCTCCATGATGCATGTGTTGCATTCAAACCATCCATTTATTTTATAAATTCATGGTTGAGCTAATAAATGAGTCAGATATATGATTCAAGTAGGGCCCACCTTGGTATGTGTATAGGGCCCATGTTGGCCTGTTTGTAACCATTCATTAAGGCCCACCTTGGTGCACATATATGGCCTATGGGATTAAGCCCATTTGGCACACATAAGGCCTATAGGATTAAGCCCATTTGGCATGCATAAGGCCTATGGGATTAAGCCCATTTGGCATATATAAGGCCCATGGGTTTGGGCCCATTTGACATATGCAATGCCCATGGGATCCGGCCCATTTAATCTATATAAGGCCCACGGGATTCAAGCCCATTTGATATATATAAGGCCTATGGGATTAAGCCCATTTGGCATATATAAGGCCCACAGGTCATGGACCATTGTGATGTACATAAGGCTCATTGGTGAGGCCCATTAATACAGCCCATTTGATGAATATAAGGCCCATGTGATACGGCCCATGGGTTGAGGCCCAATGGGATGTCCTTAGGGTCCATTGCAAGGTGCGTTTTCCCATGGTTCATGTAATGATATATATGGCGAGCCATGCCTAGGAATCAATGATGATTTGACGTCCACATTATATGTACAATGTTGGTTAAATGTTCGCATTGTAACTCTCCTTAGGGCCCATTGATAGGCCCATACTCGTTACTATTCATCACTTTATAACATGCTTAGTATAATCCCATGACTCATTCCCATACGCATCATATGTATGCTTGATATGAGTAGTGACTAATCATAGCATACGCCATTGGGTAGACCATTTACGGGACTTGTTATGAGATAGAGTGCCCTACATGTTCACGCAATACGCGCTGAATTTCTGCATGATTTGACGTGTGATTCATGCATCTCGCATATGTGTGACTTGATCACTGCATGCCCTAGCGACATCAGGGCCGTGGCTCCACAGGTACATCGTGGATGGCTGTATCGGATACCGAAAATACTTGGTTCTAGCACTGTGGGCACTTAGGATGTCAATGGGTGAAAGTCTCAGAACCTTTTTAGTACTAGGAGATGTTCCAACGTCTAGACCGAGTGGATACACGAGCGCCTAAGTGCTGAATACTAGTAGGCCACGTCTCCCACTATGTCGTGGTCGGTTAGAACGGGGTGTGGCCTTATCCGCCTGAGTGAGGGGGCTATAAGCTAGGCTGAGTTTGACCAGCTCACAAATGAGTCCGCAATCGACGAGCTGGGTAGGTAATGCAGACTACTGGTCAGGCGGATAATGAGGTCTATTCCGCTTGCTTGACTGTGCAGCTAGGGAGGTGGCATCACTGCAAAGTGTATCAGACCCCAGTGATATCTAGAGGGGAACTGTACTAATATGTGTATATGATGAGTACCAAACTGCTTGGATTGTATTTTGCATATGACATTCGACTATGTAGGCCTTGCATTGCATCGGTGTGGCCGATGGCACTCATATCTATCATTGCATGGCCTTGGTATGACCGATAGCATTCATGCTTTGCATTACATAGCCTCGGTATGTTTGATTGTGTCCATGGACTTACCGCATACTTCCGCACTACTCTGATATTGTACACTTGGCGTTTGCCCTGCGCACACACTTACACCACCCTCTAAGCTTTTGTAAGCTTATGCACGATCGTTGCGTGCAGGTAGCGTTGGACAGCAGCAGCACTGAGGCAAGAGCGCGTATCAGACCATTTTGGAGCTTTTTGATTAACTTGTATTTCCCTTCCCGCATTGTACTTAAAACATTTTGATATAGTGGATATGTGGTGATGTTGTTTTGTGACTTAGTTATGCTTGTGGTTATGCTCCATTACAAAAAAAAAAGCATTCTGAAAATCCTCCCTGTAAGATCCCAGGATCGGAATCTGGCATTTGATTGTCATGAGCCGAGAATGGAGCACTACGGAGGCTGTCGGCACCAGATTCGGCAATCGGGATTCGTGTGAATCTGATTTTTGAGTTTTGGGCGTGACATATAAACTTTGAAAACTCTCGAAGGCAAGCACGTTAAAAGCCTATAACGGAAGATCGCAAGCTATCCGAACTTCGAGACTTAGTCATTCTAAACTCATAGCAGACATGTAATGTTGTTCTCGGTCCTTCCCAAGTTATACTCTGATACCAACTTTTATCACACCCCAAACTCAAAAAAAGGGCTAAAAAATTCCTGATCGCCAAATCTGGCGCCGACAGCCTCTGTCGTACCCCATTCTCAGTTCTCAATGTCATTCACCAGGTTTCGATCCTGAGATGCTACAAAGAGGATTTTTAACATCAATTTAATTCATGATAATCATAACCAAAGGCATAACCCACAAACAACAACTACAAACTCCATCACATTTTTACTATAATAAAAAACTTTATAAGTACAATGAGCATAAAGGGAAATACAATGATAATGGACAGAAAGCTCCAAGATGATCTGCTATGCGCTCCTGCCTCAGCGCTGCTGCAGTCCAACGTCACTTGCACACAATGGCCGTGCATAAGCTTATGGAAAGCTTAGAGGGTGTTGAAAGTGTGTGCGTAAGGTAATAATGCAATTATACAATATCAGAGTAATGCGGAACATGCTGATGAATCCATGAATACCAGTAGCAGTGTCGAGGCTATACGATGTAAAGCATGGATGATGTTGGTTATACCAAGGCCATTTGATGTGAGATGCAACTCAAGCATACGAATCTTCATCTAAGTCCACATATCAATACAGCTCAAATCTGGAATATCACCGGGGTCTAGTATACTCTAAGTTAGATTGTCGCCCCATCGCGCGCAACAAGGTGAGTAGAAGAGACCTCACTATCCATCTGCCAATATCAGGACCGACTCGTCGATAGCGGACCCATTCCTCGAGCTGGTTAAACTCAGCCTAGCTTTGCCCTCTCCTCTCGGGTGGGTAAGGCCACACCCCCTTATAACCGACCACGACACAGTGGAAAGCACGACCTCTTGGTAATCGGCACTCGGTGCTCGTGCACCTACTCAGTCTAGACGTTAGAGAAACCTCCTGGTACCATAGGAGTCTAGAAACTTTCACTTAGGGATATCTATAGCACCCCATGTAGAATAAGATTTTCAGTATCCAATCCTGCTAACCACGATATGCCTGTGAGACTACAGTCATAATGTCGTAAGGGCATACAGTAACCATGTCACATAATGCGAAATGCATGAATCACACTATACAGTCATGCAGCAATCCTGCGTGTATCGTGCGCTCATGTGGGGCATCACCGCCTATCCGAGAGCGCATAAACAATCTGCTCGAAGGCATATGCTATGATCAGTCACTCCTCATATCAAGCATACATATGATGCGTATTATCATGAATCATAAAACTATACTTAACATGTTATATGGCGATGGATTCTTGTTCGTACAAAGATGGGCCTAGACGGCCTACACACTACAAGTATGGGCCTAACAGTGGGCCTTCGGGAGAGTCACAATGCGGACATTTAACCACCATTGCTCTACAATGTGGACGTCAAACCATCATTGCTCCCAAGGCACGACCTAATCAAATGGGCCAAATCCAATGGGCCGATTCAATTGGGCTGATCACATGGGCTGAATCGAATGGGCCGATTCAAAATAGGCCTAATACACCTCACAAAGAGGGGCCTATCTATATTAAGTGAGTCGCACCATCTCCTCATTCATCTAGCCTTAGGGATCAATTAAGAGCACTTCAAATAAATCATAACGCAAGATTATCTGGACCGCACTCCGAATAATAGTGGTGATAATGATTTCCACCATTGAAATCCCCAAGGCCCACCATAGCATTTATTTTCCATCCAATCTGATCATAAGGTCACACAGACCTGAATAGAAGAAAACAAATTTCATGTTGATCCAGATTCTCTGTGATACCAAGAGGATTTCAATGGTAGACGTTCAATGCTCCACTGTATTTAGCAGTGGCCCACCTGATAAGTAGATCTATCTTATTTTTCATCCCAAGCCTAAATGCAATCTAACCAAATGGATGGATGGCTTAGATATAACACATATATCAGTGGTGGGTCCCACTCGAGAGACAGATGGGCGTGGTGGATATAATACATGCCATGATGGGCCCACAGAACTTGCTGGCTCAATACAGTAGCTATTTAGCTGCTGCAGGTGCGCTAGCCAACCTGCTTCAACAGTAGGTGGGTCCCACGTAGGGCCCACCATAAATATAATACACATTATATATATGTATATATATGCATGCATCAGGGTACGCCCACCCAGACTGTCCAGATGGATGGCTAGGGTGAAACTCACGCATCTTTGTGAGGTCCAGGAACGTGGTCCACAATAGATGAACGGTTTGGATGGGGTACACCGTCAGCCAAATGGACAATGGGGCTACACCTAACGTGCTTACGGCAAGACAGTAAATATATAGCTGTTGTAGGTGTGTTGGCTGCCTGCCAGCAACTAAGGTGGGTCCCACGTAGGGCCCACCACAACATGTATATATAACATATAATATATATATATATATATATATATAAAACATATGTATTATAATATAATATATAATATATCATATTATATAATATAACATAATATATTAATATTATATTTAATAAAAAATCTATGTCCAAGCCCTGGACAGCCTGGACATGCACATACATCATAGTAGCCCGCACGTGGCATGGGCCCCACCGTCTAGGTACAGTGGACGGCTTGGATATACACTGTGGTGTGGCCCACCCAAAATGGATGGACATTGTGGGTGGGTCCCATGGACCCCACCATCAACACACTACCCTGCTAGCCACCCTCACTAGGGAGCCATACCAACACCTTAGCGTTGAAAAGAGGTATCTTTCACTGAACCTACCAATGGAGCTGTGGGTGGGTCCCACTATTCAAACGAGGTATCTTTCACTCAATCTACCAGTTGAGCTATGGATGTGGGTGTAGAAAACGGGCCCCACACGGACGTGGGCCCCACCGTCGATGGGTGGTGGATGGTTTAGATAAAACACCCACTATGGTGTGGCCCGTCAAAAAGGATGGTTAAGGTTGGTGGGTCCCATGGACCCCACCGTCAGTTGACACTTCACTGGTTAGCACACCCCCTATCAGTCCACACTTCACTGTTAGCCCCACCCCTCCATAGTACACACCTCCCTACCAAGCCCACGTCCAGTGTTCAGGGATGCTGGATAGTGTGGATAGGACACAGGCATCATGGTGGGCCCCACATGGACGTGGCCCACCTGATTGGATCAATCTAATATTTGTGTTTTCCTTCCGTCTATGTCCGGTAACGGGTTAGACAGTGTAGATCCAACTCATCTAACGGGTGGGTCTCATGAAGGTGGATGGCATGGATAAAATATATTTTTTCCAAAAGGGGCCCATAAAGGCGGGGCCCCTCCGAAAAAAGGGAGAGTGAAAAGAAAGAAAAAGAGACCGGAGGGGCCCCGCCTTTATAGGCCCCTTTTGGAAACAAGTATACATCAAAGTGGGTCCCACCATTTGTGGTCTTAAAATGTAAGACCCGTGTCCTAAACCGTACCATTTCGTATTCTTCCGCGGTCCTTCCGGTCGAATTCCGACAACCTTCGACCTGTATTCGACGTTTATGTGCGAACCTAAGCCGAGCCCCGCATATCAGAGTCGACTCAACCCGAAACCTATACCTTAACGACCACGCCGTCGTCGCAATTCTAACGCCGCGACTCGCGCACCAACCCGATACCCAGGGTAGAAGATGTAGGCCCGCGTTTAACTTGAAGAAAACACCGCACGTTGCGAATTACGAGGAAATCTTTATGAGATGTCCCATCAATCAATCAATCACTAATGTCAAGTACAAGTCAAGTACAAGCCATACCTAAGTACAACAACCCATCCCTTCCTTTTCAAAAGTCAACTCTCTCTCTCTTCTCACCATCCCTCTTTACCTCATTTTCAACCCAACTCATACCTTTTTCTTACAACACATCAACCCATCGCACCTCACCCATCCTTATCATCCCATCACTTCTCTCTCTCCCTCATTTTCTCAAAAACTCTCCAAAGAAACATCCCACGTCCAAGCTTTCCCTCTCTCAAACCCCAAGTGTGGCTCACCCTCTCATCTCTCATCCTCACCATCAAAACTTCATTGCCACCATTGATCATTGTGCATAGGTGTATACAAGCCTTAAGGAGCAAGGAGGAGTGCAAGAGGTGGGTGATTTACTGTTGATTTTCAAGTTGATGGCCCACTTGTGATGGGACCCAATCTAATGTATGTGTCATATGAGGGGCCCATAGTGGTGGGGCCCCTCCACTATGCCGATCTCTCTATCTATCTCTCTCTTCCCTTTTCCTTGTTGATGGCCCACCTAATATGTGTGTGTGGCCCCCCATCAAGCATGCACTCTATCTAGGCCATCCACCGAGTGGTCTACATGGCCGTCCGTTTGGACGTGCTTGATCAAAGGAAAACACAAACATCGGATTGATCAAGTGGTCCACATTCATGTGGGACCCATTTTGATGTGTGGGCCACGTTCGGGTGGGACCCACCACAATGATATGTTTGTTTATGCCGTCCAGCGTCCTTGGACGCTGGACGAGCTGGTGGCTAACATGAAGTGCATGTACTCACATGGGAGTGTACTAACATCAGCAACCAAAAAAAAAGGAAAAAGGGGTTTTTGGGTTGAGCCACTCATGTAGGCCCCACGTTAATGTATGTGTCTAATCCACGCCGTCCATTTCATTCCCGGACTCATTTTAGACGTTGATTCAAAATATGAGGCCAATCTGATAATCAAGCGGGCCGTACCATAGGGAATAGTGGTATTATCGTTAAAATCCACCTGGATTCTTCTATTTGTCAAAAGCATGTCGCATATTAGTCTCATTTGAATGATCAGGAGTAGTAGAATCCAGTAGACGGGTTGGATTTTTCAGATGTGGGCCCTAGCTGCGAAAAACCACAAAAATCATTATTTTTTTAAAAAAATATATATACAACAGCAGCAACAGACGCTGCTGCTGTTAACAGAGGACGCACAGGCAGCGTCTTGCGCTGGTGGGGCGGACGGACGGACTGCAGGGGTGGGTCCCAGCTGTGGGCCCCTCCATGATGTTTGTCTACCATCAACACCGTGCATTTGATAGGTCCCCTTTGGGACAGCCTACCCTCCAAAAATCAGCCGTATACGGAACTCAGGTGGGCCATACCATCTAAAATCATGTGAAGACATGCCTTAAACATATAAAATCACTTGGTGGGGCCTACCTGAGATTTGGATGCGGATGGAACTTAGTCTGCACCCTCAGCCAAGTGGGACGCACCTAATGGGTGGGCTGGATTTACAAACCACCTTACGGTGGCCCCCTAACTGTGTGACCCAATGAACCGTTTGGATGGCAATAAACATAACAGTGGGCCCTGGACAGATTGGACGTAAATAAACATTACCGTGGGCCCAGGTCCACGTAACCTTGTGAGCAGGTTGGACGATAGATAAACAGTACGGTGGGCCCCAATTTGAGTGGCCTCATGGACCGTTTGGATGGCAAACAAACATCATTGTCGGACCTGAACAGATTAGAAGAAAATAAACGTTATGGTGGACCCCCTGGTCCAAGTGACCTTATGTATAGGTTGGATGATAAATAAATATTATAGTGGGCCCCCCATTTATGTGACATATCAACAGGTTGGATGATAAATAAACATTACAATGGGCCCCTTGGTCCATGTGACCATATCAATAGGTTATCTGAAAAATTGTAAGACCCGTATCTTAGTCCGTACCATTCCATAGACTTCCGCGGTCTTACCGGTTAAATTCTTGTAACCTTCAACCCTTAACCGATAGTCACGTGCGACCCTGATTTATTCACTGTCAACCCGAGTCGACTCAACCCAAGACTAATACCATAACGACCGCGCCGTCGCCGCGGTTCCAACGCCGCGACTCGCGCACCGAGGCGATACCCTGGTCAAGAAATGTGGGCCAACGTTCGATGCGAGGAAAACGCCGTGCGTTGCGAAACCCAAGAGAATCTCTACGATGTGTCACATCAATCACATCAATCCCATCAATCCATCACATGTCAAGTACATGTCAAGTACACATCACTTTCACCTCTTTTCCCAAGCAAGCCACAAAAGTCTTCCATGTCCATACCTCTCTTACACAAAAGGCCTTAAAAGTCAAAAAGGTCTTACACACCCATCACCACCACATCCATCACTCCATCCATCCATCTCTCTCTCTCTCTCTCTCTCTCTCTCTCTCTCTCTCTCTCTCTCTCTCTCTCTCTCTCTCCCCCCCCCCCTTTACAACTCTCTCTTTCTCTTTCTCATTTCAAACTCAAAAAAATCCCAAGCTCCATACGTATGAGAGCTCTCCCAAGCACTCCCAAATTCTAAGTGTGGCTCACCTTCCCTACCCCATGATCTCCCCATCCTAACCTTCCATTCCCCATCTCCTCCATTGAAATCCAAGCTAAGGAGCTAAAGAGCCCATAGGAGCAAGAAGATCGGACGGTGGGCGCTTGATCATAGTAGATTTTCATATTTTTGAGATGGGCCAAGTGAGGCCAACCGATCAATGGTTTGGATCTCACTTGGGACCCTAAAATGTGGCCGATGACCCACTACGATCATCATGATCATTCCATGATGGGGTCATTCTCCATGGACCCCATCATGATGTTTATTTCTTAGAAAAGGTCATCTAGACCGTCCATATTAGTGGGGAAAGGATCCCCACCGTTGATTCTAAATTTTGATGGTCCCATGTGTTAAAGGACCCACTTGATTGTATGATTCATTGCAAGGGAGGGCCCATAGTATCGGGGTCCCTCCATCATAAGCATGTCCCACCCTCCATCTCTCTCTTTCTCTCCATCTCTCTCTCTCTTTTTTATTTCTTTTTATTTTATTTTATTTTATTTGTAATAGGGTTGTGTGGCCCACTTGAATGGACCCCACCTTGAGCATTTATTTGGTCCAAGTTTTCTTCAAGAGGGGCCCACCTTGCATGTTATACCCCCATCATCCATCAGTGGTGGCCCACTTCAATAGGCCCACCACAATGTATTTTTTTAAAAGGCCAAACCATCCAGCGTTTGGGACGCTGGACGTCCCTGCACAAAAAAAAAAAGAAGAGGAGAGCTTTGGGGTGAGCCACCTGCATAGGCTCCACCTTGATGTATATTTCCAATCTAAGTCATCTATCCTCTTACCTACAGTTTTTTAGCCGTTGGGTAGAAGTTTGGGGCTGATTGGAAGATCTGGTGGGCCATAACATCGAAGAATGCATCATTACCATTCAAGGATCTTTTTTTCTATTTTATTTCATTTTCTAATCATCAACAAAATTCGAACTCTGGACTCATTGGGACGGCCTCGAGCCACTGAATGCAATGACCGGGGTGGATTTCTGTAAAGCGGACCCCACGTGCGAAAAACCCCAGAAATTGGGTTTTTCACCGATTTTTGCAAGAGGCAGCACCTCTGCCTCTGACAAGGACAGCGTGCAGCCTTTGGTGGCGGGCGGGTAGTCGTCAGGGGCCCACGGCCCTGTGTGTGGGCCCCACTGTGATGTTTATTTGTCATCCAACCTGTTCATGAGGTGGGTCCCCTCCTCAGGTGGGCCCCCTCCAGGTTTCAGCCAGATCCAAAACTCAGGTGGCTCACACCAGACGAAAGTGGGCTGAACTCCTACCATTGAAATGCCATTTTGGGCCCACAAGAGTTTCGGATCAACTTGAAATTTATTTTTCCTCCTCACCCGGGGTCCGTGTGACCTTTGAACGGTTTGGATGAACAATATACACTATGGTGGGCCCCACACGGGAACCCACAGTGATGCTTGTGCCTTGCCTCCACCGTCCAGGCGGACGGTGGAGCCCACCCTAATGTATGCGTTTTATTAACGCCGTCCAGCAGCCGCTGAACGGCCAGTGGAAGCCCACCATGATTTATATTTTTCATCCGTCCAGCGGACGAAGGTGCTGGGGCCACGGTGATGTTCGTGCAACGTCCATTCTCTGTGGCCCCCCGCCATGATGTATGTGATGCATCCAGACTGTCCATCCACTTGGAAAGATTATTTTAAGCCATGATTTGAAAAATGTGACCACCTGTGATCAAGTGGGTCACCTATGTTTGGGTCAGGCCCATTTGATTTATTTAAAGGCCTATGGGTTAGGCCCATCTGATTTATAACAGGCCTATGGGCTTAGCCCACTTGATTTATTTAAATGCCTATGGGCTAGGCCCATTTGATTTAAAGCCTAAGGGTTAGGCCCATTTGATTTATTTAAAGTCTATGGGTTAGGCCCATTTGATTTGAATGAGGCCCATGGGTTTTGACCCATTACAATGCACTTAAGGCCCATTGGTGTGGCCCATTGATGTGACCCATTGATGAATAAAAGGCCCATATGATAGAGCCCATTTGATGTATTTAAGGCCCAATGGGATGTACTTAAGGTCCATTATAATGTGTGAGCCCAACACGGTTTATGTAACGATATTTGCGACGATCGTGCCTTGGGAGCAATGATGGTTTGACGTCCACATTGCGAGTGTAATGCTAGTTGGATGTCCACATTACGACTCTCCTTAGGGCCCATTATTAGGCCCGTGCTTATTATGTAAAGGCCGTCCAGGCCCATCTGCATTGTAAGAATAGTTCATCTCATTATACATGTTAGTATAATTCCATGACTCATGATCATACGCATCATATGTATGCTTGATATGAGAGGTGACTGATCATAGCATATGCCTTCGAGCAGGTTATTTATGGGCTCCCGATTAGGCGGTGCTGCCCGACATGAGCGCACGATACGCGCAGGATTTGTTGCATGATCGGATAGTGCATTTCATGCATTTCGCATTGTGTGATATGGTTGTTGTACGCATTACCGACATTAGGGCTGTAGCCTCCACAGACGTATTGTGGTTGGCAGGATTGGATACCAAAAATCTTGTTCTACATGGGGTGCTATAGATATCCCTGGATGAAAGTCCCTAAACCCTTAGGGTACCAAGAGGTTGCCCCAACGTCTAAACCGAGTGGGTAGATGAGCATTGAGTGTCGATTACCAGACGGTTGCACTCTCCACTGTGTCGTGGTCGGTTGAAAGGGGGTGCGACCTTACCCACCCGAGAGTAGGGGGCAATGCTAGGTTGAGTTTGACCCGCTCGAGGAATGGGTCCGCTATCGACGAGTCGCGTCCGATATTGGCAGACAGATAGTGAGGTTTCTTCCACTTACCTTTTTGCACGCGATGTGACGGTAATCTGGTTTAGAGTGTACTAGACCCTAGTGATATCCCATATTTGAGCTGTATTGATGTGTGGACATAGATGAGGATCTGTATGCTTGAGTTGCATTGCACATCGCATGGCCTTGGGATGGTCGATACCATTCATGTCTTGCACTGCATAGCCTTGGTACGGCTCATGATATTTTAGATCCATCTACATATTCTGCATTAGTCTGACATTGCATGTTCATATTACTACCTTGCGCATACACTTTCACCACCCTCTAAGCTTTTTATAAGCTTATGCACGACCGTTGCGTGCAGGTGACGTTGGTTCGCAGCAGCGCTGAGGCAGGAGCACGTTGCAGATCGTTTTGGAGTTTTTATTCTTTACTATTGTATTTCCCTTTATGCTCATTGTACTTGTAAAGTTTTTGATCATAGTGGAAATGTAATGGAGTTCTTGGTTGTTGTTTGTGGGTTATGCCTTTGGTTATGCTTATTACGAATCAAACTGACGTTGAAAATTCTCCTCGTAGCATCCCAGGATCGGAACCTGACGAATGGGCGCTAGGAGCCGAGAATGGAGTTCTACGGAGGCTGTCGGTGCCGGACTCGACGATCGGGAATTTTGTGAGCCCGATTTTCGAGTTTGGGGGGTGACAGAAGTTGGTATTAGAGCATAACTTGGGAATAATCGAGAACAACATTACATGTCTGCTATGAGTGTAGAATGGCTAAGTTCCAAAGTTCGGATAGCTTAGCGACCTTCCATTACAGACCCTTAACATGCGTGCCTTTGAGAGTTTTGAAGTTGATAGGTGCCTTTGCTCTTTCCTGTAGGACATGGCGCGTGGGAGAGTTACCCGATTGACTCCCGCACCACCACCTGAGGATCCCGCTCCACCACCTGCGGCTCTCGCATTACCACCTACGATGCCTATTCCTGAGTATCCTACTCCTCCACCAGAGATTCCTACTGCCCATCCTGAGTATCCCGCTCCTCCACCAGAGACCGGCGCGGAGCCGACCGTATCCGTGAGTGCCTCTCAGTTGTAGCAGATGTTACAGGCTGTGACAGCTGCACTCCTTGGGCAGGGCAGGCAGCCAGTTATTTCGCCAGCACAAGTACAGCAGGATCGTACTAGTGCTCTCCTTCATGAGTTTTGAGAGCTCGATCCCTCGCGTTTCCAGGGTGAGCCGGACCCCACTATAGCTGAGAGATGGCGTGCTGATGTGGAGAAGGTATTTGAGACTATGGGATGTGCGACAGAGCGGCGAGTCCGACTAGTCGTATTCCTTCTCCATGGTGAGGCTGAGCACTGGTGGGCATCAGTTTCCCGAGTAGCGGGCGCCGACTTTGTATGGACGTGAAAGAATTTTGTGGATCGGTTTGACCGACAGTACTTCCCTGATCACGTCCGATGACAGCGAGCGTTGGAGTTCGAGGCCCTGGTGTAGGGCGATATGACCGTGGCCCAGTACGTGGCTCACTTCGTAGCATTATCCAGATTTGCCCCTTACCTTGTTGATGACGAGGGGCGAAGGGCCCGACGATTCAAGGACGGCTTGTGTTACGGTCTTCGCAGCCGTGTTATTGGCCATGAGCTTCCGACCTTTGAGGAGGTGGTGCGGAAGGCCCAAATTTTTGAGACAGAGTGGGCCGGTTCTCAGTCTGATCACGGTTAGAGGAGAGACCGGAAGAGGCAGGCTCCTCTTAGTGACTCTCAACAGTGTCGACCACAGCAGTAGAGGCGTACAAGTCGCCCAGCTTTTTGAGCACTAGCAGCACCTCCACCACCACCTCAGAAGCAGTTCACCGGCACTTGATTTAGGTGCGGTGCTATGGGACACCGTTCATGGGAGTGTCCCAGCCCCCAGCAGCAGAAGAAAGGTCCACAGCAACAGAGGGCTCCACAACAGCCTCCACCACAGCAGCAGAGACCCACCCCACACTAGCAGCGACAACAGCCTCCACCACCGAGGCCACCTCAGCAGCAGCATCAGCACCAGCCTCAGAGGCCGCAGCAGCAGAGGCAGCAGTTTCGGCAGCCTCAGCGACCCCAGCAGCAGTAGCCGCACGCTCAGAGGGGACAAGCACCTCCCCAGCCAGCTCAGGCTAGGTTTTATGCGGCTCAGCAGGACCCACAGTCTTCTGGAGGAGTTGTTGAGGATATACTTTCAGTTTCTGTATGCATTACACGTGTGCTGTTTGATTCCGGTGCATTGCACTCTTTTATGGCCGAGAGCTTCTGCCGATCGACTGACTTACCGTTGGAGTCTTCTGGTGAGGGTCTATCAGTATCGACTCCCTTGGGGAGGACTGCAGTGTTGGGATGATTTTGTTCGTCTTGCCCCATTCTAGTTGAGGATACCTTTCTACCTGTCGATTTGTTTGTATTACCAATGTCTGAGTTCGACGTCATCCTGGGCATGGATTAGCTCACCGAGTACTATGCTATATTGGACTGCATAGCGAGGACCGTCACGTTCTGTATACCCGGCGTGCCACAGTTCCAGTTCATTGCTGAGCCTAGAGGAGAGCGGTTATCTTATTTGATGTCCTGCGCCATAGAGGAGCCTGTTGCCGCTTGCATCGACCATTTGCCCATAGTATGCGATTTTCTCGATGTGTTCCAGAAGATTCCGGGATTACCACCTCGTCGACTCACCGAGTTTTAGATTGATCTCATGCCCGATACCGTGCCTATTTTGAAGGTCCCGTATCGTATGGCACCGTTGGAGTTACGGGAACTGCAGAAGCAGTTGGACGAGTTACGTGAGTTAGGTTTTATTCGTCCGAGCAGTTCGCCGTGGGGAGCACCGGTACTCTTCTTGAAGAAGAAGGATGACTCATTGAGGCTCTGCATTGACTACCGTGAGCTCAACAAAGTCACGATCAAGAACAAGTACCTGCTCCCTATGATTGATGATTTGTTCGATCAGTTGTAGGGTGCACAGTTCTTTTCGAAGATCGACCTGCGTTCCGGTTATCATCAGATTCAGGTCCTAGATGAGGACATTCCGAAGACGGCATTCAGGACTCGTTATGGTCATTTTGAGTTTCAGGTCATATCCTTCGGACTGACCAATGCACCTGCGGTCTTCATACAGCTGATGAACGAGGTCTTCCGCCCTTATCTCGATCAGTTTGTTATAGTCTTCATCGACGACATCCTGATTTATTCGAGGACCCGTGAGGAGCATGAGCAGCATTTGAAGATCACCTTGCAGACCCTCCACGTACACCAGCTGTATGCGAAGCTGGAGAAGTGCGAGTTCTGGCAGGAGGAGGTGAGGTTCCTCGGTCACGTGGTGACGAGGGAGGGCGTCGCAGTGGACCCCTCAAAGGTCGAGGCAGTGCGTCAGTGGGGCCAGCCCATGACTGCGACAGAGATCCATAGTTTCCTTGGTTTGGCGGGCTATTACCGACGTTTTATTAAGGGCTTCTCTCGTATTGCAGCCCCGCTGACCAGGTTGACTCGGAAGGGCACAGAGTTTATTTGGAGTGACGCATGCGAGCGAGCATTTATGGAGTTGAAGGACAGCCTGACGTCCGCTCCTGTCCTCACTCTTCCCTCTGGGAGTGATGGTTTTATTGTATTCACTGATGCCTAGCATATCGGTTTGGGTGCTATCTTGATGCAGCACGGGAGACCAGTGGCCTTTGCGTCTCGTCAGCTCAAGGTCCATGAGCTGAATTATCCTACGCATGATTTAGAGATGGCTGCAGTTGTCTTTGCACTGAAGGTGTGGAGGCACTATCTTTATGGGGTTAGGTTCGAGCTCTTCTCTAATCACAAGAGCTTGAAGTACCTCTTCTCGCAGTCTGATTTGAATATGAGACAGAGGCGCTGGATGGAGCTCCTGAAAGACTATAATTTTGATCTCCAGTACCACCCGGGTAAGGCGAACGTGGTGGCAGATGCCCTCAGCCGTCAGCCACGAGGCCTAGTGGCCCATATGATGATTCAGGAGTGGCGGATGCTTGAGGATATTGTAGCGTATGACTTTGAGTTCGGCCTGCAGTCTTCCATCGTACAGTTATCGAGCCTGTTGATTCAACCCTCTCTTGTCACTAGGGTGATCGAGGCTCAGCAGGCTGATGAGTCGTTGCAGAGTTATATGGATGAGGCTACATCTGAGAGTCAGGCTGATTGACAAATTGGTACAGACGGTGGACTTCATTTCAGAGGCCGATTATGTGTCCCGGATATTCCAGAGTTACGCAGAGATCTTATGACCGAGGCACATCGATCACGATTTTCTATCCACCCGGGCTCGACGAAGATGTACCGTGACATGAGGCGACAGTATTTTTGGGCGGGGATGAATCGCCAGATCGCTAGTTTTGTGGCTGAGTGTGACACTTGCCAGCGTGTCAAGGCCGATCATCAGAGACCTCCTGGTCTATTGCAGCCGTTAAGTGTCCCGATGTGGAAGTGGGAGCACGTGTCGACTGATTTTATTATGGGTTTGCCGAGGACTCAGCGAGGTCATGACGTCATTTGGGTTGTTGTGGATCGTCTGACGAAGTCGGCACATTTTCTTGCGATGCGTACGACTTGGTCTATGGACCAGCTTGCGAGTTATTCATTGAGGAGATTGTGAGACTACATAGCGTTCCAGTCTCGATCGTTTCTGACCGAGACTCGAGGTTCACGTCTTAGTTTTGGGGGAGCTTCCAGCGTGCGATGGGGACTAATTTGCAGCTCAGCACCACGTACCATCCACAGACCGATGGCCAGACCGAGAGGGTCAATCAGATACTTGAGGATATGCTTCGGGCCTGCGCGATTGATTTTGGGGGTTGCTAGGATGAGCATATGCGATTGGCTAAGTTCACGTACAATAATAGCTATCAGGCGACCATAGGCATGGCTCCTTTTAAGGCACTATATGGCAGACCATGCAGATCACCGAGTTCTGGACCGAGGTTGGAGAGCGTCGTCTCCTAGGTCCTGAGCTTGTGCAAGAGACATCAGAGGCTATTGACATCATCAGGTAGAGGATGTACACATCTCAGAGCCGACAGAAGAGTTTTGATGATCGTCGGCGTCTTCCCTTGGAGTTTGATGTAGGGGAACATGTGTATCTCAAGGTCTCGCCCATGAAGGGCGTAGTTCGATTTGGAACGAAGGGCAAGTTTGCCCCGAGATTCATATGACCTTTTGAGATCACTGGGCGCGTTGGCGCCGTGGCCTATCGGCTTGCCTTGCCATCTCAGTTGTCTGGCATCCACAACATCTTCCATGTCTCTATGTTGAGGAAGTGTTTGTCAGACATAGTTCCCTTCATTGATTGGCAGCCCCTGGAGGTTCGTGAGAATGCTTCTTACATTGAGCAGCCAGTCCATATCCTTGATCAGAAGGAGCAGGTCCTCAGAACCAAGGTCATTCCGTTGGTGAAGGTTCAGTGGGGTCACCATTCTGTAGAGGAGGTTTCTTGGGAGCGTGAGGCCGAGATCCGAGTGCGTTATCCTCATCTCTTTGATGATTGATCATGTGATGTATTTTGTATCTTATCTCTGATTTTATATGATGACGTTATGTCTCTTCTTTCTCATGAGTTATGCTTAGTTACGTTAATTGTGTAAATTTCGAGGATGAAATTTTTATTAGGAGGGGAGAGCTATAAGACCCGTATCTTAGTCCGTACCATTCCATAGACTTCCGCGGTCTTACCAGTCAAATTCTGGCAACCTTCGACCCTTAACCGATAATCACGCGCGACCCTGATTCATTCGCCGTCAACCCGAGTCGACTCAACCCAAGACCAATACCATAGCGACTACGCCATCACCGCGGTTCCAATGCCTCAACTCGCGCGCCGAGGCGATACCCTGGTCAAGAAATGTGGGCCAACGTTCGGTGCGAGGAAAACGCCTCACATTAAGAAATCCAAGAGAATCTCTACGATGTGTCACATCAATCACATCAATCCCATAATCAATCATCCATTAATCCATCACATGTCAAGTACACATCACTTTCACCCCTTTTCCCAAGCAAGCCACAAAAGTCTTCTATGCCCATACCTCTCTTACACAAAAGGCCTCAAAAGTCGAAAAGGTCTTACACACCCATTACCACCACATCCATCACTCCATCCATCCATCACACTCTCTCTCTCTCTCTCTCTCTCTCTCTCTCTCTCTCTCTCTCTCTCTCTCTCTCTCCCTTTACAACTCTCTCTTTCTCTTTCTCATTTCAAACTCAAAAAAATCCCAAGCTCCATACGTATGAGAGCTCTCCCAAGCACTCCCAAATTCTAAGTGTGGCTCACCTTCCCTACCCCATGATCTCCCCATCCTAACCTTCCATTCTCCATCTCCTCCATTGAAATCCAAGCTAAGGAGCTAAAGAGCCCATAGGAGCAAGAAGATCGGACGGTGGGTGCTTGATCATACTAGATTTTCATGTTTTTGAGATGGGCCAAGTGAGGCCAACCGATCAATGTTTTGGATCTCACTTGGGACCCTAACATGTGGCTGATGGCCCACTACGATCATCATGATCATTCCATGATGGGACCATTCTCTATGGACCCCATCATGATATTTATTTCTTAGAAAAGGTCATCTAGACCGTCCATATTGGTGGGGAAAGGATCCCCACCGTTGATTCTAAATTTTGATGGTCTCATGTGTTAAAGGACCCACTTGATTGTATGATTCATTGCAAGGGAGGGCCCATAGTATCGGGGTCCCTTCATCATAAGCGTGTCCCACCCTCCATCTCTCTCTTTCTCTCCATCTCTCTCTCTTTTTTTTATTTCTTTTTATTTTATTTTATTTTATTTGTAATAGGGTTGTGTGGCCCACTTGAATGGACCCCACCTTGAGCATTTATTTGGTCCAAGTTTTCTTCAAGTGGGGCCCACCTTGCATGTTGTACCCCCATCATCCATTAGTGGTGGCCTACTTCAATAGGCCCACCATAATGTATTTTTTTAAAAGGCCAAACCGTCCAGCGTCTGGGACGCTGGACGTCCCTGTAAAAAAAAAAGAAAAAAGAGGAGAGCTTTGGGATGAGCCACTTGCATAGGCTCCACCTTGATGTATATTTCCAATCTAAGCCGTTCATCCTCTTACCTACAATATTTTAGCCGTTGGGTAGAAGTTTGGGGTTGATTGGAAGATCTGGTGGGCCATAACATCGAAGAATGCATCATTACCATTCAAGGATCCTTTTTCCTATTTTATTTCATTTTCTAATCATCAACAAAATTCGAACTCTGGACTCATTGGGACGGCCTCGAGCCACTGAACGCAATGACCGGGGTGGATTTCTGTAAAGCGGACCCCACGTGCGAAAAACCCCAGAAATCGGGTTTTTCCCCGATTTTTGCAAGAGGCAGCACCTTTGCCTTTGACAAGGACAGCGTGCAGCCTTTGGTGGCGGGCGGGCAGTCGTCAGGGGCCCACGGCCCTGCGTGTGGGCCCCACTGTGATGGTTATTTGTCATCCAACCTGTTCATGAGGTGGGTCCCCTCCTCAGGTGGGTCCCCTCCTCAGGTGGGCCCCCTCCAAGTTTCAGCCAGATCCAAAACTCAGGTGGCCCACACCAGACGAAACAGTGGGCTGAACTCCTACCATTGAAATGCCATTTTGGGCCCACAAGAGTTTCGGATCAACTTGAAATTTATTTTTCCTCATCACCCGGGGTCCGTGTAACCTTTGAACGGTTTGGATGAACAATATACACTATGGTGGGCCCCACACGGGAACCCACAGTGATGCTTGTGCCTTGCCTCCACCGTCCAGGCGGACGGTGAAGCCCACCCTAATGTATGCATTTTATTAACGCCGTCCAGCAGCCGCTGAACAGCCAGTGGAAGCCCACCATGATTTATGTTTTTCATCCGTCCAACGGACAGAGGTGCTGGGACCACGGTGATGTTCGTGCACCGTCCATTCTCTGTGGCCCCCCGCCATGATGCATGTGATGCATCCGACCGTCCATCCACTTGGAAAGATTATTTTAAGCCATGATTTGAAAAATGTAACCACCTGTGATCAAGTGGGTCACCTATGTTTGGGTCAGGCCCATTTGATTTATTTAAAGGCCTATGGGTTAGGCCCATCTGATTTATAACAGGCCTATGGGCTAGGCCCACTTGATTTATTTAAATGCCTATGGGCTAGGCCCATTTGATTTAAAGCCTAAGGGTTAGGCCCATTTGATTTATTTAAAGTCTATGGGTTAGGCCCATTTGATTTGAATAAGGCCCATGGGTTTTGATCCATTGCAATGCACTTAAGGCCCATTGGTGTGGCCCATTGATGTGACCCATTGATGAATAAAAGGCCCATATGATAGAGCCCATTTGATGTATTTAAGGCCCAATGGGATGTACCTAAGGTCCATTGCAATGTGTGAGCCCAACACGGTTTATGTAACGATATTTACGACGATCATGCCTTGGGAGCAATGATGGTTTGACGTCCACATTGTGAGTGTAATGCTGGTTGGATGTCCACATTACGACTCTCCTTAGGGCCCATTATTAGGCCCGTACTTATTATGTAAAGGCCGTCCAGGCCCATCTGCATTGTAAGAATAGTTCATCTCATTATACATATTAGTATAATTCCATGACTCATGATCATACGCATCATATGTATGCTTGATATGAGAGGTGACTGATCATAGCATATGCCTTCAAGCAGGTTATTTATGAGCTCCAGATTAGGCGGTGCTGCCCGACATGAGCGAACGATACGCGCAGGATTTGTTGCATGATTGGATAGTGCATTTCATGCATTTCGCATTGTGTGATATGGTTGTTGTACGCCCTAGCGACATCAGGGCTGTAGCCTCCACAGACATATTATGGTTGGCAGGATTGGATATCAAAAATTTTATTCTACATGGGGTGCTATAGATATCCCTGGATGAAAGTCCTTAAACCCTTATGGTACCAAGAGGTTGCTCCAACGTCTAGACCGAGTGGGTAGATGAGCGTTGAGTGCTGATTACCAGACGGTTGCGCTCTCCACTGTGTCGTGGTTGGTTGGAAGGGGGTGCGGCCTTACCCGCCCGAGAGTAGGGGGCAATGCTAGGCTGAGTTTGACCAGCTCGAGGAATGGGTCCGCTATCGACGAGTCACGCCCGATATTGGCAGACGGATAGTGAGGTCTCTTCCACTTACCTTATTGCATGCGATGTGGCAGCAATCTGGTTTAGAGTGTACTAGACCCCGGTGATATCCCATATTTGAGCTGTAATGATGTGTGGACATAGATGAGGATCTGTATGCTTGAGTTGCATTGCATATCGCATGGCCTTGGGATGGCCGATACCATTCATGTCTTGCACTGCATAGCCTTGGTACGGCTCATGATATTATAGATCCATCTACATATTCCGCATTACTCTAACATTGCATGTTCATATTACTAACTTGCGCGCACACTTTCACCACCCTCTAAGCTTTCTATAAGTTTATGCACGACCGTTGCGTGCAGGTGACGTTGGTTCGCAGCAGCGCTGAGGTAGGAGCACGTTGCAGATCGTTTTGGAGTTTTTGTTCTTTACCATTGTATTTCCCTTTATGCTCATTGTACTTGTAAAGTTTTTGATCATAGTAAAAATGTAATGGAGTTCTTGGTTGTTGTTTGTGAGTTATGCCTTTGGTTATGCTTATTACGAATCAAACTGACGTTGAAAATCCTTCTCGTAGCATCTCAGGATCGGAACCTGACGAATAGACGCTAGGAGCCGAGAATGGGGTTCTACGGAGGCTGTCGACACCGGACTTGGCGATCGGAAATTTTATGAGCCCGGTTTCTGAGTTTGGGGCATGACAAAAATAGATATTTTGGTGCCCCCCCTCCCTATTTATATGACCTTTTCAACAGATTGGATGTGAAAATAAACATTATGGCAAGCCTCACATTTGGCCCACTTGGATGCATATGGGCCCATGTATTTAAGCTCATCTTGGCATGTATATAGGCCCAATGTTGATGCCCACTTTGGTATAAATATGGGCCCATATATGTAGGCCATCTTGATGTGTTTATAGGCCCATTGTTGAGGTCCACTTCGATATATATGGGCCCATTTGAGAGGCTCATCCTAAGGTATTTGTAGTCTATTGTTGAGACCCACCTTAATATATATAAGGCCCATATCATGAGGCCATTGTGATGTATGCAAGGCCCATGGGTTATGACTCATTGCAAAGTACCTAAGGCCCATTGGTGAGGCTCATTGAGGTGATCCACTTGATGAATGTAAGGCCCATATGATATGGCCCAATTGATGTGCTTAAGGCCAATGGGGTGCAATTAGGTCCATTGTAATGCGTGATTCCTCCGTGGTGTATATAATGATGTTTATAACAAATAATCCCTTGGGAATAATGTTGGTTCAACGTCCACATTTTAGGTACAATGTTGGTTAAATGTCCGCATTGTAACACTCCCTAAGGCCCACTGATAGGCCCATACTTGTAGTAAGTAGGCTGTCTAGGCCCATCTCCGTTATACGCAGGACCCATCTATATACATGTTTAGTATAGATCCATGATTCATTACCATACGCATCATATGTATGATTGATATAAGGAGTGACTGATCATAGCATGTGCCTTCGGGTAGATTGGTTATAGGCTCCCTGATAGGCAGAGTTGCCCTACATGAGCGCATGGTACGCACAGGATTGTTGCATGTTGGGTAGAGTGATTCATGCACTTGCATTTGTGTGACTATGATTATTGTATGCCCTAGTGACATCAGGGTCATAGCCTCCACAGACACATCGTGGGTGGCTGGATTGGATACTGAAAATGTTTGGTTCTAGCATACGGGCGTCATAGATGTCCCTGGATGAAAATTTCTAAATCCGATGGTACCAGAGGATGACTTCAACGTCGAGACCGAGTGGATACACGAGCGCGCGAGGGCCGTATACTAGTAGGCCGCGTCTCCCACTGTGTCGTGGTCAGTTGGAAAGGGGTGTGACCTTACCCGCCTGAGTGAGGAGGTAACTTCTAGGTTGAGTTTGACCAGCTTAAGGAATCGGTCCATTATCGACGAACCGGGCCCGATATTGGCAGGAGAATAGTAAGGTCTCTCCCACCCTCTCAGTTGTGCGTCCAGATAGGGGCGATAAGCTGGCGTAGAGTATACTTGACCCCGATGATTATCCAGACTGAGAACCGTACTGACTTGATTGTTATGTGGATGAGGTTTGACATGCCTGACTTGCATTCTACATCGCATGGCCTGGATGTGGCCGATCGCATTCATATCTTGCACTGCATAGCCTTGGTACGGCTGATTGCATTTAGGTATTCATCAGCATGATTCCGAATTTCTCTGACCTTGCATTCTGAGTACGCTTATATTGCGCACACACTTGCACCACCCTCTAAGCTTTGTATAAGCTTATGCACGATTGATGCGTGCAAGTGACACCAGGACGTAGCCTTAGTCTCACCACCATTGGAGCGTGCAACATAGATTCTGAAGTTTTTTTTTGTTATTGTCACTATCTTGTATTTTCCTTTCCTACGCATTTTACTTAAAGTTTTTTATCATAGTGAATTTTATGGTGGTATTCTTGTGGTTATTGTTATTGTTCGTGGATTATATTTATGTTATGCTTATTACAAATTAAACGGATATTAGAAATCTTCCTTGTAGCATCCCAGGAACGGAACCTGGTATATGGGTGCCGGGAGCCGAGAATGGGGTACTACGGAGGCTGTCGGTGCCAAATTCAGAGATCGAAAATTTTGTGAGCCCAGTTTCTGAGTTTGGGGCGTGACATTAAATCACAAGATAAATAGATAACAAAAAGAGAAAATGTGGGTCCAAGATCACCCACTGTCCACTTCTTCTTCCTCCCTAGGCTTCCTTTGCTCCTCAGCTTTAATCCTAACGGAAGAGATGAAATTTTGATGGTTGAGATGGGAGATGAAAGGGCAGAAAGTGGGCCACACTAAAGCTCCTCCATGAGAGCTTTGAGGGAGCTTGGACGTGTGGCTCTCTCTTGCTTGGGAAAAGTGGTTTGAGAATGAGAGAGAGAGAGAGAGAGAGAGAGAGAGAAAGGGTTGTAAAGAGAGAGAAAGAGAGAGATGAGTGATGGACTGATGGATGTGGTGAGTAATGGGTGTGTAAGTGATTATTGACTTTCGGGGTAGATTGTGTAAGAAGGGTATGGGCTGTGTAAGAGCTTTTTGACTTTTGGGGTTGTTTGGGGATGAGTGTGAGGTGATGTGTACTTGACATGTACTTGACCCTTGATGGGATTGATTGATTAATGGATGTGACATTCGGTAGAGATTCTCTTAGGTTTTACAACGCGCGGTGTTGTCCTCAAACTGAATGTGGGCCCACATCTCCTGGTCTGGGTATTGCCTCGGCGAGCAAGATGCGGCATCGGAACCGTGGCTACGGCACAGTCGCTACGGTACAAGTCTTGGGTGGAGTTGATTCGGGTTGACTGGACTCAGCTTAGTATCGTGCGCAAACGTCGGATAAAGGTCAAAGTTTGCCAGAATTCGACCAGGAAGACAGCAGAAGCCTACGGAACAGTGCGGTCTAAGATACAGGTCTTACAGAGGGAAGCTAGAAATTGAGCGAGGGAACCTAGGAATTGAGCAAAGCAACGTAGAAATTCAGTGAGATAACCGAGAAATTGAGCATGGGAAACAAGAATTTGAGCGAGGCAAGCTTGAAATTGGGTGAGGCTAACATGAATTGGAATGAACTTTAAATGTAACTGAACTAGCCTAACAATTTGCTCTTTGGTGAATTTGACCGAGCAGTTAATGAAATTGACCGAGCTTTACATGAAATTCTCTTCGGTGAATTTGACCGAGCAATTAATGAAATTGACCAAGCGGTTCATAAAATTTTCCGTTACATTATATGAATCCGTGGAAGTTCCCCATCATATTTTTATGATATCTCCGTCAATTTTATGAATTGTTTGGGGAATTTCACCAATCATGAACCGAAAAGTAGGTCAAATGGACTAAAACCTCTTGCAAATTAAATTTATAGTTTGCTCAGTACGCTTTTATAGTGCTGAGTTAACTGAGTTGGGCACACCCAAATACATAGCTCAATTGGCAGACCGAGTGGAGATACCTCGTGTCAACACTTGAGGTCTTGGTATCGATCCCTAGCGGGGGGTGGCTAACATAGAGTGTGTGTACTAGCAGGGTTGTGTACTAACAAGCTAACCCAAAAAAATAATTAATTTTTTTTTTAAAAAAAAAAAAAAAAAGGCCCGCCTTGAATGTGGACTATCCACGATGTTCATCCGTTTTTCCATCTAAAGTAAGGGTTTTAGCCTAAAATAGTGGCATATCGAAATATCAAGTGGATCATACCACCGGAAACAGTGGTTCCACCATAGAAACCTTATTATGCCCCCACAATGATATTTTATTTGTAATTCATTATGTTCATAGGATGACTTTTGCATAGATGAACCGAAAATCAAAATGCGAGCTTCATCCACCAGTTCAATGGCCCACAAAAAATTTACACTGTTTAGGTAAATGTACTACTTTATAACTGTGGTGCGTGCTTGCTTCCATAAAGGGATCAATTTCAGAAGAAAAAAAACGAGATGATGCTGATGAATAGAGAGGGTGATATCCAACTAAATCGTGGTGCGATCCCCAGCAACAAAAAGTAGTTCAGGATTTTTTGACTTTTTTTTTTTTTTTTTTCTGAAAATATAGTGAGGGAAGGGAGGGAGGGGAAACGCAAATTCGTTGTCCTCAAATTTGCTGTCCGCACGTGCTAGTCTAAGTGAAAAGGAGGGATAGTATCGTCGTCAAATTTGCCGTCCGCACGTGCTAGTCTAAGTTGGTAACTTAAGTTTATATTCCTTCATAAAAACTGCTGGACAAAAGGTTTTGCCTACCGAAATCATTTTCTCTGGCTATCCTAGTCATCCAATTAAATTATCAAATGAATCGGTACAAAGTAATAGCTTTGTTAAAAGCACATGTGCATCTCTAAGTCCGCAAATGCACCTGCCATCACATATGCCAGCATGGACATGAGAAATATCCAAGCCACCCATCATGTGTACCTCACCTAAGATAAAGGTGGTTGACTCAGTAAGTGGGCCATCATACTTAGAAATGAGTGGACGGGTTAGAAAATATCCGCCGATTTCTTCACAACTGGACATTTGTTCAGTTGGCCCATCTGACTAGTGGACCAACCTAATTCTTGAGACAGGAATCTACATTGTGGTGCTTTTCTGATGAATGGCTTTGATATTTATACTGCATGGATGGTTGGGGTCAATGACGGATGCTGAATCGGTGGATCCGGCAGGCCTCCAACCTCAGTGGATCTATTACTGTGGGACCCACCTTTATGCATATATTTTATATCCACTCGGCTTTACCAGATCATGATCCGAAAAATGAAGTAGTCCAAATCTCAAGCGGGCCAGGCTACAAGAACATTCGTGATTGAACGGCCACCATTGAAAACTTCTAAGGCCCACCGTAATGTTTATTTGCCATCCAACATATTGATAGGTTTTTGTTTTTTTTTTTTTTTTTTTTTTTCATCCAACCAGTTAATAAGGTTACATGGACCGGGATGGACGGAAAATGCATGTATCATCCAAAACTTTTGTGGCTTCGAAGAAATTTTTTACGGTGAGCGTTCAATCAACACGGTTTCCTGTGGCATGTTTCACATAAGATTTGGATCTAATTCTGATTTCATGCCCTAAAAGAAGCTGGAAAAACTGATGGGCCGAATGGATATAAAACACACGCATCACTGTAGGCTCCACAGTCATGATCTACGGGGGTGGATGGTTTGCTGGATCTACGGAATCAGTGTCCGTCAATGACAAGGACAAGTGGATTTACGTTCAATAATGCTGGGGATACGGTTGAAGAGACCCTGTCATTTTCTAAGTGGCGTAAAATAGTGGAAGGTGGCTAGCGCTGGGTGCTCTGTGGGCCTCACCATGATGTATTTGTTTTATCCACGCCGTCCATTCATTTTTAAATATCATTTTAAGTCTTGAAATAAAAAATGAAACATATTTAAATCTCAGGTGGACCACACCAACAGAAAACAGTAGTGATTGAATATCCACTATTAAAAACCTCCTAGGGCCACTGTAGTGTTGATTAACATCCAACCTTTTGATTAGGTCGTACAGACCTGGATGAAAGGAAAAGAAACATAAGCTTGATCCAAAACTTTTTTGGCCCACAAGAAGTTTTTAATGGTGGGTATTCAATCAACGCTGTTTGGTCCACTTAAGATGTGACGAATCTATTACATTTTTTGGGTCATTTAATAAAATGAGCCGGAAAAATGGAGGGAGAGCATGGATGAAACACATACATAATGGTGGGGCCTACATAGCACCGACCAGTAACCAATGGCTAGTGGCATGGTCACTAACCAAGCCTTTTTCAAAACTAACATTGGAATATGGCCATTCGCCACGTCTGTAGCAACAAGTGGGCCGCTATGATTCTAACCGTGTGTAGCAATTACGATGCGGACGCGGATTGCATCGTACCCTGCCGTGATGTATGGGTCTTATCTACACCTTTTATCTATTTTTTTTTTTCTTTTATCGAGGGTATAAATTAAAAAATAAGGCAAATTCAAAGCTCAAGTGAACTACGCAGTGTGGATTGAACTCTTTACCTTTGAAAACTTTTTTGGAGCACATAAGTTTTAGATGGAGCTGATATTTATGTTTTCTCTTCACCCAGGGCTACTTAACTTTATAAATAGTGTGATAGAAAATAAACATCATGGGAGCCTAGAAAAGTTTCAATAGTGAGAATCATTATCACCACTGCTTCCTGTGGTGTGGTCCATTTGAGCCTTCGATCTGACTCATTTTTAGGGTGAATTCCTAAAATGATAGGAAAAAAAAAAAAAAAAAAGATGAACGGGGCGGATAAGACCCATAGATCACGGTGGCCGCTCAAAGCTCCTGCCCGTTCTCAGTTGGAGACGAGACGGGGTTAGGACGCAATCCGCGTCCAATGAAACAATATTACGAGTCAATAGATCGCCAGTTATCCTCCTACGGCACCCCTTTCCATCCACATGCCAATATGGAACACGTATGCAGGATGGCTACCATCATCTTCTCAGTGCTCATCCACAATTGATTCGGAGACTTGGACGGTATGGATTGCTGTTAGGCTATGCCATGGGTACGGATGAAGAGCCACCACTATTTCAAAAACGGTGGTGAACCATCGCAAGAGTCTTGTTGGACAATCATTTCCTCGTGGAATCTTGACCACACGATGCAGGGTCAACGTGGTACAGATCTGAGAACGACGTGTTCCATTGGTCCAAAAGTAGGTCAATTTGTTCTTTGGGTGGGTCAAACATGGACCGAATTGGAGGACAACTCAAATAAGCAAAAATTGTCACCGGCATCGATGTATGATCAAATTTTTTAAAGAGATTCAACCTTTCAAATATTTCATAAGTGGCCTTTTGGCACGCCTTCAAAAATTAACTGAACCAAAATGCCATTTTTCTTATTTCAATTGTTCTACAAATTTTTAAGGAATAAAAAATTACATCATATATATATTTTTTTTAATTTAACACACGCACACCGTAGTAGGATTTCACCACCTATGGATCCTGGAACCCTTAACCGGATGTTGAAACTCCTAAGAGTCTACCACTAGAGCAAGAGTAACGATCTATTGATGTATGTGTATAGAACCCTTTTTTGCACGTGGACAAGGACCAAACTCATGGGGCTCACATTGATGTATGTGTATAATCCATGCCACCCATCTTTTTACCATGTCATTTTAAGGCTAGGGCTAAAATATTAGCCTGATCCAAAGCTCGCGTGGGTCACATAATAGAAAACAATAGTGACAATGGAACCCACTGTTGAAACATTTCAGGCTCACTGTGATGTTTGTTAGAAATGGATACTGCCTAAGTCATGACTTTTTGGGCTCACGGCGAGTTGGCCGACATGGTCGGATCACCCTATTGTGGGCCTTAAGCTATTGTACTAATGACTATCCTTCCATTTGGTAGTAAAGGAAGTGAACATATAACAACTGCGACCTATATAACATGAGAACCATGACCCATATAACATGACAATTATGACCCATAACAACCACGACCCATATAACATGACAATCACAACCCATGATAACTATGACCCTTACCACCGTACAACCATGACCTATACCGCATTACAACCATGACTCGGGTATGGGTCATGGTTGGCATGAGGTAAGGGTCGTGGTTTGCATGTTATACGGGTTGTAGTCTTCATTTTACAGGCCTTGGCAAAGACCAACTAGTGGGGCCTACATTTATGTATGTGAATAATCTATGATGCACATCCTTTTTGTCGTGTCATTTTAGGGCTAGGTTCCAAATATCAGCCTAATCCAGAGCTTGTGTGGGCAACATAGTAGAAAATAATGGTGATAATGGCACCCATTGTTGATATTTGAGCCCACACGAGTTCTGGATCAGGTTGATATTTGGGTCCTAGTCACGTCTCAAACTCGAAAACCGGGCTCATAAAATTTTCGATTGTCGAATCTGGCGCCGACAGCCTCCATAGAACCCCATTCTCGGCTCCCAACGCCCATTCGTCGAGTTCCGATCCTGTGATGCAACGAGGAAGATTTTCAATACCAATTTAATTCGTAATGAGTATAACCAAAGGCATAACCCACAAACAACAACCAAAAACTTTATTACATTTCCACTATGATCGAAAACTTTATAAGTACAATAAGCATAAAGGAAAATACAATGATGATGAACAAAAACTCCAAGATGATCTGCAAAGCGCTCCTACCTCAGCGCTGCTGCGCCCCAACGTCACCTGCACGCAATAGTCGTGCATAGGCTTATAGAAAGCTTAGAGGGTGGTGAAAGTGTGTGCGCAGGTAGTAATATGATCATGCAATATCAGAGTAATGCGGAGTATACAGATGGATCCATGAATACCATTAGCCATACCAAGGCTATGCAATGCAAGACATGAATGATATCAGCCATACCAAGGCCATGGGGTGCAAAGCATGAATGATGTCGACCATACCAAGGCCATGCGATGCGAGATGCAAGTCAAGCATACAATCTTCATCTAAGTCCACATATTAATACAGCTCAACTCTGGGATATCACCGGGGTCTAGTACACTCTAAAACAGATCGTTGCCCCATCGTGCATAATAAGGTAAGTGAAAGAGACCTCACTATCCGTCTGCCAATATCGGGCTCGACTCGTCGATAGCGGACCCATTCCTTGAGCTGGTCAAACTCAGCCTAGCTTTGCCCCCTACTCACGGGCGGGTAAGGCCGCACCCCCTTCCAACCGACCACGACACAGTGGAAAGCGCGACCGTCTGGTAATAGACACTCGGCGCTCCTGAACCTACTCGGTTTAGACGTTGGAGCAACCTCTTGGTACCATAAGGGTTTAGGGACTTTCACCCAGGAATATCTATAGCACCCCATGTAAAATAAAATTTTCGGTATCCAATCCTACCAACCACGATGCGTCTGTGGATGCTACAACCCCGATATCACTAGGGCTTACAGTAACCATATCACACAATGCAAAATACATGAATCACACTATACAATCATGCAGCAAATCCTACGCGTATCGTGCGCTCAAGTAGGGCAACACCGCCTAATCGGGGTTTCATCTGACCGAAGGCATATGCTATGATCAGTCACTTCTCATATCAAGCATACATATGATGCGTATGATCATGAGTCATGGAACTATACTAAACATATAATAAAGTAATGAACTATCCTTACAACGCAGATGGGCCTAGACGGCCTACACCCAACAAGTACGGATCTTTCAATGGGCCCTAAGGAAGAGTCGTAATGCGGACATTTAACCAACATTATACTCGCAATGTGGATGTCAAACCAACATTGCTCCCAATGCACGATCGTCGTAAGCATCATTACATAATCCGTGTTGAGATCACACATTGCAATAGACCTTAGGTACACCCCATTGGGCCTTAAATGCATCAAATGGGCCATATCATACAGGCCTTATGTTCATCAAGTGGGCCACATCAATGGACCGCGCTAATGGGCCTTATGCGCATTGCAATGGGTCATAACCTGTGGGCCTTAGAATGCATCACAATGGTTCTTGACCCATAGGCCTTATATATATCAATGGGCCACACCGACTAGGCCTTATATACATCAAATGGGCCTAATCGCATAGGCCTTGGAATACATCAAAATGGATCCAGTCCCATGGGCCTTAAAATACATCAAATGGGCCTAATAATATGGGCCGAATCAAATCAAGTGGGCCCATTTAGAGCACAAATGAGCCATAGGTAACCAAATAGGCCGCACCGATGGGCCTCTCCTGTGGGCCTTATATTCAACAAATGGGCCACGCTACTTGAGCCTCGTAGATGAGTCGTACCAATGGTCCTCAAGTGGCTTGGCCCATACTAAAATCATTTCAACAATGGTAGATGTAACAAGTGTATCATTATATACTATAAATCCATAGGGCTCATGGCCCATCAATGAGGACCAGCACTGCCCAAACATTATCCATATAAATCAGCACCTTCCCAAACACTGTCCAAGTGCGGGTCCTATCATCAGGACGGTTTGGGATGTAGATATACATCACGTGAGACTCATGGAACTTGCTGACGTTAATCAGCAGGTGGGGCCCGCGCCCTTGGCAGACGGACGGTTTAGTTTGAAACCGATGGACGACATGTATGTAACACACACATGCACATCACCATCAAACCCACCGTCCCAGCCCATGGACGGTGGGGATATACAACAGATGCCAAGGTGGGTCCCACGCACAGACAACCACCTCAACACATTTATTTATTTATTTATTTATTTATTATTATTATTAAAATAAACCCCACCAGCATCCAAATAGATGGACCGCTGGATGAAATGCATACATTGGAGTGGCCCACCGTCCAAGCAATCGACGGTGGGAATTCACACGTGCAAACATGGTGAGGTCTACCATGATATGAAGGGCGCGGATGTACACCATACATCATGGGGTGGTGCCACATGGGTGGCCCACCAGCGTCCAATCCTACGTCCAGCAGATGCTGGACGGTCGGAAACAAAACATACATCACGGTGAGTACCCACAACCTTGCTGACGTTAATGGACAGCGGGTCCCACCAGTTGAACGGTCTGGATATCACGAGGGATGGAGGGCTGGAGTATCACGTGGGACCCACGAAACTTGCTGACGTCAGTCAGCAGGTGGGTCCCCCATCAAAACGGTTGGATGGCATGGATACAACACGTGGCATGGTTTGGGATCCACCGTCCATGTGCTGGACGGTGGATACAACATATCATCAAGGTGGTTGCCAGGTGGTGGCCCACCGTATTTATTGCCTACAGCAGCCGTGGTCAGCGTACACCAGCCAATCACGTTTTCAAACAGGTGGGTCCCACATGGGGCCACACGTACAGTTGCAAGTATATATGTATAGATATATACATTGTATATATATATATATATATATATATATATATATATATATATATATATATATATATATATATATATATATATATAATATTATAGCATTGATATAATATAATATTATAATAATGCATACAATATATGTATATACATGGATGTGTATATAACCAGCGACCAGCCACCATCCAGCAAGCTAGACGGTGCTGAATGACATACTGGTATCAAGGTGGTCCCACGTAGTGGGCCACTAGATTTGGATCAACTGATATTTATATCTCCCCTTTAGTCTGGGCCGGTAAGACCGTCCGGTCATGCAGGCCCAAATTGGGATCAAAGTGGCCCGCTAGTTGGACGGCCCATACCAAAAACAATAACAACAAAAATCAAGGTGACCCACTATTGGTATGGATGAGATACACGCTTCAAGTGGGTCACAAGCCATCATACACAAAGGAAAAGGGAGAGAGAGAGAGAGATCGGTGAGGATGGAGGGGCCCCGCTACTATGGGCCCCTCTTGCATACAAATATACATCAAGGTGGGTCCCGCACATATGGACCCTTAATCAAACAAAATGAATGAAAACAAAGATCTACGATCACCCACCGGCTTCTTCTTGTACCAAAGGCTTCCTAAGCTCCTTAGCTTTGATTCCAATGGAGGAGATGAGGATTGAATGGTTGAGATGGGAGATGAGAGGGTAAGAAAGTGGGCCACCTTTATTGCTTGGGAAAGTTAGAGAGGCTCATACGTATGGTGTTTCTCTAGCTTGGAAATGAGCTTGAAAGTGAGAGAGAGAGACTTGTAAAGGGAGAGAAGGAGTGATGGGTGATGCAGTGATGGATGTGGTGGATGTGGATGTAAGAACTTTTTGACTTTTGTGGCCATTTGTGTAAGAAAGGCATAGGCTTTGTAAGAACTTTTTGACTTTTGAGGATTGGTTGGAAATGAGTGAAAGTTGATGTGTACTTGACATGTACTTGACATGTTGAGATTGATTGATTGATGGATTGATGGATTGATGTGACAAGTCGTAGAGATTTCCTTGGGTTTTGCAACGCGCAGCGTTTTCCTCACACCAAACGTTGGCCCACATCTCCTGACCAGGGTATTGCCTCGGTGAGCGAGTCGCGGCATCGAAACCTCAGCGACGGCGCGGTCGCTATGGTAAAGGTCTTGGGTTGAGTCGATATGGGTTGACAGCATACGAATCAGGGTCGCGCGCAAATATCGGTTAAGGGTCGAAGATTGCCGAAATTCTACCGAGAAGACCGTGAGAGTCTACGGAACGGTACAAACTAAGATACAGGTCTTACACCTAGCCCTAAAATGACACGGCAAAAAGGATGGGTCGTATGGATTATTCACATACATCAATGTAGGCCCCACTAGTTGGTCCTTGCTAAGGCCTTTAAAATAAAGACTACGACCCGTATAGCATGACAACCACAACCCTTTCCTCATGAAAACCATGACCCATACCCGAGTTATGGTTGTAATGTGGTAAGGGTCGTAGTTGTCATGGATTGTGATTGTCATATTATATGGGTCGTGGTTGTCATGGGTCATAGTTATGATGGGTCGTAGTTGTCATAGGTCGTAGTTATCATGTTATATGGGTCGTGGTTGTCATAGGTCGTAGTTATTATGTTATATGGGTCACAATTGTTACATGTTCACTTCCTTTACTACAAAATGAAAGGATAGCCATTGGTACAATAGTCTAAGGCCCACGATGGAGTGATCCGTTCCATCCACCTTATCGGCCAGCTCGCCGTGTGCCTAAAAAGTCCTGACTTGGGTAATGTCCACTTCTAACAAACATCACAGTAAGCCTAAAAAGTTTCAATAGTGGGTTCCATTGTCACCATTATTTTCTATTATGTGACCTACGTGAGCTCTGGATTAGGATGATATTTAGGCCCTAGCCCTGAAATGACACGGCAAAAAGAATGGGCAACATGGATTATACACATACATCAATGTGGGCCCCACAAGTTTGGTCCTTGCCCACGTGAAAAAAAGGTTCCGTGCACATCACTTTCTTGGCATTAAATATGACATAGCTTTTTATTCCCTTAAAAACTGTACAATTACTGAAACAAGGACAAAGGCATTTTGGTCTGAGTAATTTTAAAGGCGTGTCAAAAGGCTACCTACGGAATATTTAAAAGGTTGAATCTCTTTAGAAAATTTGACCATACATCAAGGTTAGTACGATCAATTTCTCTTGAAATAAATTGAATAATGGTCCAAGTTGATGTGTACCCGAGTCGAGTTAGCTCAGTCAGTTTGTTTAACTCTTGACTTGTAAAATCTGAGATTCTTTTTTACTTGAAATTGGATTTGCACGGAGTCAAGTTAGTTTCTTGAGCTCCACAAAATTTCAAGCTTGTCTCATTTCGACTTGGCTTGGCCTGAACCATGACTCAAATCCACTCGGATTGAATCAGTTTGGTGACTCTGTCATTTTGATCTTGATGTTGCTCGCTGAGTGTTTGATGAAATGCCTCGATAAAATGTTGTTTCTTCGATATTGAGGGTCAAATAGTGCATATTAGACCCCATTTATTACTTGGATTTACGAGCATAATATTGTTTAATGCCAAGTTTTAATCGTGTTTTGTTGCAGGGTGTGATTAGGAGAGTTGACTTAAAAAGGATGCCAAAAGCTTGGATTTAACGTTCTGATGATCACTAGGGCAAGGGACGGACTTCAGAGGACCAAGATTGATGGATATACATGGTCAGAAATCCGAGAAAACTAAGAAACTGAAGCTCAAGTGGCTTGAAACGCATCCAGAATGCAAGATCACATGGTTCCCGACATCTGATCGGTTCGAAACTTTATACATGAGATAAGGGCCATAAATTAACCGTACATTTCAAATTTCAGCTCTTGGATCACTATAAAAGTGCTCCAACTGACCGATCAGCTTATAAACCATCGATTCTAGGCCCACCTGATATCTGGAATTGCCTCGAATTTGGTATCAACGCCTTAAATGAGGAGACCAATCAGATGGTTGGATCAGATTTCACAAAAACATCATAGTGGACCCCACTTTAGCTTGAGTGTGTATAGTACACATGTGCACTAGCCGTGCACGTGATTTCTCAAAGTTGGTCAGTGGCGCTGACCAACGTCTCCTTCTCCAATTCAAAAAAAAAAAAAAAAAAAAACGGAAGTTTACGTGCCGCGTAATGCACGGCCGCTGGCCATTTTGAGGAAGCTAGTGGGCCCTACACGTGCCCTGTAAGCTCAATCCGAACCGTCCACCATGTAGAAGGTATTGAATACTTCAAAACCTTGTTGTCACTTTTCACCCACGCGTGTACACGTGTGAGATACAGAGGCCACAAAAGGGCTGCCCTGCAACGTTCAAAACTAATCCTTTTGTGATTTCTTCTCTGGGCCACATCAATGGACGTTCAAAACCACCCATTTTTTACTGAAATTTCGTTCTGAATCCAATGGACGGGGTGAATTTTCCATAAAATACTTCTGTCGGGCCCACCAATCACAACAGAGAAATGGTACGAAAGGTTTTCCACATCCGCGAAAATTGACTTTTTCAGGCGGTTTTGGCCCACCATCTTTGATCATATGGAAGATCTGAACCGTCTATCATGTAAAGAATCCAAGAAAGTACTAAGAAATGGTGTTTTTTTAAAATTTGAGGGAGGAAAGTGGCGTGTTTTGAGGCATCGAACTTGGCTGCAAAAAAGTTTTCACTAGGCATGCATAGCTTTCTAAATCCGATTCAAATTCGATTTTCACCACTCCAGCAGTTATATAAGGAGGTTTTGGACGTGGGGAGCATTCATTCAGGTCTTGGGAGGAAGATTCAGAGCTGGGAAGGAAGGCTCAGGTCGGACATCTGCAAGAGAGAGAGTTGAGTTTGTTTATTTCTTTTATTTTTATTTTATTTTGTTTTGAGATATCTAGCCTATTCATGTTGGGCTAAACCTCCTAGCTAGGGCTAGGAGGTGAAGCTTGTAGTGAGATGGGAGAGTTTAATTTATGAATTTTTTATTTTATGAATTGAATTAATGTTGATGCTAGTTTAATTAATGGCATGTTTTAGTCTTTAATGGTCTGTTGTGACTAAAATTACAATGAGTCTGCAATGGCTTTGATCATGTCCGTTTACTTTTATGTTTATGACGTCAGGACGTCCTGTTGTTCACCATAGTCTCCTGGGCATGGTTGGATGACGGTACCCTTCCTAACTTTCATACATGTGAGTAGGTGGTAATTAGTTTAATTCTGTTATTTGCGATAGTCTTTTGGGCATGGTTTAGTGATGGAATCCATTCTAATTCATATACCTTTCATCCCTTGAAAATTAGATCAATGACAGTTCAGTTAATTTTCATGAAACATGCATAAGATCTCCCTGATCTCTACAAGTGGATCCTCTGAATCCCTAGTTCCCTTCTCCTGATTTCTCTCAAGTTTAGATAATTATTTCACCAGTATTCCTTCAAATTCAATCAGATTAGATTTCATCTTAGCCTACTTCTAGTTCTAGATACTTTTAGATAACGTACAAGTTTCAGTCCCTTTGGATTCGACCTCGGTCTTACCGAGTTTATTACTACATCACAACCCTGCAATTGGGGAGTAAACAAGTTTTTGGCGCCGTTGCCGGGGAACTGACGGCTATGATTTTCTGAAGTTAATTAATTTTGGGATTAGTTTAAGATTATGATTATTCTAACCATAGATTTTTATTATTATTATTATTTTTTTTTTCCTGATTTATAGAAACTAACCTATTTTCTTGTTTTATAGGCCTCTGAGATAGTTTCTAAATTGGTAAATTCTTTCTTAAATTCTTCCTTTCTATTCTAGATTTAGATTAAGATTTATTTCTTCTTTTTAGTGAGATTCTAATTCGAATTCTTTTTTTTTTTAGGAATCCTAACCTTGTTTCTTGTTTTAGAATTTTTCTATAAGTTTTTGTTTAGGAACTAACCTAATTTTTCTGTTTTGTAGGAACTTCTAATTTAATAAGCTCTTCCTAATTCTTCTTTCTTTGGAAATTCTTCTTTTCTCTAGAAATTAATTTACTTTTAATTATGACTTTCTATTCTTTGAAACTAACTTATTTTGTTTTGTTTTGCAGATTCTTAACCTAGGACTCCAAATTTGGTAACTTCTTTCCATCTTTCCCTTTTATTTTCTAGATTTCTACTTTTTCCTTTCTCTTAGGTTTAAATTAGAATTTGAGGGCTGAGTGTGTTTTATGCTCCAGTGGGCACGCGACAACACTCGACGTCTCGTGACTGAAGGAGGATTAGTTGAGGGGTTGACTGTCCATCGCAGGACTAGACACCACTTGAATTCTCCTGAGTTAGAAGACGTTATGGCTGAAAATCAACCTCAAGCACTACCCCAACCAAGGGTTGAGGAAGTACATGATGAGAATGAGGTGCACCACGCACCCCCGCCTCGTACTTTACGAGATTATTTACAACCGGCGGGGGTGAGTACGCCCTCATGCATGATTTTTCCTGCGAATGCAGGACATATGGACATCAAGCCAGGGGTCATCCAACTCCTTCCCAAGTTCCATAGGCTTGAATCTGAAGAACCATACTTGCATCTGAAAGAGTTCGACGAAATCATAGGCACCTTATATTTTCCTAATGTATCTAAAGATACAATTAGGCTGAAACTCTTTCCATTTTCCTTGAAAGAAAAAGCCAAGACGTGGTTACATTCACTGCGTCCTAGGTCCATTGGCACATGGAATGATATGCAGAGGGAATTTATAAAGAAATTTTTTCCACATCATAAGACAATTACCCTCAAGAGAGCAATCATGAACTTTGCCCAAAAGGAAGATGAAACATTCTTCCAATGTTGGGAAAGGTTCAAGGATCTGGTTAATGCATGCCTACAACATGGCTTTGAAATATGGGGCATTATGAATTTTTTCTATGATGGGCTAACATCTTCCATGCGCCAAATGGTAGAGACAATGTGTAACGGAGATTTCATCAATAAAAATGTCGACGGGGTATGGGATTACCTCGATAGTCTCGCTGAAAAAACACAATCATGGGACTATTACCCAAGGACGAACGCTACGTCTAGGCCAACTCATTCAAGGAAAAAAGGAGGAATATATCTCCTGAAAGAGGATGATGATCTTAACGCTAAGGTGGCTAATCTCATCAGAAAATTTGAAGCCATGGAAGGAAAGAAGGAAAAGGTTAATGAAAGTGTTTGCGGCATCTGTGATTGCAACATTCATACTACTGAAAATTGTCCTTCAATACATGTCTTTCGAGAAGTATTGAATGAACAATCTAATGCCGTAAATAACTATCAAAGACCTTTTAATAGACCACCCTCTAATACATACAATCCTGGTTAGAAAAATCATCCAAATTTCAGTTGGAGGAATGGACCAACAGCTACACCTCAAGGTTTCCTAAACTAAAATCCAACTCAAGAGAAACCTCAAGAGGATTTGGTTCTAAAACATTTTCAAAAGTAAGAGCTTTTCAATCAGGGTATGATGCAAGCCTTTTAAGACCTTACGAAAGCAATACATGAACTTAAGGCTGAAAATACGATTGGAAACAAGGGGAGCTTCCCAGCTCAACCTCTTCCCAATCCTAAACCGCATTATGAAGTTAGTGATCCCAGCTCTTCAAATCAAATGGGGCACGCTAAATCCATCACCACTCTTAGGAGTGGCAAGGTTATTGATAAAACCCTTCCGGTTAGGCCCGAAAAGCCTCAAGAACCAGAAGAGGACAACAATGATAGATCTGGTGACGCCCCACAAAAATTTGAACCGGAACCTCTAGAGAAGTCAGTTGCTCCGTTTCCCCAACAGTTGGTTGAACCAAAACGTCTATCCAACTCTCAGGATATCCTAGAGGTGTTGAAACAAGTGAAAGTCAATATTCCTCTGCTTGATGTTGTAAAACAGATACCTTTATATGCTAAATTTCTAAAAGACTTATGCACTACCAAACGACGGAAAAGTGTTCAAAAGAAGATCTCCTTGACTGAGAAAGTGAGTGCCATCCTAAAACAAGATGTGCCGCAAAAATTTAAAGATCCCGGTTGCCCAACCATATCATGTGTAATCGGGAACTATCGAATTGATCACGCACTTCTTGACTTAGGAGCAAGCGTCAATCTGATTCCCTATTCGGTATACCAACAGTTAGGTTTGGGTGAATTAAAACCCACCCGAACCACACTACAACTTGTTGATCGTTCTGTTCGTGTACCAAGAGGGATCATCGAGGATGTGTTGGTCCAGGTTGATAGATTCTACTACCCTGTTGATTTTATCATCTTGGACCCCGAACCCATCAATGACACGAGCACTCAGATTCCTGTCATCCTTGGTCGCCCATTCCTGTCCACTTCAAATGCAATTATCACTTGAAGGAATGGTGTTATGACTATGTCTTTTGAAAATTTGACATTGGAATCGAATATCTTTTTCAATAACGGCAGCAACTCAAAGGATGATGACGATTTCTACGATGTTAACATGATTGATTGTTTTGTGGAAGATAGAACACCTCTCACCTTATCCTCTGATCCTCTAGAGACGTGCCTGGCCCACTCCCATGATCTTGATAATGATATAATTAGGGAGACGTGTGCCATGCTGGATACTGCACTGGTACTTGAAGTTAACCGGTGGAGGCCACAAATTGAAGAGTTGTCCCAAACTGATGTGGTGCCTCTACCGTCTAACCTCAAGCCATATCAATGACATGTTCCCTGATGAACACCTTTCTCGCCTTAATACCTCTGATTCCCTTGAGGCAACCCATATCAATGACATGTTCCCTGATGAACAACTGTTTAGAGTCTCCCATTCACCTTAGTTCGCTGATATTGTTAATTATCTTGCTACAGGTGCCATACCGACACACTAGACGTCACAAGATAAGAAGAAATTCTTTACCAAGGTGCGTGACTTTTTCTAGGATGATCCATATTTGTTTAAATATTGCCCAGACCAAGTCTTAAGGAGATGTGTGCCAGACGATGAGCATCAGAGTATCATCTCCTTCTGTCACTCACAGGCCTGTGGTGGTCACTTTTCTGCTAAAAAGACCACGGCCAAGATTCTATAGTGTGGCTTTTACTGGCTCACTATGTTCAGGGACACTCATAAGTTTTGCAAAGCTTGTGAGCGTTGTCAAAAATTGGGAGCATTGTCCCGTCGAAATATGATGCCTTTGAATCACATCCTTATCATTGAAGCATTTGATTGCTGGGGCATTGATTTCATGGGACCATTGCCCCAATCATTTGGAAATCTATATATTTTTCTCGCCGTAGACTATGTCACTAAATGGGTCGAAGCAATTCCGTGCCGCAAAAATGACCATCGCATGGTCATTAAATTTTTGAAAGAAAATATCCTGTCGCGGTTCGGAACGCCTCGAGCCATCATTAATGACGGGGGCTCACACTTCTGCAATAGACCATTCGAGAGTTTAATGAAGAAATACGGTATCTCGCATAAGGTGAGCACCCCATACCATCCACAAACAAGTGGACAAGCTGAGATTTCCAATAGAGCGATCAAACATATCCTAGAGAAAACGGTTAACCCTGATCGTAAGGACTGGTCAATTCGATTGACCGATGCCTTATGGGTATACCGTACTGCTTTTAAAACTCCTATTAGAACATCTCCCTTTAGGCTTGTCTACGGAAAGGCTTGTCATTTACCTGTGGAATTGGAACATAAAGCATACTGGGCGATCAAAAATCTGAATTTCAATCTGGACAACGTTGGCTCGCTACGCAAACTTCAATTAAATGAACTTGAAGAAATCCGGAACGATGCGTACGAAAACTCGAGAATTTACAAGGATAGGATGAAGGCGTTTCATGATCAACATATTCTACGGAAATTATTCACGCCAGGTCAGAAAGTCCTCTTGTATGACTCTCTACTACATCTCTTTCCGGGTAAGCTTCGATCTCGTTGGACCGGCCCTTACATTGTTGTTACTGCTTATCCTCATGGGGCCGTCGAGATAAGAGATCCCGACAATGGCAAGGAGTTTAAAGTCAATGGACATCGATTAAAGCCATTTGTCGAGACATTTGATTTAGAGGACATGTCCATGCCTCTGATTGCTCCTGTTTACCAGGACTGATCTCCTAGTCTGATGGAGGTATAGGTAGGTTTATCGCTTTCATAGGACTAGGATTGTTTCTTTATTTGTCTGGCTGAAGACGGTAAATTTAGCGCTCTTATGAGGCAACCCAGCTTTTCATTTCATTTTTTTTAGTTAGTTAGTTCAATGTTTGTGGGTAACATCACTGCAAAACCTCACGAGACTATAACTCGTCCACTAGGGGAAACCTAGGGGTTTAAAGGCTTATTGCATACACTAAATGCAATCGAGAGCACCTGCGAAAGTGGTATAGGTAGGATTTTCTTTTTATGATTTTATTTTTGTTATTTTGTTTTGTTGATTTCTCTCTTGTGCTGACTCACTTGTACGTTGATATTTTTGGAAAAATCCTTTTGATTCTCTGTTCCAGGTACTATCCTCCCATCACTTTTCATTTACTTTTGTTGTTCCATGTTTAGATCTTTTACATTGAGGACAATGTAGATTTTAGGTTGGGGGTGGGAGATTAGGCTTCCTAATCAGTATTTTCTTGGTCTTGAGCAAAAATTGTGAAAAAATTTTAAAATTTTTCTGACATTTCTTGTAAATTCAATGTGATTTTGACATCTATCTTTGATTTAGAATTACGAGATACGTGATGTTGGTAATTTATGACTCTTGGATTTAGCTACTTGATAGATTCCACAGTTGAGTTTGAATTATCAATCCATGATTAGAGATTTTAAACATTGATTGAATCATGATTTCAAGACACGTCTTGCTTACACATTAAGATTTCAGTTCCATATCGAAGGATTAACTTGGTAATCACTAAGCACGAAAGGAACCAGCCTGAAATATCTTACCATCATGGTATAAAACTTGGAAAGGTTGGATATTTAATCTTCACCATGGGTTTGCTCCCTATAGGTGTAGAGTTAATTCCCCATGAATGATATGTGAAAAAGAGTCAGGTGTACGATCTTCACCATAGGTTTGCTCCCTATAGGTGAGGATTTGATTCCCCTTCCTTGACATTACTTTGAATAGAAAAATCACAAGTTAATAGGTTAATCTATGAGGCAAGTTTTGGATTAGGTTTTGGTTATCATGAATTTTCTTGTTGGTTACCAATGATATCATGAAATTGACGATTGGATCTCTTAATGATGATAAGCCGAGATTAGACTATACATCCATGGATCTCAATGTTTAAAATTTTTCTAATTGATGGATTAATACTTTACACTTGATTATGAAGTCTACCGTGCACTTGAGCTCAGGAGGAAAAAATTTCTAACATTCATGAATATTAAATTTCTCGTATCTTGTTCAAAATCTCACTCGATTTCATAGAAAGTTCTCCTATAATTCTCAACTTATTTTTCGCATAATTTGCTCGGGACTAGCAAAATACTGGTTGGGGGTTGTGTTGAGGGTCAAATAGTGCATATTAGACCCCATTTATTACTTGGATTTACGAGCATAATATTGTTTAATGCCCAGTTTTAATCGTGTTTTGTTGCAGGGTGTGATTAGGAGAGTTGACTGAAAAATGATGCCAAAAGCTTGGATTTAACATTCTGATGATCACTGGGGCAAGGGACGGACTTCAGAGGACCAAGATTGACGGATATACACGGTCAGAAATCCGAGAAAACTAAGAAACTGAAGCTCAAGTAGCTTGAAACGTATCCAGAATGCAAGATCACATGGTTCCCGACATCTGATCGGTTCGAAACTTTATACATGAGATAAGGGCCATAAATTAACCGTACATTTCAAATTTTCGCTCTTGGATCACTATAAAAGTGCTCCAACTGACCGATCAGCTTATAAACCGTCGATTCTGAGCCCACCTGATATCTGGAATTGCCTCAAATTTGGTATCAACGCCTTAAATGAGGAGACCAATCAGATGGTTGGATCAGATTTCGCAAAAACATCATAGTGGACCCCACTTTAACTTGAGTGTGTATAGTGCACATGTGCACTAGCCGTGCACGTGATTTCTCAAAGTCGGTCAGCGCCGCTGACCGACGTCTCCTTCTCCAATTCAAAAAAAAAAAAAAAAAAAAAAACGGAAGTTTACGTGCCGCGTAATGCACGGCCGCTGGCCATTTTGCGGAAGCTAGTGGGCCCTACACGTGCCCTGTAAGCTCAATCCGAACCGTCCACCGTGTAGACGGCATTGAATACTTCAAAACCATGTTGTCACTTTTCACTCATGCGTGCACACGTGTGAGATACAGAGGCCACAAAAGGGCTGCCCTGCAACGTTCAAAACTGATCCTTTTGTGATTTCTTCTCTAGGCCACGTCAATGGACGTTCAAAACCACCCATTTTTGACTAAAATTTCGTTCTGAATCCAATAGATGGGGTGGATTTTGCATAAAATGCTTCTGTCGGGCCCACCGATCACAACAGCGAAATGGTACGAAAGGTTTCGCACATCCACAAAAACTGACTTTTTCAGGCAGTTTTGGCCCACCATGTTTGATCATATGGCAGATCTGAACCATCTATCATGTAGAGAACCCAAGAAAGTACTAAGAGACGGTGTTTCTTTGGAATTTGAGCTAGAAAAGTGGCGTGTTTCGAGGCACCGAACTTGGCTGCGAAAAAGCTTTCACTAGGCATGCATAGCTTTTCAAATCCGATTCAAATCCGATTTTCACCACTCCAGCAGTTATATAAGGTTTTGGACGTGCGGAGCATTCATTCAGGTCTTGGGAGGAAGATTCAGAGCTGGGAAGGAAGGCTCAGGTCGGACGTCTGCAAGAGAGAGAGTTGAGTTTGTTTATTTCTTTTATTTTTATTTTATTTTGTTTTAAGATATCTAGCCTATTCATGTTGGGCTAAACCTCCTAGCTAGGGCTAGGAGGTGAAGCTTGTAGTGAGATGGGAGAGTTTAATTTATGAATTTTTTATTTTATGAATTGAATTAATGTTGATGCTAGTTTAATTAATGGCATGTTTTAGTCTTTAATGGTCTGTTGTGACTAAAATTACAATGGGTCTGCAATGGATTTGATCATGTCCTTTTACTTTTATGTTTATGACGTCAGGACGTCCTGTTGTTCACCATAGTCTCCTGGGCATGTTTGGATGACGATACCCTTCCTAACTTTCATACATGTGATTAGGTGGTAATTAGTTTAATTCTGTTGTTTGCGATAGTCTTTTGGGCATGGTTTGGTGATGGAATCCATTCTAATTCATATACCTTTCATCTCTTGAAAACTAGATCAATGACAGTTCAGTTAATTTTTATGAAACATGCATAAGATCTCCCTGATCTCTACAAGTGGATCCTCTGAATCCCTAGTTCCCTTCTCCTGATTTCTCTCAAGTTTAGATAATTATTTCACCAGTATTCCTTCAAATTCAATCAGATTAGATTTCATCTTAGCCTAGTTCTAGTTCTAGATAATTTTAGATAATGTACAAGTTTTAGTCCCTTGGGATTCGACCTCGGTCTTACCGAGTTTATTACTGCATCACAACCCTGCACTTGGGGAGTGAACATTGGACTGCCATCATATTAGGGTATTTTTGAAATGTGAATTGGAAAGAAGATTGAAGAAATAAAATTTAAAGAAAAAAACTTTACATCATGGGCCTGCCTTCATATCTTAATCTTGATGCTACTCCCTGAGTGTTTGATGAAATGCCTGCAAAGTAGTCTTATTAATTTGCATTCGAAGTGTAAGAGATTGAAGATGCAATTTATGTGTTTGAGAAAATGTTACACATGCTCGAACTCAGCTCGAGCTAGCCCGAGCTGTTGATCGAACCATGCCAAGCTGGCCAGTCATACTCGAGGACCGAGCCGAGCCGAATTTGAGCTGGGATTGGCTGTTGGTCGAGCCGAGTTGACTATTGTAAGTGCAACCATTTTTGCACATAGTTTGTCAATCACATGAGTCATTGTCTCGCATAGTTGGTTGAGCCCCTTGGAAAGTGAAGACCAAAGACATAAGCGAAATCAGCACACCAAGGAAGCAAAACGGGTAAATCAAGATGCCTTGGTGACCCTAGCCTTTTTCCCAAAATAACCCCTTAACCTCTTGATGATTTGGACTTAATAGGAATAACCCATTTTGATCATCCTTTTAGCCATATAAGCCTATACCCCATACATCTTTAGACTGGCTTTAGAGGTTGTGTTGTTGAAATAAACAGTTGAATTCAACAACATTCGATTTGACCGAAGATGGCTTCGGTTCGACCGAATCTGGCCATTGCAGAACAAAAAAAAATAGGAAAATTTGGTCGTTGTTCGGTTGGACTCGGTCTGACCAAATGGCAAGTTCGGTCCAACCGAATTCACCTTCAATCCGTTCGAAAATGGCCAAAACAGTCCAGCAAGTATCAGCCCTAATTCGGTGTAACGTCTCAGAAAAATCCATACAAAGACCCGAGTACCACCCCAGGCAGAAATCCTTAAGGACCAGATTCTTTAGAAATTAGACGAGAATTAATTAAATGCTAAACTAAATAATCATTGGATTTAGTAAAACCACTATTTATACGAACTGCAAGACCCAAAACCATTAGAATCGCTAACTCAACATTACCTAGAAACCTAGAAGTAATCTCAAAACCCAGTTACTCTTGGGAGCACATTGAAACTCCGTATCGGACTTGGACCGCTCGTCGAAAGTCCGATTACCGTAAATTTATAGGGATATGACCGCCTTATTGGGCTTGACAACCATAGTGGGAATCGAGCCCGAATAGTATCCGAAAATGCCCAACTTGAGCCTTGAGCGAAGTGTATGAGAAACGTGAATATCTTTAAAAAAAGGACTCAAACTTATGTGAATTGGACCGTTCGCTTGTGGTCAAATTTTAATACTTCGGACCGTCAGATTTTGACCCAAATATACCCATGGGTCAAGGAAATTTCGCTGCTCATATCAGTATACTTGTGGCCCTGATCGAGTGGCGATGACTGTTGAACTAATATAGGTCCTCCACAGTCGATCCATAAATTCGATTGGACCAAGATCATATCCTGGCCTAGATCTATGGTCATAGAACTTACGCTGTAACATTGACAAGTAATGGACCTCCAGATGGGTCCTATTTACTGGAAACAGACACCTTTTGGCTATGCCCTAAGTATACCATGGCCGTGGGGCTATTTAAACCAGTTCTGGGCCTATTTAAGGACCTTAAATCACCCCTCTCTCATTCCATACGAATTCTCTAACCCTAGGAGAGAGAAGAGAGAAAAGAGGAGGAAAGAGTGAGATAGAGAGATCGTGGCTGTGATTCACTCCCACTACTCCATGTACCGAATTAACTCCCCATCGTCGCTACACCGTCGATTTTAGCTTTAACTTAAGTAAGAAATCCTAACCCTAATCTTGTTTTAAGAATTCAAATAGAGTATTCATCAAAATAGCTAACCTATTTCATGATTTAGGTAGCTATTGTGCTGTAGACGGGGACGTAATGTACGAATCGAGTTTGTAGCAGGCGTATCAATGGAAGGTGCGGACTATAAACTTTTAGGTTATGGTTTTCAAGGCTTTCAATGTCAGCAATGATTTATGTCTGACTTGATTGCTATCATATGATATTAGTTACGACGTTTTTGATAAACTACACATGTGTGAAATATGTAAATATAAAATGCATCCTATGTGTTTGTTGAAATGTTTGAATGAATGAGAAATCCTGATTTGTACTTATAGTAAGTTTTAATCTTAGATACATGTATGTTATATACTTTATAACTGATGTTGTGAATTGAATTGCTATAATTCATGTCGTAACAAGTCTAGTCTATATATTTGGAAATGCGTAGTCTAAGTGTTTGTTAAAATGTCTAAATGAGATTTTGTTGATGAATTGTACTTATTAAGTGTATTGAGATAGGATTCTTAGTTTTCCTTAGTCATATGAATAGTTTTCTTCATATATTGTAAATTGTCACTATATGATTTATGGATGAAATGCATATGTAGGTCAACTTATCGAATGTGTTTGATAAAATGCTTAAATGAGATTTATGTTTGTATTGTTTGTTAAATGTTGTCATGAGCAACATATGTGATTTCCTATTGCATTTGAGTATGTTTGGGATTACCACTTAGTCCAGGCAATCAGTAATGGCTCCTGATTGAGTGGCAGAACTAGTTTCGCCATGTTAGACACGTTCGAGAAATCTGAGTCATATGGTGATTGTCGACAATGGTTAGGTCACGAGAAGTGCTTACGCGCTCTATGTCGATCAATTCAACGTACGCTCGTACTAATCGTACTTGTCAAATAACCCAATTGGCTTATTGTGTGTTCACCATGTTTGGACGCTACTGTTTGAATCTAAGGTACCACTTACCACTGTAAAGCCCATTTCAACCACGGTATCACGATCCGATAAGACTCATGAGTCGGGCATGGTGATATGAGACACCGTGGTCGAGTTTTCCGCCTACGCTAGGGTGACGAGCCTCCCCATAGTGACCAGTGAGCAACTCAGAATCGTGAGCCGAATACGATGGTATGGGACCATGTATTCAAGTTGTCGGCCTACTCTAAGGTGACGAGCCTTTCCGTAGTGACCTCGAGTATAAAATAGGCCAACGCTGACGGTGACGAGCCTCTCCGTAGTGGCCTCGAGTGTAAACTCATGAACTTACCTATCCATTGTTTTTATCAGGGGTGATGCCCTACAACTTGCCTAACGTATGTGGCTAACTAAGATCGACAACCCTAGATGGATCCTTGTTTGGGTAAATGATATAAAGGGAGGTACCTTAGCTTCCCGAATCTACTGTATGAATAAACCTAAATAAGTATTATCTAACATGACCATGTACCGCATTGCATGTGCTTTAGCGAGGAAGCGCAAGTTTAAGGAGTTTGTCATGTGCAATCGTGAGATGATGTCGCTGAGGGAGTGTAGGCGAGGGCATGCATCATTACAATATACCATTCATGCATTAACAAGAGTACTTAGGATATGATTGTTGTATTGCTTTATCATTACTACTTGACTGAATTGATAACATGTTAACCTTTGCCTTATAGTACCACTGAGTTGATCACTCACTCCCACTCTGGGATGGTGTTTTAAAACACCAACTAGACTCTGATTTAGATGCAGGTTGTGATGCGGCTTACGTGACGGAGCCAAACTTCTTTGACGAGGAGGAGTTCTCATACATTCAGCTCTTAGGTGGGTTTATGTAAACTTAGAGCTGCATCGCGGGGATTGCAGGGATACTGAATTAGTCAAACATTTTTATTTTTATATTTTGTACATTATGAAACAAACATATGTATATATTCAGCCCGATAACGCATTCATACTCTGGAGGTTGTGAAACACAGATATATACTTTATATATTTATCTCAGTCTTTCGCTTGCTCAATTAAATTAACTCTGGAGTATGATATGCTGATTTAGTGTATCTTACTTATGTTTAATGCACTAATATGGACAACATTTAAACATCATTATCTATGTTATATAAGTGATGCTTTTAAACTCGGGAGTTGAGTTATGCTCGACCCCTGATTTTTGGGGCGTTACATTCGGTCTGACCAAATCAAAATTCAGTCCGACTAAGTGTAGCCGAACGTCAGCTTCGGTCCCACCGAATTTGGCCAAAACTATCCAGCAGCTGTTGGTCTTTATTCGGTCTGACCAAACCAAAATTTGGTCCAACCGAAATGTAGCATGTTCACAACCCCAAGTGTAGAGTTGTGATGTAGTAATAATTTTAGTGAGACTGAGGTCGAATCCACAGGGACTAATCTTGTACGTTTCTGAACGTAACTAGAACTAGAAGAAGATGTAAATTTAAATTTGAATAATTGAAAATAGTAATTGTGAATGATATAATTGAAACTTGTGAATTTAAAGGTGGGAACTAGGGTGTGAAGGATCCACTTATAGCTCTTGAGATGCTACTTTACTTGATTCAAGAGTTCCAATTGGAATCGGAGTCCTATCTTATCCAATTAGAAAGAGAGATAATCAAATCTCTGAACTTCTCATTGATGTAGCCTCAATGAAAGAGGATTGTGAAGATTGGAAGGGATTCCATCACCTAACCATGCCCAGGAGACTATAACAAACAACAGGATTTACTAATCCAACAATCTCAAATAAGAAAAGAAGATATTCAAAGCTATCATAGCGTCTATTGTAATTTGAGTCACAATAAACCATAGAAAACTAAAAATATTCCTTAAAATCAAACTAAAATTCAATGAGGTTCAACATAGATAAGAATCAAAGAAAGGTAAACATCTCAATCACACTACAAGCTTCACCTCTTAGCCCTAGCTAAGAGATTTAGCCAACCATAGACATGATTGGACTAAGAACTCTTAAGAAAAGTATAAAAATAAACTAAGGAAGAAGAAGAAAAACTCCTGGACGGCGGCTCCACCCTTTTGCTCCATTCCTGAATCCCTAAAAGATGCTTTGAAGCATCTTAGGAACTCCTATTTATAGTTACAGAACTCCAACTTTCTCACCGAGTAGGAAAAATCTGAAAACCGCCTCAAATTTACGTAGTCCACGCAAAACGAAAATGGGTTAGCACACAGACTAAATAATGGAAAATAAACTATCTTAGTCCTAAATCCTATGAAAGCAATAGACCCAACTACACCTCCATTAGACTAGGAGGTTAATCCTGGTGGACCGGATCATTTAGAGGTATGGACATGTCATCTGAATTAAACTTCTCAACAAATGGCTTTAAACGATGTCTGTTCACTTTGAAAGCATTGTCATTTTTTGGATTCTTTATCTCGACAGCCCCATGCGGAGAGACATTAGTAACAGTGAAAGAGTCGGTCCAATGAGATCAAAGTTTATCTGGAAAAAGATGTAACCAAGAATTGTACAAAGGGACTTTTTGACTAGTCAAGAATTATTTTCGAAGGATGTTCTTGTCATGGAACACCTTCATCCTGTCCTTGTAAATTCTCAAGTTCTCGTATGCGTCATTCCGTATTTCCTCAAGTTCATTTAACTGAAGTTTGTATAGTGAGCTAACGTTGTCCAAGTTAAAATTCAGGTTTTTAATAGCCCAGTAGGCTCTATGTTCCAATACCATAGGTACGTGACAAGTTTTCCCATGGACGAGTCTAAAGGGAGACATTCCAATTAGGGTCTTGAAGACTAGGCATATAAAGCATCATTCAAACGTATTGACCAATCATTGCGATCAGGGTTAACCATTTTCTCCAAAATATGTTTAATCTTCCTATTAGAAATTTTAGCTTGCCCACTTATCTGCAGGTGGTATGGAGTGCTCACTTTATGAGAGATGTCATATTTCCTCATTAAATTTGTAAATAGCCTATTTCAAAGATGTGAACCTTTATCACTAATAATGGCCAGAGGCATTCCAAACCGAGAAAGGATGTTCTCTTTTAAAAATCTAATGACCGTTCGATGGTCATTGTTCCGACATGAGATCACTTCAACCCATTTAGTGACATATTCTACTGCGAGTAAAATGTATAAACTTCCAAAGGATTGGGAGAATGACCCCATGAAATCGATGCCCTAACAATCAAATGTTTCAATGATCTGAATGGGATTCAAAGGCATCATATTTCGATGGGACAACGCTCACAAGCTTTACAGAATTCATGAGTGTCCTTGAACATAGTAGGCAAATAAAAGCCGCACTGCAGGATTTTGGTCATGGTCTTTTTAGTAGAAAAGTGACCACTACAGGCCTGAGAGTGACAGGAGGAGATAACACTTACACTTTGGTGTTCATTTTCTATCACATATCTTCTTAGAATTTGGTCTGGGCAATATTTGAATAAATACGGGTCGTCTCAGAAGAACTTACGTACCTCGGCAAAAAAAATTTCTTATCTTACGCAGTGCAATGAGTCGGTGTGAAACCTATAGCAAGATAATTTACAATATCAGCAAACCAAGGTAGTTAGGAGAGTTTGAATAGTTGTTTATCAGGGAACATATCATTAATAGGTGTCGTCTCAAGGGATTGGGAAGATCATGCCTTGAAAGGTGGTTAGCCACTACGTTTTTTACTCCTTTTTTATCTTTTATTTCTAAATCAAATTCTTGAAGTAAAAGTTTCCATTTTATCGAGCAGAGCTTAGCATCATTCTTAGAAAGAAGATACTTGAGCGACGCATGATTCATGTAGCAGATGATCTTCGATCCAATCAAGTAGAACCTAAATTTATCCAAAGTGAATACTACGACTAAGAGTTCGTTCTCCATAGTAGAGTAATTCACTTGGATTGGATTTAGAGTTCTACTTGCATAATGAATAACGTAGGGCTTCTTCTCGTTTCTTTGTCCTAACACCGCTCCAATAGCGTAGTCAGATGTATTGCACATAATTTCAAAAGGGATGCTCCAATCGGGTGGCTGCATGATAGGTGCGGTTGTTAACATGCCCTTGAGCTTAATGAAAGCTTCTTGGCATTACTCAGTCCACTCGTATGGTACATCATTTTGAAGTAGATTGCATAAGGGACGAGAGAGGTGACTAAAGCCCTTTATGAATCGTCTGTAAAATCTGGCGTGTCCTAAGAAGGATTGCACGTCTTGTATGCTCTTGACTGGAGGTAGGTTAGAGATAGGATCAATTTTATCTTTATCTGCCTAAATTCCCTTGGATGAGATGATATGTCCAAGAACAATTCCCTTACGAACCATGAAATGACACATACATCAAATGGGTGACAATACATGGGTCTCGTATACATCAAATGAGCCGTAATACATGGCCACATCACATGGGCCTAATCATATCACATGGCTGCATCACATAGCCTGGAAATACATCTTAGTGGGCCTCATCATATGTGCCATAATCGCATTACATCAGGCCTTGCCCATAGGCCTCGAATACATCACAATGGGCCACAACCCATGGGCTTTAAATACATAATAGGTGGGCCCTACACATGGGCCTAACATACATCACAGTTGGGCCCTACACATGGGCTTCATACACATCAAATGGGTTGCATCAATGGGCTGCACTAATGGGCCGCAATACATGGATCTCATATACATCAAATGAGCCGTAATACATGGCCACATCACATGGGCCACATCACATGGGCCAAAAATACATCTCAATGGGCCTCATCATATGTGTCATAATCACATTACATCAGGCCTTGCCCCTGGGCCTCGAATACATCACAATGGGCCACAACCCATGGGCTTCAAATACACAATAGGTGGGCCCTACACAATGGCCTAATATACATCATAGGTGGGCCCTACACATGGGCCTCATACACATCAAATGGGCTGCATCAATGGGCCGCACTAATGGGCCTCATAGATGGGCTACAAATATATCAAGGTGGGCCTCACAGATGGCCACAAAATACATCAAAGTGGGCCTGACGAATGGGCCACAAAATACATCAAAGTGGGCCCGACGGATGGGCCACTAAAATACACTAAAGTGGGCCTGACGGATGGGCCACAAAATACATCAAGTGGGCTTGACAAATGGGCCACAAAATACACGAAAGTGGGCCCCACAAATGGGCCACAAAATACACCAAAGTGGGCCTGACAAATGGGCCACAAAATACACCAAAGTGGGCTCGATAAATGGGCCACAAAATACACCAAAGTGGGCCCGACAAATGAGCCACAAAATACACTAAATTGGGCCCGATGGATAGGCCACTAAAATACACCAAAGTGGGCCCGACGGATGGGCCACAAAATACATCAAATGGGCCCGACAAATGGGCCACAAAATACACCAAAGTGGGCCCAAAAAATGGGCCACAAAATACATCAAAGTGGGCCCAACAAATGGGCCACAAAATACACCAAAGTGGGCTCGACAAATGGGAGCTTGGATTATATTTTAAATCATTTCAATAGTTGTAGGTTGCAACATGTGTATCACTGTCCACAATCATTTCATGGGGCACACGGCCCACCAATGATGATCAGCATCGTCTAAACATTGTCCAAGTAAATAAGCACCATCCAAACCTTGGACAACATCATCCAAACATTGTCCAGTACCGTCCAACTTAATCTGGACGGTGTAGATTAAAATAAATAAATCAAGGTGGGTCCCGCTATCGTGATCAAGTGGACGGTGAGGGATATAATACATATCTCATGACTAAACCCACCATCCTAACTCATGGACGATGGGATATAGAATATACACCGAGGTGGGTCTACCCCCACACGTGCCACACGTGTGGGGTGGCCCCACGTCTCAAATAGTGGGACGGTTGGATAAACAGATATATCATGGGGGGCGTCACACCACCGTCCAAATGGCCGGTGTGGTTATAAAAAAATATACATCAAGGTGAATCCCACCAGCCCACACATGTGGGGTGGGCCCACCGTAACGTATATTTTCCATTCAATCTATCCATAAGGTCACTAAGACCTGAATAAAAATAAAAAAAGAATAATTTCATGTTGTCCTAAAACTTCTATGACCCAAAAGAGTTTCAATGGCAGATGTTCAATACCCCACTCCCTTTCACAGTGTGGACCACTCAAGCCTCATGTATGGCTTATTTTTGGGATATCCCCATGCCTAAAGGGGACCCATCAAATGCACGGTGTGGATACTCCACATGCATCATGGTGTGGCCTGAGGTGGGGCCCATTCTCCCTGGTGGTCCTAAGCAGCAGGACGCTACAGGATGTTAGGGGCTATAGCATCCAAAGATCCCATGTTTTATTTTGATTTTTTTTATGAGGATTTTCATAGGTGGGGCCCACATCAGGAGGATCCAACACAGCCATTGGATTTTATGGCTCAAGACAGTCCGAACGAGCCCCAATATTCGGCATTTTTCGGTGTATGAAAATATCAGAGTGGATTTTAACAGTAAAAACCACTATTTTTCAAGATATGGCCCACCAAATACTTGAATTGACTTCATTTTTTGGCTCAACACCTAAATTGATCTGGGGAACAAATGGACGATGTGGATTAGATCAATGCATCAAGGTGGGGCCTATATGAGTGGCCCACCCAAAAGCCTTAAAATTAAAATACTTTTTGGTGTGTGTACAGCTCACTGTCTGATCACACTTCACTGCTGGCTACGTCCAGACCATCTGGATGAAACCCACAACACATGGTGGGTCCCTCTGTCCCAGATGGACGATGTGGACACCACACATGACTCACGTGGGTCCCACTTCTAATGGACGACATGGGTAAAATACATACTTCAAGGTGGGTCCCACATGAACGTGGCCCACCTAATTTGGATCAATATGATATTTGTGTTTTCCCAACACCAATAAAGTAGGGCCCACATGGCCTGTACAGTGTGGATTTCACACGTACAACATGGTGGGTCCCACTCCACATCATCATTATCATCAAAGAAAAGTAGAGAGAGAAAGAGAGAAAGATCGGTGAGAAGGGGAGGGATCCCGCCACTATGGGCCCTCCCTAAATAATGCAAACATCAAGATGGGTCCCACCATATGTGGGCCCTCGAATCACAAATTGAATAAATAAAATCACCCACCTTATGATCTTCTTCTTCCTTCTTCCACCAATGCGTTCAAGAGCTCCAAGGGATGCGATTCAACGGTTGAGATCGATTTTGGATGGTGGAATTGGGTGGTAGGGAGTGGGCCACAACTAGTTTCTCTCATGGAGTCCTTGGATGTACAAGCTCTCATGGTGCTTGGGAGAAAATGAGAGAGAAATATGAGAGAGAGAGAGAGATGATGAGAGAGAAATGATGGTGAGTGATGTAAGTAGGTACTTTGTTGTAAGAAAAGGTTAACTTTTGGGGATGGTGGTTGTACTTGGGGATGGGTGTGAGTGATGGTGAGTGATGGGAGTGTACTTGACATTTGATGTGGTGGATTCTCTTGGGATTTGCAACACACGATGTTTTCTTAGAACTGAACGCAAGCCCACATCTCCTGGCCCAAGTATCACCTCAGCGCATGAGACACGGTGTCAGAACCATGGTGACGGCATGGTCGCCTGGTACAAGTTTTAAGTTGAGTCAACTCTGATATGCAGGACTCTACTTTAGATTGCGTGCAAATGTCAGATACAGGTCGAGAGTTGTTGAAATTCGACCGGGAGGACCACGGAAGCCTACGGAATAGTATGGTCTAGGATACGAGCCTTACACCAAGACTTATTCCGTTGCATTCTCTTTACCTTTCCACGCTTTCTTATAGTTGATCTCAACCCCGTACATCTCACTTATACGATATTGAATTTCCTTTGGCGTGCAAGTCAGTCCCAAACTCATACGACCAACGCCAAATTCACTACTTATCAAACTGGTGGCTTGGCAATGATCTATTCCCTTCCTCTTCAAGGTTACTATATCACGACCGTCATCCACGATCGTTGACTCAGAGTAGCAGATCGCCTCAAACGACATACTACATGTATGCTTCGAGTTGTAAGTCTTTATCTTAAAGATCCCTATGTCATCCAACTTTGAAGCATGCATCCTCCAACTACAATTTTCTATAATGCACCTAATCATATATATCAGCTTATTAGACTTCAAGACCTTATACTGGAACTTGTGGCGCATTGCATATTTAGATAGAAAATGTTGTAATCGACCTTTGTCCTTGAACACTTACCCGACAGATATTTTGAATGGATCTTCCATAAATTTTGGATATCCTTGATGATCTGAATTGATAAAAGCTTCATCAGATGGACCAAAGACAATATACAATGATATAGAAATATCTCCATTTTCTTCATACACCGGTATGGGTAAATTTAAGTTTATAGGCTGCGGATTGACCTGCACGGATGGATCAACAGACGCATCATTAATGGATGGGATTTGGAGATCGCACTAGTCAGTTATTCCTTGAAATTGATGGTTACTTGAAGGCCGCATATATCGCAATCGTCGAGTCCTTGATCATGATATCTATCATTACTTGATGGGTCGGGTATATCATAGTCATCATTCCCTAGATCATGATGTGTATCATTACATGAAGGGCCGCTTATTTCGCAATCGTTGACTCCTCGATCATGATATCTATCATTACTTGAAGGGCCAGGTATATTGGAATCATAGACTATTCGATCATTGCTTGAAGGCTACAACTGAAGAGACGATAGGTTCGAATGTAAAGTATAATTTATGTTGTTATCCTCCAAGAAAGGACAACGCCTTACTTTCTCTACATACAATGGTATTTGTGTTGAAAGAGTCTGTCTACAAAATAACATACATGCTTCGAGATCTTCATCATCTTTGATTATATGTGGGTGGAGGAATCCATGTAGTGCATCACCGTACATAAATTTAATTATCAAATCGAATTCATTCGATGCAGTCTTCATAATCTGATGCATTTCATCTAGCAGCTATTGATATGTAATATTATCACTCACAAAAAATTCCTTTGAGTCTCCACCATCGTAAGTAAACATTCCCTTGTCATATACACTCTCTTCATCATAATAGTATAATATAGACCTACGATCCAAATCTTCCAATATTGGTTAATCTACAAAAAAAATTGAGTGGGTACAACTTTTCAGGAATGCAGGATATTGGTTGTCATCTTAAATGGGTCATGGTTATCATCCACATTGATTCGTGGTTGTCATCCACATTGGGTCATGATTGTTTGTGAGACCCGTATCCTAACTTGTACCGTTCCGTATGCCTCTGCAGTCCTCCTGATCGAATTTTGGCAACCCGCGATCTGTTATCAGCATTTGCATGCGATCCTAAGTGGTGTCCCATATATCAGAGTTGGCTCGACTCAAAACTTTTACCCTTGCGACAGCGTCATCGCCGCGGTTCTGATGCCATGTATTACATGCCGAGGCGATACCCGGGCCAGTAGATGTGGGCCCGTGTTCAGTTTGAGGAAAACGTCGTACGTTGTAAATACTGAGAGAATCTCTACGACACATCACATAAATCCATTAATCAACTGTCAAGTACAACACCCATCCCCAAGGACAACCACCCTCCCCAAAGTCAACTCTCTCTCTTACAACCAAGTACACCCATCCATCACTCACCATCCCACTCTCTCATCACTTCTCTCTCATCACCTCTCTCTCTTATTCTCTCTCTCATTCTCCAAGCAAGCTCCTTGAGAGAGCATTGTTGGCCCACTTCCTATCTCCCATCTCCACCCTCCAAACCAATCTCAACCATTGAATCTCATCCATTGGAGCTCTAGAATGCGTTGATGGAAGGAGAAGTCCATGATCAAAGGTGAGTGATTTTATTATTTGATTTTGTGATTTGAGGGCCCACATATGTAGGACCCATCTTGATATATGCATTATATAAGGAGGGTGGTGGGGTCCCTCCCCTCCATCACTTGCTCTCTCTCTCTCTCTCTCTCTCTCTCTCTCTCTCTCTCTCTCTCTCTCTCTCTCTTTCGTTTTCCCTGTTTGATGGCCCACCTTGAAGAATGGATTAGATCCACACCATAGATGGTGGAAATCCCATCGTGATATTTGTACATTGTATCCATACCGTCTGTGGGATCATGAATGGTGGGGCCTGTTGCATGTGTGGCAGTCCACATCGTCCAGTCTACTAGGCATGGCCCCACCCATGATGTACACGCTAGATGCAAGCCGTCCGTCAATAAACATCCAAGACCTGGACATTTAAAAAATAATAAAAAAAAGGAATATATATATATATATATATATATATATATATATATATATATATATATATATATATATATATATAATATAACATAATATGTATTTACACATATATTTATATATTAATATATTATAATATTTATGGTGGGACCCACCTACCATGGAGAAGATTTGGCTGGTGTACGTACACAACCATATGTGTCATGGCATTGACATCCGCAGCTCTGTGGGTTTCATCCACACCGTCAACTGTCTGGACGGTGGAACCCATTAGACATATGGGTTTAATCCACACCGTCCATCTACATGGACCCTGCCCTGACATGTATGTGTGTTAGATCTACACCGTCCATCTGATTTGATGGTGGCCAGCAGCCACTACTAGTAACTGCTGCACATGCAGCAGCACAGGGGGTCATTATGATGTATGTATTCCTTCATGTCGTCCTACCACCATCCATTTGGCAGCTGTGGGCCCTCCCCACACGTGCTGTACATGTGAGGGGTGGGGCCCACCTTGTCTGCATATATGTTATGTTCAGACTACCCAGATGTCTGGACGTGGTCTTGGACCACCGTGATGTATGTATATTATATTTAGACCGTTCATCTATGTGGACCCCACCACCTGCAACTGTTGTACAGAGACAACAAGTTCTGTAGGCCACCTGGAAGTATTTGAATCCAAATCGTCCAGCAGTGGGTCTCACTGTAGGACGTCAGTAAGTTCTGTGGCCACACCTTGATGTATTTATTCTATATTCATTCCGCCCATCTGTCCGGATCGGTGAGGCCCACATGATATATACATTGTATCCACACCATCCAGATTGTGTTGGACGGTGCTGGACAATGTTTGGACAATGTTGATTTACATGGACAATGTCTGGACAGTGTTGATCATCATTAGTGATGCCATATGCCCCATAGAATGATTGTGTACTGTGATACACATGTTACACCTACAACTATTGAAATGATTTTTGATGTGGTCCAAGCCCACTAGAGGCCCCTTAGTGCTGCCCATCTACGAGGCCCATCATGATATATATTTGAGGCCCATGTGCAGGGCCCACCTGTGATGTATATAGGCCCATGTGTAGGGCCCACCTATTATGTATTTGAAGCCCATAGGATGTGGCCCATTGTGATCTATTTTCAGCCCATGTGATGCGGCCCATATTGAGTGTATTAGGCCCATGTATTGCAGCCCATTTGATGTATACGAGGCCCATTAATGCAGCCCACTTGTTATATATGAGGCCCATTGGTGCGGCCCACTTGTTGTATATGAGGCTCATTGGTACTGCCCATTAAAGTGGCCCACTTGTTGCATATGAGGCCCATTGGTGTAGCCCATTAATGTGGCCCACTTTTTGTATATGAGGCCCATTGGTACGGCCCATTGATGCTGCCCACTTAATGTATGAGACCCTTGTGTAAGGCCCATGGATTACGGCCCATTATGATGTATATTGAGGCCCATGGGTCGTAGCCCATTGTGATGTATTTGGGGCCCATGGTGATGTATGTGAGGCCCGTATGAGCAGTCCATTGTGATATATTTTCGAACCATGCGTTGAAGCCCATTGTGATCTATTTTTGACCCATTTGGTAAGGCCCATTGGAATGTATTTCCAGCCCATATGGCGTGGCCATTATGATGTTTTTGTAGCACATTATGATGTGCATGGGTTGTGGCCCGTGTGATGCATCTGAGGCCCATATACAAGGCCTACTTGTTGTAAATGTAGCCCTTGTACGAGGCCCATTGCGATGTATATTAGGCCTTTGTATAAGGCCATGGCCCACTTTATGTTTGGCTCTATGTGGGCCACTATTTAAGAGCAATGTTGGTTGAATGTCCACATTGATGTGCAATGATGGTTAGATGTCCACATTGTGACCTTTCCTTAGACCTTGTTAGGCCCATTCTCACCGATTTCGATTGTCGAGGCAGATTGTCAAGGCTGATTTCGATTGTCAAGGCTGATTTTAATTGTCGAGGCTGATTCTAATTATCGAGGCTGATTTCGATTATCGAGGTTGATTCTGATTATTGAGGCTGATTCTGATTATAGAAGCTGATTATGATTGTCGAGGCTGATTCTGATTATCGAGGCCGATTCTGATTATCGATGTCGATTCTGATTGTCAAGATCGATTCTGATTGTTGAGGCTAACAATCGAGGCCAATTTCGATTGTCGAAGTCAATTATTGATACTAATTATGAGTATGTGACAACATAGCATCATGATACATGCCCATACGCATCATACGCATATTTGTTATGAGATGTGGTTGACCATTACATATGTCATTAGGCATGTTGTTATAAAACTCCCTGATAGGCAGAGATTGTCTCATATGAGCACACAGTATACGCAGGATTGATGCATGACAGGATTATATGACTCATGCATTATGTGTTGTGTTTACTGTACACCCTAGCGACATCAAGGCCGTAGCCTCCACAGGCATATCGTAGATGGCCAGATGAGACACCGAAAATCTATTACTAGCATCGAGCCGTCATAGATGGCCCTGGGTGAAAATTCTTAAACCCTCTTAGTACCAAAAGATGCCCCAACATTTAGATTAAGTGGATATATATGAGTGCATGAGGGTCGTATACCAATGGGTCACGCCTCCCACTGTATCATGATCAGTTGGGTGGGGGTGTGACCTTACCCGCCTGAGTGAGGGGGCAATATCTAGGTTAAGTTTGACCGGCTTGAGGAATGAATCGACTATCGACGAGCCGGGCCCAATATTGGTAGGCGGATAGTGAGGTCTCTTCCACTTACCTAGTTGCGCGCTCAGATAGGGGCTGCAAGCTAGCGTAGAGTGTAATAGACCCCGGTGATGATCTCAGAGATGTACAGTGCTGATATGTGGACTTATTGAGTAGGCGTTGCATACTCATTCATTCACTATCTACTCGGGCTGGTGGTACGCAACTATTTGTTAGTATGCCTTCACAATGGCCAGGATTTCAGTTGGGGCACGCGACTAACCTGAGATCAAGAGTTTACCACATTGAGTCTGACTATCCAAATTTAGGTATGAGATTAATTTGGATAGAAGTCCTTTATGGTGGACCCCATAGCTTGCGATACTATGTACTATCATCCTGACTTCACACTCCAGCTTAGTCATTTTATTCACATCGCATATTGCATTATATCCACAGACATATGACATTTTGGGTTGTTATGTTTCTATACTTATATGGCCTAGACGGACTCAGCAGGATTTACATATTGCATTATACCCTCGGCATCTGATATTTGACTCTCTTGAACTCTTCATTTGCATAGCTGATTTGTATTGCATAATCTGATATTGTATGACTCATGGACTTGGTAGTATTTCTGCTTACTTTGATATTGTATGGTTCGTGTATTTATCAGTATGTCCGTTTACTCTGATATTACATTCTGAGTACGCATATACTGCTCACACTATAACACCATCCTCTAAGCTTTCTATAAGCTTATGCACAATAGATGCGTGCATATGACATTATGATGCAGCCGAGCTGAGCTAGGAGCATGCGGTTGAGCTTTTGGAGTTTTCATTGATATTGCTTATTGTATTTTTCTTTTAGCATTGTACTCAAATGATTATATTAGTGGATATATGATAATGATGTTGTTCTTGTGATATAGGTACACTTATGGTTCTTTTGAGATAAATTCATGTTGAAAATTCTCCTTGTAGGATCCCAGTATCGGGATCTGGCGTATGAGTGCTAGGAGCCGAGAATGGGGTATTACAGAGGCTGTTGGCACCGGATTAAGCAATCGAGAATTTTGTGAACCCGATTTTCGAGTTTGGGACGTAACATTACCAACCATGACCCAATGTGGATGACAACCACAAAGCACTCGAAGGGTCATCATTTTCAACCAAAATGGGCCGTGATTGTAATGTTATAAGGATCGTGCCTTTCACTGGCCTGTGCAAGGACCAATTCGTATGAGTCGTGGTTGTCATGTTATATGGGGTCATGGTTTTTATGTTAGACGGATCGTGGTTTTCAGCTGATATGGGTCGTGGTTCTCATGTTACATGGGTCGTGGTTGTCACGGTATATGGATCGTGGTTGGCAACCACGTTCAATGACACATATACAACAATGATGCATTGTTCATCAAAACCACGATCCAATGTGAATGACAACCACGATCTAATGTGCATATGAACCACAATCACATGACAGGGTCGTGCTTGTCATATAAAAGTGGTACTTGAGTTTCAAATTACTTTCATAAGCCAATCCGAACCAGAATCCTTATTACAAGGCCCAACTCGTTTGGATCGTGGTTGTCTTGTTATATGTGTCATGGTTTTTATGTTAGATGGGCCGTGGTTGTCATCTCATATGGGTCATGGTTCTCATGTTACATGGGTCGTGGTTGTCACGGTATATGGATCGTGGTTGGCAACCACATTCAATGACCCATATACAACAATGATGCATTGTTCATCAAAACCACGATCCAACATAAATGACAACCACGACATCCTAATCACATTAACCACTCGTTCACCAGCCTATAAAAGTGGCACTTAGGTTTCAAATTACTTTCATAAGTCAATTCGAATCAAAATTCTTATTATAACACCTTAAGCATTCATGAATATCTTTGCTCTTTCAATCAAAATAAGCCAATTCTTGCGTTTTTCCTTAATGGGTGATCCCTTCCCTTTCCTCATGAATGTTGTCAATCTTCTTGAAGATCAACGGCCTCCATAGGAAATTCTGAAGACAATTTCTGAACTCCGACAACTCGGAGATAATTTCTCTGAGGCGGACAGAGAAATTAAGTGGTGTTGTTCCGCTTGGTCGAGCGAGCAGGAATTTAACGAGAAAATACTGCATTGGATCGAGGGGTACAACGCGGCAAAGCCAGCTAAAGCTCAGGCCACTAAAAGATTTGAAAACCTTAAATTGGCCCACCTGTAGCTCCCATCCAGTCACTCTTCTTCTTCCTTATCCTGTTATTCTTGTAATTAAACGAAAGTTAACTTGTTGATTTTATAGTCATCTTGCGAAGTTCACGTGTAATGTAATTTTCGGGTGTAATAGAATGTCATATAGCATCGCGGTGAGGGTCATGATTGTCATGTGGTAAGGGTCATGGTTGTAAGGGTCACGTTAAAGGGACACCTTGGATTGATGATTGGTCGCTTTAGTGTCACATTCCTAACAGTAGAGCCCTCTGTCCTAACAGGCGCTTGTTGTGGATGCCTTAGATCCCCAAGGACCGATAGGAGGCTCGTCAGTCGAAGATCATGAAAAAGTCCCCCTCGACGGATCAAACCTAAGAAAAACTGTTCAGCTCGGGTCATCGTTGAATTCCGAGCAGAAGAACGAGTTATTGGTCTTTTTGAAGCAGCACCGAGACGTCTTCGCATGGTCACACGTAGATATGTCAGGGATCTCTCCTGATGTGCTGGTCCATAAATTGAATGTGGACCCGGATTAGAAGCCAGTGAAGTAGAAAAGAAGGTCGTTCGACGCCGAACAATATGAAGCCATTGCCGAGGAGGTCTCCGTCCTGCTCGATGTGGGTTTCATAGAAGAAGTATATTACCCTGACTAGATAGAGAATGTCGTACTCTTTAGGAAGTCGAATGGGAAGTGGCGGATCTGTGTAGACTACTCCGATCTGAATAAGGCATGCCCCAAAGATAGCTTCCCGCTACCTCGGATCGATCAACTAGTGGACAGTACGGCTGGACACGAGCTACTCTTATTTTTGGATGCTTATTCTAGGTACAACCAGATCGCTATGTATCCCCCAGACAGGCAGAAGACTACCTTTGTCACGGACAGAGGGCTCTACTATTACCGGGTCATGCCATTCGGCCTGAAAAATGCTGGGGCAACATATCAGAGGCTGGTGAATCAGATGTTCGCCAAACAGATTGCGCGAACCATGGAGGTTTACGTGGACGACATGCTAGTAAAAAGTACCAGAGCCTCCGACCACCTTGCTGACCTCGGAGAAACGTTCAACGTCCTCCGAGAATATCAGATGAAACTGAATCCCGCTAAGTGTGCATTCGGAGTTGAGTCAGGGAAGTTCCTTGGTTTTCAAGTTAGTCAGTGAGGAATCGAGGCCAACCCAGATAAGATCAAGGCTCTCCTTGACATAAACTCACCTCGGACCATTAAAGAGATACAGTGTCTCACGAGAAGAGTGGCAGCGCTCGGATGTTTCATATCCAGGGCCACAGACAAGTGTCTTCCCTTCTTCCAGCAGCAGAAGGGCCACAAGAGGGCAGAATGGACGTCGGAGTGCGAACAAGCCTTTCAGCAGTTGAAAAAGTACTTGGGCTCGCCGCCTCTCTTGTCTAAGCCTGAAGAAGGGGAACCCTTGTTCCTCTACCTCGCTGTTTCAGCTTCGGCTGTCAGCTCGGCTCTGATCAGAGAAGTCGAAAACAAGTAGTACCCCATGTACTATGTAAGTAAAACCATAGTACCAGTGGAAACGAGGTACCAGTCCTTGGAAAAACTGGCGCTCTGCCTCGTTATCTCGACCAGAAGATTACGGCTGTACTTCCAAGCCCATTCCATAATTGTGTTGACCGACTCTCCTCTGAGGCAGGTCCTCCAAAGACTCGAAGTGTCGGATCGCATGATCAAATGGGCTGTGGAGCTCGGAGAGTTTGACATTCAATTCCACCTCAGGGTAGCAATTAAGGGTCAAGCCATAGCTGACTTTATAGCCGAGTTCACGACTCCGAGTGAGGAAGAAATCAGTAAGGAAGTCGAGATGACACTGCCCGTTCCGCTGAGCAACCAAGAGACATTGTCGAATCCGGGATGGGTCCTTTACGTTGATAGTTCATCCAACGTCAAAGGAGCAGGAGCTGGTGTCGTCCTGGTTGCCCCCGATTCAACGACAATCCAATACGCAATCAGACTCAGGTTTAAAGCTTCTAATAACAAGGCCGAGTATAAAGCATTGCTAGCTGGACTTAGGCTGGCCACGAGCCTGGGTGTTCAGACCCTGCAAGTCTGTTGTGACTCGCAGTTGGTAGTGAACTACATCTCTTAGGAGTATGAAGCCAAAGAAGTCAGAATGATCGCTTATCTCGAAGAGGCGAGAAAACTGATCCAGAAATTCTGGAGTTGCACCATCCGACAGACCCTAGAGCTGAGAACTCGTGGGCCGATGCCTTGTCAAGACTCGCCTCGGCCTCAGAAGGGAAGATCCCGCATTTCGTTCATGTCGAATTCATTGAGCATCCAAGCATTGGCCAGTCAGAGGAGGTCAATCCTATCCGGTCCATTCCAAGTTGGATGGACCCAATTTTTAAGTATCTGTCATCCGGTGAAATCCCCTCGGACAAACTTGAGGCGAGGCGACTTAGGGTCAGAGCGGCCCGGTACGTCATATTGGACGAGGTATTGTATAAGAAGGGGCATTCCCAGCCTTACCTTAGATGCCTCCAACCAGATGAGGCTGACTATATAATTCGGGAGATTCACGAGGGGATCTGCGGAAACCATTCTGGCAGTTACGCCCTGGCCATGAAGATACTTCGTCAAGGGTATTTCTGGCCAACTATTAAGCAGGACTCGAAAGACTTTGTTCGAAAGTGCGATAAGTGTCAGCGTTTTGCAGCCGTGCCAAGGCAACCGACAGAAGAGATGACTCCCATGAGTGGGTCGTGGCCGTTCGCCCAGTGGGGGATCGACATCATCGGTCCTTTGCCCACAGGGAAAGGACAAGTAAAGTTCACCATAGTTGTGGTTTACTACTTCACCAAGTGGGCCGAGGCTGAGCCTGTCGCGAAGATCACCGAGCAGAAAGTGATTGATTTTGTATGGAAAAAATCATCTGCCGGTTCGGAATCCCACGAACCATCGAATCTGATAACAGTCGACAATTCGATAATGACAAGTTCCATGGCATGTGTCACGAACTTGGCATCATCAATGCTTACTCATCGCCTCGGCATCCACAGTCAAATGGACAGGTGGAAGCAGTTAATAAGATTATCAAGCACTATCTTAAAACAAAGCTGGAGAAAGTAAAGGGTAACTGGGCTGAGGAGCTCCCCTTTGTCCTCTGGGCCTACAGGACCATAGCCCAGACATCAACGGGTGAAACCCCATTTTCGCTGTCTTATGGCTCGGAGGCAATGGTGCCAGTAGAAATTGGAATCCCTACGGCACGAGTGAGGAACTTCGAAGAGAGTCGAAACTCCGAGCAGATCGTCGCTAATCTAGATTTTCTCGAGGAAGTCAGAAATATTTTCAAGATCCAAGCGGCGGCTCGACATCAGCAGGTAGCACGTTTCTACAACTCAAAGGTCAAGGTCCGGCGTTTTCGCCCACTGGACTTAGTCCTTCGTCGGGTCTTCTAGAACACAGCCGAACCGGGAGCAGGAGTACTCGGACCCAACTGGGAAGGACCATATCGCGTGGTCAGATCTGCCAGACCGGGCTCATATCACTTGGAGGACCTCGAAGGCCGTCAGCTCCCTCATCCTTAGAACGCCGAGCACTTGAAGATCTACTACCCGTGATAAACTAGTCTTTAAGGCTCATAATAAAGTGTACGCCTCCGAGCGACTAGCCTTTAAGGCTCTTAATAAAAGTTCAATTATATTTTGGATGCCTACTCGATTGTCTTACCAATACGAGCATGAATTTAACGGTCCGATCTTTTAAAGGATTGGAACCTAATCCTACGAAGGATCGACAAGGCATCCCCTTGAGGAAAAAAGCTTAATAACGACCCAACTCCCCAATGGAGTACTTGGCTCGACGTACGACAGAATGAAAAGTTCTCGCCAGACAAGCGACGAGCCGAGTATCCTAAGAAATCGGACCCAACTAAGACTTGGGCCGAAGGAGCTCGGATAACCAACTAAGCGATAACAGAGGGGTCAGACCTGTAAAGAGGTCAGTTCGGCAACATCTCAAAACGAGTCCACAATTATAAAGAAATATTTCTCATTAAATCCCCTCGGAGGGGAAAAAAATACATTGACAATAAGGAAAAATAATAAAACATGTCTTCAAGCGGGAGGAGGAGCTTGGGCGTCGGGGGCTTGATCCAAGAGGGTAACTTCGGCTGGGGCATCTTCAGGGTCCTCAGGCAGAAGAGGATTAAGATCGAGGTCTGGATATAAACCCAAGAGTGCCTCGAGACAAGCATCGAAGTCGCAGTTGTAAAACGTCGCTGCTTCGGTGTCCCTCTCCTTGGAGGTCTTGTAGTCTTCAATTGCAGCGATAACTGCCGCAACCAGAGAAACCTCATCTTTGACCCTCTGAGCCTCCACAGCCTGAGCGATGGCTCGGGTTCGTTCTTCAGCCGCCTCTTCCTTGATGCGTTCCAAGGCTTCTCCCAACCGAGTAGTCTCTACGGCCAAGGAATCTGCGTGAGCCCTGGCGCGGGTCAGTTCGACGGACACTGCATCGCCATTTGCCTTGAGATTATCCGCCCTCTCCTTTAGCTGCAGCTCCCTAGCCTTCAGGTAGACCACGACTCCCTGTAGCCGACTTACTCTAGCTTTCTCGTCCGAAAGCTGCGCTCGGACTTTGAGAGGGCAGATTCGTCTCGTAAAGCCGTCATCTCGGCCTTAAGAGCCTCAAGCTCCATCTCCCTCCTCCGATGCTCTCGCACTCTCTCCCGGATCGAAAGCAACACCGGGACAGCTTGGATAGGAAGCGAGAATAAGTACCTCAGGAAACATATACAATAACAATATGAAGGAAAGAGAGGGACCTCTCAGAGACGTACCGTGTAACACACGACACCAAAATCATTCAAAAATGAGCCTTCCGACCTGCCAATGTTCCAAGCTATATCCTCCTCGAGGGCGTGTCTGGCGGCCCACGGAGCCAAGCAGGACATATGGTAGCCCGGCTCGAACCTCTCACCACTCGTCCCCACCTGGGGCGAGGCTACAGCCTCCTGAGCCCCTACCCTACTACCGGCCGAGTTCTGTCCCTCGGCACGGGCATCTCCCCCAACCTCGGGGGGGGGGGGGGGGGGGGGGGGGGGGGGGATAGCATGTTGTTTGTCATTCTAACGTCCTCCTCTCACTCAGAGGAAGAAGGGAAAGCAATGGAGAGCTCGGGGACTGCGATAAGAGCCTCCGCGGCAGGGGAACAGCGGTGGAAGGAGCAGAGCTCGTAACGGCTGGAGCGCCAGGAGGAGCAGAGCTCGGGACGACCGAGGTACCAGCCACGGTCGTACGGACTAGTGCCGGGGGAGGAGCCATCGGAGGAACTACGGCCGCGCTAGGGCGCACTGGGGTCGGCGCAACACACGATGCTTGTGGGCAGGCAGGCGCCGCAATATCCGAGCCAGCTAGCCTTGGGGTGGGGGCTGCAGAGATCGGCGCAACAGAAAACTCCCCTTCACGAGGGGGGGCCTGTTTCTTCCGTGTGACCTTCACCCGGGGGGCTTCCTTCAACATCTCCGCCGCCGTCGGAGCTGCCTTTCTCTTCAGAGCTCCAGACACCTCAGCCATGCCTGCGAAATAAACGACTGTGTCAGCGTCTAAGGAGGCAAAACTGAGCTCGTGAAAAAGATTGGGATAACTTACTAAAGGACGTAGGGAAGGGTTGAGTCTTGCAAAGCCCAGATCGATAAAGATTATCCGCCGTTATCAGCTTCGTCCAGGAGCGAAGTGTCTCTAATCGTGCCCTGGCCTTCGCAATACGATTCTTCTAGGCCGAGTCGAGGAGCGGCAGCCCCTTCGAGAAAGCTGCAAAAGAAAGCGGAGAAGCATTACTTCAATTGAAATAAATGAAAGCAAAAGTAGTAATACGAGTACTGGATGAAGTCCGACCTGGTTTAGTGAAATGGGTTGGAACCCGTGTCGATAAGGTTCTAAACTCAGCTGCCGACGCCTCCCATTCACCCGCTGACCAGATCCACTTATTTTTTCAGTCTTTATTAGAAGTCGGCAAGTTCATCACAAGTCCCGACCCCTTGCTGCCCCGAGTTGCGAAGTAGTACCAGGGGTCATTGCTGTCGTGCTAGAACAGGTACAGACTTAACAACTCTTTCGGGGTTAGCTCGGGGTTCCCAACTTGTCACCAGATAATGAAGGCAGAGATCAACACCCTCCAGGCGTTGGGAGTGATTTTTCGGGAGCCAGTCCGAGGTAGGCAGCGACCTTCCTGATGAAGGGGTGAAGCGGGAGCCGAAGCTCACACTGCAGCGCGCAGAGGAAGATAACAACTTCCCACTCGGCAGGAGCACCAGCCACGTCCATGGGCTCAGGGGCCCTTATCCGGACGGAGTTCGGAATTTGAAATTTCAAACGGATCCATTCTATCTGGGATTCCGATAGAACGGAACCCCCCGGGATAACTTCCGCGGTGCGTCCACTCGCGAGCATTTCAGCGACCTCAGTAGTGCTAGCTCGGTGAGTTCGTGTGGCCTTCCTCTTGCTTGGCTGCTTGATCCGAGCACCCAATGTCTTTTGTCTCCGAGGCAGGGGATATAGGGGTATGGTTTCGAAGGGGCCTTCGAAAGCCCCACTTCCATCTTCAGAACTCCCCGGCTCGGAGTCATCAGCGTATTCCCGTACCACCTTGAGGTCGGAAGACATGGTTGAAAGGAGAACGAAGATCAACGAGACTCACCGGGTGACTGTCGAAAATCGCCTTCTACCGGAGAAGGGAGATCGGTCAGAATCGCCTGCCGAAAACTTCGAATTCAAACGAAATCGCCTCGTCGAAAATCACTTTCTCCGGTACGCTCTTCTGGTTCGTAAGGTAAAGTAACAAACAAAAATTCAGGATTCCTTTATATAGGCAACGAAGGAACTCCGCATTAATGGCAAGCCATCATGGCCACAGCCGAATCCGCCCGAGCCGATCTCCGAGCACAGGTGGCCACACCTCGTTGGGGGAATACTCAACCGACTGTACGACTCTGACATCGGGCGGCGTGCTTCGAGATGCGAAGCGACGCCCGAGCAGTGGGAACCATCATGTACACGCCTCCTCAGACCTGCGTGGAAATCTCTCATAGGTAGGAAGGAGATTCGGAATCATAACTGTCGCCACACGTCGACCGAAGTGATTGGTACGCGAGTAATTTGAAAATCGTCATCAATGCAGTATGGGTGAGAGATCTTTCACATGAATACTCTTCAAGTCCGCAAGTAGACTCGAAGAGTAGGGGGCTTCTGTTATGGGAAGATCAAAGCCACGACATACTGCCGGTACGAGCGCCAGTCTAAGCCGAGACATGACTCGTCCGACCTGTGTAGAGCATCACATGACAATAACGAGCAGGAAGACGCGACTCATCCGACCAGCCGATGCGGTTGAGGTGCAACTCGGAACATACCGTATACTCTAATCGGATGATCTACTATGCGGTAACCGCATTCTGCTCGACACAACTAGCCTTGCCAACTACGATGGGTCTGACCTAACGGGTCGGATCGTACACAGCTCTAGATGTTGCATTCTTGACTCCGTGTTCGGATGAGCCGAGCCGAGCAGACGTGTAGTGGCATACGCCAAGTGCGGAAGTTGCCATTACTGGTCGTGGCCGATAACCTCGCTCGTAGATACGCATTACTCGCCCGATATGCTGCGTGATCAGTAGATTACGGGCAGTATCTCCATGATCCGAGAATCCCTGTGATCGTGCTGATATTATCGGACTCAGGCCATTCCACAGGCTAGTATAAATAGCACACGACACTTTGTCTACAGGTACGCAATAGCAAGTGCTCTCTCCCCTACTCTCTACTTAGACTCTGATTCCCTTGTCCTGACTTAGGCATCGAAGGGTCTCCTAGCTTAACCAGGGTCACCTTTGACTATTCCCCTAGCGTAGATTCAAGGGACAATTCTTTGAGATGAAAACGACGTGAAGGGAGGGTCAACCAGATTTCGGCATCAACAATTATCATATGATGTGATACACTTAAATTTTATATCAGCTTCTTTTTTATGGGACTCATGGCTTAAAATGAGTTAGCAAAATGGATGAAAGCTCAAAACAGATAGACGCGTGGATGAAACACACGTCATGACCCTTATAGAGTTTGGTCACCAGGCAATCCGCTTCACACGCTATCTTGTCCAAGGGAAGTAGCTTAGCTACTGTAGCAAGACTTGCCGCCGAACTGACGACACCTTGTTATCTCTGTGATTCCCACCCCTCAACTAGCCGAGGATACGCCGAATCGGGAGTCCCGTCTATGGTGGCAAGAAATGAGAATGTATCTATTATATCCACTGCCTAACAATTCGAAGAGATCATTTAAGGGCATGATCAAAATAACGAGGGAGATCCAAAGCTTGAGTTGGACCCACCACATTAAACAGTGAGGAGAGTGACGCCCATCGTTGAAACCTTCCTAAGGTGGACCATGATGTTTATTTGAGGTCCAATCTGTTCGTAAGTTAACACAGACATTAAATAAGGAAAAACACAATTATTAACTTGGTTGGTAGCTTTTGTGGTATTTAGAAGTTTTTAAAGGTGGGCGTGACTCTCTTCACAGTTTTCTATGGTAAGGTTCAATCGAGATTTGGATCTAATTCATTCTATGTCTCATGCCATAAAATGATCTCTCAGAACAGATTAACCGTGTTGATATAAAAAAATACATCATGGTAGAAGTCACGTAACTAGGTGAGGTCACTTCAGTAGCTAGTCTCGCTACTCAACCTGTCATTAGCTAATCCGCGTCCCCGTCTAAGCATCTACAAAGTAAGGCCCACCCACTAGTCTCTTAGATCTGGTACACGTGTCCCACGTTGACGTAGGTTAAGTGGCACTTGCTGCATCTTTCTCGGACGCGATTTGGCCAGTGATGCCACTTGCAAGGTAGCTACTGGTTGGTGTTATGTCGGACTGCCATGATGTATGTGTTTTATCCGTATCGTCCATCTATTTTTACACGTTATTTTAATAAATTATTACGTAAATGAGGCAGATCAAAATCTCAGGTGGACCACACCATGGGAAATCAGTAGTGATTGAACGTCTACCATATGCTGACATCCGGCCTGTAGATTAGGTCTCACAGAACTGGATGAAGGAAAAAAAAAAAAAACAAATATCAGCTTGACGTGAAAAGTTTTAATGGTGATAGTTCAATCAACAATGTGTGGCCCACTTGAAATTTGGTATATTTCATTTTTGGGTTCATAACATAAAATTATATGAAAAAACGGATGGACGGCATGGATGAGACACATACATCATGTTGGGGTCCACAGAGCACCGACCCCATTGTTGGCTAGTGGCAGGGGTGGTAGCCAGTACGTTTCCATATTTCTCACATAAGCGCATTGGATTCCCTTCTCATCTAATGAACAGAAAAGCATACGACAATGCACGTTGGGGCCTCAGAAAAGAACGGAGGTTGCAACGTACGGGCACAATTATTAATTCGTGCCAGATCCGTATATATTCCTTTCTACCAATACCTAAGACGAAGGGATCCTGGCTTACCTTTTTCTCTCCTTACACGTGCCACCAGTCATCTGGCCGTGATATGGCCACAAATGAGCCATCTAGGCAGATCCACATTGTTCGGCTGAGATCTTTCATGGACATGATTTCACCGTCTACGTAAAAGAAAGGGGAGTTATTCGGTGCTCTGGGTGAGTGTGACGCTTGATACACGGGCACTCAGAAATTATATAGTTGGCATACATAAACCGACTAAACTGTGGAACCCAACCTCGCTGTCACAGTCTCCCTCTCGCAAAAGTAGGTCGGTTAAACAATCGCGATCTCTGACTCGCGGACGCTTGATTGTTGAAGGTATGACCATTAGATATTTTTTATTGTGGCCGTCCAATAAATGTCCACGAATCCATTATTCAGTTAATTAAATATGTGCGATTTTTACTGCACGGTACATATCAGTAAGGAAACTTGACACAATAGTGGTTCTCTTTTGCATTCCTTTCGCAAATGTGTAGAAAATCCAAAGACAACCACCTAACTGATGGGGTTTTCCTCCTTAGTTTAGAGGAAAGACAGTGCAGTGGTTGAAATTTCGGAAGGCTTCATCGCACTGCTCGATTGGTCGTAGGTGGTCTTCGACTGGTCGTGGGAAGCGCTCGACCAGTCGTAGGTTCGAACCCTAGCACGACTCAAAGTCCAGCGAGTTTTTATTGTTTTTCTCCGCGATCTTCGACCAATCGAAGGAGGATAAGACCAGTCCTGAAATTTTCAGGACTAGTCGTAGGTTACGCAGTTTGTTCCACGATTTTGTGCAAAACTGCTGATTTGAGTCTTTTCGCAACAGGGATGCGGAAAGGAGTTTCCTAAAACTATAAAAAGGGATTTTTCAGGTTTTCTAGGGGATTAGGGTGTGTGAAGAAAAGCACAAGAAGGTTTCCTAAAGGGCTTAGGGTGTGAGAAAGGAAGAAATAAGAAAGAGAGAGAGAGAGAGAGGAAGCTTATGGAAGGGAGCCGTTTTCTCAGCATTTCTACGTCCTCGTGATTGGTGAGATCTCTCTGTTTTCTTTTATTCTTTTATTGTTTATCCGCTCCTGCGTAAGTGACGAAAGTTGTAAACGTTCTACTTCATAGTGGATTGTTGATCTGGACGGGGTCTCGTAGTTTTTACCTCTTTGAGGGTTTTTCACGTAAAAATCTCTTGTGTAGTGTGTGATTGATGCTTTGATTTATTTCATTGCTTTTATTATCGCATAATTCTGGTTTGTTCTGGAGGGATAGATCCTAAGGTTTTATGCAAGGCCCCCAATAAAAGTGGTATCAGAGCACTAAGTTCATTGAACGGGTAGGATCGGTTTGCTGGTGGAGGCTGGAAGCTCATCAAGGGTTCATTGATCGCAGCCAGAGGAAAGAAGTGTTGCACCCTGTACAAGGCAAGTGTCAGTGTATGCAAGGGTGGGTTAAACGTAGCGGAAGATTCAACTATTGACATGTGGCACAGGCGTCTATGTCACATGAATGAAAAAGGGCATCAGCTACTAGCGAGGAAGCGGCTCCTTACAGACGTGACAGGTATACCTCTCAAAACCTGTCTTGATTGTTTATCAGGGAAACAGCATAGAGTTTCATTTGTTAAAACTACTTCTCATGTTAATAAAGTACATGCATTAGATTTGGTTTATTCTGATGTATGTGGTCCTATGAGGACAAAAACCTTGGGTGAGGCATTGTATTTTGTTACTTTTATAGATGATGCATCTAGGAGGGTTGGGCTTATGTTTTAAAATGTAAGGACGAGGTCTTTGGTGTGTTTAAGTTGTTTCATGCTATGGTCGAGAGAGATACAGGTAGATCATTGAAGTGCATCCGCACTGATAATGGTGGTGAATACATCGACGACTTTCATGAGTACTGCAAGTCCCTGGGTATACGACATGAACAGACGGTTCCCAAGACCCCCCAGCATAATGGTGTAGCTGAGCGAATGAATCGCACCATTGTTAAGAGAATCAGATGCATGATATCCCATGCGAAGTTGCCCAAGACGTTCTGGGGAGAAGAATGCACACGGCGGTGTATCTAATAAACAGGTCTCTATCAGCCCCATTAAATAGAGAAGTACCTGAGAAGGTGTGGACTGGACAGGATCCATTCTACAATCATCTCAGGGTGTTTGGATGCAGGGCATCCGTTCACGTACCAAGGGACGAGAGGTTCAAGCTCGACATGAAGATCAGGCAGTGTGTGTTCCTGAGGTACTGTAATGAAAAGTTCAGGTACAGATTGTGGGATCCAACCGAGAAGAAGCTCGTCAGGAGCAAAGATGTGGTTTTCTTTGAAGATCAGTGTATTGAAGACATTGGTAAGCCAGAGAAGAATCAGCATAGTTCTGTTGAGCTAGAGGACATGGATCCGGTTATTCCTCCCGTGGTGCCCGATGACAGGGGAGTACAGCGAGGTGCAGAGGACGAGGGGGTTCCTACAGAAGATGGACCGGGGGAGCAGCCCCCACTTGATCCACCTGTTGAGCCATAGGTGAGGAGGTCATCTAGGGACAGACAGTCGTCGAAGAGGTACTCTCCACATGAGTACATTATGCTGACTGATGGGAGAGAGCCATAAGATTATTCTGAAGCCCTAGCCGATAAGCATAAGGAGGAGTGGTTGAAAGCTATGCAAGAGGAGATGAAATCCTTGTATAAAAATCACACCTATGACATGGTAAAACTGCCTAAGGGCAAGAAAGCTCTGAGCAACAAGTGGATGTTCAGAAAGAAGGTTGAGCAGAAGAATTCACAGACGAGGTTCAAGGCCAGACTTGTGGTAAAAGGGTTCGGTCAGAGGAAAGGCATAGACTTCGAGAAAATATTCTCACCAGTGGTGAAGATGACATCCATACAGGTGTTGCTTGGGTTGGCGGCTAGCATGGATCTGGAGATAGAGCAGTTGGACGTTAAAACTGCTTTTCTCCATGGTGACCTAGAAGAAGAGATTTACATGCACCAACCAGAAGGGTTTGAAGTCAAGGGCAAGGAGTATATGGTGTGTAGGCTGAGGAAAAGCTTGTATGGGCTGAAACAAGCTCCATGGCAATAGTACAAGAAGTTCGATTCGTTTATGTTACAGTATGGGTATGACAGAATGGAGTCGGACCACTGTGTGTTCACGCGCAAGTTCTCAGATGGTGATTTCATAGTTCTGCCTTATACGTTGATGACATACTCATCATAGAAAAGGACATCAAGAAGATCGACAGGCTGAAACAGGAGTTGGACAAGTCTTTTGCGATGAAAGACTTGGGCCCAGTTAAACAGATCCTAGGAATGGAGATAACCCGTGATAGAAGCAGCATGAAGCTTTGGCTGTCACAAGAGCGGTATATTGAGAAAGTCTTGGAGCGGTTCAATATGAATGCAGCGAAGCCGGTCAGTACTCCACTAGATGGTCACTTTAGATTGAGCGACAGGCAGTGTCCAAAGATGAAGGCAGAGGTGGAAGAGATGCAAAAGATACCCTACGCGTCTGCTGTAGAAAATTTGATGTATGCTATGGTGTGTACATGCTCAGACATATCATATTCTTTTAAGCTTACCTTGATTTAAGATGATTTATCCTGTCTTTTATATGCTTTGTTATTGTGCTACTATGATTCTCTTTCTGCGATTATTTAATTTATTACCAACAATTACCTACCCTTTGAGAATTATGGTATGATGTTAATTACGGGTGAACTTCATTATTTTTGAGACAATGGATATAAGCCTTACCCTTGCCTTTACCAATTTTGCTGAGTTAGCCCTTGTTACTCTTCTCTTTATTGGGTTGGCCATTGCCACTCTTATCTTTGTTGAGTTGACCATTGCTACTCTTCTTTTTGTTAAGTTAGTCATTGCTACCCTCTTCTTTGTTGAGTTAGCCATTGCCGCTCTCCTCTTTGTTGAGTTAGCCATTGTTACCCTCCTCATTATTTTGTTAATCTTGTGTTACCTTTAAGGCTTGGGCATGTGTCTTGGAATTTCAAAACTCTCATAATTTAGATCACATTCTCATTATTGTAAGTAATGTGTTAAAGGTATCACAACTAGTGATTTAAATATTCTATCATAGATGTAATGCGCTCTGGGTAGAGACCCTCTTGGTCGACACGTAATTTCATGGGTTTAGGTAGTGGTGCACAAATTGATGTAAGTAATTCGCAATACATGCTACATCACTTCCGAGATTGGATGTCGCAAATAGTCACTCCGTAAATAAATCGCATCATGTAATTCATCCGACTCATGTGTTGCGCCGCCTCGAGGTGTTCACGTAAATCCACGGTAGCATTGGACATACTGGCGAATCCTCGTAGTGTGAGAATATGGGGCTAGCCGGGTTTTCTAAAAATCGTATTCTACAGTGTAACGATCACTATGTATGATGAGTCGCACACAGTTTGCTAGGCATGTATTCACATATTTATTGGTTGCATATACTGATACCCTCGTATTAATGACATACACGACGTATTAGAACCCTTACATTTCTTTTATAAATCTCTTGAATTATTGATAATCTTAAAGGAAAACCTTCACTATGAGTAGGGCGTTGACCCTCTCCAATCGTTAGATGATGCAAGTGACGTACAGGTTGAGGATCTGGAGGACCATCACCCAATGGAAGATTTTTCTAAATAAATAGGATATTAATTTATACTTTATTTTATTAATGCTTCAGTTGAAAACCTAATGATGTAATAAGCTTTCATTGTGTGAGCATTAGAATTTTTGGAATTTATATTTTACTTCATGGAATAATGGAACTAGTTAACTTTCATTCTCATGAATACCCATCTTTGTGAAAGAGGAATGTCATTGGTTATAAATCAAATGGTTTAATTAAAGGTTTTAGAAGAGATAACACATGGGATATCCATGCCACGCATCAGATTCAGATCACGAAAATTTCAAGATGTTACAAATAATGACAAAGAATATGAGAGAAAATTCATCATCAAGTACATCTTATTGATTCTAGAATTCGTTTACATCCTCATATTTCCCTTGATTCTAATATAAAGTACAAAACATTAAGTAAAAATCATATGGGACCATCTAGATGGTGATTTTGATAGCATTCTGACTTGCATTGCACTCATTTCGAGGAAACAAGTGCTGTGTGGGTTCAAGAATCTTTTATTTCTCCCTTGATTCATCTAAAATGACAATCTTTATGAGGAATGACTGGATTCCAATGAGAATTGTAAAATATCTAAAAAATTCGATAGCATGTATGTGCTGTCTACATTGAATGCGCGCAACAGAGCCCTGTTGTGCGGGCAGGCGCAATAGGATCCTGTTGCGCGGTCAAGGGCAACAGCTTTTTGGCCCCTTCTTCCTCTTTCTTCTCCTTCTCATAATACCTTGCAAAGGTAGAGAGCTCTTAACTTGCATGCCTCCTAAATGAGGGGGTGGATGGATATTTATAGGCTTTCACGTCACGCCCTAAACCCAAAAATCGGACTCATAGGAATCCCGATCTCCGAATCCGGTGCCGATAGCCTCCATAGTACCCCATTCTCGGCTCCTAGCATTCATATGCCAGATTCCGATCTTGGGATCCTATAAGGAGGATTTTTTTTTTTAATGTACATTTAACTAGTAATAATCATAACCACAAGATTACCCAATTCACAAAGGCAACATCATCATCACATATCCACTAATATAATCATTTAAGTACAACACTGAAAGGAAAATATATAAATAGAAAATCAAGCCCCAGAAGACCACTGCACGCTCCAAGCTCAACACTGCTGCAACCTAACATCACCTACACGCATCTATCGTGCATAAGCTTATAGAAAGCTTAGAGGGTGGTGTAAGTGTGTGCACAATGTAAGTGTTAAGTATTCAATACAATGCCATAATCATACAATACCGAAAAAATGAAAATTCATAAACCATACAATGTCTGAATAAGCAGAAATACTGATAAGATAATGAATTATCAGAGTAAACAGAAATACTGACAAGAGCATGAATTATCAGAGTAAACAGAAATACTGACCAGATCATAAATCATACGATGACAGAGTAAGCGGAAGTATGGATAAGTCCATAAGTCAAACAATATCAGAATACGCAATATACAACAGCTATGTAATAAGGAGTCATAAAGAGCCAAATATCATATGCCGAGGATGTAATGCAATATACAAATTCTGCTAAGTCTGTCTAGGCCATATAAGTGTAGAAAAATAGCAATCCAAAATATCATATGCATGCGGATGTATACAATATGCGATGCGAATGAAATGACCATACTGGAGTGTAAAGTCGGGATGATAGTACGTAGTATCGCAGGCTACGGGATCCATCATAAGGGACTTCTATCCAAACCAGTCTCATACCTAAATTTGGATAGTCAAACTCAACGTGGTAAACTCCTGATCTCAGGTTAGTCAAGCACTCAACCGAAATCCTTGCTATAATGAAGGTACACAACAATTAGTTGTGCACCACCAGCCCGAGTGGATAGTGAATGAATGAATGAATGAGCATGCAACTCCTACTTAATAAGTCCACATATCAGTATGGTTCCTCTCTGGGATCATCACCGGGGTTTAGTACACTCCAAATGGCACTGCCGCTCTCTCTAGCCGCACAGTCCAGGTGAGCGTAAGAAACCTCACTATCCGCCTGGCTAATAGTCTGTCAATACCTATTCGGCACGTCGATAGCGGACCCATTCACTGTCACGCCCCAAACCCAGAAATCGGATTCACAGGAATCCCGATCGCCGAATCCGGTGCCGACAGCCTCCGTAGTACCCCATTCTCGGCTCCTAACATTCATATGCCAGATTTTCAATCCTGGGATCGTACAAGGAGAATTTTTTTTATACATTTAACTAGTAATAAGCATAACCATAAGTTTACCCAAATCATAAAGGCAACATCATCATCACATATCCACTAATATAATCATTTGAATACAATGCTGAAAGGAAAATATATATGTCAAAATCAAAGCTCCAAAAAATAGCTGCACGCTCCAAGCTCAATGCTGCTGCAACCTAACATCACCTGCACGCATCTATAGTGCATAAGCTTATAGAAAGCTTAGAGGGTGGTGTAAGTGTGTGCACGAGATAAGTGTCAAGTATTCAATACAATATCATAATCATACAATACTGGAAAGCTATTAATCCATAAACCATACAATGACTGAATAAGCAGAAACACTGATAAGAGCAGGAATTATCAGCGTAAACAGAAATACTGACAAGATTATAATCATGCGATAACAGAATAAGCGAAAGTATGAACAAGTCCATAAGTTAATCAATATCAGAATACGCAATATAGGACAGCTATGCAAATGATGAGTCATAGATAATCAAATGTCGAATGACAAGGATATAATGTAATACACAATTCGAAAGAGCTAACAAATATCATCACTCTCATCTAAGTCACAGGAATACAGAAACATAACAACCCATAATGTCACACGCCGAAGATGTAATGGAATATGCAGTATATGGTGCTAATGGATTGACCATGCTGGAGTGTGATGTCGGGATGATAGTACGTAGTATCGTAGGCTACGGGGTCCACCACAAGGAACCTCTATCCAAACCAGTCCCATACCTAAATTTGGATAGTCTGACTCAACGTGGTAAACTCCTGATCTCAGGTTAGTCGCGCGCCCAACTGAAATTCTTACCATAACGAAGATACACAACAATTAGTTGTGCACCACCAGCCCGAGTAGATAGTGAATGGATGAATAAATGAGTATGTAACTCCTACTCAGTAGCCTGTTAGCACAGTAGCATGCCAACCGCTGGTAGCTCGCCCAGGCCTCAGGCCCGCCCACATCAGCGTCCGCCCACGTGCAGCCGCCCACATGCACAACAGTGACGGGGTGTCATAATATTATGTCAATCCTCATATCAGTACGGTTCCTCTCTAGGGAAACCACCGGGGTCTATTACACTTCACACCATCTGCCGCCTCAATCAAGCGCACAACTGGGTAAGTGAAAAAGACCTCACTATCCTCCTGTCAGTAGTCTTCCAATACCTACCCGGATCGCCGATAGCGGACCCATTCCTCGAGCTAGTCAAACTCAGTCTAGTCATGCCTACTCCCACGGACGGGTAAGGCAGCATCCCCTTCCAACCGACCATGACACAGTGGAGATCACAACCATCTGGTAATCAGCACTCAACGCTCATCTACCCACTTGGTCTAGATGTTGGAGCATCATCTGGAACCAAGAGAGTGTTTAGGAATTTTCATCCAGGGCCATCTATGGCTACCCAATGCTCGAACAGATTTTTACTGTCCCATCTGGCCATCCACGATATGCCTGTGGAGGCTACAACCCTGATGTTACTAGGGCGTACAGTAATCACAACACAATGCAAGATGCATGAGTCATACAATCCAATCATGCATCAATCCTGCGCATGTCATGCGCTCATGTGAGATAATCTCTACCTATCAGGGAGTCTCACATCATCCTGCCCAATGACATATGCAATGGTCAATCACATCTCATAACAAACATGCAGATGATGCGAATGAGCATGTATCATGATGTTATGATGTCACATACTCATAAATGGTATCAATAACCGGCGTCGATAATGTGGACTTTTAACCAACATTGCCCCCAAGGAATGGCCCACATAGAATCAAATATATAATGGGCACATGGCCTCACATAGGGGCCAAATATACGAAACAGGTGGGCCCTGGTCATGGGCCTAACACATCACAATGGGCCTTGCCCATAGGCCTCAAATACATCTGGATAGGTCGCACCCATGGGCCTCAGATATATCACAATGGGCCTCAAATATACTTCGCAGGTGAGTCACATACCTGGGTCTAATACATATCAGTATGAACTACATCACATAGACCTAATATACATCACTATGGTCACAATCCATGGGCTTTAAACACACAATAGGTGGGCCCTACACATGGGCCTCAAATATATACCACGGGTGAGCTTCAATGGACGGGTTACCAATACAACAGGATGGGCCTAATGACATGGACCCCATAAATATATCGAATAGGCAGCACCAATTGGGCCTTACATACATTGCAATGGGCCATGACCCATGGGCCTTGCATACATCACAATGGGCCTTGCAACATGGGCCTCATATATATTTAAGGTGGGCCTCAACAACGGGCCTCATACACATCAAGGTGGGCCTCAACAACGGGCCTCATATATGGCCTTAGCAACAGGCCACAAATATATCAAGATGGGCCTAATCAATCATATGGGCTAAATCAATCAAATGGCCGATACGAGCAGGCCGATCAAATGGACCGATACAAATGGGTTGTGTGTCATGGAGTTATACTAAGCATATTATAAAGTAATGCCCTATTCTTACAACGCAGCTGGCCTAGACGGCTTGCATACAACAAGTACGGGCCTACCAATGGGCCCTAGGGAGAGTCGCAATGCAGACATTTAACCAACATTATACTCACAATGTGGACGTCAAACCAACATTACTCCCAAGGTGTAGCCCGTAGTGAACAACATTATGTAAACCAGGTTGGGATCACACATTGCAATGGACCTTAGGTACACCTCATTGGGTCTTAAATACATCAAATGGGCCATGTCATATGGGCCTTTTACTCATCAAATGGGCCACATCAATGGGCTGCACCAATGGGCCTTATGTGCATTGCAATGGGTCATAACCCGTGGGCCTTAGATTGCATCAAATGGTTTTCGACCCATGGGCCTTATACATATCAAATGGGCCTAATCCCATGGGCTTTAAAATACATCAAATGGGTCTAATCGCATGGACCTTGGAACACATCAAATGGGTCCACTCTATGGGCCCAATCCCATGGGCCTTGGAACACATCAAATGGGTCCACTCTATGGGCCTTAAATAGTTCAACAACTAGCTACATTCATGGACCCAATTAAATTCAAATGTGGTGGGCCTTAAAAGTGCATTCATGAAGCCCAACATTTAAGGAACTAAAGGTATAAATCATTTCCTCTAAGATCTTTATAATATGGTGGGCCCCACTCCTCAAAATTTCAGCCCAAGGCCAGCATAATTATAACATGTTGCTATCCTAAATTTGGGCACTCCATTGGAGTGGGTCCAAGGCCTCTAAAACTCTGAAAATTGAGGGCCAAGGTCCCTCATCATGCATACAATGAGAGAAAACCCAAAAAGGTGGCTCACCATCAGAAGAAATATTTTTGAATTATGGTTTTTTATCAAGGCATATTGCTGGACTGCACAGCAGAAAAAATCTGGGAGTCCAACCATCTTGGCCCATTCTTTTGGATACCCAAACGGGGTCACTTGAGGCTGAAATTTCATAGAGTGATACTTCCATAGGTGAAAAACACTCCTACAAAATTTTATAATTTTTAGATATCTCTAAGTATTTTAATTAATTTAAACCAAACAAACTATCCAGAAAAATCGGACAGACCTGGATGTCCCAATGTGGTGGGCCAGTCCGGCCCTCACCACGGTGTGTACAGGGGTCCATTTGCCCTGAAATTTGGTAGGTGGGTTATAACATAAGTAGAACACACTTCAAAAAAATTTTAGAATTTTTGGACATCTGTAAATATTTTAATTCATTTACATAAATCAATCTGTCTTGAAAATCGGACTGATCTGGACACCATATTATAATGGGCCGGTCCCGCCATCACAAAGGTGTATACAGGAATCCATTGGCCCCAAAATTTTGTAGGTGAGTCCTACCATAAGTAGGCCACCCCCCTAAAAAATTTTATAATTTTTAAACACCCATAGGTATTTTAATAAATTTTAAAAATCCAACTGTCCATGGTAGAATGTTGTTGGAACAGTGCATAAAATCCAGACTATCCACCTCACTTGGACCACACCTTTGGGACCCCAATGAAGGTCAGTTGGAGCTGAAATTTAGAAGAAATCAAGATGAGATCCTCACCTTTCAGAAAAGTATATTTAATAGGTATGAATAGTCCCCCAAATAGTCCCAAAATTTGGTCTAAAAACAACCAGAAACTGTCCAGAAAATTCTGGACAGCAACATGTACTTAGATAAAATTTATTATACAAGTTAAATAAAAAGGGAAATACATTAATGGGCCACACACATCAGGAAATAAAATGAGGGAAAAGAGAGATAGAAGGACAATCCGGCCATAGGGAAAGGGGCTCCGCCACTATTGAGTCCTCCCAAGATCAATCACACCCGCACATCATACCTAGATCTACATTTACGACATGGATCTTACACATGCATGGCCTATAATTAAAATGCATAGTGAGGATGTCATCCCCACCATTGTTATAAGGTCTAGATGACCCAAACATAATATGATATGAAATAAAACTACCATGATGGGGCCCATAGAGAAAGGCCCCATGCATGGATCATGCATGCATAAGGTAGGCCATTAGGCCACAACCATGGGATTGTGTGAGATCTCCACCATTGATTGGTGGGTCCTACACTTCTCTCATGAAAGAAAGAAAACATCTAGTGTAACGCCCATGAAAAATCCGTACTTGGGCTCGAGTACAACTCGACCCGAAATCGCGTAGAATTAATTTCCATGGAAATTAAGCGTAAGTTAGCTAGCGCAACGATAGAGTAGCTGGGAAATAGTCCCTGATCACTTTAAATACGTTCTGCAAGACCCAAATCGAGTAGAACAAACAACTCTACAATACTCTATAACCTCAGATCAAACTCTAAGCGGGTTTGTCCTCTGGACCACGTTGAACTTTTGTATTGGATTTAGACCACGCGTCGAAGGTCCGATACCTCCTATCTTAGACCGTTAGAACCGCCCAGCTGGACTTGACAATCATCTCGAAAATCAAGTCAAACCGATAATCACAGACTATTTCGTTGAACCCGGACTGAAGCGACCGCGAATAGGGACGGATTTGGAATTTCAAATTCAAATCTGGCACACGACTTGACGTGTCAGTATTAAGCGTTCTGACCGTCAGAATTCATCCAGATTACACCCTCAGATCATGAAAAATTTCTATTTATTATCATGAGACTTTCAGCCCTGATCTACGTGCGGTGACCGCTGAACTGAAACTGGTCCGCCACGTGCGATCTGCGAACCCTGCCAGACTGAAAACTTAATACGAGCTACATCTGGTACACATGAGCTTAAGTCCGATCGCAATCGACCAGGGGACTACCAGAAAGCAGCTTTTGAATCGAAACAGCCCCAAAATGGATAGGCACCAAGTAAACTTCGTTCTAGAGCCTATTTCCGGCGTTTTTGAGCTTATAAAAGGGGTTGAAACCCTCATTTCTCCCTCCCATCCGAAAATTGCAACCCTAGGAGAAAAGGAGAGAGAGTTTGAGAGAGAGATTGGAAGGGATTTTTCTCGCTTCCGAGCCGTCGATTGCTGCTGCTTCAGCATTTCTTCCCAATCACCTGGCTGGTGATTTCTCCCCTTTTTCAGGTATAAAATAACCCTAGAACTTGCTGATTTAGGGTTTACCTAGATTCATGGCGTGATAGCTAACGTATTCCATAAATCAGGTTCTCCTACTGCCGTAGATGAAGCGTACACGCTCCGTTCAAAATCATGCTTCCGTAAGAGACTAGGTGAGGATTTTAGATATTTTGATTGACGGTTTACAACACTTTCAATGTCGTTTAATAGTAGATTATCGACGGCACCGCCGTTTGACATGTACAACATGCTCTCCGTTTCCTGTTTCGTAAATTAACGAAGAATATGAGATTTAGGGCATTTTAGTCATTTGTAGGAAGTACGGTCTACATGCATATTTTGCTGACGTGATTGACATGGTTTGTCACCGCATTAGGGAGTTAGGAATGTTTGCATAATCAGTTTGGCGAAGAGATTCGCCTAGTTGCGCACTTTGGGTCGACATACTACATGTAGACTTAAGTGTGTAGTGTATGTGTTTGTATAAATGCTTGTATTAGTATGTATTGAATTAAATGATGTTATGTAGTAGTTTGAGATTAATTTCTTGATTAATATGCTGACCTAAATGATTTCCTACATGTTGACCTTATGCATGATTGCATTACATGCATGGAATGTATGTGGTTGAAGATTTGCTTAAGTTGAATATTATAACATGTGTTAACATGCTCACATGATCATATTTCAATTCCAATACCTTTGCATATGTTGCTAATGTGATTCCATAGATGTGTGGGACTTGACTTAGTCCAGGCAGTCGGTAATCGAGCGAATTCGTGGCTGACTGGTCATAGCCACGAACGACGCGTCGATGAACGTGATTCGTGTTTAGAGTTGGCGGCAGTGGTTAGGCCACGCGAAGTGTTTTACGCACTTCATGTCGTTCGACTTGAGATGCGATCGCGCTAGTCGAGCCCGTCAAGTAACCCGACTGGCTGATGTATGTTCACCTTGTATGTGTCATAACTGCTTGAACCTAGGGTACTGAACTTACCATTGTAAACCCTGTTAACCATGGTACCTTGATCCACGAAGACTCATGAGTCGGGCATGGTGGTATGGGACACCGTGGTCGAGCTGTCGGCCTACGCTGGGGCCACAAACCTCCCCGTAGTGACCAGTGAGCACCTAAACTCGTGAGCAAATTATGGTGGTATGGGACACTATATTCTAGCTGTCGGCCTACACTGATCAGGCGACGAGCCCTTTGTAGTGACCGCGAGCGTATTCTGAGTCCACGGGAGGCGACGACCCTTCCGTTGCAGTAGAGTACGGTAGGCCTGTATTGATAAGGTGATGGGGGAGCGGTGCAACGAGTGCGAGCAACAGCCCTGACAGCCCTTGCAGTGACCTACGAAATATACATCGTATGAGATTACTAGGAGTGACGACCCTAGACAGGATCTGTGTTGGGATTGATACAAGGGAAGTACCTTAGTTTCCCAATCCTGCTGTTTGAATGGACTAATAACAACTTGGAAATCATATCACCATAGCATTGCATGTGCCTGGAAGATGTGGAGCACTCTAGGGAGTGTGGCATGCCGCGGTCGTAAGATGTTGCCGCATGAGGGTGATCGTCGGTGAGGGCATACATCACGTCATATCATCTTGCATTAATAACAGTATTAGGATTGTCTGATTTATTGCTTTACTATTATCGCGTGATTGAATTGTGAACATGCTAATCTTTGCTCTATGATTCCACTGAGTTGATCACTCATTCCCACGTTACGGGATGGTGTTTGCAACACCCACCAGACCCTGTTGTAGATACAGGTGAGGCCGAGATCCAGGAGGTGGAGCCAGAGATCGACGAGGACCAGGATGAGTTCTCGTATATGCAGTATCACGACGGCTTCCCGTAGGCGACCTGGATCGAGGGGACATCAGTGGGACTTTTTTTTGAACATTATTCTTTTGTTTATGTATATGTATATGAGACTCGGAGATGTAGTCATACTTTGGAGACAGATGAGATTTACTTTATTTTTTCATACAGTGATATATATATATTGTTTAGTCTTCCGCTTGCTTTTATCACTGGATCTGAAGTTTGAATTGCAGTTTTGGTATACTTTTACTCATGTGAATGCTTTAAATCAGACAACATTGAATCATAACCATTTTTGTTGCATAAGTGACGGTCTGGAACTCGGGAGTTGAGTTTATACACGACCCCCGATTTTCAGGGTGTCACAAGTTGGTATCAGAGCATGAATAAGAGTATACTGGGCCTGGGTTATGGTCTTGCGACGTACGCTGTCGCTTCCTTTGACTTAGGTGGGTGCGAGAAGGGTCTAGAAACACGTCTAAGATCGCAGATTCGCCGATAGGCGAAGTCTATTAGAATCGATCGCAAGATCAAGTCTGTAACGCATCTCGGGTCGCGTAAGGCAACCCGAATCGCTTCTAAGCTGTAGGAAGTCAGGTTGAGACGTTCTACGAGCGGTTTTTAAACCGCAAAAGAAAATTCTTGGGCCGTGGGATGACTACGACTCCTGTAATCAATCGCCAGGGCTTAAAAACCCTGTTTCGCCAAAAATCTTCAAAATTCCTCCTCTAAACACTCCGACCTTCATTTATTTCTTATCCATTTCATGTTAGGCATCAAACCTAATATGAAAATAACACAAATTAGTACTTTCATAAAATTTTACAGTGAATAGTAAAATTTCATGAAAAATGGCCATAAGGCCATTCTAACTTCACTTTCTTTAGCAACTAAGGATCCAGATAGATGTACTGGCTCCTTCTACCCCAAATTCATATGCTGCATCATATGGTTTGGTATTCAGGATTGTGATGTGGTCCTGGAAAGCCCCGAACACATATTTGGGCTCATACAGACCAAAATACGATGAACTAGGGGGTGGGACATACCTTTTTGGAACCCCTGGACCATGGGGGACCAGACCCATGTGGTCCCACCAGCCAACTTGGAAGTTGGCCGGCGATGCCATAGCCGGTCGGGCGATGCATCGCCGACCGGTGGGGCCCATTTGGCACGAAAGTCGGGCGCACGCCCTTAAATGATATGTATATCCTCTCTAGGTAGCTCCCATCTCACGAAAACTCCCAAATCATACCCCTCCTTCACAAACAGCCCTCTCCATAGCCCTATTTTCGATTTTCAGCAACCATCTCCAAACTCCGGCGTCCCAAAGCACTTCTAGGTCCCTCCTTGGCCAAAATTGACCACCACCCATCACTTATTGGGTGTTGGCAGCCCCTCTTCTTGAAGATCTCATCATTTGGAGCTCCAAAAATCCCCAAATAGAGCTGAAATCGTGAGGTGCTCCATTCTATCTTTTTGTTTGTATTTCTCCTTGAAACTACAGCCTTGGGAAGCTTGAAGCATCCCTCTACGACGCTTATATTTTCTTTTCTCAGATTGGGCAGCCACTTCTTCGCATTTTTGCCATTTTCCATGGCTTTCGTGGAAGCCATTTTGGGCCTTTTATCACTCTCATCCATCATATCTTTGATGGGTAAGAGGAAAACCGCAACAGACGAGGCTGGGCCGAGCCGCCCCGCTCGATCGAGAAGATCGCGGGGTGATGCCGCAAGTTCAAGCACCGCCGCAGGTCCAGCTGTAGTCCTGGAGTGCCGTACAAAGCGGGATTTGGATCCCCATGCACACCTTGGACGAACAATTCTTTCGGAGATGCCTCATGGCCAATACACTGATCACAAGTGTTATTTGAGGCGGACGTAGATGGACGATTGTTCGGCGAGTATCTATTGTTTGAACGCATTGAAGCTGCGCATTGGGGTCCGATCTTTGAAGCTCGCGCTCGTGCTAATGTGAGCACCGTTCGTGCCTTCTACGCAAGCATCCAGAATCCTACCTTGGAGCCTTTGCAGTTCAAAATCCCTTTTGGTAGAGATCGGATGGCTACGATCGATGTGCGGTTGATTGCGCGACTTCTCAACGTGCCTCTAGGTGATGTGCATCCTAGTGAGAAGAATCTGAGGACTAGACGTGAACGAGATCGCCGCACCAGGTTTCTGTGCGGTAAGTTGGTTCCATGGCAGCCTAATAATAGCCTCAAGGCGACGTACATGTCTGAGGATTTGCGCCTGCTGCATCATATCTGCACGTTCAATGTTTATCCCAGGTCGACGAACTGCATTGAATGTACACGTCTTATGGTCGATTTCTTATTTCTGGTGGCCCAGGGAGAGAACGTATGTATGGCCACTTTCATCTTACGGCAGATAGTTCTCATAGCCAGGTCAAGAAGGACATCCGAATCACTTCCCTTTGGCCGACTTATTTTCAAGATTGCGCTTGAGTTTGCCTATAGACTTGGGCCGAAATTGCCGGTATCGATTCACACCATCGATGAGTCGACAATGGTCAAGATGAAGATTGGGTCACAATACCGTGAAAATCAACTTGAAAGGGATAGTGGGGATGACTTTGATGATGAGGAAGATCAAAGCGAAGAAGAACCTAGAGCAGAGGTTCAAGAAGAAGCTCAGGAAGAAGCAGAAGAGGAGGCTCAGGATACTGATGAGAGCCCTCCTCCTTCTGCGCAGGCTACTATCGACGATCGCATTGCTCGGATGGAGGAGAGTCAGACCGCTTTGCGTAGGGAAGTCCAAGAACTTCGAGCAGAAGTCGCTGATGCCAAGGCCGTTATAAAGAAGAAATTTGGCAATGACTCGCACCTTGAAGGCAATCCTGTGTTGCTTACAGGATAAGGGTGCTCCTCCTCCGTCACCAGACTCCGACTAGCGATGCGATCTTTGATGTTGTTATCAGTAGTTAGTCATTTCCTGTTTTATGTGTGTAAGCCTGTTAGGGCTACTGCTTTGCTTATGTTGCTGTTGCTTAATTGTCTTAATTTCCATGTAATTCTAGTCATGATGCTTGTAAGGATATATCCCTTGTATTGTGACAATTTTGATTAATTGAAATGCATGGAATGCCTTTGACTCTCTATGTGAATGATTGTGGTGTATTTGTGCAATTGAGACTGACAAGGTTGCGCCCTATTTTGAATATACGGAATGCCACCTAAGACTACGCGGAGCACGGTTCGGCTTGCATTGTCAGAGCATATGGATCAGACTCCTTCGCAGTCTGGCACCCAAGCGGACCCTGCTGTGGGCCCGATTCCTGAGGCGGTTCGATCGTCTCAGCCTGCCGCTAGTCCTACAGATGTACCACCGCCATTTACGCCATCAGTCAGAGAGCCACATCGTGCATCTACTTCCACACCGCATCCGCCACAGCCTGCTCCACCCCCTGACAGATTCGAGCAGATGATGGCTATGATGCTGCAGCAGCAGCAGCTTCTGACCACCATAGTGGGGACATTAGCCCAGGGTGGAGGTCCGACTACATCTACTCCACCTGCACCACCTGCGCATCCAGCTGAGGATGCCTATACCTACGCCCAGGATGAGGGCATGACTCATCCTGCGCCGCCTGCTTTCCCTGCGGGGAATCCTGCCGACACACGGGGCCTTTTGGAGAGATTTCAGCGCTTGCGGCCTCCTACTTTCACGGGTTCTCACAGACCCGAGGAGGCTGAGTACTGGCTCGACCGGGTGTCGAAGATCTTGCGGATGTTGCATTGCACCGAGGCTGAGCAGGTAGAGCTGGCTACCTTCCTGTTTGAGAGAGAGGCCAGCATGTGGTGGGATAGCGTGCTGCGGACCGTTGCCGCAGACTTTGTATGGACGTGGGCAGCATTTGAGTTCCGCTTCCATGAGAAGTATTATCCCCAGACCTACAGGCACGACAGGGAGAATGAGTTTCTCCGTCTCAGACAGGCAGCGATGACAGTTCCGAGTATGAGCATAGTTCACAGAGTTGGGCAGGTACGTCCCGAAGATCCTAGCTGATGAGCAGATGCGCATACGGCGCTTTTTGGAGGGCTTGCGACCGGATATTCGGTCAAAGATGTGTTGTGTTAGTTTTCCCTCCTATACGGAGTTGATTCACATGTCCATGCGGGCAGAGCAGGACGTGAATCGACTTGCGCGATCTCGAGGCCCGGCTACTTCTAGGCCACGACCGGATTTGCCAGACAGGCCCTTCGCGGGCAAGAGGCCTCGCATTGATCCTCCTACTAGGACTACGGCGCCTGTACCACCGTTTCGGTGCCCTGATTTGACATGTACATACTGTGGGAGGACAAGTCACTTGGCGCAGAGCTGCTTTTCGAGGATGCGGGACAGTGGGTTCTCACCGCCGCAGAAGATTGATCGTGTACGTCCACAGGCGATATCAGCACCGCCTATACGGTCAGCTCCTGCGCATCCTTCTTTCAGACCTACGGTATCGCAGATCCGACAGCCTCCACGGCCCTTGACGCAGCGGCCGAATCGGCCACAGCAGGCTCGGGTTCATGCATTGACAGCTGAGACAGCTGCGACGCCGACTTTTCAGCATTCAGCCTTTGAGGTCACGGCCCATATCGGATGTGGTGAGTGATGGGTGTAAGAAAATCTTGACTTTTGTGGCCATTTGTGTAAGAAAAGCATGGGTGGTGTAAGAACTTTTTGACTTTGAGGGCTTTTAGTGTAAGAGAGGTATGGGCTTGTAAGAGATTCTTGACTTTTGTAGTTGTTTGGGAATGGGTGAAAGGTGATGTATACTTGACATGTACTTGTGTAACACCCTGAAAATCGGGGGTCGTGTATAAACTCAACTCCCGAGTTCCAGACCGTCACTTATGTAACAAAAATGATTATGATTCAATGTTGTCTGATTTAAAGCATTCACATGAGTAAAAGTATACCAAAACTGCAATTCATACTTCAGATCCAGTGATAAAAGCAAGCGGAAGACTAAACAATATATATATCACTGTATGGAAAAACAAAGTAGATTTCATCTGTCTCTAAGGTATGAATACATCTCTGAGTCTCATATACATATACATGAACAAAATGTAATGTTCAAAATAGTCCCACTGAAGTCCCATCAATCCAGGTCACCTACGCAAAGCCATCATGATACTGCATGTACGAGAACTCGTCCTGGTCCTCGTCGAAGTCTGGCTCTGCCTCCTGGATCTCAGCCTCACCTGCATCTACAACAGGGTCTGGTGGGTGTTGCAAACACCATCCCGTAACATGGGAGTGAGTGATCAACTCAGTGGAATCATAAAGCAATGATTAGCATGTTCACAAATCAATCATGTGATAATAGTAAAGCAGTAAATCAGACAATCCTAATACTGTTGTTAATGCAAGATGACATGACGTGATGTATGCCCTCACCGACGATCTCCCTCATACGGCACCATCTTACGACCGCGGCATGCAATCGACCCTCAAGTGCTCCACATCTTCCAGGCACATGCAATGGCATGGTGACATGATTTTTGAGTTGTTATTAGTCCATTCAAACAGCAGGATTGGGAAACTAAGGTACTTCCCTTGTATCAATCCCAACACAGATCCTGTCTAGGGTCGTCACTCCTAGTAATCTCATACGATGTATATTTTGTAGGTCGCTGCAAGGGCCGCCAGGGCTGTTGCTCGCACTCGTTGCACCGCTCCCCCATCACCTTATCAATACAGGCCTACTGTACTCTACTGCTACTGAAGGGTCGTTGCCTCCCGTAGACTCAGAATACGCTCGCGGTCACTACAAAGGACTCGTCGCCTGATCAGTGTAGGCCGACAGCTAGAATATAGTGTCTCATACCACCATAATCTGCTCACGAGACTAGGTGCTCACTGGTCACTATGGAGAGGTTTGTACCCCAGCGTAGGCTGACAGCTCGACCACGGTGTCCCATACCACCATGCCCGGCTCATGAGTCTTCGTGGATCAAGGTACCATGGTTAACAGGGTTTACAATGGTAAGTTCAGTACCCTAGGTTCAAGCAGTTATGACTCATACAAGGTGAACATACATCGGCCAGTCGAGTTACTTGACGGGCTCGACTAGTGCGATCGTATCTCAAGTCGAACGACATGAAGTGCGTAAAACACTTCGCGTGGCCTAACCACTGCCGCCAACTCCAAACACGACTCGCGTTCATCGACGCGTCGTTCGTGGCTAAGACCAGCCAGCCACGAATTCGCTCGGTTACCGACTGCTTGGACTAAGTATAGTCCCAAACAATTATGGAATCACATCAGCAACTTATATAGGAATATTGGAATTGAAATACATTCATGTGAGCATGTTAACACATGTTATAATATTCGACTTAAGTAAATCTTCAAGCACATATATCTCATGCATGTAATGAAATCATGCATATAATCAATGTGTAGGAAATTGTTTAGGTCAGCATATTAATTGAGAAATCCATCTCAAACTATCTCATAATATCATTTAATTCAAGACATACTGATACAAGCATTTATACAAACACATACACTACACACTTAAGTCTACATATAGTATGTCGACCCGAAGTGCGCAATTAGGCGAATCTCTTCGCCAAACTAATTATGCACGTATTCCTAACTTCCTAATGCGACAACAAACCATGTCAATCACATCAGCAAAATATGAATGTAAACAAACTGTACTTCCTACAAATGACTAAAATGCTCTAAATCTCATATTCTTCGTTAATTTACGAAACAGGAAACGGAGAGCATGTTGTACATGTCAAACGGCGATGCCGTCAATAATCTACTATTAAACGACATTGAAAGCGTTGGAAACCGTCAATCAAAGCGTCTAAAATCCTCACCTAGTCTCTTGTAGACTCGTGATTTCGAACGGAGCGTATACGTTTCGTCTACGGCGATAAGAGAACCTGTTTTACAAGATCTATTGGTTAAAAAGATATAGATCTTAGTGATCCCCAAATCAACAACTTCTAGGGTTAGTTATTACCTGAAAACGTGAAAGAATCACTGGCTTGGTGATCAGGAGATGTTGCTTAGGCACTAGCAACAGGTGGCTCGAAGGCTGGAGAAATCTATCCCACTCTCTCTCACAAACTCTCACCTTTTCTCTCTCCCAATCTAGGGTTTCTTGCAATTTCGTATGGGAGAGAGGAGTGAGGGTTTCAACCCCTTTTATAAGCTTAAAATCGCCGAAAACAGGCTCCGGTACAAAGTTTACTTAGTGTATATCCAATTCGGGGCTGTTTTGACCCAAAAGATGCTTTCTGGTGCTCCCCTGGTCGAATGCGATCGGACTTAAGCTCTTGCATACCAGATCTAGCACGTATTAAGTTTTCAGTCCGGCAGGGTTCGCAGATCACATGTGGCGGACCAGTTTCAATTCAGCGGTCACCGCAAGTAGATCAGGGCTGAAAGTCTCATGATAAAAAATAGAAATTTCTCCTGATCTGAGGGTGTAATCTGGATGAATTCTGATGGTCAGAACGCTCAATACTGACGAGTCAACTCGTGTGCCAGATTCGAATTTGAAATTCCAATTCTGTCCCTATTCGCACTCTCTTCGGTCCGGGCTCAATGAAATAGCCTGTGATTATCGGTTTGACTTGATTTTCGAAATGAGTGTCAAGTCCAGCTAGGCGGTTCTAACGGTCTAAGATAGGAGGTATCGGACTTTCGACGCGCGGTCTAGATCCAATACAAAGATTCAAAGTGGTCTAGAGAACAAACCTGCTTAGAGTTTGGTCCGAGGTTATAGAGTATTATAGAGTCATTTGTTCTACTCGATTTGGGTCTTGTAGAACGTATTTAAAGTGATCAGGGACTATTTCCCAGCTACTCCAGCGTTGCGCTAGCTAACTTAGTCATATTTTCTAAAAGAATTAATTCTACGCAATTTCGGGTCAAGTTGGTACTCGAGCCCAAGTATGGATTTTTCACGGGCGTTACAACTTGACATGTGATGGATTGATGGATTGATGGGATTGATGCGACACCTCGTAGAGATTCTCTTAGGTTTCGCAACGCGTGGCATTTTCTTCGCACCAAACGTTGGCCCACATCTCTTGACCAGGGTATCGCCTCGGCACGCAAGTCGCGGCATCGAAACAGCAGCGACGGCGCGGTCGCTATGGTAAAGGTCTTGGGTTGAGTCGATACGGGTTGACGACATACGAATCAAGGTCACACGCAAATATTGGTTAAGGGTTGAAGGTTGTCGAAATTCGACCGGTAAGACCGCCAAAGTCTATGGAACGGTACGGTTTAGGATATGAGGCTTACATTCATGAGCTAGTCAAACTCAGCCTAGTAATGCCCCCTACGCTCGGGCGAGTAAGGCCACAACCCCTCCCAACCGACCACGGCACAGTAAGAGACACGGCCTCCTGGTATTCGGCACTCGGGCGCTCATGTATCCACTTGGTCTCGACGTTGGGGCGTCTTCTGGTACCAAGAGGGTTTTAGGAATTTTCACCCAGGGCCATCTATGGCAGCCCGATGCTCGAACCAAATATTTTCGGTGTCCCATCTGGCCATCCACGATATGCCTGTGGAAACCACGACCCTGATGTCGCTAGGGCGTACAGTAATCATAATGCAAGATGCATGAGTCATATAATCCAGTCATGCATCAATCCTGCGCATACTGTGCACTCATGTGAGACAATCTTCACCTATCAAGGAGTCTCATAACAACCAGCACTATGACATATGCAATGGTCAATCACATCTCATAACAAACATGCACATGATGCGTATGTATTATGATGTTATGCTGTCACATACTCATAATCGATGTCAATAACCGGCATCAACAATCGGCCTTGGCAATGTGGACATCTAACCAACATTGCCCTAAAGAATGACCCTCATAGGACCAAACACATAATGGGACAACCTCACACATAGGCCTAATATACAACACAGTTGGCCTTACCCAAGGACTACAGATACATCACAATGGGCCTCAACTACGGGTCGCATATACATCATATAGATCTTGGCAATCGAAATCGGCTTCAACAATCGAAATCAAAATAAGAGTAGGCCTCAGTAATCGGAATCGGTCACGATAATCGGAATAAAAAATTGGTCTCGTCAATCGAAATCGATCAGTAATCAGAGTCTATAAATCGGTCACGTCGATCGGAATCGACAATAAGTCACGAAAATCGGAATCAGTAATCGGTCATGATAATCGGAATCGATCGATAATCAGAATCGACAAACCAGTCATGTCAATCAGAATCGACAATTGGCCACGACAATCGGGATCGATCGATAATCAGAATCGGTAAATCCGTCACGTCAATCGGAATCGGCAATCGGCCACTACAATCGGGATCGATTGATAATCAGAATCGGTAAATCAGTCACGTCAATCGCACCGATAATCAGCAGATAAACAAAACGGGGTCCATGGATGATCAGTCGATCAACTATAGTATAAAGATCAGTACTCGGCCGTGGTTATATCAAATCCGAAAACACGGAGCGATCCATCTACAGCGAATGGGGCCCACTTATTTGGGTTAACCCACTTAGAGAATGGTGCGAATGGGCCTAACAAAGCCTACTAAAAGGTCACAATGAGGACATCTAACCATCATTGGACATCAATATGGACATTAAACCATTATTTCTTCCAAAGCATGGCCCACCATAATTATCGTTATATACATCATAGAGTAATCACACATCACAATGGAGCTCATATACATCACATTCGGCCCCATACAAAGGCCCCACATACGTCTCATTGGGCCTCACTCGTGGCCCTTATATCCATCACATTGGGCCTCAACCCATGGGCCATTAAATACATCAAGTGGATCGCATCCACGGGCCGTACCAATGGGCTTCATATACACAATAGGTGGGTCTTGCTTATGGGCCTCAAATACATAACCTGTGGGTACGACACATGGGTCTCATATGCATCAAATGGGCCACGTATTTGGGCCGCGTATACATCAAAAGGGGCCACATGTCATGGGCTTAATACATATCACAATGGGCCTTGCCCAAAGGCCATGAATACATCACAATGGGCCTTGCCCATAGGCCTCGAATACATCACAATGGGCCTTGGCCATGGGCCTCAAATCTAAGTAGGTGGGCCCCATCATATGGGCCTTAAATATACATTACGGGTGGGCCTCAAATGTACATCATAGGTGGGCCCCATCACATGTGCTAAAAATATAAACAGGTGGGCCCCGCACACGGGCCAAAAATGCATCATGATGGGTCTCATGGATGGACCGCACTAATGGGCCTCAAATGGGTTGCACCACACCAGAATTATTTCAATGGTTGTAGGTGTAACATATGTATCATTATACACTATCATTCCATGAGGTACATGGCCCACTAATGATGATTAGCTCGGTCCAAACATCGTCTAAGTGATTTAGCACCATCCAAACATTATCCATGCAAATCAGCATCATCCAGGTGTTGTCTAGCACTGTCCAAACATTGTCAGCACCGTCCAAACATTGATGGCACTGTCCAAACATTGTGGATGGTGTGGATGAAATAAATACATCATGGAGGTGTCCACCGTCCAGATCACTGGACGGTGGAGATAAGACACGTACATTGCAGTGGGTGACACCGTCCCACATAGTGGATGGCATGGATATGTTTCAGCGAGGTGCGTCCCACATGGGTGTGGCCACACATGCTGCAACAAGGATAAAACACTGCATCACGGTGGCGTCCCACAGTAGATGAATGGCTGGATGGTTACACCTGGTGGGACCCACAAAACTTGTTGTGTCTAAACAGCAGCTGGTACACCAGCCAGAACGTGGTTGGCAGAGATAAAACTCATACATTCAGATGTGGCTCACTGTCCAGATCTGCTGGACGGTGAGGATCTGCACATACATCATAGAAGAGCCCACGTGGCAGTGGGTCCGAACGTCCCAAAAATGGATGGTATGGATAAAAACCATACATCATGGTGAGGCGGGTCCCACCGTCCCAGATAGTGGACGGTGAGGATATGGATACATACAGCAAGGTGGGTTCCCACGTGGGGCCCACCACAATGATATATATATATATATATATATATATATATATATATATATATAATATTTTATTCCTTCTTTTTTTTTCAAGACAACATCCAGCATCCACGGACGTGCTGAAGACCGTACAGATGGACGGTTTAAATAAAACACCTATCAAGGTGAGTCCCACAGCACCGTCCAGATGCTACCAAAACAGATGGACGGTGTGGGGTACGCACATACAGAAAGGTGGGTCCATGTGAATAGCCCAACAGCCGCAGCATCAAGCTGCTACTTGTGTCTTCCCTGCATACAGTCCAGCAGCGTCTACTGCTGGACGTCCAATAACTGGACGGTCTGGATGATGTTGGCCCTACACGTGGGTACCACACACATACCAGTGGGCCCCAAAAGAATGGACGGTGTTGATGAAGAAATGCATCACGGTGCTGCTGATATGGACCGTTACAAAGGGACGGCTGGAAGAACCATGCTTCACGGGGTCCTCACAGATGGACAGTGTGGATGAAATCCATAGTACTTGCTGACGTCAACATCAGCTATATAGCTGGTGGGCTCCACGTGGATATGGCCCACCTGTAATGGATCAGCTGACATTTGTGTTTTCCTTTCATGTAGTCCTGTAACCTCAGTTGCTGGACGATCCACGCCTGCACGATGTATACCGTACGTCCATCAAGGTGGGGTCCACATACACGTGGCCCACCATCAACATACACAAACAACGAGGTGGCCCTATGTACTAGCAATGGATGGTGGGTATAGAACATATACATCAAGGCCAGTCCCAACGTCCAGAGACTGGATGGTGGTGGGTGCATTCACTACAGCAAGGTGGGTCCCACATGCCGGATGCAACATAGCATAAAAGTGGGCCCCATGTCAAGGATCAAGCTGCCATTTGTATTTTTTTTTATCTTCATCCAGCGTCCAAGATGGGCAACATGGATGGAACACAAATCAGGGCCCCACCACCCAAGGCATGGATGAAAAGCATACATCAGGTGGGCCCATACAACTCTGTACAGCATGGATCAAGTGGGCCACACTCATCACAATAGAGAGATAAAAATTAGATGATAATGGAGGGACCCCGCCACTATGGGCCCCTCTTTGATACAATGCATACATCAAGATGGGTCCCACCACATGTGGGCCCTCAAATTATAAAATTAATGATAGAAAATCATAAAATCACCCACCTTTCCTTCTTCTTCGTCCCTAGTGCTCCAAGGCTCCTAAGAAGCTCCGTCAATGGTGGAGATGATGATCTAAGGGTTGGATGGTGAGAATTGAGGAGGGAAGGGAGTGGGCCACACCTAGCTCTCTCTTGAAAGGCTTGGACATTGGAGTTGCTTGGGGAATGAGAGAGAGAGATGAGAGAGAGATGTGTAAGAGAGAGAGGGATGGGTGAGTGATGGGTGAGGGTGAGTGAGTGATGGATGTGTACTTGTGTAAGAGAGTGTTAACTTTTGGGGAGGATAGTTTTACTTGGAGATGGGATGGAGTGATGGGTTGTACTTTGATTGATTGATGTGATGTGTCGTAGAGATTCTCTTGGAATTGTAACACGCGGTGTTTTCCTCAAACTGAACACGGGCCCACATCTCCTGGCCCAGGTATCGCCTCGACACGTGAGACGTGGCATCGGAACCGCGGCGACGGTGCGATCGCACTAGTATAAGTCTCGGGTCAAACCGACTCAAACTGACAGGATCCGTCTCAGGATTACGTGCAGACGCCGGCTACAGATCGCGAGTAGCTAGAATTCAACTGGGATGACTGCGGAAGCCTAAGGAACAGTACGAACTAAGATACGGGTCTTACGTTTCATACATGTGAAGTCTCGAATCTCGTGCTGAATGGCCCATTGTGCGCAACATACCTATCCTTGCGCGGGCATAATGGATCACGAATCAACACCATGTTGCGTGGACTCGTACAACAGACCTCTATTGCGCAGTCACACACAATATGGCTTTTTTTGTCACATCATCTGTTCTTCTCCATTCCTTTACTTGTTTGACTCTTCTCACTTTCATACTAATTTTGTTCTCTAACAGGAGCATGGGAATGTTCCTTCTCCTTGTTGTCCTTTAGGAGCTTAGTGTGTTATGCCTACAACACATGGAGTAAGGTACAGTTGAACTGGTGAATCCGGTGCTACCATAGCCAGTTGTTTCATGTCAGTTCGTAAGCTTCATTTACTGGAAAAGAGTCCTCCCGGGCCACTACTTGCTGTCTCAGGTGTTCAGCAAGCTACTCGGACATGAATATGAGCTAGAAGTAGCGGTTTTTAAGAAAGAATAAGTGCTTTAGTACTTTCAGAAGTTCTCCAAGCATGGTGTCTGATTTGGCAGCTCTAAGGCTCCCTGATAAAGAAATTGGTGTCAAATAACAGTGAGGATTGGATAAAATCAATGAGACTCTAATCAAGGATCTCTTCCAAATTGCTCTTTGTGCCATCAAGGAAGGAGGAGGAGCTTGGGTTGGAGGCCATGGCTGGAGAGTTAGGGTGTTGCGGAGTTTCTTGGATTTTGGTGTGAGTTCAGAATGAGATCCAAGATGATTTAAATAGGTGATTATGGAACCCATGTTCGATGCAATTATGAAGGGCAAAGACGCTTCGTGTTCCTGAAAAGTAAGAACATGCAGTCGTCATGGCCATTATTTTGGAGGATCACGCATAACAATTCCTTGTACTCCAAGTGCCATGTCATCAGTTAATTATTTAAAAATAGAAAAAGAAAGAAAGTGCAAAGTGAGGAGACCGATAATAAAAGAAGGCTCGATGGCCGATTTCATTGATTAACATATACAGTACAAAAGAAAGAAGAGCTATAATTCAAAGGTAGAAAACTGTTGAATCGTAGCCTCTATTTTCTTCAGTTGACCATTCATCTTGCGTAAAATAGTTTCTTGTTTGAAGAATGCTTGTCAAACCCAACTAATGGCTTTTGTTTGGGCCTTAGTAGACATGGCCAGGCCCTTGACCATTTTCCTCTTTTCGTCGCGTTTAACACTCTTTAATTCAAAATCTCGCTTAGACGTCATCAGTTGTGCTTTAAGAGTAATAATCTGTACGCTCATGTCCTCCAACTCGGCATCTTATTTCTTCAATTTTGTGTGGTTGGCTGATAGCTTCTCAACGATATCACTGGCGGTAGTTACTTGGGATTCTGTTGTTATATATTCAACCTCAAAGAGCCCGATTATGGTACAGAGCTCATATTTTTCTCTAATGTATTTCGAGAAATCCCTAAGTGCTAGCAGCTTAGTCGAGTGGTTCTTATCTGAGTGAGAAATTCAATATTGATCGATTAACTCAACAAGCCTATCAATCATCTCGATCGATACAGTCCCCAAAAACCCTGAATGCACAAGGGTTTGCAGTAGAAGTTGCGGCTTCATTGGTCAACATCAACGTCGATGCTGGAACTGGTGTTGAGCAAGGAAGAGAGATATTGGTCATGAGGACCTCCTCTAGTGCCTGATCGAAGATGACTTTCTTGTGTACTGCACTGAGTTGAAGAAGCTCTTCAATTTTTGTAAGAAGAGACTCTACAATCAAAGGAAGTTCTTGAGCAAACAAAGGAATGGGTTGAGGGGGAAATTTTCTTTTAGAGCTTTGAGGAATGATGGTCAGGGGATACTCATCTTCTTCCTCATCTTCTTAGTTGACAATAATGGTTGGTGTTTGAGGACTGTCGACCATGTGTTCAGACTCCATAATGATGATTGTAGTCTTCGGAGAAGGATGAGGAGGAGCTTCGTTGTTGATGTTCCCTTCAGAGTCGACAATTTGCATATTAACTATCTCAAGGATATTGATCACAAGCTGAAGTTGTTACAATGGTTGCGCCATAATGATTTTCTTTTCTACAATCGATACTTTTCAAGTAACTACAAAAATGATAGAATTGGAAAAAATATGAGGTGAAGGACTTAAAGCAATTATATAATTAAAAATAGTCTCCACCTAAATCAAAATAGACGACGAGGATGATGAATCATCTGTCTATAGATTGAGGGTTTTTTATAACCAACGCCTTTACTCGAATAGAAGTCGGGAATGGTGGCTAATTTAGTTGATAGGGAGTAAGGTATTTCTCATTGAATAGAAGATCAAGGTTATTTAACCTTCTCTATCCTGCCACCATTTATTTCAGCATTTATTATAGTGAGCTTCTTGCTAACGTTTTAGACCTTCAATTTCTTTGGAATAGTATTCAACAGAGAGCCTTGACTAATATTTGGTTTTGAAGTATTTTTCAAATGAAGACACAACTTCGGCTGAGGAAGTACCTGATTGTCGTCGTCCTTTGGTTGAAGTCAACAGCGGCCAACTTGTTATTATTGGATGAAAAGATGGATCAGCTCATGAGAAGACTAGATTAGGCAGTTACGAGGCCGGGTCGATAGCAGCTCATAAGTCAAGGATCCTCTTCGAGGCCGATGGAAATGGCCGAGGCGGTGGAGACTTTAGAGGAACAAGTCCTTTTACAATAGATTTTTAGCGCTTTGATTGAGGAACTGTCTCGGTCGATGGAGCTTGCAGAATGGTAGCGACGACCAATTTGGTTGTCAACTTATTCAATTTTTGGTTGGGAGTAGTGGCTAATTGGGGTGCTACTCTTTTCTTCCCTCGTAGCTCCATACAAGAGAAGAGTTGAGCTATGATTGTAACACCATGAACTTTTCAATACCCGAGTATAGAAATTTCTCGAATGTTATCATAAGATTTAACTTAGAATGTATGTGTGTACGATACCAATTTAGCTATCATAGCCTTATTTCTATTCTCCAACATGAATATGACCGTTAGGAATAATCTCCATCCATAGATCAAGTCATCTAACCATCAATTTTAAGACAAGAGCATCATATATCTAAGTATTCTAATTTATCCATCATAACCAACCATTTAGTCAACTACTCACCACTAGGTAAGGATATCTGACCGTCCACTCTGATTTTAGACCACCCGATCATAATAAACTAACTACTTGATCTTTACATCTGCTCGTACAAAGATCAAATTAAGATTTTGATCTGTCCATCTTGTTCACAACTTATGAATATGCTTAACTCACTATCAAAACTATAATCTTAGAAACTTACATATATGAACGAGTCACTTAAATCGAACGGTACACATGTTCTACCTCTTGATCACTTCAAAAATCTACTTTATGTCCATTCATCTATGAAACTGATCGCACATCTACCTATATACATGGTTAGAGTGCTAACCATCAAGTTCCCTTATTTTTAGTAAGTCATCTAACCATCCATCATGTTGGGATCTGCCAAATAGGCGACGCAGATATCATGGTAAAACAATTATCATGAAGATCTAGGGACATATGTCCAAACCACTAGGTAATATTTTAACTAAATATATACAACCATGGTTCTGAAGCATGAAGTGTGTTAGCCATTTAAAAGAGCATCTTGGATATTCTTTGGAGCTCGGGGCCAAACTTGACCCGTAAAAAGAGCATGGAAAATAAAGGATATTTGCCAAATTTAAGAACATTTGGACAATACACCCCGATGTAACGAACATCAAAAGTGAATCGAGAAAATAGATGACAAACTTGTAAATAGCAAGTGGCAAGTGCATGGAAAATCACGTATACATGAAGGAGATTTTGGTTTGACGGTGAACACCATCCCATGCATTGATGGATCATGTGGCCCACCCGGAGGTCGGATCTACTTCAAACTTGGGGCCATAGGCCACCATAATGTGCTGAAGTCAGTGATGGGCATGGATTTCCTAGAAGGACATCAAAAGTGGCCCCCATCTACCCCAGCAACCGAACCAAGTTTGGCATTCACTCTCCGCACGCTCTAACCGCATTTGAGAATCACGTTCACGAGGAGATCTTCCATGACAAACCTCTATCTTAAATCTTCTTTCAAATTGAAACCATCCAACCTCCAAGGAAGTGGATTCCAATTCCAACTAGGAGTTCCAGGAAAGCTAGGAAAAAAGCCCACGTTGACAGGATCGCTGAGTTTTGTGGACTCAGATTTGCAACAGCATGTATTTAAAAAAAAATGGTTGAGACTAAGTTCGCTGAATCCACTGAAGAAAATAATTTAGACCTTCGATCTTATGGCCCAGTAAGCATCAGTGGGTCAATTCAGACCACCTAGAAGAAGTGGTTTAAAGAATGAAGGCCAGGAACAAATTCTGCCATTACAACGATGATCATCTTCTTCACTTAAGTGTTGATCATAGATAACAGAGCTTATAACATTCCAAAAATCCAATCCAATCACGTGATTGCCCAACCGAATAAGATATGATCTCCAAAAAGATAGAAGGAGGAGATCTAGGAGGATCAAAATTGTAGAAACAACTAACAGCTCACTTACGTAACCTGTTAGAGCACGACTCAGCCAATGTATAGATTTATGTAGGAAGAATCGAGAATCCCATAGCTATATAAAAATAAAAATAAAAACCCTTCCTCCACTGCTAGGAAGTGTTGGAATATTTGGTTGAATTAAATAGACTATAGAAAATTGAGAATTAAAAAAGAAAATAAAATTTTGAGAAAGAGGACTTATTGAATTGAGTCGAGGGGTGATTGAGTCACTCAGCTTGAAATCAAATTTGCTCCCCTTGGACAGCGTCCCAAGTGCAACAGGTTTCCCAAGCAATCGACCTCCAGGATACAATGACTACGACCTGGTCCCAGCAGTGCACTCACTGTACACGGGCTCAAACCACTTGTAGTTTAACCTGAAAGTGCTGAATTGACTCAGCGATGAACTCAATAAAATTCTTAAACTAAAATATCAGAGAGAGTTTATAAAAGAAAAGGATTTTCATATTTTTAAAATGTGAATCGGAATTCTTTATATAGACTCCGAAGTGGTGCATAAGCACCCTTTACAAACGGTTAGGTCCATTGGGTTTAAACCCAACAGGTGCGACAAACCAGAACGGATACATCTCTCTGGTTTAAAATGAAAAGGCGCAAGTACAAGTACACTCTCACAAATAAAGTCCCACGAGTACCCATACAAACACACCCATGCGAGTACACTTACACCGTACCCGCACCCGCACCCCTGCCCAGCCCAGCCTGTCCAATCCCATTGCGTCGAGTCCCGCATGCGCATGCGTACATGGACACGGACACGAACTCAGACTCGAACTCGGCTTGGCTCAGCTCGGCACGGCTCGACTCAGCGCGTGCACGTGTGTGGTCAATGGTATAGATTAGAGATATTGGAATAGCCCCCCACACAGGACCAAATTCAAATGCCCCCTGAATGGGGCTCAAGCCCAAGGCAAAAAGCCTATCTTATATACAAGATATTTTCTTTATCAAATCCGATATGGGACAAAACCCACAACTCAAAAGCACCAAAAAATTTAAATGTGGAGGGAAACTAAAAATTTTAAAAAATTAAATTTTTAGTATTTATTTTTGAAACAAAATATAATAATCCCTCACATGTTTCAAAATTAAACTCTTTTAGGTTAAAGCGTAATAGTTGTGCAATGGTGTCTGTGTCACCATAAACTTTAACCAACATTAGACTAAGCAAGACAAGTCTACAGGAATCAGGTGACACCATAGTCTTGAACATAAATCCTTTTAATGTAGATCGCAAGTACATGTCACTCACACAACTCTTCCTCTACAAGTGATTCTAGCCATACATCAGTAACTGGATTTCATGAGTGCTCTTAAGAATTCGTCTAGATTCTCATTGAAAATAGCCTCTACCTCCACACCCATATAGGTGAATTTCATCAAGTGTATGCAACGACTGTATACACCACCAACTATATGGCTATGGATCCATTAAAAGTTCTAAAAACTCACCCTTCTGCATTGCTGCTCGCATTATACACCATAGAATGGGCTCATATAACTCAGTGCAATCATCTACCTCATTTCTTGTTGTTTACCCATTAAACATAGCTTATGGGATCTCCACTTGTATAGGTTGGGTTACGACACTGGCAGCTCATATATTAGGCTCAGCCCCATTCCCTTTGATGTATCATTGACTAACCTTTTAGAGTCATTTGGTCAGAGGATCTATCAAATTCTTTTCTGACCTCACAAAGTTAATAAATATGACTCCATCACGCAACATGTGTTTCACTATGTTGTGTCTGAGTCTAATATGTATGCCCTTTCCATTATATATTTTACTCTTTCCTTTTGCTATAGCTGTTTAACAGTCACAATGAATAAACACGGCCGATATAAGCTTTGGCCACAATGGTAAAAATGGTATATCAAGTAAGAGATTTCTAAGTCACTAAGCTTCTGATTCAGCCTTTTCTAAGGTAATAAATTCGGATTCCATAGTCGACCAAGCGATACATGTCTGCTTAGTAGACTTCTAAGAGACTGCTCCTCCACCCAAAGTGAAGATATATCCACTAGTAGATTTCGTCTCATCTGAATCACTAATCCTGTTAGCATCATTGTATCCTTCTAATACAATAAAAAAAATATTATAATATAAACCATAGGCTATACTGCCTTTTACGTATCTTAAAATCCTAGACAATGCATTCTAATACTCTTTTCCAGGGTTATGCATATATCTACTTAGCTTCTTATTGCAAAAGTTATGTCTAGTCTAGTGTAGTTTGTTAGATACATGAAGCTACCAATATTTAGAATACTCTAATTGAGACATACTACATGTATTCTTCATAAGAGTCACACTATAATCATAAGGAGTACCGATAGGTAAAGAGTCAAGATCGTTAAACTTTCTCAATAACTTCTGTAAGACCCGTATCTTAGTCCGTACCGTTCCGTAGACTTCCGCGGTCTTACCGGTCGAATTCTGACAACTTTCGACCCTTAATCGATATTTACGCGCAACCCTGATTCGTACGCCGTCAACCCGAAGTCGGCTCGACCCAAGATCTTTACCAATGCGATCACATCGTCGCTGCGGTTCCGATGCCGCGTCTCGCGCGCCGAGGCGGTACCCAGTCCAGAAATGTGGGCCCGCGTTCAGTTTGAAGAAAATGCCACGCGTTGCAGGTATCGAGGGAATCTCTACAATACGTCACATCAATCAACCAATGTACAAATCAAGTACATTCCATCACAAGCCATCACTCACCCATACCCCTCTTTTCACTAAGTCAATAATACACATGCCCAACCATTCCTTTCTTACCAAAAGTCAAAAGAAACCATACCCTCCATCCCATCTCCCTTACAACAATCCATCCTATCTCTCATTTTCTTACTCCATCCCAAGCACCAAGGAAGCATCCAACGTCCAAGCAAGAGAGCTCCATGAGAGAAGCTTTGTGTGGCCCACTCCCTATTACTCAATCTTACATCTTAGTCATCCAATCATCATCTTCCTCCATTAAAGTTGAAGACAAGGAGTTAAGGAGTCCATGGAGCTTAGAAGAAGTGAAATTGGTGGGTGCTTCTTTCTCTTTCTCTCTCTCCCTATTATTTTGGTGTGATGATATGGCCATGTGGCCCACCCGGATGGACCCCACCATGGTGCATGTATCCTATCCTAACCATTTGTAAGTGGGGCCCATTTCATGTGTGTTGTATCCGTACCATCCTTCATGAGGTGGCCCACCTAATCAGGGCCCACCTCAATGCATTTTTTTATTCAAAGTACAAACCATCCAGCGTCTGGGACGCTGGACGTCTCTGCAGAAGGAAAACACCAATGTGAGCTTGCTTAAGCTCTTGGGAAGGACCATCGGTGTAGGCCCTACCTTGATGTATGTATTCAATCCACGCCGTCCATTCTTTTCCCGAGTTCATTTTAGGCGTTGAGCCGAAAAATGAAGCTGATCCGTTCATTGGACGGGCCATACCTCTCAAAACAGTAACGCTCACCATTTAAATTAATTTTAATTTGTACTACAGGCCTAAACGTGTTCAATAACAGACTCGTTGGGCTTGTTTCAAGCTTGGGAAGCTAGTGGACGGAGTGGATTTATACGATGCGGGCCCCACACTCTAAAAAGCTCAGAATTTAGGTTTTTTTCAAAAAAAAAAGAAAAGGACTCTGCAGCAGCAGCTGCTGCTGCTGCCAGCGCAGGCAGCGGCCTGCGGCTTCGACGCACGGGCGGACGACAAGCCGCCCACGGCTCTAGCCGTGGGTCCCACCATGATGTAAATTTTGTATCCACACCGTCCACGAGGTGGGCCACCCCAAGTAGTGGGCCCCCTCAAATTTTCAGGTCCATCCACAGCTCAGGTGGCCCACAATGCAGGAAACAGTGGGATTGAACCTCTGCCGTTGATACTCTTTTGTGGGCCACAGGAGTTTTGGATTAAGATGATATTTGTTTCTCCTTTTCATCTAGGTCTGTACGACCTTATCAATGGTTTGGAAGGACATTAAACATTAGGGTGGGCCCCACGTGGGACCCACAGTTATGCATGTGTTTTAATCCCACCGTCCAGACGAACGGTGGAGCCCTCCCTGGTGTATGTGCTTTATTAGCGCCGTCCAGCTGCTGTTAGACGGCTAGTGGGTCCCACCATGGTAGACGGTGGGACCCACCGTGATGTACGTGTTCTATCCACTCAACCCAGCCATTAATCAGGTGGCTACACAACAGGAAACAGTGTTGATTAAACGTCCACCGTTGGAACCCTTTTGGGTTGACAGAAGTTTTGGATCAATATGATATTTATTTTTACTATCCATCTGGGTCTGTGTGACCTCGCCAAACAGGTTGGATGATATATAAACATTAGGGTGGCCCCACGTGGGACCCACTTGCTTGGAAACAGTTTGGGTAATGTACCACACAGTTATACAGCTGTTGTACCGTAGACAGCAAGTTCTATGGGTCCCACACTAGCCTTCCAGCTGGTGTGTTGACGTCGGCAAGTTTGGTGGGACCCACCTTGAGGTAAGTGTTTTATATCCACTCCATCAGTCCAGATGAGGTGTGGACGTCCCACCATGATGCATGTGAAGTATATTCAGACCGTCCATTCTCTCTATCTGGGCAATCCCACCATGATACACGTTTTCCATTCAATTATGACCCTTGCACTCTCACACATACACATTTATATATAAATTGTATATATGTAATGTATATAATATATAATATATCAATAATATCATATTGGTGGGCCACACGTGTGGACCCACCACCACATATGCATCAGATCTGCACCGTCCAGACCATACTACTCTCTGGACGGTGGCCTTCTTTATGTCATGTTATATTATAATATAAAGTAATATATTATATACGTTAAGGTGGGCCACTATGTAGACCGTACCATGATGCATGTTGCATCTGCACTGTCCATTTGCTGGACGGTGCAGTAGCCATGCTATCCAAGCCGTCCATTAGATTGGACGTGGGCCCACCATGCCACATGTGTTTTATCTAAACCATCTATACATTTAGTGAGCTCATCCTTGGGCTTTAGACAAAAATATATATATATATATATATATATATATATATATATATATATATATATATATATATATATATATATATAAGGCCGATATAATATTAAGTGGACCACCCTACATAAAACAATGGTGTTATATGCCCTCCCTTGAAACCCCTTTGGGTTACAAAAGTTTTAATTCAGTATAATATTTATTTTTCCTTTCCTGTTTAGGTCCTTGTGACCTCATGAACAGTGTGGATGGAAAATAAATACTATGGTGGGCCCACTAGAAATTTAACTATGAAAATCAGTATCACCACTGTTATTTGTGGTATGGTCTAGATGATCTTTTGATATGATTCATTGTTGGATAATATTTAGATGGTGTTAGTTTACGTGGACAATGGTTGAATGGTGTTGATTTATGTGGACAATGGTTGGATGGTGCCGATTTACATAGGAAATATTTGGATGGTGTTGATCATCATTAGTCGACCATGTGCCTCATGGAATGAGTGTACATGATACACATGTACACCTGCAACTATTGAAATGATTTCTGGCGTGGTCCAAGCCCATTTGAGGCCCATTGGTGTGCCCCATCCATGGGGCCCCTCATAATGTATTTTTGGCCATGTACGGGGCCCACCTGTTTGTATTTTTTGCCCATGTCATAGGGCCCACCTGTTTTGTATTTAAGGCCCACGTTATGTGGCCTAGGGACCATATGCAGGGTCCACCTGTTATACATTGTGGCCCATGTTTGAGTTCAATATGATGTATACCCGGCCCATATGTTGGGGCCCGATGTGATGTGTATTTAAGGCCCATTTGTAATGTATATTCGAGGCCCAACTTAATGTGATGAGGCCCGTGTGCAGGGCCCACTTGTTATGGATTTATGGCCCTCTTAGCGGGGCCCATTGAGTTGTATTCGAGGCTCATTTGATGAATTCGAAACCCATGGGTAAGGCCTGATGTGATATAATCATGGCCGATGTGCGAGGCCACTGTGATGAGTAATTGGCTCATGAATGAGACCTATAGTGATGTGTATTAGGTCCTTGTATGAGGTCATGGGCCTACGATACGTTTGCCTCTATGCGGGTGACTCCTTAGGAGCAATATTGGTTAGATGTCTACATTGATAGGTAATGATGGTTAGATGTCCTCATTGTGACCTTCCATTAGGCCTTGATTGACCGATTTTCGATTAGCGATTGAGACCTATTATCCTGATCGATTTTCGATTAGCGATCGAGGCCGATTATCATGACCGATTAGCAATTAAGGCCGATTATCATGACCGATTACCGATTACCGATTAGCGATCAAGGCCGATTATCGTGACCGATTGACGATCCCGATTGACGTGGTCGATTTACCGATCCCATTGTTGTGGCCCATTTAATATATATGAGACCAAGTATCGAGATCGATTCCAAGCATCGATTTTAAGGTCGATTTTGAATGCCGAGGCTGATTGTTGAGACCTATATGAGGTATACGCGACCTATAATTGTGACCTATTGTGATATGTATACAGCCTATGTTTAAGGCCTAATGTGATCAATAGGAGGTCTATGTAATGAGGCCCATTATGATGTATTTAGGGCCCATGGGCGAGGCCAATTGTGATGTATTCGTGGCCTATGGGCAAGGCCCATTGTGATATGTATTAGGCCCATGAGCATGGCCCACCTGTTGTGTTGTGTATATGTGGCCCTTGAGTAAGGCCCATTGTGTTGAGTATTAGACCTTTGTGTGAGGTCGCGGGCCCATTATATGTTTGGCTCTATATAGCCCATTCCTTGGGGGCGATGTTGGTTAAATGTCCACATTGTCAAGGCCGATCGTTGATACCGATTATGAGTATGCGATAGTATAGCATCATGATTCATGCCCATACGCATCATCTGCATGTTTGTCATGAGATGTGATTGACCATTGCATATGCCATATAGCAGGTGGTTCATGGGGCTCCCTAATAGGCAGAATTGCCCCACATGAGAGCACGGCATGCGCAGGATTTACGTATGGCTGGATTGTATGACTCATGCATCTTGCATTGTGTGCCGTGATTACTGTATGCCCTAGCGACATCAGGGTCGTAGCCTCCACAGGCGCATCGTGGATGGCCAGATGGGACACCAAAAATCTATTTTACATGGGGTTCTATAGATATCGTTGGGTGAAAGTCCCTAAACTCTCTTGGTTCCAGAGGTTGCTCCAACGTCTAGACCGAGTGGATAGATGAGCGTTGAGTGCCGATTACTAGATGGTTGTGCTCTCCACTATGTCGTGGTCGGTTGGAAGGGGGTGCGGCCTTACCTGTCCAAGAGGAGGGGGCAATGCTAGGCTGAGTCTAACCAGCTCGAGGAATAGGTCCGCTATCGACGATCCGGGCCCGATATTGGCAGGCGGATAGTGAGGTCTCTTGCACTCACCTTGTTGCGCGCGATGGGGCGGCAATCTGGTTTGGAGTGTAATAGACCCCGGTGATTTCCTAGAGAGAAACCATAATGATATGTGGACTTATTGAGTAGGAGTTGCATACTCATTCATTCATTCATTCATTCACTATCCACTCGAGCTGGTGGTGCGCAACTATTGTTGTGTACCTTCGTTATGGCATGAATTTTAGTTGGGCGCGCGACTAACTTGAGATCAGGAGTTTACCACGTTGAGTCTGACTATCCAAATTTAGGTATGGGACTGGTTTGGATAGAAGTCTCTTGTGGTGGACCCCGTAGCCTGCGATACTACGTACTATCATCCCGACTTCACACTTCAAGCATGGTCATTTCATTCGCATCGCATATTGCATTACATCCGCAGGCATATGACATTTTGGATTGCTATGTTTCTGCACTTATATGGCATAGATAGACTTAGTAGGATTTTTGTATTGCATTGCATCCTCGGCATCTGATATTTGGTTCTTTATGACTCCTTATCACATAGTTGTTCTATATTGTGTATGCTGATATTGATTGACTTATAGACTTATCCATACTTCCGCTTATTCTGTTATCGTATGATTTATATCTTATCAGTATTTCTGCTTACTCTGATTATTCTTGCTCTTGTCAGTGTTTTTGCTTATTCAGACATTGTATGATTGTGGCATTATATTGAATACTTGACACTTACCTTGCGCGCACACTTACACCACCCTCTAAGCTTTCTATAAGCTTATGCACGATAGATGCGTGCAGGTGATATTAGGTTGCAGCAGTGTTGACCTTGGAGCGTGCAGTGGCCTTCTGGAGCTTGAATTTTTTATTTATGTATTCTCCTTTTAGTGTTATAATCAAATGATTATATTAGTGGATATGTGATGATGATGTTGCCTTTGTGAATTGGGTAATCTTGTGGTTATGCTTATTACTAGTTAAATGTACATTGATAAAATAATTTTAAAAAAAATCCTCCTTGTAGAATTTCAGGATCGAAATCTGGCATATGAATGCTAGGAGCCGAGAATGGAGTACTACGGAGGCTGTCAGCACCGGATTAGGTGATCGAGATTTCTATAAATTCGATTTTCGGGTTTGGGGCGTGACAACTTCTCAACGTAATGAGATTGTGATAATATAATAATACCATATTTTCTATTTACTTTAATATCCAAGATTACACTAGCCTCTCCTAAGTCTTTCATGATAAATTTAGATGACAAGAATTTCTTAGTCGCAATAACTAATTTAATATTAGTTCCAAAAATAAGCATGTCATCAATATAAAGGCATATAATAACATAATCATTTTCAAAATTTTTATTATATACACATCTATTTACATCATTTATATGATAACCATTTGATTTTAAAACACTATCAAACTTTTCATGCCATTGTTTAGGAGTCTGTTTTAAATCATATATTGATTTAATTAGTTTACATACTTTATTTTATTTACCTAATATCTTATAACCCTCAGGTTGCTTCATATATATTTCTTCTTCTAAGTCTCCATTTAGAAAAGTTGTCTTAACATTCATCTGGTGTATCACCAATTTATATATTGAAGTTATCGCTATTAAGACCGTAATAGTTATAATCCTAGTTACAGGGGAATATGTATCAAAGTAATCTATTCCTTCTTTTTGTTTAAAGTCTTTCGCTACCAACCTAGCCTTAAACTTATCAATAGTCCCATCTGGTTTTAGTTTCTTTCTAAACATCCATTTACAGCCTATCGATTTATTTTCAGGTGATAGGTCTACAAGTTCCCAAGTGTTATTAGATATAATAGATTCCAACTCATCATTTATTGCTTCCTTCCAAAAGGTTGCATCTGAAGAGTTAATCGCTTTTGTATAAGTTGTAGGATCATCTTTTACTAAAAAGGTGAAAAAACCATCTTCTAAGTTAGTTTCTCTTCTAACTCTATTACTTTTTCTTAGTTATATGTCTTCTATTACTTTCTTGTAAGCACTTTTACTAGTAGACATGATATCTGATTCATTGACTTCCTCTATTCCTATAGATTTAAATTTCATAGGGAATATGTTCTCAAAGAACTCTGCATCCCTGGCTTTTATAATTGTATTAAGATCTAAAATATTGTCCTTAGTTTTTAAAACTAGAAACCTATAGGCTGCACTATTTTGTACATAACCTATAAATACACAGTCGGTCGTTTTAAGACCTAATTTTCTTTTCTTAATTTCAGGTAATCCTACTTTAGCAAGACAGCCCCACACTTTAATATATTTATAACTAGGAACATGATTCTTCCAAAGTTCATAAAGTGTTTGTTCAGAAGATTTAGAAGGAATTCTATTTAGGATATAACAAGCAGACAGAATTGCTTCTCCCCACATATTTGAGGATAAGCCTGAACTGTTTAACATAGCATTCATCATCTCTTTTAGAGTTTTATTCTTACGTTCTGCTATTCCATTCTATTCTAGTGTATAAGGAGATGTAATGTCATGAATTATTCCATTCTTTTCACATAATTCTCTAAATTGAGAAGATTCATATTCACCTCCTCTATATGTTTTAAGTCTTTTAATTTTTATATTTAACTAATTTTTAACTTTAATTTTATATTTTAAAAAAGCATTTAAAGCTTCATCTTTGTTCCTTAACAGATAGACTCTAGTGAATTTAGAGTAGTCATCTACAAAAATTATGTAATATCTTTTTTCACCTCTAGACATATGATTTCTAAAATCACTTAAGTCACTATGTATCAATTCTATTAGAACAGAGGATCGTTCTATTCGTTTAAAGGATTTTCCAATGAATTTTGATTTAACACATGTTTCACATTTATCGAATTCCTCATTAGATATATTAGGTAATAAACCTAATCTTTTCATTTTCCTAAAAGATACTACATTCACATGACATAATCGATTATGCCATAGATAAAAAGGTTTAATGATATAAACATAACTGGATGTCTTCTTATTATTATCATTGAATACATTTATAATGAATAAACCATCGTTACAGTATCCCTTACCAACAAAAGTTTCATTCTTAGTCATTACAAGCTTATCTGAATCAAATACTAACTTGACATCAGCCTTATTGAAGAGCGAACCAGAGACTAAGTTTCTTCTAATGTTAGACACATGTAGGACATCATTCAACATTAGAGTCGTTCCAGAAGTGAGTTTCATAAGTACTTTCTCTTTCCCTACAACTGGAGATGTTCTGGTATTATCCATGAACACCTATTCATCATCTCCTGATACTTGGTAGGAGGTAAACATGCTACGATCCTTGTACACGTGCCTAGTTGCACCAGTGTCTAGTATTCACTCCAAGTTATTTATAAGGAAGACTTCTGACACTACAACTGCTATCATATCAGACTCATTGTTTGTTTCTGTAAGATTAGCCTATGGCTTATCTTTATTTTTCTTAAGCCTACAAGTTTTATCATGATGCCTAGGCTTTCCACAGTTGTGGCAATTTGCCTTTTTCTTAAATTAATTTTTTATATTCTTCTTTTTGAGCCTGCATTTATTTACATAATGTCCAGGTTTGCCATAGTTATAACATTTGACATTTTTTTATTATTTTTGCGACTTGATCCTATAAGATTTTCCTTTGAATCTATCTCATTTTCTTTTTCTTTTTGGTCCCTGATTCTATTAGCCTCTTTTATTTGTATGTGTACGATAGTGATTTCCAAAGAAACACAATTCTTTTTATGTTTCATTCTATTCTTATATTCTTTCCAAGAGGGCGGTAACTTTTCTATTAGCGTTCCTAACAGAAACACTTCATCCAACTTAATTCCTTCAGTTGACAGTTCGTAAATTAGATTTTGAAAATCATGAAACTAATTAGTGACAGGTTTATCGTCTGTCATTTCATAATGAAGGAATTAGCGATTGCATGTTTCTTAGCGCTTGCATCTTCCAATATGTATTTCTTTTTCAAAACAATCCATATGTCTTTAGCAGACATGTAAGAAGCATACACATTATATAGTTCGTTGGATAAAGTGTTTAAAATATAATTTTTACAATTATTTTCATCTATTACTTTAGTTTGATTTGCTGGATTTATAGTAAATGATTCAGATAAAATGTATGAAACTTTAAGGGTGGTCAGTGCGAACATCAGTTTTGTTTCCACCGTTTAAAGCATTGTCCAACGAACAATTCGATTTTGGCTAACTCAGCAGAAGCATTTATTGTTACTGTAGCAATAGTCTATGTAATTCAACAAAATTCGATTTCAAGATTGTTGAAATGTTTGGTTGAATTAAATAGACTATAAAAAATCTAGAAGTAAAAAAGAAAATAAAATTTGAGAAAGAGGATTTATTGAATTGAGTCAAAGCGTGACTGAATCACTCGGCTTGATATCGAATTTGCTCCCCTTGGACAGCGTCTCAAGTACAACAGGTTTCCAGAGCAATCGACCTCCAGGATACAACAACTATGACACAGTCCCAGCAGTGCACTCACTGTACACGGGCTCGAACCACTTGCAGTTTAACCCGAAAGTGCTGAATTGACTTAGCAATGAACTCAATAAAATTCTTAAACCAGAATATCAAAGAGAGTTTTATAAAAGAAAAGGATTTTTATATATTTGAAATGTGAATTGGAAGTCTTTATATAGACTCCGAAGTGGTGCATAAGCACCTTTTACAAAGGGTTAGGTCCGTTGGGTTTAAACCCAACAGATATGACTAACCGGAACGGATACATCTCTCTGGTTTAAAATGAAAAGACGCAAGTGCGAGTACACTCTCGCAAATAAAGTCCCGCGAGTACCCATACACACACACGCGCGAGTACACTCACACCGCACCTACACCCGCACCCAGCCCAGCCCGTCACGTTGCGTCGAGTCACATACGCACATGCGCACATGGACACGGACACGGACTCGGACTCGGCACGGCTCGGCTCAGCGCACATGTGTGGTCAATGACATAAATTAGAGTTATTAGCATAGCCCCCTACACATGACCAAATTCACATGCCTCCTGAATGGGGCTTAAGCCCAAGGCAAAAATCCTATCTTATATACAAGATATTTTCTTTGTCAAATCTAATGTGGGACAAAACCCACAACTTAAAAGCACCAAAATTTTCAAATGTGGAGGGAAACTAAAATTTTGAATAATTAAATTTTTAATATTTATTTTTGAAACAAAATACAACAGGAAGCACCATAAAATCTGGAGAAAATTCAGAGAAAGAATAGAGAGAAGAGAGAGAGGTGAGAGAGGAGTCCTGCTAACGACTCGCTGCCATATTGAGTTACATCCTCGGTCAAGAAGAGGAGTTTGGGCATTGGACCAACTTAACTCGGTTGGTACCGGACAGCTTGAGACCCTGGTCCGTCCAAAATTCTTGTCCAAACCCTCAAGAAGAAGAAGAAGAAGAAGACAAAGCTTTTGGGTCAACTCCGTGAAACCACTAATTCTAGCAACGAGTTGGTCCGAGTTAGAGTGATTCCAGCTAGTTACTTTAGCGAGTAAGATCTGTGTGCCAACTTTCCTTTGACTTTATATTATGCATCAAACTTCTGCTAGGATTTGAATTCATAACTAAGTAGACTGGTTAGCCATAGTCAAATTGATTTGACTCAGTGTTGAAATTCACCTAACTATAAATTTGTTGAATTAAGAACATCGGTTGATCAAGGTAGGAAAATATCTTTGATTCAATCAAATTGAAATTCTCAATTAGATTGCAAACTACTTTAAACCTAGGCCTAAATCTACATCTATACTAAACCATAACTTGAGATTAATCCTAATCGTACAATCTATGAAATGTGATGATCTAACCATATGAATCATGTTGTTTATGCTAGAATTGGGTACGACAAAGCATATATTCAAATCCAACAATGTTAGGGTGTGATCGAGTTTAAGAGGTGAGGATTTTCCTTTAAATTTTACAATTTAATTGATTAGATCTTTCTCACATGTTCCAAGTTTTATTTATTGTTTTTCTTCCTGATATGATTCAGTGTTATATAATTCACGTCACTCCATTATTATCTTGCACGCAAGTATTATGTTGGGAATCCCACTTCTAGTGATAAATATATTACCGTGGACATAATGAGTTATGGGTAGCAGCCCTCTTGGTCAGCACATAATCCTGTGGGTTGGTGAGTGGTGCACAATCGATGTAAATAAATCACCATGTGTGTTACATCACTTCTCGGGGTTGGATGTTACAAATAGTTGCTCCATGAACACATCGTATCACGTAAATCCTCAAATCGTGTTGTTGTATCTCTTTAAAATGTTTGCATATATCCATGTTAACGTTGGATACGCTAACGAATCTCCGTAGTATGAGAATGTGGGGCGAGCCGGTTATCTTTAAACTACTTTCCACATTATAATCATGATCGCTGGTTGTGATGGATTGCACATACCTTGTTAGGCATGCATTTTATATCTAATGTTGCGCATACCGATACCACTTGTATTTGTGGAGTATGAGATGTATCGGGACCCTTCTGTTATTCTTATGAATCACTTGAATCATTATAAACTTTAAAGGACAACCACCATTATGAGTATGGCATTGACCCTCTCCAACCATACAAATATTACAAATGAATCACATGTTGATGATATGGACGATAATCAATCTATGGAAGATCCTTTCGAATAAAGAAGAAGGATAGCACCGCGAATTGTTTTATTTATTTTCCTCCACGAACTCTGATAATGTAATAAGCTCCCATTGAGAGGGCATTAAACAATTATTTGCACACTTTTTACTCTAATAGAATAATAAATACAGTCGATTTTATTATCATGAATAGTTAGACTAGTCGACTGGAAAGTAGAATGATAGGGGTCAATTCGATCGGCGGTAGGCGATCTGCTGAGTAAAAGGAGGTTGGTTGCAAGATTTTCAAATGAACGGATAGAGAATGCACTGGACAAGACTGAACTGAAAGGCGAGCAAGTTTGGACAGTACTACTCGATTCCAACCTTGTCATTCTTACCAGTGTCTATTGTGCCACCATAGGGAACATCCTTGCAAATGAGGTAAGTCTCCCAAGCGAGGTGCATCTGAGATAGTTTGTCCTCATCCTCGTATCGTCCAATACACCAATCTGAACCAAACTCTCTATCATCAAAAGGAGTGAACGATCAACTGCATTTACTTTTATTAAGAAAAAAGAATAAGGAGTCCATATAAATGAAAAATGTATGGATCTCCTTAAGAGAATGAATCATCCATTGACCGTAAGAAGAATAAATAATATCAGAATGAATGAGGATATGTACAAGGGAATGATGGAAATACTCATAGATACACATCTAAGAAGCCACATTGGTCCTCCTCCAAGATACAAACCTTTGGTGGTAATTTCAAAAATACCTCTGTACAGGTGGCTGAGTACAAAAGGTGTCAGAGCGAGTTTTCGACCCTGTGCAAGCACCTCGGCCAATTGAACATACTCATTTGTGATCTGGACAGCACTCACGTAGAGTAAATGTCAGTAGATCCAGAGCAGCAGGAATGCCGTATAATCTTCGTAATCGATTGGGCCTTCACGTTTGTGGTACACTTGCATGAAGTGTGAATAGGCATTGCCGGCCTTATTAGCAAAGTGTCTTATTTCCTTCTAAGCGAAGCTTGAGAAGAATGTCTTGCTGAAAGGAATGAGTTGGGTAAGAGCTATAATGTCCAAAATTGTTAAACTTATAGAGCTACATCCGAAGAAAATTGTGTTAGAAAATGGGCTTTAGAATGTCAACGCCGCTGTAAGAAGAGAAGGGTCCGACGGATATTTGTATATGGAAAGTTTCGTGCACTCGTAAATGCCAGAGTTCCTCTATGTCGTCTCATCTTGAGAAGAAACGTGAGTGAACCAAACATCTCATTCTAGCAATGGTTTCATCTAAGATCAAGTGTTCTTTAAAGCGTTGGACGACTTCGGGATGGATTTGGATTGAATTAGTAAGTTTTCGCCCAGGCAGTTAGGAAACAGAGGGTCCATCATATTGACTTCATCAGTATCGAACACAAGGAAGAATGCTGGTCCCATACAATAATAGTCTCCAATAGGCAATTTGAAGAGTATTTAATTAAAAAACTTCTCAGAAAGAGCATCCATTACAATGACCAAGTCATCTTGATAGAAAGATGGGGCTGAGGACGATGATGTAGCCATTATTAAGGTTGGAAAGAGAATGGAGGAATTGGAATTGAGGAAGGAATGATGAAGAAGGAAGTGTGGAGTGAAAAAAATGTTTGAAATGACGCTTATATCAGTTGAGGAGAAGGAGCATTTATTATGGCATTATTAATTTTTATTTTTTACGATACGAGTACATGCGGAGTAACAGGGTTAGCCCTTATTTCAAAAAAAGGTTGGTCGGAGCTTACATATATGGCTATATCAGTCAGAGACAGTCGCAATGGCATTGCCACGTGTACTGAAGGATTGTTGTATTAATGAGGGGTCACACATCGCTTTCATCTTTTTCCAAAGGCAAAATAATGTGGGGGGCAATGTTCATCCCCATTGTCGTCAATTCCCGCGAGAGCCAATTAGAGCGAGTTGCATGTGATATGGATGGATTTATGTGGTATATTTGGAGATCATTGGGGATATATGAAGAAGATTCTACGATAATACAATTGGAGCGCATCGAGCGACGCTACACCATCCACTAAGTAGTTAATTGAAGAGTGATCATGCAAAAGTGGTTACAGGACAAATGACAGGAGTAGAAGCAAGGAGGGTTAAGACGTATTAAACGGTTATAGCAACCGTCAAAACGTTGGAAGCATCCGTATGGCCGGATTGAGGCTATAAATAGCAAAGAAATTCAATAAGAATTTTTGTCTCATATATACCAACTCAATCAAATCCAATATATTTTTCAATTACCTGTCATTTACATTTTTTTTTAGTGTAATCCTTTACCATTTTTGCCAGTCAATTACATTTTTTAGTATAATCATTTATTTTTCATTTGTTGTTTACATTCCATAGTATAATCTGTAACATCAAGTAGCTAATAATCTTAACTTTAATTTGGGTCTATACTTATATGATGGATTCAGTTCTCCATCTAGAAAAGTAATTTCCGACTGCTTTTTGTGATTGACTGTAAGATTTTCTTTCTTGTTTTTCTTTTATTTGCGTTGAAAAGTTATTCGGACGTAAGACAAAGGTATAACTCATCGTCAAAGAGGATGAATCTTACCCTATGAATATCATCTGATCCTTTTTATGCACTATACGAGTGGTTGAGTAGGTCGTAGATCTTGGTCGATTGCTATGTATCTACCTATCTCAACACTTAGGGTCCGCAAATTCAATTCTTGTCACCTAACTGGAACCGGAAACCGAAGGTCAACAATCCTCTCATGTGATTTTTCGGCTATGCTCAGTCTGCGGTTGGGCTGGCCTGGATTGCATACATCTATATCCTGTGTGCGGTTGAAGTGTTGGTTAGGTTAGGCTGGTCTGGATTGCCATACAACTATATCCTGTGTGCGATTGAAGTGTCTACCAACACGCAGATCCATAGCTCAAGTGGTTGAGTGAGTGAAAGATACCTCGTTGCAACATTGAGGTATTGGCATCGATTCCCTGGAGGAGGTGGCTAACAGTGAAGTGTGAACTGACAGTGGGTGCACTCACATAAAAAAAAATAATAGTAATAATAACGATTGAAGTGTCCACCAGCCTTTTTTTAAGGGTGCTAAGCTAAGACAACGGAGTAGAGCCTGTGCATGATCTGTGGGGGCTACATTTACGGAGGCTTCTTGCAATCTTTGATAATTGAACCCTCCCCTTTTGACATATAGGTACAAGGGGCCCCACGTTGATGTATACATGGTGCCACCTCATTTTATTCATGGAGAACAAAAATCATGGCAACCCAAAATTCAGATATGTGGCCCACCTCAGATTTGCAATGGCCTGATTTTTGGGCTGTCCATTCGTCCGGGTGGAACACATCTTAAGAATGGATTGGATGGCAGACACAAAATACATTGGACCACACACAATTCGAAAGGTTTTAATGGTGGTCATCGTCCTACCAATTGTAGGGGTGGCAATCGGCCATGTTTGGGCCAGCCCTATGCCTGGGCCAACACTACGACCCAATGCCCGAAACCGGGCAAGTCTGAGAAAGGCCTAGAACAGCAGACTCAAGCCCGACTCAGATCCAACCCGACCAAAAAATTGATAAAAATCCTCGTTTCCCATTTGGATGTCTTTCATCTAATCCATTAATCAATTGGCCCACACATACAAAAGGAAATAGATATTTTAGAGGAATGAAACCAACGGTTTACATTGCAGATGAATGGTTGCCTAATTGAGGATTGGAATGGGATATTTGTTAGATATGGCACGTACATTCAAGCTTAGGATGGGCCATGCCTGACTGGGCCGGGTCAGACTAAAATGATGATCCCAAGCTGGGTCATTTCATGTGAGACCCAAGCCTGGTCTATGGCCAAGCTAGTAGGTCCAAGACTGACCCCTAGTCGGGTCAAGCGGGCTACCCGGCTGTTGTGACCCTTAACCAAATGTGCCCTATTTTGTGGCCCATATGCATTTTGGATCAGCATGATTTTTGTGGTACGGTGTGAGCTTTAGGGATCACACCTTATGGACGGAGTAGATGTGGGTCCTAGGTTAAGATGGGCCCCGCATACAACACCATGATGAGTTTGATATGCAATATAGTTTGTCGGGGAGCTGGTGTCAATACTAACATACTAATAGCAAGATCTGTGACAAGGGAGCAAAGGAATGGAATCCTTTTGTCATACCTGTTTTAAGCAACTCATAAAAAACACCAAGGCTCTTTGGGGCCCACCATGCCATATAGATGAAAACCACCTGGTGCGTAAAAATCCAAACGTTTCGGGGCCCACGATTTTGTATATGTTAGATCTACTTGTCTAGGTGCACTTGTCGATGCTGGGTCATGGTACAAAAATCATAGATCCACGATTCAGGTGGGCCACAACACAGGAAACAGTAAGGATGGGGATGCCTACCACTGAAACAGTACTGACCCACCGTACTCAGTCCATTCATAATGTGAGTCCCACCAGGCTGAAGGAAAATACAAACATTAGCCTGATCCAAAGCTAACCCCAGCCTAGAGGGACTCGGATTCGGTAGGGACCACTCCAGTACGGAGTTCGGTACTGGTCATCACTGTGGGCCCCACAATGAGGTATGTGTTTTATCCATGCCGTTCATCCATTTTACCAAATCATTTTAGAGCTCTCGCTCACAATGAGGCAGATCCAAATCTCATGTGGACCACGGCACAGGAAACAATGGTAATTAAATACACACTACAAAAAACTTCTTGAGGGCCACAAAAAGTTTGGATCGATCTGATATTTGTGTTTTCCTTTGGTTCATGTCTGTGTGACATAATCAACAGGTTGGATGGCAAATTAACATTACAGCAAGCCCTAGGAAGTTTTTAATGGGGGGTGTTTAATCTTCACTCTTTCATGTAGTGTGGTCCACTTAAGATTTGGATCAGCCACATTTTTTAATTCATAAACTAAAATGAGCTGGAAAATTGGATGGACGGTACGGATAAAACACATACCTCATGGTGGGTCCCACAGCACCGACCAGTATTAAGATGTTGGTAAAATCAATCCTGCTTTGAATCCGACTCTCACCTTCTTTATTTTTAATAAAATCTAATCCCCAGGAAGTGAGTGAGTTACGCCCGTTTGTTAAATCAGAAGTCTAAAGTCTGAATTTGAAATCTGAAGCCTGAATATGAAATCTAAAGGCTGAATATGAAAGCTGAAGCCAAAAAACTTGTTTGGTAATTATGGACGAATTCTAAAAATTAAGTACTGAACTCGAAATAACATATTTGTTAACAAACATTTAAAATATCTGATGTTATGGAAAATTTGAGCTCACAATACAACGCTGGTCCGATCGCCAGGCAGAGCCGAGGCGTGACTCTCCCGACCTATTTTGAGACGCAACCCGTCCGAGCAGCCAACACGGCTGAGGTGCAGCTCGGGACAGTCCTCATATTCTGACCGGGTGACCTGTCATACCATAACCGCACTCCGCTCGACACGACCAGCCAGGCCAACTACGATGGGACCGGCTTAACAGGACGGATCAGACACAGTACTAGATGCTGGATTCTTCACTCCGTGGTCGGATGGGCCGAGCCGAATAGTCCTTTACTCCGTGGTCGGATGAGCCGAGCCGAGTCGGTATTCAGAGGCGCATACTTCGTTCGCCAAACATGAAAACTCCGAACGTGGCCGATAACTTCGTTCGCAGATATACTCTACTCGCCGGATACGCTACACGATCAATAGATTGCAGACGGTATCTCAACGATCCGGGAATCTCCCTGATTATGCCGAGATTATCGGATCCGGACCATCTCACAGGCAAGTATAAATAGCACATCACGTCATACCTACAGGTACGCGATATCGAGCTCTCCTCTACTCTCTACCTATACTCCGATTCCCTTATCCTGACTTAGGCATCGGAGGGTCCCCCGGCTTAGCCAGGGTCACCTTTGCCAGTTTTCTCGATGAAGGTTTAATGGACTACACGTAGTGGGCGACGTGGAGAGAGGGACGACCAGATTTTAACCTCAACATTTTTTGGCGCCGTCTGTGGGAACCTGAAACTAGAAGTCAGGTTCTCATTCACCTAAGCAATGGCGAGGAAGAAGAAAGCTGTAGTTGTGGAACCGGTACCAAGAGAGCAGGCTCGGTCATCATCAACGCTTCATGCTGAGTCCGCACCAGGACCTTCTCAACGTTCTCGTAACTAGTTGGGTAAATACCGCGCCATGCAGAACGAGATTCAGGCCCTGCGCGACGAGATCAACAGAATGAAGCAGCAGTGGGAACCAGAGTCACGTCTGGTTCAGGAACACCCTGTTCTCAAACCAGTGGGACTGTTCGTGGAGACCCGCTCTGCGCCGAGGAGTGTAAGACCTGAAGCCCCCCAGCATTCAGGGGTGCCGCGTTCAGGACAAAACCCTCCTGCGATGCACGTTGAGGGATCCGCACGGAATGCCGCTACCCGAGTTCCCACAACCGTTCATTCTGCTACATCCGCTCTACCGCCCACAGACCTCCGTCATTAGTTAGAACGGAGTAGAGAAGGGAGAACGTCGAAGGTCGAGGATACCCCAGAGGTCGTCGCGGAAAATAGGGACCCGTGGGAAGCACGATTTGCTGAGTTGAAGGACAAGTTCCTGACATTGGAGAAGAAGAAGCAACAATCGACAATTCCAGCCACGATCCAGGTGATGATGGAAGAGACCGAGCCTCCCTTCACCCCAGCCATCATGGCTGAAGTGATGTCGCAGAGGTTTCGGATGCCTCCCGTCATCCAGTATTCAGGATCTTGGGATCCATCCGAACACTTGGAGTCGTACTGATCGTGGATGCAGATCTAGACTACAACAGACGCAATGATGTGTAGGGAGTTTTCTATCACCCTCACAGGGTCCGCTCGGATTTGGTATCGCCAGCTCAAGCCAAATTCCGTGGGCTCCTTCGCAGAACTAAGTCGACTATTCCTTACATAATTTATAAGTGGTAAGAGAAGTCGGAAACCTAACACCCACCTGCTTACCATCAAGCAGGCTCCGAAGGAGTCATTAAAAGACTACATCACCCATTTCAATGAAGAGGCGTTGCATGTCGAAGACTATGATGACAAGATGGCTCTTGCTGCCATCCTTAGCGGACTGAAGGAAGGAAAGTTCGCCTTCTCCATCGGCAAAAATTCCTCGAAAATGCTAGCGGACTGCATGACGAATGCTTAAAAGTACACCAACGCCGAGGAGTTCACTAATGCCCGTAAAGGAATATAAGTCGCTGACTCGGCAAACAAAGGGAAGAGGCCAAGGAACGAAGACTCCCAGCCGAACAGCAAAGGGACCGATGACCGCGCTCCCCGCGATCGTCGACCGAGCAGTAGGCCAGAAGGAAAATTTTATTCCTATACTCCTCTTAACACATCTGCCGAGCAGATTTTGCTAGATATCCGAGGAGATAGGCTACTTAATTGGCCAGTCTGCATGAGGGCTGACCCCGAGCAACGGGACAAGCGAAAATTTTGCCGCTTCCACCGAGATCATGGGCATAACACGGACGATTGCGTGGACCTGAAAGACGAGATCGAGTCCCTCATCCGTAAAGGACATCTACATCGTTACACCAAAAGAGAAAGGTCCGATCGAAGAGAGGAGCAGCCACGAGTAAAGCCAAACAATCCCCCAGAAGAACCAGCTGAAATTCGTACCATCTTCGAAGTTTCAGCTGGGGGAGGGGATTCAAACAGGGCCCGAAAAGTTCATTCCCAGAGATCCGAGCTGGAACATCACATTCACCTGACGGAATGTCCCAAGAAAGAACTCCAAGTCGCTCCGTGCAGCCTAACCTTTACAGAAGACGATGCACGTGGGATCCAGCATCCACACGATGACGCGCTAGTGGTTACCATGACCATAGCGAATCACAAGGTGTACTGCATCCTGGTCGACACCGGGAGTTCGGCTGATGTTATATATTCCAAGACGTTCGAAAAGATGGAAATTCCACGGTCTCGGCTCCGACTCGTGAAGACTCTCTTGCATGACTTTGCCGGAGAGAGAGTAATCTCCGAAGGAGCTATCTCCCTCTCAGTAATAGCAGAAAAAGGGCAACATGAAGTCACACTTTTGGTGGACTTTTTAGTTGTCAATGTTCCATCTGTCCACAACGTGATCTTGGGCCGACCCTCTCTCAACGCAATGAGAGCAGTCGTCTCAACTTACTATCTGATGATGAAGCTCCCAGCTGAAGGTGGGATTGGTTATCTCCAAGGCGATCAACGCGATGTTCAAAGGTGTTATGCGATAACTGTGAGAAAAGGAGCTGCCAAGCAAACGCTCATAATGGACGCCTTGGATCCTCGAGGACCGACGGAAAGCTCCTCAATCAAGGATCTGATAAGAATACCGCTCGATGAATCAGACCCGAGCAAAACTGTTCAGCTCGGATCATCACTGAATCTTGAGCGGAGAAACGAGTTATTGGCCTTCTTAAAGCAACACCGAGACATCTTCGCATGGTCACACGCAGATATGCCGGGGATCTCACCTGATGTGTTGGTCCACAAGCTGAACGTGGACCCAGATCACCGGCCAGTTAAGCAAAAAAGAAGACTGTTCGATGTCGAACGTTATGAGGCCATTGCCGAGGAGGTCTCAGTCCTGCTCGATGCGGGTTTCATAGAAAAAGTGTACTATCCTGACTGGATAGCAAATGTCGTGCTCGTCAGGAAATCTAACCGGAAGTGGCGGGTCTGTGTAGACTATACTGATCTGAATAAAGCATGTCCCAAAGACAGCTTCCCGTTACCTCGAATCGACCAACTAGTGGACAGCACGGCCGGACATGAGTTACTCTCGTTTCTGGATGCTTATTTCGGATACAACCAAATCGCAATGTATCCCCCAGACAGGCAAAAGACTATCTTTGTCACGGACAGAGGGCTCTACTATTACCAGGTCATGCCATTTGGTCTGAAAAATGCTGGGACGACATATCAAAGGCTGGTGAATCAGATGTTTGCTAGCTAGATTGGGCGCACCATGAAGGTGTACGTGGACGACATGTTAGTGAAAAGTACCCAAGCCTCCAACCACCTTTCCGACCTCGGAGAAACATTTAGCTTCCTCCGAGAATATCAGATGAAATTGAATCCCACTAAGTGTGCATTCGGGGTTGAGTTAGGAAAGTTTCTTGGCTTTCAAGTCAGTCAGCTAGGTATCGAGGCTAATCCAGATAAGATCAAGGCCCTCCTCGACATGAACTTGCCTCGGACTCTTAAGGAGATACAGTGTCTCACGGGAAGAGTTGCCGCCCTCGGACGCTTCATATCCAGGGCTACAGATAAATGTCTTCCCTTCTTCCAGTAGCTGAAGGGCCATAAGAAGGTGGAGTGGATGCCAGAGTGTGAGCATGCCTTCCAGCAGTTAAAACAATACTTGGGTTCACCGCCTCTATTGTCCAAGCCTAAAAAAGGGGAGCCTCTGTTCCTCTACCTCGCAGTCTCGGCTTCAGTTGTCAGTTCGGCTCTGATCGGAGAGATTGGAAGCAAGCAGTACCCCGTGTACTACGTAAGCAAAGTCATGGTACCAGCGGAAACAAGGTACCAGCCCTTGAAAAAACTGGCGCTCTGCCTCGTCGTCTCGGCCAGAAGACTACGACCATATTTTTAGGCCCACTCCATAGTTGTGCTAACGGACTCTCCTCTGAAGCAGGTCCTCCAGAGACCTGAAGTATCAGGTCGGATCACCAAGTGAGTCGTGGAGCTCAGAGAGTTTGACATCCAGTTCCGCCCTAGGGTTGCAATCAAGGGTCAAGCTGTCACCGATTTCATCGCCGAGTTCACGGCTCCGAGTGAAGAACAAATCAACAAGGAAGTCGAGATGACACCGTCCGTCCCGCTGAGCAACCAGGAGGCGGGGTCGGATCCGGGATGGGTCCTTTATGTTGACGGATCATCCAACGTTAAAGGAGCGAGGGCGGGTGTCGTCCTAATTGCACCCGACTCAACTACAATCCAATATGCAATCAGGATCGGATTCAAAGCTTCAAACAACGAAGCCAAGTATGAAGCGCTGTTAGCTGGGCTTAGGTTGGTAGCGAGCCTAGGCGTTCAGGCCCTACAAGTCCGTTGCGACTCGCAGCTAGTAGTGAATCACATCTATTCGGAGTACGAAGCCAAAGAAGTCAGGATGATCGCTTATCTCGAGGAAGCGAGAAAATTGATCGAGAGATTTTGGAGTTATGCCATCCGACAGATCCCCAGAGTCGAGAACTCATGGGCCAATGCCTTAGCAAAAATCGCCTCGGCCTCCGAGGGAAAGATCCCCCGCTTTGTTCCCGTCGAGTTTGTTGAGCACCCGAGTATCGGTCAGCTGGAGGAGGTCAACCCCATCCAGTCTATTCCTAGTTGGATGGACTCAATTTTTTATTACCTCTCATCCAGAGAAATCCCATCGGATAAATTAGAGGCGAGGCGACTTAGGGTTAGAGTGGCCCGGTACGCTATATTGGATGGAGTGCTGTACAAGAAGGGACATTCTCAGCCTTACCGTAGATGCCTCCGACCGGACGAGGCCAACTACATGATTCGGGAGATCTACGAGGGAATCTGCAGAAACCATTCTAGCAATCGTGCCTTGGCCATGAAGATACTTCGTCAAGGGTATTTTTGACCGACTCTTAAGCAAGACTCTAAGGACTTTGTTCGGAAGTGTGACAAGTGTCAGCATTTTGCTGCCGTGCCAAGGCAACTGGCAGAAGAAATGACCCCCATGAGCGAGTCATGGTCGTTCGCCCAATGGGGGATCGACATCATCGGTCCCTTGCCCACTGGGAAGGGACAAGTCAAGTTCGCTATAGTTGCAGTCGACTACTTCACTAAGTGGGCCGAGGCCGAGCCAGTCGCAAAGATCACTGAGCAAAAAGTAATTGACTTTCTGTGAAAAAATATCATCTGCCGGTTCGGAATCCCACGAACCATCATTTCTGATAACGGCCGCCAATTCGACAATGATAAGTTTCGTAGTATGTGTCGAGGGCTCGGCATTGTGAACGCTTACTCATCGCTTCGGCACCCGCAGTCGAATGGATAGGTTGAGGCGGTCAACAAGGTCATCAAGTACCATCTCAAAACAAAGCTGGAAAAAGTGAAGGGAAATTGGGCAGAGGAGCTCCCCTTCGTCCTCTGGGCTTGTAGGACCACAGCCCAGACTTCGATGGGAGAAACACCGTTTTCGTTATCCTACGGCTCGGAAGCAATGGTGCCAGTAGAAATCGGACTCCCAACGGCGCGGGTAAGAAGCTTCGAAGAAAATCAAAACTCTGAGAAGATCGCTGCTAATATAGATTTGCTTGAAGAACTTAGAGAGGTTTCCAAACTCTGAATGGCGGCCCGTCACCAACAGATAGCACGTTTCTACAATTCAAAGGTCAAAGTCAGGCGCTTCCGCCTAGGGGACTTAGTCCTCCGACGGGTCTTCCAGAACACGGCTGATCCAGGGGCAGGAGCGCTCGGACCCAACTGGAAAGGACCATATCGTGTGGTCAGGTCTGCCAAACTAGGCTCGTATCACCTAGAAGACCTCGAAGGCCGTCATCTCCCTCATTCTTGGAACGCCGAGCACTTGAAGGTCTACTACCCATGAGGAATTATCCTTTAAGGCTCATAATAAAGTGTATGCCTCCGAGCGACTAGCCCTTAAGGCTCTTAATAAAAGTTCTGATTCGGCTTCGGATGTTTACTCAACTATTGTTAGTACGAGTATGACCTAATGGTCCGACCCCCAAGGGGCCGGAACCTAATCCTACAAATATCGACACGGCATCCCTTTGAGGGAAAAAGCCTAATCATAATCCGACTCTCCAGTGAAGTATTCAGCTCGACATACGACAATGAAAAGCTCTCGAACTGAGCACTCCAAAAGATCGAACCCAACTAAGACTTGGGCCGATGATGCTCAGAAAATCAGCTAAGCAATAATGAAAGGGCTAGACCCGTAAAGAGGTCAGCTCGGCCACAAAACGACATTGCGAGTAAAAAATAGAAAAGTCCAAAAAAAATGTTTCTCATTAAATCCCCTCGGAGGGGTAAAAAGTACATCAACACAAATTAATATATCGACAGTCCAAAGATTAAAAAAAAAAAGAGAGAAGACAAGGCCTTCACGCTGGAGGAGGTACTTGGGCATCAGGAGCTTGATCCGACTGGGAGGCTTCGGCAGGGGCGTCTTCACGGTCCTCAGGAAAAAGAGGATCAAGGCTGAGGTCTGGGTATAGACCCAAGATCGCCTTGATACAAGCGTCGAAGCCGCGATTGTAAAACGTCGCTGCCTTGGTATCCCTCTCCTTGGAGGTTTTGAAGTCTTCAACTGCAGCGGCAACTGCCGCAGCCAAAGAGACCTCGTCCTTGGCCCGCTGAGCCTCCACGGCCTGAATCACGGCTCGGGTTCGTTCTTCAGCCGCCTCGGCCTTGGCGCGTTTTACGTCTTCACCTAGCCGAGTAGTCTCCATGGCCAACGAGTCGGAGTGAGCCCTGGCCCGGATCAGCTCGGCGGTCACTGCATGGCCACTCATCTTAAGATTGTCCGCCCTCTCCTGCAGGTGCAGTTCCCTAGCCTCCAGGTCGATGATGACTCCCTGCAGGCTGCTCACCCTAACCCTCTCGCCCGAAAGCTGCTGGTGCAGATCGATCTGCTCGGACTTCAAGGCCGCCGTCTCAGCCTGGAGAGCCTCGAACGCTGCCTCCCTCTGCCGATGCTCCCGCACTTTCTGCCGAATCGAGAGCAACACCGGGACGGCATGAACAGGGAACAAAGATCAGAACCTAAAAAATATATATATATAATGATATGGAAGAAAGGGAGAATCCTCTCGGAGATATACCATGTAGCACACGGAGAAGAAGTCGTTCAGAAAGCCGTCCTTCGAGCGGTCAAGGTTGCGAGCGATATCCTCCTCCTTAGCATGCTTGGCAGCCCACGGAGCCAAGCACGCCATATGATATCCCGGCTCGAACCTCTCACCGCTCGTGCCCACCTGGGCCGAGACCGCAGCCCCCTCGGCCCCTACCCTTCTATCGGTCGAGTTTTGACCCTCGACGCGGACATCTCATCCGATCTCGGGGGGGAAAGCATATTGTCGGCCATTCTAATGGCCTCCTCCCGTTCGGAGGAAGAAAGGATAGCGACGGGGGGCTCGGGGACTGCGGCAGAAGCCTCCCCGGTGGGGGGAACGATGACAGCAGGAGCACAAGCAACAGGGCTCGGAACGACCGGGGTGTCGGCCACGGTCGTTCGAACGAGCCCCAGAGGAGGAGATACCACTGGGCGCAAGACTGTCGAAGGAGCCACAACAGTGCTAGGGAGCGCCAAGGTCGGCACCACAGAGGTACAGCCGACTAGTCTCGGAGCTGGGGATGTTGAGGTCGGCGCAGCGGAAGATTCCCCCACGCGAGGGGAAACTGGCTTCTTCCGAGTGATCTTCACTCGGGGGGCTTCCTTCAGCAACTCCACCTTTGTCGGAGCTGCTTTCCTCTTCCGAGCGCCAGACGCTTCGGCCATGCCTGCGAAGGAAAAAGACTATCAGCTACTAAATCACCAAAGCGAAGTTCATTAAAGAGATTAGGGCATCTTACTGAGGGATGTGGGCAAAGGCTGGGACTTGCAAAGCCTGGACCAATCAGCCCAGGAGCGAAGCGTCTCCGATCGCGCTCTGGCCTTCACAATGCAGTTCTTCTGGTCTGAGTCGAGGAGCGGCAACCCCTTTGTGAAAGCTACAAAAGGAGATGCTTCAGTTGAAACGGGTGAAAACTAAGGCAGTAATGTAACCCGGATATTAGATGAAGTCCGACCTGGTATAGTAAAATGGGTTGGAATACGAGCCGTTGAGGTCCTTAGCTCGGCTGCTGGCGCCTCCCATTCGCCTGCCACCCATAACCACTTATTTTTCTAGTCCTTGTTAGAGGTCGGCAGGTTCATCACCAGTCCCGACCCTTTGCTCCCTCGAGTCACAAAATAGTACCATGGATCGTTGCTGTCATGCTTGACCAGGTACAGGCTCAGTAATTCCTCTGGGGTCAGCTCGGAGTTCCCGACTTGTCTCCAGATAATGTAGGCAGAAATCATCACCCTCCAGGCGTTCGGGGTAAATTACCCGGGAGCCAGCCCAAGGTGAACCGCAATCTTCCTGATAAAGGGGTGGAGTGGGAGCCAAACCCCGCACTGCAGCGCACAAAGGAAGATAGAAACTTCCCCTTCGGCACAAGCACCAGCCGCGTCCATAGGCCGAGAGGCCCTTATCTAAACGGAATTCAGGATTTGGAACTCCGTCCAGACCCACTCCATCTGAGATTCCAACATAACATAACCTCTTGGGACTACCTTCGCACCGTGCAAATTCGCAGGCATTTCTGTGGTAGTAGTGGTCTCGACTCGGCGGGCTCGAGTGGCCGTCTTCTTGCTAAGCTGCTTGGTTTTAGAGCCTAACATCTTTTGCCTCCGAGGCGGGGGGTATGGGAGAGTGGCTTCGAAAGGGCCTTCGGAGGCCCCACTCCCACTTTCAGAACTCCCCGGCTCGGAGTTATCGCCGTATTCATGAACCATCTCAAGGTCGGAAGACATGGCAGAAATAAGGGTGAAGATCAACGGGACTCACCGGGTGGCTGCCGGAAAATGCCTTCTACCGAAAATTTTGAATTCGGACGGAATCGCCTTGTTGGAAATCACCTCCTCCGGTATGCTCTTCTGATTCAGAATGTAAAGTGACGAACGAAAGATCGAGGCGCCTTATATAGGCGACAAAGAAATTCTGCATTGATGGCGAGCCTTAATGGTAGCAACCGAATTGGCACGAGCCGATCTTCGAGCACACATGACGGCATCGCATTGGAGGAGTACTAAACCGTTAGTACGACTCTGACATCGGGTAATGTGCCTTGATATGTGAAGCGACGTCCCAACAGTCGAAGCCGTCATGTACACGCCTCCTGAGGCCTGCGTGGCAACCTCCCATAGGCTGAGAGGAGATTCGGGATCGTAACCGTCGCCATGCATTAACCAAGGCGACCGATATGCTCACAATTCGAGACTCGTCATCATTGTAATAAGGGCGAGAGATTTCCTATACAAGTACTCTCCGAGCTTGCAAGGTCGAAGAGTAGGGGCTTTTGTTTTGAAAAATCCGAGCTCACAATACAACGCTGGTCCGATCGCCAGGCAGAGCCGAGGCGTGACTCTCCCGACCTGTTTCGAGACGCAACCCGTCCGAGCAGCCAACACGGCTAAGGTGCAGCTCGGGACAGTCCTCATATTCCGACCGGGTGACCTGCCATACCGTAACCGCACTCCACTCGACACGACCAGCCAGGCCAACTACAATGGGACCGGCTTAACAGGACGGATCAGACACAGTACTAGATGCTGATTCTTCACTCCGTGGTCTGATGGGCCGAGCCGAATAGTCCTTTACTCCGTGGTCGGATGAGCCGAGCCGAGTCGGTATTCAGACGCGCATACTTCGTTCGCCAAACATGGAAACTGCCACAACCGAACGTGGCCGATAACTTCGCTCGCAGATACGTACTACTCGCCGAATACGCTACACGATCAATATATTGCGGACAGTATCTCCACAATCCGGGAATCCCCCTGATTGTGCCGAGATTATCGGATCCGGACCATCTCAAAGGTAAGTATAAATAGCACATCACGTCATACCTACAGGTACGCGATATCGAGTTCTCCTCTACTCTCTACCTAGATCTCAATTCCCTTGTCCTGACTTAGGCATCGGAGGGTCCCCCGGCTTAGCCAGGGTCACATTTGCCCGTTTTCTCGGTGTAGGTTTCAGGGACTACACGTAGAGGGCGACGTGGAGAGAGGGCCGACCAGATTTTAACCTCAACATCTGAAATACATTAATTTGATGCATTTGCCCCCTTCTCCTATTTGGAAATGTTTTACATTATAAAGATTTTTTAATTATTATTAAACGAGGATAAAATTATCCTATTTAATTCAAATAAACTTAAGTACTTTAGAGAAAATTAAAATATCATTATTCTTTAAAAAAATGGATAAAATATCATCGTTCATAATAAAAAATAAAAAAACAGATAAATTCCTTATGTTGCCCTAGGAATATTTCAAATCAAGACTTCAATCCTCACGTCTTGGGCCCACTTGATTATCAGATCCATCTCAATTTTAGTCCCATGTTCTAAAATAAACTCTCAAAACCGATGGGCAAAGTAGATTTCTCGCAAACATGAAGGTAAGCCCCGGGAATTGTACAAGAGTCTTTGGACGCAACATGAAGTTCTAGCGCATGGATTTTGGGCAGGGCTCACTATGATGTTTGTGAGAAATCCAACACGTCCATCCATTCTTCAAGCTCTTCCAACACGTCCATCCATTCTTCAAGCTCTTTTAGGGACATTCAACCAAAATAAGGAGTATCCAAAACTCAAGTATGCCATACGAGATGACACAGTGGGAAAAGGAATGCCTACCGTTGAAACATTTCTAGACTCCACCTTAATGTTTAAATTTCATCCAAACTGTTTAGAAGGTCATTTTGACTGAGATGAAGTGAAAACGCTGTGAACTTAAACCAACGCAAAACTTTTGTGGCCATATAAATGTTTCAACGGTGGTCACAAAATCCCCACTATTTCCTATCATGTAGCTCATTTAAGTTTTGGATACATCTTATTTCTTATCATGTCGCTCATTCCACACAGTAGATTTAGACTTTAGACTTTAGATTTAACAAATGTGGCCTAAGTGATGGCCCTCAAAAAGTTTTTAATGGTAGATGCTCATTCAACACTGTTTCATGTAATGTGGTTCACTTGAGATCGGGATAGACCTCATTTTTGGTCTCATGCAATAAAATGATCTAGCAAAATAGATTGACGGCATGGATGAAATAAATACATCATGTTGGGGCCTACATAGCACCGACCACTAGGCATTGGCTGGTGGCTGGGGAAGTAGCCAATCCGTTTCCCGGATTGGCTGTTGTACCAGGCACCAGCTGTAGCTCTGTATTGGCATCGGCAAGTTTCATGGGTCCCATCATGTGGTATTTGTTATATCCAAACCGTCCATAAATTTTTTGAGCTTGTCATAAGTCTTGAGCCGAAAAATAAGATAGATCCAAAAATAAAGGGGACCACACTGCAAAAAGCAATGGGGGATTGAACGTCTACCATTGAAAACATTTTAGGGGTCACAGAAGTTTTGAATTAAGGGGATATGATTCATTTTTTGGCTAATTCTCTAAAATAATCTCGAAAATTTGAAGAACAATGTGGATATGATAAATACATCATTGTAAGGCCATGTAACTTTGATCTCATTTGAACCGTTAGTACAACAGGGAGAGCGAGGAGCGTCCAACTCGGATTTCCAGCCAAAGCGTTTCGCATGAAGTTCTTACACTGGGAATCAGGTGGGGCCCAGTGTCATATTTGTGAGAAATCCTCTCCATCTATCCGTTTTTTGAGTTCATTTAATTAAGAGATGAGGCCAAAAATAAACCGTATCCAATGGGCTGAAAATATGATAATTGAACGTCCACAGTTGAAATATTCGTGGGGCAAGAATGTTTTGAATAATGCTATTATTTGTGTTTTTCAGTTCATCACAGTACAAATGACGTTATTAACAGTATGGATGGCATGTAAACATTATTGTTGAACCTAGGGAGGTTTCAACGGTGGATATTTCCCTAACCACCTTTTCCTTTACAGCCCACTTGTGTATTGTATCCTGATCAAATTTGATTTCTACTCCTAAAATGAGCTCACAAAATGGATGGACAGTTGATTTCTGAAAAATATCACGGTGGACCTACCTAAGTTATAAGTGCAGAACTTCCTGCGAAAGCCATACGCGGCGAAGCGTCGGCGGTCCGTCTTCACGTATCTACAGGTATCGGAAACAGATTAGCTACTCCCCGGACATTTCAGTGCTCTGTGAGCCCCATCATGATGTATGTGTTTCATCCATTCCGTCTATATATTTTTACATATCTTTTTATAATATGAGACAAAAAATGAGGTATATCTCAATCTCAAGTAGACCACATTACAGGAAACAGCGTTAAATAAGAGTCGATCATTCAAAACATTTTGGGGGCCTTAAAAGTTTTGTATCAAGCTAATTTTTATTTTTCCCCTTAATCTGGGTTGCATGACCTAATCAACATATTAGATGTCAAATAAACTGTACAGTGAGCCTTAGGATTTTATGGTGGATATCCAATCACTATTATTTTCATGTCGTGTGGTCCACCTGAGATTTATATCCCTCTCATTTTTGGAATAAAATCCCTAAATTGATATTTAAAAATGGATGAACAAAATGGTGAAACACATATATCATGGTGGGGCCCATAGTCACAGAGCATCGGCCACTAGCCCTAGGCCGGTGGCAAGGGGAGTAGCCCATCTGAAGTAACTTAAAAGGATAATTTTGAAAGCAAAAATTTTTGTTTAATAAAAATTTCACGGAGCGCATTCAGTGTTCATCATTAAGCCAGAATCCTATTACGAAAATAATTCAGTGAAAAATCAACCAGTGCTTTCCTTCTTCAGCATTAACAATTTAACATTAACAAACACCACTAAACACGAAACTTTTCTTCAATTCCGCATTAAGTTCAAAAAATCAGCGTTAACAGATAGGCCCTCAGTTCAAGTCATATTGAGTTGTGTCAAGTTTCCTTACTGATACGTATCGTGAAGTAAAAATCGCACATATTTAATTAACTGTATAATGGATTGGTGGACATTTATTGGACGGCCACAATGAAAAATATTTAATGGCCATGCCTTCAACAAACAAGCGTCCACAAGTTAGAGATCACGATTGTTTAACAGACCTACTTTTGTGAGAGGGAGACTGACAACGACGATGGGTTCCACAGTTTAGTTGGTCTATGTATGCCAACTGTTGGTGTATTTTTATGGAACGGCTCCTCTGGATCGGATCTTCTTCCACCTGCACAAACAACACTCTCAAGGGGACCCTGGCTAGAGCCGGGGAGCCTCTGATGCTTAAGTCAGTCGTTTTCTCGATAGCAAAGGGGTTTTATGAGTTTTGTGTCTCGTACCTTTCTCTGTTGAAAGCTCCGATATTTATAGATCTTAGGAATCCTTATCATACGAGGATTCTTCTCCTGATTAACCGGAGATTTCACTGATTTCTCCCGATCCCGAGAATCTCGAGATCGAAAACCCGTATTCCTGGATTTTCGGAACGGTATTTGCATTGATACCGCCTTCTCTTGTCTCGGCTCAGTCGCTATCGACTCAAGGGGAGTCTCGGCCGAGTTGGGAACATAAGTTTTCTGCCTTCTCACGGATGGAATAGTTTCGGTGATTATCCATCGTCCTTCCTTACTCCGTGGCCGACAGAACCAATTCGTTAGGTCGGTTTTATTCTATCGGTCGGATGGCTTATAACATACTCGGCCTTCTGTAGGCTTATGCAGACGAGATTATCTCTCCGACAGAGTAACTTTAACCGTCTCTTGCTTATACCTCTCGGCCTATCCCTTATTCTCTCGGCTCTGACCGTTGTCTCGGACTCTTCGGGCGGCGTCAGCGGAGCCGACCTACTTAGAATCCGAGTATCCGGACTTGACATATTTTTCCCCAACAGTAAGCCCCCTTACTCCTTGTGTCGTTCGCGGCATCAAGGGGTAATGAGTTTCTAGGTCGGTTCGTATTAGAGTCCGAGGTTATGATGAGGCGTTTAATGCTTCTTGAGTCGTCTCTAACGTATGACGTTGCATTCCCCGAGGCCGCACGTACGGCCAGCCGTTAGGTCGTTCCGTCCGCGTATGAGATTTGAACGCGTGGCGAAGACATTACCGCTGTCAGTCAGCGTGCGCTATGTGTCGAGCGGGGGAGCCGAGACGAACGACGATTTGCTTTTTCATTTAAAGCCCTGCCACGTGGCACTGCTATAAAAAGGCCGGGCAGGAGGACTGTGTGAATTTTATTTTCGCGTTCCTCCCTCCCGCTGGTATCTGCTTCCAAGTCTTCTTTCTCTTCTTCCTTCTTCCCTCCGCTGTCATTTCTTGCTTCGTCAACTCCCTTTATGTTCGCTGTCATTTTTTTCCAGTGAGTTCTTTCTTCCCATCTCTTTAAACTGTAAAGGCTGCACGTGGCTCTTAGAGCCCCCGGGAGGGGATTTTTGGCAATGAGGGTGTGTCCCGACATCTTTGGGACGTTGCGGAACCGCCCTCCCTACTGACGAAGTTTGCCGTCAGCGCTGATGCCGCATTCCGGCTTGTAAGGGAGGCCGATAACTCATCAGCTGAATGCCCCGCTCAGACTAGTCCGTCCAGTGGTGGAGTGTCTCTGGTAACCCGTCCAAGGAGACCTAACCTTGGGATGGATCAGCAGGAGGAAGAAGAAGTAGACGACATTATTATAGGCGAAGGGGTGGATGTTACAAACCCCGTGAACCAGACTGTGGAAGCCTCTGAATCCTCTTCGAAGGGGGAAGAAGGTGAAAATGAGCCGAGTGGCCTCGTCGGCTCAATTTTAACCGAATCCGACCTAAACCGGATCAGGGCCAGATATCATGTCCCTGACTCGGTCGTACTCCATCTCCCTCGTTTGGGAGATTTGCCCAACCATCCTCCTGCAGGGATGGTCACAATTTTTCAAGTTGCTATGCAATGTGGCTTGCGCTTGCCACTTCAGCCCATTGCTCGTGATTTCCTGTCCCGAGTCAAAATAGCTCCCGGTCAAATTGTCCCGAACGCGTGGAGGAGTTTGTTCAGGTGTGCCGTACTGTGGGACAAGTTAGAACAGCCTCCGCTGACGGTCGACGAGTTTCTCTACCTCTACCAAGTCAGACCAAATCCAAACTTTTCTAGCATCTACTTCCTGAGTGCGTGGAGAGGCAAAGGGGGGTCTTTGATAACCGACCCACCCACTTCTAACAAGTACTGGAAGGAGAGGTGGTTTTGGGCTTGCGGTCAGTGGGAGTCGGCCGATACGTGGCCGTACGAGCCTCAAGTCTCTCGCACGTTCCGGAGAGCAGGTGATTCGGTGACCCGTCCCGATAATCTCTCTCCCTTTTTTTTTTAGCTGATCTGACCTCATAATGTCTTGCGGATATTTTGAAGAAGAGGGGAAAACTCGAGTCCGGGGCTCTAACTCGGATAAGAGAGCTGAGGAAGCTGAGCGCAGAGGAATGGTCTTGAAAGTTGCTGCTGCAACCCGAGCGCCTCCATCTCGCGGGTCTAGACTCATTCGTCTCAGGTAACTCGTCCCATTCTGCTTCGCCCTTTCGGTTTCCTGTCCAACACTTCACTCTTCTTTGCAGACCTTCCCGAGGCTCGTCCAATTCTCAGGTCGGCTCCTGCTTCTGATAGCATGGCCGGATCTCATCCATCCCTAAAGCCAATCTCCAAAGTGAGGGCCCCTCCGATGTCAGCTCTTTTATCAGGGTCTCGGCCCTCAAAGCAGCAGAAGACTACTGCAAAAGCTAAGGAACCAACTGCCTCACCTGCTCCCGCCTCTGTTGCCCCACAAGTGGTCGTGCTTTCTAACCCTGATGAGAGGATGGATGAAGCGGAGCCGAGCCTTCCGATCTCTCAGTCGGTTCCCGAGCCAGGACCCGTGGTGGAAGAGGCCCCGAGGCCGAGAGAGGTACCTTATGTGGAGTCTTCGAGAGGAGAGACGACTCAACAGGAGTCTCCCTTAGCCAAAGTCATCTCGGAGATGATTCCTTGGACTCTCGCACATGGGGGCGAGAAAGACTTCGCCAGCTACTACAATGCCCCTGCTGTGCAGACTCTCGGGCATACGGCGAGGTTGCTTTTTGAGGTAAAATCCTCTCTCTACTTTTCCATTATTTTTGACTACATCCTTGTTCATAACTCAGTCTCCTGCCCGCAGTTGGCTCCTCGCCTTGTCAAAGCCTGCTCGGAGCTAACTGCTACTCAAAAACTTGCGGCCGAGACAGAGACTGCAAGGAGGGTCGCAGAGAGATTGTCGAGGGTCACATCGGCATCATGACCGGTGATTTGTCAATCGCTCGGAAGGCGGCAAAAGATGTCAGGATGGTTCTTGAAGGAGCCAAAGCTAACAATGCCCACTTGACCTCACTTCTGAAGGAGGCTGAGGAAAAGTATCAGCATCTTCTCCGTGTTCACAACGCCTGCGAGGGCACTCTCGCCCGGGCTAAGGCTGAGGCCACGGCCCTCATCCATGAAGCGTAAGAAGAGACCCACCGAGCCAAGGAGGCAGAAGAGCACGCCATAGACCCCTTTCTTCAGTCACCAGAGCTTGTAGAAGAAAGGGACCGCTTACCAAGGCGGTTACAGGGCTTACGTTTTGGAGATGAAGGTTACCTTCCCCAACCTTGATCTCTCTGCCTTCGATGCCGACAGTCCTGAGGCCGAGGCTACCGACGACGACGCTACTGACGGGGGAGCCCCTGCTGCTGCTGACGGGGTCGACCCTTCCGGGACTGCATGAAGAACGGTCCTTGACCGAGGGAGATAACTCTCTCTGTCGTCCATTTTTCATGTATCTTTAGCCTAATCTGTAACCTGACGTTAAACACTTTAGAAAAAATGGAATTTCTTTGTTTTTATTGAATCGACTTCAATTACATCTCTCTTCCATTATTCTTCAGCACTTTCTATTCTGTTTCACGGGTAATAGACCTTGAGATGTTCGGCATTCCACGGATGAGGCAACAGTTACCCATTTAGGTCTTCCAGGCGATACGTCCCAGGGCGGATAGTGCTAGAGACGACATAGGAACCTTCCCAATTGGGTCCCAATGTGCCCGCCCTAACTTCCTTCGTGTTTGGAAATGTCTTTCGGAGGACAAAATCACCGGCTCGGAATCGTCTGACCTTGACTCGTCTGTTGTAAAACCGAGACACTTTCCTCTGTCGAGCCATCATTCGTAATCGAGCTCCTTCTCTTCTCTCTTCCAACAGATCGAGTCTGACTGACAGAAGTTCATCATTTTCTTTTTCATCGAATGTATTGACTCGGGCCGAGCTAATACCGATCTCAACTGGGGCCACAGCTTTTGAGCCAAAACAAAGGGAGAAAGGAGTTTCTTCCGTGGCAGTCCGAGCTGTAGGTCGATAGGCCCACAATATATTCAGGAGTTCCTCTGCCCATGCTCCTTTTGCTTCATTGAGCTTCGTTCGGAGATGTTGCTTTATAATTTTGTTGATGGCCTCGACCTGTCCATTTGTCTGAGGATGATGAGGTGAGGCATACACATTTCGTATCCCGAGATTGCTGCACATCTCGCGAAATTGCTTATTATTGAACTGCCTCCCATTGTCGATAATGATGGTCCGAGGTATTTCGAACCGACAGATGATATTTTTTCAAACAAAGCTAGTGATCCTCTGCTCGGTAATCTTCGCTAATGGCTCAGCCTTGGCCCACTTCGTGAAATAGTCTACTGCAACCACAGCAAATTTGGTTTGGCCCTTCCCCAGAAGGAAGGGTCCAATGATGTCGATCCCTCACTGTGCGAAGGACCACGGTCCGAACATCGGAGTGAGTTCCTCGGGGGGTTGTCTCGGGACAACCGCAAATCGCCAACATTTGTCACACTTTTGGACGAACCTCTTAGAATCATGTTGTATCGTCAGCCAATAATACCCTTGCCGTAACACTTTGTTGGCGAGCGAACGTCTGCCAGAGTGATTCCCACATATTCCTTCATGTACCTCCCGTAAGACATAGTCGGCTTCATGGGAGTCCACACATCTTAATAGGGGAGTGTGAAACCCTTTCTTGTACAGTAAACCATTCAAGATGGTATAACACGACGCTCGTAACTTTAGACGTCGTGCCTCGGCGCGATCCTCTGGTAGTTCTCCATCATCGAGATAATGAACGATTGGATCAAACCAAGTGGGTTCCAACATGATAGGAAGTATGGCCGAGTCTGTAGCCGAGTCTGTCGCCTCATTTATACTCGGTTTTACAACAAACTCGATCGGAACCGACCGAGGTATGGTGTGTTCGTCGGCTGAAGCGAGCCTGGCTAACAAGTCAGCTTTGGCATTGTCGGCCCTGGGTATCCGAATAACTTTGCATTCCTGAAACTTGTTGATTAATTCTTTTACTTTTTCCATATACGCCTTCAATTGTTCTTTTCGAGTTTGATAAACGCCAAAAACTTGGTTGACGACCAACTGCGAGTCACTGAAAATGTTGAGATAAGTGACGCCTAAGCTTGCGGCGAGTCTAAGGCCGAGTAACAAGGCCTCGTACTCTGCTGTATTGTTCGACGCTTGAAATCCAAGTCACAAAGCATACTGCATACAAGTTTGATCGGGAGTTTCTAATACCACCCCGGCCCCACTTGCTTTGGAGTTGGATGAACCGTAGACGAATAGCTTCCAGGATGTCGGGTCAGGCGAGGGGTCGAGAGAGGAAGAAGCCACTGATTCAGTAACCTTCTCAGAATCATGTGTTGTGTAATGGTTGGAGGTTACTTCAACAAGGAAATCAGCAACAGATTGTCCTTTTATAGTCATTCTCGACCTGTACTGTATGTCGAATTCACTTAATTCGACAGCGCACTTTGTAAGTCGGCCGGAAGCTTCTGGCTTTTGAAGAATCTGGCGCAGCGGTAAGTCGGTCACAACAATGATGGTGTGAGCTTGAAAATACGGCCGGAGTCGCCGTGAAAATACAACCAGAGTTAAGGTTACTTTCTCGAGCTGAGGATACCTCATCTCTGCCGGTAGTAAAGCTTTGCTAACATAGTATACTGGCAGTTGCCTCCTTTCGTTCTCTCGTATTAAGGCTGAGCTGACTGCTGCATCGGAGACAGCTAAATATAATAATAAAGCTTCTCCTAGCTCGGGCTTAGACAGCAGTGGTGGGGACCCGAGGTGAGTCTTCAGTTCTTGAAATACTTTTTCACATTCGTCCGTCCACTCCATCATCTGTTGTCCCCTTAATTGCTTGAAGAATGGGAGACATTTATCTGTGGCTCGGGATAGGAAGCGGTTAAGCGCGGCTACTCTCCCTGTCAACCTTTGGATGTCTTTGATTGTTTTCGGAGACTCCATATCAAGTAAAGCTTTAATTTTCTCGGGATTCGCTCCAATTCCTTGCTGGCTAACGAGAAAATCGAGGAATTTTTTCGAGCTTACACCAAAAGCACACTTGCTTGGATTCAACTTCATTCCATACTTACGTAAGGTCAGGAACATTTCTTCCAGGTCCGCCACATGGTCGGCTGCTTGTACACTTTTGACGAGCATATCGTCGATATATACTTCCATCGTTCGGCCAATTTACCAAGCGAACATTTTGTTCACTAACCTCTGATAGGTTGCCCCAGCATTCTTCAAACCAAACGGCATCACTCGGTAATAATAAAGGCCTTTGTCAGTGACAAAGGTAGTTTTTGATTTATCATTTTCGTGCATTACAATTTGGTTGTAGCCTGAGTAAGCATCCATAAAACTAAGCAATTCATGGCCCGCAGTACTGTCTACCAGTTGATCAATGCGAGGAAGAGGGAAGCTGTCCTTAGGGAAGGCTTTGTTCAAATCTGTATAATCTATACAGACTCGCCACTTCCCATTGGCTTTTTTCACAAGTACGACATTGGCTATCCACTCTGAATAGTATATCTCCTCGACGAATTTGGCTTTAAGGAGCTTTCAAATTTCTTCTTCAATGACAGCGTACCGTTCCGGGCCGAGAGGGCGATGCTTCTGTCGAACGGGCTTGTAAGTCGGGTCGATGTTGAGTCGGTGCGTAATGACCGAGGGATCGATCCCCGGCATATGTTCGTGGCTCCAAGCAAATATATCAGCGTACTGCCGAAGTAAGGCGATCACTCGTTCCCTAAGAGGTGGACTCAGAGACGAGCCGATCTGCACTACTTTCAACGTGTCTGTCTCGGTTAATGGTTCCGAGACGAGTTCTTCCATCGGTTTTCCTCGTTCATGAGATTCGATTCGAGGGTCGAGCGATTTGATCATCGATACTTCCGTCGGCGCCTTGACTGTGGTGGCATAGCATCTTCGAAAATCTTGTTGATCTCCTTTCACAATTTCTACTCCCGACTCAGTCAAAAATTTCATGGAAATGTGATAAGTGGATACCACAGCTTGAAGGAGGCTCAATGAAGGTCGACCGAGTATAGCATTATACACCAATGGTTGGTCCACAACCAGGAAGTCAACCATTGTTGTTGTCTGATGAGGTGCAAACCTGACAGTGAGTGGTAGTGAGGCGATTCCCTCGGGAAGTACCTATCCACCCGAGAATCCTATCAGTGGGGTTCGGACCGGCCGTAGGGTCGATCGTCCGATGCCCATTTTGTCGAATGCTTGGGTGAACAGTACATCCGCCGATGAGCATGTGTCCACCAATATTCGGAACACCTTTCTGTTGGCGATGGTGAGAGCAACAACAAGTGCATCATCATGGGGATGATGAATGCCTCGGGCGTCATCCTCAGTGAATGAGATGCAATATCGTTCTCTCTTCTGCTCCTTGGAAGGTCGGGACGGCAAAAGAATTTCAGACTCCGGGCGATCGATGCTTCTGGCGTGATTTTTCCTGGCGTTATTTGAATCTCCGCCGCCCTGATGTCCTCCAATGATCGTTCAGATTTCTTCCGTGGGACGATCTTCACTTGTTCCTGCTGGAACACCAAACCCTTCTGTATGTTCTCTGAGTCGGCCTTCTTTAATTAGCCGCTCGATCTCATCCTTCAACTGGAAACAGTTACTCGTATTGTGACCGTGATCACGATGATAGTGGCAGTATTTGTTCTTGTTCCGTCGATTCGGGTTCCCTCGGAGCTTTCCGAGCTAGTTGACGAAACCTTCGTTCTTAATTTCCATCAACACTTGTTCCTGAGATTTGTTAAGGGGGGTGAATGCAGAAAATCTCCCGTCGAGTCGCTTTCCTAACCTACCATCGTCTCGTGTCCTGTCATCTTTTCGCTTCTTCCCCCTGGCTAAGTCAGCTTCTTTCTTGGCTGGCTCTTGAGCCGAGGGCTTCGCATTCTGGACCTTCTCTCGTAGGAGTCGGGTTTCTTCAGCATCGGCGTATTTGTCCGACCAAACCATGAATTCGCCAAGGGTCTCGGACGGATTCTTGTCCAATGACCCCAAAAAGGGTTTATCTCTCACACCTTGCATGAGAGCGTTAAGAGCTGTCTCCTTAGAATGCTTTCGAACCTACAGAGATTCGAAGTTGAAGCGCTTGATGTAGTCCTTCAACAGCTCTCCTTCCTTCTGAACTATGTTGTTTAGATGTGCGGGCGGCCTTAGCTTCTTCTTTCCGCCGATAAAATTATTGAGGAAGGCGTCACTGAGCTCGGCGAACGACGTGATTAACCTCGGTTTTAATTGCTTAAACCAAAGTCGGGCCACATCAGTCAGGGTAAGAGAGAAGGCTCGACACATAACAGCATCCGAGGCATCGTGCAACTCCATATAGGTTCTGAAGCATTCAAGATGCTCTGTCGGATCGGTTTTGTCGAAAAAGGGAATTATCTGAGGTAGACGGAACCTTTCCGGCAACCGCGCCGGCATCACTTCGTCCACAAACGGAGAAGCCTTTTCCTCAGATTTCCTCGAATTTGAGTTCCGACCGTGCTTCATGCCCGTCATCTCTTTCTCCATCTTTTCACGGACCTCGTTCTTGGAATCTTGCATATCGGCTTTCCAGGGCTCCGTACTTTCCGCCGTTTCTTCTACAGGGAGCCGAATTCGCCTCATCTGATCTATTCTATGTCGCAGATCAGAGGGAGGTAAAACGGCCGTTGCAGAGCGAGCCGGCGCTGGCTGACTTAGTCCTTGATGCTGACTCGGTCCCTGGGGTTGAGTCGGCTGTCGAGGCGACTGTGGAGCAGCAGGCTGTGCTACAGATGTTGGCGGGAGAACCTGTGCCGACTCGTGACTCTGCTGCATCTGCTGATTACACAGTTGTTCCAGCATGTGTTTCATAACTGCCATCTCGGAACGTATCTCTTGGACTTCCCGATCCAAGTGCGCGTTCCCTCGGCTAGGCTGGCTGGTAGTCGCAGGCGGTGCTGTTGGGGGAGCTCCCTGAGCTGTGCTAGCAGCGGCCTCCCCCACTTCATCTGGATCCGTCGTCCTAGTTCTCGTCATTCAATAGATTGCATAAAACGGCTTTTTGTCCGTTCCCACAGACGGCGCCAAACTGTTGGTGTATTTTTATAAAATGGCTCCTCTGGATCGGATCTTCTTCCACCTGCACAAACAGCACTCTCAAGGAGACCCTGGCTAGAGCCGGGTAGCCTCTGATGCTTAAGTCAGTCGTTTTCTCGATAGCAAAGGGGTTTTATGAGTTTTGTGTCTCCCACATTTCTCTGTTGAAAGCTCCGATATTTATAAATCTTAGGAATCCTTATCATACGAGGATTCTTCTCCTAATTATCCGTAGATTTCACTGATTGCTCCCGATCCCGAGAATCTCGGGATCGGATACTCGTATTCCTGAATTTTCGAAACGGTATTTGCATTGATACCACCTTCTCTTGTCTCCGATCAGTCGCTACCGACTCAAGGGGAGTCTCAGCCGAGTTGGGAACATAAGTTTTCTGCCTTCTCACGGATGGAATAGTTTCGGTGATTATCTGTCGTCCTTCCTTACTCCGTGGCCGACAGAACCAACTCGTTAGGTCGGTTTTATTCTATCGGTCGGGTGGCTTATAACATACTCGGCCTTCTGTAGGCTTATGCAGACGAGGTTATCTCTCCGACAGAGTAACTTTAACCGTCTCTTGCTTATGCCTCTCGACTTATCCCTTATTCTCTCGGCTCTGACCAATGTCTCGGACTCTTCGGGCGGCGTCAGCGGAACCGACCTACATATAATCCGAGTCTCCGGACTTGACATATTGTCACGCCCCAAACTCGGAAACCGGGCTCACAAAATTCCCGATCGCCGAATTCGGTGCCGACAGCCTCCGTAGTACCCCATTCTCGGCTCCTAGCATTCATATGCCAGATTCCGAACCTGGGTTCCTACAAGGAGGATTTTTTTTTTTTGTACATTTAACTAGTAATAAGCATAATCGCAAAATCACCCGATTCACAAAGGCAACATCATCATCACATATCCACTAATATAATCATTTGAATACAATACTGAAAGGGGAATACATAAATAGAGAATCAAGCTCCAGAATACCACTGCACGCTCCAAGCTCAACACTGCTGCAGCCTAACATCACCTGCACGCATCTATCGTGCATAAGCTTATAGAAAGCTTAGAGGGTGGTGTAAGTGTGTGCACAAGGTAAGTGCTAAATAATCAGTACAATGCTATAATCATACAATACCGAAAAAAAATTGGTAATCCATAAACCCTACAATGTCTAAATAAGCAGAAACACTAACAAAAGCAGGAATTATCAGAATAAGCAGAACTACTGACAAGATATAAATCATACAATAACAGAGTAAGAGGAAGTACGAACAAGTTAATAAGTAAATCAATAGCAGAATACGCAATATAGAACAGCTATGCAATAAGGAGTAATAAAGAGTTAGATATCAATGCCGAGGATGCAATGCAATACACAAATCCTGCTTAGTCTGCCTAGGCCATATGAGTGCAGAAACATAGGAAATCAAAATGCCATATACCTGCAAATGTAATGCAATATGCGATGCGAATGGAATGGCCATGCTGGAGTGTGAAGTCGGGATGATAGTACATAGTATCGCAGGCTACGGGGTCCACCATAAGGGGCTTCTATCCCAACCAGTCCCATACCTAAATTTGGATAGTCAGACTCATCATGGTAAACTCCTGATCTCAGGTTAGTCGCGCGCCCAACCGAAATCTTTGCCATAACGAAGGTACACAACAATTAGTTGCGCACCACCAGCCCGAGTGGATAGTGAATGAATGAATGAACGAGCATGCAAGTCCTACTCAATAAGTCCACATATCAGTACGGTTCCTCTTTGGAAAATCACCGGGGTCTATTACACTCCATACCAGATTGCCGCCCCATCGCGCGCAACAAGGTGAGTGAAAGAGACCTCACTATCCGCCTGCCAATATCGGGCCCGGCTCGTCAATAGCGGACCCATTCCTCGAGCTGGTCAAACTCAGCCTAGCATTGCCCCCTCCTCTCGGGCAGGTAAGGCCGCACCCCCTTCCAACCGACCACGACACAGTGGAGAGCGCAGCCATCTGGTAACCGGCACTCGGCGCTCATCTACCCACTCGGTCTAGACGTTGGAGCAACCTCTGGAACCAAGAGGGTTTAGGGACTTTCACCCAGGGATATCTATAGCACCCCATGTAGAACAGATTTCTGGTGTCCCATATGGCCATCCACGATAAGCATGTGGAGGCTACAGCCCTGATGTCGCTAGGGCATACAGTAATCACAACACACAGTGCAAGATGCATGAGTCATAAAATCCAGTCATACATCAATCCTGCGCATATCGTGCGCTCATGCGAGATAACCTCCGTCTATCAAGGAGTCTCATATCATCCTACCCAATGACATATGCAATGGTCAATCACATCTCATAACAAACATGCAGATGATGCGTATGGGCATGTATCATGATGCTATGCTGACACATACTCATAGTCAGTATCAACAATCGGCCTCGACAATGTGTACATTTAACCAACATTGCCCCAAGGAATGAGCCACATAAATTCAAACATATAATGGGCCCGCGACCTCACACAACGGCCTAATATACAACACAATGGGACTTACTCAAGGGTTACATGTACACAACAGGTGGGCCCTGCTCATGGGCCTAACATACATCACAATGGGCTCTTTCGCCTGGCCCCCAAGTGCATCACAATGGGCCTCATCACCTAGGCCTCAATATACATCACATTGGGCCTTAGACACGGGCAGAATACACATCACGTCGGGCCTCAAATATGGGTCGCATGCACATCACATTGGGCCCCTACAATCAAAATCACAATCGGCCACGACAAATCAAGATCGGTAATCAGCCATCAGAATCGGTAATCGACCTCGATCGATGATCGGCAATCGGCCATCATAATCAGTCACGTCACTCGGAACAGGCAATCAGTCAGGATAATCGACCTCGATCGCTAATCGGCAATCGGTCAGGGTAATCGGCCTCGATCGCTAATCAGTAATCGGTCAGAATAATCGGCATCGATTGCTAATCGGTAATTGGTCAGGATAATCAGCCATCAGAATCAGTAATCGGCCTCGATCGATAATCGGCATCGGCCATCAGAATCGGTCACGTCACTCGGAATTGGCAATCAGTCAGGATGATCTACCTCGATCGCTAATCGACAGTCGGTCAGGATAATCGGCCTCGATCGCTAATCGGTAATCGGTCAGAATAATCGGCCTCGATCGCTAATCGGGAATCGGTCAGGATAATCGGCCATCAGAATCAGTAATCGACCTCGATCGATAATCGGCATCGGCCATCAGAATCGGTCACGTCACTCGGAATCGGCAATCAGTCAGGATAATCGACCTTGATCGCTAATCGGTAATCGGTCAGGGTAATCGGCCTCGATCGCTAATCGGTAATCGGTCAGAATAATCGGCCTCGATCGCTAATCGGGAATCGGTCAGGATAATCGGCCATCAGAATCAGTAATCGACCTTGATCGATAATCGGCATCGGCCATCAGAATCGGTCACGTCACTCGGAATCGGCAATCAGTCAGGATAATCGACCTCGATCGCTAATCGGCAATCGGCCATAAGAATCGATCACGTCGCTCGAAATCGGCAATCAGTCAGGATGATCGACCTCGATCGCTAATCGACAGTCGGTCAGGATAATCGGCCTCGATCGCTAATCGGTAATCGGTCAGGGTAATAAGCCTCGATCGCTAATCGGTAATTCGGCCACGACAAACAGAATCGAACTCGACAAATCGGAATCGGTGAGAATGGGCCTAACAAGGCCTAAGGGAAGGTCGCAATGTGGACATCCAACCATCATTGTCCATCAACGTGGACATTTAACCAACATTGCTCCCAGGGAGTGGCCCATATAGGGCCGAATATACGGTGGGCCTCCAGCCTCACACAAGGACCTTATTATATACATCATCATGGGCCTTACCAAAAATCACGAACACATCGCAGTGGGCCGCATGATATGGGCCTAATAGGTGGGTCACAAATGCATCAATGTGGGCCTCACAGATGTGCCACAAGTATATCAAAGTATGCCTGATGGATGGGCAACAAAATACATCAAAGTGGGCCGCATCAATGGGAGCTTGGATTACATCTAAAATCACTTCGATAGGTGCAGGTGCAACATGTGTATCACTGTACACATCATTCTATGGAGCACATGACACCTCAATGATGATCAGCACTGCCCAAACATTTTCCAGGTAAAACCGCACCATCAAAACATTTCCCATGTAAAGGAGCGCTGACTAAACATGGTCCATATAAATCAATGCTATCCGAGCATTGTCCAGCACTGTCAGCACCTATCCAACTGCTAGACAGCGTGTACAATATGCGTATATCATGGTCAGGCCCACACAAATGGGCGGTGTGGATCAAACATACATCTCATGGGTCCCACTGTCCTATCTATAGACAGTGCAGATGAAATACATCTAGTAACATCCCACCTGATTGGATGGCTGGTTGTAAAATAGATGGACGGCGGAAATGCCAAATAGGTGGACTCCGTGGGTCCATACGTCCAGGTGGTCCCCACTGTCCAGATCATTGGACGGTATGGATAACACATACAACACGTGTGGGTCCCATATGGAATACTGGTGTGAATTCAACACAAGCCCCATGGTCAGACCCATGGAACTCACTGGCGTCATCAACAGGGAGGCCCACCGTCCATAATAATAAAAATAATCAAAATAAATAAATAAAAAATATGGAAGGCTGGGATGTAATACATGTATCAAGGTGGGTCCCATGGACGGTGCGTATTCAACACATAAAATAGGTAGGGCCCACCGCTGCTGGATGGTGTGGCAGGTGGATCTCACAATGGACAGTGAGGATGAAACACTTACATCATAGCAGTCCGTCAGACGGACGACGTAAATAAAACATTCAATTCATGTGGGTCCCACTATCGCTATCTGGACGGTGGACTACATGGATGAGCATATGCATCAAGTCAAGATAGGGCCACCGTCCAGATCTTGTGGGCCACGTCAAAATGGATGGGCAGTGGGGACATAAAACACGTGTCAAATGGTGGGTCCCATGCGTCAGTGACGGACGGAATAGATAAAACACTTGCATTACGGTGGTGGCCCACCAAGTGAACAGTCTAATTTCTGAGGTAGGGCCTACATAGCACCGTCCAGCAACTGGACGGTGCAGGTACAAACATGCATGATGGTGAGGTCCATACATCAAGAGATGGATGGCGTGAATATCTCACATGCACCATGAGGGACCCACGTGTGTAGAAAACACACTCATCCAGTGGGATGCATGGCCAAATGGCTTGGCTGGTCAGAACCATCACGGTGGAGACCCACCGTCACTACCATAGACGGTGTGGATAAGAACATATACATCAAGGTGGGTCCACCCCACACGTGTGGGATGGGCTCACGCATCCAGATATGGATGGATGGAGTGATCAAACACATATATCACCATGGACCACACCATCCACAGCTGAACGAGTGGATAATACATACAATCAAGGTGGGTCCCCGTCCTAGCTAGACGTGGAGACTCCACACGTGCAGGGGGGGGGTAGATCCCACACCCTAGGACGGACGGTGTATATTAAATATACACATCAGGGTGAGTCCATGTACACATGGCCCACCCATCTGCATCAAGATGATATTTGTACTTTCTCTTCGTCTAGATGAATGGTAGGCTGCATCAAACGCTAAGGTGGGTCCCACACGAGGCCACCATCATAAGTAATAAAATATATTATAATAATGTTTATTATGATTATAATCATCCGCTCCCAACCAATGAACAATACGGATGTAACACATCAAACAAGGCAGGCCGCACACGTCCAACTGTTGGACGGTGCAGGGTAAACAGATACGTCAGGGCGGGGCCCCTGATCTGAGCGGTCTGGATCATGCACATGGCATATGGACTTCACATGGATGAAATGCATATATAAAAGGTCGGTCCACACATGTGGGACCCACCATCTACAGCATAAAGATGGTAATTGTGTTATGCCTTAGGCTGCTGGACGCCCAATGACTGGACATGCAGCACCTGCATTACTGCGAGGTCATGTACGCACGGTCCACCAGCCACGCACATCGAGCTGGCCCCACGTCCAAGTGTCGAACAGTGTGGATGTCACATGTATAGCACGTGGAGTCCATGAATCAAGCCAATATTTGCATTTCCCTCTAGCAGGGCCTGCCCAAACGAGCAGTAATGTGTCTACTACGTCGGCTCTGGTTGGGTCCACTTGGTTGGATGGTGTGGATTAAACCCATCATGGTAGGCCACACAAACACACATCACACAAAATGACAAGAGAGAGAGAGAGAGAGAGAGAGAGAGAGATAGACCGGATGGTGATGGAGGGACCCCACCACTATGGGCCCGTCCTTAATACAATACATACATCAAGAGGGGTCCCACTACATGTGGGCCCTCAAATCACAAAATCGACAGTAAATCACCCACAAAACAAAGGAAAAATAGAGGGAGAAAGGAAGAAAGAAGCACCCACCTTTGATCGCCTATTCCTTCTTCCTTTTATGCACTCTAGAGCTCCAAGAAGTCATTTTTAACGGTTGAGATGGTGATCCAAGGGTTGGATTTGATGGTAGGAAGGTGGGTCTCACCTAGCTTCTCCATGGAAGCCATGGATGGTTTCTTGCTTGGAGGATGAAAGAGAGAGAATGAAAGAGAGAGAATGGGAGAGAGAGAGAGAGGGATGGGTATGAGTGATGGGTGATGTGTACTTGACATGTAAGGGATGGGTTTGTAAGAGAGAGTTGACTTTAGGGGAGGGGTGGTTGTACTTGACATGATGTAGTGATTGATGGGATTGATGGGATTGATTTGACATGTCCTCTCTTGGATTTTGCAATTGCGCGGTGTTTTCCTCGAACCGAACGCGGGCCCACATCTCCTGGCCTGGATATCGCCTCGGCGCGCCAGACGTGGCATCGGAACCGCGGCGACGGCGCGGTCGCTAGGGTACAAGTCTCGGGTTGAGTCGACTCGAGTTGACGGCGTATGAATCAGGGTCGCGCGCAATGCCGGTTAAGGGTCGAAGGTTGCCGAAATTCGACCGGTAAGACCGCGGAAGTCTACGGAACGGTACGGACTAAGATACGGGTCTTACACATATTTTCCCCAACACCAACAATACAATTTCTGAGTGCCCGTGTATCAAGCGTCACACTCACCCAGAGCACCGAATAACTCCCCTTTCTTTTACGTGGACGGTGAAATCATGTCCATGAAAGATCTCAGCCGAAGAATGCGGATCTGTCGATAGCTCATTTGTGGCCATATCACGGCCAAATGACTGGTCCAGATCTTATGCACGGTGGCACGTGTAAGGAGATAAAAAGGTAAGCCAGGATCCCTTTGTCTTAGGTACTGTTTGAAAGGAATATATACGGATCTGGCACGAATTAATAATTGTGCACGTATGTTGCAACCTCCACATTCTTTTCTGGGCCCCAGCGTGCATTGTCGTATGCTTTTCTGTTCGTTAGATGAGAAGGGAATCCAATGCGCTTATGTGAGAAATATGGAAACGGATTGGCTACTGCCCCTGCCACTAGCCAACAATGGGGTCGGTGCTCTGTGGACTCCAACATGATGTATGTGTCTCATCCATGCCGTCCATCCATTTTTTCATATAATTTTATGCTATGAACCTAAAAATGAGATATATCAAAATCTCAAGTGGGCCACACATTATTGATTAAACTGTCACCATTAAAAACTTCTCAGGGATGTGAAAGTTTTGGATCAAGCTGATATTTGTTTTTTTTTTCCTTCATCCAGTTCTGTAAGACCTAATCTACAGGCCGGATGTCAGCATATGGTAGACGTTCAATCACTACTGATTTCCCATGGTGTGGTCCACCTGAGATTTTGATCTGCCTCATTTACGTAATAATTTATTAAAATAACGTGTAAAAATAAATGGACGATATGTATAAAACACCTAGATAATGGCAGTCCAACATAACACCAACCAGTAGCTACCTTGCAAGTGGCATCACTGGCCAAACCGCGTCCGAAAAAGATGCAGCAAGTGCCACTTAACCTACGTCAACGTGGGACACGTGTACCAGATTTAAGAGACTAGTGGGTGGACCTTACTTTGTAGATGCTTGGACGGGAACGCGGATTAGCTAATGACAGGTTGAATAGCGAGACTAGCTACTGAAGTGACCTCACCTGGTTACGTGGGTCCCACCATGATGTATTTTTTTATATCCACACCGTTTATCCATTGTGAGAGATTATTTTAAGGCATGAGACATAGAATGAGTTAGATCCAAATCTCGAGTGGACCCACCATAGAAAACTGTGGAGAGAGTCACGCCTACCATTAAAAGCTTCTAAATACCACAAAAGCTACTAATCAAGCTAATAATTGTGTTTTCCCTTATTTAATGCCTGTGTTAACTTATGAACAGGTTGGATATCAAATAAACATCATGGTCCACCTTAAGAAGGTTTCAATGGTGGGCGTCACTCTCCCCACTGTTTAATATGGTGGGTCCAACTCAAGCTTGGATCTCCCTTGTTCTTTTGATTATGCCTTTAAATGATCTCTTCAAATTGTTAGACAGTGTGGATATAACAGATACATCCTCATTTCCTGTCACCATAGACGGGACTCCCGATTCCGCGTATCTCCGGCTAGTTGAGGGGCGGGAATCACGGAGATAACAAGGTGACGTCAGTTCGGCGGCAAGTCTTGCTACTGTAGCTAAGCCACTTTCCTTGGACCAGAAAACGTGCGAAGCGGATTGCCTGGTGACCAAACTCTGTCGGGGTCATGATGTGTGTTTCATCTACGCGTCTATCTGTCTTGGGCTTCCATCCATTTTGCTTACTCATTTTAAGCCATGAATCATATAAAATTTAAGTGTATCACATCATATGATAATTATGCGCACAATTGAAACATTTCTAAAACTCGGATTCTCTTTTGTATTCTTTTTTATTATATAGAATTTTTTCTAAGAAAATAAAAGAACTACTATGTTTCAAACAAATCAAACCTTCCAAGCTTCTCATGTAATCAGTACATAAGTTCTATCTGACATTGATGAAGTAAAAACACAAATATCATCTTAACCTGACTTGTATGGCCCCAGAAGATTTTAATTGTGGTTGCTTAATCTCCATTGTTTCGTTTGGTGGGGTTCACCTTAGATTTGGATATGCTTCACTGAGATGGAAAAATGGATGGAAGGTATGAATGAAAAAACCGTGATACCATTAACATTGGTCACTGGCAATAGGCTTCGGAAGATGTTGGTCGCTTTTATATATATATATATATATATAAAACTAACTTTGCTAAGCACATGCGGGTGCACTAAGGCTCATGTACATGCTGCACGTGGTAACATGGCACCATCCATCCTAGATTCAATCCATCCATCAGAAATATACCACTATATTGATTCCCTAGGCCAAGAGTCAGGTTGATCTACTAGTCAAATGGGCTACAGTTTGAAAAACAAAATGAACGGCTCCGAAAGACTTGACTGAAGTTTTCTAACCCGTCCAACGGTTTCCAATGTTGGGGCCCACATGCTGATTTGGACGTAATTTTAGTTTTGGGAAAACATATACAAGGTTGGAGCGACCTAATGGATATATTAGATCACGCACTTATGTGCCATGACGTCACATGTGTTGCATGTAGACAAGATTTATTGCACACGTGTGTTCTTAGGAAAGGTCTTTTTCTGACTGTCATTCTCTATGTAAATGTCTGTATGGCTGTAACACTCTGGATTTTTGCCAACTTGGGATTAGACGTCCTTAGGCAATGGGTCAACCATAATGCCTAGGTAACATCTCAGAACCCAATTCCAAAGCCGAAGAAATCATGTAGAACTAAATCCTTTAGAAATTAAGCGTAAGTTAACTAGCGCTACGTTAGATTAACTGTGAAATTGTCCCTGAACACTTTAAATACATTCTACAAGACCCAAAACTTGTAAAAACAAGGACGCTACAATACCCTAAAATCCAGGATCAAACTCTAAACCAGTTTGTTCTCTAGAACCCTTTGAAACTTTGTATTGGATCTTGACCGCGCGTCGAAAGTCCGATATCTATAATCTTAGACCATTATGACCGCCTTTTTGGACTTGACAATCGATTCGAAAATCAACCTCAACCGATGTTCTGATGCTATTTCATTGAGCCTGGAGCGAAGAGAGTGAGTAATGAGTAAAGGTTTAAGAAATTAATTCCAAATCTGGCACGAGTCTTTGTGCATTATTATTAAGCGTTCTGACCGTCAGAATTCAGCCAAATTTCTCCCTCGGATCAGAAAAAATTTCTCTTTCATATCATGAGACTTTTAGACCTGATTTAGGTGCGATGACCGCTGAACTGAAATTGGACCGCCAAGTGCGATCTGCGAACTCTACCGGACTGAAAACTTGGTGTGAGTAACATCCAGTGACTATGAGCTTAAGTCCGATCGCGTTCGGCTAGGGGACCTCCCGAAATACTCTTTTGGATCGAAACAGTCCAGATTTGGTTATAACCCAAGTATACTTTGTTCCTAAGTCTAAAACGGTGAGGTTTTAGCCTATATAAGGGCCTTAGACCCTCACATATCTCACCCATCCGAATTTGCTAGAAACCCTAGCTAGAGAGAGAGAGATTGTGAGAGAGTAGGGGGGGAGAATTCCCGCCACTTGCTGCAGCTTTTGCACGTGCCAAAGCACCGCACTCCAATGACTTTCCGGTGATTTTCAACACACTTCTAGGTAAGAAAAATCCTAACTACTTGCTGATTTAGGATTCCGTCGATTCAAATAGAAAAGTAGCTTATACATCTTGTGCATTAGGTCGTCGCTACGCTGTTGACGAAGCGTATACGTGCTATTCGAATCGATACACGTCTAAGGCGAAAGGTGAGGATTTTAGACGCTTTGATTGACTAATTTCAAAGCTTTCAATGTCGTTTAATAGTAAATTATCGACGGCAACACCGTTTGACATGTACAACATGTTGTCCGTTTTTCATTTTGTAAACGTACGGTAAATATGAGATTTAGGGTATTTTAGGTATTTATAGAAAATACTGTATACGTCCGTATTTTGCTGAAATGCTTGACATGTAAATTTATCGTGTTATGATATTAGAAATACGTGTATGATCGGTTTGGCGAAGAGATTCGCCCTAATGAGCACTTTGAGTCGACATACGCTATGTGAACTAAAGTGTGTAGACTAAGTGTTTGTATTAGTATGTATTGAGTAAAATGGTGTTGTGAATTAGTTTTGAGATTGAATTCTCAATTAATATGCTGATGTATATGAATTCCATCATGTTGGCTATATGTATTGATTTCATTATATATATGAAATGCATGTGTTGGAGGATTTGCTTATGTGGTATGTTATAACCTGTAACAACATGCTTGTATTGTTTATATGCATTCTTGTTACTCTCATGTGTTTACTGATGTTGGTTTACAAATGCTTGGGGCTATGACCTAGTCCAGGCAGTCGGTAATGGATTGAATTCATGGTTAGTTTCTATGTACCACAAAGGACGCGTCGATGAACGCGAGTCGGGTTTTGGGTTGGCGGCAATGGTTAGGCCACACGAAGTGTTTCATGCACTTCATGTCGTTCAGCTTGAGATGCGCTCGTACTAGTCGAGCCCGTCAAGTAACCCGACTGGCCTTTGTATGTTCACCATGTATGAGTCATAACTGCTTGAACCTAGGGTACTGAACTTACCATTGGAAACCCTGTTAACCATGGTACCTTGATCCATAAAGACTCAAGAGCCGGGCATGGTGGTATAGGACACCGTGGTCGAGCTGTCGGCCTACGCTGGGGCCACAAACTTCCCCGTAGTGACCAGTGAGCACCCTACTCTGAGCAAATTATGGTGGTATGGGACACTATATTCTTGTTGTCGGCTTACACTGATCAGGTGACGAGCCCTTTGTAGTGACCTTGAGTTTATCCTGACACCGCATGGGGGCGACGAGTCCTGATGCAGTCTTAAGGATATAACTAGGCCTGTATTGATAAGGTGATAGGGGAGAGGTGCAACGAGTGCGAGCAACATCCCTGGCAGCCCTTGCAGCGACCTACAAATATAACATCGTATGATATTACTAGGAGTGACGACCCTAAATAGGATTTGTGTCGAGATTGATATAAGCAAGGTACCCTAGTTTTCCAATCCTGCTGTATGAAAAGGACTAATAATAACTCGATAATCATTATCCATATCGCATTGCATGTGCCTGGAAGATGTGGAGCACTGAGGAACGTAAGCATGTCGCGGGCGTAAGATGGTGCCGTATGAGGGAGTATGTCGGTGAGGGCATCCATCATGTCATTTCATGCATGCATTAATAATAGTATCTAGGAATGTTTGATTGTTTGCTTTACTATTAACGCGTGACTGATTTGATAACATGCTAATCTTTGCTCTATTCTCCCACTGAGTTGAACACTCACTCCTATGTTACAGGATGGTGTTCCGGACACCCACCAGTCCCTATTTTAGTTGCAGATGGTGGCGCTGCTTGAGAAGCGGAGCTGGACTTGTACGATGATGAGGAGGACTTCTCCTCTGTGTTCTGATCGACAGGATTACAGGGAGGTTGAGTAGATGTCTGGACACTTGTCATTTTATATTTTTGGAGCACTCATGTATATTCTTTTCTTTCCATTTTTGGAGTATACATGTATTTAATTAACCTGGTAACATGTTCACACTCTGGAGACTTACAATTAATTATGTATTTTATGTATTTATCACAGTCTTCCGCTTGCTAATTTAACTGTCTCTGGAGTATGATATGTTGTTTTGGCTTAGTCTCAATCTTGTTTAATGCCATTCTACAGACAACATGCATTTATCATTATCTATGTCGCTTAAGTGACGTTCTGGAACTCGGGAGTTGGGTTTCTACCCAACTCCCGATTTTTGGGGTGTTACAGATGGTATCAGAGCATGATTGAGATTAAACTGGACCTGGGTTATGGCCACGCGACGTACACTGTTGCCCCTTTGACTTAGGTGGGTGCGAGAAAAATCTAGAAACACTCGTAGAACTTCAGTTTCGCCAATAAGCGAAGTCTATTCAAATCGATCGTTTTGATCGAGTCCATGACGTATCTTTGGTCGCGTGAAGCGACCTAAGTTGTCTCTAGGTCGTTAGTTGGCTGGTTTGGGATGATTTCAGAAGAATTCTGAACCCAAAAATACTAGTCCTTCAGTTGTGGGGCAACCACAACCCTTACACTCAATTTCAAGGCTTGAAAATCCCGTTTTCTCCAATTCCTTCAAAATCCTTCCTCTTACCACCCCATTCTTTAACTTTTTCTAAGTCTTTTCACACTAGGCATAAATCCTAATCTGTAAAAGATAGAAATCATACTTAGTCAAAAATTTACTATAAATAGTAAATATAGGTAAGAATTAGACTTTTGGCCATTCCAATTATGGAATCTCTTATAAACAATGGGTTAATTGGATGAATTAGCTTCTCCTACCCCAAAATCATATGCTACATGATGCATAAACTTATTCTGGTTTACAAACTAGCCCCGGAACGCCCCAAATGAAGTTTTGGGCCTATCTAGGCCAAAATACAATGAACTAGGGTGGGTCCCACACATATTTGGGGTCCCTAGGGCAGGGGGAACCCAGCCCACATGGCCGGACCGGCCGGATTAGAAGTTGGCCGGCGATGGCATCGCCGACCGATGGGCCCCACTTGCGCTGAAATTTGGGCCGACGCCCTTTTTGGGTTAAGGCACCTCCCTCATAGGTGGTTCGCACCTTAAAATCCCCTAAAAGTACCACCTCCTTCACAAACAGCCCTCACAAGCTCTCCTTTTTACGTTTTTTGTTGCTGCCTTCTCCTCAAAACTCGGTGTCAAACCTCTCCCAATCCTATTTTCTACTAAAACCGACGCCTACCCACCCATTTGTATCTATTCACAGCCCTCTCTCTCTCAGTTCTCGTCCGTGGAAGCTCCTACAACCTCCAATCAAGGTTGAAATCGTGTAGAGCTCCATTCCCATTTAGTTTTCTCTTTTTCCTTTGAGAATCCAGCCTTTGGGAGCTTGATTCATCCCTCTACAGCGCTTAGATTTGCTTCAATCCATTTGGGCAGCCGTTTCTCCCCATTTCCCTCTTTTTCCATGGCTCTCGTAGAGGCTATTTTGGCCTTTTTCTCCCTTTCCACCATCCTCTCTCTCATGGGAAAGAGGAAGACCGCCGCCGATGAAGCTGGGCCTAGTCGCCCTTCACGATCAAGAAAGCCAAGGGGTGGCGTCGCTAGCTCAAGCGCCGCCGCAAGTCCAAGTATAGTTCGTGAGTTTCACACAAAGCGGGATTTGGATCCCCATGCACACGTAGGGCGAGTACTGTTAGCAGAGTTACCTCATGGCGCTTATACAGATCGTAAGGTCCTGTTTGAAGCGCATGTGGATGAGCGGCTCTTCGGTGAATTTTTGTTATTTGAGCGAATTGAAGCTGTCAATTAGGGTCTGATCTTTGAAGACCGCTCTCGTGCGAACGTGAGCACCGTTCGTGCCTTCTATGCTCGTATCCGGGATCCTACGTTGGAGCCATTACAGTTCAGGATTCCCTTTGATAGAGACCGGATGGCTACGGTCGATGTTCGGTTGATAGCTCGCATTCTGAAGGTGCCTCTTGGTGAAGTTCATCCAAGTGCTAAAAATCTAAAGAGTGTTCGTGAGCGAAATCGCCGCACCAGGTTCTTATGTGGTAGTTTGGTTCCATGGTAGCATAACAAGAGCCTCTTAGCGTCCCATATGTCGGATGATTTTCGCCTGCTGCATCACATTTGCACGTTCAATGTGTATCCCAGGTCGACCAACCGCAGTGAATGTACGCGCCTCATGGTCGATTTCCTTTATCAAGTGGGCCAGGGAGAGAATGTGTGCATGGCCACCTTTGTGTTGCAACAGATCGTCCTCATAGCGAAGTCGAGAAGAACGTCTGAGTCAATTCCTTTTGGCCGACTCATATGCAAGATCGTGCTTTAGTTTGCTCACAAGATTGGGCCAGAGATGCCTGTGCCGATTCACTTCATCGATGAGGCTACCATGAACCAGATGAAGATAGGGTCTCGGCAGCGTGAGGCTCAGCTTGATGATGACAGTGAGGGCGAATATGATAGTGAAGAGGATGCTAGTGAAGAAGAGGCTGGGGCAGAAATAGAGGAAGAAGTCCAGGAATAAGAAGAAGAGGAGGCTCAGGATACTGATGAGAGTCCTCCTATTGCGACTCGGGCTACTAGGGATGCTCAAATAGCCCGACTTGAGGAGAGTCAGGTTGCCTTGCGACGGGAAGTCCAAGAACATCGGGCCGTGGTGAAACAAGATCTTGAGGATACCAAGGTCGTCATGAAACGAAAATTCGGCAAGGTGAATCGTACTTTGAAGGTCATCCTGTGTTGTCTGCAGGATAAGGGTGCTCCTCCTCCATCGCAAGACTCGGATTAGTGATTAGGTTTTAGGTGTCGTTGGTTTGTTTCCTGCTTTCTGTGTGTAAGCCTAAGAAGGCTAGTAGTTTGTTTATGTTGCAATTGTAGCTTCGACTAACTTAGTTCCGTTCCCATGTGTTTCTTGTCATGATGCATGTAAGGATATATCTCATGTATTGTGACAAATTTTGATTTAATGAAATGCATGCAGTCCCTTTTGCTATGAAGTGTGTGGAATGCTTGAGGGATTGTGTATTGCTATGCTACATCTCACGCTTTCTAACACAAGGCCCATTTTCCAAAGCCTACGAAGTTGATTTGAATCTGTAAAACCCGTATCCTAATTCGTACTGTTCCTTAAACTTTCGCGGTCATTCCGATCGATTTCCGGCGACTCGCGATCTGTAACCGGCGTTGCGCTAAATCCTGAAACGGATTCTGTCGGTTGAGTCAGTTCGACACGAGACTTGTACCAGTACGACCGCGATGTCGCCGCGGTTCCGATGCCGCGTCTCACGTGCCGAGGCGATACCCAGGCCAGGAGATGTGGGCCCGCGTTCAGTTTGAGAAAACACCGCGCGTTGCGGATTACGAGGGAATCTCTACGAGATGTCCCATCAATCAATCAATCACTCATGTCAAGTACAAGTCAAGTCACTCCATACCCAAGTACAACTAACCCATGTCATGCCCATACCTTTCTCTTACACAAGCAACCCAAAGTCCACTCTCACATCACTTCATCCATCACCAAACCCATCACACATCACTCCCTCACCCTTTTTCACCCATCACTCCCCTCTCTCTCTCATTCATTCTCAAAAAAAAAAATCTCTCCAAGCAAAAATTTCACACGTCCAAGCATTCCCAAGCTTTCCCAAAGGCCAAGTGTGGCCCACCCTCTCATCTCTCATCCACACCATCAAAGGTCCATCATCCACCGTCCAAGGCGAAGGCAAGGAGATTGGAGGCCAAGGGAGCAAGGAGGAGACTTAGAGGTGGGTGATCCACCGTTAAATTTCTTTTTAGGGACCACTTGGTGGTGGACCCATTTTTTTTTTATGTGTAATTTGTATCATGTGGGGCCCATAGTGGCGGCGCCCCACTATCACCGTCTCTTGTTCTCTCTTTCTCTCTCCTTATCCTTCTCCTAAAATGAAGTGGGCCCCACCGATTCATGATAAATCTACTCCATCCATCAAATGGTGTGGCCCACTACATATTAGATGAATGATATTTATTATATATATATTTATATTTGTACATGCAAGGTGGGCCACGATCATGTGGGACCCACCTTGGTGAACGTGGACCATGTCCCTGTGGGACCCACCGTGTTGTATCTGTTTAAAGCACGGCGTCCAGCGTCTCTGGACGCTGGACTGGCAGCGTTAAGGGAAAAAGTATACTTTTACAGTGGGCCACTGATGCAGGCCCCACCTTGAGGTATTTGCTTGATCCAAGCCTTCCACCACCTTTCTCAGACTATTTTAGGCGTTGAGCCAAAGTTTGGGACCAATCTGATTCTCAGGTGGGCCATACCATCTAAAATCATGTGGAGACATGCCTGATCATATAAAAGTAATTGGTGGGGCCTACCTGAAATTTGTATGCATCTGAAACTTAGAATGAATGGTCCACCACATGAGACACACATATTAGACGATTTGGACCATCTTATTGTGGGCCGCATATTTTTTTAAAAGAAAAAAGGAGAGAAAGAAAAGGGAAAGGAAATGGTGGGCTGCTCCAACATAGCCCCACTTTGATGTATTTATGCAATCCACGCCGTCCATTCCATTTTTCATATCATTTTAGGCGTTGAGCCGAAAAATGAGACCGATCCAATCATCTGGCGGGCCGTGGTATTAAGAATGGTAGTATTTTCCGTTGAAAACTTGGAGAATGATTTCTGGGGTCCACCAGAAGCTTGGACCCACCTGAAACTTGGTTTGGACCCTTAATTTTGTGGGACACATGCAATGGACGGGGTAGATCTATTTAATGTGGGTCCCACCTAGGAAAATAAAAATAAAGAAAATCCATGCATGCTTTTGCCTGCTTTACGTCCAGAGAAAGAAAGGAAAAGAAGGAAAATGGTGGGCCACTCTTGCAAGCTCCAACTTAATGCATGTATTTAATCCAAGCCTTCCACCATCTTCCTCAGATTAATTTAGGCGTTGAGACAAAATTTGGGACCAATCCGGAACTTAGGTGGGCCATACCATCTAAAATCATGTGACGACATGCCTGAAACATACAAAAGCATTTGGTGGGGCCTATCTGAAATTTGGACGTGGCTGAAACTTGGTTTGGTCGCCTAATTTTGTGGAACACATGCAATGGGTGGGGTAGATCTGGTTAATGTGGGTCGCACCTAGGATAAAAAAATAATTTTCTTTTTTGGCATGACTTTGTGTCATGAGTCCAGAGACGTCCACGTTAAAAAGGGTGGTCGTATTGGCCCACTTGTAGACTCCACCATGATGTATGTTTTACATCTATACCGTTCATTTAATAAGTCCCCTTGAATGGTGCGTTGACTCCAAAAATCATCCACAAACTGAACTCAGGTGGGCCATACCATCTAAATCATGTGAAGACATGCCTAAATCATATAAAAACACTTGGTGGGGCCTACCTGAATTTTTAATGTGGCTGAAACTTGGTGTGAACCCTCAAACAGGTGGGACACATGTAATGGACGGGTTGGATTGCAAATAAACACTTTGGTGGGCCCTACATGGGACCCACTGTGGTATGTGTGGCTTACCACACCGTACACAACAGTGGGTGGTGACACCCACTGTGATGCAAGTGTTTCACTCACGCCGTCATGGACGGTGGCCCCCACTCAGATGTATGTGTTATGTCCACGCCGTCCATCACGTGGGCCCCTGGCCACGTGACGTTATGAACGGGTTTGGATGGCAATAAACATTACAGTGAGCCCTAGGCCATGTGATTCAATGAGCAGTTTGGATGCAAATAAATAGTATAGTGGGCCCAGGTTGGATAGAAAATATACATTACGGTGGGCCCTGGGTCTATATGACCTTATCTACAGGTTTGAATGGAAAATAAACATTTTGGTGGGCCCCTTGCTACATGGCCTTATCAACAGGTGGGATGTAAAATAAACATTTGTTAGGCCCCTTGCCACACGGCCTTAACAACAGGTTGGGTGGCAAATACGCATTTCAGTGGGCCCAGGATTGGATGGAAAATAAATGTCATAGTGGGCCCACATGGGAGTCTACCATGATGCATGAGTTTCATCCAAACCGTCTAACCATTTTGAGATCATTTTAAGGCCAATATTGAGGCCCACTTTGTTATATATGGGCCCATGTGTGTAGGCCCATTTGATGTATTTGTGGCCTAATGTTGAGGCCCACTTTGGTATATATAAGGCCTATGTGATTAGGCCCATTTGATGCACATAAAGCTTATGTGATTGGGCTCATTTTAATGCATTTTAAGGCCCATGGGTGATGGCCCATTGCAAAGTACCTAAGGTCCATTGGTGAGGCCCATTGGGGTGGCCCACTTGATGAATATAAGGCCCATGAGATACAGCCCATTTGATGTATTTGAGGCCCAATGGGATGTACCTAAGGTACATTGCAATGTGTGATTCCGCCATGATTTATTTAATGATATTTAAGGCGAACCGAGCCTTGGGAGCAATGATGGTTTGACGTCCACATTGTAAGATTAATGTTGGTTAAATGTCCGCATTGTCACTCTCCCTAGGGCCTACTGATAGGCCTAACTCTTTGTGTATGAGGCCCATGTGCAGGGCCCACCTGTGACGTATATTAGGCTCAGGTGTAGGGCCCACCCATTAAGTATTGGGGCCCGTGGATTGTGATGCATCTTCGGCCCAGATGGCAAGACCTGATGTTATGTATGAGAGACCTAAGGGATGTGGCCCATTACGATGTGTTCGGGGCCTATGGATATGGTCCATTATACTGTACATGCGGCCTGTATATGGGGACCATTATAATGTTACATGTGGCCTTATGTGAGGACTAATGTGGTACATGTCAGGCTTAGGTGATAAGGTCCACTTTGATATACTTGTAGCCCATTAGTGCGCCCCATTGATGCGACTCACTTAATGTGTATAAGGCCCATTAGTGCGGCTCCTTGATGCAGCCCACCTGTTGTGTACATGTAACCCTTGAGTAAGGCCCATTGTGTTGTATATTAGGCCGTTGTGTGAGGCCGTGGGCCCATTATATGTTTGGATCTGTGAGGGTCACTTCTTGGGGCAATGTTGGTTAGATGTCCACATTGTCGAGGTCGATTGTTGATGTCGGATATTGATACCAATTATGAGTATGTGACTGCATAGCATCATGATCCATGCCCATACGCATCATCTGCATGTATGTTATGAGATATGATTGACCATTGCATAGGTCATAGTGCTGGTTGTTACGAGACTCCTTGATAGGCAGAGATTGTCTCACATGAGCGCACAGTTTGCATAGGATTGATGCATGATTGGATTGTATGACTCATGCATCTTGCATTGTGTGCTGTGATTACTGTATGCCCTAGCGATATCAGGGTCGTAGCCTCCACAGGCATATCGTGGATGGTCAGATGGGACACCGAAAATCTGTTCTACATGGGGTGCTATAGATATCCCTGGGTGAAAGTCCCTAAACCCTCTTGGTTCCAGAGGATGCTCCAACGTCTAGACCGAGTGGGTAGATGGGCGCCGAGTGCCGATTACCAGATGGCTGCGCTCTCCACTGTGTTGCGGTCGGTTGGAAGGGGGTGTAGCCTTACCTGCCCGAGAGGAGGGGGCAATGCTAGGCTGAGTCTGACCAGCTCGAGGAATGGGTCCGCTATTGACGAGTCGGGCCCGATATTGGCAGGCGGATAGTGAGGTCTCTTCCACTCACCTTGTTGCGCGCGATGGGGCGGCAATTTGGTATGGAGTGTAATAGACCCCGGTGATTTTTCAGAGAGAAACCGTACTAATATGTGGACTTATTGAGTAAGAATTGCATGTTCATTCATTCATTCGTTCATTCACTATCCACTCGGGCTGGTGGTGCGTAATTAATTGTTGTGTACCTTCGTTATGGCAAGAATTTCGGTTGGGCGCGCGACTAACCTGAGATCAGGAGTCTACCACATTGAGTCTGACTATCCAAATTTAGGTATGGGACTGGTTTGGATAGAAGTCCTTGTGGTGGACCCCGTAGCCTGCGATACTACGTACTATCATCCCGACTTCACACTCCAGCATGGTCATTTCATTCGCATCGCATATTGCATTACATCCGCAGGCATATGGCATTTTGGGTTGCTATATTTCTGTACTTATATGGCCTAGACAGACTTAGCAGGATTTGTATACTGCATTACATCCTCGGCATCTGATATTTGACTCTCTATGACTCTTTAATGCATATCTGTTTTATATTACGTTTCTGATAATTGACTGACTTATGAACTTGTCCATACTTTCGCTTACTCTGTCATTGTATGATTTATGATCTTGTCAGTATTCAGGTTATTCTGATAATGTACGATTTATGAATTACCAGTAATTTCGGTATTGTATGATGATGGTATTGTATTAAACATTTGATACTTACCTTGTGCACACACTTACACCACCCTCTAAGCTTTCTATAAGCTTATGCACGATAGATGCGTGCAGGTGATGTTAGGTTGCAGCAGTGTTGAGCTTGGAGCGTGCAGTGGTCTTCTGGAGCTTGATTTTTCTTTATTTATGTATTCCCTTTCAGCATTGTACTCAAATGATTATATTAGTGGATATGTGATGATGATGTTTCCTTTATAATTTGGGTAAACTTGTGGTTATGCTTATTACAAGATAAGTGTACGTTCAAAAAAATCCTCCTTGTAGGATCCCAGGATCGGAATCTGGCGTATGTTGCGCTGGGAGCCGAGAATGGGGTACTACGGAGGCTGTCAGCACCGGATTCGGCGATCGAGATTCTTGTGAATCTGATTTCTGGGTTTGGGGCGTGACAGAATCCCAACTCACCCACCTACTAAACATGTCATTCCCAATTCTTGGGCGGGAGTAGGAAAGCAGTCTCATTTAACACAACTTAAGACCACTGGCCACATATGCCCTTCGAGTTTTGGACTTGGAGTGGTACTCGATTTGAAAGATCTGACGATATAGGAAAATCCAATTCCATTTAGACAATCTTGACCCTAAGCGATAGAACAATTCCCTGTATTAGAAATGGTACGAAACCATTTGGTGTATAAGCTTAGGCTTTGGATTACAGCTAGTGAGTTACATACTAGTTTATTAGTTACCTTAAGTTGTGTAAAGCCTGTATATGTTAAGGAATAGTAGGTTAGATTTGGTTGGAGTAGAACCTCATTCCTTCGATAGATCCCCTTAATACTTATAGACTTCTTTTATAACCCTTAGGAAAGTTGTTTTAACTTAGAACCATTCACTCTCAGGAAAAACTTATAAATCCCTCAGATTGAACTTAGAATAAACCAACACGCCCATTCGAATTCCCCTTAGAATTTCCTTCCCAAGGATTTATTGCAATCGGGAACGCGGAGTAAAGGAATTGTATATTAGCGATGTATTCACGGTTTGAATTGACTTCTTAATCCTGTTAGTTACCAATGAATCTAATGCTCTGATCAAGCAGAAGATCGGCATCAACTCGAATTAAGAACTGATACAATGAGTTTTCTGTCCTGATTAGACAGAAGGTTCAATGTATCCAGCTCAGACCCATTACACAACTTTTCTTCCGTGTTGGCTCGACCATCTACAACCAAAAGTTATTGCTTTGCCTTTGGAAAATGTTGAGGACATCTAACCAATAGAGAGTAGGCTTATTTATACAACCATAGGTACCAATGCCATAGAACGCATCACTAACAAAGGAAGACCAATGTAATGAGAGGTTGTTTCCCATTTCATGTCAAGGATAGGCCCTAAGTTATATCTCATTTCAATATACGGATCGGGACATAGATTCTTGAACCTTAAGTAGAACTAAGTTTTAAGGGGGGTAAAACGTATTGACCCCAATCTAGTTAAGTCAGCCAATGCAATCGTTATATCAGAGTGGCGTAGCGGAAGCGTGGTTAGCCCCTTCCCCACTGGCCCAGGATCGAAACAGTTGGTTTAGGTTATACGTAAGGTTATGTCATTAAATAGAATTTGAATCTTCCTTAGAACGTCAATACAAAAATCACTTTAAGTACTCATTACCCTTAGCCAATTTCGGGGATGAAATTTTATTTTAAGGGGGGTAGATTGTAACACCCCGAATTTTTGCCAACCTGGGATTACACGTCCTTAGGCAATGGGTCAACCATAACGCCTTGGTAACCTCTCAGAACCCAATTCCAAAGTCAAAGAAATCGTGTAGAACCAAATCCTTTAGAAATTAAGCGTAAGTTAACTGGCGCTACGTTAGATTAGCTGTGAAATTGTCCCTGAACACTTTAAATACGTTCTACACGACCCAAAACTTGTAGAAACAAGGACGTTACAATACCCTAAAATCCAGGATCAAACTCTAAACCGGTTTGTTCTCTGGAACCCTTTGAAACTTTGTCTTGGATCTTGACCGCGCGTCGAAAGTCCGATATCTATAATCTTAGACCATTATGACCGCCTTATTGGACTTGACAATCGTTTCAAAAATCAAGCCCAACCGATGTTCTGAGGCTATTTCATTAAGCCTGGAGCGAAGAGAGTGAGTAATGGGTAAAGGTTTAAGAAATTAATTCCAAATCTGGCACGAGTCTTTGTGCATTATTATTAAGAGTTCTGACCGTCAGAAGTCAGCCAAATTTCACCCTCAGATCAGGAAAAATTTCTCTTTCATATCATGAGACTTGTAGACCTGATTTAGGTGCGATGACCGCTGAACTGAAATTGGACCGCCACGTGCAATCTGTGAACTCTACTGGACTGAAAACTTGGTGTGAGCAACATCCAGTGACTATGAGATTAAGTCTGATCGCGTTCGGACAGGGGACCTCCCGAAATGCTCTTTTGGATCGAAACAGTCCAGATTTGGTTATAACCCAAGTATACTTTGTTCCTAAGTCTAAAACGGTGAGGTTTTAGCCTATATAAGGGCCTTAAACCCTCACAAATCTCACCTATCCGAATTTGCTAGAAACCCTAGCTAGAGAGAGAGAGATTGTAAGAGAGTAGTGGGAGAGAATTCCCGCCACTTGCTGCAGCTTTTGCACGTGCCAAAGCACCGCACTCCAATGACTTTTCTGGTGATTTTCAACACACTTCTAGGTAAGGAAAACCCTAACTACTTGCTGATTTAAGATTCCGTCGATTCAAATAGCAAAGTAGCTTATACATCTTGTGCATTAGGTCGTCGCTACGCTGTTGACGAAGCGTATACGTCCTATTCAAATCGATACACGTCTAAGGCGAAAGGTGAGGATTTTAGACGCTTTGATTGACTAATTTTAAAGCTTTCAATGTCGTTTAATAGTAGATTATCGACGGCAACGCCGTTTGACATGTACAACATGCTGTCCGTTTTTCGTTTCGTAAACGTACGGTAAATATGAGATTTAGGGTATTTTAGGCATTTATAGAAAATACTGTATACGTCCGTATTTTGCTGAAATGCTTGACATGTAAATTTATCGTGTTATGATATTAGAAATACGTGTATGATCAGTTTGGCAAAGAGATTCGCCCTAATGCGCACTTTGAGTTGACATACGCTATGTGGACTAAAGTGTGTAGACTAAGTGTTTGTATTAGTATGTATTGAGTAAAATGGTGTTGTGAATTAGTTTTGAGATTGAATTCTCAATTAATATGCTGATGTATATGAATTTCATCATGTTGGCTATATGTATTGATTTCATTATATATATGAAATGCATGTGTTGGAGGATTTGCTTATGTGGTATGTTATAACCTGTAACAACATGCTTGTATTGTTTATATGCATTCTTGTTACTCTCATGTGTTTACTGACGTTGGTTTACAAATGCTTGGGGCTATGACCTAGTCCAGGCAGTCGATAATGGATTGAATTCGTGGTTGGTTTCTATGTACCACAAAGGACGCGTCGATGAATGCGAGTTGGGTTTTGGGTTGGCGGCAATGGTTAGGCCACACGAAGTGTTTCATGCACTTCTTGTCGTTCAGCTTGAGATGCGCTCGTACTAGTCGAGCCCGTCAAGTAACCCGACTGGCCTTCGTATGTTCACCATGTATGAGTTATAACTGCTTGAACCTAGGGTACTGAACTTACCATTGGAAACCCTGTTAACCATGGTACCTTGATCCATAAAGACTCATGAGCCGGGCATGGTGGTATGGGACACCGTGGTCGAGCTGTTGGCCTACGCTGGGGCCACAAACCTCTCCGTAGTGACCAGTGAGCACCCTAATCTGAGCAGATTATGGTGGTATGGGACACTATATTCTTGCTGTCGGCTAACACTGATCAGGTGACGAGCCCTTTGTAGTGACCTTGAGTTTATCCTGACACCGCATGGGGGCGACGAGTCCTGATACAATCTTAAGGATATAACTAGGCCTGTATTGATAAGGTGATGGGGGAGAGGTGCAACGAGTGCGAGCAACAGCCCTGGCATCCCTTGCAGCGACCTACAAATATAACATCGTATGAGATTACTAGGAGTGACGACCCTAGATAGGATCTGTGTCGGGATTGATATAAGCAAGGTACCCTAGTTTCCCAATCCTGCTGTATGAAAAGGACTAATAATAACTCGGTAATCATTATCCATATCGCATTGCATGTGCATGGAAGATGTGGAGCACTGAAGAACGTAAGCATGCCGCGGGCGTAAGATGGTGCCGTATGAGGGAGTATGTCGGTGAGGGCATCCATCATGTCATTTCATGCATCCATTAATAACAGTATCTAGGAATGTTTGATTGTTTGCTTTACTATTAACGCGTGACTGATTTGATAACATGCTAATCTTTGCTCTATTCTCCCACTGAGTCGAACACTCACTTCCACGTTACGGGATGGTGTTCCGGACACCCACCAGTCCCTATTTTAGTTGCAGATGATGGCGCTGCTTGAGAAGCGGAGCTGGACTTGTATGGTGATGAGGAGGACTTCTCCTCTGTGTTCTGATCGACGGGATTACAGGGAGGTTAAGTAGATGTCTGGACACTTGTCATTTTATAGTTTTGAAGCACTCATGTATATTCTTTTCTTTCCATTTTTGGAGTATACATGTATTTAATTAACCTGGTAACATGTTCACACTCTGGAGACTTACAATTAATTATGTATTTATCACAGTCTTCCGCTTGTTAATTTAACTGTCTCTGGAGTATGATATGCTGTTTTGGCTTAGTCTCAATCTTGTTTAATGCTATTCTACAGACAACATGCATTTATCATTATCTATGTTGCATAAGTGATGTTCTGAAACTCGGGAGTTGGGTTTCTACCAGACCCCCGATTTTCGGGGTGTTACAATGGCTCAATTGATGCATGACCCAGCAAACGGATGAGTTCTGAATGCATCAATAGATGTTCGCATGCCCTCTTCATCCATATTGTCGCATTTTCTCGCGAGTACCAATCGGATGATCTGGATGGACATGTGTGAGATATTTGAAGATATGGAGAAATGTACAAAAATATTGTTGAGGTTAAAATCTGGTCGGCCCTCTCTTCACGTCGCCCTCTACATTGTCCTTGAAACTTGCACCAAGAAAACGGGCAAAGGTGACCCTAGCCAAGCCAGGGGACCCTCCGATGCCTAAGTCAGGATAAGGGAATCGGGATATAGGTAGAGAGTAGAGGAGGAGAGCTCGATATCGCGTACCTGTAGACATGGCGTTGCGTGCTATTTATACTTGCCTGTGGGGCGGTCTGGTCTCGATAATCTTGGCACGATCAGAGGGATTCCCGGATCGTGGAGATACTGTCCACAATCTGTTAATCATGTAGCGTATCCAGCGAATAATGCGTATCTGCGAGCGACGTTATCGGCCACGTTTGGTTATGGCAGTTTCCATGTTTAGAGAGTGGGATACACACATCTAAAGGCCTGCTTGGCTCGGCTCATCAAACCATAATAAAGAACATTCTCCAGGTCGGACGACGTCCGACCTGACCCGTCATGCTGAATCCGATACGACTGGCTTGAGCCGATATCCGACCTGACCCATCATGCCGAATCCGATCGGATTGTTAGGACCCCTCCGAGTTGACCCTCTTCTAAAGATGCTCGTGTGTCTTTGTCGCGATGCTGAAGTCTGGTCAGATGGGTCGTGCCTCGGGCGCCTCGGGTGTCGGCTCGGACTTACAGTCGGATTGATGTTCTACCATGAGGTCGGATCTCCCCATAACAGAAGCCCCCTACTCTTCGAGTTTTCTTGCAGGCTCAGAGAGTACTTATGTAGAAAATCTCCCACCCTCATTGCAATGATTATAGGTCTTGAATCGCGCGCATGCTGGTTGCCTTGGTTAACGCGTGGCGACGGTTACGATCCCGAATCTCCTCCTAGCCTATGGGAGGTTGCCACGCAGGCCTAAGGAGGTGTGTATGTGACGGCTCCGACTACTGGGGCGTCGCTTTGCATATCGAGGTACACTGCCCGATGTCAGAGTCGTACTAACGGTTCAGTACTCCTCCAATGCGATGCGGCCATGTATGCTCGGAGATTGGTTCGTGCCGATTCGGCTGCTGCCATTAAGGCTCTCCATCAATGCAGAATTCCTTCATCGCCTATATAAGGCACCCCGAACTTTCGTTCGTCACTTTACATTCTAAATCAGAAGAGCATACTAGAGGAGGCAATTTTCGACAAGGCAATTCCGACCGAATTCAAAGTTTCCGGTAGAAGGCGATTTTCTGCAGTCACCCGGTGAGTCCTATTGACCTTCACCCTTCTTTTTGCCATGTCTTTCGACCTCAAGATGGTTCGTGAATACGGCGATGACTCCGAGCCGGGGAGTTCTGAAAGTAGGAGTGGGGCCTCCGAAGGCCCTTTCGAGACCACTCTCACATACCTCCCGCCTCGGAGGTAAAAGACGTTGGGCTCTAAAACCAAGCAGCTAAGCAAGAAGACGGCCACTCGAGCCCGCGGAGTCGAGACCACTGCCGCCACCCAAATGCCTGCGAGTTTACGTACCGCAGAGGTAGTCCCAGGGGGCTCTGTCATGTCAGAATCTCAGATGGCGCTCCTGCCAAGGGAGTAGTCATCTTCCTTTGCGTGCTGCAGTGCGGGGTCCGGCTCTCACTACACTCCTTTATCAGGAAGGTTGTAGCTTACCATGGATTGGCTCCCGGGCAGTTTACTCTGAATGCCTGAAGGGTAATGATTTTCGCCTTCATTATCTGGAGACAAGTTGGAAACTCCGAGTGACTCCAGAGAAACTGCTGAGCCTGTACCTGGTCAAGCATGACAGCAACGATCTGTGGTACTATTTTATGACTCGGGAGAGCAAGGGGTCAGGATTGGTGATGCACCTGCAGTCGTCCAACAAGGACTGAAAAAATAAGTGGTTTTGGGCGACCGGTGAATGGGAGGCACCAGCGGCTAAGCTTAGGACCTCAACAGCTCGTATTTCGACCCATTTTACGAAACCAGGTCAGATTTCGCTTTACATCTGGGTTGTTGCCTTAGTTTTCACCTGTTTCAATTGAAGTAAAAAAAAAATTCTTTTGCAGCATTCCCAAAGGGGTTGCCGTTCCTCGACTCAGACCAGAAAAATCGTATTGCGAAGGCCAGAGCGCAATCGGAGACGCTTCGTTCCTGGGCTGATCTGATCACCGCGCCCAACCTTCACTGGTTTGGGCTTTGCAAATCCCATTCTTTGCCCACGTCCCTCAGTAAGCTACTCTGATCTCTTCGATGAGCTTTCCTTCGATCAGTAACTGACATTATTTTTTCTTTCGCAGGCATGGCCGAGGCGTCCAGAGCTCGAAAAAGGAAAGCAGCTCCGACAGCGGCGGAGTTGCTGAAGGAAGCTCCCCGAGTGAAGATCACTCGGAAGAAGCCAGTTCCCCCTCGCGTGGGGGAATCTTCCGCTGCGCCGACCTCAGCAGCCCCAGCTCCGAGACCAGTCTGCTCTGCCTCTGCAGTGCCGACCCCGGCGCACCCTAGTACTGCCGCAGCTCCTTCGGCAGTCTTGCGCCCAATGGTATCTCCTCCACTGGAGCTCGTCCGAACGACTGTGGCTGACACCCCTGTCGTTCCGAGCCCTGTTGCTCGTGCTCCTGCTGTAGTCGTTCCCCCCACCGCAGAGGCTCCTGCCGTAGTCCCCGAGCCCCATTCGCTATGCTTTCTTCCTCCGAACGGGAGGAGGCCAATAGAATGGCCAACAATATGCTTTCCCCTCCCCCCCCCCCCCCCCTCCCCCCCGAGGTCGGGGGAGATGTCCCCGCTGAGGGTCAAAAATTGACCGGCAGTAGGGTAGGGGACGAGGGGGCTATGGCCTCGGCCCAGGCGGGCACGAGCGGTGAGAGGTTCGAGTCAGTCTATCATATGGCGTGCTTCGCTTCGTGGGCTGCCAAGCATGCTAAGGAGGGGGATATTGCTCAGAACCTTGACCGGTCGAAAGGTGGCTTTCTGAAAGACTTCACCTCCGTGTGCTACATGGTATATCTCCGAGAGGATTCTCCCTTTCTTTCAATTGTTATATATATATATATATATATATTATAATATTTGTTTCCTGTTCAGGCTGTCCCGGTGTTACTCTCAATTCGGCAGAGAGTACGGGAGCATCGGAAGAGGGAGGCAGAGTTCGAGGCTCTCCAGGCTGAGACGGCGGCCTTGAAGTCCGAGCAGATTGAGTTACGCCGGCAGCTTTCGGATGAGAAGGCCAGAGGATGTCGGCTTCATGAGGTCGTAGTTGACCTAGAGGTCAGGGAGCTGCAGCTGCGGGAGGATGCAAATAAACTCAAGGTCAGCAGAGATGCGGCGACTGCCGAGCTGACCCGCGCCAGAGCTCACTCGGACTCCTTGGCAGTGGAGGCCGCTCGGCTGGGCGAAGCTTTGGAGCGTTCCAAGGCTAAGGCGGGTGAAGAACGGGCCCGAGCCATTGCCCAGGCTGTGGAGGCTCAGCGGGTCAAGGATGAGGCCTCTTCGGCAGCTGCGGTTGCTTCTGCGATTGAAGGTTTTAAAACTTCCAAGGAGAGAGATGTCGAAGCTGCGACATTTTACAACCGCGGCTTCGATGCCTGTCTCGAGGCAGTTCTGGGTCTATACCCTGACCTCCACCTTAATCCTCTTTTACCTGAGGACCCTGAGGACACCCCTGTCGAAGTCACCCGCCCGGATCAAGCCCCTGACAGCCAAGCCCCTCCCGCAGGAAAACATGTTTTATCATTTTTTTTATTAAATATTTTTTACCCCTCCGAGGGGATTTGATGAATGAAAAATGTTTCCTTGGAATTTGTCCACTCTTTACACGCGATGTCGTTTTGTGGTGGAGTTGACCTCTTTACGGGTCTGGCCCTTTCATTATTGCTTAGCTGATTTTTCGAGCATCTTCGGCCCAAGTCTTAGTTGGGTCCGATCTTTTGGAGTGCTCGGTTCATCGCTTATCTGGTGAGATCTTTTCATTGTCGTATGTCGAACCGAGTACTCCACTGGAGAGTCGGATTATGATTAGGCTTTTTCCCTCAAGGGGATGCCTTGTCAATCCTTCGTAACATTAGGTTCCGATCCTTTAAAGGATCGAACCATTAGATTCGTGCTTGCACTGATGAAAGAACTGAGTAGACATCTGAGGCTGAATTGAAACTTTTATTAAAAACCTTAAAGGCTGGTCGCTCGGAGGCATATACTTTATTATGAGTCTTAAAGGCCATTTCCTTATAGGTAGTAGATTTTCAAGTGCTCAGCGTTCCAAGGATGAGGAAGCCGGCGGCCTTCGAGGTCTTTCAAGTGATACGAGCCTGGTTTGGCAGATCTGACTACGCGATATGGCCCTTCCTAATTAGGTCTGAGTGCTCCCGCTCCTGACTCGACTGTGTTCCGGAAGACCCGACGGAGGACTAAGTCCCCTGGGCGAAAATGCCTAACTTTGACCTTCGAGTTGTAGAAGCGTGTTACCTGCTGATGTCGAGCCGCCGCTTGGATCTTGAAAACATCTTTGAGCTCTTCAATCAGATCCAGATTAGCGGCGATTTGCTCGAAGTTTTTATTTTCTTTGAAATTCCTCACCCACGCTGTAGGGAGTCCAATTTCCACTGGCACCATTGCCTCCGAGCCATAGGACAATGAAAATGGAGTTTCACCCGTTGAAGTCTGGGCAGTGGTCCTGTAAGCCCAAAGGACAAAGGGGAGCTCATCGGCCCAGTTTTCCTTTGCTTTTTCCAGCTTTGTTTTGAGATGGTGCTTGATGATTTTGTTGACGGCTTCCACCTGCCCATTTGATTGCGAGTGCCGAGGCGATGAATAGGTGTTCACAATAACAAGTCCCCTGCACATACCGTGGAACTTGTCATTATCGAACTGGCGGCCGTTGTCAGAGACGATGGTACGTGGGATTCCGAACCGGCAGATGATATTTTTTCACACAAAGTCGATCACTTTCTGCTCAGTGATCTTGGCGACTGGCTCGGCCTCAACCCACTTAGTGAAATAGTCGATCGTAACTATGGCAAACTTGACCTGTCCCTTCCCCGTTGGTAAAGGACCGATGATGTTAATCCTCCATTGGGCGAACGGCCACGGCCCACTCATGGGGGTCATTTCTTCTGCTGGTTGCCTCGGCATAGCTGTAAAACGCTGGCACTTGTCGCACTTCCGAACAAAGTCCTTCGAGTCCTATTTAAGAGTTGGCCAGAAATATCTTTAACGAAGTATCTTCATGGCGAGGGCTCGGCTGCCAGAATGGTTCCCATAAATTCCCTCTTGAATCTTCAGGATCACGTAGTCGGCCTCGTCCGATCGGAGGCATCTGAGGTAAGGCTGAGAATGCCCCTTCTTGTACAGAACTCCATCCAATATGACGTACCAAGCTGCCCTGACTCTGAGTCGCCTTGCTTCTAACTTATCCGATGAAATTTCACTGGATGAGAGGAAATTGAAGATCGGGTCCATCCAACTAGGAATAGACTGGACAGGGTTGACCTTCTCCAACTGACCAATACTCGGGTGCTCAACAAACTCGATGGGAACAAAATGCACGATCCTTCCCTCGGTGGCCGAGGCGAGTCTTGCTAGGGCATCGGCCCAGGAGTTCTCGGCTTTGGGGATCTGTCGAATAGTGCAACTCCAGAACTTCCCGATTAATTTCCTCGTTTCTTCGAGGTAAGCGATCATTCTGATCTCTTTAGCTTCATACTCCGAGGAGATGTGGTTCACTATCAGCTGCGAGTCGCAACAGACTTGCAGAGTCTGAACACCTAGGCTCGCTGCCAGCCTGAGCCCAGCTAACAACGCTTCATACTCGGCCTCGTTGTTTGAGGCTTTGAATCCGAGTCTGACTGCGTATTGGATTGTCGTTGAATCAGGTGCAACCAGGACAATACCAGCTCCTACCCCTTTAATGTTGAAAGACCCATCAACATAAAGGACCCATCCTATACCCTACGCTGCCTCTTAGTTGCTCAACGGGACGGGTGGTGTCATCTCAACTTCCTTACTGATTTTCTCCTTATTTGGGATTGTAAACTAGGCGATGAAGTCAGCTACAGCTTGACCCTTAACTACCACCCTAGGGCGGAACTGAATGTCGAACTCTCTGAGTTCCACGTCCCACTTGGTGATCCGACCCGACACCTCGGGCCTCTGGAGGACTTGCCTCAACGGGAAGTCAGTTAACATAATAATAGAATGGGCTTGGAAGTACGGCCGCAATCTTCTGGCCAGACGATGAGGCAGAGTGCAAGCTTTTTCAAGGACTGGTGTCTCGTCTCTGCCGGTACCATGGCTTTGCTCACATAGTACACGGGGTACCGCTTGCTTCCGACTTCTCTGATCATAGTCGAGCTGACAGCTGAAGTCAAAACCTCGAGGTAGAGGAACAAGGGCTCCCCTTCTTCAGGCTTGGACACGAGAGGTGGAAATCCCAAGTATTGTTTCAACTGCTGGAAGGCTTGCTCACTCTCTAGCGTCCACTCTTCCCTCTTGTGTCCCTTCAACTACTTGAAGAAGGGAAGGCATTTATCTGTAGCCCTAGATATGAAGCATCCGAGGGCGGTAACTCTTTCCATGAGACACTGTATCTCCTTTAAAGTTCGAGGTAAATTCATGTCAAGGAGGGCTTTGATTTTATCCATGTTGACCTCAATCCCTCGCTGGCTAACTTGGAAGCCAAGGAACTTCCCTGACTCAACTCCGAATGCACACTTGGCGGGGTTAAGCTTCATCTGATACTCTCGGAGGACGTTGAACGTTTCTTCGAGGTCAGCAAGGTGGTCGGAGGCATTAATATTTCTTACCAGCATGTCATCCACATACACCTCCATGGTGCTCCCGATCTGTTTGGCGAACATCTGATTCACCAACCTCTGGCATATTGCCCAGTATTTTTCAGGCCGAACGGCATGGCCTGGTAACAGTAGAGTCCTCTGTCCGTGACAAAGGTCGTCTTCTGCCTGTCTGGGGGATGCATAGCGATCTGGTTATACCCGAAGTAAGCGTCCAAGAATGAGAGTAGCTCATGTCCGGTCGTGCTGTCCACCAGTTGATCGATCCGAGGTAATAGGAAGTTGTCTTTAGGGCATGCCTTATTCAGATCGGAGTAGTGTACACAAACTCGCCACTTCCCATTAGATTTCCTGATGAGAACAACATTTTCTATCCATTCAGGTTAATATACTTCTTCTATGAAACCCGCATTGAGCAGGACAGAGACCTCCTCGGCAATGGCTTCATATCGTTCGGCGTCAAACGGCCTTCTCTTTTGCTTAACTGGCTTATGATCTGGGTCCACGTTCAACCTATGAACCAACACGTCAGGTGAGATCCCTGGCATATCTGCATGTGACTATGCGAAGATGTCTCGATGCTGCCTCAAGAAGGCTAATAGTTCGTTCCTCCGCTCGGAACTCAATGATGACCCGAGCTGAACAGTCATGCCCGGGTCTGATTCATCGAGGGGGACTTTTTCCATATCCTCGACTGATGAACTTTCTACCGATCCTCGGGGGTCCAAGGCGTCCACGACGAGAGTCTGTTTAGCGGCTCCTTTCCTAACCGCTATAGCATAACATCTTCGGGCCTCTCGTTGGTCACCTCGGAGATAACCGATCCCACCTTCAGCTGGAAACTTCATCGTCAGATGGTAAGTTGAGACGACCGCTCTCATTGCATTAAGGGAGGGTCGGCCCAGGATTACATTATGGACAGATGGAACATTGACAACTAAAAAGTCTACCAAAAGTGTGACTTGATGTTGCCCTTCTCCCGCTGTTACTGGGAGGGAGATGGCTCCTTCGGAGATTACTCTCTCTCCAGCAAAGCCGTGCAAGGGAGTCTTCATGGGTCAGAGCCGGGACCGTGGAATTCCCATCTTTTTGAACGCTTCGGAATACATAACATCAGCCGAACTCCTGGTGTCGACCAGGATGCGGTACACCTTGTGATTTGTTATGGTCATAGTAACCACAAGCGCGTCATCATGTGGATGCTGGATCCCGTGTGCATAGTCTTTCGTAAAAGTCAGGTCGCACGGAGTGACTCGGAGTTCCTTGCTGGGACGTTCTGTCAAGTGAACGCGGTGTTCCAGCTCGGATCTCCGGGAATGGGCTTTTCGAGCCCTGTTTGAATCCCCTCCCCTAGCTGAACCCCCGAAGATGGTATGAATTTTGGCTGGTTTCTCTGGGCGGTTGTTTGGCTTTTCTTGCGGCTGCTCCTCTCTCCGAGCGGACCTTTCTCTTTTAGTGTAACGACGTAAATGTCCCTTGCGAATCAGGGACTCGATCTCGTCTTTCAGGTTCACGCAGTCGTCCGTGTTGTGGCCATGGTCTTGGTGGAAGTGGCAGAATTTTCACTTGTCCCGATGCTCTAGGTCTGCCCTCATGTAGACTGGATAATTGAGTAGCTTGTCTTCTCGGATATCTAGCAAAATTTGCTCGACGGATGTGTTAAGAGGAGTATAAGAACGGAATTTTCCTTCTGGCCTACGGCTCGGTCGACGATCGCGGGGAATGCGGTCGTCTGCCCCTTTACCGCTCGGCTGGGAGTCTTCGTTCCTCGACTTTTTCCCTTTGTTTGCCGAGTCAGCAACTTGCATACCTTTACGAGCATTAGTGAACTTCACGGCGTTGGTATACTTCTGAGCCTTCGCCATGAAGTCCGCTAGTATTTTCGGGAGATTTTTTTTTATGGAAAAGGCGAACTTTCCTTCCTTCAGTCCGCTCAGGATGGCAGCAAGAGCCATCTTATCATTATAGTCTTCGACATGCAACGCCTCTTCATTGAAAAGGGTGATGTAGTCTTTTAATGACTCCTTCGAAGCCTGCTTGATGGTAAGCAGGTGGGTGTTAGGTTTCCGACTTCTCTTACCACTTATAAATTGTGTAAGGAATAGTCAGCTTAGTTCTGTGAAGGAGCCCACGGAGTTTAGCTTGAGCTGACGATACCAAATCCGAGCGGATCCTGTGAGGGTGATGGAAAACCCCCTACACATCATTGCGTCCGTTGCAGTCTGGATCTGCATACATGATCGGTAGGACTCCAGGTGTTCTGATGGGTCCCCAGATCCTGAATATTGGATGACGGGAGGCATCCGAAACCTCTGTGGCATCACCTTGGCCATGATGGCAGAAGTGAAGGGAGGTTCGGTCTCTTCCATCATCGCTTGATGGTGGCTGAAACCGTCAACTGTTGTTACTTCTTTTCCAGCATCAGGAACTGGCCTTCATCTCGGCAAAGCGTGCCTCCCAGGGATCCTTATTTTCTGTGACTACTTCTGGGGCATCCTCAATCTCCAGCATTCTCCCTTCTCTCATCTGTTATAACTGATGACGGAGGTCTGTGAGCTGCTGAGCGGATGTAGCAGATGGACGGTTGTGGGAGCCCGGGTGGCGGCATTCCTTACGGATCCTTCGACGTGCACCGCAAGATGGTTTTGTCCTGAACAAGGCATCCCTGAATGCTGGGGGGCTTCAAGTCTTACACTCCTTGGCGCAGAGCGAGTCTCCACGAACAGTCCCACCGGTTTTAGAACGGGCTGTTCCTGAACCGGACGTGACTCTGGTTCCCTCTGCTACTTCATTCTGTTAATGTCGTCGCGCAGGGCCTGGATCTCGTTCTGCATGGCGCGGTATTTACCCGACCAGTTACAAGAACGTTGAAAAGGTCCTGGTGCGGACTCGGCATGAAGTGTTGATGATGACCGAGCCTGCTCGCTTGGTACCAGTTCTACAACTACAGCTTTCTTCTTCCTCGTCATCGCTTAGGAAGATGAGAACCTGACTTTTAGTCTCAGGTTCCCACAGACGACGTCAAAAAATGTTGAGGTTAAAATCTGGTTGGCCCTCTATTCACGTTGCCCTCTACGTTATCCCTAAAATCTGTACCAAGAAAACGGGCAAAGGTGACCCTGGCTAAGTCAGGGGACCCTCCGATGCCTAAGTCAGGACAAGGGAATCGGGGTATAGGTAGAGAGTAGAGGAGGAGAGCTCGATATCGCGTACCTGTAGACATGGCACTGGGTGCTATTTATACTTGCCTGTGAGGCGGTCTGGTCTCGATAATCTCGGCACGATCAGAGGGATTCCCGGATCGTGGAGATACTGTCCGCAATCTGTTGATCGTGTAGTGTATCCAGCGAATAATGCGTATCTGCGAGAAACGTTATTGGCCACGTTTGGTTATGACAGTTTCCATGTTTAGCAAGTGAGATACGCGTATCTAAAGGCCTGCTTGGCTCGGCTCATCAGACCATAATAAAAAACATTCTCCAGGTCGGACAATGTCCGACCCGACCCGTCATGCTGAATCCGATACGGCTGGCTTGAGCCGATATCCGACCTAACCCGTCATGCCGAATTCGATCGGATTGTTAGGATCCCTCCGAGTTGACCCTCTTCCAAAGACTCTCGTGTCTCCTTGTCGCGATGCTGAAGTCTGGTCAGATGAGTCGTGCCTCGGGCGCCTCGGGTGTCGGCTCGAACTTACAGTCGGATTGATGTTCTACCATGGGCTCAGATCTCCCCATAACAGATATTTTTACCAAGTTATAGTGGGAGCGCATTAAACAATAGGTAAGTTGACTGTATTGACTTCAAAGATTGGGCCAATTATCTAGAAAGCTACAAATTTCCATCTATCTTAAGAGTGGCCTTCCAACAATGTTTAAAGATTGTTTCGGACAAAAATGTTATTGTCCTTGGTTCAGAAGTTGTACAGTCCTGAAGTGAAGTAGAAGTCGCCTATTGCTCCAACGCCCGAGAAAGCGACGGATTGGCTACTCCCCCTGCTAATGGCTGGTGCTTGGTGGTCGCTAGGACCCACCACCATGTATGTTTTTCATTCATGTTGTCCATATATTTTTTAGATCATTTTATGGTATAAGACCAAAAATGAGCTATATCCCAATCGCAAGTGGACCACATTACTGGAAACAATGTTGAATGAGCGTCATAAACCATTAAAATGATCCCTCTCATTTTTGGGATCAAGCCCTAAAATGATCTGTCAAAACAGATGAACGATCGTGCCTTTCACTGTAAAAACAAATGAACAGAATGGATGAAACACATACGTCATGGTTGGGCCCATGGTTGGTGACAGGGGGAGTAGCTAATCTGTTCTCCCCCAGAGAATACGGAAGAATATACGAGCTTGGAAGCGCCGAATGTCGCCTTTCACATATACCTTTTACAGATCTTCTTCTTCTTCTTTCATTTTCATAGAAAAGTGAAGATCCAAGGACCAACTTCCAGAGAGGGATGTTGTTTGTCATTGCCAGAAATTCTCGTCCGCTACGAGGTCCGTATTTTATTTTTTTGTAGGCATTTTGATAAGGTAAAGGAAGATCAGAGTCGAGAAGGTTCTTATCACGTGAAGGGAGCTTACTATAGGGCACACCTCAGTCAAACCTGCACCATTGATAGTAGAAAATCACGACTTCACGTTTTTAAACCTTTCACCCTCCAAGAAATCAAACCTCAACCACCGACAGTGACAACCATGACCCTTCGCGTATTCCAAACCACAACCCAGACGAAGGATCATGGTTCCCGGTTCCTATGCACATTGGATCTTGGTTGTCATGTTATAAGGATCGTGCTTTTCATATGCACATGAGTCGTGATCATCATGTTATATGGGTCGTGGTTGGCAGATGTTATGGGTCATGGCAGTCATGCCATATGAGTTGTGGTTGTCATGTTATGTAAGTCCCGTATCCTAGACTGTACCATTCTATAGGCTTACACAATCTTTTCGGTCAAATTTTGACAACCTTAGACCTTTATCCGACGTTTGCGCGTGATCCTAAGCCGAGTCAGCTTAACTCGAGACTTGTACCCTAGCGACCGCGTTGTCGCAGCGGTTTCGATGCGGCGTCTCGCACGCCGAGGCGATACCTAAGCCAGGAGATGTGGGCTCGCATTCAGTTTGAGGAAAATATAGCGCGTTGCAAAATCGAAGAGAACATCACATCAAATCCCATCAATGTCATCAATCAATTACACATCACCTCACATATCAAAGTACAACCCCATTCCCAAGCAACCTCAAAGTCAAACTCTCTCTTACACAAAGTACATCCACCACATCACTCACCCATCTCTCTCTTTCAATCTCTCTCTCTCTCTCATCTCCCTCTCCCTCATTCACTCCAAGCAACCGTCCATGGGTTCCATGGGAGAGAAACTAGTGTGACCCACCTTCCTACCTTCCATCTCCATCATCCAAGCCCGATCTCAACCGTTGAAGTCCATCCATTTGAGCTCTAGCCTGCATTGGCGGGAGAATGAAGAAGAGATCTAAAGGTGGGTGCTTCTCTCTCTCTCTCTCTTTTCCTTTATTTGGTGATGATGTTGATGAGGTGTATGGCCCACCATGATGAGTTTGATCCACACCATCCGATTTCGGGACCCACCATTGTTGGTCGTCCATTTGAACTGGCATGAATGAAAGGAAAATACAAATGTCAGTGGACCCAAACTGTGTGGGCCACCCATGCGGACCCCACTGTGATTTATAAGTTTTATCTCCACCGTCCATGGAGTGAAGTCACCCCAGCCGTTAGCCCAAAGACTGGTCAGGCTCAACGAACAGACTGCTGTCTAGCAGGCCTGGACGTTGAGGCCTGAACATTTCTGGCTTCTTATTATTATTATTATTATTATATATAATATATAAACTATATTATCTGGTGGGCCACGTGTGTGAACCCACCTTAATGATGTGAAGATCCACACCATCCGTCCATTTTCAGGACGTGGGACGTGTGGACCCCACTACATCAACGTTAGCAAGTTTTGTGGCCCCATCACAGGGCATGTGTTATATCCAAACCATCCATTAATTAGGCCAGCAGCCTAGGATGTTGCTAGACATCGTCCAGCAGCTGCAGGACCCATGGGTGAATGTGTTCATCCAACCTTCCATTTCATTTGCATGGATGTAGAAGCCTACCATGTTGTATGGGTTTTATCCACACCGTCCACTGCGTGGACCCCATCATGATGTATGTATTTTATCATCTTTGTCCATCATCAGGATGTGGACCCCACCATGGCAGTGTGTGGGGCCCACCTTGACCGGATGTATATCATCCACACCGTCCAACCCATGGACGGTGGACGTGAATCGGCTGGAGTACCTAACGCAGCAGCTGTTGCTGCATTTCAGTCAGAACGTGGAGCCCACCTCGCTGAGGTCTGACGTCAGCAAATTCTGCAGGGCCACATGTGGATGGTTCCACCTAAACCGTCCATCAATGAAGGTGGGACCCACTGACATGGATGTACTGTCCACCGTCCATTCATCTGGATGGTGGGGCCCATTTGGTGTATGTGTATTATCCACCGTCCATTCATCTGGATGGTGGGGCCCATTTAGTGTATGTGTATTATCCACCGTCCATTCATCTGGACGGTGAGGCCCCTTTAATGTAAGTGCTTCATTCACCGTCCATCTGGTGGAAATCCACCTGATGTATGGGTTTTATCCGCAACGTCCAGCAGGGTTGGACGGTGGATACCCACCTTGAGTTGTGATCCAAGCCATTCATCTGTTTCGGCAGGTGGTGGGACCCACCTTGATTTCATCCAGATCGTCCAAACTAGGGACGGTGGGTCCCACGCAGCTAGTGCTGCTGTTTGACATCAGCTAGTCAAGTGGGTCTGATTAGAGGTATGTGATTTATACCAGCCGTCCATTTAAGGACATGGACCAACCGTGATGTATGTACTATATCTATACCGTCCACTTGGATGAGGTACATGCAACATCGTGGGTCCATAGAGCACCATTTAGTAGTGATGTGGGCCCATGCCTTTTGTGGGTGATAGATTGCATGCATGCATGTCACATTGAATGACTTAAATTCATGGCACGTGTGTATGTACACGTGAGATGCATGACTAGTTAGTACCTGTAATAGTTGTATGCATGCATACATGTATGATGAGTGTGTGATAAGGTGCATGACACCACGTTATGTGTTATACATGCATGGATGCAAGAAATACATGCATGAGTGATGGATTATGTGTTATACATGCATGGATTCAAGTAATATATGCATGAGTGATGAGTTATGTTGAATACATGTGTGACGTGTATGGGATGGACACCTGATCCGTACACGACCTAAACTATGGTAGGAAGGCACGTGCGAGGCTTAAGGTCAAGTAAGCACTCCCTGGTAATATCATTTGAATGCATGCCTGCACAGGAGCTTAGTCGTACATGTGAGTGTATTGCATGCACCTTCACGACCCTGTTAATGAGATGTATTTGAGGCCCATCCATGAGGCCCGCCTTGATGTATTTATGGCCATCCATGAGACCCACCTTGATATATTTGTGGCCATCCATAAGGCCCGCCTTGATGTATTTATGGCCCATCTATGAGGCCCACCTCGATGAATTTATAGCCCATCCATGAGGCCCGACATGTTGTATATGAGGTCGAGCCATGGGATGTGGGCCCTTTGTGACATATATTGGGTCTGTGTCAGGGGCCCACTGTGATGTATATTTGGCCCATGTGCAGGGCCCACCCATTATGTATTAAGGCCCACGGGATAGGGCCCATTATGATGGAATTGCGGGCCCAGAGGGAGAGGCACGATGTGATGAATACAAGGCCCATATGATGGGGCCCACCTGCTTGAATCTGAGGCCCATGGGCAAGGCCCATTGAGATGTATTCGAAGCCCATGGGCAAGGCCCATTATGATATGTATTAGGCCTAAAGGCAAGGCCATTATGATACGTATTAGGCCTATGGGCAAGGCCCATTGTGATATGTATTAGGTCCATAGGCAGGGCCCATTGTGCTATGTATAAGGCCCATCGGTGCGGCCTATTATGATGTATTTTAGCCCATGCGAGAGGCTCATTATGTTGTAAATGAGGCCCACGTAGGAGGCCTGTGGTGATGCATTTATAGCCCATGGGATGAGGCCCATTGTGATGTATTCAAGGCCCATGGACGTGGCCCAATATGATGCATATGTGGCCCATGAGTGAGGCCCACAGCGATGTACGTTAGGCCCTTGTGTGGGGCCATTAGCCACTGTATGTTCGGTCCTATGTGGGCCACTCCTTAGGATCAATGTTGGTTAAATGACCACATTGATGGGCAATGATAGTTGAATGTCAACATTGTGACCCTCTCTTAGGCCTTAATAGTCTCATTTTTATCATTCTCTTGTGGGTTAACCCTAATCAGTGGACCCCATTCACCATAGACGGATGGTTTCGCACTATAGAATTTGATATAACCATGGCTGAGGGTCAATCTTTGGTTGATCGGTTGTTCATCTATGGACCTTGCCTTATTTTTATACTGATTGTCGGTGTCGATTGTCGAAACGGATCATTGGTGTCGATCAATGATGTCGATTGACCGATTAGCAATCGAGGCCGATTATTGTGATCGATTTTCCGACTCTGATTATCGATTGATCCCGATTGTCGTGGTAGATTGTCGATTCCGATTGATGTGACCGATTGCCAATTCTGATTATCGATCAATCTCGATTGTCGAGGCCAAGTATCGAGGCCAACTCCAATTGTCGAAGTCGAGTCCAAGTGTCGATTTCAATTGTCGAGACCTATATGGTGTATATGTGACTCGTAGTTGAGGCCTATTGTGATGTATGTTAAGCCCATGGGAAAGGTCCATCGTGATGTGTATTAAGATCTTGAGTGAGGCCCATGGTGTTGTATATTTGGCCCTTGTGTAAGGCCATGGGTCCACTATATGTTAGGATCTATGAGGGTCATTCCTCGGGAGCAATGTTGGTTAAATGTCCACATTGTCGAGGTCAATTGTCGATGCCAGTTATTGATACCGATTATGAGTATGTGATAGCATAACATCATGATACATGCCCATACGCATCATCTACATGTTTGTTATGAAGTGTGGTTGACCATTGCATACGTCATTGGGCATGTTGTTATGAGACTCCCTGATAGGCGGAGATTATCTCACATAAGCACACGGTATGCGCTGGATAGATGCATGACTGGATTGCATGACTCATGCATCTTGCATTGTATTATGTTGAACTGTACGCCCTAGCGACATCAGGGTCGTAACCTCCACAGGTATTTCGTGGATGGCCAAATAGGATACCGAAAATCTGTTCTACATGGGGTGCTATAGATATCCCTGGGTGAAAGTCCCTAAACCCTCTTACTTCCAGAGGTTGCTCCAACGTCTAGACCGAGTGGATGTATGAGCACATGAGGGTCGTATACTGTTAGGTCACGTCTCTCACTGTATCGTGGTCGGTTGAAAGGGGGTGCGGCCTTACCTGCCTGAGAGGAGGGGGCAAAGTTAGGCTGAGTTTGACCAACTCGAGGAATGGGTCTGCTATCGACGAGCTGGGCTCGATATTAGCAGGCGGATAGTAAGGTCTCTTCCACTCGCCTTGTTGCGTGCGATGAGGCGGCAATCTGGTTTGGAGAGTAATAGACCCCGATGATTTCCCAAAGAAGAACCGTACTGATATGTGGACTTATTAAGTAGAATTTGCATGCTCATTCATTCATTCATTCACTATCCACTCAGGCTAGTGGTGCGCAAGTAATTGTTATGTACCTTCGTTATGGTAAGAATTTCAGTTGGACACGCGACTAAGTTGAGATCAGGAGTTTATCACGTTAAGTCTGACTATCCAAATTTAGGTATGAGACTGGTTTAGATAGAAGTCCCTTGTGGTGGACCCCATAGCCTGCGATACTACATACTATCATCCCGACTTCACACTCCAGCATGGTTATTTCATTCGCATCGCATATTGCATTACATCCGCAGGCATATGGCATCTTGGGTTGCTATGTTTCTGAATGTATATGGCCTAGACAGACTTAGCAGGATTTGTATATTGCATTGCATCCTCAGCATCTGATATTTGGCTCTTTATAACTCCTTATTGCATAGCTATTCTATATTACGTATTTTGATATTGATTGACTTATGGACTTGTCCTTCCGCTTACTCTATTATCGTATGATTTATGATCTTGTCAGTATTTCTGTTTACTCTGATAATTCCTACTCCTGTCAGTATTTCTGTTTACTCTGATAATTCCTACTCCTGTCAGTATTCTTGATTACTCTGATAATTCATGATCTTATCAGTGTTTCTGCTTATTCAGACATTGTATGGTTTATGGATTACTAGTTTTCTGGTATTGTATGATTATGGCATTGTATTGAATACTTGGCACTTATCTTGTGCACACACTTACACCACCCTCTAAGCTTTCTATTAGCTTATGCACGATAGATGCGTGCAGGTGATGTTAGTTTACAACAATGTTGAGCTTGGAGCGTGTAGTGGTCTTATGGAGCTTAATTTTCTATTTATATATTTCCCTTTCAGTGTTGTACTCAAATAATTATATTAGTGGATATGTGATGATGATGTTGCCTTTGTGAATTGGGTAATCTTGTAGTTATTCTTATTACTAGTTAAATGTACATTGGAAAAAAAAATCCTCTTTGTAGGATTCCATGATCGGAATCCGGCATATGAATGTTAGGAGCCGAGAATGGGGTACTACAAATATTGTCGGCACCGGATTCGGTGATCAGGATTCCTATGAATTCGATTTCTGAGTTTGGGGCGTGACATATTATAAGGATCGTGCATTTCACTTCCCTGTAAACCACGACCCATTTTGGTTGAAAACCACGACCCTTCGAGTGGTTTGTGGTTGTTAATCACGATACCTATATAACTGTGAACCATGACCCATATAACATGTCAACCATGACTAAAAAGGCCTAGTTATATGTCCTAGAGGGGGAGAGGGTGAATAAGACAATGTCAAATAAAATTGGTAACAGCGGAAATTAAACAAATACGATACCCAACATTTAAAGCAAACCAATCCCAATGCAGGAATGTAAAGAATGTAAAGCAACCTCAAAATTCAGATCTTGAGAGATTGATACAAATGTTATTTTAAGGACAACCTTACACCAAAAACTAGAGTTTATGGTATGACAACCTTATTTATATAAAGGTCTTTGTATCAAATCTCAAATCGAAGAGGAAAAGAAAATTAAATGCAAACTGTATTGAAGAATAAACTGCAATCAATTATATATTGTTCTAAGGACACCATGCACCATAGAAATGGCAAGGCAACCTTACTAGAACAATTAAGTATGCTGAAAAAGAAATAAAAAGAAATAATTGTTAAATTATTACAACATTCCCACAATGCTTGAAATAAATGATTACAGCATTCACATCCTCATATACATCCCACAAATGAATAATAAAAGATATGAAATATAAACCATTCAACCACGAGACACAAGGGATTATAGTGGTTTGCCTGTGTGTTCACCAACTGTTTAAAAACAACCACACAGAATGCTACTCCACTCCTAATATCCGTACACAGGGGATATTAGCGTTCACTATCAAGTTAGATTTTTACAGGTTCACTCAAAACCTTACAATTGTGTCTTTCTATGTGAGCTTACACAATTAAAAAAACCTCACTTCTGAGTTTTCCTGGCTCTCCTCAGATAACCAATACAATGAGATTTTTCTGGCAAATCCCAAACAAAATTACAAATAAAAAGGAATTTATAATTAAATGTAAAATACCTGAATATCTCCTTCGTTGTAGCAGCCCAGAAGAACCAAGTCAGAGTAGATGATTGAATGTCCAAGTTTAATGTCCAAACTCACACTACAATGGTTCTAGTTCTAATTGATTTTAAATTAAATCAAATTGGGCGTAGCTCTATTTGATTTTAATTTCAAGAAGAAAGAATACAGCAATACCTCTTTTCAAATTAGATTGGAATTCAGGAACAAAATCAAATAATGAAAGCTAACAAAAGAGAATAGAAATTATGCACAATGTAGCTTAAAATGAACACTCACTTATCTCAGAGTGGAGCTTTGAATATATTTGAATTACATATCAAACCTCTGAAATTCGTGTTCAATTTATAGGCGAACAAATCACGTCTTCGACTGGTCTTAAGACCCCTACGACTGGTCTTAGAACCAATAAAAATTTAAAATTTCAAGCGGGATAAGATAAGACGGTTTTACGACCGGTCGTGGGTACCCTACGATTAGTCATAGGTCACCTTCGACCGGTCATAGGTTCCACACGACTAGTCGTAGACCTATAAATTTCATTGCTGGACTTTGAGTCGAAGGTCTACGACTGGTCGAAGAACCAGTCAACACTGTTCCTACGACTGGTCGAACAGTCACCAAGACTGGTTGTAGAGTAATCAAAAAATTTTAAAAATCCTTAACAACTTAGGACTGGTCGTGAAATTTCTTGAACTAGTCGAACTAGTGCTATGACTAGTTGAATAAGGTCCAGGACTAGTCTTAGAACAGACCAAATTTACGTATAAAACATATATGGATTATGTATCCAAAATGTCCTACTCTAAAGGTCAAACTAAGGTCAGTCTTACCTCAATAGTGAAGCAAGGACATTGAAACTTGAAGACAAGTGACCTTTGAGTATAAAAAAGCCTGAGATCTTTGAACCTAAAGGCTTCTTGAACTTGAACACTTCTGAGATCTTAAAAGCTTCTTGAACTTGAACACTTCTGAGATCTTGAAAGCTTCTTGACTTACATATACAAGCTTCAAAGTAGTGTCTTTGTCACCACAAATTTGACAATAATAAGGAGCTATAAACTATAGCACTTACAATCTCTCCCTTTGTCAAATTCGTGACATAACACATAACCAAGATATGACACTGCATATCTGATTGAAGAATCATGCACCAGTTGATATCAACTAGCACACATTCATGTACCTGCAAACCAATCTTTAACCAACATACAATCCATACTCATACACTCATGCTCAAACAGTTTATCTCTACACATACTCCCCCTGAGTAACATATATCTCAAAAATATGACAAATATGGCACTAGCATAATGCAATGCAATGCAACTCCCTCCTTATGGCACCAATCCAGTAAAATAAAATAAAAACAATATGGATACCCATACTCCCTCTTTTTGTCACAATATGACAAAGGAAGAACAAAAATAGATTGATAAGGAGTAATAATCAAGGAGATAAAGAAGAGGATAGTAGACAAGAGATTGAGAACATAACATAAGCAACATATATAGAGTGAGAACTGAGCTAAATCAACAATAGTTAAAGTAGCAAATCCAGTCAAGTGAACATAATAGAAGTTATTACAGACCAGCAATTAGAAAATGAACTAATCTGAACCAGATGAAGGAGCAGGTATGGATGGATCAAGTTTATGCATGCCCTTATTCAAGCGCCTAAGATACTTGCGCATATACTTGAATTGTAAATCATGGGCAACAGACATGTTTTCCATCCTAACATTTATATTCTCAACTTTCTCCTCCAATACACTTAGTCGAGCATCAAAAGCAGAAGGCTCATAATCTGGATCATTTGCAGAGTCAGATTCAATTTTTTCAAAAACATCATCCATATTAATATCATCAGGAGGAAGATCACCAGCTTCTTCCTCATGTTCAGCTTCAGCCGTATCAACACCATCTCTTTGGCCAGGAAGAAATTTCAGCTTCATCTTATTGATATTAGAGTTGTTAAATATTAGATGATGGATAGGGGCTTTACCAACCAGCATGTCAATTAACATATGGGTAGCCAATACAGTCATCAAATGACCAAAAGGGATATCACTATGACCAGGATGGAGTCAAAACTAAATGATAGAGTGACAAATCAAGGATGGTAAGCAAATATTAGCACCTCTGGCAATATTATGAAAAACACGAACCATAAATGCTGTTAACTCAGTTTTATTACCCGAATGAGGATACAGACACAAAGATCCTATGAAGTACTCTGTATTTGGGTAACAAAAATCTTAAGGGGAGCGCATTTCCTTTATGTGTCCATTGAGCATCCAGATTACATAAGTCCTTAGTTAGCATACATTTTTCAGTCTATGAGGATTTTTCAGATAGTGTATGAATGGGAACTCCCTCATCATTCACAAGAATTTTCATAAGAGCTGAAATCAAGTGACGATCTACGTCAAATGGTGTTTCTCTTGTGGCAATTATAAATGTTAGATTTTCAAGAGAAAATTTACATATGCAAGCAAACATGGATTAGGCAATGAACCGGTATGCAAGCCCACCCCAATGCAATAAGTTATCCCAACCTACAGCTTGGAGCATAGGAAGGATATCAAAAGGAGCAGTATGATTAACATCAACAGGATGTTCAAAAATAACATTACGCAATCAGATGTCCCGAACAAAGGATAGATCATCCTCGGGAGCCCTTAGATGACGCTTAGTGATAGTGGCCGATCTGGAAGAAGATGGACCACGAGAAGTTATTTTTCTTCCCCTAGAAGCCATTTGCAACAAGGATTTTAAAGAAATAAAGAGTTACAAATGATTGAGAAGTAGGTTTTCTCAAATCAGATTTTTCAAAAGAAAAATCACAAATCACAATGAAATTTGAAATAAATAACTTCAAGAGAGAAATGGAAGTAATCTCAACATAAAACTACAAGAAGAAATGAAAATGAAGCACTAACCATGAAGATTTTGAAAGTTAGCTTCGACTAGTCAAGGTTCGGCCCGTTGGAGCGTGAAATAGAAATGAGGAAGATGATGGATTTTCCTAAATAAAAGATATCCACGTGATTCACGACTGGTCGTGGATGTACACGACCAGTCGTACCACGACTGGTCGTGGATGTACACGACCGGTCGTACCACGACTGGTTGTGTATATTCACAACCGGTTGAGTACCAGTAAAAAAAATGCTGTATTCCATTAAGTTTTATACAATTTTTTAGTATGAATTGTAAAAATTAAAGTTTACACTAGCAGGAATACACAATATGATACACAAAGGCATAAATTATCATCTTAAAATGTACATGCCAAGATCAAATTTCATTTGGTTAAACTTGCTTTTATCGAGAGTTTAGTGAAAATATCAGCACATTGATTCTCGGTAGGTATATATTCCAAAGATATAACCTTTTCTTCTACTAGCTCTCTGATATAATGAAATCTAATGTCAATATGCTTAGTACGAGAATGCTGAATAAAATTTTTTGAAATATTTATGGCACTGGAATTATCACAGTATAATAACATAAAATCTTGTTTAATTTCATAATCTCTTAACATTCGATTCATCCAAACAAGATGCGTACATGCATTACCTGCTGCGATGTATTCAGCTTCAGCTGTTGAAAGTGATATAGAACTTCGTTTCTTGTTAAACCAAAAAACTAAACAGTTTTCGATATAAAAACAACCACCACTGGTTAATTTTCTATCATCTAGATTACTCGCCCAATCAGCATCCGAGTACCCAGCTAGTTGAACACTAGTCTCATGTGGATACCAGAGACCGAGATTCACAGTACTTGCGACATATTGAATAATTCGCTTGACAGCAATCAAATGCAATTCTTTAGGATCAGATTGATATCTGACGCAAATACCAACACTTAGTGCGATATCAGGTCTACTAGCAGTTAAATATAATAGGTTACCAATCATACTCCGATATAATTTTGGATCAACATTTTTACTTTTAGAATGTTTTAAGAGTTTCAATATAGTACTCATAGGAGTATCAAAGTTCTTACCATTCTCAAATCCAAATCTTTTAATTAAATTCAAGGCATATTTAGATTGAGAAATGAATATTCCATCAGGTTGTTGCTTTACTTGCAACCCTAAGAAATAATTCAATTCCCCAACCATGCTCATTTCAAACTATGACTTCATCAAATCTGCAAACTCAGTAGTCATGTCGGTACAGGTAGATCCATAAATGATATCATCAACATAAATCTGTACCATTAAAATATGATCATTATATTTTTTTAACAAACAGAGTTTTATCAACAGATCCCATTTGAAAATTATGGCTTAATAGAAACTTTATTAGTTTCTCATACCATGCCCTACGAGCTTGTTTTAATCTGTAAAGTACAGGTAGATTCATAAATGATATCATCAACATAAATCTGTACCGTTAAAATATGATCATTATATTTTTTTAACAAACAGAGTTTTATCAACAGATCCCATTTGAAAATTATGGCTTAATAGAAACTTTGTTAGTTTCTCATACCATGCCCTGCGAGCTTGTTTTAATCTGTAAAGTACAGGTAGATCCATAAATGATATCATCAACATAAATCTGTACCATTAAAATATGATCATTATATTTTTTTAACAAACAGAGTTTTATCAACGAATTCCATTTGAAAATTATGGCTTAATAGAAACTTTGTTAGTTTCTCATACCATGCCCTGCGAGCTTGTTTTAATCCGTAAAGTACCTTTTTAAGGCGATACACATGATCAGCATTTTTGGTATCTTCAAAACCCATTGGTTGTTCAACATATACTTCCTCATGTAAATACCATTAAAGGAAGCACTTTTCACATCCATTTGATAAATTTTAATTTTTCTAAAACATACAATGGATATAAATAGTCTGATTGATTCAAGACGTGCTACTACTGCAAAGGTTTCATCAAAATCAATACCTTCAATTTGAGTGTAACCTTGTACCACTAGCCTAGCCTTGTTTCTAATTATATTTCCAAGCTCATCAGACTTATTTTTGAAAATCCATTTTGTTCCAATGATGTGTTTATCTTTGGGTCTATGTACGAGATACCAAATATCATTTCTTATGAATTGGTTAAGTTCTTCTTGCATCGCAACAATCCAGTTTTCATCAGCAAGAGCTTCTTTTACACTAGAAGGTTCTATCTGGGATGTAAAAAATACGTAATTACATATATCCTCAAGTTATCTACGAGTACGCACACCAGTGAGAGGGTCTCCAAGAATTTGAGAGTTAGATAATCTTTAACAGTCCTTAGTTCAGAATCGGTCTGATTCGATGAAGTATCAGGTTTATCAACTACAAAAACTTCATCATTATCTGAACTTGAGACTGGTGTATTTAAGTGATCATCAATGACTACATTGATAGACTCTTGAATCACACCGGTCCTTTTGTTCAGAACCCTATAGGCACGACTATTTAAAGGGTACCCTAAAAAGATCCCTTCATCACTTTCGTATCAAATTTTTCCAGATTATATATCACTTGCTGCCAAAAACTTGAAAGTATTTGACAGTAGGCTTTTTATCAAATCACATTTCATAAGCCATTTTATTATTACCTTTAGTAGTGTAAACTCGGTTAATAATATAGCAAGCTGTATTGACTGCTTCAGCCCAATGATTCTTAGAGAGTTTCATGCTATTCAACATGACACTATAGCCATTTCTTATAGCACTCTATTTTTTCTTTCCACTATCTCATTTTGTTGTGGAGTTTTGGGTGCTGAAAATTCATATAATATTCTTTGGTCGCCACAGAACTTCTCAAAACCACTATTCTCAAATTCAGATCCATGATCACTACGAATCTTAATGATTTGAAAACCTTTTTCAATTTGAATCCTTTTAAGAACTTTTATTACTTCTTCAAGGGTTTCTGATTTGTCCCTTAAGAAGACTACTCATGTATATCTAGTAAAGTCATCTACTATTACCAAGATATACCTTTTGCCACCTCGACTCTCCATTCTAGTAGGTCCTATCAGATCCATGTGGAGAAGTTCGAGTGGTCTTGATGTGGTATTGGAATTCACCTTTTTGTGTGAGTTCCTTGTTTATTTGCCAAACTGACATTCACCACATATCTTATCTAACTTTTAAAGTTTGGGTAGACCTCTTATAAGTTCCTTTTTGCTCAATCTAAATAAGTTTCAGTAGTGTACATGTCCAAGATGTTTGTGCCATAAATCAGTCTCGTTTGTATGGACCATGTAACATGTTTGATTAGATGAGCTGGATTCACTAATAATATAGCAGTTTTCAGACGTTTTACGTCCAGTTAATATTATTGAACCCTTGTTGTTTAGAATCTCACAGCTTTGATTAGAAAACTGAACACTATGGTTATTATCGTATATTTGAGATATGCTTAGCAAATTATGTTTTAGTCCTTCAAAATATAAGACATTCTTAAATAATGGAAGGTTATAAGTTGAACCATACCTTGGCCCATAATTTTGCAGTTACTGCCATCACCAAATGTGACTGAACGATCAGTCATATCTCTTAGATCGGTGAATAGAGCCTTGTCGCCTGCCATATGCCTGGAGCATCCACTATCTAGGTACTACTTTGAATGGCTCATAGCTTTGAAAGCAGTGTGGGCAACTAAGCAAGTGACCTTTGGAATCCATTTAATAACCATTTTGGGTTTAAGTGGATAGTTGGTCTTCTTCCGATTGTAAGAATTATGACCTATTGAGTTAGACTTTAGAAGTTCCTTCAGTAAATCAACTATCTTTTCAGCCAAAGGGTTTTGGTAATGCTTCCTATAGTCGAAATAATTTCTTTTAGGTTTTTGAATAGACTTAGGGTCTTTAGAAAATACTTATCCTTTCCCTTTTGAGTTTAATGTCTCTCCTTTTACAAACTTAGTAGGTGCATTCTTCAGTTTAGGAGAAACATTCTTATCATAACCTAAACCGGATCGATCACCACATTTTCTTGATCCTGATAAGAGTTTTTCTAATTTAGAATCACCTTGGGCATATTTCCAATTTTCCTGTAAACTCAAGAGAGATGAGACTTCATGTTTTAATTAGTCATTTTCAGACTTAAGATTTTTAACTTGGGCAGTCTTAAAATCCAAATCGCATTTTATCTTTTCAAAACAGTCTAAAATATGGGACTTTTCTAAAACAAGATATTCATAAATTTCTTTGAGTTTAGAAAATTTCTCTTTTTGAAGTTTCAATTTTACCACAATTTTACAACTCTCCTTGTATAGGGCATTATAAGCATCTTGAAGATCATCTTCATTTTCACATTCACTATTCAAATTTTCTTCACTTGTTGAATCATTATCTAAAAATGTAAATTTGGCTAGAGTTATAAGGGCTTTCACTTCATTGCCCAACTCAGTTTCAGAATCTTCAGATTCAGAAGAAGCTTCAAAATCAGAGGATTCATCCCACGTAGCCAACATACCCTTCTTCTTGGGTTTGTCATTTAGGACACTTGTTAGCCAAATGTCCATATTCTTAGTAGTTGTAACATTGACTATCTTTCAAAGATTTCTTAGTTTTAGATTTTGATTTTTTCTTATCATTATCTTTTTGAAAATCAACTCCCTTTTTACTTTTGAAGATTTTATAAAACTTAAAAAGAGTCATATCATCTTCAGAGTTATCTACATCAGAATTTTCTTGAAAATTATTTTTAGAAGTTTTAAGAGCAATAGATTTTTCTTTTAGAGCTTTAAAAGTTAACTCGTAGGTTTGTAGAGAACCAACTAACTCCTCAACCCTCATATTATTCGTATCACGAAGTTCCTGGATCACGGTTATTTTAGAGTTGAATTGTTCAAGAAGTGAGCGTAGTATTTTTGCACACACTTTACTTTCTGGGATTCTATCACCAAGACCCCACATAGAGTTTACAATATCATTTAATCGTGTATAAAAGTCTATAAATGTTTCATTTTCCTCCATATGAATTTCTTCAAATTCAGTTGTAAGGAATTGGACTTTCGATTTCTTGACAATTGAGGTACCCTCTTGTGTCATTTCTAATATATCCCAAGCTTACTTTGCAGAATCATAGGATATAATTCTTTTGAATTCATCCAGTGATAGTGCGTAAATGATTGCATTTAGTGCTTTAGCATTAGCACTACTCTCACTTTTCTGAAGTGTGGTCCACAAGAAATAAGGTGTTATTCTCATAGATTTTAAACCATCAACTCCAGTTACTTCAGTGGTAGGAGAGTTCCAACCATTCACAGTGGCCAGCCATACACTTTCATCCATAGATTTTAAGAATATTCTCATCCTAACTTTCCAATAAGCATAATTGGAGTCATCAAAGGGTGGTGGCCTAGTGACTGATAGGTTATCAAAATTTGACATCTTAAATAGCTTAAATCGTTAGCTCAAGAAATAAATCCAAGAATTAAGAAAAAAGAACTATTAGGCTCTGATACCACTTGAAAAGGCCTAGCTATATATCCTAGAGGGAGGGAGGGGTTGAATAGGACAATGCCAAATAAAATTTGTAACAGCGGAAATTAAACAAATACGATAGCCAACAATTAAAGTAAACCAATCCCAATGCGGGAATGTAAAAAATGTAAAGAAATTTCAAAATTCATATCTTGAGAGGTTGATACAAATGTTATTCTAAGGACAACCTTACACCAAAAACCAGAGTTTATGGTAGGACAACCTTATTTCTAGAAAGGTCTTTGTATTGAATCACAAATCGAAGAGGAAAAGAAAATTAAATGCAAACTGTATTGAAGAATAAACTACAATCAATTATATATTGTTCTAAGGACAACCATGCACCATAGAAATGACAGAAAAATCTTACTAGAATAATTAAGAATGCTGAAAAAGGAATCGAAAGAAATAATTGCTAAATTATTACAACATTCCAACAATACTTGAAATAAATGATTACAACATTCACATTCTCATATACATCCCACAAATAAATAATAAAAGATATGAAATATAAACCATTCAACCACGAGACACAAGGGATTATAGTGGTTCGCTTGTGTTTTCACTAACTATTTAATAACAGCCACACAAAATGCTACTCCACTCCTAATATCCTCACACAGGGGATATTAGCGTTCACTATCAAGTTAGGTTTTTACAGGTTCACCCAAAACCTTACAATTGTGTCTTTCTATGTAGGCTTACACAATTAAAAAAACCCCACTTCTAAGTTTTTCTGGCTTCCCTCAGATAACCAATACAATGAGATTTTTCTGGCAAATCCCAAATAAAACTAAAAACAAAAAGAAATTTACAATTAAATGTAAAATACCTGAATATCTCCTTCGTTGTAGCAGCCCAGAAAAATCAAGTCAGAGTAGATGATTAAATGTCCAAGTTCAATGTCTAAACTCACATTACAATGGTTTTAGTTCTAATTGATTTTAAATTAAATCAAATTGGGCGTAGCTCTATTTGATTTTAATTTCAAGAAGAAGGAATACAGCAATACCTCTTTTCAAATTAGATTGGAATTCAAGAATAAAATTAAATAATGAAAGCTAACAAAAGAGAATAGAAATTATGCATAATATAGCTTAAAATGAACACTAACTTATCTCAGAGTGGAGCTTTGAATATACTTGAATTACATATCAAACCTCTGAAATTCGTGTTCAATTTATAGGCGAGTAAATCACATCTTTGACTGGTCTTAGAACCAACAGAAATTTGAAATTTTGAGCGGGATAAGATAAAACAGTTTTATGACCGGTCGTGGGTACCCTACGACTGGTCGTAGGTCACCTTCGACCGGTCGTAGGTTCCACACGACTGGTCGTAGACCTATGAATTTCATTGCTGGACTTTGAGTCGAAGGTCTACGACTGGTCGAAGAACCAGTCGACACTGTTCCTACGACTGGTCAAACAATCACCAGGACTAGTCGCAGAGTAACCAAAAAATTCTAAAAATTCTCAACAACTTAGGACTTGTCGTGGAATTTCTTAAACTGGTCGAACTAATGCTAGGACTAGTCGAACAAGGTCCAGGACTAGTCTTAGAACAGACCAAATTTACGTATAAAATATATATGGATTATGTATCCAAAATGTCCTACTCTAAAGGTCAACCTAAGGTCAGTCTTACCTCAATAGTAAAGCAAGGACATTGAAACTTAAAGACAAGTAACCTTTGAGTATAACAAAGCCTGAGATCTTTGAACTTGAAAGCTTCTTGAAATTGAACACTTCTGAAATCTTGAAAGCTTCTTGAACTTGAACACTTCTGAGATCTTGAAAGCTTCTTAACTCACACATACAAACTTCAAAGTAGTGTCTTTGTCACTAAAAATTTGACAATAACAAGGGGCTATAAACTATAGCACTTAAAACGACTCATATAACATGTCAACCATGATGCAATATAGTGGGGCCAACAAGTTAGGACTTTAACGCGACCCTTACAACCATGACCCTTACCACATGACAATCACGACCCTCACAGCGACCCTATATGACATACTATTACACTCGAAAATTACATTATACGTGAACTTCGCAAGATGACTATAAAATCAACAAGTTAACTTTCGTTTAATTACAAGAATAACAGGATAAGAAAGAAGAAGAGTGACTGGATGGGAGCTACAGGTGGGTCAATTTGAGGTCTTCAAATCTTTTAGCGGCCTCAGCTTTCGCTTCCTTTGTCGCGTTGTACCCCTCGATCTAGTGCAGTCTTTTCTCATTAAAGTCCTGCTCGCTTGACCAAGCGGAACAACACCGCTTAATTTCTCTGTCTACCTCAGAGAAATTATCTCCAAGTTGTCGGAGTTCAGAAATTGTCTTCAGAATTTTCTTTGGAGGCCATTGATCTTCAAGAAGATTAACAACATCCATGAGGAAAGGGAAGGGATCACCCACTAAGGAAAAACGTGAGAAGGACATGATGCCTTCTTCGAATATCTTCTCCATTATTTTGATTGAAAGAACAAAGATATTCATGAATGCTTAAGGTGTTGTAATAAGAATTCTGGTTCGAATTAGCTTATGAAAGTAATTTGAAACCCAAGTACCACTTTTATAGGCTAGTGAACGAGTGGTTAATGTGATTAGGATGTCGTGCGACTATTGGTTTTCCAATGTTAGGAATACCATTTTTCAGGATTAAGGGGAAATAATGAAATGAATACGATTTACAAAAAAGGAATGTAACACTATTACCGAATGGGTCGTGGATATGAAGAACAATGGGTCGTGGTTGTCATCCACAATGGATCATGGTTGGGAACCACCACCTACTGTGTATAACAACCACGACCCTGTCGTGTGATCGTGGTTCACATACACATTGGATCATAGTTGTCATCGACGTTGGATCGTGGTTTTGATGAACAATGAATCGTTGTTATATATGGGTCGTTGAACGTGGTTGTCAACCACGATCCATATACCGTGACAACCACGACCCATTTAACATAAAAATCATGACCTATATAACATGACAACCATGACCTAAACGAGTTGGGCCTTGCAATAAGGATTCCGGTTTAGATTGGCTTATGAAAGTAATTTGAAACCCAAGTACCACTTTTATATGACAACCACGACCTTGTCATGTGATCGTGGCTCACATGCACATTGGATCGTGGTTGTCATCCACGTTGGATCGTGGCTTTGATGAACAATGCATCATTGTTGTATATGGGTCGTTGAATGTGGTTGTCAACCACGATCCATATACCATGACAATCACGACCCATGTAATATGAGAACCATGACCCATATCAACTAACAACCATGACCCATCTAACATAAAAACCATGACACATATAACATGACAACCACGATACAAACAAGTTAGGCCTTATAATAAGCATTCTGGTTCGGATTGGCTTATGAAAGTAATTTGAAACCCAAGTACCATTTTTATACGACAACCACAACCCTGTCGTGTGATTGTGGTTCATATGCACATTGGATCGTAGTTATCATTCACGTTGGATCATGGTTTTGATGAACAATGCGTCATTGTTGTATATGGGTCATTAAATGTGGTTGCCAACCACGATCCATATACCGTGACAACCATGACCCATATCAGCTGAAAACCATGACCCGTCTAACATAAAAACTATGACCCATATAACATGACAACCACGACTTAAACGAATTGGTCCTTGCACAGGCCAGTGAAAGGCATGATCCTTATAACATTACAACCACAGCCCATTTTGGTTGAAAATGATAACCCTTCGAGTGGTTTGTTGTTGTCATCCACATTGGGTCGTGGTTAACAATGTTACGCCCCAAACTCGAAAACTGGGTTCACAAAATTTTTGATTGCTGAATCCGGTGCCGACAGCCTCTGTAATACCCCATTCTCAGCTCCCAGCGCTCATACGCCAGATCCTGATACTGGGATCCTACAAGGAGAATTTTTAACATGAATTTATCTCAAAAGAAGCATAACCACAAGTGTACTCATATCACAAGAACAACATCATTATCACATATCTACTAATATAATCTTTGAGTACAATGCTAAAAGAAAAATACAATAAGCAATATCAATGAAAACTCCAAAAGCTCAACTGCATGCTCCTAGCTCAGTTCGGCTGCATCATAATGTCACATGCACGCATTTATTATGCATAAGCTTACCGAAAGCTTAGAGGATGGTGTTATAATGTGAGCAGTATATGCGTACTCATAATGTAATATCAGAGTAAACGAACATACTGATATATACACTAACCATACAATATCAGAGTAAGCAGAAATACTACCAAGTCCATGAGTCATACAATATTAGAGCATGCATACAAATCAGTTATGAAAATGAGGAGTTCAAGAGAGTCAAATATCAGATGCCGAGGGTATAATGCAATATGTAAATTCTGCTGAGTCTGTATAGGCCATATCAGTATAGAAACATAACAATCTAAAATGTCATATGCCTGCGGATGTAATGCAATATGCGATGCGAATGAAATGACTAAGCTGGAGTGTGAAGTCGGGATGATAGTACGTAGTATCACAAGCTACGGGGTCCACCACAAGGGACTTCTATCCAAACTAGTCTCATACCTAAATTTGGATAGTCAGACTCAATGTGCTAAACTCTTGATCTCAGGTTAGTCACGCGCCCTAACTGAAATTCTAACCATTGTGAAGGTACGCTAATAAATAGTTGCATACCACCAACTCGAGTAAATAGTGAATGAATGAATGAATGAGTATACAACGCCTGCTTAATAAGTCCACATATCAGCAATGTACATCTCTAAGATCATCACCGGGGTCTATTACACTCTACGCCAGCTCGCAGCCCCTATCTGAGCGCACAACTAGGTAAGTGGAAGAGACCTCACTATCCGCCTACCAATATCAGGCCCGGCTCATTGATAGTGGACTCATTACTCAAGCTGGTTAAACTCAACCTAGATATTGCCCCCTCACTCAGGCAGGTAAGGTCACATCTCCTCCCAACTGATCATGACACAGTGGGAGACGTGACCCATTGGTATACGGCCCTCATGCACTCATATATATTCACTCAATCTAAATGTTGGGGCATCTTCTGGTACTAAGAGGGTTTAGGAATTTTCACTCAGGGCCATCTATGACGGCCCGATGCTAGTAACAGATTTTCGGTGTCTCATCTGGTCATCCACGATATGCTTGTGGAGGCTACGGCCTTAATGTCACTAGGGCGTACAGTAATCATAACACACAATGCATAAGTCATATAATCCTGTCATGCATCAATCTAGTGTATATCGTGTGCTCATGTGAGACAATCTCTGCCTATCAGGGAGTTTCATAACAATATGTCTAATGACATATGTAATGGTTAACCACATCTCATAACAAACATACATATGATGTGTATGGGCATGTATCATGATGCTATGCTGTCACATACTTATAATTATTATCAATAATTGGCCTCGACAATCGAAATCGGCCTCAATGATCAGCCTCAACAATCAAAATTGACCTTGACAATCAGAATCGACATTGATAATCAGAATCGACCTCCATAATCAGAATTGGCCTCGATAATCAGAATCAGCCTCGACAATCATAATCGGCTTCGATAATCAGAATCAGCCTCGATAATTAAAATCAGCCTCGATAATCAGAATCGGCCTCGACAATCGGAATCGGTGAGAATGGGCATAAAAAGGTCTAAGAAAAGGTGACAATGTGGACATCCAACCATCATTGCACATCAATGTGGACATTCAACCAACATCGCTCCTAAATAGTGGCCCACATAGAGCCAAATATAAAGTGGGCCCATGGCCTCACACAAAAGCCTAATATACATCACAATGGGCCTCGTACAAGGGCTACATACACAACAAGTGGGCCCTACACATGGGCCTCAGATACATCACACGGGCCACAACCCATGCACATCATAATGTGCTACAAAAACATCACAATGGCCACGCCATATGGGCCGAAAATACATCATAATGGGCCTTACCAAATGGGCCAAAAATACATCACAATGGGCCTTACCAGATGGGTCAAAAATAGATCACAATAGGCCTCAACGCATGGTTCAAAAATATATCACATGGGCTGCTCATACGAGCCTCACATACATCACCATGGGCCCCAAATACGTCACAATGGGCTACGACCCATGGGCCTCAATATACATCATAATGGGTTGTAACCCATGGGCCTTACACAAGGGTCTCATACATCAAGTGAGCCGCATCAATGGGCCGTACCAATGGGCCTCATATACAACAAGTGGGCCACATTAATGGGTTACACCAATGGGCCTCATATATAACAAGTGGGCGACATTAATGGGCAGTACCAATGGGCCTCATATACAACAATGGGCAGCACAATGGGCCTCATATACAACAAGTGGGCTACATTAATGGGCCTTGTATACATCAAATGGGCCGCAATACATGGGCCTAATACACTCAATATGGGCCGCATCACATGGGCCGAAAATAGATCACAATGGGCCACATCCCATGGGCTTCAAATACATAAAGGTGGGCCCTACACATGAGCTTATATACATCATAGGTGGGCCCTACACATGGGCCTCAAATTACATCATGATGGGCCTCGTGGATGGGTAGCACCAATGGGCCTCAAGTGAGCTTGGACCACACTAAAAATTATTTCAATAGTTGTAGGTGTAACATGTGTATCACTGTACAAAATCATTTTATGGGGCACATGGCATCACTAATGATGATCAACACTGTCCAGACATTGTCCATGTAAATCAGCACTATCCAAACATTGTCCAGCACCGTCCAACACAATCTGTGGGCCTCACCGATCCGGACAGATGAGCGGAATGAATATAGAATAAATACATCAAGGTGTGGCCACAGAACTTGTTGATGTCCTATAGTGGGACCCACTGTTGGACGGTTTGGATTCAAATACTTCCAGTTGGCCCACAGAACTTCCTGTCACTGTACAGCAGTAGCAGGTGGTGGGGTCCACATAGATGAACGGTCTAAATATAATATACATACATCACGGTGGTCCAAGACCACGTCCAGACATCTGGGCGGTCTGGACATAACATATATGCAAACAAGGTGGGCCCCACCCCTCACATGTGCAGCACGTGTGGGGAGGGCCCACAGCTGCCAAATGGATGGATGGTAGGATGACATGAAGGAATACATACATCACGGTGACCCCCTGTGTTGTTGGATGTACAGCAGCTACTAGTAGTGGCTGCTGGCCACCATTAAATCAGATGGACGGTGTAGATCTAACATACATACATGTCAGGGCAGGGTCCATATAGATGGACGATGTGGATTAAACCCATACGTCTAGTGGGTCCCACCGTCCAGACAGTGGACGGTGTAGATGAAACCTACAGAGCTGCGGATGTCAATGCCATAACACATATGGCTGTGTACGTACACCAGCCAAACCGTCTCCATGGTAGGTGGGTCCCACCATAAATTTTATAATATATTCATATATAAATATATGTGTAAATACATATTATGTTATATTTTATATATATATATATATATATATATATATATATATATTCCTTTTTTATTTTTTAAATGTCCAGGCCTTGGATGTTTGTTGACGAACGGCCTGCATCTAGCGTGTACATCATGGGTGGGGCCATGCCCAGTGGACTGGACGATGTGGACTGCCACACATGCAGCAGGCCCCACCGTTCATGATCCTACAGACAGTATGGATATAACGTACAAATATCACGATGGGATTTCCACCATCTACGGTGTGGATCTAATCTATTCTTCAAGGTGTGCCATCAAATAGGGAAAACGAAAGAGAGAGAGAGAGAGAGAGAGAGAGAGAGAGAACGAATGATGGAGGGGAGGGACCCCGCCACTATGGGCCCTCCCTATATAATGCATATATCAAGATGGGTCTACATATGTGGGCCCTCAAATCATAAAATCAAATAATAAAATCACTCACCTTTAATCATGGACTTCTCCTTCCATCAACGCATTCCAGAGCTCCAGTGGATAAGATTCAACGATTGAGATTGGTTTTGAAGGGTGGAGATGGGAGATAGGAAGTGGGTCACACACTGCTCTCTCATGGAGCTTTCTTGGAGAATGAGAGAGAGAATAAGAGAGAGAGGTGATGAGAGAGAAGTGATGGGAGAGCGGGATGGTGAGTGATAGATGGGTGTACTTGGTTGTAAGAGAGAGAGTTGACTTTGGGGAGGGTGGTTGTCCTTGGGGATAGGTGTTGTACTTGACATTTTATTGATGGATTGATGTGGTGTGTCATAGAGATTCTCTCGTATTTACAATGCGTGACATTTTTCTCGAACTAAACATGGGCCGACATTTGCTAGCCCGGGTATTGCCTCGGCGCGTAATACAAGGCGTCGGAACCGCGGCAACGACGCAGTCGCAAGGGTACAAGTTTTGAGTCGAGCCAACTCTGATATATGGGACATGACTTAGGATCACACACAAATGCTGATAAATGATCGCGGGTTATTAGAATTCAACCGAGAGGACCGCGGAGGTATACGGAATGGTACGAGCTAAGATACGGGTCTCACAGACAACCGTGACCCAATGTGGATGACAACCACGAACCAATGTGGATGATAATCACGACCCATTTAAGATGACAACCAGTCTCCTGCATTCCTGAAAAGTTGTGCCCACTCAATTTTTTTACAGATTAACCAATATTGGAAGATATGGGTCGTAGGTCTATATTATACTATTATGATGGAGAGAGTGTATATGACAAGGAAATGTTTACTTACGATGGTGGAGACTCAAAGGAATTTGTTGTGAGTGATGATATTACATATCGACAGCTGCTAGATGAAATGCACCAGATTACGAAGATTGCATCGAATGAATTCAATTTGATAATTAAAGTTATGTACGGTGATGCACTACATGGATTCCTCCACCCACATATAATCAAAGATGATGAAGATCTTGAAGCATATATGTTTTTCTGTGGACAGACTCTTTCAACATAAATACCATTGAATGTAGAGAAAGTGAGGCGTTGTCCTTTCTTTGAGGATAACAACATAAATTATACTTTACATTCAAACCTATCGTCTCTTCAATTGTAGCCTTTAAGCAACGATCGGATAGTCAATGATTCCAATATACCTGGCCCTTTAAGTAATGATAGATATCATGATCGAGGAGTCAACGATTGCGATTTAAGTGGCCCTTCATGTAATGATACACATCATGATCTAGGGAATGATGACTGTGATATACCGGGCCCATCAAGTAATGATAGATATCATGATCGAGGACTCGATGATTGCGATATATGCAGCCTTCAAGTAACGATCAATTTCAAGGAATAACTGACCAGTGCGATCTCCAAATCCCATCCATTAATGATGCGTCTGTTAATCCATCCGTGCAGGTCAATCCGCAGCCTATAAACTTAAATTTACCCATACCGGTGTATGAAGAAAATGGGGATATTTTTATATCATTGTATACTGTCTACGGTCCATCTGATGAAGCTTTTGTCAATTCAGATCCTCAAGGATATCCAAAATTTGTGAAAGATCCAATCAAAATATCTGTCGGGTAAGTGTTCAAGGACAAAGGTCGATTACAACATTTTCTATCTAAATATGCAATGCGCCATAAGTTCCAGTATAAGGTCTTGAATTCTAACAAGTTGATATATACGATTAGGTGCATTATAAAAAATTGTAGTTGGAGGATGCATGCTTCAAAGTTGGATGACATAGGGATCTTTAAGATAAAGACTTACAACTTGAAGCATACATGTACATGCCGTTTGAGCCGATATGCTACTTTGAGTCAATGATCGTGGATGACGGTCGTGATATAGTAACCTCGAAGATGAAGGGAATAGATTACCGCCATGCCACCAGTTTGATAAGTAGTGAATTTGGCATTGGTCGTATGAGTTTGGGACTGACTTGCACACTAAAGGAAATTCAATATCGTATGAGTGAGATGTACGGGGTTGAGATCAACTATAAGAAAGCATGAAAAGGTAAAGAGAATGCAACGGAATAAGTCTTGGTGTAAGGCCCGTATCCTACACCGTACTGTTCTGTAGGCTTCCGCGGTCCTCCCGGTCGAATTCTGACATCTCTCGACCTGTATCTGACATTTACGCGCGATCTTAAGCCGAGTCCTGCATATCAGAGTCGACTCAACTCGAAACTTATTCCTAGCGACCATGTCGTCGCCACGGTTCCGACGCCACGTCTCGTGCACTGACGTGATACTCGAGCCAGGAGATGTGGGCTCACGTTCAGTTCAAAGAAAATACCGCGCGTTGCAAATCCCAAGAGAATCCATCACATCAAATGTCAAGTACACTCCCATTACTCACCATCACTCACACCCATCCCCAAGTACAGCCACCATCCCCAAAAGTTTACATTTTCTTACAACAAAGTACCTACTTACATCACTCACCATCACTTCTCTCTCTCTCATCTTTCTCTCTCATTTTCTCCCAAGCACCATGAGAGCTTGTACGTCCATGAACTCCATGAGAGAAACTAGGTGTGGCCCACTCCCTACCACTCAATCCCACCCTCCAAAATCGATCTCAACCGTTGAATCGCACCCCTTAGAGCTCTTGAACGCATTGGTGGAAGAAGGAAGAAGAAGATCATAAGGTTGGTGATTTTAGTTATTCGATTTGTGATTCGGGGGCCCACATATGGTGGGACCCATCTTGATGTTTGCATTGTTTAAGGAGGGCCCATAGTGGTGGGATCCCTCCCGTTCTCACCGATTTCTCTCTCTTTCTCTCTCTACTTTTCTTTGATGATAATGATGATGTGGAGTGGGACCCACCATGTTGTACGTGTGAAATCCACACAGTACAGGCCATGTGGGCCCTACCTTATTGGTGTTGGGAAAACACAAATATCATATTGATCCAAATCAGGTGGGCCATGTTCATGTGGGACCCACCTTGAAGTATGTATTTTACCCATGTCGTCCATCAGAAGTGGGACCCACGTGAGTCATGTGTGGTGTCCACATCGTCCATCTGGGACAGAGGGACCCACCGTGTGTTATGGGTTTCATCCAGACGATCTGGACGTAGCCAACAGTGAAGTGTGATCAGACAATGAGGTGTACTCACACCAAAAAGCATTTTAATTTTAAGGCTTTTAGGTGGGCCACTCATACAGGCCCCACCTTGATGCATTGATCTAATCCACACCGTCCATCCGTTCCCCAGATCAATTTAGGTGTTAAGCCAAAAAACAAAGTCAATTCAAGTATTTGGTGGGTCATATCTTGGAAAATAGTGGTTTTTACTGTTAAAATCCACTCTGATATTTTCATACACTGAAACATGCTGAATATTGGGGCTCGTTCGGACTGTCTTGAGCCATAAAATCCAACGGCTGGGTTGGATCCTCCTGATGTGGGCCCCACCTATGAAAGTCCTCATAACAACAAAAAAAAATCAAAACAAAACATGGGGTCTTTGGATACTGTAGCCCCTAACGTCCTGCAGCGTCCTACTACTTAGGACCACCAAGGAGAATAGGCCCCACCTCAGGCCACATCATGATGCATGTGGAGTATCCACACCGTGCATTTGACGGGTCCCCTTTAAGCATGGGGATATCCCAAAAATTAGCCATACATGAGGCTTGAGTGGTCCACACTGTGAAATGGAGTGGATTATTGAACGTCTACCATTGAAACTCTTTTGAGTCATAGAAGTTTTAAGCCAACATGAAATTATTCTTTTTGTATTTTATTTTATTTGTATTCAGGTCTTAGCGACCTTCTGGACAGATTGAATGGAAAATAAACATTACGGTGGGCCCACACCACACATGTGGGCTGGTGGGATTCACCTTGAAGTATATGTTTTATAACCACACCGTCCATCTGGACGGTGGTGTGACGCCCACCATGATATATCTGTTTATCCAACCGTCCCTCTATTTGAGACGTGGGGCCATCCCACACATGTGGCACGTGTGGGGGTGGACCCACCTTGGTATATATTCTATATCCAATCGTCCATGAGCTAGGACGGTGGGTTTAGTCATGAGATATGTATTATATCCCTCACCGTCCACTTGATCACGATAGTGGGACCCACCTTGATTTATTTATTTTAATCTATACCGTCCAGATTAAGTTGGACAGTGCTAGACAATGTTTGAATGATGTTGTCCAAGGTTTGGATGGTGCTTATTTACTTGGACAATGTTTAGACGGTGCTGATCATCATTGGTGGGCCGTAGGCCCCATGAAATGATTGTGGACAGTGATACACATGTTACAACCTACAACTATTGAAATGATTTTAAATGTAATCCAAGCTCCCATTTGTCGAGCCCACTTTGATGTATTTTGTGGCCTATTTGTCGGGCCCACTTTGGTGTATTTTGTGGCCCATTTTTCGGGCCCACTTGATGTATTTTGTGGCCAATCCATCGGGCCTACTTTGGTGTATTTTAGTGGCCCATCCGTCAGGCCCACTTTGATGTATTTTGTGGCCCATTTATCGGGCCCACTTTTATGTATTTTGTGGCCCATTTGTCAGGCCCACTTGATGTATTTTATGGCCCATCCGTCGCGCCCACTTTAGTGTATTTTAGTAGCCCATCCGTCGGGCCCACTTTGATGTATTTTGTGGCCCATCCGTCAGGCCCACTTTGATGTATTTTATGGCCATCTGTGAGGCCCACCTTGATATATTCTTAGCCCATCTATGAGGCCCATTAGTGTGGCCCATTGATGCAGCCCATTTGATGTGTATGAGGCCCATGTGTAGGGCCCACCTGTGATGTATATTAGGCCCATGTGTAGGGCCCACCTATTGTGTATTTGCAGCCCATGGGTTGTGGCCCATTGTGATGTATTCGAGGCCCAAGGGCAAGGCCTGATGTAATGTGATTATGGCACATATGATGAGGCCCATTGAGATGTATTTTCGGCCCATGTGATGCAGCTCATGTGATGCGGCCATGTGATATATATTAGGCCCATGTGATGTGGCCATGTATTGTGGCTCATTTGATGTATATGAGACCCATGTATTACAGCTCATTTGATGTATATGAGATCCATGTAATGCGGCCCATTGATGGAGCCCATTTGATGTGTATGAAGCCCATGTGCAAGGCCCAACTATGATGTATATTAGGCCCATGTGTAGGGCCCACCTATTATGTATTTGAAGCCCATGGGTTGTGGCCCATTGTGATGTATTCGAGGCCCATGGGCAAGGCTTGATGTAATGTGATTATGGCACATATGATGAGGCCCACTCAGATGTATTTCCAACCCATGTGATGCGGCCATATGATATGTATTAGGCCCATGTGATGTGGCCATGTATTGCGGCTCATTTGATGTATATGAGACCCATGTATTGTCGCCCATTTGATGTATGTGATGCCCATATGATGAGGCCCTTCGTGATGTGTATTAGGCCCTTGATTGAGGCCCATTGTGATGTACATTACGCCATTGTGTGAGGCCATGGCCCCAGTATATGTTTGGCTCTATGTGGGCCACTCCTTGGGAGCATTGTTGGTTAAATGGCCACATTGATGGGTGATGATGGTTAAATGTCCACATTGTGACCTTCCCTTAGCCCCTTCGTATTACCGATTCTATTTATCACGACTGATTGTCGATTTTGATTGATGTGACCGATTTGTCGATTGTTGATGCCAGTTATTGATACCGATTATGAGTATGTGACGGCATAGCATCATAATACATGCTCATACGCATCATCTGCATTTTTATTATGAGACATGATTGACGATTGCATATGCCATAGTGTTGGTTGTTATGAGACTCCCTGATTGGCAGAGATTGTCTCACATGAGTGCGCGGTATGCACGAGATTGATGCATGACTGGATTGTATGACTCATACATCTTGCATTGTGAGCTGTGATTACTCTATGCCCTAGCGACATTAGGGCCGTAGCCTCCACAGGCATATCGTGGATGGCCAGACGGGACACCAAAAATCTGTTCTAGCATCGGGCTGTCATAGATGGCCCTGGGTGAAAATTCCTAAACTCTCTTGGTACCAGAGGACGCCCCAACGTCGAGACCGAGTGAATACATGAGCGCCCGAGTGCCGAATACCAGGAGGTCGTGTCTCCCGCTGTGTCATGGTCGGTTGGGAGGGGGTATGGCCTTACCCGCCCGAGGGTAGGAGGCATAGTTAGGCTGAGTTTGACCAGCTCATCAATGGGTCCACTAACAATGTGCAGGATAGATGTTGGCAAACTATTGGCCGGGAAGATAGTGAGGTTTCTTACGCTCACTTGGACTATGCTGTTAGGAGAGGAAAAGTGTCATTTGGAGTGTACTAAACCCCGATGATGATCCCAAAGAGGAACCGTACTGATATGTGGATTTACTGAGCAGGAGTCGCATACACATTCATTCATTCATTCACTATCTACCTGGGCTGGTGGTGCGCTACTATTTGTTACATGTACCTTCACAATGGCCAGGATTTCAGTTGAGGCGCGTGACTAACTTAAGATCATGAGTTTACCACATCGTGTCTGACTATCCAAATTTAGGTATAGGACTAGTTTGCATAGAAGTTCCTTGTGAAGAACTTCATAGCTTGCGATACTACATATTATCATCCTAACTTCACACTCCAGCATGGTGATTCCATTCGCACCGCATATTGCATTACATTCGCGACATATGGCACTTTAGGTTACTATGTTTTTACATTTATTTGGTCTGGATACGGCTGATGCTATTTGTGGACTCATCAAGAATTGCATATTGCATCACATCCTCAACATTTGATATCTAGGTTTTTATGACTCCTCATTTGCATAGCTATTCTATATTACATATTCTGAGATTGATTGACTCATGGAATTATTTATATTTTTGCTTACTCTGTTATCATATGATTATGATCTTGTCAATATTTCTGTTTACTCTGATAACTCATGATCTTGTCAGTATTTTTGCTTATGCTAATATTATATGATTTATAGATTACCAGTATTTTTGATATTGTATGATGACAACATTATATTGAATACTTGGCACTTACCTTGTGCACACACTTACATCACCCTCTAAGCTTTCTGTAAGCTTATGCACGATAGATGCATGCAGGTGATGTTAGGTTACAGCAGTGTTGAGTTTGGAGCATATAGCGGTCTTTTGGAGCTTGATTTTTGTTTTATGTATTTTCCTTTCAGCATTGTACTCAAATGATTATATTAGTGGATATATGATGATAATGTTGCCTTTGTTAATTGGGTAATCTTGTGATTATGCTTATTACAAGTTAAATGTATAAAAAAAATCCTCATAATAGGATCCCAAGATCGGAATTTGGCATATGGATGTTAGGAGCCGAGAATGGGGTACTACGGAGGCTATCGGCACCAGATTAGACGATCAGGATTCCTGTGAATCTGATTTTCAGGTTTGAGGCGTGACACTTGGGATCTTACGAGAGTTCTTATAATGAGCTTTAGGCTTATCTTCACGAGTTGAGAAAGGCCAATTTAGGGATTGTGACGGAGTTACAGGTGAACGATGAAACAAATAGTTTTGAACGATGCTTTATTGCAATTGGACAGTGCATCAAAAACCTACATTTACATATTCAGAGGGTATTGTGTATTGATGCGGTACATTTGACAGGAAGGTACAAGGGTGTTCTTTTCATGGCTACTGCATTCAATGGAAATAATCACATCCTCCCTGTGGCATATGAGATCAGAGAATCTAAGAACAATAGTAGTTGGAGGTAGTTCCTTTGGATTTTATCCAAAGTAATTGGGAATCTTCTAATACTAGTTGTAGTGTCAAATCATCACAAAGGGTTGGTCAGTGAAGTCCCTAACATTTTTCTATATGCGATCCATGGATATTGTGCTCATCATATTCTTGAAAACATGAAGAAGGCATGTTTGGATGATTCTATGAGGGAATACTTTTTGGGTGCTATTATGACATACCGGACATCCACATTTTGGGAGATGAGGCGATGCATTCAAATGTTGAATTCCATAGTATATCAGTTCCTTAATGGTATAGAAAATGAAAGATGGGCATCTATTTTCTTTCCTAGCATGAGGTTGTAACCACCAACATCATTGAAAGCATGAATGCATTGTTCATATATGCACAAGAGTATCACGTCATGAAACTTCTTAAATCAATAAGGAGTAAAATCTAAAACTTCTTCCTCCGTCGATGAGAGGAGGCCTTAGCTAGCAAAGGAATTTTGACTCCTTGGACAGAAAAAAGATTGTCTGAACTTTATCGCTCGGAAGTGCAAAAGACACAATGTATAGTGATTTCAGCGGATAGGTTCCAAGTGACCGCACAGGGAATGACCGATATAGTGAGGCTAAGAGAAATGAAGTGTATGTGCGGTGAGTTTGGAAAAATATTGTTGCCTTGTGTTCATGTTATAGCGGCCTGTGATAAGTATTAGCTTGATATATACAAATACTGCTCTCCATTCTACTTCAATGAAATATATCGTAAAACATATGAAGATTTAGTTTACCTAGTGCTTAACAAGACACAATGGGACATTTCAGACGAAGTGAAGATTTTATGTGAGAATATGAAGCCTCTAAAAATGAGAAGATTTGCTGGAAGACCGAAAAAGGTTCGAATTACATCCCAGGGAGAAAATAGGCCAACACCCAGATGCTCGAAATGTAAATAAATAGGTCACAATCGGCATCAATGTAACACCCCATACTTTTGGGTACTCAGGTGTTACCTTTTAAACCAACACTAAACTAAATATTTGGGTTAACCAAAACTTGAACTCAACACACCTCAAGATGGGAATTCCGGTCGACATTAAAGTCATCCATCAGGGTCTCCAAGAGACAGAACACTGCCTGTGATAGTCAAGAAGGTACAACAAATCAAAACACTCTAAATCAAAGCCCTTATGTTAAATAGATATTGTTGCAACACACTTGTCGCCACCACATGAGAACTAGTTAGTGGCAAACCACATTTTCATCATACATAATACCCTATATTAACCATTGAAAAAGTTTATCAGGCCCACCTGATCGACGGATCATGACATATGGGCCAATGATGGCCCAAGGAAATATGTAGCGGGCCACCTAGGACTCACCATCGACCCAAAATGGGCTAAGGACCCTGGGTAAAGTCCCCCAATAGAAATGAACGGAGTAGATTATGGTAATCATACTTCGGTGGGCCCCTACACGATGCATGTACACAAAAGTGCTTGTTCACGCGGTACACCAAGACCATTGGCTCGGTCAAACCAGCTTTAACCAAGCATCTCTCAAATATCTTCCCGCCACTCTCTCTATTTGAAACCGACCTACTTCAAATCTATAAGTGGGCCACCACGGCCACTTTTCGAGCCATCCAAGCCGTCCAATCTCTTCGTGGGACCCACATGAACAAAACGGTATAGCCGTTTGATCACTTATAAGCAGAGGAAGAAGATTGAATGCCACCGTCCATTTTATTACACGTGGCAGATATCCATTATGGGGGACTCATCTAGGACCACGGGATCAGCTAGAGATCGCTCCGATCCGGCCGTCTCACCCGCCCATTGTCCGATTAAAGACCTACACCTCCTCCTCATTTTTGCCAAAAATAGATAAACAAGGCGTGTGGGAGGAGGGAGTCAGGATGAATCCCAGCTGACCACTGGGGAAACAATCCCAGTCGTTCCCTCATCTCCCTCTCCCTCTATATAAAGGAAGTTGTAGCCCTTAAAGATTCGCACCAAGTGATAAGGAAGAAAAGAGTATAGGAAAGAGAAAAACAAAGAGTCATTCTTTCATATTGTAGTTTGAGTGCAGGTGGACAATCACCCACCTCAGGTGATTCTTCTTCTTCCCTCTCCTTACATGTTTTAGCTAAGATAAGGTAGCATGGTCGAAACTGGAACCATGCCAAGCAAATAGTTGGGTTCGGTCCAACCACAAAAACGTCAGGACGAGCCAAAAAATGGTCATTTCAGACCACATTTTAGGCCCCATTGGATGTTATTTCAAGCTCTTTGTAGAGCTTTGAACCAACTCAGAAAAGTAAGCCAGTAAATGCTTGTGAGGCGAAACGAGAAAGGAGAAACTTGGTCCCTGTTTTAGGTTGGAGCGGAGCCAACCCATGGCCCTATTTCTGGTATAAAACTGAGCCAATCAGTAGCTCTGTTCCAATCTGAAAATGGACCAAAGAAACAGCCATGCATCAGGCCTGGAGTAGGCGCTGTTTGGAGCTGAAACCACCATCCATCAGGCCACCAAATGGTCCTATTTTGGGTTTTCATTTAGGCTAATATGGGCACTGGTTAGGAGCTCTTGGAATGACCCTTGATTAGCTTTCGTCTGGCCTCGAGGTGGGCCATGAATATGTCTCGAACCGAGCCTTAAACTGCTGCAAAAGAGCTTGGAAACTGCTCCACGCGGCATGTAGGAGAATACCCTGTTCACGTGAGGTTGGTGGGTTGTATTCACGTCAAAACGTAGGTCGGCTAGTCATGGGCCTGCAAAATGCAAGTGGGCCGAGCCAGCCGTGGACCTGAACAGATGCAGATGGGCCTCACCCCGCATCAGCGGATGGGCCACACCCTGCATCAGTGCTAGGCCACGTACAAGAACCCACCTTGATGTCGTGATCCATCCTAACCGTCCATCTAGGGCATTGCAAAAGACCCTGGGCTGGACGTTCCTCCACAACCCATTGTTGGATGTTTAAACTAAAGAAAGAAAAAAGAAAATGAAATCTTTGTATGTGTTGTGCAGTGTAGTTAGTATTGGTGGGTCCCACACATGTGGACCCACCTCGTGTAAATACTCTATATCCGGACCGTCCATCTGTTGAATGGCCATTGCCTTAGTGTTGACAGATTGTGAGGTCCACCAATCCCATGTGAAGTGAATACATGTTGCAGGCGTTGGAACAGAGGACGTTCCTACAACGCTCACCTGCCAATCATTTCACGTAAACCACATGCAAATGCAAAAATTTGAGATCTCATCACATCTGATGAATCTTGAAAATCTGAACGGTCCACATAGAGAAGAACCTCATAAAACCCCCTGGTTCCAATTTTTTACTTTGAAACAAAACTTCGATGGGCCATGATTAATGAGAACAGTTTCTTCCCTTGAATTACATTTATCTTTGCTATGGCCCACTGGAATCTTAGATCAGGGTGAAAATTCACCCCCTAAGGTTTCTTGGGATTCCACATCTTATGGACCGTTCAGATTCAACACCCATGGCACGTGTGTGGGTACATAAGGGAGCATGCCTCACGTGTGTGTGTATACCTATACATATATACATGCATGCATGCATCTGTACATGCATGGAACTTTTATATAAGGTGCCTCAAATACATAAGCATGACTGCACCTAGGACCGTCCATCCACTTCGAAATCGCACCGGACCTTTTCACCTCATCCTGACCGTTCATCAATGAACAAGTAATGTTGGACGGTTATTGTATAGGTTCAAAGAGGGTGGTATGTTGCTAAATACAATGCTTTGTGTGCGGGCCACATATGCGACCCACATTGAAATGATACACACACATGGCATGTATATATGATAGGCCCATGTGGGACACACGTGACATGGTACCAGGTGCATGCAAGATATAATATTTAAATAAGCAATGCATGTAACGTTGATGTATTATTTAAATATATAGTAGATGTATGGATAAGTGTTATTTAGTTATATATCAGGGACAAACCACGTCAAAGGATTTCATACGTGTTTGGTATGGTCGCGGTTGCTCGAATATGGATGGGCACTGGCCGATCTCCCATGTTCATATGTAACCATGCACAATGGGCTGCCAGGTTAGACTAGCATAAGGATCAGTCCAGGCCTTGACTAAGTTAGGCCAAGTCAGGCCCTAAGCCACGTATAGGAAGGTTTTTTTTTCATCAAAACTGTCAACTTATAAATGCAACTTGTATCTTGAAATTAATTCAGGAAGCCCCTCACTTGACACTGGACCACTAATTAGCTGCAGAAAATTGAACCAAGGAGCTGCAACCCCTTCAGGTGATGATTCTTTTCCCTTAAGTTTTCCACCCTTAACTAAATTAGAAATAACAGGCTTATTAGTGTAAAGGGCTAGCTAGACTAATGATAACTGTGTATAGAAATAAACTGTATTCACTTGATTTATCTGTTTAACATAATAATTCTCACGCTTACTATTGTTTAGATTCTTGATCTCTTTGAACTACCTAAGTGAATAATCTAGTCATTTACATCATGGAAATTCAGTTGTTGTATATTGGTAGAAATACATGTGTCATTCCTTATTTCCCTTTCATATCGTAATATATGTTGCTATGACACACATACTACTAAAAATCTCTCCATAGGAAAGTCCTAGTGAGGAGAGTCCATGCTTGGGGTGTAACTAGATTGGTTGTGACATGAGTAGGCCCCCGACATGGAGGTTTTGGTTGTGGTACTTGACCATAAGGTTTACCATCCATGTGTGGTTTCACTTAACTGACTTGGAATGGACTCCATAACCCTTTCAAATACTGTTATTTACTCACTTTTGAATCATTCATGCCGACATGTTTAAATCGCCACTTTTGATAATTTCAACATTTCACCCCTAATTGGCATTGGTGGTAGCTCCTTCATGTTGAATTGATTGACCACATGTTAGTGGGTGCTAACACACCCTAAGACGGTAGTCTCATGGGCCGGGGATGGTGGTAATGGGATACTATGCCCGAGCTGTTGGCCTACGCTGGGCCACAAGCTCCCCGTAGTAACCGTGAGCTTATTTAAAATGGCTGAGTGTAATAGGATTAATAATGGACTAGCTAATCATGCATACATCGCACAGACCAGCATCTATTGTTATTATACGTAATGTACGTATCGTTCCGACTAGATGATGTGTCCCAGGTTCGATGTTCCAACTGGATGATGTTTCTCAGGTTCGATGTTCCGACTGGATGATGTTTCCCAGGTTCGATGATTGCATGGGCGGTGACCCACTGTCCCCATGGATGAGCATCCCGGGGCGTGAACGCATTCCATACATCCATGTACTTAATAAGACTGCATCTACTGTGTTTTGGACTATCTGTATGCTTTTATGTTATTTCTTATTTAGAGCGGCGGTGTGTAATCTTAGCGGGAGATCACATTGAGTTGGCCACTCATCCATCAAATATATAACCATACAGGTAGCATAGGTGGCCCTGATGATGTTCACATTCATATTGGTGAGGAGCAGGCTATGGTTGAAAAGGGTGCATGATTATATTTGCTAAGAGCTGCTACAGGATTTCACAACTTAAAATTGTTACAAATTTCTTTATTTCACATGTAATGTTATTTCATTTTGTATTCGTAAGAATGGAGATATTGGTTTGTATAAGTCATTATGGGCACTCTCTTGTATACTCTAAATGAAGTTTGAAATTTTTCTTTATGCTGATTTGTCCACTCTACACTCATCTGCTTACTCTGATAAAAGAAAATTATTATATCTGACCATCCTTTAAGGTTAACACATGTGTTTTTGGGACACGGGTCATGTACTCAGGTCCTAAAAATCTAGGGCGTTATAGTCAATGCACTTTCATCCCTATAGGCTGAGGCTGAGGCTAATGATGGCTTATTATTTTATTTTTTTGAATTATTTTATTGTTTGCGATAATGTAATATAAATTGTAATATACTTATTGATTCATGAACCTTGGTTCATGTTAACCACAATCCAATGTGGATGATAACCATGATCCATTGTGCATTTGAACCATGACCCATAGAGAAAATTGTGAACTTAACAACGGGTCGTAGTTGTCATGACATATGGATCGTGGTTGTCATGTTATATGGGTCGTGTTTCTCATAAGATCGTGGTTGTTAACAACGATCCAACATGGACGACAACCACGATCCATTACAACTGTGAACCACGACCAATTTAACATGACAACCACGACCTATATCAACTACGACCAATGCTTCACATATACCACAACCCATATAACACGAAAATAACAACCCATATACCATTCCATTCAAGGTCCAGTATCATGACAATCATGACCCATATACAATGATAATCACGACCCATGTATCATGTCAATCACGACCCAATGTGGATGATAATCACGAGCCTTTATGCATTTGAACCACGACCCAAAGATGGAAATAGTGTATATAATAATAGGTCATGGTTTTCATGATATAGTGTTCATGGTTGTCATGTTAACGGGTCGTGCTTTCACTCAATGTCGTGGTTGTCAACAACCATCTTGTACAGATGATAACCACGATCCATTACAAACATGATAACCACGATGCATGTAAAATGTCAACCACGACCCATGCAACATGACAACCACAACCCTTATAACATGACAATCATGAACTCATATCAAATGACAACTACGATCAATGCTTCACGTCAACCATAAACCACATAACATGACAACCATGATTCATATAACGCAACAACCATGACCCATATATCATTACATTCAGAATCCATATTTCATGACAACCACGACCTATATAACATCACAACCAAGACCCATATACAATGACAGTCACGACCCATGTATCGTGTCTCGAGCGCGATCATAGGGCTTGTCTCTATTCGAGCCGACCTTATAATCTGAATCCTTCTGTGACAGTTCTTCCAAGTTTCAGGATGATGTCAAAGCCTTACAAAAAAACTTGATATTTTATCAATGAGCACCTACTCGGAGTTGGCGGACTAGGTGTGTAATGGCTTCTTCTGGGTTCTAGGCTAATGTGAAATGGCTTTTTTCAGGTTCCAAGCTGATGTGAAAGCTCTACAAATGAACTCGATATTTTGTAATATGACAACAACAATCCATATAACATGACAACCATGATTCATAAAACATGAAAACCATAACCCATAGTAACCAACACTACGACCCATATAACTTTGACAACCACGATCCATAAATCATAACAACCACGATCCATTTTACATGAAACAACGATAAATAAAAACTATCAACAATGATCCTTTGTCTGGGTCATATTTTGACAACATGAAGGATCATGGTTTTCATCTACGAAGGGTCGTGTTTGTCATTGTGGAAGGTTGAGATGACTTTGATCAAGGTGTGCCCTAGAGTAAGCTCCCTTCACTTGACAATGAAAGCCCTCACCATATCCAGTTTAATCTTTGTAATCTGTAGCAAGTGTCTACAAGAAGGTCCAATAAATAGATACACCCCCATATGGGGAAACGGTCATTTTTCATTTGTAAATCCATTACATTACATTCTTGTATGGAGAAACGTTTATTTTCCTTTTCCCAGAACATTCCAGGTATGGGGAAACGGTCGTTTTATGACGAAGGTCAGGTCATGGTTGTCATGTTAATGGGTTCGTGGTTGGGGACCACTATCCATTGTGTATGACAACCATAACCCGAAAGTCGGGTCATGGTTGACATGCATATTGAATCGTGGTTTACACTAACAATGAATTGTAGTTGTTATCCATGATCCAAGGGACATTTTCTTCTGAAACGTTTTATAAAACTTGTTAGAAAGTGGCCACCATCAAAATATTTCAGAGGTAGGACCATGCATCGAGGCCAGTATTAAGGGTCGTGGTTATGAAGAACAATTAGTCCTGGTTGTCATGGACAATAGGTCGTGGTTATAATGAATAATGGATCGTTGTTGTAAAATGATAACCACGACCCATATGCCGTGACAACCACGACCCATTATTCATGTGAACCACGACCCATGTCATCTGACAATCATGACTCTTCTAACATGCAAACCACGACTCATATATCATGACATGAACGAGCTATATCTACTGGAATCCATGAACCATATTCTGTGATAGCCACAAATCATATTCCGTGACAACCACGACCCATGTTCAAGGGCTATGTTGAAGCCCTACTTTTTGGCCCACAACTTTGTATCATAGGTATTATGTTATATGGGTCGTGGTATTAATGTTCGATGTGTCGTAGTTGATATGATGATATAGATCGTGGTTTTCCTTGTATATGGATCGTTGTAGTCATGATATATGGATCGTGGTATTCAAATTTTATGGACCAATATGCCCTCGACGTGTAAAAAGAGGTAATGATGAAAAGGCAAGGTCGGCGCCGAATTTATTATGTTGTGCTGGTATGTCTCATACGGCTCTGATTATTTCTCAGTTGTGGGACAGATCTTATGTAAAATTTCAATCTACACTAATTATTAGTTGTTTGAGTATGTACTAATCTTTATCTAAAAATATGAACTTTACTTATAGATGTAGTTGACCACACCGAAATAAATAGTTATAAGGTGTTGAGAACTACGTGGGCCGTACATCCATCTGATAAACCTTATTTTTATGTTATACCTTTATATACGTACATTACATATGATGATCAGTTTAGGTGATATTTACATATCATTGTGGACCCCACATATCTTAATTTGTATTGAATCAATATGTCGCATATACATACATTAAAAATGGCGTGCAAAGGGTGAAAAGTTCGCTTATGATTTCCAACGCATAACATCAATCGTCAATCATCTTGTTCTAGTCTATGGGCCCATCATAAATCAGATTTAATCCGTTAAAATTGTTTAGGGTTGATGGATTCCTTCAAAAATTTTAATAGTGACACATATCGAGCCATCAATGGCCCACACTGAGTAAAAATGACAAATTATGGGCTTTTTCAGAACCTATTAGTTTGAACTGTTGTGGTCCATTGGATTTGAAAATTTTGATCATTCTTTGGACAATTCTGTTTCTTAATGTTACAAATATAATGGATGGAGCGGATCAGAGAAAAGGCAATTCGACGTGACTAAGAAACGTCTGAGGTTGGAAGATATACAATGTAAAGCAACCGCTTGTCCCCATATGGAACATCGACTTTATCTTGAAGCTTCTTTTCTGGGACCCCTTTCCCTTTGCATTTTCTAGTTTTGAATCTTCTTCACTGGGCCCCTTCATTGCCACTCAGCGAGTACATCTATAAGTTCAGTGCAGCCTAATCAATACAAATAGCAAAGCAAGGTAATGGTTGATAGACATAGTGCATAATGACTCACATGTTATGTGGGTGGTGGCTGTGAACCACGACCCAATGTATATGATTACAATGATATGTATAGCATGACAAGCATGATTGTGGTTGTGATCATGGTTGATATGCCCAATGGATCGTGGTTGATAGGCACAGTGGATCGTTGCTCACATGTTATGTGGGTTGTGGCTGTGAACCATGACCCAATGTATATGACTACAACGATATGTATAGCATGACAATCACAATCATGGTTGTGATCATGGTTGATATGTCCAATGGATTATGGTTGACAGGAACAGTGGATCATTGCTCACATGTTATGTGGGTCATGGCTGTGAACCACGACCCAATGTATATGACTACAATGATATGTATAGCATGATAATCACAATTGTGGTTGATATGCCCAATGGATCGTGGTTGATAAGCACAGTGGATCGTTACTCACATGTTATGTGGGTCGTGCCTGTGAACCACGACCCAACGTATATGACAACAACGATCCATATAGCATGATTATCACGATTGTGGTTGTGATCATGGTTGGTTTTCCCAATGGATCGTAGTTGATAGGCACAGTGGATCGTTGCTCACATGTTATGTGGGTCGTGGCTGTGAACCACGACCCAATGTATATGACTACAATGATATGTATAGCATGACAATCACGATCGTGGTTGTGAACATGGTTGATATGCCCAATGGATCGTGGTTGACAAGCACAGTGGATCATTGCTCACATATTATGTAGGTCGTGGTTATAAACCATGACCCAACGTATATGACAACAACGATCCGTATAGCATAATTATCACAATTGTGGTTGCGATCGTGGTTGGTTTGCCTAATGGATCACGATTGACAAGCACAGTGGATTGTTTCTCACATATTATGTGGGTTGTAGTTGTAAACCATGACCTAATGTATATGACTACAACGATATGTATAACATGACAATCATGATCGTAGTTGATATACCCAATGGATCGTGGTTGACAGGCATAATGGATCGTTGCTCACATGTTATGTGGGTCGTGGCTGTGAACCACGACCCAACGCATATGACAACAATGATATGTATAACATGATTATCATGATCGTGGTTGCGATCATGGTTGGTTTGCCTAATGGATCGTGGTTGACAGGAACAGTGAATAGTGGATCACATGTTAGGTGGTCGTGACTGTCAACCATGACCTAACATCGATGACAACAACGAACCGTATAACATGACAACCACGATCATGGTTGATATGCCCAACGGATCGTGGTTGGCAATCACAGTGGATCATGGCTCACATGTTATGTGGGTCGTGGCTGTGAACCATGATCCAATATAGATGATAACAATGATCTGTATGGCATGTCAACAATGATCGTGGTTACGATCGTGGTTAGTTTTCCTAATGGATTGTGGTTGACAGACACAATGGATCGTGGATCACATGTTGGGTGGTGGTGACTATCAACCATGACCCAGCATAGATGACAACAACGAACCATGTAACATGACAACCATGATCCTTTAGAACTTGTGATAACCACGACCCTTCATGGATTACGACAATGATCCACTATGTAGTATAATTATGACCCATGTTAAATTTTGTAAGACCATCTTATTATTGATTAACGATCCACGACCATATTGGAATGCATGTCAAAACAAGCCAATGATGACCACATGCTTAGACTTTGAGAAGGCATATGTCTCTCCTAAGTTCTCCATCAGTTTTTTGAAGGAGTACATGATTGAAGATATGGAGAAAATCTGATAGAAAGAAACTATTTGGAGACAGTTGTTTTAGATTTCTGCTTGACTTTCCACTGACTGGGTGGAGGGCACACTCTCAAATCATGCATTGCCTAATGCAGAGGCATGTTGGTGATTTGAAATTTGATGTTCAGGGCACCATGATAAAATTTATTAAGATCTATTTTGTGTTAATAATAGGTCTTTAGTTTGGACCAGTTAGGATAAATGGTGGCAGTCGTGCCAAGGCCGGAAGAGTAGAGGTAGGAAAAGGTATTAGGGAGACCTACCTAAGAGCAGTTGGCATGAGTAAACAAGAATTGAAAGAAGCCTATTTGTCACTCACCGATAAAGAAGAACATATGGATGCAATGAAGCTGGCTCTAATAATTTACGTTGAGAGTCTATTAGTTGTATCTCCACAAAAGAATTACTGTGTTGATAAGTTTATTGACATGGTTGATGACTTGAAATATTTTAAGGGTAGTGTGGGGTATGAATATTTAATGGATGGGGTTAACACTACAATTGGCAGTGTTCGGGTGAATGGCTAGTACCCCAAATCATACAACATATGCAGATGCGCGGATGCCCTACAAGTAAGTTATTCTTATCCTGATTCATACTTGGAGTTTAATTTTTTATTCCATATATGTAAACCAATATGTAATGCATGATAATTGATTTTAAACAGGTTTGGGCCTACGAACGATTCCCCAAACTCACTGGTGACAGTGGGTGGGCCGTTAGAAGACTGCCTATAAGGATTCCTCAAATACTAAATTGGGATCCCCATAAAGTAGGCAGATATCCCTCCATATCTGCCATCTTCAAAGTTGTACCAATGAGAGTTATTTAACTAATAGTGTAATTTAATTATGTAATATGTTTATAATTAATAAATCAAATTTGCTCCCACAGGTGGTGCTTGCTCCAGAGCTTCAACCAACGGTCGAAGAAGCAGATACCGAGGTTGTCAGGAGTATAACTGATGACACTTATACGAAGGACAAGGCTCTTTGGGCAGCACCCACGACAAAGACAATGGTGGAGGAGTTGGAGGAAATAAGAAATAAAGTTGAGGCTCATCTTATAGCCTCCCTCTTAGAAATGAAAAATAAAGTTGAGGCTGATCTTAAAGGCTCCCTCGAGGAACTTCTTGGCAAGGTATTGAAAGATAATAAAAAATCAAAATCTGTAATAAAGAAATTTAATAAGCGGATTAAGACCATTACCACTGAAGTGAAAGGAATAAAAGATGAAGTGAAGCGGATTGATGAGTTTTGAGGAGAAATAAAGCAACTTAAGGAGGAGAATGCTTCTTTACGTGAAGAAGTGAAGTTGATGAGAGAGGATATTAATACAAAATATGTACGTGAAATTGTTTTGCTTTATTTGTTAATAGCTCACTATGAATGTACTGTCTTCTAATATATGATTTTAATACAGGTTAATAGCACAACAACAATAACAACTGTTGATGATGAGATGAGTCATCTCAAACATTTTGAAGACGGGATGAGCCATCAGGCAAAGAAGAAAAATGAAAAATGGATCGTGGTTATCATCCACAAAGGATCGTTGTTATCATCCAGGAAGGGTCGTGGTTGTCATACACATTAGCTTGTATATTAGCCACGATCCAGTTAAGGGTGTGGTTTCTATATAAAATGGGTCATGGTTTCTATGAACTATGGATCGTGGTTATCATACATAGTGGATCATGGTTTTTATCCTCGATGGTTTGTGGGTGTGGTTGAACCACGACCTAACATGGACGACAACCACGCACCATTGGTTGTAATAACCACTACCCTATTCTTGTTCGTAATTTTCATCCTGATTGTTGATGTGTTCCATTTTTGGTCGTGGTTCAACCACGACCCAATACGATCGACAAACACGATCCAGTGTTCGTAATAACCACGTCCCTTTACTTCAACGTAATTGTCATCCACAGTGGGTCGTGGTTCATATCTAGGAAGGGTCGTGATTGAGTTCCTTAAAAAAAAGGCATATTGAAATATATAATAATATATGATTTTATTACAGGACATTGTCCCTTCGATCAGACCTCTCAGAGGAGAGAATGCTTCACTGTACGAGCAGGTGAAGCAACTGAGAGAGGAGATCCAGGAAATGAAGGTATATGAAATTGAATTTATCTTGAATCTTATTTGGTCATTATTATGTCTCGTTTTGGGTCATTTTTATGATTCAGTGATGGATCGTTGTTATCATACACTAAGGTTCGTGGTTGTCATGCACATTGGGTCGTTAATGAATCGTTATCCATATATCATAAGAACCACGATATAGACAAGGATCGTGGTTTCTACAAATTGTGGATCGTGATTATCATCCATAGTGGATTGTGATTTTTATCCAATATGGATCGTGATTATCATCCGTTGTGGATCGTGGTTATCCACGACCCTCCCTGGATGTGAATCACAACCCAATATGGACGACAATCATTCTCTATGGGTCGTAATAACTACGACCCTTTTCGTGATCGTAGTTGTCATCCACAGTGGGTCGTGGTTCACAACCAGGAAGGGTCATGGTGGAATTCCTCGAAAATGATATTTGATTTCATTTCTGATATATGATTTTATTACAAGACAATGTCCCTTCGACCAGCCCTCTAAGGGAAGAGAATGCTTCACTACAGGAGCAGATGAAGCAACTTGAAGAGGATGTACAAGCAATAAAGGTATATGAAATTGAAATTTGGTCATAGTTGTGTTCCACCTTGGATCATGGTTATTATTAATGTTGGATCGTTGTTATCATGTGTGATTGGTCTTAGTTATCATCCACAATGGGTCGTGGTTGACGTGTGACCCAATGTGGACGAGATAGGATATACATACAAAATATGTACGTGATTTGCCTTTAGTTTAATAGTTAACGAGTCATTATGAATGCAATGTCTTCTAATATACGATTTTACAACAGGTCAACTTCTCCACCGTTGAGGCTGGGATGAGCCAGCTCAATAGTTTTGAAGCCAGGTTGACCCATCTTAAAGATGAGAATGTTGCATTATGGGAGCATATGAAGCAGCTAGCAGATGATTTTCGTTCTATAATGGTAAAGGAATTTATTTATCTTTGTCGTTATTTAGCCATGGTTATGTGTTGATTTTCCAAGTCCAGACAAGGATCATAGTTAATATTTAATGGGTCGTGGTTATCATATATAATGGGTCATGGTTGTTGCACGACCCAATGTGGATGAGAACCACAATCTAACATGGATGATAGGTGACAACCACCACCATTCATCTGGATGATACTTAAATAATATATGATTTTATATCAGGACAAAATTTCGACAAGCCCTCTCAACCGTGAGATTGCACTTCAGTGGCAGAGGCTTCTTACGCTAAGAAATGAGTTCGGCGCATCGAAGGTATATTTATGGGTCATGATTATCCACAGTGGGTCGTGGTTGCCAGTCACAATGGGTCATGGGTAGTTGATGCATGACCCAGTTTGGATGACTAACACGATCCAATTAGGGTCATGGTCGTTGTCATTATTGGATCATTGTTATCATGTTATATTGGTCATGGTTATCATGTATAATTGGTTGTGGATATCACCCAAAGTAGATCGTGGATGAACAACGACCTGCTACAGATGTCAATTGTGAACAACGACCCTATATGGATGATAACCACAATTCACAAACTAGGCCAATTGTGAACTACGACCCTATGTCAATGACAACCAGAATCCACATCCCTTTATGGATGACAACCTTACTTCCCTACATGACTTGTTGAAATACATAAACATTATGCTTTTGTGTTATAGGAGAAAATCACTTCGATGCAAAACATCGAAGCACAAATTATGCAGATGGAGAAGCACAATGCTACGTTGAGGCAGGAGATGAACCTACTAAAGGATGAAGTTAATAAGAAATTTGTATGTGAAATGACATTTGAATCATGGTTTTAAATAGACATTATGTTATGAATTGCATAGATAATATGTCATTTTATTACAACTCAACATCGATACTTCGCAATTGAATGAGGAAGGGAGACCACGCCACGATAGAACGTATCCCCACTGAGCTCTAACTGTAAAGGAGAGTCGTCATGGGTACATGGATCCCCATCGAGCTTTAACTGAAGCCGAAGACAATGAGTTGAGAGTTGTCAGAGAATTAGGTTCACATCTCTTGTGGAAGAGCATCTATGACCTAAAATCATTGGTCGACTCTGAGGTAAGTTTCTATCCTTTCTCATTCTTTAGTTAATATCAATGTATGAATATTATATCACATATTTTTCTCATTATGTATGCCATCGATCTATACCTAAGCTACCTATCAGTGCATTAGGAAACTCAACCACGAGGTAGACAAGACTGTGCATTCATCCCGCCAATATTTACGGTAATGTGAATTTGAGGACCATAAAACATCATTAATTATTTATGTTTCTAATCCTATCTAATATATCAATAGCAATGCATGGAAGTTCAACCTGACGAGTTGCGAACTTATGGAGCTGGCTACCGAAAGGAGCAACAGGCCATAAAGTCTAACAAGTTGAATGAAACTCTTATACATATTGTCGACGATGACGTATGAAGTGGTAAGATCTTATTTACTTGCACATGTACATGGACTTAAATGATATTGTTTATTTTGGAAAGGCAAGACTTTAGCGTTGTCGTATTTCCTATGCTTGACATTTATACATCCCTCTCAATGCGAGGCAGCAGCACTGGTTGATGGTTGTTATTTATCCGAAGAAGTGGGATGTCACTTTGTGCGACAACATGAGTACCGACTGAAAAGGAAAAAATGAGCTGGTCATCACGCAGATAACAGACAGACTGAGGTGGTTATTCCATATTCATGATGGTGGATCTAAGATCTGGGAGAAGCCATGAAATGTGAGCATATCCATTGACAGACCTGTGCAACACAACTTGGACGATTGTGGTGTATTCATGCTGAAATATATAGATTTCTTAAACAGCATGCGTGCAATTGACTTTACGCATGTAAGTATATATTTATTCGTATACATTAAATCTTGATTGCTCTATCCTTTGTTTTAATATTAGTTCATTCTTTTTCTGTAGGAGGACATTCCTAAATTTAGAAAGACAATTGCATATGACTGTCTACAGTACATGAAAGAAGATGATGTTGCTTTCACAAAAAAATAAGAAGAGACATCATTAGACAAGCGAAGAGAGTCAAATACTGATTAATAATTAAATGTTAAATGGATTGGTGTATTTGATGTTTCTTCTTAATATTATCTGTAATGGTTTGGTGAATGAGATGGGTCGTGGATATGACGACAATGGATCATGATTAACATCCACAATGGATCGTGGTTGGAAACCACCACCGGGTGTGTATGACAACCTCGATCCTATCCTGTGATCGTGGTTTAGATGCTCATTGGATTGTGGTTGTCAGGCATGTTGGTTGACATCCATAATGGATTGTTGTTGTATATGGGTCATTGAACGTGGATGCCAACCACGATCCATATATCGTGACAACCACGACCCCTGTAACAATAGAACCACGACCCATATTGCTGACAACCACAATCCGTATAACATCATAACCATAACCCATTTAACAACCATGATCCATAACAATAAGGACCCATATAACCTGACAATCATGATACAAGGTCATGGACAAAATGAGTTAGGCATTTCACAGGGCAGTGGAAGGCACGATCCTTATAACTTTACGACTACGACCCATCTGGCATGAAAACCACGACCCATAACATCTGCCAACCATGACCCACTCAAATGGTTGTGGATATGATGAATAATGGGTTGTGGTTGTCATTCAAAATGGATCGTTGTTGGAAAACACCACCCATTGTGTATGACAACCACAACCCTGTCGTTGGATCTCGTGGTTCACATGCACATTGGATCATGGTTTTCATCCATGTTGGATCATGGTTGTCATCCACATTGGATTGTGATTCACAACCACGACCATAATCCACTCCCTTGAAAAGCCTACATCTGCTGCGTATGCTAACAATTAAGAGTAGTGTGATATACAAATTTTTCCCACGTTACTATCGTATGGATGAGCACGTTACTTTTGCTGATTTGTATAGTATGGATTCATATGCATAAGATCTGTTACATTTAAGTAAATTTAGAGTTTTTATAAGTGATTTCATTCATTTATGTGGTTCAAGTCACGCCATCATCGTGTGTATGATATACGTACCATATGGCAAGTCAAGGGACTACAGTACCTGATATATGTGCCATCTAGACGCTAGAACAGTCAAACACATCAATGTTATAGAGGGAGGCCAATTGACTGTTCACACAGATATTCATGTACCCCTTGTTGTACAAAGCTACTGGGGCCCACAGATATGACCGTAACAAATCCAATCCATCTAGATGACAACCACAATCCACTATGCATGTGAACAATAAACCATTGTCTAGGTCATGGTATTACAACATGAGGGGTCATGGTTGTCACTGTCAATGGTCGAGGTTTGATTTCTTGAAGGGTGGACCATGCACCGAGACCAATACGAAGGGTCGTTATTATGAAGCACAAATGGTCCTGGTTGTCATGGACAATGGGGCGTGGTTCAAATGCACAATGGATCATGATTGTCATGCACATGGGTCGTGGTTATGATGAATAATGGATCGTTGTTGTATCCTGTGTGGGACATGGTTGCCATCAATGATCCATGTACCGTGATAACTACGACCCGCATCAGCTGACAACCACGACCCGTGTAACATATAAACTACGACTCATATAACATGACAACCATGATCCGTAAAAGCCTTCAAGCCACGATCCATATACCATCACAAACACGACAATGTAACCGGACCACCACGATACAAGGTTATTGGCCAAACGAGTTGGGCCTTGCACAGGGCAGTACACAGAATGGATTATGGACGGCTCGGTGCTCATATGTTTCATCCATGTCGTCCATAATCCATGCCTTACCTTGTCATTCTAGGGGTAAGGCATCCATGTCGTCCATAATCCATACCTTGACATTTTAGGAGTAAGTAATCCATGCCGTCCATAATCACGATCCAGGCAACATAACAACCACAATCCATATAACATGGCAACTACAATCCATATAACATGACAATCACGACCCGTATAACATGACAACCATGACCTATGCAACATGGCATCTACGACACATGAAAACCATGACCTATATAACATAAAAAACATGAACCTTATAACATTAAAACCACGATTCATGACAACTACAATCCATATAACATGACAACCACGACCCATATAACACAGTCACTGCCGGAAGAGAAGTTCAGTGATGCACAAGAATCTGTAAGTTTCTTCCACTTAAGTTTGTAAATGGGGATATTATCATCCTCACTCTCATCATCATTGGTTAATAACTACGACCCTTCCCTTCGGGTTCAGTGCGACCCTTCGGAATCAGCGCCACATGATAATAACTACGATCCATGACAATCATGACCCATATAACGTGACAACCATGACCCATACAACATGGGACGACTTACCATACAATAAGACAACCATGACCCATGCAACATGGGACTACTTACCATACAACATCACAATCACGACCCATGCACCATGGGACTACTTACCATACAGCACGACAACCATGACCATAATTACAATACAATATGAAGAGCAGTTTTCTTAAACGGGTACCTAGTGAGCTGAAAAACTTTACTGAGAATGTCTTGTTTTAGCTTGATAAAGAACTCTGTTGAGAAGGTCAGGCTTAAACAAGACATTCTCAACAGAGATTTTCAGCTCGTTGGTGCCATTCAAGAGAACTGATCTTCTTATTGTATTGTAATTTTAGTCGTGGTTGTCATTTTCTATGGGTCATGGTTGTTATGTTATATGGGTCTTGGTTGTTATGTTATACGGGTTGTGGTTGTCATGTAATATAGGTTATCATTGTTATGTTATATAGGTCATGCCATTGAAGAGAACTGTTCTTCAACAGAGTTTTTCAGCTTGCTGGGTGCCCGTTGAAATTGTCGAGTTGCTGGAGTTTAGAAATTGTCTTCAGAATTTTCTGTGGAGGCTGTTGAGCTTCAGGAAGATCATCAACATCCCTGAGGAAAGAGAAGGGATCACAAATAAAGGAAGAACGCGAGAGGGACTCAATGACTTCTTCAAATATCTCCTCCATTATTTTTATTGAAAGAGTAAATAAATTCATGAATGCTTAAGATGTTGCAATAAGGATTCTGGTTTGAATTGGCTTGTGGAAATAATTTGAAACCCAAGTACCACAATAGGCTGGTCAACTAATGGTCAAGGTGCTGATTCTGAAGGGTTGCGCTGATTCCCAAGGGATTCCAAGGAAGAAGTGACATTAATGCGATTTTTTGATAAAGAATGTGGTGCTGATTCTGAAGGGTCACGCTGAATCCGAAGGGAATGGTCGTGGATATGATGAACAATGTCTTGTGGTTGTCATACACAATGGATCGTAGTTAGGAACCAAGACCTAGCGTGTATGACAACAATGACCCTGTTGTGTGATCGTCGTTCACATGCCTATTGGATCATGGTTTTTATCCACATTGGATCATGGTTGTCATCCAGTGCTAGATTGTGGATCGGGGGAAAATGGAATTGCAACCATGACCCATATAACATGAGAACCACAACTCATATAACACAAGAACCACTACCATATAACATGAGAACCGTTCATCTATTTTTTACAGATTGTTTTAGGGCTTGATCCCAAAAATCAGACGGATATAAATCTAAGGTGGAACACACCACAGGAAATCACCTGACAACCAAGACCCATATAACATAACAACCACGACCCACTTAACATAGCAACCACGACCCATGAAAACTATGACCCATATAACATAACAACTACGACTCCATGAGAAACAATGACCCATATAACATGAAAACCATGACCATAATTACAATACAATATGAAGAACAGTTCTCTTCAACGGGCACTCAGCGAGCTGAAAAACTCTCCTGAGAAGGTCCATATAACATGGGTCGTGGTTCTCATCTTATATGGGTCATAGTTCTCATGTTATATGGGTCGTGGTTCTCATGTATTATGGGTCATTGTTGCAATTCTGTTTTCCCCCAGTCCACAATCCAGCGTTAGATGACAACCATGACCCAACATAGATAAAAACCACGATTCAATGTGCATGTGAACCACGATCACATGATAGGGTCGTGGTTCCCAACCACGATCCATGTGGATGACAACCACAACCCATTGTTCGTCATATCAACGACCATTCCATTCAGATTCAGCATGACCCTTCGGAATCAGCGCCACATTCTTTTTCAAGAAATAGCATTAATATCACTACTTCCCCGTAATCCCTTGGGAATCAGCACGACCCTTCGAAATCAGCATGACCCTTCGGAATCAACACGACCCTTCAAAATCAGCACCTTGACCATTGGTTGACCAGCCTATAAAATTGGTACTTGGGTTTCATTTCACTAACCAGAATCCTTATTGCAACACCTTAAGCATTCTTGGATCCTTTGTGGATGACAACCACGACCCATATAACGTAACAACCACGACCCATATAACATGACAACCACGACTCATATAACATAACAACCACGACCCATATAACGTAACCACCATGACTCTAATAACATGACAATCATGACCAAAATTATAATACAATAGCCAGAACAGTTCTCTTTAACGGGCACCCAACGAGCTTAAAAACTCTTGTTTAAGCCTGACCTTGTCATGGAGATTTTGATCAGGCTAAAACAAGACATTCTCAACAAAGTTTTTCAGCTCGCTAGGTGCCCGTTAAAGAGAACTGTTCTTCCTATCGTATGGTAATTTTGGTCGTGGTTCGCATGTTATATGGGTCGTGATTGTCATGTTAAATGGGTCATGGTTGTGAAGTTATATGGTTCATGGTTGTCATGGATCGTAGTTATTAACATAGGTTGTGGTTATCATGGATCATCTGATCCAAGTAACATGACAACCACGACCCATATAACACGAAAACCATGACCAATATAGCATGACAACCATGACCCATATAACATGACAACCAAGACCTTTGCCTCATGACGACCATGACCCATAAAGCCTGCATTTCCTGCTCCTATAGTCTATCAATAGTCATCTCATATTCAAAAATGCTATGCAAGCTTTGGTACGGATGGGCACGTTACTTTTCTAACTTTGATGGACGGTAAGGATCTTATGTGCAAGTCACACAATGGTCGTGCATATGTATGGGCACGTCACTAAGTTAGTGTAATGTGGTAAAGGTCGTGGTTGTCATGAGGAAAGGGTCGTGGTTGTCATGTTATATGGGTCGTGGTTGTGATGTTATATGGGTCGTGATTCTTGTGTTATATGGGGTCGTGGTTCTGATTTCCTACTCCTCCCAGATTGCATGACAACCACGACCCATACCTCATGACAACCACAACCCTTACCACATCATAACCACAACTCTCATGGTTGTCATGTTATATATATGGGTCGTGGTTTTGATTTCCTACTCCTCCTAGATTACATCACAACCACGACCCATACCTCATGACAAACTAGAAATTGAGCGGGGCAAAATAGAATCCTCAAACGAGCGGGAGAGGAAGTGTTCAAGTTTCAAATTCTATTGTCTAACGGCGCCATCACAGACTTAATGTTATATGGACCTAAAGAGAACATGTTCATTGGTGAATTTATTGGTGTCGTGAGAACAAAGTTTGAGAGATTTGCAAGAAGAACACCTGGAATTAAGCGAAAGATAATGTGGGATGGAGACGTTTATCTTAAATATCAATGAGAGAGACAAACTATCAAAATGAGCGAGGCAAACTAGAAAATGAGTGAGGCAACCTTTAAATTGAGCAGGACAACCTAGAAATTGAGCGAGGTAAACTAGAAAAATGAGTGAGGCAACCTTTAAATTGAGCGGGGCAACCTAGAAATTGAGGGAGGCAAACTGAAAAAATGAGTGAGGAAACCTAGAAATGGAGCAGGGCAAACTTGAGAGATTTACAAAAAGAACATATGGGTCATGGTTTTCATGTTATATGGGTTGTTGTCATGTTATATGGGTCATGGTTGTCAGCTAATTTTCTGTCGTGGTTGTCATGTTATATGGGTCGTGGTTCTCATTTTAGGGTAACCACGACCCATATGTTCTTACCACATTACAACCATAACCCTTACCGCATTATACTAACTTGGTGACATGCCCATACATGCACACGACTATGGCAAGACTTGCACTTAAGATCATTACCACCCATCAAATTTAGAAAAGTAATGTGTCCATCCGTACTAAAGCTAGCCTAGCATTTTTTGAATATGAGATGACTATTGATAAACTGTAGGAGCAGGAAATGAAGGCTTTATAGGTCGTGGTTGTCATGTTATATGGTTCTTGGTTATCATGTTATATGGGTCGTGGTTGTCGTGTTATGTGGGTCATGGTTGTCATGTTATATGGATCGTGGTTGACTTTCCATTTTCCCCTGATCCACGATCCAACATTGGATGACAACCATGATCCAACGTGGATAAAAACCACAATCCAATGTGCTTGTGAACCATGATTACATGACAAGGTCGTTGTTGTCATACACACTGGGTCGTGGTTCCCAACCACGATCCATTGTGGATGACAACCACGACCCATTGTTCACCATGATCCATTGTGGATGACAACCACGACCCATTGTTCATTAGGTTGATATTTGGGCCTTACCTGTAAAATGGCATGGCCTAAGGCTCACAATGGGGTGATCCGTTCCATCCACCATGTCAGCCTGCTCGCCGTGGGCCCAAAAAAGTCCTGACTTAGGCGGTGTCCACTTCTAACAAACATCACAGTGAGCCTGGAAAGTTTCTACAGTGGGTTCCATTGTCCCCATTATTTTCTATTATGTGGCCCACACAAGCTCTAGATAAGGCTGATATTTGGGCCCTAGCCCTAAAATGACATGACAAAAAAGTATGGTCGGTATGGATTATACACACACATCAATGTGGGCCCCAAGAGTTTGGTCCTTGCCCATGCACAGAAAAGGGTTCCATACACATCACTTTCTTAGCATTAAATACGACTTAACTTCTTATTCCCTAGAAAACCATACAACTACTGAAACAAGGATAAGGGCATTTTGGTCAAAGTAATTTTCGGAAGCTTGTCAGAAGGCCACTCTTAGGATATATGGAACGTCGTAGCTTTCTAGGTAATTGACCCAGACTTCGAGGTGAGTACGGTCAAATTCCCTAAACAATATCACCCCATTATTTAAGCTATTGATCAAGAAATGATAGTGTAGAAGTGGTCATATGACTGATGACAAGAGTAGAAGCCAAGTAAGCCACCAAGTGTTTAATGGTTATAACAACAATCGATAACCAGGTAAGGCTATAAATAAAAGAGGAATTCAAAGGAAGAAAGTCTCACACTATCCCAATCAAACACAAACATTCAAACATTATCTTTTAATTATCATTTTAATTATCTATCAATTAATTTATTAGTGTAATTATTCTACTTTTCTGCCAAGTAAATTACAATTTTTAGCGCAATCCTTTACTTTTCTTATGTTGTTTATATTCTATAGTGTAATTTGTAGTATTAATCTACAAGTTGGTAATCTTAGCTATAATTTAAGTCTACGCTCATACGCTGAATTCAGTTATTCACTCGAGAAGGCATTACTAAAAAATAGGGCAACACCGACAGCTAAAAATCATCGGTAATGAGCTTCCCCGATGGCTAAAAGTTGTTGGATAGTCCGTCGGGAAAGGGAGCGTGGGCGTTGCTCTCCGACGGATTTAAATCATCGACGTCTTCGATGGCTAAAACCGTCGGTGTTTCCGACAGCTACGGGCAATGGCCAAAACTGTCGATATTTTCGATGGCGAAAGCCGTCGGCCTTTCCGATCGCCATTCGCCGATGGCTAAAACTGTCAGTGTTTCTCATTAGTTTTTTAAAAAAAATGAAAATTAATTGTCTAATCAACACACATCCAAAACTAGATATATCCATTTCTCCAAAGCGTTGAACCAACCAACATATTTGAGAAGTCTAAAAAGGAAGAAATCAAAATCAGATATTTCATCTAAATTCCAAACATATAAAATTTATATTTACATAAAAAATTGATTGTATATTACTCGATCCCAGGTTACCACTTGGCCATGACGAATCATGACAACTCCATCTAAAAACAATCTTAAGAAGAATGTTGATATAATCATTAAATCTATGCTAACAAAAAATATATATTCCAATTCTCACAAATCATATGAGACGAATCTTTCAAGTTATAAGCTACTTTTCACCTTCTAAGTGAAGATAATGATTACATTCATAATAATGTATAAACTAGAGTTTTATCAAGAAATAAACTTTGGGTAATTTGGATTAAACTGCCTGAAATGATTACTGTAGTTAAAGCCGAAGCTTTGAAACTAGCCACCAAACCTCCGAGTTCTCAACGAATTACCTGAAATAAGATTTAGATTTAGTCTCTAAAAAAATCAATGACAAGACTTGAAAGGAAAGATGATCAAATCAATGAACTTCAAAAAATCAAATACAACAAATAAAACACTTGATATGCAAGCACATAGTTTTGGCCATATATCAAAACTATAAGTCCCACCTAATACACATCGAAAGTCCACATTTCCTGGTAGGTCCGTTTGTAGTGTATGGGAACCAGCAAATCTTGCTATTAAACACTAAAGTTTTTAAGATTGAATCTTTAAAAGATGAAAATTTTGATCTGCGACTAGAAGTCCTGGTTGGCATAAGCACATGTTGATACTTATTTCAATTGGAAGGGAAATGATATATAAACCCCATGTTTTTTTTTTCACAAAATTTCCCCATTTTCTATTGGAAGGTAAATGCATAAATGATTAAAAGAGGAAAGGAGATTCCACCTTAATTGCTTTCAAGATGACAAAAATGCTCCACAATCAAATGATGCAAAAATATGTATGTTTCAACATGATTGAGCTTAGAGAATGGCTTGGCTACTTTTGACCTAAAATGACACAACTAAAAGGAAGCCACTAAACACCCATCTTTTCCACATTTGGAAATACAATAGTTCAGAGCTGCACTTGCACAACCAAATGTAGAAACAAAACTGTACCGATCAATGGAGCTGTGTTTATATTTAGGTAGTGAGATCATTAATGAGATCCTATTTTGAACTAAATGAAAAGGCAAAGGACAGTCAATTCATGCATCGTCCATGCATTGCACTACTATATGGGCCAAGTGCACCCTTATGAAAAGAAGAAGACAATCAACTCAAAGACAAAAAGACCATAGATCTTTGTGCTGCACCATCCATAACAGTTTCTTAGTTCATCAAAAGATAAGTGGAAATAACCACATACTAATAGCTTCAGATTTATCTTTATGTGCATTACTACAATAGATCCAACATAACAATGAAGAAAGAGTTGGCACTTTTGTAATTGTGAACACATTCAATTAGAAAATTCATAGGCATAAAATGTAAATAGATCCAACATTCACAACACCAAAATCATCATTTAGGAATGGTTTTAAATTGTTCCTAAATGCTTCAGGAATGGTTTAAAACTGTTCCTATATGAGGCATCGCAGAAAAATAGGAACAGCTCAGAACCATTTTGGGTACCATTTCAAATTTTAGAGACGAAATTTTAGGAACAGTTTTAAACCGTTCCTAAATGATGATTTTGTTCATTTTACCACTATTGCTCCTATTCAAAAGGAAACAGTCAACCATCTCTTCTTTCACCATCATTTTATTTTTTTAATAGATTCTTGTTACCTTTCGAATAAATTTAAATAAATAACAAACTTAATATTCTAATGACCAAGTTAGAAAGCAAAAATGGCAGTAACAATTTTACTAATAATAGAACTAAAATTTGATTTAATGCAACTTTTGAAAGGATTTATGTCATCTGAGACTTACATGCCATCTTTCTTCGACCTATAATCGAGATTCTTTTTCAATATGTCATCGACATTTGGGTTACGTGGAATTTTAACAAGCTGCAGAAAGGGATTCTAACACTAATACATGCATCAAGCAGTAAGGCAACCTATGAACTGTCACGCCCCAAACTCAGTGACCAAACTCACAAGAATCCCGATAGCCGATTCCGGTGCTGACAGCCTCTGTAGTACCCCATTCTCGGCTCCTGACACTCATTCATCAGGTTTCAATCCCGGGATCCTACAAGGAAGATTTTGATAATATAAATCTGATCCATAAAGAGCATACCCAAGATCATAACATAGTAATCACAGAAGTAACCATAGGAACACATGTTAAATCCACTAGGAATTAAAACTTAATACAGGTACAAGGCTCAAAGGGAAATACATAAATAGAATAAGGAATATCTCCAGAAGGTCCTCAGCATGCTCTAATGCTCCTCCTCAGCTATGACTGCTGCCTAGAATCTCCTGCATGCATCAATCATGCATAAGCTTATAAAAATCTTAGAGGGTGGTGTAAGTGTCTGTAATACCAGTGTCGCGAAAGCAATATCAAAGAATGTATAAATGCGGCATGAACCATGAATACCATCAATGCCAAAGTCATACCAAGGCTATGTTATACCAAGCATGAATACAGTAAGTCGTACCAAGGCTATGCAAAGAAATACATGAGTACTGGGTGCCATATCGAGGAGATCCACAAAATGCCTATATAGCCAATGCCAATGCAATGCAACACATGCCAGTCCTCATATCAAGTCCACAAATCATATACAATTCCACTATAGGAAAACTGTCGGGGTCAAGTACACTACTGGCTGACTGCCTCTCTCCAAGACCCGCACAGTCAAGCGAACATAAGAGACCTCACTACTCGCATGTGGACAACCGATCATTAGTAAGGCTTGACGGTAGCGGACCCATTCATGAGCTGGTCAAACTCAGCCTAGCTATGCCCACTCACTCAAGTAAATAAGGCCACATCTCATCTCGACTGACCTCGCGACAGTGGGAGATGCAGCCTAACAATATAAGGCACTCGAGCGCTCATGTTTTTCACTCAGTCTCGGCGTTAAAGCATCTCCTGGTACCATGAAGGATTAGAAGCGTTCACACAAGGACATCCTACGTGCCCTAAATGCTCAAGTAATATTTTCAGTGTCCAATACGACCATCCATGATACTCCTGTGGAGGCTACGGCCCAGATGAAGAAATGGTGAATATAAACCATGTAATAAAATGTCAGATGCATGAATCACGCATACCAGTCATACATCAGCTCCAAGCCTCCTACGTGCTCAAGAGGGGAACTCCATCCCTCTGGGAAGCCATAATATCTGCCCAAAAGCTCAACCATGACCACACATAATGCTAACCAAGCACACCATCATGCGTATGGGTCATGAGGATGAACAAGATGCGTCATATGGCGATGAACGATGTAATACACTCCTCCTATCTAAGTAGGGACTAAGTCTAGGTACTTAGACGAATTCTACAAGGGGCACGACCTCTAATGGGGCCCCAATAGTCTAGGGTAGCCCACAAGGCTAAGGAAGGACAATGACATGAGCCTAAATAAATGAAACATACCTAGCAAAGGTCTACGATGGACCTTTAGCCACTTATAGAGGTAAGTGGGCCTACTTTAAAGCCACAAATGTGGACATCCAACCACTATTTGTCCCAAGAAGGTAGCCTAAACAATAATCTTTCACGTATCAGGGCCGAATACCCACACATCATCATAAATAAGAGAAGGACAGACATAACATTCCACATATATACCATATTGGGCCTCAAGTAGATGGCCCAAGGCATATTCAATACATAGGCCCAAAGGGCAACATACATAGCCCAACCCATATGCAATACTATAGGCCTATAAGGGAGGTTAGGGCCCAACATAAGGGTCACCAAATCCATATATTGTGGTGGGCCTAGTTGGCAGCCCATTACCCCAACCACATAGGCAATAATCATGTTCTAACCAAGTAAGTTTGGCCTACATTCTAGCCCAAGGATATAGTTGATTTGGTAGGCAACCAAGGGCCCAACCACTCGTATAATCCAACCCACTAACCCATCACAATATCATGGAGAATATAACCCAAGAGTCCACTAGGCCTATCTTGAAAGTTCCAGCCCATTTGGGCCTAAAGAGTCTAATACTCTAACTACATACATGGTCCCAAATAGCCCAACTATGGTAGGCCTCAAGGGTGCATTAATTTAGCCCAAAATTTGGGGATTAAGGGCATGAATTAATCCCTCCAAGGTCCTCATAATGTGGTGGGTTTCACTCGTAAAAATCTCAGCCCAAAGGCAATGTACCTTTATAATATATTGCTGGATTTTTGTTCCACCAGCTTTATGGGCCTACTGGAGCCCAAAAATGCTCATTTGATTGGGACCGAAGTCCAAGTGGCCCAGAAATCAAGTCAGAGGGTCCCACCACATAGGAGTATACTAAGGGACACAAAGATTTAGGTGGGCCATGCTACTGGACCAGGGTCCAGCATGCCGCTCACATGGGGCGTTCCACAATGGGTTGGGTGGTCCAATGGGCTGGACGTTCAGCCCTTTGCAATGCATGCAGTGGGCCCCCACTTTGGACATTCCAAACCAAGGTGTGCCACGTCCAAGTGGGTCCCACAATGGATGGACACGTGGATAAAACACACATCATGGTGGGCCACAAATAGGTGGGGACGGCCAGCCTTGTTGGACGTCACCACCATGGACATCCAGCTAGGTGGGCCAGTCCAACCACCACACTCTAATTTCAAATGGCCCAAATGGCCCCAAATCTTGTAGGTGGGTCCCAGCAAGGGTGGGCCACCTCAAGAATAAATTTTAGACTTTTATAAGTATGGTAAATATTTTAAAATAAAATGGCAACCATACATGTTACAAAAATCTGATTGTTGCAGAAATCTTGTTGTCCATATGTTTGGGACCACATGGAGTGGGCCTAAACCAACCCAAACCTTTAGAAAATTTATGGGAGGTCCTACTCATGTACAACAAGTAGGGTCGACTAGGGTGGCCCACTTATTCCAAAAAATTAGGTAAACATGCATATTTCCACCTTGCTGTGTTGTTGAACTGTCCAAAAATTTTTGGACAGTTAGCCTACTTTGGCCCATCCCATGGGCCTCAATCATTGGAGATAGGGTATGGGCCCCATTCTACATCAAAGTGGAATCCACACACAATAAACCGCCTAAAGAAATTTAGGAGAGAAAAGCCTGTAAATAGGTCTAAACAGTAGCTCAAAACTCATGCTCCAACCGGGTTCAAAATTTGGACAGCAACATAGGTTGTCCATATTTCATCCCATACAAATTAATCAAAGGGTTTATGGCCTTGATTCAACACGTGGGATCCACCATGATAGGTTGACAAAATTTTAAACCCATGAGTTCACTCAGACCTCCATGAAAAAGCCATTTTGGAGGCCACCCAAACCATACAAGCATAGTGGGCTTGGACGTCCAGTCAAGGTGGGTTTGGACGTCCCATCTAGCTAAGGGTTTGAGATGTTCCTGACCTCTCCTTGGTGGGCGACACATCATCAGAATACATAGGAGAAAAATAGAGAGAAAGGGAGAGAGAAGAAGCAAATCGGCCATTGGTGGAAGGTCCCGCCACTAATGGATCTTCCACTCCACAATCCACACCATCCACTATGTATACAATTACATGCAAACTATTATTGTAAGTGCTATGTCTTCTAGCTCCTATGATTGTCAAATTTTGTAGTGCCAAAACCTATGGAATTTGTGTCTTGTGTAGCTCATCTAAATATTCAAGATCATGCATCTCATGTACAAAAACAAAGGTCTATACCTCAAGAACTTCAAATGCAAGATCAAGAGATATACAAGTTCAAGTTCAAGTACAACACCAAGTGTTAGTTCAATCTTTCAAGCTTCAATAGTTAAATGTTTCAAAGCTTCAACCATGTCAAGACAAAGTTCTTTTCTTTGAACCTCAAAGCTCAGGATGAAATACAAGTCAAGTGTTTCAAGTTCAAGGTTCAAAAGTGTTTCAAGCTCAAGCTTCAACGTACTTTAAGATGTCAAGCTTCAAGTAATTCAAGATCAACTATCAACCAAAGCAAAAGATGTTTCAATGTTTAAACATCGCTTATAAGGTATGAATGACCCTAGATTGACCATAAGTTAGGTCATTTTGATTTCATACTTTAATTGAGTCACTTTATAGGTGTATAGGCTATTTCTCAACAAGTCTTAGCCTATGTTCGACTAGTCCTAGTACTGGCTCAACCAATCCAAGCAATTCCTCAACCAGTCCAAGGTTTGTTACTAATTTTGAGATTTTTTATTATAGCCTCGACCAGTCCTAAAGACTGCTCGACCAATCGAGTGAACATTGCTCGACCAGTCGTGACTCAAAGTCCAGCAACTAAATTGGGTACCATACGACCAGTCATGGACAGGACTCGACCAGTTGTGGAGGCTACTCGACCGGTCGAGTAGGCCATTCGACCAGTTGTGGAATGAATTTATCTTATCTTTTTGACCGGTCAAGCAAACCCTCCGTGACCACCAGCTATATGCGAAGCTGGAGAAGTGTGAGTTCTGGTAGAAGGAGGTGAAGTTCCTCAATCACGTGGTAATGAGAGAGGGTGTCGCTGTGGACCCCTCGAAGATTGATGCAGTGCGTCAGTGGGGGCAGCCCACGAACGCGTCCGAGATCTATAGCATACTTAGTCTGGCGAGTTATTATCAACGATTCATCAAGGGTTTCTCTCGTATTGCAGCACCTCTGACCCAGTTGACGCGGAAGGGCACCGAGTTCATCTGGAGTGATGCCTATGAGGAGGCATTTATGGAGTTGAAGGACTGCCTCACATCTGCTCCCATCCTCACTCTTCTTGATGGGAGTGATGGCTTCGTTATTTTTACCGATGCCTCCAAAGTTGGCTTAGGTGATGTTCTGATGTAGCATAGGAAGCCAGTGGTGTATGCCTCACGCCAGCTCGAGGTTCATGAGGTGAACTACCCCACGCATGATCTATAGCTAGCAGCTATTGGTGTGGAGGCATTATCTCTATAGGATTATGTTCGTTCTCTTTTTGGACCATAAGAGCTTGAAGTATCTATTTTCAGAATCAGAGTTGAACATGCGACAGAGGTGATGGATGGAGTTGTTAAAGGATTATGACTTCGACCTTCAGTACCACACGGGCAAGGCGAACGTGGTGGTGGACATGCTTAGCCATCAGCCACGAGGCCTGATGGCATAGATGATGGTTCGTGAGTGGCAGATGCTTGAAGATGTATCAGAGTTACACTTTGAGTTTGATCTACATTCCTCCATTGTTTAGCTTTCGAGCTTGTCGATTCAACCCTTGCTGGTTGCTAGGGTGATCAAGGCTTAACAGACAGACGAGTTGTTACAGGGATACCGAGTAAAGACAACATTCGTGGAGCAGTCAAACTGAGAAATTAGTTTCGATGGTGGATTTCGCTATAGAGGCCGATTGTATGTCCTGGACGTGCCAGATTTGCATCATAATCTGATGACCGAGGCACACCGATCGAGACTTATGATCCACCCGGGCTCCACGAAGATGTACAGAGATATGAGGAGGCAGTATTTCTGGCAGGGATGAAGCACTAGATTGCTAGTTTTATGGCCGAGTGTGACACTTTTCAGCGTATAAAGGCCGACCACCAGAGACCCCCTGGTCCTTTGCAGTCATTAAGTATTCCACTGTGGAAGTGGGAGCACGTGTTGACTGATTCATCATGGGCTTGCTGAGGACTCAGTGCAGTCACGACGCCATCTGGGTTGTCGTCGATCATCTGACGAAGTCAGCACATTTTATTTCAATGCATGTGACCAGGACATTGGATTGACTTGCGAAAGTATTCATTAAGGAGATAGTGAGACTGCTTGGCATTCTAGTTTCGATCATTTCTGAACGAGACCTCAAATTTACGTCTCAGTTTTGGAGAAGTTTCAGCAGGCAATGGGGGCTACTTCGCAACTTAACATCGCTTATCATTCACAGACGGATGGGCAGACCGAAAGGGTTAACCAGATCCTTGAGGATATGCTCAGAGCTTGCATAATTGACTTTGCGGGTAGCTGAGATGAGTATTTGCGCCTGGTCGAGTTCGCATACAACAACAGTTATCAGGCAACCATTGGCATGACTCCTATTGAGGCACTGTATAGCAGAATGTGCAGATCTCCCAGCCGTTGGACCGAGGTTAGAGAGCATCGTCTTTTAGGTCTCAAGCTTATGCAGCAAACATCAGAGATTATTGATATTATCAGGCAGAGGATGCGCATAGCTCAGAGCCAGCAGAAGAGTTTTGTTCATCGTCGATGTCGACTCTTCGAGTTTGCGATTGGGGACATGGCATATCTCAAGGTCTCACCCATGAAGGATGTGGTTCAGTTTGGAGCGAAGGGTAAGCTTGCCCCGAGATTCATTGGACCTTTTGAGATTACAGGGAGCGTAGGCGCCGTGGCCCATAGGCTTGCCTTACCTTCAGAGTTGTCTGGGATCAACGATGTATTCTATGTATCAATGTTGTAGAAGTAAAGGTTGGGCATCATTCCAATGATTGATTGGCAACCCCTTAAGGTCTGTGAGGATGCTTCTTACATTGAGCAGCTCATTCGTATCCTTGATCAGAATGAGAAGGTTCTCACCACCAAGGTCATTCCCCTGGTGAAGGTGCAGTGGGGTCATCATTCGGAGGCTGAGGCGTCATTAGAGCCCAAAGTAGAGATTCGAGAATGTTATCCCCATTTGTTCGATGATTGATTACTTGCATTACTTCTTTCGCCATCTCTTGTGATTAATGATTGAGATATATATGATAATGTTTATGCATTTTTATTTTTTCAATTTTGGTAATTTCAAGGATGAAATTTCTTTGTTGGATGGGAATGCTGTAAGACCCTACCTCAAGTATCCATTTCGTTCCCCTAAGTCCCACGGTCCTACTGGTCGAATTCTGGCTACTTATGACCTGTGGATAACGTTTGCGGTCATCCTTAAGTCGTGTTATGTAGACCCAACCTGAATCGACTCGAAACATATGTCATTGCGATCGTATCGACGCCGCGGTTCCAACGCCGCATCTCATGCATAAATCCGACATGTACATCTTGTGATTTCAACCCGAGCATTTCTTGGCCATTCATCATATGGTGGGGCCCACTTCTTAGCCCTGCACATTTTTCAAGGTGGGCCCACCTAGTTATAATTTCTAGAAAGCCTATAGCCTAGCTATGATTGCCTCTCTTTCCTAGAGAGCAATCATGAGATTTTTGTTACTTCTCCCATGTGTCATGATGAGTTCCTCTTCCCTAGCTAGCACCATCTCCCAAACTCATCATTTCATTACTAAAAACCTCCCTCTCTCTCCTCCCTTATTTCTCTCCTTCTTTCTCTCTTGCTTGGTGAAACGTCCACCTCTCTCCTAAAAATCCAGCAACCTTCTCCTCTTCTCCCTTCCAATCTATCCTTCCTAACACCATCACCACCATTAGAATCCCACCTTTGGAGTTATGGAGTCCATAACTTGAAGTTGAAGGTGGATCTTAAGGTGGGTGCACTCTAGAAGACTTTCTTCCTTTCTTCTTCTACCTTTTCTTTTCTTGCTTACATGGAAACATGTAGGACCGACCAATCCATGGTGTAGGTCCTACATGGCTCCTAAGATGAAGGCCATAAGCCTAGGTCCTACTCATTTCCTTCCATGGTGGGCCATTCTCCATGGACCCACCATGATGCCTTCTCCTTTATTTATGCATCTCATAGGCCATCTAGGCCTTTACATGCATGTAGGGAAGGTGTCCTTACCCTCCGGTAAATTATCTTGATGTAGGGAAGAATACGAACCGAACTTACTACGTTCATGGTTCGTATTCTTCATTCCATCATTTCTGGAGTCTCTGTATGTCATCCTTCCTTAATTTGTCATAGCATCATTCATTTCCATCTCCATCTAGGTCACAGTGACATACCCTTTACTTATCTTATGATTGTGTTAGCCACCCATAGTTTAGTGGCTATGCCTGTTGGAGAGGCTCCCAATACTCAACTACCTTTCAACAACACTAACATTAACAAGATGAATTTGAAGTTGCCCCCAGGCCAGGTTGATGTGGGTGTTGGTGGAGCTCCAGCTGCAAATGAAGAGGAGGGTGGTTTACCTCCAGATGATTTGAATATGGATGACATCTTTGATGAAATCGAATCTGATTCTGCCACTGATCCTGATTATCAGTCATCTGATTATGATGCGCTTTTGCACTTACTTGAGGAGAAGGTTAAAGGTATGCATGTGTCCCAAGAAATGCAATTTAAGTATATGTGTAAATGTCTTAGGCGCATTAACAAGGGACTTCATCAAATTGATCCTTCCATACCTGCTCCTTCGGGTTCAAATTAGTATTTGAATATTTGGTTTGTAATAACTTTTAAACTTCTTGAATTTCTCTTGTTTTATGGGGTTGAACATGCTTGCACATGCTTCCTTATGAACTTAGTTATATTGATTATCTTGTTCATTTATTCTCTTATTCATCATTGCTCTTCTTTTACTCCCTTATTTATCTACTTCCATTATCATTTATTGGTTTCTTCCTTTGTCATATTATGACAAAAAGGGAGAGAATTTTATCATGCTTGTGATATGTGGATTGTGGATAGGTAGCCATTATTTTTTTGTAAGGGGGAGTAGTAAGTAAGGGGGAGCATTGTTAGGGGAATATTGTTGTATTGATGCGTATTTCTTTAAACTGTTTATAACTGGTGCATGATTCTTTAACCAGGTTAACCAGGTTGTAATTGATGCATGATTCTTTATTGTGCATGTTATGTTTATCTTATTTTAATGAAGTGTGTTTTATCCCAAATTTGACAAAGGGGAAGATTGTAAGTGCTATCTCTTCTAGCTCCTATGATTGTCAAATTTTATAGTGCCAAAACCTCTTAGAATCTGTTTCTTGTGTATCTCATCTACATATTCAAGATCATGCATCTCATGTACAAAAACAAAGGTCTGTACCTCAAGAACTTCAAATGCAAGATCAAGAGATATACAAGTTCAAGTTCAAGTACAACACCAAGTGTTAGTTCAATCTTTCAAGCTTCAGTAGTTAAAGGTTTCAAAGCTTCATCCATGTCAAGACAAAGTTCTTTGCTTTGAACCTCAAAGCTCAAGATGAAATACAAGTCAAGTGTTTCAAGTTCAAGCTTCAAAAGTATTTCAAGTTCAAGCTTCAAAGTACATCAAGTTCAAGCTTCAACGTACTTTAAGATCAACTATCAACCGAAGCAAAAGATGTTTCAATGTTTAAACATCGCTTATAAGATATGAATGACCCTGGATTGACCATAGGTTAGGTCATATTGATTGCATACTTTAATTGGGTCACTTTATAGGTGTATAGGTTGTTTCTCGAGTAGTCTTAGCCTATGTTCGACTAGTCCTAGTACTGGCTCGACCAGTCCAAGCAATTCCTCGACCAGTTCAAGGTTTGTTACTAATTTTTAAGATTTTTTGTTATAGCCTCGACCAGTCCTGGAAACTACTCGACTAGTCGAGTGAACACTACTCGAACAGTCGAGTAGGCTCAACTCAAAGTCCAACAACCAAATTGGGTCACACACGACCAGTCGTGGACAAGACTCGATCGATCATGGAGGCCACTCGACCGGTCGAGCAGGCCCTTCGACCAGTCGTGGAACGACTTTATCTAATCACGCCCGAATTTTCAAAAGTTCGTTGGTCCTTAAACCAGTCGAGCTGACCTTTGGGCTAGTCGAGTGAGCAGTTTCTGTACTTATAAATAAAGAACGATTTTCAGAGTTTTATATTCAATTCAAGCAAAATCAAGGCACCACTCTGAGAGATAAGTTTGTAATATTCTTTAGCTATTTAGTGCTCATTTAATATTCTCTTGAATTAGCTTTTTATATTTAATTTTATATTCTGCATTCCAATCTTATTTGAAGAAGGGATTGAAGTTTTCCCATTTCTTGAAATCAAAATCAAATCAAGCAATCCCATAGTGATTTAATCTAAAATGTATTTAGAAATTAAAACTTTTTCATAAGTGAGTGTGGACATTGAACTTCTACGTTGAACTTCTAGTCTAAATTGGTTCTTCCGGGCTGCATCAAAGGAGAATATCCAAATAAGTATTTTACTGTTTTGTAAATCTATTCTTTTGGTTTCTTTGAGATTTTGCCAGAAAAATCTCTTTCTTTTGGTTTGTCTGAGGTGATCTAAAAAACTCAGAGTGTGGGGCTTTTTGAATTGTATAAGCCCACTTGAAAGACACAATTATGAAGGTTTTAGGTGAACGTTGAAAAACCTATTGCATAGTGAACGTTGATATCCACTGTGTGAGGATATTGGGAGTGGACTAGTTGTGTGGTTATTTTTCTAAACAGTTGGTGTACGCACAAGTGAACCACTATAATTTCTGGTCTTGTGGTGATTGATTGATTGTGGCATTATGTGGATGTTGTAATTTTCTTTTATGCATTTGTGGAGAATGTTGTAATCTTTTTATGCAAGTGTGGGAATGTTGTAATAGTTTAGTTACTTTCTTTGCTATTCTTTTCGTTATTCTGCTGTATTAGTTTGAGATTTTGATACACAGACCGTTCTAGGAATTAGGTTGTCCTACCGTAAACCATTGGTTTTGGTGTAAGATTGTCCTTAAAACAACATCTGTATCAACCTTTCAATACTTGTACATTTGAAGTTGTTATTCATTTCTGCATTGTGGATTGTTTAAGTGTTATCTTTATTTATCTTTGTTTAATTCTGTAATTTATTTTTTAATTTAGCATAGTCTTACTCACCCCCCCTCTAGGATTAGCTCGGCCTTTTCAAGTGGTATCAAAGTCTAATAGCTCACTTCAATTATTTTCTATGGATTTATTTCCTAAGCTAATCGATTTGAGCTTTTTAAGATGTTAAATTTTGATAGCTTTTCAGTCACTAGGCCTCCACCATTTGATGGCTCTAATTATGCATATTAGAAAGCCAGAATGAGGATTTTCTTAAAATCCATGGATGAGAGCGTGTGGCAAGCCACAATGACTAATTGGACCTCTCGTACCACTGAAGTAACTAGTACCGACGGATCTAAAACTATGAAAGTCGCACCTTATTTCTCTTGGACCACTCTTCAAAAAAGTGAGAGTAGTGCTAATGCAAAGGTTCTAAATGTAATAACTTGTGATACTGCAAAGTAAGCCTGAGATATTTTATAAATGACACACAAGGGAACAATAATTGTCAAGAAATTTAAAGTACAAATCCTCATAACCAAATTTGAGAAAATACGTATGGAAGAAAATGAAACTTTCGTGGACTTCTATACAAGATTGAATGACATTGTCAACTCTATGTGGGGACTCGGTGATAGAATCCCAAAAAGTAAAGTCTGTGCAAAGATACTATGCTCATTGCCTGAACGGTTCAATTCAAAGGTGATTGCGATCCAAGAACTTCGTGATACGGATAATATGAGGGTAGAAGAATTAGTTGGCTCATTACAGATCTATGAGTTAAACTTTAAAGCTCCTAAAGGTAAATCCATCGCCCTTAAGTCTTTTAAACTTATTTCTCAAGAATAACAATTCTGATTTAGAAAATTCTGAAAATGATATGGCCCTTTTAGCTAAAAAGTTTTATAAGATTTTCAAAAGAAGAAAAGATTTAAATCTAAAATTTGAAAATCTTTAAAATACAGTCAATGTTACAACTACCATGAATATGGGCATCTAGCAAACAAATGTCTTCAAAAGGACAAATCAAAAAAGAAAGGTATGCTGGCTATATGGGATGAATCTCCCTGCTTTGAAGCTTCTTCTGAGTCAGAAGATTCTGAAACCAAGTTGGGTAACGATGATAAATCCCTAATGACTCTAACCAAGTTCACTTTTTTAGATAATAATGATTCAATTAGTGAAGAAAATCTAAATAGTGATCATGAAAATGAAGAAGATTTTTAATATGCTTATAATCCCCTATACAAGGAAAGTTGCAAAATCGTTGTAAAACTAAAACTTCAAAAAGAAAAGTTTTCAAAACTTAAATAAAATTTTGATAATCTAATCTTAGAAAAATCACACATTTCATATTGTTTTGAAAAAACTAAATGCGATGTAATTTTCAAAACCTACCTTGTTGAAAATTTAAAATCTGAAAATGAAAAGCTAAAGCTAGAAGTCTTTTCACTTTTGAGTTTAAAAGACACATGGAGGTATGCCCAAGGTGATCCAAAGTTAGAAAAATTCTTATCCGAATCCAGAAAATGTGGCGATCGATCTAGATTGGGCTACGACAAAAGTATTCCTCCCAAACATAAGAATACTCCTCTCACATTTGTGAAAGGAGAGTCTTCTAACTCAAAAGGAAAATTTCTAAATCAAAATTATTCTAAAAATGCTAAGACTTTTCAAAACTTAAGACCTAAAGGCAACCATATCAACTATAAAAATCATAATCATAATCCTTTAGCTGAGAAAATTGTTGACTTACTTAAGGAGCTCTTAAAATCTAACTCAGTGGGTCGGTCTTATATCAACTACAAACATAACAAGACCAACTATACTCATAAACCCAAAACTGTAATGAAATGGGTCCCTAAGGTTGCTTGGTTACTCACACCGCTTTCAAAGCTTCGAGCCATTTAAAGTGGTACTTAAACAGTGGTTGCTCCAGACATATGACAGGCGACAAGGGTCTGTTCACCAATCTTAAACACATGACTGATGGTTCAGTCACATTTGGTGATGGTAATAACTGTAGAATTGTTGGCCAAGATATGGTTCAACTCTTTAACCTCCCTCTATTTGAGAATATTTTATATGTAGAAGGGTTAAAACACAACTTATTAAGCAACTCTCAAATATGCGATAATAATGATAGTGTAAAATTTACTAACCAAGGATGTGAAATTTTAAATAAAATATGGCTCTATAATATTAACTGGTCGCAGAACTTCTGAAAACTGCTACATTGTGAGTGATTCAAGCTCATCTAATCTATTATGCTATATGGTCCGTACTGATGAAGTCGAATTATGGCATAAGCGGCTCATACATGTACACTACCAGACTTATATAGATTGAGCAAAAGAGAGTTAGTAAGAGGTTTACCCAAAATACAGAAAGTAGACAAAATATGTGGCGAATGTCAAATTGGAAAACAATCCATGAGTACTCACAAAACGGTGAACTCCAATGCCACATCTAATCCACTCGAACTGCTCTATATGGATCTTATTGGACCAATCAAAACAGAGAGTCGAGGTGCAAGAGGTACATTTTAGTAATTGTTGATAACTTTACCAGGTTCACTTGGGTAGTCTTCTTAAGAGACAAGTCAGAAACTCTCGACGAAGTAAAAAGGGCACTGAAACGTATCCAAATGGAAAAAGAATTACAAGTCTCTAAGATCCATAGTGATCATGGTTCAAAATTTAAAAATAGTGGTTTTAAAAAGTTTTATAGTGATCGGGGAATATCATATGAATTTTCTACGCCCAAAACACCACAAAAAAATGCTATAGTAGAAAGAAAAAATAGAGTGCTTTAAGAAATGACAAATATAATGTTAAATAGCATGAAGCTCTCTAAAAATCTTTGGGCCGAAGCTGTAAATACTTCTTGTTATATAATTAATTACGTTTACACTAGAAAATCAAATGGTAAAACGGCTTATGAAATGTGGTTTGATAAGAAGCCTACTGTCAAATACTTTCGAGTTTTTTGTAACAAGTGCGACATTTTATATGACCGAGAAAATCTGGGTAAGATTGGTGAACAAACCCTTGTCGCCTGTCATATGTCTGGAGTAACCACTGTCTAGGTACCACTTTGAATGGCTCGAAGCTTTGAAAGTGGTGTGAGCAACCAAGCAAGTAACCTTAGGGACACATTTCATTACAGTTTTGGGTTTAGGAGTATAGTTGGTCTTCTTATGTTTGTAGTTGATATAAGACCGACCCACTAAGCTAGATTTTAAGAGCTCCTTATGTTTGTAGTCTGTTCACTAAACTTACCCAGATTTTTTCGATCACGTAAAATGTAGCACTTGCTACCAAAAACTCAAAAGTATTTGACAGTAGGCTTGTTGTCAAACCACATTTCATAAGCCGTTTTACCATTTGATTTTTCAGTGTAAATGCAGTTAATTATATAACAAGCAGTATTTACGGCTTTGGCCCAAAGATTTTTAAGTAGCTTCATATATTTAACATTACATTTGCTATTTCTTGAAGCACTCTATTTTTTCTTTCTACTATACCATTTTGTTACGGTGTTTTGGGCGTAGAAAATTCATGTGATGTTCCCTAATCACTATAAAACTTCTCAAAATTACTATTTTCAAATTCTGAACCATGATCATTATGGATCCTAGAGACTTGTGATTCTTTTTCCATTTGGATACGTTTCAGTACCTTTTTTACTTCATCGAAAGTTTCTGATTTGTCTCTTAAGAAGACTACCCAAGTGAACCTCGTAAAGTCATTAACAATTACCAGAATGTACCTCTTGCCACCACGACTCTCCGTTCTAATTGGTCCAATAAGATTCATGTGGAGCAGTTCGAGTGGTTTAGATGTGGCATTAGAGTTCACCTTTTTGTGACTACTCCTGGTTTGTTTGCCAATCTGGCATTCGCCACATATTTTGTCTACTTTCTGTATTTTGAGTAAACCTCTTACTAACTCTCTTTTACTCAATCTATATAAGTTACAGTAGTGTACATGTCTAAGGCGCTTATGCCATAATTCGGTTTCATTAGTATGGACCATGTAGCATGATGATTAGATGAGTTTCAATCACTTATAATGTAGCAGTTTTCAGAAGTTTTGCGACCAGTTAATATTACAGAACCACTTTTTATTTAGAATTTTACATCCTTGGTTAGTAAATTTTACACTATGATTATTATCGCATATTGGAGAGATAATAAATTGTGTTTTAACCCTTCTACATATAAAACATTCTCAAATAGAGGGAGGTTAAAGAGTTGAACTATACCTTGACCAACAATTCTGCAGTTGTTACCATCACCGAATGTGACTGAACCATTAGTCATGTCTTTAAGATTGGTGAACAGACCTTTGTCGCCTGTCATATGTCTAGAGCAACCACAATCTAGGTACCACTTTGAATGGCTCGAAGCTTTAAAAGCGGTGTGACCAGCCAAGCAAGTAACCTTAGAGACCCATTTCATTATAGTTTTTGGTTTAAGAGTATAGTTGGTCTTCTTATGTTTGTAGTTGATATAACACCGACCCACTGAGTTAGATTTTAAGATCTCCTTAAGTCAACAATTTTCTCAGCTAAAGGATTATGATTCTGATTTTTATAGTTGATATGGTTGCTTTAAGTTTTGAAAGTCTTAGCATTTTTTGAATAATTTTTATTTAGACTTTTCCCTTTTGAGTTAGAAGACTCTCCTTTCACAAATGTGAGTGGAGTATTCTTATGTTTGGGAGGAATACTTTTCTCATAGCCCAATCCAGATCGATCGCCACATTTTCTAGATCCGGATAAGGGTTTTTCTAACATTGGATCACATTGGGCATACCTCCATGTGTCTTTTAAACTTAAAAGTGAAGACCTTCTAGTTTTAGCTTTTCATTTTTAGATTTTAAATTTTCAACAAGGGAAGTTTTGAAATCTAAATCGTATTTAGTTTTTTCAAAACAATCTGAAATGTGTGATTTTTTTAAGACTAGATTATCAAATTTTTCTTAAAGTTTTAAAAACTTTTCTTTTTGAAGTCTTAGTTTTACAACAATTTTGCAACTTTCGTTGTATAGGGCATTATAAGCATCTTGAAGATCTTCTTCATTTTCATGATTACTATTCAGATTTTTCTTCACTAGTTGAATCATCATTATCTAAAAAAGTAAACTTGACTAAAGTCTTTAGGACTTTATCATCATTACCCTACTCAGTTTCAGAATCTTCTGACTCAAAAGAAACTTCAAAGCATGATGATTCATCCCATGTAGCCAACATACCTTTCTTTTTTGGTTTATCCTTTATGACATTTGTTCGCTAGATGCCCATATTCATGGCAGTTGTAACATTGGCTATCTTTTAAAGATTTCCAAGTTTTAGATTTAAATCTTTTCTTTTTATTAGGTTTTTACAAATCAAACTTCTTTTTACTTTTGAAAAACTTATAAAACTTTTTAGCTAAAAGGGTCATATCATCTTCAGAATTTTGTAAATCAGAATTGTAATTTTTTAAAAAAATAAGCTTAGAAGACTTAAGGGCGATAGATTTACCTTTAGAAGATTTAAAGCTTAACTCATAGGTATATAATGAACCAACTAATACTTCTACCCTCATATTATTCATATCACGAAGTTCATGGATCGCAATCACCTTTGAATTGAACCGTTCAGGCAGTGAGCATAATATCATTGCACGAACTGTACTTTCTGGGATTCTATCACCGAGACCCCACATAGAGTTGACAATGTCATTCAATCTTACAAAGAATTCCATGAAAGTTTTATTTTCCTCCATACGTATTTCCTCAAATTTGGTTGTGGGGATCTTAGCTTGCTTTGCAGTATCACAGGATATAATTCTTTTGAATTCATCTAGTGATAGTGCACAAGTTATTGCATTTAGAGCCTTTGCATTGGTACTACTCTCACTTTTCTGAAGAGTGGTCCAAGAGAAATAAGGTGCGACTTTCATAGTTTTAAATCTGTCATACCAGTTACTTTAGTGGTAGGAGGGGTCAAATTAGTTACTGTGGCTTGCCACACGCTTTCATCCATGGATTTTAAGAAAATCCTCATTCTGGCTTTCTAATAGGCATAATTGGAGCCATCAAATGGTGGAGGCCTAGCGACAGAAAGGCTATCAAAATTTGATATCTCAAAAAGTTCAAATCAATTAGCTGACGAAATAAATCCAAAGAAAATAATTAAAGTGAGCTATTAGGCTTTGATACCACTTGAAAAGGCCGAGCTAAGAGTCCTTAGGGGGGGTGAATAGGACTATGCCATATTAAAAATAAACTGTGAAATTAAACAAATATAAATAAAGGTAACACTTAGATAATCCATAATGCAGAAATGAATAACAACCTCAAATGTACAAGTATTGAGAGGTTGATACAGATGTTGTTTTAAGGACAACCTTACACCAAAAATCAATGGTTTATTGTAAGACAACCTGATTCTTAGAACGGTCTGTGTATCAGAATCTCAAACTAATACAGAGGAATAAAGAAAAGAATAACAAAAAAAGTAACTATGTTATTACAACATTCCCACACTTGTATAAAAAGATTACAACATTCTCCACAAACGCATAAAGGAAAATTACAACATCCACACAATGCCACAATCAATCAATCACCACAAGACAAGAAATTATAGTAGTTCGCTTGTGTGTACACCAACTGTTTAGAAAAACAGCCCCATAACTACTCCACTCTCAATATCCTCACACAGTGGATATCGGCGTTCACAATGCAATAAGTTTTTCAAGGTTCACCTAAAACCTTCACAATTGTATCTTTCAAGTGGGCTTACACAATTCAAAAAACCCCACACTCTAAGTTTTCCGGATCACCTCAGACAAACCAAAAGAAAGAGATTTTTCTGGCACAATCTCAAAGAAACCAAAAGAATAAATTTACAAAACAGTAAAATACTTATCTGGATATTCTCCTTTGATGTAGCCCAGAAGAACCAATTCGGAGTAGAAGTTCAATGTAGAAGTTTAATGTCCACACTCACTTATGAAAAGGTTATAAGTTCTAAATGGATTTTAGATTAAATCACTATGGGCTTACTTAATTTGATTTTGATTCCAAGAAATGGAAAAACTTCAATCCCTTTTTCAAATAAGAATGGAATGCAGAATACAAAATCAAATACAAAAAGCTAATTAAAGAGAATATTAAATGAGCACTAAATAGCTAAAGAATATCACAAATTTATCTCTCAAAGTGGTGCCTTCATTTTGCTTGAATTGAATGCAAAACTGTAAAAACCGTGCTCTATTTATAAGTGCAAAAACTACTCACTCGACTGGCCCAGAGGTCAACTCGATTGGTCGAAGGACCAACGAACTGTTGAAAATTTGGGCGCGATTAGATAAAGTCGTTCCACGACTGGTCAAAAGGCCTGCTCGATCGATCGAGTGGCCTCCATGATCGGTCGAGTCCTTTCCACGACTGGTCATGTGGGACCCAATTTAGTTGTTGGACCTTGAGTCGAACCTGCTTGACTGGTCGAGCAGTGTTTACTCGACTGGTCGAGTAGTCTTCAGGACTGGTCGAGGCTGTAACAAAAAATTCTAAAAATTAGTAACAAATCTTGGATTGGTCGAGGAATTGCTTGGACTAGTCGAACCAGTACTAGGACTAGTCAAACATAGGCTAAGACTTGTTGAGAAACAGCCTATACACCTATAAAGTGACCCAATTAAAGTTTGTAATAAATATGACCTAACCTATAATCAATCTAGGTTCATTCATACCTTATAAGCAATGTTTAAACATTGAAACATCTTTTGCTTCGGTTGATAGTTGATCTTAAAGTACTCGAAGCTTGACATCTTACAGTACGTTGAAGCTTGAACTTGATGTACTTTGAAGCTTGAACTTGAAACACTTGACTTGTATTTCATCTTAAGCTTTGAGGTTCAAAGTAAAGAACTCTATCTTGACGTGGATGAAGCTTTGAAACCTTTACCTATTGAAGCTTGAAAGATTGAACTAACACTTGGTGTTATACTTGAAATTGCATATCTCTTGATCTTACATTTGAAGTTCTTGAGGTATGTTCACTCCCCAAGTGCAGGGTTTGATGTAGTAATAAACTCGGTGAGACTGAGGTCGAATCCCAAGGGACTGATACCCGTACGTAATCTGAAATTAACTAGAACTACAACTAGAATGAGATGAAATCTAACTCGAGTGTAAATTGAAGAATAATTGTGAAATAATTATTTAAAACTTAAGGAATTCAGGGAAAGGACACTAGGGATTCAGAGGATCCACTTGTAGAGATCAGGGAGATCTTATGCATGCATCAAAAACTCAACTGGACTTAGAGTCCCATCTTCATCCAGTTGAAGAATGTAACCATGAAAATTTAACAGAACTTACTTTGATATAGTTTTAAAGAGATGAAAGGTATATGAATTAGAATGGATTCCATCACCAAACCATGCCCAGGAGACAAAGTAAACAACATAATTTAACTAATTATCAACCAATCAACATGCTAGAAGGTTAGGAAGGGTACTGTCATCCGACCATACTCAGGAGACAATGGTGAACAACAGGGCTTCCTAACGTCATAAACATAAACAGGAAAGGACCATGCTCAAAGCTATCGCAGACCCATTGTAATGTTAGTCACAACAAACCATTAAAGACTAAAAACATTCCCATTAATCAAACTAATATCAACAAAAGTTCAGTCTAAACAAAAAGCACAAGCAAAGGGTCTGCCATCATGCTACAAGCTTCACCTCTTAGCCCTAGCTAAGAGGTTTAGCCAGAAATGATCAGGTTAGATCTCAAGAAAATCATTAAAAAAAAATAGTGCATAAAATCAATAAATAAAAGATATAAAATTTCTCTCTGTCTCTCTCTGCCATCCAGAACTGGCTCCCCAAAATCTCCTCCTCTCTCACGTCCACAACCTCCTTTTATAGTTGCTGGAAGGCTGGAGTCAGTAGCAGAGTCGCAACAGGACACGGAGTGTAACTTTTCCCAGCTAAGTTTCAGTGCCCCAAAACTCACCACTCCCTCCCTCAATTTTTAAACAAACACTGTCCCTTAGGACGTTTTTGAGCCCTCTACATGATGGACGGTTCAAATCTGCCATATGATGAAAGATGGTGGGCCATAACCGCCTGGAAAAGTCAATTTTGGCAGATCTGTGAAAGCTTTCGCACTCCTTCGCTGTCGTGATCGGTGAGCCCCATATAGGTATTTTAAGAAAAATCCACACCGTCCATTAGATTCAGGATGAAATTTTAGTCAAGAATGGATGGTTTGGAACGTCCATTAACGCAGCTCAGAGAAGAAATCACATTAAAATCAGTTTTGAACGTTAAGGGCAGTCCTTTTTTGGCCTCTGTATCGTACACGTGTGCATGCATGGGTGCAAAATTTCAGCTTGGGTTTGAAGTCTTCGAAGCCCTCTACACGTTGGTTGGATTTTCCATACAAGTGATGGGTGGGGCCCACAAACTTCCACAAAAAGGGTTCATCCGTCGGTTCGCGATACGCAGCAGCGCTACCACTGTTGTTTCCATGTTGGTCGCGAGTGGGCGCTAAATGCAATGGAAGGCTATTTTCTATACGCAGCACGTACGTGTGCAAGGTGTACACGCACGTGCATAAATGGGGCCCACTATACTGTTTCTAAGAAATCTACTCCATCCATCCTTTTTCTTATCTTATTTAAACCGTCGATACTAAATTTTAGGCAGTTCTAGATAGCATGTGGGCCCCAAATTGGAGATTAATGGGTTGATCTGTCCATTGGCCGACTTCCCGAGATCTTCAATGGCTGAAATTTTACGTGTACGGTTTATTTATGGCCCTCATCCCATGTATGAAGTTTCTAGTCAATCGGATGGTGGGAACCATGTGATCTTGCATTCTGGATAACTTTCAGGCCACTTGAACTTCAATCACTTGATTTTCTCGGATCTCTGGCGTGTACATTCTTCGATCTCGGTCCCCTGGGGTCTGTCCCTTGCCTTGGTGATTCTAGAACGTTAAATCCATACTTTTAGCACCTTTTTGCAATCCATGCTCTCAAATACACCCTACATCACAAACACGGTTAAAACCGGGCGTTAAACAGTATCATGTTCGTAAATCTAGGCAATAACTGGGGTTCGATATGCAATATTTGACCCTCAACACAACCCCCAACCAGTATCTTGCTAGTCCCGAGCAAAGTATGAGAAATAAGTTGAGACTTATAGGACAATTTCCATAAACTCGAGTGATTTGCAAAATAATCCAGATACGAAAATTCTAAGATTCATCAATGTTGGGTATTACTTTCTCCTAGACTCAAGCGCTCAGTAAACTCATAATCAAGTTCAAAGTATTAATCTATTAATTAGAACAATTTTAAACATTGAGATCCATGGGTGTATAGTGTAATCTCGGCTTATCGTCATTAAGAGATCTAATCGTCACTTTCATGATATCATTGGCAACCAACAAGAGAACTCATGACAACCAAAACCTAAACTAAAACATGCCTCATAGATCATTCTTTTTCTTTCTTTCAGCCTTTGATTTTTCTATTAAAAGTAACGCCAAGAAAGGGAATCAAATCTTCACCTATAGGGAGCAAACTTATGGTGAAAACCGTATACCCAACCCTTTTCATATATCATCCATGGGGAATTAAATCTACACCAATACGGAGCAAACCTATGGTGAAGATTTATTTTTTTCAATTGATCATGAAGGGCAAATTTTTCAGGCTGGTTCCTTACATGCTTGGTGATTACCCAGTTAACCCTTCAATATTAAACTAAAACCTTAATGTGAAAGCGAGTGTGACATGTGAAATCATGACTCAATCAATGTATACAACTTCTAATTCTGAATTAACAATTCAACTTAACTATGAAATCTAACAGATACTGAATCCAAGAGTCATAAATTATCAACATCACGTATCTTGAAATTCTAAATCAAAGATATCCATCAAAATCACTTCAAATTCATAAGAAATCTCAAAAAATTTTAAAAATTTTCACAATTTTTGCTCAAGACCAAGAAAACACTGATTAGGTAACCTAATCTCTCACCCCCAACCTAAAATCTACATTGTCCTCAATGTAAAAGGTATGAGCATGCAATGCACATGAGACATCAAAAGTAAATGAGAAGTGATGGGAAGATAGTACCTGGATAACGAATCGAGAGAGACTTTTCCATAGAGATCTCAGCATGAGAGCGGTTAACACAAGAGTGAAGACACGAAAGTAAATTATCTTAAAACAACGTATCAAGCAAACTAACCTAGTGGCATAGAACCGTCTATCTTAAAACAGCATAAAGCAAACTACCCTAGTCCTATGAAAGTAGTAAATAATAATCCTCAACGAAAAATCTACTCAATCATGCGTCCAGGTTCTTCTATTAGCCAGTATCTTGGTAAATTTCTCAGAAGGTTTTTCAATAAGATCATCCAAAAGTCTATTTTGCAGTGGGCTTGGATGTCCTGGAGCGTGAATATCCAAAGAAATTGAGGGACCTCAGCATAAAGTTTTCTTTTAATCGTCTGAAGTGTCCAAAGTATATACGATTCACCTGTGGCAGATAAAATTTTGAAGTTAGTACACCATGATGAATCAGAGACTACAAGTAGATGAAATTCAAAAAAATTTATAATAGGTGGTGTAGTCTCAACAAACGCTGAAGTTTCACTCTTTAGTTCAATTTTCAGCTCATCTTCCTTTAATGGAAAACATTCAGGATCTAGGGGAGGAGGTACTTCAGAATAAGGGTTCTCTCGGTCCGTGACAACTACCGAGGTATTGTCTTGCGAGGCATCATTTATTTCTTATATCATGGGATCGTTTGAATCTGTAAAGTGTGCCAAGCAATCATCCAAAGAGTCGAAACATTCAGTTGAAAAGAGTTCATTCATCCTATCGAGATCTGTGATGATATGTTCAATAACTCTTTTATCTTCTTCGAGAGTAGAATGAGCATACTCTCTTGTTTGTTCTCAAGGTGAGATGAAATCACCACTAGGTATGTCTCTTCTTGACCTAAATAGGCAGATTCTAAATCAGAGGGTAAAGGTTTTAGGCCAAGCTTCGGTGGCTTGAAGTTAGACGATAGAGGCACGACATCAGTTTGGGGCAATTCTCCAAATTGTGGCCTCCACTAGTTAACTTCAAGTACCGACGCAGTATCAAGCAAGGCACACATCTCAGTAATCATGTCATCATCCAAGTCATGAGAGTGTGTCAGGCACGTTTCTAGAGGGTCGGAGGATAAGGTCAGAGGTGTTCTATCTTCTACGAAAGAATCAATCACGTTAATGTCGTGAAAATCGTCATCATCCTCTAAGTTTCTGCCGTTAATGAAAAAGATATTTGACTCCAATGTCATATTTTCGAAAGACATAGTCATGACACCATTCCTGCAATTGATAATTATGTTTGAAGTGGAAAGGAATGGGCGACCAAGAATGACGGGAATCTGAGTGCTCATGTTATTGATGCGTTCGATGTCCATGATGATAAAATCTACAGGGTAGTAAAATTTATCGACATAAACCAACACATCCTCGATTATCCCTCTTAGTACACGAACAGAGCGATCAGCAAGTTGTACTGTGGTTAAGGTGGGTTTTAATTCACCCAAACCTAACTGTTTATAAACCGAGTAGGGAATCAGATTGACGCTCGCTCCTAACTCAAGAAGTGCGTGATCAATTCGATAATTCCCGATTACACATGATATGGTTGGGCTGCCGGGATCTTTGAATTTCTGCAGCACGTCTTGCTTCAAGATGGCACTCACTTTCTCAGTCAATAAGATCTTCTTTTGAATACTCTGTCGTCTTTTGGTCGTGCATAGGTTTTTTAGGAATTTGGCATATAAAGGTATTTGTTTTACGGCATCAAGTAGAGGAATGTTGACTTTCACTTGTTTTAACACCTCTAGAACATCCTAAGAGTTAGAGAGAGGTTTTGGTGCAACCAACCGTTGGAGAAAAGGAGCAACTGGCTTCATTAGAAGTTCTGGTTCTAATTTTTGTGGGGCATCACTAGATCCATCATTGTTGTCCACTTCTGGGTCCTTAGGCTTTTCAGGCCTAACCGGAATAGTTTTGTCAATGAACTTCCCACTTCTAAGAGTGGTGATGGATTTACCTTAGTCCATCTGATTTGAATAGTTAGGGTCACTTATTTCATATTACGGTTTAGGATGGGGGAGAGGTTGAGCAGGAAGAATCCCCTTTCCTCCACTTGTTAATTGTGACTCTATCCTTTGAATAGACGACGCAAGTGTTCCTAATACTATTTGGATATTATGAAACACTTGTGCCGAATTCTGATTAAGTAGCTCTTGTTCTTGAATATATTTTTGAACTGGAACCTCTTGAAGTTTCTCTTGTTGTTGTTGTGAAGTTTTATTAAAGAAACCTTGAGAGGTAGTAGTTTGTTCATTCCTCCAACTAGAATTTGGATGATTTTTCCACTCAGGATTGTACGTATTAACGATATCTCCATTGAAAGGTCTTTGATAGTCATTTATGGCATTGGCTTGTTCATTCAACACTTCTCGAAAGGCAGGTATTGTTGGATAATTTTCAGTTGTGTGAATGTTGCAATCACAGATACCGCAAACTGTTTCATTAACAATATCCTTCTTTGATTCCATGGCTTCGAATTTCCTTATGAGCTTAGTCACTTTAGAATTGAGATCATCCTCTTCTATCAAGAGATATAATCCACCTTTCTCCTTAGATTGAGTCGGCCTAGAAGTGGTGTTCGAATTTGGGTAATGGTCTCATGATTGTATTTTTTCAGTAAGGCTATTGAGGTAATCTCATACCTCATCGACATCTTTATTCATGAATTCTCCATTACACATTGTCTTGACCAATTAGCACATGGAAGATGTCAGTCCATCATAGAAAAAGTTTATAATGCGTCACGTTTCAAAGCCATGTTGTAGGCATGAACTGACAAGATCCTTGAACCTTTCTCAACATTGGAAGAATGTTTCATCTTCCTTTTGATGCAAGTATAAAGGTATTTGTTGTAGGCATGAACTGACAAAATTTTATGATTGCTTTTCTGAGGGTAATCATATTATGATGTGGGAAAATTTTCTTTATGAATTCTCCCTGCATATCATTCCATGTGCCAATGGATTTAGGACGCAGTGAATGTAACCACGTCTTAGCCTTCTCTTTCAAAAAAAAAGGGAAAGAGTTTCAGCATGACAGTATCCTCAGATACATTAGGAAAGTATAAAGTGGTTATGATCTCATCGAACTCTTTCAGATGTAAGTATGGACTTTCTAATTCAAGCCCATGGAATTTAGGAAGGAGTTGGATAATTCCTGGCTTGGTGTTCATATGTCTTGTGTTTTCAGGAAAAATCATGTATGAGGGCATACTCACCCCCGCCAGTTGTAAATAATCTCGTAAAGTACGAGGCGGAGGTGCTTGATGCACCTCATTCTCATCTTAAGTGTCCTTTACCCTGGGTTGAGGTAGAAGAGGTTAGTTTTCAGCCATCACTTTAGTTAACTTAGGGGATTTCAAACGGTGCCTAGTCCTACGATGGATAGTTAAGCCCTCAACCAATTCTGCTTTAGTCAAGAGACGCCGAGTGTTATCACGAACCTACTTGGGTATAAAACACTCGCAGCCCTCAATTCAGATTCTAACCTAGACCTAAGAGGAAGAACAAAAATGGCAATATAGAATTAAAGAGGAAAGATGGAAAGAAGTTACCAATTTGGAGTCCTAAGTTGAGAACCTGTAAAACAAAACAACCAAGTTAGTTTCTAGAAGATATGACATAATCTAGGAAATAGAGAAAGTAAAAAAATTAGGACGAGGTTACCAATTTAGAAGATCTATCAACAACCCTACAAAACAAGAAGGTTAGTTTCTAAAAATTAAATAGAAAGAAAAATCTAAAACTAAAGTTAGAAAACCCTAATCTTAACCTAATTCTGAAACTAGTCAATTTCAGAAAAATGCAACCGTCAGTCCCCTGCAACGGCGCCAAAAACTTGTTCACTCCTCAAGTGCAAGGTTGTGATGTAGTAATAAACTCGGTGAGACTGAGATCGAATCCCAAGGGACTGATACCTGTACGTAATCTGAAATTAACTAGAACTAGAACTAGAATGAGATGAAATCTAACTCAAGTTGTGAAATAATTATTTAAAACTTAAGGAATTCAGGGAAAGGATACTAGGGATTCAGAGGTAGGGAGCTCTTATGCCTACATCAAAAACTCAACTAGACTTAGAGTCCCATCTTCATCCAGTTGAAGAATATAACCATGAAAATTTAACTGAACTTACTTTGATATAGTTTTAAAGAGATGAAAGGTATATGAATTAGAATAGATTTCATCACCAAACTATGCCCGGGAGACAAAGTAAATAACAGAATTAAACTAATTACCAACCAATCAACATGTTATGAAGGTTAGGAAGGGTACCGTCATCCGACCATGCCCAGGAGATGATGGTGAACAATAGGGCTTCCTAACGTCATAAACATAAACAGGAAAGGAACATGCTAGTTCTAGTTAAGAGGTTTAGCCAGAAATGATCAGGTTAGATCTCAAGAAAATCATTAAAAAAAAAAAAAACAGTGCATAAAATCAATAAACAAAAGATATAAAATTGATCCCTGTCTCTCTCTGCCTTCCAGAACTGGCTCCCCAAAATCTCCTCCTCTCTCACGTCTACAACTGTAATATCCCGAAAATCAGGGGTCGAGTAAAAACCTAACTCCCGAGTTTCAAAATGTTATTTATGTAACATAGATATGTATGATTGAATGTTGTCTGTGTTAATGTATTAAACATGAGTGAGATTAAGCCAGAACAGCATATCATACTCCAGAGACAGTTAAATTAACAAGCGGAAGACTGTGATATATACCTATAATATATAATTGATTGTAAGTCTCCAGAGTGTGAACATGTTACCAGGTTAAACATATACATGTATACCTCAATATAGAAAGAAAGAATATACATGAGTGCTCTAAAAATATAAAATGACAAGTGTCATGGCATCTAAGCAACCTCCCTGTAATCCCGTCAATCAGAACACGCATAAAGGAGGGATCCTCCTCATCATCATCAAGTCCAGCTCCGCTTCTCAAGCATCGCCATCATCTGCAACCAAAATAGGGACTGGTGGGTGTCCGGAAACACCATCCCGTAACGTGGGAGTGAGTAGCTAACTCAGTGGAATAATAGAGCAAGGATTAGCATGTTCTCAAATCAATCATGCGATAATAGTAAAGCAGTAAATCAAACATTCCTAATACTGTTGTTAATGCAATATGACATGACATGATGGATGCCCTCACCGACATTCACCCTCATACGGCACCATCTTACGCCCGCAGCATGCTTGCGTACCGCTCAGTGCTCCACATCTTCCAAGCACATGCAATGTGATGGTGATATGATTGCCGAGTTATTATTAGTTCATTCAAATAACAGGATTGGAAAACTAAGGTACTTCCCTTATATCAATCCCAACACAGATCCTATCTAGGGTCGTCATTCCTAGTAATCTCATACGATGTATATTTTGTAGGTCGCTGCAAGGGCTGCCGGGGCTATTGCTCGCACTCGTTGCACCGCTCCCCCATCACCTTATCAATACAGGCCTACTGTACTCTCACTGCTACGGAAGAGTCGTCGCCTCTCGTAGACTCAGAATACGCTCGCGGTCACTACAAAGGACTCGTCGCCTGATCAGTGTAGGCCGACAGTAAGAATATAGTGTCTCATACCACCATAATCTGCTCACGAGTCATAGGTACTCACTGGTCACTACGGGGAGGTTTGTGGCCCCAGCATAGGCCGACAACTCGACTACGGTGTCCCATACCACCATGCCCGGCTCATGAGTCTTTGTGGATCAAGGTACCATGGTTGACAGGGTTTACAATGGTAAGTTCAGTATCCTAGATTCAAGCAGTTATGACTCATACAGGGTGAACATATAAGGGCCAGTCAGGTTACTTGACGGGCTAGACTAACACGAGCGCATCTCAAGCCGAACGACATAAGGTGCGTAAAACACCTCGTGTGGCCTAACCACTGCCGCCAACTCCAAAACACAGCTCGCGTTCATCGACGCGTCGTTCGTGACAAAGATAAGCCAACCACAAATTTGCTCGGTTACCGACTGCCTGGACTAGGTATAGTCCCAAACATATGGAATCACATCAGCAAATCATGTCAGAGTATTGGAAATGAAATACAACCATGTGAGCATGTTAACACATGTTATAACATACAACTTAAGTAAATCATCAAGCACATGCATTTCATACATACAATGAAATCATGGTTATGGCCAACATGTAGGAAATCATTTACATCAGCATATTAATTGAGAAATCAATCTCAAACTCATTCATAACACCATTTAATTCAATACATACTAATACAAGCATTTATACAAACACTTAAACTACACACTTAAGTCTACATATAGTATGTCGACCCAAAGTGCGCATTTAGGCGAATCTCTTCGCCAAACTAATTATGCACGTATTCCTAACATTCTAATGCAACAATAAACCATGTCAATCACATCAGCAAAATATGAATGAAAACAGTACTTCCTACAAATGACTAAAATGCCCTAAATCTCATATTCTTCGTCGGTTTACGAAACAAGAAACGGACAGCATGTTGTACATGTCAAACGACGTTGCCGTCGATAATCTACTATTAAACGACATTGAAAGCGTTGAAAACAGTCAATCAAAGCGTCTAAAATCCGCACCTTATCTCCTAGAAGCGTATCGTTTCAAACGGAGCGTATACGCTTCGTCTACGGCGAATAGACAACCTGATTTACAAGATCTATCAGCTAACATGCTATGGAAATGGAGGAACACTAAATCAGCAACTATCTAGGGTATTTTCTTACCTAGAAATGCGGAGAAATCACCGGCAAAGTGATTGGAGTGTGTTGCTTAAACACGTGCAACAGGTAGTGCAGCAGCAGGAAAATTCTCTCCCACCTTCTCTCATAATCTCTCACCTTTTCTCTCCCTCAATCAAGGGCTTTTCCCAAATTCGGATGGGAGAGAGGATTGAGGGTTTCAAGCCCTTTTATAAGCCCAAATGTGCCCAAAACAGGCTTCAGGCCAAGGTATACTTAAGGTATATCCAAATCGGGGTTGTTTCAGTCCAAAAGGGTATTTCTGGTGGTCCCCTAGCAGAACGCGATCGGACTTAAGTTCACACATGTCAGATGTCGTTCACATCCCGTTTTCAGACCATCAGTGTTCGTAGATCGCCTGTGGCGGTCCAGTTTCAATTCAGCGGTCACCGCACGTAGATCAGGTCTACAAGTCTCATGATATGAAATAGAAATTTTTCCTGATCCGAGGGTGTAATTTGGCTGAATTCTGACGGTCAAAACGCTTAATACTGACGCGTCAAGTCGTGTGCCAGATTTGAATTTCAAATTTCAAATTTCAAATCTAACCCTGTTCTCACTCTCTTCACTCCAGGCTCAATGAAATAGCCTGGGAATGTCGGTTGGACTTGATTTTTGAAATAATTATCAAGTCCAGCTAGGCGGTTCTAACGGTCTAAGATAGCAGGTATCGGACTTTCGACGCACGGTCTAGATCCAATACAAAGTTTCAAAGTGGTCCAGAGAACAAACCGGCTTAGAGTTTGATCCGAGGTTTTAGAGTATTATAGCTTCATTGGTTCTACTCGATTTGGATCTTGTAGAACGTATTTAAAGCGATCAGGGACTATTTCCTAGCTACTCTAGCGTTACGCTAGCTAACTTACACTTATTTTCTAAAGGAATTAATCCTACGCGATTTCTGGCTATGGAATTGGGTTCTGAGCGATTTCCTAGGTGTTTTAGTCGACCCATTGCCTAAGGACATCTAATTCCAGGTTGGCCAAAATCTGGGGTATTACAACAACCTCCTTTTATAGCTGCTGGAAGGCTAGAGTCGGTGGCAGAGTCGCAGCAGGACACGGAGTGCAACTTTTTGCAACCAAGTTTCAGTGCCTCAAAACTCACCACTCCCTCCCGCAATTTTCAAAGAAATGCCATCCCTAAAGATATTTTTGAGCCCTCTACATGATTGACGGTTCAGATCTGCTATATGATGAAAGATGGTGGGCCACAACCACCTGGAAAAGTCAATTTTTACAGATCTGCGAAAGCTTTCGCACTCCTTCGCTGTCGTGATCGGTGGGCCCTACAGAGGTATTTTCAGGGAAATCCAAACCGTCTATTAGATTCAGGATGAAATTTCAGTCAAGAATGGGTGGTTTTGAACGTCCATTGACGCGGCCAAGAGAAAAAATCATGTTAAAATCAGTTTTGAACGTTACAGGGCAATCCTTTTTTGGCCTCTGTATCGCACACGTGTGCACGCATGGGTGCAAAATTTCAGCTGGGTTTGAAGTCTTCGAAGCCCTCTACACGTTGGACAGGTTGGATTTTCCATACAAGTGATGGGTGGGGCCCACAAACTTCTACAAAAAGGGTTCGTCCATCGGTTCGCGATACACAACAGCTCTGCCACTGCTGCTTCCATGTTGGTCACGGGCGGGCGCCGAATGCAATGGAAGGCTGTTTTCAGTGCGCAGCGCGTACGTGTGCAAGGTGTACACACGCATGCACAAATGGGGCCCACTATACTGTTTCTGAGAAATCTACTCCATCCATCCTTTTTTCTTATCTTATTTAAACCATCGATACTAAATTTTAGGCAATTCTAGATAGCATGTGGGCCCCAAATTAGAGATTAATGGGCTGATATGTCCGTTGGCCGACTTTCCGAGATCTTCAATAGCTAAAATTTTACGTGTACGGTTTATTTATGGCCCTCATCCCATGTATGAAGTTTCTAGTTAATCGGATGGCGGAAACCATGTGATCTTACATTCTGGACGACTTTTAGGCTGCTTGAACTTCAATCACTTGATTTTCTCGGATCTCTAGCGTATACAATCTTCGATCTCGGTCCTCTAGGGTTTGTCCCTTGCCTTGGTGATTCTGGAACGTTAAATCCATGCTTTTAGCATATTTTTGCAATCCATGCTCTCAAATACACCCTACATCACAAACACAGTTAAAACCAGGCATTAAACAGTATCATGTTCGTAAATCTAGGCAATAACTGGGGTCTGATATGCAATATTTGACCCTCAACAAGGTACAGACCTTTGTTCTTGTACATGAGATGTATGATCTTGAATATGTAGATGAGCTACACAAGACAGATTCCAAGAGGTTTTGGCACTACGAAATTTGACAATCATATGAGCTAGAAGACATAACACTTACAATCTCTCCCTTTGTTAAATTTGTGACAAAACACACTTCATTAAAATAAGATAAGCATAAAATGCATAATAAAGAATCATACATCAGTTACAACCTGGTTAACCTGGTTAAAGAATCATGCACCAGTTATAAATAGGTTAAAGAAATACACATCAATACAACAATATTCCCCAAACAATAATCCCCTTTACTTATTACTCCCCCTTACAAAAAAAATGGCTACCTATCCACAATCCACATATCACAAGCATGATAAAATTCTCCCCCTTTTTATCATAATATGACAAAGGAAGAAACTAATAAATGATAATGGAAGTAGATAAATAAGGGAGTAAACGAAGAGTAATGAGGAATAAGAGAATAAATGAACGAGATAATCAAGATAAATAAGTTCATAAGGAAGCATGTGTAAGCATGTTCAACCCCATAAAATAAGAGAAATTCAAGAAGTTTAAAAGTTATTACAAACCAAATATTCAAATACTAATGCGAACCCGAAGGAGCAGGTATGGAAGGATTCTGTATTTGGGTAACAGAAACTTTGAGGCAAGCGCATTTTCATTTCACATCTATATTGCATAAATCTCTAGTGAGCATTCGCTTCTCAGTTTCAGATAGTTTAGCCACTAGAGTACTAATGGGAATACCGTTGTCATTGACAAGTATATCCATTAATCAAGAAATAAGTGACGGTCCACATCAACTGAACCTTCTCTAGTTGAGATAGTGAAAGTCAAATTTTTCTGTAGAAAAATCATTAATGCAAGCATACTTAGCCTGTGCAATGGAGCGGTATGCTGGCCCACCCTAATGTAGTATGTTATCTCATCCTACAAACTAAAGGAGAGAAACAATATAAAATGGTGCTACATGAACAAGATTAACGGTTCGTTCTACTATCACATTGCGCAATCGAATATCCCACACATAATCAGGATCATCCTCGGGCAACCGAATGTGGTGCACCATGATAGGAGCCCAACGAGATTTAGAGGGACCACGAGATCCTTTCTTTTTTGTTCTACCTTCCATTTGCAATAAAGAAAGCAAGGAATAAAGAGATTGCAAAAGAGAAAAAGTGGGTTTCTAGTAAATCAGATTTTTGAGTAGAAAATTCCAAAATCTAACACAAAACAGAAATAAACCACACAAATGATGAAAAGGAAGTGCAAAGGACTTGAATCTATAAGAAAAAAATAAAAACAATGCATTAACCATGGAGGAATCGAAGATAGGTTCGGCCGGTCGAGGTTAGGCTCATTGGAGAAGACAACCCAAATGAAGAAAAAATAATTTTTCCCAAATAAAAGGCCAAACCTGCGATTCACAACTAGTCGAGTACATGTTATGTACTCGACTGGTTGTGCACCACATAAATTTTACAATTTTACATAAAATTTACAATTTTAAATATTTCAAAAGAGAAAATATATACATTATGATACAAAAAGATATGAATTATCAATTCATATTGCACATACCAAGATCAAATTTCAATTTAGCAAACCTTCTTTTGTCGAGCGATTTTGTGAATATGTCTATAAGCTGAGTCTCAGTCGGAATATAATCCAAGGAAATTGTCTTGTCTTCCACTAATTCACGAGTGTAGTGATATCGAATGTCAATATGTTTGGTTCGTAAATGCTGAATTGAATTTTTAGAGATATTAATTACGTTTGAATTATCATAATATAACACCATAAAATCTTGCACAATTCCATAATCGCCTAACATTCTTTTCATCCATACAAGCTGAGTACATGCATTGCCTATAGTAATGTATTCAGCCTCAGCTGTTGAGAACGATACAGAACTTTGTTTCTTACTTAGCCAAGAAACTAAATAGTTCCCTACATAGAAACAACCACCACTGATTGATTTTCGATCGTTAATGTTACCAGCCCAATCAGAATCCATGTAACCAGCTAATTGCACACTAGTATCATGTGGGTACCAGAGACCAAGATTTACTGAACTAGCGACATATCGCAAAATGCGCTTAACAACAATTAAATGTGACTCTTTAGGGTCAGATTGATGTCTAGTGCAAATTCCTACCCTAAACGCAATATCTGGTCTGCTCGCAGTTAAATAAAGCAAACTAACTATCATACTGCGATACAATTTAGGATCCACACTTTTACTTGTATAGTTCTTTGAGAGTTTTAAAGTAGTACTCATTGGAGTATCAAAACTTTTTTCACTCTCAAATCCAAACTTTTTAACTAAATTCAGAATATATTTTGTTTGAGAGATAAACAACCCATCGGTTAGATGTTTAACTTGCAACCCTAGAAAATAATTCAATTCTCCAACCATACTCATTTCAAACTTAGACTTCATAAGATCTGCAAACTCAACAGTCATGTTAGCACAGGTAGATCCATAAATAATATCATCAACATAGATTTACACTATTAAAATGTGATCATTATGTTTCTTTACAAATAATGTCTTATCAACACTTCCCATTATAAAGTTATGACTTAGTAGAAACTGAGTCAACTTTTCATTTCATGCCCTGGGAGCTTGTTTTAAACTATAAAGTGTCTTTTTTTAGACGATAGACATGATTAACATGTTTAGGGTCTTAAAAACCTAAAGGTTGTTCAACATATACTTTTTCATGCAAATCGCCACTCAAGAATGCACTTTTTACATCCATTTGGTATATTTTGAATTTTCTAAAGTATATAATGGATATAAATAGTCTGATTGATTCAAGACGAGCTACTGAGGTAAAGGTCTCATCATAATCAATACCTTCAATTCAAGTGTACCCTTGAACAACCAACTTAGCCATGTTTCTAATAATGTTAACAAGTTCATCAGACTTATTTTTTGAAAATTCACTTTGTTCCGATAATGTGTTAATCTTTCAGTCTTGGAACTAAGTGTCAAACATCATTTCTGACAAACTAATTGAGCTCTTCCTGCATTGCAACAATCCAGTTTTCATCAGTAAGAGTTTTGTTTACATTAGCCGGTTCTATCTGAGATGTAAAGCACACGTAGTTACACATATCTTTAAGTTGTTTACGAGTGCACACACCAGTGAGAGGGTTTCCAAGGATTTGATTAGTTGGATGGTCTTTAACTATCCTCAGTTTAGTGTTATTTTGACTTGATGAATAACAGGTTTATCAATTAAAAGAACTGCATCATTTTCTGAACTTGAGACAGGTGTATTCAAGTGATCGTCAATAATCACATTAATGGACTCTTGAATTACACCAGTCCTCTTGTTAAGAACTTAATATACTCGACTATTTACAGCATACCCTAAAAATATCCCTTCATCACGTTTAGTGTCAAACTTACATAGATTTTCTCGATCACGTAAAATGTAACACTTGCTGTCAAAAACTCGAAAGTATTTGACAGTAGGCTTCTTATCAAACCACATTTCATAAGCCGTTTTACCATTTAATTTTCTAGTGTAAACACAGTTAATTATATAACAAGCAGCATTTACGGCTTCGGCCCAAAGATTTTTAGAAAGTTTCATACTATTTAACATTACATTTGTAATTTCTTTAAGCACTCTATTTTTTCTTTCTACTATACCATTTTGTTGTGGTGTTTTGGACGCAAAAAATTCTTTTAATATTCCTTGATCACTACGAAACTTCTCAAAACCGTTATTTTCAAATTCTGAACCATGATCACTATGGATCATAGAGACTTGTGATTCGTTTTCCGTTTGAATACATTTTAGTACCTTTTTTACTTCATCAAGAGTTTCTGATTTATCTTTTAAGATGACTATCTAAGTGAACCCCGTAAAGTCATCAACAATTACCAGAATGTACCTCTTACCACCTCGACTCTCCGTTCATGTTGGTCCAATAAGATCCATGTGGAGCAATTTGAGTGGTTTAGATGTGGCATTGGAGTTCACCTTTTTGTGACTACCCCTGGTTTGTTTGCCAATCTGGCATTCACCACATATTTTGTCTACTTTCTATATTTTGGGTAAATCTCTTACTAATTCTTTTTTGCTCAATCTATACAAGTTGCGATAGTGTATATGTCTAAGGTGCTTATGCCATAATTTGGTTTCATCAGTATAGACCATGTAGCACGATAGATTAGATGAGCTTGAATCACTCACAATGTAGCAGTTTTCAGAAGTTCTGCGACCAGTTAATATTACAGAACCATTTTTATTTAGACTTTCACATCCTTGGTTAGTAAATTTTACACTATAATTATTATCGCATATTTAAGAAATGCTTAATAAGTTGTGTTTTAACCCTTGTACATATAAAACATTCTCAAATAGAGAGAGGTTAAAGAGTTGAACCGTACCTTGGCCAATAATTCTGCAGTTATTACTATCACCGAATGTGACTGAACCATTAGTCATGTGTTTAAGATTGGTGAATAGACCCTTGTCGCCTGTCATATGTCTGGAGCAACCACTGTCTATTTGAATGGCTCGAAGCTTTGAAAGCGGTGTGAGCAACCAAGCAAGTAACCTTAAGGACCCATTTCATTACAGTTTTGGGTTTAGAAGTATAGTTGGCCTTCTTATGTTTGTAGTCGATATAAGACCAACCCACTGAGTTAGATTTGAAGAGCTCCTTAAGTAAGTCAACAATTTTCTCAGCTAAAAGATTACGATTCTGATTTTTATAGTTGATATGGTTGCTTTTAGGTCTTAAGTTTTGAAAAGTCTTAGCATTTTTAGAATAATTTTGATTTCGAATTTTCTCTTTTGAGTTATAAGACTCCTTTCACAAATGTGAGTGGAGTATTCTTATGTTTGGGAGGAATACTTTTATCGTAACCCAATCTAGATCGATCGCCACAATTTCTGGATCTGGATAAGATTTTTCTAACTTTGGATCACCTTAGGCATACCTCCATGTGTCTTTTAAACTTAAAAGTGAAGAGATTTCTAATTTTAACTTTCCATATTCAGATTTTAAATTTTTAACAAGGGAGGTTTTGAAATCTAAATCGCATTTAGTTTTTTCGAAACAATCTAAAATGTGTGATTTTTCTAATACTAGATTATCAAAATTTTCTTTAAGTTTTGAAAACTTCTTTTTTGAAGTTTTAATTTTATAACAATTTTGTAACTTTCCTTGTGTAGGGCATTATAAGCATCTTGAAGATCTTTTTCATTTTCATGATTACTATTTAGATTTTCTTCATTAATTGAATCATTATTATCTGAAAAAGTGAACTTGGTTAGATTCATTAGGGCCTTATCATCATTGCCCGACTCGGTTTCAGAATCTTCTGACTCAGAAAAAGCTTTAAAGCAGGACGATTCATCCCATATAGCCACCATACCTTTCATTTTCGATTTAACCTTTTTAGGACATTTGTTCATTAGATACCCATATTCATAGCAGTTGTAATATTGGGTGTCTTTTAAAGATTTCCAAGTTTTAAATCTAAATCTTTTCTTTTCATTAGGTTTTTGCAAAACAACTCTCTTTTTTACTTTTGAAAATCTTATAAAACTTTTTAGCTAAAAGGCGCATATCATCTTCAAAATTTTCTAAATTAGAATTGTTATTTTCTTAAGAAATAAGTTTAGAAAACTTAAGGGCGATGGATTCACCTTTAGGAGCTTTAAAGTTTAACTCATAAGTCTATAATGAGCCAACTAATTCTTCTACCCTTATATTATCCGTATCACGAAGTTCCTGTATCACAGTCACCCGTGAATTGAACCGTTCAGTCAATGAGCATAGTATCTTTGCACATACTTTACTTTTTGGGATTATATTACCGAGACCCCACATAGAGTTAACAATGTCATTAAATCTTATATAGAAGTCCATGAAAGTTTCATTTTCTTCCATACATATTTCCTTAAATTTGGTTGTGAGATTTGGACTTTTAATTTCTTGACAATTGTTGTTCCCTCATGTGTCATTTCTATAATATCATAGGCTTACTTTGCAGTATCACAAGATATAATTCTTTTGAATTCATTCGGGGATAGTGCGCAAGTTATTACATTTAGAACCTTTGCATTGGCAATACTCTCACTTTTCTGAAAAGTAGTCCAAAAGAAATAAGGTGCGACTTTCATAGTTTTAGATCCATCGGTACCAATTACTTCAGTAGTAGGAGGGGTCCAATTAGTCATTGTGGCTTGCCACGCGCTCTCATCCATGGATTTAAGAAAATCCTCATTCTGGCTTTCCAGTAGGCATAGTTGGAGCCATCAAATGATGGAGGCCTAGTAACAGAAAGACTATCGAAATTTGATATCTTAAAAAGCTCAGATCGATTAGTTTAGGAAATAAATCCAAAGAAAATAATTAAAATAATCTATTAGGCTTTGATACCACTTGAAAAGGCCGAGCTAAGAGTTCTATAGGGGGGGTGAATAGGACTATGCCAAATTAAAAAATCAACTGCGGAATTAAACAAATATAAATAAAGATAACACTTAAACAATCCACAATGCAGAAATGAATAACAACCTCAAATGTACAAGTATTGAGAGGTTGATACAGATGTTGTTCTAAGTACAACCTTATACCAAAAACCAATGGTTTATGGTAGGACAACCAACGGTCTGTGTATCAAAATCTTAAACCGATACAGAGGAATAAAGTAAAGAATAGTAAAGAAAATAACTAAGTTATTACAACATTCTCACACTTGCATAAAAAAATTATAACATTATCCACAAATGCATAAAGAAAAATTACAACATCCACACAATGCCGCAATCAATCAATCACCATAAGACCAGAAATTACAGTGGTTCACTTGTGTGTACACCAATTGTTTACAAAAACAGTCACACAACTACTTCACTCCCAATATCCTCACACAGTGGATATCGGGGTTCACTATGTAATAGGTTTTTCAAGGTTCACATAAAACCTTCACAATTGTGTCTTTCAAGTGGGCTTACACAATTCAAAAAACTCCACACTAAGTTTTTTGGATCAACTTAGACAAACCAAAAGAAAGAGATTTTTCTCGCACAATCTCAAAGAAACCAAAAGAATAGATTTACAAAATAGTAAAATACTTATCTGGATATTTTCCTTTGATACAGCCCGGAAGAACCAATTCAGAGTAGAAGTTCAACGTAGAAGTTTAATGACCACACTCACGTATGAAAAGTTTCTAAGTTCTAAATGGATTTTAGATTAAATCATTATGGGCTTGCTTGATTTGATTTTGATTCCAAAAAATGAGAAAACTCCAATCCCTTCTTCAAATAAGATTAGAATGCAGAATACAAAATCAAATACAAAAAGATAATTAAAGAGAATATTAAATGAGCACAAAATACCTAAAAAATATCACAAACTTATCTCTCAGAGTGGTTCCTTGATTTTGCTTGAATTGAATACAAAACTCTGAAAATCGTTCTTTATTTATAAGTACAGAAACTGCTCACTCGACTGGCCCAAAGGTCAGCTCGAATGGTCGAAGGACCAACAAACTTTTGAAAATTTCGACGCGATTAGATAAAGTCGTTCCATGACTGGTCGAAGAGCCTGCTCGACCAGTCGAGTGGCCTCCACGACCAGTCGAGTACTGTCCACGACTAGTCATGTGGGACCCAATTTGGTTGCTGGACTGTGAGTCTAGCCTACTCGACTGGTTGAGCAGTGTTCACTCGACTGGTCGAGCAGTCTCCAGGACTGGTCGGGGATATAACAAAAAATCTCCAAAAATTAGTAACAAACCTTGGACTGGTCAAGGAATTGCTTGGACTGGTCGAACTAGTAGTAGGACTAGTCGAACATATGCTAAGACTAGTCGAGAAACAACCTATACACCTATAAAGTAACCCAATTAAAGTATGCAATCAATATGATCTAACCTATGGTCAATTTAGTGACATTCATACCTTATAAGCGATGTTTAAACATTGAAACATCTTTTGCTTCGGTTGATAGTTGATCTTGAAGTACTCGAAGCTTGACATCTTAAAGTACGTTGAAGCTTGAACTTGATGTACTTTGAAGCTTAAACTCAAAACACTTTTGAAGCTTGAACTTGAAACACTTGACTTATATTTCATCTTGAGCTTTGAGGTTCAAAGCAAAGAACTTTGTCTTGAAATGGATGAAGCTTGAAACCTTTAACTATTGAAGCTTGAAAGATTGAACTAACATTTGGTGTTGTACTTAAACTTGAACTTGTATATCTCTTGATCTTGCATTTAAAGTTCTTGAGGTATAGACCTTTGTTCTTGTACATAAGATGCATGATCTTGAATATGTAGATGAGCTATACAAGACATAGATTCCAAGAGGTTTTGACACTACAAAATTTGACAATCATAGGAGCTAGAAAACATAGCACTTACAATCTCTCCCTTTGTCAAATTTGTGACAAAACACACTTCATTAAAATAATATAAGCATAACATGCATAATAAAGAATCATGCATCAGTTACAACCTTGTTAACCTAGTTAAAGAATCATGCACCAGTTATAAACAGGTTAAAAAAATACGCATCAATACAACAATATTCCCCCAACAATACTCCCCCTTACTACTCTCCCTTACAAAAAAATAATGGCTACCTATCCACAATCTACATATCACAAGCATGATAAAATTCTCCTCCTTTTTTATCACATTATGACAAAGGAAGAAACCAATAAATGATAATGGAAGTAGATAAATAAGGGAGTAAAAGAAGAGCAATGGGGAATAAGATAATAAATGAACAAGATAATTAAGATAACTAAGTTCATAAGGAAGCATGTGCAAGCATGTTCAACCCCATAAAACAAGAAAAATTCAAGAAGTTTAAAAGTTATTACAAACCAAATATTTAAATACTAATCTGAACCCAAAGAAGGAGCAGGTATAGAAGGATCAATTTGATGAAGTCCCTTATTAATACGCCTAAAATATTTGTGTGTATATTTAAATTGCATTTCTTGGGACACATGCATACCTTCAACCTTCTCCTCAAGTAAGCGCAAAAGTGCATCATAATCAAATGGCTAATAATCAGGATCAACGACAGAATCGGATTCGATTTCATCAAAGAGGTCATCCATATTCAAATCATCTGGAGGCAAACCACCCTCCTCTTTATTTGCAGTTGGAGCTCCACTAACACCCACATCAACCTGGCCTGGGGCCAACTTCAAATTCATCTTGTTAATGTTAGTGTTGTTGAAAGGTAGTTGAGTAATGGGAGCCTCTCTAACAGGCATAGTCACTAAACTATGGGTGACTAACACAGTCATAAGATAAGCAAAGGGTATGTCAGTGTGACCTGGATGGAGACGAAAATGAATGATGCTATGACAAATTAAGGAACAAAGACATACAGAGACTCCAGAAATGATGGAATGAAGAATACGAACCATGAACGTATTAAGTTCGGTACGTATTCTTCCCTATATCAAGATAATTTGCTGGAGGGTAGGGACACCTTCCCTACATGCACGCAAAGGCCTAGATAGCCTATGAGATGCAGGAATAAATGAGAAGGCATCATGGTGGATCCATGGAGAATGGCCCACCATTGAAGGAAATAAGTAGGACCTAAGCCCGTGGCCTTCATCCTAGGAGTCATGTAGGACCTCCACCATGGATCAATGGGTCCTACATGCTTCCATGCAAGCAAGAAAAGAAAATGAAGAAGAAGAAAGAAAGAAAGTCTTTTACAATGCACCCACCTCAAGATCCACCTTCAACTTCAAGTCATGGACTCCATAACTCCAAAGGTGGGATTCTAATGGTGGTGATGGTGTTAGGAAGGCTAGATTGGAAGGGAGAAGAGGAGAAGGTTGCTGGATTTTTGGGAGGGAGGTGGGCGTTCCACCATGCAAGAGAGAAAGGAGTGAGAGAGAGAGAGAGAGAGAGAGAGAGAGAGAGAGAGGTTTCTAGCAATGAAATGATGAGTTTGGGAGATGGTGCTAGCTAGGGAAGAGGAACTCATCACGGCACATGGGAGAAGCAACCAAAATCGCATGATTGCTCTTTAGAAAAGAGAAGCAATCATAGCTAAGCTATAGGCTTTCTAGGAAATTGTAACTAAGTGGGCCCACCTTAAAAAATGTGTAGGGCTAGGAAGTGTCCCCACCGCATGATGAATGGCCAAGAAATGCTCGGGTTGAAATCACAAGATGTACATGTCAGATTTATGTATGAGATGCGGCGTCAGAACGGTAGCGCTGATGCGGTCGCAATGGCATAGGTTTCGAGTCGATTCGAGTCGGGTCTACATAACGAGACTTAAAGATGACCGCAAACACTATCCACAGGTCGCGGGTCGCCAGAATTGGACCAATGGGACCATGGGACATAGGGGAACGAAATGGATACTCGGGGTAGGGTCTTATAGCTCTCCCCACCAACAAAGAAATTTTATCCTCGAAATTGCCAAAACCAAAAAACTGAAAATGCATAAACATTATCATATATATCTCAATCATCAATCACAAGAGAAGGTAAAAGAAGCAATGCAAGCAATCAATCATCGAACAAATGAAGATAGCGCTCTCGACTCTCTGCTTCGCGCTCAAAAGTCGCTCAGCCTCTGAATGATGACCCTACTGCACCTTCACCAGGGGAACGACCTTGGTCTTGAGAACCTGCTCCTTCCGATCAAAGATACGAATAGGCTTCTCAATGTAAGAAGCATCCTGACAAACCTTAAGGGGCTGCTAATCAATCACTAAAATGATGCTCAACCCATACTTCCGCAACATCGATACATGGAATACATCGTGAATACCAGACAACTCTACAGGTAAGGCAAGCCTGTAGGCCACTGCGCCTATGCGCCCGGTAATCTCAAAAGGTCCAATGAATCTCAGCACAAGCTTGCCCTTCGCTCCAAACTGAACTATACCCTTCATGGGTGAGACCTTGAGATATACCATATCCTCAACCGCAAACTCGAAGGGTCAACATCGACAATCAACAAAACTCTTCTGCCAACTTTAAGTTGTGTGCATCCTCTACCTAATAATATCAATAATCTCTGATGTCTGTTGCACAAGCTCGGGACCTAGAAGACGACGCTCTCTAACCTCGATCCAACAGCTAAGAAATCTACACGTTCTACCATACAGTGCCTCAAAAGGAGTCATGTCAATGGTCGCTTGATAACTGTGGTTCTATGCGAACTCGACCAAGCGCAAATGCTCATCCCCGCTACCCACAAAGTCAATCACGTAAGCTCCGAGCATATCCTCAAGGATCTGGTTGACCCTTTCGGTCTGTCCATCCGTCTGCGGATGATAAGCGGTGTTGAGCTGCAAAGTAGCTCCCGTCGCTTGCTGAAAGCTCCTTTAAAACTAAGACGCAAATCTGGGGTCTCGATTAGAAACGATCGAAACCGGAATGCCATGCAATCTCACTATCTCCTCAATGAATACTTTCTTAAGTCGATCTAATGTCCAGGTCACACGCATCAGAATAAAATGTGTCGACTTCGTCAGACGATCGACAACAACCCAGATGGCGTCGTGATCGCGCTGAGTCCTTGGCAAGCCCATGATGAAATCAGTTGACACATGCTCCCACTTCCACAGTGGAACGCTCAACGGCTGCAAAGGACCAGGGGGTCTCTAGTGGTCAGCCTTAACACGCTGGAAAGTGTCACACTCGACCATAAAACTAGCATTCTGGTACTTCATCCCCGGTCAAAAATATTGTCTCCTCATATCTCTGTACATTTTCGTGGAGCCCGGATGGATCGTAAGTCTCGATCGGTGTGCCTCGGTCATTGGATTATGATGTAACTCTGTCACATCCGGGACACAATCGGCTTCTATAGCAAAATCCACCGTCAGAACTAATCTGTCAGTCTGACTCTCCACGGATGTTACCTCTACTCGATATCCCTGTAATGACTCGTCTGTCTGTTGAGCCTCAATCACCCTAGCAACCAGCGAGGGTTCAATTGACAAGCTCGAAAGCTGAATAATGGAAGAATGCAGACCGAACTCAAAGTTGAACTCCGATACATCCTCGAGCATCTGCCACTCACGAACCATCATCTGTGCCATCAAGCCTCGTGGCTGATGGCTAAGCACGTCCGCCACAACGTTCGCCTTGCCCGTGTAGTGCTAAAGGTCGAAGTCATAATCCTTCAACAACTCCATCCATCGCCTCTATCGCATGTTCAACTCTGATTGCGAAAACAGATACTTCAAGCTCTTATAGTCCAAAAAGAGCATGAACCTAATCCCATAGAGATAATGCCTTCACACCTTTAATGCGAAGACAACAACTGCTAACTGTAGATCATGTGTGGGGTAGTTCAGCTCATGGACCTTGAGCTGGCGCAAGGCATACGCCACTGGCTTCATGTGTTGCATCAGAGCATCACCTAAGCCAACTCTGAAGGCATCAGTAAAAATAACGAAACCATCACTCCCATCAAAAAGAGCGAGGACAGGAGCAGACGTGAGACGATCCTTTAACTCCATAAATGCCTCCTTACATGCATCACTCCAGATGAACTCGGCACCCTTCCGCGTCAACTGGGTCAGCGGTGCTGCAATGCAGGAGAAACCCTCGATGAATCGTCGATAATAACCCGCCAGACCAAGGAAGCTACGGATCTTGGACGCGTTCGTGGGCTGCCCCCACTGACACACTACATCAATCTTCGAGGGGTCCACAGCGAACCCTCCCTCGTCACCACGTGACCGAGGAACTTCACCTCCTCTTGTCAAAACTTACACTTTTGCAGCTTCGCGTACAGCTGGTGGTCACGAAGGGTCTCAAGAACAATCTGCAAGTGCTCCTCATGGTCCTTCCAAGTCCTCGAATACACATGAATATCATCAATGAATACAACTACAAACTGATCGAGGTAGGGCCGGAAGACCTCGTTCATCAGCTGCATGAACACGGCTGGTGCACTGGTTAGCCCAAAAGACATGACCAGAAACTCGAAGTGACCGTAGCACATCCGGAATGCTGTCTTCGGAACATCCTCCTCTCGGACCCAAATCTTATGGTAACCAAAGCCTAAGTCAATCTTGAAAAAAACTGAGCACCCTGTAGCTGGTCGAAAAAATCATCAATCTTAAGAAGCGGGTATTTATTCCTAATAATGACCATGTTGAGCTCACGATAATCAATGCAAAGCCTCAACAAGTCATCCTTCTTCTTCACAAACAATACTAGGGCTCCCTACGGCGAACTGCTGAGATGAATAAAACCCAACTCTCAAAACTCATCCAACTGATCCTACAGTTCCCACAACTCCATCAGTGTCATCCGGTAGGGGGCCTTCGAAATAGGAACAACACCGAGCACCAAATCAATCTAAAACTCTATCTGCCGACACGACGGCAAACCCGGGATATCCTGGAACACATCTGGGAACTCATAAACTATCGACAGCTTCTTAATACACCCTGTCACACTCCTCAACAATACAAGCCAACAAATTTGACAGCGGCTCTCCTCTGGGCTCAGCAGCAAACTGTAATATCGGCAAGCCGGGAATATGAAACGTGACTGTCCTCGCGGCATAGTCCAAGACGGCATGATACTCGACAAGTCAATCCATACCCAAGATAACATCATGCACGGCCATCGGCAGAACGAACAAGTCGGCGGGCAGGAACATCTCACCAACCAAAATTGGGCAAGAAGAACAACAACAGCTCAAAACTGCGGACTTCCCCAAGGGAGTCGAAACGACTAAAGCCTTAGGCGCGAACTCCGACGAAAGACCGGTCGATCAGCAGAATTCCTCGACCACGAATGAATGAGATGCTCCAAAATTAAATAAAACATGAGCAACACAAGCAAAAATAAGAAGGATACCCTCAACCACTCCTCCGGAAGACGACCGCAGGTCCTGCTGGGCTGTGTAGAATCTGCCCTAAGCTGGCAAGGGACACAAGACTTAAGACTGCGGATCTTAACCCTGCACCTTCTGTGCGGCCAGCTATACTCGACCTAGGGCTTGCAGGGGAGGTACCTGTCCCCTCTAGTGCAGTTTTTGCTGCTGCTACTGCCGCTGCGGCGACCTACCCTGCTGCCTTTGCTGCTGGGGAGGAGGTCTAGGAGGCTGATACTGGGGTCGTTGCTGTGTTGCTGTGGAGGATGGGGCGGGGGCAGCAACGGTGCCCTCTACTACTACTGCAGATGAGGACACTCATGCCTAAGATGCCCAAACTGACCATAACATACGTCAAGAAATGACCCAGATGAAGGAGCTAGCTGCGAAGAGGATGAAGCTGGTTGCGCTACAGGCGGTCTAAATCCAGATCGGCCCCGATGTCGTTGGTGCTGGTGCTGACGGGAGCTACTGGAGCGTGCCTTCCTCTTCTGGTCTCTGCTGGAACTCTGCTCTCTAGTCCTTTGGGACAAGGCCCAGTCCTCCTCATAAACTAAGGCCCGATGCACGACCTCATCAAATGTCGTCAATAGATGTCCCACGACGCGACTGCGAAGGCCGGGACGCAAGCCGCTCACAAAACGACAAGCCTTCCGCTTCTTGTCGTCGACGATGTAGGAGGCAAAACGAGACACCGCAACAAATCGGGCCTCATACCGAGACACCGTCATCTCACCTGCACCAGGTTCTCAAACTCTAGGGCACCCTACTCACGGATATGCTCTGGGAAGAACTTCAGGTCAAAACGGACAACGAATTCCTCCCACGTCCACACAAAATTAGGTCCGGCCATCCTCGAAACTGATGACCACCAATGAAGGGCCTCACCCTGAAGAAGGAAGACGACAAATGGAACTCTCTGCTCACTGGTGCACTGCATGGTGTCAAAAATCTTCTCCACCTCAGTGCGCCATAACTCTGTTGCAAACGGGTCCGTCTCACCCCGGAACCGTGGGGGATCATGCTGCCTAAAGTCTCGGAGCAATGCGCTCGCTCGCAACTACTGAGACTGCTCAAGGGCCTCGGGAACTGGATAACAGGTCTGAAGAGGAGCAGTAACAGCCTGCATCATCTGCTGAAAATGCTCGGCCCCAACCGAAACTGTCAGCTGAACGGGGGCGGCACTAGCCTTAGGTGGAGGCACAGGTGCAGCAAGAGCCTCAGGAACAGGAACAACATGCTCAGATGGGGGAACAGGTGCCGCAGGAGGCGGAACCAAAATCTCGAAAACTAGGTCCTCAACAGGTGGAGTAGGATGTGCTCAGGTCAATTGGGTCATTCGAGTATCACGGGTGCCTCTACCTCTCGTGCCTCGACCACGGGTGCCTCGTTTAGGTGGCATCGTCTACAAAGCAACAAGGATGATGGATGCATTGAGAATAAAACCTCGAAGGCTCAAATGAAAACAAGGGAAATGCACTCGAGACATGACTTGTCCTATGCTTGCAGTAGATATGTCATGTCATCCTAAGTTATTCCGTAGGTTAGTTGTTATGCTCTGATACCAACTACTGTCACGCCCCAGACTCGATGATCAGACTCACAAGAATCCCAATAGCCGATTCCGGCGCCGACAGCCTCCGTAGTACCCCATTCTCGGCTCCTGACACCCATTCACCAGGTTCCAATCCTGGGATCCTATGAGGATTTCTATAACATAAATCCAATTCATAAAGAGCATACCCGAGATCATAACATAGTAACCACAGATAGTAACCATAGGAACACATGACAAATCCACTAGGAATTAAAACTTTATACAGGTACAAGGCTTAAAGGAAAATACATAAACAGAATAAGAAAAATCTCCAAAAGGTCCTCAGCATGCTCCAATGCTCCTCCTCAGCTATGGTCGCTGCCTAAAATCTCATATACACATCAATCGTGCATAAGCTTATAGAAAGTTTAGAGAACGGTATAAGTGTATGTAATACCAATGTCGGGAAAGCAATATCAGAGAATGCGAAAATACGGCATGAACCATGAATACCATCAATACCAACAGTCATACCAAGGCTATGTTATACCAAGCATGAATTCAATAAGTCGTACCAAGGCTATGTAAAGAAATACATGAGTACTGGGCACCATATTGAGGCGACACACAAAAGGCCTATATAGCCAATGCCAATGCAATGCAATACATGTTAGTCCTCATATTAAGTTTATAAATCATAAACAATTCCACTATAGGAAAACCACCGAGGTCAAGTACACTATTGGTTGACTACCACTCTCCAAGACCCGCACAGTCAAGCGAGGGTAAAAGACCTCACTATCTGTCTGTGGACAACCAATCACTAACAAGGTTTGACGGTAGCAAACTCATTCACGAGCTGGTCAAACTCAGTCTAGCTATGTCCACTCACTTAGGAGGATAAGGCTACATCCCAACTCAATTGACCTCGCGACAGTGGGAGACTCGGCCTAACGGCATAAGACACTCGGGCGCTCATGTTTTTCACTCGGTCTCGGCATTGAGGCGTCTCCTAGTACCATGAAGGTTTAGAGGCTTTCACCCAAGGACATCCTACGTGCCCTAAATGCTCAAGTAACATTTCCAATGTCCAATACGGCCATCCACTATACTCCTGTGGAGGCTACGGCCCTGATGAAGAAATGACGAATATTAACCATGTAATGAAATGTCAGATGCATGAACCACACATACCAGTCATGTATCAGCTCCAAGCATCCTATGTGCTCAAGAGGGGAACTTCATCCCTCTGGGAAGCCATAATATCTGCCCAATGACTTAACCATGACCACACATAATGCTAACCAAGCACGTCATGATGCGTATGGGTCATGAGGATGAACAAGATGTGCCATGCGGCAATGAATGATGTAGTATACTCCTATCCAAGTAGGGACTAAGTCTAGGTACTTAGACGAATTCTACAAGGGGCACGACCTCTAATGAGGGCCTAATAGTCTGGGGTAGGCCACAAGGCTAAGGAAGGACAATGACATGGGCCTAAATAAATAAAACAGGCCTAGCAAAGGTCTATGGTGGACCTTTAACCACTTATAGAGGCAAATAGGCCTACCTTAGGGCCACAAATGTGGACATCCAACTACTAGTTATCCCAAAAAGGTAATACAAACAATAATCTTTCACGTATCAAGGCCCAAGGCCCACACATCACCATAAATAAGAGAAGGGCAACCATAACATTCCACATACATACCATATTAGGCCTCAAGTAGATGGTCCAGGGCCTATTCAATACATAGGCCCAAAGAGCAACATACATAGCCTAACCCCTATGCAATATTACGGGCCATAAGGGAAGTTAGGGCCCAGCATAAGGGTCACCAAATCCATATATTGTGATAGGCCTAATGGGCAGCCCATTACCCCAACCACATAGGCAATAATCATGTTCTAACCAAGCAAGTTGAGCGTACATTCTAACCCAAGGATATAGTTGATTTGGTAGGCAACCAAGGGCCCAACCACTCGTATAATCCAACCTACTAACTCATCACAATATCATGGGGAATATAACCCAAGAGTCTACTAGGCTTATCTAGAAAGTTTCAACCCATTTGGGCCTAAAGAGTCCAACAATCCAACTACATACATGGTCCTAAATAGCCCAACTATGGTGGGCCTCAAGAGTGCATTAATTTAGCTCAAAATTTAGGGATTAAGGGCATGAATTAAACCCTCCAAGGTCCTTACAATGTATTGGGCCTCACTCCTAAAAATCTCAGCCCAAAGGAAATGTACCTTTACAATATATTGCTGGATTTTTGTTCCACCAGCTTTATGGGCTGCTGGAACCCAAAAATGCTCATTTGATTGGGAACCAAGTCCAAGTGGCCCAGCAATCAGGCCAGAGGGTCCCACCACATAGGAGTATACCAAGGGACACAAAGAATTAGGTGGGCCATACTGTTGCACCAGGGTCCAACATGCAGCCCAATGGGGCGTTCCACAATGGGTTGGGCGGTCCAATGGGCTGGACGCCCAGCCCTATGCAATGCACACGGTGGGCCCCCACCTTGGACGTTCCACACCAAGGTGGGCCACGTCCAAGTGGGTCCCACAATGGATGGACACATGGATAAAACACATATCATGGTGGGCCACAAAACGGTTGGGATGGCCAACCTTGTTGGACGTCACCACCATGGACGTCCAGCCAAGTGGGCCAGTCCAGCCACCACACTCTGATTTCTAGTGGCCCCAAATCTTGTAGGTGGGTCCCAGCAAGGGTAGGCCTCCTCAAGAATAAATTTCAGATTTTTATAAGCATGATAAATATTTTAAAATAAAATGGCAATCATACATGTTATAAAAAAATCTAGTTGTTGCAGAAATCTTGTTGTCCCTATGTTTAGGACTACATGGAGTGGGCCTAAACCTACACAAACCTTTGCAAAATTTATGGGAATGGTAATCCTACTCATGGACAACAAGTGGGGTCCACTGGGGTGGCCCATTTATTCCAGAAAATCAGGTAAACATGTACATTTTCACCTTGTTGTGTTGCTGAACTATTTAGAAATTTTTGGGCAGTTAGCCTACTTTGGCCCATCCCATGGGCCTCAATCATAGGAGATAGGGTGTGGGCTCCATTCTACATCAAAGTGGGATCCACACACACCAAAACTCCTAAAGAAATTTAGGATAAAAAGGGCTGCAAATAGGTCTAAACAATAGCTCAAAACTCATGTTCCAACTGGGCCCGAAATCTGGACAGCAACATAAGTTGTCCATATTTCATCCCATACAAATTAATCAAAGGATTTATGGCCCTGATTCAACATATGGGGTCCACCTTGATAGGTTAAGAAAATTTTAAACCCATGAGTTCACTCAGACCTCCATGAAAAAGCTATTTTGGAGGCCACCCAAACCATGCATGCATGGTGGGCTTAGACGTCTAATCAATGTGGGCTTGGACATCCCATCTAGCTAAGGGTCTGAGATGTTGTTGACCTCTCCTTGGTGGGCCACACATAATCAGAATACACATGAGAAAAATAGAGAAAAAGAGAGAGAAGAAGCAAATCGGCCATTGGTGGAAGGTACCGCTACTAATGGATCTTCCACTCCACAATCCACACCATCCACTATGTATACACTTACATGCATGTTATTTGCATCAAGATAATTTGTTGGAGGGTAGAGACATCTTCCCTACATGCACGCAAAGGCCTAAATGGCCTATGAGATGCAGGAATAAAGGAGAAGGCATCATGGTGAGCCATGGAGAATAGCCCACCATGGAAGGAAATGAGTAGGACTTAGGCCCATGGCCTTCATCCTAGGAACCATGTAGGACCTCCACCATGGATCGGTGGGTCCTACATGCTTCCATTCAAGCAAGAAAAGAAAAGGAAGAAGAAGAAAGGAAGAAAATCTTCTAAAGTGCACCCACCTCAAGATCCACCTTCAACTTCAAGTCATGGACTCCATAGCTCCAAAGGTGGGATTCTAATGGTGGTGATGGTGTTACGAAGGCTAGATTGGAAGGGAGAAGAGAAGAAGGTTGTTGGATTTTTGGGAGGGAGGTGGACGTTCCACCATGCGAGAGAGAGAGAGAGAGAGAGAGAGAGAGAGAGAGAGAGAGGTTTCTAGCAATGAAATGATGAGTTTGGGAGATGGTGCTAGCTAGGGAAGAGGAACTCATCATGGCAGATGGGAGAAGCAACCAAAATCTCACGATTGCTCTCTAGAAAAGAGAGAATCATAGCTAGGCTATAGCCTTTCTAGGAAATTGTAACTAGGTGGGCCCACCTGGAAAAACATGTAGGGCTATGAAGTAGGCCCCACCACATGATGAATGGCCAAGAAACGCTCGGGTTAAAATCACAAGATGTACATGTCGGATTTATGCATGAGACGCGGCGTTGGAACCACGACACCGATGCGGTCGCAATGACATAGGTTTCAAGTCGATCCAGGTCGGGTCTACATAGCGTGACTTAAGGATGACCGCAAACACTATCTACAGGTCGCGGATTGTCGAAATTCGACCAGTAGGACCGTGGGACCTAGGGGAACGAAATAGATACTCGGGGTAGGGTATTACATGAACCATAAGAAAATTATGATCTATCATTAAACTCGCTGGGTTTTGAAAAATGCGAGACGAGAGACTGAAGAAAAGGGGAAGCAGAAGAGCCCTCATAACGTACGTGGAAAGACAACACACTCGCTGGGTTTTGAAAAATACGAGTCATGCCTGCCCTTAAAAATGATTTAGAACCGTGTGCAATTTGAAATGGTTTAATACTATTCCTGATCCAAAACACTAGCCGTTTCTAATAAACGATTTTGGTGTAGTGTTTCCTCCTACTTTCCATCTTGCCACAAATATCCTGAAGAAAGAAAACAACAAACAGTTCACAAACAGAAGGTAGCCACTATGTACGCCCACCCTTGATTGATATGCATACACCAATTTTCTATTTTGGGAATTGAAATAGTATAAATTTGTGGAAATGAAACAATCACAATGCGAGTACATATCAGGTAGGAGCAGACTACTCACACCAGCCTTGGTTGATTTGCATACGAACACTTCCATTTTTTTTCATTTTAGGAAATGAAACATTACAAATGTGTACTACTATTTCAACCCCAAAAATGGAAAATGAGCGTGAACAAATAAATCATGGTGGGTGTACATATCAATTCCCAAACAAGAATTAGGAATAGAGCACAACAAAGAAAATCAAGATAAGAAAACCTGAAGTCTCGACTGTCTGAGATGTCCGACATCTGAGACTGAAAGTTACTGAAATTCAGACTCCCGATACTTGAAGTAGATTCTGATTCTGCAACTAAAGGTCAATAAAAGGAAGAGAGAAGAATAAGAGGAAAATCTAGGATGGGATAAAGACAAATAGGAAGAAAAATCAATGAAATTAATGCAAGCCATCCAATATGCAGTCCAACAATAAGAATCTAGCTGCAAGAGGAAGCAAACATAACAGTGTGCCAGATGTTCAACCACCCAAATCAAGTTCAATAAATGAAGCTAGTAGATTCATGCAAGCTTGTGCCATCAGCCTGTAGTAGTTGAAAGATCATTAGATAAAATACACAATCGCAGTTGCCAAAAAGTATTATTCTCATAATACAAAAGGATTTATGCATACCAGGGCAGGTACGATGTTTCTGTCAGCAATCTTCTAAGCATTGTAAGCATAAGATTTGGACATCTAAGTAACATTAATCAGTGCATGCTAGAGATGCAAAGACATGACTCTTTCCAGTACACCATAAGTTATGTACAGGAACGCTTACAGCCAGCTTGAAGATGCAACTAACAGGACATTTTCATTTTTCAGCTGATGGCAAGAGACAATGATGCAATGCACCTCTAATCGAAGGGGTCAATTCGAGGATCATGCTCGCTTGCCATTGCCATCCCCATGCAAAGGCATGTAGGATACGTGACCTGCAACAAATGAAAACCAACAACATCATGAATTATGACAAAGCAATCCCAGCTGTGTAAAACATAATGAAGAAGAAACAAGTGGACTGAATGTTAAGGATCAGTATAATGAAGCAATGACCCAAATAAAACCTGTGCTTGAACAACACTCCATACATCTAAAAATTGTCATCTTGGCGGTGCACCTGTCAAAATCCACATTGGCAAACAATAAATGGACATCAGAACAATTTTTTATTTTTTATTTTTTATTTTATTTTTATTTTTTAATGTTTGCAGCATGTTGGATTTTGATGTTTGCCCGTTTGGGAACACATGTTTCTCAGGGTGGGTGGTTGCATTAAAGACCATGGTGGAAATAGCTTGATAGAATTCTCTGCAGCAGTTGGAATACAAGATTCCCAAATTTGCAGAGGCTGCTACACTTCTCCAAGTGACTAGATTAGTGATGTCAAAAGTTTGATGCCTGTGTCAAGTGACTAGATCATGAATTATCACCATAAAAGCCCTTCGAGAATGAAAACCCACGTGTAATATCTCCACCAAATGCTATAAAAACCAAAATCCATCTCCAGAATTAAATCAGCAGCAAGGCTTTCAACTTCAGCTAATAACCGGTCCCTCTCTTGCTGTAATTGTTTACCGAGTACACAAGTTGGAATCAGATATTGACAGGAAAAGAACAGTAGAAGGAAACAAACAAAAGAAAGTTCTGCCGTAGAATAGAAAACTTAAAAAGATTTGAAGCCATAATGAATGTTATTGATCATAGATAACAAAATATATACAAAATGGCAGTAGGCACTTTAAAATGACATCAATCATGTGAATGTGCACCAGCTTATGCATACTTGATTTCACCAAAAGAAATATCAGTTTTGATGTATATCCTAATGCCAACCATATAATAGAAAGATGGACACTTGCAGAATTGATAACAAGACCATTGAAGTCTGGGAATTGCCAGATCTACTTAATCTCACAAATTAGCTAAAAATCAAAGAAATAATTCAGGCACAACATTAAGGATCAAGAAGAGAACTTCAACCTGGTGATCATATGGGAGATTATTATTTCAGGATTACAAAGTAGCACATAAAACCAGCATCACACTCTGTCAGCTAGATAACCATAGAAAGATTACATACACATTAGCTGAAAGTCAAATTTACAACTAATCCACCGGTACGGTACACAAAGGAAAATAACCTACTTAGGTTCAAGCATTTTTCCCCCTTTTCTAGAAAGATGGTGGGAATGGGATATTGTAATATTTCTACCTTTGCCTACATTTTAAAATATACTAGCATTTACCTCTGTTCGAAAAGTAAAAAATATCTTTGCTGAAAGTGCTGTAAGGGTAATGATCTGATAAGGCCGACGAATGGGGCTAGGCTGGGTGTGGCCACCTGAAGCATGCTCAAGTCCAATACATGAGCTGAGGACTTGAGTTGAGGCCCGCATGAATTGGGCTCCTGCCACCCAGGGTGGATGACGAAACCAACAGGCTGCAAGGCTCAGCCCAGTCTCTTCGTACCCTGCATACAGTTACTGCTCTCCTTAACCATCTATTTGTAAGCCACAAATAAAAAATGTTAAGAATGGCATTAGTTAACAGCTCACCAAACTAGCAGAATGGAAAGTAGATTTCTTCTCTTTTTTACTCAATAACTTCAAAAAACACAATACCATGAATTTCATTACTACAGCTTCTTTTCCATTTCCATGTACAAAACTAGAATGATCCTTTTAGCATTAGAGCTTTGGAAGCTCCAAATCAACACACCAAACCAAACACCATTTGGAATTTCTTGTAATGGGTATCTAGAAAAAACCCCCAAAAAACATCAATTTCTGCTGAAATTATTTAGAAATGGAAATTTGCAGGACTGGTTTATTGTTACAGCAGACACAATAATAGTACTTTTTTGCCAAATGGGGTGTCCTAACCATTGCATTTTGATTGAGTGTTGACTGTTGCTGTATTTTCTTTCTTGCCCATCTTTTTGTTGAGTGTGAACCTCTGAAATGGCCAATTCCAGAGCATAAAACAGGAAGGTTGATCTAATGTGGGCAATCAATCCTAAAATATCACCAATCTACCATTTAAAAGTTGACCCCAAACTGTTGGAGAAAGGCTAAGATGATGACAGCATTAGAAAATCTTACTCTTGGCCAAACCTCCACCTTGATTCTTGGGTCGACACCCTGCACCGGAAATAGCAAGAATGAGGGGAAAAAAAAAAAAAAATTATAGCAAATTGTGGCCACTGTGTTCATTTCTTCTATTTGATGAGGTAAGCTCACTTGCCATTTGTATTTGAAGGATGCCCACTCATTTCATCTATTTGTGCTATTTCCAAAATTGTCACTTTGATATAGAAATGAAAGAAACCTTGCAAAACCAAGGCCAATTGTAAAGACCTTTGGCTAAGCCCAATAGATCACATAAACAAGCCTCAAAACTTGCTGTTCTACAGAATTATTTTTTTTATTGAAAGGTTGCAAAAGCATAGGAAAACAAGCCTCGAAACCTGCATTTCTACATTGAACAATCATAGTTGGTAAAATGACAGGATGCGCAATTAGATAGGGAAACAAGCCTCAAAACTTGCATTTAACACTGAACAAAATCATGGTTGATAAATTACAGGATGCACAAGCATAGGAAAAGAAGCCTCAAAACCTTCATTTCTAGATTAAACTATCATGGTTGGTACAAATGACAGGATGAACAAGCATAGGGAGTCTTCAGTCATAGTACTTCTGAAATTCTTACTTTGGCATATTGGGTTATATCATCATACAATCCAAACAAGAAGCTTCCTATTTGATGGATGTGCCTCAAAGAGGATTCTCGATCCTCTTTGTACCAATATCCTTAGCATTTATGATGCAACATTTAAGAGTTGCTGAAATAACATTTAGAACAACAATAGGACCAAGACGTTATTTGCCACAAAAATTATTGAGTTGTTTCAATTTCCGGATATGGTCTTTCCACATGCTAGAATGCCAAATCTATGGCCCCATCACTATTTTCATTCATCAAGTGTGTGGTGAGGACCATGCTAATGGACAGCATATGCATAAAACACATTGGTGGGCCCATGGGTGAGAGAGTGGATTCGAGAAGGCTTTGACATGGCGCGATTTGATTGGGTCATGTGCTGCTGCCAGAGTCAAGCAAAGCATGTTTGAAAGTGGGGCTGGACCAATCAAATCTAGCAAAGCCAGGGCCTCACGAAATCCACTGTGGGTGAAGGGTCTGCATAGTACCCATGAGAGAATTGACCAAACAGCTTTGATAAGCCCACGAGTGTAAAAATCTTCTCTACTACATACTGCCACATTCACTTGAGTGGCAAATAACATGATATCCATTTATCAGGTGGACCATACTATAGGAAATAGTGGTGATTGAACATCCAATCATTAAAAACTTCCTATGGCCCACTGTAATGTTTATTTGCCATCCAACCTGTTGATAAGGTCAAATAAACATGGACGAAGGTACCAAAAAAAAAAAGGAAAAAGAAAAAACAAATATCAGCTTTATCCAAAGCATTTGTGGCTCATTAATGGTCAATCACCATTGTTTCCTATGTAATAGCTGACCTCTATCAAAATCATCAGTTAACAGGATTTCATAGTCATAATGCCTAGGTTAAGGATCTATAAATCTTGATATCTTAAGAAAAACACAGGAAGTCAATCGTGCCTACATAACTGTGACCGATCATTTGAAAAATATGGTCAGTCAACTAAACATGTGGAAAATAGAGAGAATGGTATCATACTTCATAGTCGATGTTATGTTGCTTGGTCTTGAGGCAACTTCCTTTTGCTTGGAAGAGCAGACAAATTGCCACTAAATATTATTAAAGAACACAAAAACTATAGATCAAAATTAAACCATGCCAGTCTATTGAAAAAATTAAAGATGAAGGTGCTTGAACGTGCACAACATATCAAAATTGACAAATTGGCACTAAATATTATTAAAGAACACAAAAACTATAGATCAAAATTAAACCATGCCAGTCTATTGAAAAAATTAAAGATGAAGGTGCTTGAATGTGCACAACATATCAAAATTTGAGAAAGGGTCATGCTGCTATGAAAACAATATAAATTGTGCAATGACTACCATACAGAAGTAAGTGTTGTTTGTATATCATGATATACCATCTACCAGATGAAAACACATTATAGAAGCCAACCCATGCCATGATGCCTATCGTGATGTATGCGTTTTATCCATTTTATCTATGTCGTCTATCTTTTTTTCCAACTTATTTTAAGGCATGAGCTCAAAAATGATGCAAATCAAGCTCATAAGCTTTCTTTTTCTTTTCTAGATGAAACTACATAGTTAAGAAGTACCAAATATAGATTTTTTTGAGTTTGCATAAAATAACATGGGAAAAATGTTCTCTTCATGAACCAAGGGGGAAAAAAATATATGTAATGCATATTATGCACTTAACTGGGGGAGATATATTTTTGGGCAAGGAACTCAGCCCATTTTTTGAAGCCTTAAGCACGTATTGCAATTAGAATGGAATCCACAAGCCGAACAGCAAACCAAAATTGAATGTAGTGAAATCATATGTAGGAAATTACCAGTAAAGGGGTTAGTTCAAATGATGAACGAGCACCATTCTCTCTTCTCTGAGCACAAACTCAAGAAAGCCCTCTTCCAAGCCATGCTGCTGATCTTGCCACAACCTCAATTGTAGCAATACAAGGTTGGCATGAAAGAAATTTTGTTGAACAGTGGGTATTTTTAGAGATTTCCCCTAATATCCAAAAAATTAAGAAAGACATGAAAAAAAAATTTAAAAAAAAAAAAATCAGACATACAGCTGTTAATTCAATGGTCGAGGTGGAAGTTTCAACTCACGTTGTCATCATCATTTGGGCTGCTAACAAAAGGTTGCAAATCTGACTCCAAAGGGTAACCCGCAAACTCCCAAATCTTCTAAATGTAATAACGTGAGATAAGAATGGCTCTTATTCACTTGCACTTTGAGGTGAAAAAGTGAGAAAATGGGAACTTGCCTAATATAATTGCTATTTCCCAAGACACTTAAATGCTTAGTGAATGGGTTCTGCCAAGAAAGAAAAATCAAATTTGTTGTAAGGATCTAAGAAACATCATTTCTTTTTTCAGTATGATTGATTGCAATTCTATATGAAGAAATTATTCCTTAAGAAAACTGATGCGGCACATCTGTGGAATATGATTCATTCATCATGTGGGTCTTGCCATCAATGGGCTCTTACTTGGAAATAGGATTCTCTGCTCAACATTTGGGTATGCATTTTAAGCAACAATCCACATTTGATTTGCATGTGTGTCCCACCTGATGAGCTAACAGGCCTGATTTTTGGGCCATGCCATGTTAATGATGGGACCCACCTGATGGAAGTGCAGATAACATCTGATGTTAGAATTCATCATTGAATTATAATGTTTTGATATTCTCTTTTTTCTATAACAAACAACTGTTGTTTTTTTTTTTTAAGGACTGTTGGAATTCTTGTTCCAGTTTATATACTGGCAAGAGCACTCACTGCAATTCAACATAGGGGCCAGCAACAGGTAGCTCCCCTTTTCCAAACCTACAAGCGGGATCTAGGCTGTTCACCAGGTGGACCCCATCTTGGAAAAAAAAAACGTGGAGTTTTTGCCTCAGAAACACTTCTCCGGTAATGGATAGAACTGGAAAACAGAGCCATGTGCATTTAGAGTCATTTTAATCCATAAAAAAACAAGGTTTTTCCATATATTTGATCTCTTAAGCATTATTCAAAACCCAATTAACACACATATACATTACATCATCAACTTCGACTCATTTTGATGTGTAATATAGATAGCAGCAAAGAAAGCAGAAAATAAGCTATATTTCAGGTAGTGCATGAAATAGCAAATCCAGCCATATGCACAATGTGGGACTGTAGTACCTGACAGTGTTGATTCTTGTGAGTTGCTGAAACGCCTGCACATGAAAATAGCAACAATCCATTACAGAGTGCATAGAAATATAGATGCATATGACAAATTAACACACACACAAAACAGATCCACCATCAAAACTTCCAACAACAATTTTTTAAAATGGCAAAGAAAAAAAACGCCTAAAAAAGTTTTTAAAATGCAAAAAAAGTAAAATACCTTGCCAAGAGAAAAATGAGAGATAACCGAAACATCAATGCACCCGGGGCGCATGTTAGTAGGAGGGGAAGGGAAGATGGTGCTGAAGCTCACCATTGCTGCTGCTACCGTTGTTGCTGTTGATGCATTTCGTTTGGGTTTTGTTGAGAGAGAGAGAGAGAGAGAGAGAGAGAGAGAGAGAGAGAGAGAGAGATGGGTTTGGGGAGTAGATGATGTCAATTTTGGATTGGCCGATCACATAAGATTCTTCCTTCCAAGATAGAAAATGTTAACCCTCTCTCTACACACGCATTTGAGGAGTTATTTAATACTCCTAGCAGAGTACAACACTAGATATGCAGACATTAATACAAAAATCACCAAACCAATCCAGAAAACAAATCTCGGCAAAACTAACCTCCAAAATGGGATCCGAGATCGAGAATCGAAACCTATTTCATGAAAATGGAATCCGACATCAAAGATTCATCGCCTCAAAAGTGGTCGAACGACAGAAATTCTGCTCGAAAACAAGTGGATGGAGCGAAGGTCGATCAATTTACGATCTTCTACAGCTATGGAGATCGAGATGGACAGAGATCGGGAGTGAGGGAGCAGGAGAGAGAGAGGGAGAGAGATCGAGAGGGAAGGAGTGAGGGAGTAGGAGAGAGAGGGAGAGAGATCGGGAGGGAGACAGATCGAGAGGGAGGGAATGGGAGAGAGAGAGAGAGAGAGAGAGAGAGAGAGAGAGAGAGAGAGAGAGAGAGAGAATGGGTGTGGCTGCCGTGGAAATAAGGTTTTTCTTTGGTTTGGGAACGGCTTAAAAATTTAGAACCGTTTCGGAACCAAATACGTGGTCGTTCCTAAATGGTCTTTTGGTGTAGTGATTATCAAGCTCGAATTAAAATCCAAACATGAACTAAGCAGTAGATATCTTTTTTCCTAAATAAAATCTTGGCATGTATATTAATAGGAGATTTACCATGTAGTGCCAAGCCATGTATTCAAGAGTCGTACCAAAAGGAACTTGTGAATCATACACAAACAGTTCAACCTGCCGTTGATTATAGCGAATTGTTGGAAAATCATTGACATTGTAGCGGCGAAACTGGAGGAAAAGTCATGGAGGCCTTTATTGAAACTTACCTGCCAAAATGTAAGACAATGAGCCATTTTCCATGTAACAGCAGAGAAACCTGTATAGTTGAAATTAAAGAATAGTAATAGCTAGAACATGAAACTACCAAAACTAGAATCATGCGGAAGCTTTAGGAAGGCATTAATATAATGCCAAGCTTGTATAGCTTTAAGATGATCCCATTTTCCAAATCATCACCCATCAAGATTTTCTTCAATACATTAAGATGCTTCAAGCAACTTGAAACAATTATCATTTTGACAAACATTTCAAGTGGATAGTGAACAGAATGTGCAAAAGAATGGATATTTGCAGGATGGTAAAAAACGTAAATCAAAATGAAAATTTCTGAAGAAACAATGGTTTCCCATGCAAGTAAAACACACTATGAAAGAAAGCGAAGAATAAAATGAAAATGTTCACTTGGAGTGGTTGTCATAATCACCAAATTCACTTAACAAAGATAGCCAATGCGAATATGAATAAGAATTCAGAAGCAAAAAATGGGTGTCAGCTAAAACCCTCATCTTTTAATGGTTGGTGTCAGTGAACTTCGACGCTAACATCATTAATTCACAAAAGATTGTGTTTTTCTTAGCATCTACACTAGAAAGGATATAGTGATTGGCCCATTTGCCAATTCAACAGATCTGTGCTACAATCTTCAGTGTCTTCGAGTTTTCTCCAAGGCAAATGCGAAATTAAAAATATAGTAACAAAGTTGGTCAATCAGTTACATAGTTCATAAAGCCACATAAACACATTCGATATCTGGTAAATACTCCGGCCATAAAGGGCAGGGGATCCTCCATGCATACATACCTCCCCAGTTTGGCACCCAGTCCAAACAGAAAGAGCCACATCAGAACTAACACCATCCCCAATAGAACCACAAACATGAACCTGCTGCCACCACCCACACCTCAATGGCTTGCCGTGACAGCACATGCAAGGAAGATTCCTTGATTGGTCCGTCGATGCATACACAACTGACAGTCACCTCAGCCTTGATGCCAATGGAGCTCCAATTACAAGGAACACCATCCTTCATGTACTCCTCCCTGAGAGGATATGGGTACTCTGCAGATGTGGCAGGACCGGCAGGGATACAATCCAATAAGCTTACGCTAGAGCTATGCTCCAGGCTCAACGATGATGGTTTTTGTTATTCACCTGGATGAAACGCGATAATAACAATGAAATGGACTCATCATTTATAAGATCGAAAAAGAAAAAGAAAAAACCAACGAAAAAATAAAAAAGAAACCGCGAAAGCCTATACCTCTGGCCTTCGCCGTAAATCAGAAGGTCGCAAAGCCTTTTTTTGCCGAGTCTACACAGGAACAAGCTAAAATATCAAAATAAAGAAGAAACTGTTGCTTGCAGAATTGCAATCGATAATAACACCCACCATTGAAACCTCTCTAAGGGCAACTATGATGTTACTTTACCATCCAACTTATTAATAATGTCATGTAAAGCTAGATGAAGCGAAAACACATATATCAGCTTGATCTGATACTTCTGCAGCTCCCAGGAAGTTTCTAGTGGTGTGCCTTTAAACCCCACTTTCTGGCCCACTAAAGCCCTGGTTCTGTCTTATTTTTGGGTTCTGACCTTATAATGATCTACAAATAGGGATGGGCGGTGGATAAGATGTTTGAATCACGGTGGCCCCCCAGATTACCATCTGGGGCAGGGTAGGACGCAATTCGCTTCCGCTAGATTGGTGATGTGTGGTTACTGGCGTTACCACTAGCTAGGTCAATGCTCTGTGGGCCCAACATGATGTATGTATTTTCTCCGCACCATCCATCTATTTCTTAAGATCATTTTAGGGCTTGATTCTAAAAGATCTAAGTCTCAGGTGAACCACACCACTAGAAAATAGTAGTAATTTAATGTCCACCATTAAAAATATATATATATATATTTACTAACAGACTATTGTTATTGATGTCAAAATCTGGATCACCCACTGTCGAGCCTTGAGTGTTCGGAGTGAACCCTGATCCTGCACAAAGCAACAAGCAAAGGAGACCTGGCTCAAACATGAGACCCTCCGATGTCAAAGTCAGGCGAGGAAAATAGGGTCTAAGTGGTGTAGAGTAGAGTGAGGGTGTGAGATCTTCTATACCTGTACAAGTAGAAATGATCCATATTTATACTGATGGTTGCAAGAACGTGTCCAATAATCTCGGCACAGTCATCACCACTACGTGCGAGCTACGCGTGTAGTTGTCGACGGTTACCTAGAGATCGTGCTATGAGCTTTACTCGGTCATGCGTTAATGTTATTGTTGACCAGGTTCCCATCCGAGTCGACCTTATAGTTTGGATCTTACTTGTTGACCCGAACCCATGGATAAGCGGATGATTGGCTCGACTTGGAGGAACACTGGATGGGTAGGTGATGCTTTCCTTCATTTTAAGTCTGCATAATCGGGTCGAACGTGCTGTTGTTGCTCCGAGATTCGCCTCGTAGGATATGCAATGACTCCTCCTGAGTCTCAGGTTGGCATTATAGTTATAAGTGAGCTACTGGGTCGGACGTTCACCGCACCTCGGACACTAATCAGTCTGAAGCCTTGCTCATTAGTGACGCAGGGATGAACGTGATGAGGTCGAACACCGTCTTCCTCAAGGATAACTACTCCGAATCCACGGAGCTTCTCTGTACTCCTCACAGAGACTTCTCGAATCCACGAGGAAAGAAAGCAAGAGAATAGGAATAAACTCTAATAAATTCGAAATTAATTGATGAAAAAAAATAAAAACGAGTTTACACCCCTTTAAATAAGGGAACCAAGCAACATGAAAGAAATCAGACTCATACTACAACTAAAACTCCTAGAATTCGCAACTTACTATAAATAGTAAACTTACTATTTATAGACGGTCATGATGTCTACTAGTGCACAAGGTTTTCGGCCAAAAATAGTAAGTGTCCTATTTGGCTTCACCAAACCGTTCTCCTAATTATCCTAAGCACTTTTCATGTTGGACACAACTCCTAAAGCCCAACGGATGAAAAGTTATACTCAAACTAAAACTTACTATTTATAGTAAAAACAAAATTAAAACGAGGAAACGACGTCGATCAGGGGGTTTTTCGCAAATTCGGGCTGCGCAACCCGGCATAGCGGGGTTGGTTGGCTAAAGTAGCTCGTTCTACCCCAAAATCATATATTTTACGTCGGATAACTCATTCCGGATTGTGAGATACGCCCGATCTAAGGTCCAATGGTCCGGATCACTTCTGTCGCCGACCGTGCCTTTTCTGATCCATCTTGGCCATGAAATTGTCCGCGACCCTCTCTACATCAATTAGTGCTAGAGTTAACCTCGATGCAGCTCGGTTCGGATTTATCCATAAAAATTGTCATGTACTTTGGTTTTGGGATCATACCATAAAATTATCTGAAAAAATGACGGCATGGATGAGACACATACATCATGTTCACGCCCATAGAGCACTGACCACTAGCCGCTGCCAGTGGCGGGGCCGTAGCCCATCCGTTTCCTGCTCACTGACTCTCCTCGAGTTCGGACTTTATAAACGGTTCAAAGTAAATCAAAGTTACATGGGCCCACAATGATGTATTTATCATATCTACACCGTTCATCCATTTGGTGAGATAAATTTAGATCTTGATCCGAAAATCGAGTAATTTCAGATTCAAGTGGACCACACCCCAAATAGCAGTGGGGCAATGATTCTCACCATTAAACCATTTGTAGGGCCCATTGTTACATTTACTTTCTATCCGTTCTATTCATAAGGTCACATAGACCTGGATGAAGACAAAAAACAAATATCATATTAATCCAAAATTTCAATGACCCCAAAGGGTTTCAATAGCAGGCGTTCAATCCCTCACTGCCTTTTACATTGTGGTCCACTTGATGTTTGGATCTGTCTTATTTTTCGGATCAAGCCTTAAGACTAACTCACCAAGTGGACGGACGGTTTGAATATAACTTGCGCCTCACGATGGGACCCACGAAACTTAGTGACGTCAACACACTAACATAGGCTACTGGTTTGCTAGTGTGTGATACACCAACCAATCCTTTCCATACTGCGTACGGGACGAAGTCAGAGACGAACGATCAAGTCAGGGCCTCGTGGAGCCCACCATGATGTATATTATTTATCGACTCTGTCCATCCATTTCTACAGTTTATTGTAGGGCACCATCCCAAAAATCAGGCAAATCGAAGCGTCGGGTGGGACACACCATGTATCAATGGTAGAGGGCCAATATCTATTATTTCTTGTGGTGTGGTCCACTCGGGCCTTTGATCTACTTCCTTTTTTGGCTCATGCCTTAAAATGGTCTTTCAAAATGGATGGATGGCTTAGATAAAATACAAATATTGTGGTGAGCATTCTACATCACTTTTATTTTTTCTATTGCTGCACTTAAATACAGGTTTATAACCTGTTGGTTTCACCGACGGCTTATTATTATTTTTGGGTAGTGAGGCATTGCGCAACTGTTATCCGTGACCGACTGTGAAAATCCCTTTCTCGTTTTTATTTTACATTTAATGAAAATTCTGTCATATAAAAGACAAATGTGTAACCCATCATCAGAGGACGAATCCTACCCTCTAAATATTGCATGATCTTATTTACACATTGAGCAAGTGGCTGCATAGGCAGCCAATCTCATCCGATCTTAGTCATATATTGCATATATGCTTATCTCAGCACTTGGGATCATAGTTGTTCGGCTTGAATTGAACCGTAAATTCAGTTATAGCATGCCTACATTCTCACTACCGGAAAACCCAGCAATAATAAGTTTTTGACACGCCTGGTGGGACATAAAAAATACTTCGCTGTTAAAAATATTCATTATGTACGCTTGTACCGAAAACCTAGCACTAAGAAGTTTTTGGCATGCTCGCTGGGATCTTGTCTCTAAGTTATCAGCGTAACTCTACAAAATAGAATTATAAATAGAAGAAGCAATTGAATTGTTGGGTTTTAACCCTCTACACCAATCGCACTACCTCCAACCGATGATGTGCTGGTTTTAGCGGCCCCCGAAGCATTGAATCTGGACAATAGCCTGACACTCGACACCAGGAACCAAGAAAGGGCGTCGACCTCTCAAACTGTTTCTCCGGAATAGATGACGGTCGTACTCCGGTATGTATAGCTGAGTATCCAACATGTACAGCTGATTATCAAACATGTTTAAAAATACTGAATGGCCCAAGTTGAACAAATCCGTATTTAAATTGAAAATACTAACAGATACATGGCTAGTCAGATTAAGGCCATGCATCAATTGATGGCGATGATAGCTGAAAGAACACCAACGACAATACAGTATAATGTTCAAGGAAGTTCAATCAATAATGTGACTCAGGCACTGTTGAGCGTCAAATATTGCATATTTTTTTCTATTTATATATTGATTTTATGAACATGATAATGCTTAATGGGTATACAAACATGTTTGTATTGTGTGTAATACAAACATGTTTGTATTGTGTGCGATATATCTGTATCTAAAAAAAAGTATATGCGATAGAGCTCTTATAAATTTAAATGATGGAATGTCTAATTAAAAGAGAGAATAGGGACTTTCTAAATAGACTTAACATAATCTCATCCTTTTCTAAACCACTCTTGACTTTATCAAACCACCATGTTAATGAACATTTTGCGAACAGGCCTGGGATCCTGAAATCACTTCCCTTCTTCGAAGACTCTTCAATTTCTATAAAGATGAATGAATTGCAAAACATATCATAAATAATTCAAAAGTTTACAAAACATTCACAATAAAGTTCAAAGTACAGGGAAATATTGACTTAGTATGGGTGCAAATTTATTGAGTACAACATAAAATTGACCGAGTATAGTTGCAAATTCATTAAGTACAGGGCGAATACTGACTGAGTGCATGTGCAAATTTACTTAGGATAGGGTGAAAATTGAACGAGTACACGGTGAAAAATGATTGAGTACAGGTGTGTAGGGTGAATATTGACTGAGTACGGGTGAAAATTGACTGAGTACGAGTTAAAATTTTACTGAGTATAGGTGAAAATTGACTGAGTACAGGTGAGAATTGATCAAGTGCAAGTGCAAATTCACCGAGTGAATATTGACCGAGTACAGGTGCAAATTCACCTTTCACCATTTCACCATTCAATACATTCGTACAGTTTAGAAATAGAAACTAAAGTTTTGAATATTTAATTATGATGGTCAGTTAAAAAAGAAGTCTACATAAGAAAATTTTTTCAATTATACGTACAATGTGTGGCTTCTTGAACAGAGTCACCATCTTTTTTCTCTTATATCTCTTCAAATCTCTATTTAACATAATCGGTTTGAAGCAATGCAGAAAACAAAGTGGAGATTTCAGGAAGAAAAATAAGAACACTATTTGAAAAAGAAACACGAATAGAAGAAATGATTTCAGGAAGAAATACGAAGACATGAAGATAGATTTTTAATATACCAATGATATTTTCGATTGAAAAATGCTCCAAGGGTAAGAAATGGAAAGTAAAGTTTTTAATGTTTACGTAGGTTGCTCAATTAAAATGAAAGTTCTTTATGAAAAGTTATGGTGTCTAGTTCACCTAACAGTGGCATTAACAATCCAAATTGTGGCCCCATTGTTGAGATGTATAGACCTTAACTAGCGGTGATGGCAGTAAGATTGAATGATTTCAAAATAAAAAAAAATATAGATATTTATGGGTTCAATGTGAAAATTGTTATAAAATAAATAGTAGCAAAATTTTAAATACAAAGAAGTTATTTGAAAATGAGTAATTTAAATAGAACAAAACTTGGATTAATCTGGGCACTTGGTATCCCACGGATGAAGGATGCGTGTTGCCTGCTTACTTAACACTTTTGGTAGCAAACAGCTACTAGACAGTGCTTTGTGGGCCCCACCATAATGTATGTATTTTATCCATTGTCCAACTATTTTTTTCATATTATTTTAGGACATGAACCCAAAAAATAAGACAAATCCAAATATTGTGTGGACCACACTCTAAGAAATGGTGGTGAGTGGACACCTACCATTAAATACTTCCTAAGGGCAACAAAAGTTTTTTTTTTGTAAAGTCAATATTTGTGTTTCCCTTCAGCCAGGTCTATGTGACTTAATCAACATATTAGATGGCAAATAAATACTAGGGTGGGCTATCAGAAGTTTTTAATATTGGATTACAAATAAACACTGCAGTGGGCCTAGGAAGTTTTTAACGATAGGCGTTCAATCATCAGTACTTTCCTGTAGCGTGGTCCATTCTAGATTTGGATCTATCTCATTTTGGGCTCATGTCTTAAAATAATTTGAAACAATAGGTGAATGGCATGGATAAAACACTAAGATCATTGTGGGGCCACAAAACACTGTTAAGCAGCCACTTCGTTGCTTACAGTGTCAGTAGGCAATCCACGTTCATAGATGAAGACATATCTTTATCAGCTCTATTAAATTTCACTTGGAAGAAAAGTCTTTTTCAAATATCAATTGATAGCCATTAATAGGATGGCCATGATTTATGTAGTTTATATTGATGTGTCTTTGACAAGGAGTATTGTTGAGGTCAAAATCTAGACCACCCTCAATGCTTCGAACCTCGAACGAACCCTGGTCTTGCACAGAAATGTGAGCAAAGGAGACCCTGACTTAAACAGGGGACCCTCCGATGCCTAAGTCAAGCTAGGGAATCTGGGTCTAAGTTGCGTAATGTAGAGAAAGGGTGCATGATATTGCTTACCTGTAGCAATGGGGTCTCCTGGTATTTATAGATATAGGTAGGGCGGATCGTGTTCGTCAATCTCGGTATGATCTACTCAATCAAGCGGATATTGCAATCGTAGAGATACTCTACAATCTTTAAATCATGTAGTGCATCGTGTCTTAATGGAGCGTATCCCTAGGCATGATCTTTGGCCACGTTTACATTAGGACTGGTTTCTCAGCTCAATACTCAAAATGTATCCTCACCGAGCTCGGACTTCGTCCTATCTGAGTCCGCGGTCAGCCTTCTTCGGATGAAGATGAGGATGAGGACGAGGACGAGAGCTTAGCCCAGCCAACCTTCTTTAGACGAGGATGAGGAGGAGGAGGAGGACGAGAACGAGATCTCAGTTCGTTTTGCCCGGCTTAGAGTTGCAGTACAAAGTTTTGTTCACGCTCGACATGATATTCTCCTTCCAAGGCCCTATTAACTAGTTCGGATGACTCGGGTCGACCCTGTCCAGATTTCCTCATAACAAGTATCATTATCTGGGATAAATAAGTGTAACGCCCTGAAAAGCGGAGGTCAAGCAGAAGCTCAACTCTTGAGTTCCAACGCATCACTTGTGCAACATAGATAGTGATAATTAAATGTTGTTCAGATTAGTGCATTAAACATGAGTGAGATTATACCAAAACAGCATATCATACTCCAGAAACAGTTAAATTACCTAAGGATGTCTAACTCCAGGTTGACAAAAAATCCGAAATATTACGGTAAGTTATATATTCTTTCAATACAATCTCTACACAGTATATGTGTACTCTCAGTGGTTCCCATGTTGCTTCCGTAGAAATGAATTTATGGCGAGTTTTGATATATAAAAAAGGTCTATTCTAGTAATGATCCCAGCCATTCAAGAAACTATCTACACCTAAAAATTTATTTTCTTTAGTCTTTTGCCAAGTACAAATAGCAGGATAATAAATCATTCCCAACAATTCATCTAGTTGACCTGACTTTGGATGGGTAGTTTTTTCCAAATATTCAAACATCTAATCCATTCATCTGAAAGGGGGCATTCAAAGTCATGGTGCAAGATGAAGAAAATCAACGGCCAATCATTCATCAAGGAAACTTGGAGAAATGTGATAAACAGAAATTATCTAATTAGTGTGATTTTTGAAACATGAGACACCCACAGTAGAGCCCGCTGGGTGGACGGCTCTGATTGACACATATTGCTGTAGGCTGTACGGTGTAGAGATGGTTCTTCAAGATTCACCCTATGATCTCACCTTACAACTTATCCTTGCCCACTGAATAATTCCTAAAATACTAAATATAAATGTGGACAAATTGAGTTACAGAATGGGCCAGTTAATTCAACAGCTTGGATCATTAAACGGAGGAATGCGGGATACTTGGTCACACTTGGATTCTCTTTGTTTTTTTTTTTGGTTAGCTTGTTAGTACATCCCACTGTCAGTTCACACTTGGATTCTCATTTGCAGCAACTGGGGCCCATGATTTGGAAATCCACGCCATTGATCTATTGCCCCATGGACGGATGTGTCAAAAATCTCGTAGACTGATGGTTTCCAGTCACCGTATTTTTCTGGACATGATATGGATTACCGAACAAACTGTGGGCCCTTGTGAGAAGTGAAAAACCCAGGGTGCAGTGCAAAGCCTTGAATAGAGGACCATACTACATTTCGTTTTCTAATACGAGAAGAATTTTTTTTTGGGTGTATGGGGCTATCCAAAGTGGCGCCCATCTTATCAACGGTTTGGATTATTTAACTGTAGGATCCACTGGAACAAACTGATACCAGAATCGTTCTGCATTAGCTTTATCCTTTACGAAGTAGGGTCCGGTGCTGCCAGTGCCAGGCAAGAAACACGTGATCGAGGTAGAAGGTTGGAAGCGTATAAGGTGCGGCCCCAGCATTACTCAAGGTGGTGCAGCTCTGACAGTGGGACTCACCTTGATGTATGTGTGGTCTATCCATGCTGTCCATCCGTTTTTCCAGCTTATAATATTGTATGATTCCAAAAACGAAGTAGATACAAATCTTAAGTAGGCCACACTATAAGAACTAGTGGTGATTTAACTCTTACCATTAAAATTTTTCTAGAGCCCACGGTAATGTAGGCGCGGATTAAATACTGACAGGTTGAGCAGCAAGTCAGCTACTAAAGTGACGTGACCAAATTTTGTGAGCACCACTGTGATATATGTGTTGTATCCACACTATTCATACATTTTGAGATATTATTTTAAGGCATATGCTATGTAATGGACTCGCATTATAAAACAGTAAGAAGAGTGATTCTCACCTTGAAATTTTCCTAAAGCCTATCATAATGTTTATTTGAAATCCAACCAATTTAAAAGTTTTAAAAAAACATATGAAATAAGTGAAAACATAAATATTAGCTTGATCTAAAACTTTTGTAACCTTTGAAAGTTTTTAATGGTAAGGTGTCATTGTCTCCATTATTTTCTGTGCTACGGCTCATTAGAGCTTTATATTTAACTCACTCTTTGGATATTGTCCTAAAATGAAGTCTCTGAATGGATGAAAGGTATGAATACAAAACATACATTATGGTAGTAGAACCGAGCTTGGTGACGTTACTTCAGTAGCCAATCTTGCTACTCAACCCGTAAGTAGCTAATCCCCTTACTTGCCATCCAACCTTTTAATAAGGCCGTACAGTTCTATGGAAAGAATGTCAGCATATATGAAACTTTTGTAGTCCATGGTAGATATTTAATGATTAATTGCTACCGTTTCCTGTAGTCCTGTCCACATGAGACTTAGATCTGCTCCGTTTTTGGGTTCATGAACTTAAATTAATCTGGAAAAACGAATGGACGGCGAAGATATAATACACATGCATCAAGTTGGGCCCACGGCGAGGGCCGCACCGTGTTGGGTGAGGCAGGGGCCGCACCTAATCTGCTCCCGAATAGGGCGCACCAACTCATCCACACATAGTTGGCATTTGTGTAGGCCAACTTCGGACCGTCCAATTTCTGAGACCCGTTATGATTGGATGATTTGACAATCTGACTTCGTCCGTTGAGTTTGGATGGGCATTTTCTTTTATAGCCATCCATTTTGCCGTTCATTAAGTGGATGGTCAAGATAATTCCATTTATAATTTTTGGACCACTTCTCTCTCCACATTAGAACGCACGATCTGCGCGATCCAGTAGATGTTTGTTGCTTCACTTTGCATGAATACAGCTTTTTCCGTACGTGCCAATAGCCAAGTGTGCAAGATCAGGGATGTTCAGCAGGTGGGCCTGTATTCCTTCCACCGTATATCTGGGCAGTATGGTCACTCAGTGGGCCACATGTTTACATTGGATGGGAAATGTTGTGGGTCAAATTTTCTTGAGCATCCATTTTCTCGTGCGTAGTGGCCCACCGGAATCATCTGGACAACCCTTTCCGCAGCTTAAAACACCCCTGTGGGACCCACCATGCTGTATATATAACATCCACTCCGTTGTTCAGATTCTATCCTCGATTCTAAGCTTCTGATAAAAATTTCATTCGGGTCCACAGCTTATATGGGCTACACCATGGGGAAAATGGTGACTGGATACCAACCATAGGTTTGTGTGTGGGCCCACAATGTCTTAGATATTTCATCAAATCCGTTAACCACTGTAAATCACCGGTATGAAGCGAATTAACTAAATCAGATCGTTTTCAAGCACTCATGCGGCCACACCACGTGAACTTAGAGGTTTTACATTTTTGCCGTTATTGTCGCTGGGACGTTCTATATGAATGATATTTTTTATACGGTTCAAATATGGGCTATCACCTGATGGACTGAGTGGATTTACATATATAACATCCTGGTGGGCCCCGCCAAAGCTTGGGTGTTTTATGCGGATTGAGATTGGTTACTCCCCCGCCACCCGCCAATGGCTGATGGTCGGTGCTCGGTGGGCCCTACCATGATGTATGTGTTTCATCCATTGTATTTATCCATTTTTCCATATCATTTTATGGTAGGAGACAAAAAATGAGATATATAAAAGTTTCAAATGGACCACAGTGTTGAATGAACGTCAATCATTAAAAACTTTTTGGGGCCATAAAAGTTTTGGATCAAGCTGATCTTTGGTTTTTCCCTTCATCTAAGTCTGTATGACCTAATAAACAGGTTGGATGTCAAATAAACGGTGCAGTGGTCCTTAGGAGGATTTTAATGGTAGATCTCCAATCACTATTGTTCTCCTGTGATGTGGTCCACCTGAGATTTATATCCCTCTTATTTTCTTTTGTATCAAAGTTTAAAGTTACCTGTAAAAATGGATGAATGGAATGAATGAAACACATACATCATGATGGGGCCCACAGAGCACTAGGAAGTTCCTACGTTGGAACCAGGTGAGCCCACTTGATGTTTGTGAGAAATCCTTCCCATCCATCCGTTTTGTGAGTTCATTTTACGACATGATGCTAAAATTAAATAATATCCAAAGCTCAAGTTTGCAGAAAACTTGATAATTGAACGTCCATATTTGAAATATTCATGGGCTAGAAAGTTTTGAATCATGCTAATATTTGTGATTTCAGTTCATTCCGGTTGGCATAAAGTTATTAACGGTATTGATGGCATGTAAATATCATTGTCGAACCTAGGTAAGTTTCAATGGTAAGAATTTTCATAACCACAATTTTCTTTTAGTACGGCCTACTTGGGCTTTGGATACGGTTCATTTTTGACCTCGTATCCAAAAATGAACTCACAAAACCGATGGAAGGGAAGTATTTCTCACAAACATCACAGTGGATGCACTTGAGTTCCGAGTGCAGGAACTTCTTGCGAGAGGCTTTAGCAGAAAATCTGTCCATTTTATGCACTGCAGCACTGACCATGGAACTTAGGAAGTAGCGTCGTAGCGCCTGCAGATGGAAGTTCTGGATCCCAGATACCCTTGCCACCTTGGGTTGTTACAGGCACGAATTAGGTGAGTCTGCAGTTACAGCTTAGTGGGTGAGTCCCACTGGGTCCACTTCGATGTATGTGTGTCTATCCGTTTTTAAAGCTCATTTTAATAGATGGGCTAAAAAAAATGAAGCAAATTCAAAACTCAGGTGGACCACAATACAAGAAATAGTGGTTATTGACCGTTAAAAACTTTTTATAGCCAACAAAAGTTTGGGATGAAGCTTATATTTGGATGTTCCTTTCATCTAGTTCTGTGTGACCTAATTAAGAGTTTGGATGGGAAATAAACATTAGTATGCCCCAAAAAGCTTTTAATGGTGGGTGTTAAATCAACACGGTTCCTGTGGTGTGGTCCACCTAAGATTTGTATCTGTTTTGTTTTTTGGGATCCTGCCATAAAATGACCCTGCGGAACGGATAAACAGCATGGGTATACGGCATATACGTCGAGGTGGGGCCATGGTCAAGGACTCACCCACCAAGTTGTTCGTGCGGACTCCCCTGATCTGCAGCCGGGCTATCACCAGCTTTCTAGGTACGCATGCCCACATGTGCCAACCGGGGCACGTGTGAGGAGATCTTTAGTGATGTAAAGTGCGTGAGTAGACCCTCAAGGTTTGCTAGGATGCATCTGAACGTATTAAAAAATTTTAAAATTATGTATGGTGAGAGCGTAGCCTTTGAATTAGGGACATTTTCACGATGTAGACCCTTTTTACCGCGATCACACCTTTTATGGTAGATAGACTGAAAATATCTTAAATGAGTTCTTTCACCTTTTGATATTTCAGCTCTTTTAATTCTTTTCATTCACAGATAGTGACCGGCACATTCACCTCTCTTTCATTTGAAGGATTGAAATTATTTAATTTGGTATTTATCATAATTTTTTTTTAAAAAAAAATCTCTCATTTGAGAGAAAACCAACATCTATAATATTTAAAATAATCCAAATTCAATGTTTAAATTTTGGACGTATTGTATCCTTATGAATCAAAATGTATTCTAGCAAATCTCAGTACTCCAGTAAATCTTGAACCCGTGGGAGCATGACACATGCTGTAAAATGTATGTGAGTCATTGAACGGTTGAATTGTGACACACCTGCCCACCTCGAATACCCATACAAGATCCTGGCGGTTCATTAAGTGGGCAGCCTAAAAAATGGTCTCTTAGATGAATCAAGATAGTCCCATCATCAAGCAGCCATAATCCCATATTTATTATACGTGCGGTCCTTGAATGATCGAAAATGCTTATATTTATTTAGAAAGAGGTTATCTTCGCATTGTTGTTATAACAAATGTCTTAAATCCGTTCGAGATGCTCGAGCAGTCAAGAGACTGGCTTGACTAGTCAAAGGTTCCTTTGACTGATTGAAGCCCATTTGACTTGAAGTCCAACAACAATGTATTTAGGATTTCTAGGACGCTCGACCGGTTAAAAGAGGTCCTTCGACCAATCGAAGTCCTAGATCGACTAGTCGAAGGTTACGCAGACTGCGTGTGGACTGCGTAAATTTGAGGCGGTTTCCAAACTGTTCGAAAGTCGGTGCGAAAGTGTGATTTCTTAAACTATAAATAGAAGTCCTTAGGGTCATTCTAAAGTATGTTAAGGTTTTCTAAATGTATTTTAAGGGTTTCTATAATGGGTTATAGGGTTTCAAATGGTATAGCAAGGATGAGATTTGAGGTTGTTCAAATTGAGGAAGTCTTTTTTTCTTTGTAATTTATGCTTTCATAATGGATTTTTGTCGCTTCATGCTATGGTTTTTTCCCGAAATGATTTTTCACGTTAAATCTTTGTATTCTCTTATGATAGCTTGGTGCTCTTGGATTACTATCCTAGATCCGTATGTGTGATTCCACAGCACAAATCTCAACAAGTGGTATCGAAACAATTGTTGGGGCACATATCTGAATTTGAGGGATAAATAGTAATGGTAAGCACTAGTTATGATATTGAAAAGTACTCAGGGAAAAATAAGTTTGAGTTGTAGATGATCAAGATGATCGGTTCCCTAATCAAGTAAGGCGAATATAGTGCTCTTGATGAGTAAAAGTCTATCATGACCGATGATGATTGGAATATTCTTGATAAAAAAGTCTTATCTTCGATCAATCTATATTTCACGGATGAGGTTTTCTACAATGTCATGAGGGAGAAAACTGCGGCTAAGTCGTGGGCGAAGTTAGAGGATGTCTATGCGAAAAAATCCTCTGAAAATCACATACACTTGAAGTGGCAGTGGTATAACTCTAAGATGACAGAGGGAGGAGATAACTTTAATAAATTGTTTTATAAAATGCCAGATATGAAAAAAATAATGAAAGATGAAAAATAAGCATGTATGTTGTTGAATTCTCTTCCGGCGTCATATGAGTCATTCAAAGACACAATGTGCACAAGGAATAAAACTCTGAGTGTCGACACCGTTATCTCGACCCTTAAAGGAAAGGCCATGAAAAAGCTTAACGATGACATGAAGACATCTTTTTATGCACTAGGTACGAGGGACAAGAATTCTGAGCAAGCTATGGGATCTTTAAGGTCAAAATATAGGTCCATGGGCAAAAGCAAAGGTAGGTTAAAATATTATAATTATGGGATGGGAGGACATGTAAAAAAAGATTGTACAAATCTTAAATCTAAGAGAGAAGATTCTGAAGCTTCATACCGGGATCCTAACACTGTCATGTCGGATGGATCGAGTGGATGTGATGGTGATGTCTTGTACGTGTCTACGATCAAACACTTTTACGATGATCGTAAGGGCGAGTGAATTATAGACACAGGGGTATCCTTTCACATGATTCTATATCGGAGTTGTTTCGCCAACTACAGGGAGTGCTATGGTGGACAGGTGTTTTATGGGAAATGATATTGCCTGTAATGTTGTAGCTGTTGGTACAGTGCGTTTCAAAATATTTTATGGGGTGGAGTGCACCTTTATTGATGTCAAGCACATTCTTGATTTGAAGAAGAATCTGATTTCTCTTGGTGTACTTGAGGCGATGAGATGCAAGTTCACAAGTATTAACGATGCTCTTAAAGTATCTAAGGGGGCACAAGTAATCATAAAAGTGCAGTGACTCGGTTATCTTTACAGGTTGATCGGGAGCACTTCAAATCGTGGAGCTACAGTAGCAGTAGCGGATTCCACCTTTGCACGTGTATAGCATGCTGGGCATGACCACATAAGTAGGCAGGGCATGAAGGATGTGATGCACGGACAAAGATACATGGTAGGAGGAGTAATTACCTATGAGAAGAATCACACAAAATAATCGTAGGATACTGGCGAGATACATAAATGACTTCAATATTATATACGCTCTCGTTACAAGTGAGAGGAATCCGTCTACTATTCAGGTGGCTCTTTATGAGCTTGGTGCTGAGAAGTGGAAGGTAACTATAGGCGATGTGATGGACTCGTTGTACCAGACCGACACATGAGAGTTGGTGGAGCTTCCAGTGAGTAAAAAAGCGGTTGGATATAGGTGGATATTCAAAAGGATACAACATAGATACAGAGCGAGGCTGATAGCGAAGGATTTTGCTCAGAGAGAATGGATCGACTCCTCAGAGATATTCGCACTGACAATATAGCACGTGTCTATTAAATCCGTGATTGACACTGGTTGCCCAATGCGATCTCGAGATGAAAGGATAGATGTGAAGTCTGCACTTTTGTATGAGAAATTGGAAGAGAAGATTTACATGAAGCAACCAGAGCGTTTCAAAGTTAAATGAGCTGAGAAAAAAAGTCTGCAGGAGATCGTTGCATGACTTGTCGCCTAGGTAGTGGTATGGTGACATGTAGATCATTAATTACGACTTGTCTGAAATTAATGTACTAAAGACTCGGTTAAGTGAGACATTCATGATGAAGGATCGATGGGATACAAAGATGGTTTTTGGCATTGAGACTAAAAGAGGAGCAGACTTTAGTTATCTCAGGCAGAATACCTTGGGTAGGTATTGATCAAGTATGTGATGGACCGGGTAAAGCCGGTGAGCGTTCTTTACGTGTTTCTCCTCAAGTGTTCTGTAGGACATGTCCTAAAACAAAAGAGGAAAAACAGGATATGTCCCGTGAGCCTTATTCGAATGCGGTTGAAGTGCATGCCATTATCTGTATTAGACCGGTTATTTCACAGGCAATCAGTGTTACGAATAAATACCCCATTAAACAACATTGGATGGCGGTGAGATGGTTACTTCGATACATTCGAGGTACAGTCTACATCTTATTTTTAAGAAAACAGGATGAAAGGTGGTTGGCCATATGGATTTAGATCCAGCAGACATGCTTATCAAGGTCATTCGTATAGAGAAGTTTAAGTCCTGTGAAAACTTCTCTGGGCTTGGCGATGACATAAAAGAATGGCGGGGCGTGCATGAGAAGTTACGATGTGGTGCAGAGATAAGAGAAGAAGTAAAAAAACTACATGTTTAAATATTAAAGACATGGTGAAGATTGTTGTTATAATAAATGTCTTAAATCTGTCTGAGATGTTCGACTAGTCGAAGGTTCCTTCAAATGGTCGAAGCCAGTTCAAATTGAAGTTTAGCAACGATGTATTTACAATTTCTGAGACGCTCGATCAATCGAGAGTCAAGCTCGACCAGTCGAAGCCCTGGCTCGACTAGTTGAAGCTCACGCAGACTGCGCGCGGATTGCGTAAATTTGAAGCGATTTTCGGACTGTTCCAAGGTCGGTGCGAAAGTATGGTTTTCTAAACTATAAATACAAGTCCCTAAGGACATTTTAAAGTATGTTAAGGCTTTCTAAAGGTATTCAAAGGGTTTTTAGAACGGGTTATAGGGTTTCAAAGGGTGTAGCAATGGTGAGATTCGAGGTTGTTCAAATCAGATAAGTTATTTACTTTTTATAATTTATGCTTTCATAGTGGATTTATTTTGCTTTGTGCTGTGATTTTTTTCCGAAAGCGTTTTTCACGTAAAATTTTTGTGTTCTCTTGTGATATTTTCGTGCTCTTGGAATGCTATCCTAAATCCATATCTGTGTGATTTCGCAGCACAAATCCTAACATGCATTTCATATTGCTCTCATCTATTACATGGGTTGGATATTCTATGGCACCAACCATTACGCAATTTAATGTTTCAATCTCTTAATGTGAAGAGTGGTCCACTACCATTTCTCCAACAAATAGTTATAAGAGTATTGAAATAAAATTGTAGTCAGCCAAGCCAACCAATTAGGCTGAATAAATCCTCCGATCGTGAGAATCAATTCAAAAGGTCATCGGCCCTAACCATTCATAAAATTGGATTGAACACAAGACATTGGTCATTTAATAAATTCAACATATGCAATCAATAAATCAATAATATCAAATAATATAGATGGCATGTATCATCCATGGTGTGAAATATTAATTTAACAGTCCATGTTATGAGTTGGAATATACCAGCCAGCCGAAATTGGAATTTCATTTGAGGTAATCCGCGGACTACAGAGCGGTTTTCCCAGTTAAGGCTATTTAACGCCGGAAAATGAGACCAAAAGCTCCACTCGTTTACACACTCCTCTTTCCATTTTTGAGAGGGTGCGCATGTTAAGAAAGAAAACATACACCCTACCGTCTCGCTAACCCCTTTTCTCTCTGCACTTGAACAGACCTTTTGCACACCTTCTGTCTCCTCTTTCCTTCTCTTTCTATCTTCTAATAAAAAAGAGGGAGAGGGAAAGAGAGATGTCAGGATTATATAATCACAACTTCTCACCAGCGAGAGCGGTTTCTCCCCAGATTAGAAACGCGCCAGACATGGACAGGTATTTCACCCCTTTCCCCTAAAAAAGAAAAAAGAAAAAGAAAAAAAAATCAGATTTTTGTTGATTTTTTGAACTTTTTAGTTTTTTTTTTTTAAATTTTAAATTTTAAATTTTTTTTTTAAATTTTTTAAATTTTTTATGGAACTTTGGCTGATTTATTTATTTATGTTCTGGGGTTTTCTTTTCTGGTTTTAGTCAGTAGGCACTGAATCAAAAAGAAAAAAGAGAAAAAAGTAAAAAGATGAAAGCAAAAGAAAGCTGAGGTTTTATTTTGTTGGGATTTCTTTGATTTCCATTTTTTTCGTTTGGGGTTTTTGATTGATTTGGGTGTTTCGAAATCGGGGTTTTTTCTTGTTTTAGTTAGGCATTGGCAGAAAATGCAAAAAAATAAAAATAAATAAAGAAGATGAGAGAGAGTTTATTTTGTTGGGTGTTCTTGTTTTTCTTTTTTTCTGTTCGTTGTTGTGATTTTCATCGGTTTCTGTACTGAAAAAGGGGTATATTTTTCATTGGGTGTTTCTGAAATCTGGATTTGCTTATTTCTTGTTTTAGTCAGTACCTGACAGAGCTGTTGGCAGAACACCAGAAAATCGGCCCCTTCATGCAAGTTCTTCCAATATGCAGCCGTCTGTTAAATCAAGGTGAGTGTTATTTGTTGTCTTCTTCTTTCAAGGGAGTGCTTTGATGCATTCTTCTCAGGTTGTCTGGTCTTTGTGATGCAAACCTGAAGGGGAAAGCAAATAAATCAATAAGAAAAGAAAGAGATTGTGGAAAAGATCCAACAATCCTCTAGCCGGATGCTAGAGATCACAAATGCAAGACTGTGAGCAAGCTCAACAGTCCTCTAGTCTAGAACTAGAGATCACTCTCCCCCCTTCAATAGTTACCGTAGAAAATAAGAAAATTTCATAAAGAGAATATTAATCAGCTTGTCTTATTCCATAGGACATAGGTCCTATTTATAATCCACCTTACAATCTGTAATAAAAGATATGAAATCTAAAAATCTATGAAATAGGAAAGTATCTAAGTAACAAAGCATTCTATAATTAAGAAAATGCCTAAAATAAGAAGATACTTAGATAAGAAAATATTTAAATTTATTCCCTGCCTGAAAATAAAAATATGAAAGAAAGAGCAGACTTCCTAATTTAGAGATTTGAAAAAAAAATAGAAAGTGATGATGGCTAAAAAGGCAAAGTGGGCATTTTCTTGTGCACACGTGTGGAGCGTGCTCGCGTGAGATGCGGGCCTTTTCTTCAAATCTTGATCAATCGGCACGTGTGGCCATTTGGTTGCATCACTTTGTAGAATTGTTTGATTTTCAGGTTGGTTCTGTACACGGATTTTTGTTGGATTGCATTGCCTGATTTCAAAGTGGTGCTTTTTTTTGGTTAGAAAGCAAATGATATTTTAATGTGGTAACAAAGTATACTTGTGCAACCAAAATAATTGGACATTGAAAAGAAGCCTGTGAGTAAGCGGTGATTAAGGTTGCGTCTGTGTTGACTCACAGGTCCTGTTTTTGAACTGATCAGGCCCGTCATAGCCTGTTGGGCCTGTTCAAAATTTTAATTTTTCTTGGCCCGGGCTCGGCCCATTGCTAGCATAGTGGTGATTCAGCTTCATCTTCCCCCACTTCATGCGCTAAAATTAACTTGAATGCTGTTTAAAGTCACAAAACTGTATGAACCAACCATGAGTTTTGTGGGTGGGGATTGTATGATTCTCACCCAAGAGTATGAATAGTTTCCTCAGGCTAGCAAGTTAACACTAGTAAGTCCATGTTTTAGTGATCTAGACTGTTGTTCTGTTTGGCTCCCGCCATGATAGCCAGTGCTTGACGTATCTTTCCAATGGGACAATACTAGCCATCCAATAGATAGCTTGCAAATAGATGGTAAGTTAAAAATACAAATATGGTCACATTCAACAGAAATGGTTGATGACTGGAGGGCTAAGATCTTCTAATCTGATATATTCTGGTTCATTGGCTGTCCTTGGTGGGGCCATCAGATCAACAGTTTGGATCACCAATTTTTAGTTGCGCAAACTCGAGAAGGTCTGAGGATTGTATGAATTGGCCTAGGATGATATGATTTCTTTCATCACAGCCCATAGGATTCAAGTCGAACTGTGGATTTTTTTTTTTTCCCTTTGGATTTGAATTCAATTGCTTGTCTCGGGGTTTTAACAATGTTATTACAATTGGAAAAAAAGAACCAAGAGGAAACTTTTTCTCATTTAAACAGATTGGGGCTGGACATCATATATATATGCATGGTGTATAATAGAGATGTAGAATGGCCAAAAATATCCTAGTCCAATTAAAAAGAGACTAAAATGAAATAATCTAGAGAAATAAAAGAAAAGCAAAAGCAAAAGCAAAGAGATTATGTTTTTCCTTTAGAATAGTAGGTCGTTGTATTGTTTCCAATAAAAAAGATGGTTAGATTGTCACAGCAGTGTGTATTTTTAGGCTATTGCTGTCCCATAATAAGGCCCGTGTTTTGGACTATCAAGAATAACGTACATGTGCACCACATGTACAAATAAAATGGATGGATCACCGCCATTTGAGTACTGTGGCAAACACATTGTAGTCTTCCTCTTCCATTTCAAGGAAATAGTAATATACTATGGGATTCACATCCCTTCTAAATGTGTATATGCCATTGGTACATCCAACATGATTTTAGTGAAACTTGACATTTGGAGAGCAAGGATACAATTATACGTGGATAATTTTCTTTATCTAGCGGGTAGCCATGCATAACTTCAACACTCAAAATCTCTCAAGATCTCAAAAAACCTCTAAAAGCCAGGGTTTAGTTACCTCAATTCTCATCATTGTAAATATGTGAATTTTCCTTGTTCTAGTTGAAGTACCTGCATTATATTTGCATGCTTCAAGTATTCTGGTCCTCAATGGATCATTTTTTACTGCTATGGGCAAAAGTTTAATGGATCATTTTTTTATTGGTATGAGCAAAAGTTTAGTTTGCACTTGGTGCGTTGAACGTAGATCTTGCTCTCCATATTGATCCACCCCTTGTGCCATCTAACGAAACCTCTGTGGAAGATAAGACACTCTATTAGTGGTGGGAGAGGTCAAATCGGCTAAGTTTAATGTTTATAAAGATGACCATTGCAAATAATATTAGAATGTCTGTGGTGGGATCCTCTAGAGTGAAGACATAGCTCAAATTTATCGAGTGTTTCTGCAATGCTGATAAATCATTGGTAGGCACACTAATGGCCCTTCTTACTACTAACCTCAAATATGATGGAATATGTGGTATTCATGGATGCATCCCAGAAATGACAAACATTGCCGCCAAAATAAAATCACTGGATACGAAAGTGGAAGATTCCTTCCTTTTATAGTTTATCCAATCCTCTCTTGTCCTGACCTCTCTACTCATACAATTGGTCCATCCAACATGCATTATAATACCTAGAAGGGATATATGGATTATTATCAGTGAGCTGACCAACATGTGCTTACAAGAGGAGGCAAGATTGAAACAATAAGGACAACTGTCTGTTCATATGGTAGCTCAAGAGTCTAAAAATAGAAAGAAAAATCATGAGAAAGAAAAGGACTTTCGCTTACAAGCGAAGAATAAGAGAAATGGAGGTACAAAGTGTTACTTTTCTAAAAAGAAGGGACACAAAGAACGACTACCTGAAAAGGAAGAAATGGTTCGAAAAGATCTCTAAATATGTTTTGAAACTAATCTTATTGACGTCCCTTCTAATACTTGGTGGCTTGACTTTGGCGCTACGGTTCATTTTTTTAATTCCATGTGGGGATTCCTTTAAACTCGAAGCCCAAACAAGGCTGAGTAAACTATCATCATGGGAAATGGAATAAAGGGTAGAATGGAAGTTGTAGGGACCTACTGTTTAGTTATAAGCACTAGATATCAATTATATTCTGTTGATACTTTTTGATGGAACTTAATTTCACTTCCCAAACATGATACATAAGGTTATACTTTTAGATTTGGTAACGATAAATTCAATATGTTTAGGTATGGCCATTGTGTTCGAAATATCGGTATCGTGTTACGTATTGCATCCTTGGGATACAAATACGTATCGGTTATCACACGGGATATATCGTTTGTATCGGATAATTTATCATACCTTTTGGGAAACATGGGAAACATTGGGAAAATGGTTGAATTTTTCAATGAAACTTAAAGGATTGTTAAAAAAGACTTTAATACACACTTTTAAATCATAACATCTTAAAAAAGAAGTGCATATGATATGTTTCTTTTGTATAGGGTCCTAAGCTAAGCGTTGTCTGATTGAACTAATACAGCTATATTCAAATTGAATGCATAACATTTAGAGTGCATGTGATGATCTTTTCATCAAATGCTCCTAGATACTTAGAAATTAGTATCAATTAACAGCTGGTTGAAGGAAAATATTGAATTTTTTTTTAATATTTTAATAATTTTTAATTAAAAATGATTTCGATCTTTCGAAAATTGACATGGACTTAACAAATCAATAGATCAACCCTCATACATGCTTGATTTCATGTTTAGAGTGCAGCATTGCGAGTAATTTGAGAGAAACTGGGGAAATTTCGAATTTTCCTCAATGTTCCTCAAATCGAACCACCTACACACAAAATTTGAAATTAGAGTGTATGTGATGGTCATTTCATCAAATACTCCTAAATACTTTGAAATTAGTTTCAATTGACAGCTGATTGAAGGAATATTTTGGAAAAAAATGGAGAACATGAAGAACCAATGGATATCGAAATCAAAGCTCCGACTCCATGATTTTTTATGTAAAACATGAAGAACCAATGGATTTGTAACAGTTTGACACAAATTTAACATGATTTCAAAAAAAGAAAAAAAGAAAAAAAAAGAGGATCGAAAATTGAAAAATGATCACAAGATAGAACATGTGGAATATATCAACACTACCTGTGCGTTTTGTATTGCACAAGTGGGATACAAAATATATCATGGGATATATCGGCTGATATCGTCGATATTTAAAACATTGGTGTTGGATTTGTTGATTGGTGTGATGGTTGGTATATAAGCTAAATATAAACCCCCTGTTTGCTCAGTCCCTCATCACCAAGCATGTGAATAGTGGAATGAAACGTGTCTGGGACATATTTCCAAAGAAAGAATGGGGAGGTTAGTGAAGCACAAGATTTTTGAATCTCCGGACTTCACTAATTTCAATGTTTGTGGACTGCATTAAAGAAATGCAAACCCAAACACACAAAGAAGGGTGCTATAAGGAGTTCAAGACTTCTTAGATAGTAGGAAGTCTACCTCAGGCTTGGTGCTTTTACTATAGTTGGTAGAACAATCTCTTGGAAACGCGTAAAGCAAACGATTACAACTGCTTCAATTAGTTCATGGCATGTTTCGAGGCTATGAGCCATAGTATGTGGCTGCAAAAGTTTGTCTTAAGATTTGGCGTGGTCAACTCTATTGCCAAATCGCTGAGAATTTATTGTGCTAATACCACAACAGTTTTCTTCTCTTTTAACGACAAGTACTATAGTGGTGCCAAGCACATGGAGGTCAAGTAATAAGTCGTAAAGAGAAGGTTCAAAATCATCAAGTGTCCATTGATTACATTAAGACAAAGCTCATGATTGTAGATCCCTTAACAACAAGATTGGGGCCAAAGTCCCTATAGGGAGCATGGGTTTTACGAGTTGCTTTTGATGTGTTTTCATTGTAGCGACTTCCAATATATCATTAGTGAATGATTGTATTTCTTTGTTGTTTCCATATGTGCAGACACGTATGGGTATGAACAATTTATTAATAGGAAAAACCTTTGCTAAAAGCATTTTAGTGGGCATTATGTGTAAATAGGCATTGATGTGATTATCCAATGATTTCCTTGATTAGAGAATGAGTTAGGTGAGGTTGCTAGTGTTGTAATGCATGGAAGGGAGTATATCGAGATTGATATACAATTGTCATGATTTGCATTAGTAGTTTCATTTAATGAGATATTATGATTGATTTGTCACTTTGAATTTTGATTGGGATGTTTTCAAAAGCTTGATCACGTAAAAAGTTTCTTTTGAGATCAAGCCCATGATGAGTCATTTTCAAAATTCAATTTGTTTTGAATTAAATGGTATTAAAACTATAGTGTTTAGCATATGGGCCAAGTGGGAGAATGTTGGAATCATATCGGTGTGGCCCACATGCTCATACTTATTATGTTGTTTCTCCCCATTTCTAACACATGGGCATTGCATCTAACTCCCATTGGTTTCACGATCCTTTAATGGCTAACACTAATGAAATGAGTAGGTTATAAGCTTCTTTTTTTTTTTTTTAATTTTAATTTTAATTTTAATTTTAAATAGAAAGGAAACCAAGGCCTATAAATTATAGAGGACCTTGGCCCTCTCTACCAAGCTTAACATCGTGTGAGGCTTCTCATCTGTTGTTTGGGGGAGAAGGTGAACCAAGAGTGATCCACATTGTTGAATGTACAGGTCGCCTATCAAGACCATTCATCTTTAAGACCGATCATACTTAAGAGCTTGTTTGATTTTCAATTTACAAGGTAAATACATGGTAAAGTAGGCATCATCATTATTTACACTTGTAATTACAACTCTTGTCCTAAAGCTGATGTTGACAAGTGTGATGTTTTGGCGCAAAAAAGTGGTGGGAAACAAGGTGTTCGGTATTGGTATTGGTGGGCGTAATGGTGCCCACCGTTACTGATACGGATATGCCCCGTATTGGCTGATATGGGGTGTGTAACGGTGCAAATTTTTTTTGGTCAAAAAATTATGGAAAAATATCCATTAAATCCGGAATATTCTAAATATTCCAAATATGCATTCATTTATAATTTGGAACATGTTTATGGTGGTGTAACGGTCCACTCTTTGGTGAGAATGCTATATCGGGTTGTCTGATGGATTTATGAACCTGACAACCTAGAATTAATTGCAAACCTTTTATATTTAGTTTTTTTAACTATATAATATCTATATAAAATTACTATAATAAATGTAATACCAAAACATCTTATATTTTCAAGTTTTCCTTTTATTTATAGTGCTAGCGCATTGCATACTTTGTGACTCACATGCATTTTATTTCAATATATGGAGGGACTTTTGCATCCTATTATGTAATTTATATACCTAATAATTTAATATCATTTCCCCTCATAAATCTTTTAAAAAATTAAAAATAAATTGAGGTAAATAGTGTTGTCGATTCGGAGCTGGTTTGGGGACCATTTGATGCCCCAAACTAGCCTCAAATTAATGCAATCTATTGGCACTTATTCCACTAATGGATTGGTGGACATTTATTAGACAGTGAAAAATGAAAAATATCAAATGGTCCTATTTCAAAAAACAAGTGTATGTAAACTAATGGTGAAAATTGTAGGAGTTATTTAATTTTGGGATTTTGACTTGGCAACAATGGTCCCAAAATTTAATTGGTTAATTTTGAGTTGATATATACGTCATGTATAAATTTTTAGGGCCATGTACTGGGGTCCACTCGATTATGTATTATATATCCATGTCATCCATCCATTTTGGCAACTCATTTAAGGGCATTGGAAAAAAATAAGGTAAATTCAGATCTCAGGTGGACCACTAGTGGGCTAGGCGGGTCACCTCGATGTATTTGTATATCAATGCCATCAATATGTTTTGCCAACTCATTTTAAGGCATGGTCCAAAATTTCAGGTAGATCTAAATCTTCGGCGGACCACTAGTGAGTATCGTGGGGCCCACCTCAATGCATTTGTTGTATATCCATGTGGTCCATCCTTTTTTGCCAACTTATTTTAGGGCATGGTCCAAAAAATGAGGCTAATCCAAATCTTAGGTGAACTACAAAATAAGGATTTAATTCCCACCATTAAAAATTTGTTATGACTTTTTTTTTTTTATCATGCTATTATTTCTATTCCCCCTTCATCGAGGTGAAAGTCTCTGTGAGCTTATGAACAAGTTCAATGGAAAATAAACATTATAGTGGATGGCATGGATATACTTCACATAAATCAAGGTGGGGCCCACGTAACAAAACAAGTGTACACCGCAGGTCCACAGAACATTTTAAAAATGAAATTTGAACACAGCCACGCAGTCCATTTGTTTTTCAAGAACAAAATGAAAAGAAGAGAGGGAAACTGAAAAGAAAAGAGGGAAAGAAGAGAGAGAGAGAGAGAGAGAGAGAGAGAGAGAGAGAGAGAGAGGGAGAGAAGAAGAAGGCCCGCAAGAACTGCTGCCGCCGCAGCCGGCCCGTGAAGAAGAAGAGGAAGAAGAAGAAGGAGAAGAAGAAGAAAAAAAGAAAGAAAGAAAAAGGTAATTATTTTTTTTTTTTTTCAATATTTTTTTTTCCTCCATTTTCTTTAGGCCCCGTAATAGCTTTTACGGGCACAAAAAAGAGGGGGTGGCCGTTACGACCCCGTAACGCGTAACGGTCACGACCGTTACCGTTACGTATCGGTTGTTACGGCTGATACATAACCGTTTTTGAACACCTTGGCGGGAAAGGATTTTGGGCGCGAAAACAGTGAGCCCATCATGATGTATATATCATATCCATGCCATCCATCCGTTCCGCCAGCCCATTTTAGGGCATGAGCCCAAAGATGAGGCAGATCCAAAGCTCAAGTGAACCACACCACAATAAATAGTGGGTATTGAGCGCTTACTGTTAACTTCTTGGGGGCCACAAGTTTTGAATCAAGCTGATTTTTATGTTTTCCCTTTATCCATGTCCGTATGACCTTATGAACATGTTGGATGACAAATAAACATCAGTGTGTGCCATAGGAAGGTTTTAGCTTTCAATGGTTAAGGTTCATCAAGACCATTGTTTCATGTGGTGTGGTCCACTTGAGCTTTGGATTTGCCTCATTTTTGGAATCATGCCCTCAAATGAGCTTATGGAATGGATGGACAGCATGGATATGACATATTCATCATGGTGGGCCTTGTGCGTGTAGAAACACATGGAAGCTACATGAGATTTACGTGGTTTTCGAAACAACAAATCCTCAACCAAACAATGTTAACAAGTAATAATAGTCCGTTGGCAAGCATTTACCGTGTAATTGGAAAAATCAAACATGCCCTAAGCGTTGTTGTGTGCGTCGTCGAATCACATGGTCAAGATAATAGATCTACGATATTGTGCTTTCTATTTGATAAACTTGTTTGCATACGTGTTTCACGATCCTAGATCTAGAACTGTACTATTGATTGAGTTTCGATTATGGTTTACAACCTCTACTTGATTGCATCTTCCTTGTACTTCGTGTTCGATTCTTCTAGCTTCTTCTTCACATCTACATGCATTGCCATTATCCTCTCAGCCATGTTTTCTGCAGCTATTATGCTCATTCCTGGCATCTTTGGTAGCAGCACCAAATCTAGTATATGCTTAGGAACACGACCACACACACTCTAAAAAGGAGGCTTGCTTGTAGACCTATTTGTCATGTTGTTGAAGGTGAACTCTACTTGAGCAAGAGAAAAGTCCAATTTCTTGAGCTTATCACTAGAGAGACATTGTATGATGTTCCCTAGTGTCCTGTTCACCACTTCCGTCTGTCCGTCCTGTTGTACTATAATGACATATCGAACTGCCTCTACAAACTCCTCCATAAGTGACCAAGAAATTTAGTGTCACAATCTCAAGCAATCGTCTTGGGCACCCCATGCAACCATATGACCCATTGAAGAAAAGGTTGGCTACACTGGTGGCGTGCATCGTCTTCTTGCATGAGATGAAATGTGTCTTAGAGAACATGTTAGCCACAACAAACACAAAATTCGTATCTCATTGAGTCTGCAAAAGTCCCAACACAAAGTCCATAGATCTTCCCATGGTATGCCTAATATAGGTAAGGGGGTGTAAAGTCGGTGTTTTGGGGCTGCCCCTTGGCCACTTGGCATACAAGGCATCTCTACACGAAATTTCCCACATCCTTCTTCAATTGCGACTGTCAATATCACTCTATAACGAGAGCAATGCTTTTATCACAACCCAAAGCCTCCCCCATGCAATTCCTTAATAACACACTTTTGAAAGGAGCACTTAGGAATGCACAAGCGATTCCCTTTGAAGAGGGACCCTTCTTGTATATGCAACTTTGACAGCTGCCCTGCTTGGAACTTGCCCCATTCCTTGTTGAAATCTTCATTTACAATTACAACATACAATTCAAGTAGTGGAACTCTTCAATTTCGTTGCTCAGGGTGACTAACAAAGAAGCCCTCTTGCTCGGTGCATTGACTACCTTATTCTACCAACCCAACTTGTTCTTCAACACAATTTATTTCCTGCAAGAATGATACCCATATGGTATGCATGTGATTCATGTTGTTAATGAATTTTAAGGCCTAGTGGTATGTGTCTAAATAAACTCCCCTTATACATGTATAAGGTAAATGCTTCTAATAGCGGAGAGCTTGGACCAGAACATATAGCTCCAATTCATATATAGACCACTTCTTATGTGTGTCGCTTAACCTTCACTGTAGAAGGCTATTGGCCATGCTCGTGGGACAGGACGGCTCTGATCCATACATATGAGGCAATACACTCAATAGGAGTAGTAGATAATTTTTCTTTAATTAATGCGAAGCTTTGCGTGGCCTCCTTTGTGTACCAAAATTGTTCTTTCTCGATGCATGCCATGATGGGTGCCACAATAGAAATGAAATTCCTCATGAATTGATGATAGAAAGTCACCAACCCATGGAAACTCCTGTCTTCATTGACATTCATAGGAGTAGACCAATCCCTAGTGGCCCCAACATTCTCTTCATCAACACGAATGCCCATGATAGTATGACACTCACAACATAGCTCAAAAATACTAGGTTATTAGTCATAAAGTTGCACTTTTTAAGATTTATGTAGAGCTTATTAAGGACAGTAAGCATCTCCACCAACATGTTTGTCTTCATATCAATATGTCTTCGAAATAAACGACAACGAATTGACCTATAAAAGTTTTGAGCACTTGGTTCATCAGCCTCATGAAGGTATTAGGTATGTTGGAAAGTTGAAACGACATTACTAACCATTCATACCGATTATCTTTAGTCTTAAAGGCCATCTTCCATTCATCACTTGGTCTAATCCTTTACCTAGCGATGCCCACTTCTCATATCTATTTTCAGAACACCTTCAACCCTTCTAACGTGTCCAACATATAATCCAGACATGGTATAGGGAATTTGTACCTAATGGTGATTTTATCGATAGCTCAAGTATGAACACACATATGCTAACTCCCATTCTTCTTAGGCGTTAACGTAACTCGTACAACACAAGGGCTCATACTTTTCCAGACCATGCTCTTATGAATCAACTTCACCTTACTTTGTAAGATTTCATTTTCCTTGGAGCTTAATTGTATCATTTAGTAAATTAGGCAAACTAGTACTTGGAACGAGGTCAATGGATGTTGGATGTCTCTTGTATAGGGCAATCCATTAGGGAGATCTTATGGGATAATCTCCTCGAATTCCCTCATTACAGGTGTTAATTTCTCTAAATCACAACAAGCTCTTTTTCCTCACCTTCCCCTTCACCCTTCACAACGAAGGTATACATCTTTCTCATTTCATTGGATTCTTTTATGAAATCCTTTACAAGTAAGAAGGACCACCCCTCCACTTGGAAAGTTTCAGGTTGGTTCTCCCCATCCATAGGTGCAAGGGTGCTGCGGACATCACACCATCACTTCGTATATATCAGAGATGTAGGCATCGATAGGTTACATCAACACTTTCACTTTGGCTAGGCGACTAATGGTGATCACCAGTGGTCATCGGCGAGCATTAGAACAACATGGATGACATGGATCATATTTGGAGATCATCTCACTGTTAATCGTGGTCTACATGATTGTCCATCCATTGGATCGTCTTGTGTCCCATTGTGGAGCCATCCGAAAGGTGGATTATGTTGGATCATTTTGTCAGTTAGTTCTTTTATGTTACTTGATGATATGAACATTTTAGTTTGTGATTGGACTTTTGGGCAAGGTGTCCCGTATTGGTATCGGTTAGCATAACGGTGACTTCCAAAACCGATACGGATACGGGGGCGTAACGGCGATACGGGGGCGTAACGGCCTGTAACGGTGTAAATTTTTTTTTTGCTAAAAAAATATGAATTAAATCCAGAATATTCTAAGCATTCCAAATATGCATTCATTTATAAATTGGAACATGTTTATGGGGGTGTAACGGTCCATTCTTTGGTGAAAAGCTGTATCGGACTGTCTGATTAATTTTTGAACCAGGTAACCTGAATTTGACTATAAAATTTATATATTTAATTTTCTAAATATCTAATTTATATACTTAACAATTTAATATCTTTCTCCCAATAGTTCTTTAAAAAAATGAAATTAAATTCAGGTAGATAGCGTTGCCAATTTCGGGCTGACTTGGAGGACCAATCTATGCTCCAAATTAGCCTCAAATTCATGCAATTTATTGTCATTATTCCACTTATGTATTGGTGGACATTTATTGGACAGTGAATCATGAAAAAAAAATCAAAAGGCCCCATTTTAAAGAATAAAAGTATACAAAATAATAATTAAAATTATTCAAATAATTTGATTTTGGCATTGTGAGTTAGCAATTGCAGTTTATAATTTAATTGGTAAATTTTAAATTAATGTTTCGTATACAATTTTTTAAGGGCCCAAATTAGGTGAGACTTGGATCGGGAAGTGTAGCACACATGTTAAAGTTTTTTGGGCCCCACCCATGATGAATGTGTTATATCTAAACCGTCCATTCATTTGACGAGATTGTCTTAAGGCTTGACACGAAAAATAATACAGATCTAATTATCAAGTGGACCACACTGCAAAAAGTAGCAGGGGATTGAACGTCTACCATTGAAAACTTTTTTGGGATCACAGAACTTTAGATCAATAAGAAATTTGTTTTTCCTCTTCATTCAGGTCTTTTTGACTTTATGAACAGATGGGATGGAAAGTAAATGTTACGGTGGGCCTACGAATTGTTTAACGGTGAAAATCATCATATCGCTGCTATTTTTGGTGTGGTCCAGACGATCTTTGGATATGCTTCATTTTTTAGCTAATGCTCTAAAATAATATTTAAAAATAGATGAACGGTGTAGATATAATAAATACATCACTGTGGGGCCCGTATAACTTTGATCTCCTTTGAACCGTTCGTACAACTCGGAGCTCGAGGAGTGTCAGCGCTCGTCTCAGCGCGTGACACATACTTACAGCAGCTTACGCCCGTCAAAAAAAAAAAAGAAAAAAAGAGGGGGAAACCGAAAATAAAAAAGAGGGAAAGAAGAGAAGAAAAAAAGAGGGAAAGAGGGAAAGAACAGATAGAGAGAGAGAGAGAGAGAGAGAGAGAGGAGGAGGCCGCAGCCGCAGCCGCAGCCGCAGCAGGCCGAGAAGAGGAAGAAGAAGAATAAGAAGAAGAAGAAGAAGAAAGAGAAGAAAAGGAAAAGAAAGAAAAAAGGTAAGGTTTTTTTTTTTTTTTTTTCAAGCCCGTAACAGCCGTTACGGGTCAGTATCGTTGACCAAAATTTCGGGCTGACAAAAACGGGACTCGGCCGATACGGCCCCGTATCGCGTAACAAGTACCACCGTTACCGTTACGTATTGGTCGTTACGGCCGATACGTAACCGTTTTGGGACACCCTGCTTTTGGGAGGGTAGATTAAACTTTTTACTTTTTAGGACATAATGGGTATTTTTGCTTTTGTCACTAAAAGGGTAGAATTGTCATTTCGACTAATTTTTGCTATAATTGTGAATTTGAGAAATTTCTGAGGAGGCCTCTTAGGGATCCTTTCATCTTCCTTCATTTTTGTGAAGGCTAGATCTTTGGATAGAAGCCTAGAGGGTGTGAAGCCACTTTATCCTTTGTCCCTAAGATCCTTCCTCTTTCACTTCATGTTTGATGGTTTGTAGGTGGTAGATTCCTTTGAATCTTCAAATCTAAAGAGGTAAGATTTTATCTTTCATTTCCCTCTCTTGATTTTTATTTTTATTTTTTTTTAAAATTTTTATTACCGGATCTTGAGGGTCACCTTAGTCCTTTCCCATTATTATCGGACCCAACTCATGCGTGGATTTTAAAATTTCACCTATTGAGCTCGGATGATTCTTATGCTAGTTGTAAGATCTTTATCTTCCTTGGGCCCTATTTTCGTCGAAGGGCTAATGACTGTGATTTGGCCTCAGATCATACCTATCATCTCTTGGGCTTAATGTTGTTTGCATGTGCATCACATTTAGCTTGGTGATTTTCTTTTATATAACTTTGATTTTATATTAGATCCTAGTCACATAGATGGATTTGCATCATTCTACATCAAATCTAAAAACAAGCCAAAAGACATGACCAGCCACTCATACAACCCATCCTTCGTCTTGAAGGTTGTTTTCCACTCATCACCCGGGAGAATGCGAATTTGGTGATACCTGCTCTTGAGGTCAATCTTGGAGAATATGTTAGCGTCAGCCATCATATCAAGCATATCGTCAAGCCACGGTATGGGAAACCGATGTTTAACGGTAATCCTGTTGATGGTGCGACTATCCATACACATGCGCCAAGTGCCATCTTTCTTTGGTGTGAGAAGTGCAGGCATTACGTATGGACTCATACTCTCTTGTATGAAACCCTTTCGTAGAAGTTGATCCACCTGCTTCTTTAATTTCGCGTGTTCTGTTAGGTTCATCCGATAGTGGGGAAGGTTCGGTAGAGTGACCCCTGGTACGAGATCAATGGCATGCTGAATGTCTCGCATTGGTGGGAGCGAGTCCGATAATCCTCTGGGAAAACATCCCCGAACTCATCTAACAATGGACTGGCCTCCTGTGGCCTCTTTATGTTGACCTCTGGGGTGGCCTCTCTGGCCACTAGGGCATATACCTCAGAACTAGTCGTAGTCTCCCGCTCAAATTCTCTGGTGGTAATAACGTGAAGAGACTTAGACTGTGAACTCATGCACTCCTTTGACCTATTTGATTGTCCTTCATTCTTCTTCTGACTTGTACCCTTAGGAGGGTAAGGGGACAAATACAACCTTCTTGCCTTGGTGGACAAAGGTACATACATTTGAGCGACCTTGGATAGTAACATCATGGTTAAAAAGCCAAGGTTGCCCCAAAATGATGTGTCCAATATCCATAGGCATGACGTCACACCACAACGAGTCAGTGTACAAGTCAAATTGAATAGGCATAAGACACCGCTGGGTGACTGCCATCGAGGTCGCATTGACCCAAGACACCTTAAAAGGCTGAGGGTGAGGTTCGGGCTTCAACCTCAGTCGCTCTACGGCTCCAGTGGAGACAACATTCGAACAACTACCACTGTCTACTATCACCTTACAATCCTTATTCCCACATTTTGCATAGGTGAAAAAAATCGTAGTTGGATGCCAATCATCGTTAACTTTAGGACATAATCCTCATCACTAGGGACCGTCTCAGGCCGGTACACCACTTCTTCCTGATCACCCTGATCCCCGTCCTCTTCACACTCGTCAAGGATAAGGGTCTTACCCTTTGGGCATTGACTTGCAAAATGCTCAAATCCTTGACAGCTATAACACTATACGGAGTTATTACCCCTAGAGCTAGGACCAACTATGTCCTTTCCTTTCACATCTCTAGGGTTAGGCTGACACCCCTGGGTTTTGGTTTGGTTCCCGAAATTGGACTTATTGGCCTGGGTATTAGTCATGGCAGAAGAAGTACGGGAATCAAACCTCCCTCCATATTGTGGTCGGGAATACAACTCTATCTCCTGGGCCGCCTGATATGCTTCCTCTAGGGTAGTAATCTGGCGGAGATGGAAACCTTGTCTTATTTCTGATCGGAGGCCCATTCGAAAACAAGACAGTACGCTCAACGGGTTCTCCTCACTTTCACACCGCATCATAAACTCTTCAAATTTAGCGATGTAATCAGTCACAGACATGGTCCCGTGATGTAATGAAACCCATTGGTCCATCAGCCCCTGATGGTATGTATAGGGCACATACTTCTCCTTCAAGATCTCCTTCATCTCTACCTAATGAGACACGGGAGCCTGTCTTGCCCTTTCCATCCGCCTCTCCGTGATTGTCCAGAACATTTTAGCTTACCCTTCTAGCTTTATCTTTGTAAACCTCACTCGTTGGTTGTCGGACATATCATACCACTCAAAATAGTGGTCCATGCCCACCATCCAGTCGATGAAGGCTTTTGGGTCAAGGCGAACATCGAAGCTAGGGGCCTCAATTTTCACGCTCTTCATGATCTGCTCATCTAGTTCATGATGGTCATGTCGATCCATAGGTGGGAGTGGAACTTGATGAACCACATTCCTCCCATGTGCGTCGCCATTATCTTGCTGAACCACATTATGACCAATGCGTGCATCAACTTGATCACCTGCCTGTGAATGGGCATCATCCCTAGTGTTGGGGTTTGCCTAACGGGGCACTTCTACCATGGTGACTCGACCCGCCAACATTATAATATGCTCTGTTGTGGCCTTGCTGTGGGCTTCGATCTTGTCAAGGCGCCCCATAACCAGTTTAAGGGTTTCATTCAATTGCCCTAGACTCGTGGTTGCGTCTTGTCCAATGCTACGGCCGGATCTAGTGGGCATATAAGATTAGGGTCAGTTTAGGCAGTGGAATTAGAAGGGATTAGGTGGGATGGAATTCATCTGATCCTCGGCCAATTACATTCCATATTTGGAATGAATGGAATAGCTTTGAGTTAAATTAAATGGAATTGCATTGATTCTCGTGCCAATTTCTCTCAATGTTTGGGAAGTTGGGTAGGTCCCAACATGATGTGTGGGCTATATCCACACCGTCCACCCATTTATTGAGATTATTTTAGAGCATGGGCCAAAAAATCAGGTAAATCTAAAGCTCAAGTGGACTCCATCATAGAAAGTAACAGGGATTGAATACTTACCGTTAAAAACTTCTTTGGGGCTACATAAGTTTTGGATCTACCTCATTTTTAGGCCCATGCCATAAAATGAGGTTACAAAACAAATGAACGGTTTAGATATAACACGTGTGTTATTCTCAATAATTTTAAATGATGGTGGGTATATCCATTCAATATACCACCGTACTATCAACAAAGCATGGCATTAATTTAATCCCATGGTAACACGGGACAATCCCTGCCATGTGTATCAGTGATGTTTTTTGAATCCTATCCCACCGAATACTGTCTAATCTGACTGCCCAAACTGACCCTTAGGGAACTAGAATGCACTTGCGACTTCTAGACAACAATTGAGGACACGAATCTGAAAATCACAATCGCATGATCGGTATAAACGGCGCAAAATCAGCAAACTAGGCAGAGGAAAATTCTGCAAGCTGTAGAAATTCAGCTGCACGCAGAAAGTTCAACAATGTGCAGAATCTTCTGCATTACACAGAAAATTGCATAATTTTTTGTTGTACACAAATACTCAGCAGCATGCAGAAATTTCCAGTTTGCACCTGAATTTCTGATTGTGCTGAAATTCCAGATATGTACAGACAATCAAATTTGCGCCAGATTTCATATTCGCGCAGAAATTCAAATTTGCACAGAATTTTCAGATTGCAATGAAATTCAGATTTGCGCAGGAATTCAAATTTGCACAGCATTTCATATTGCAATAAAATTCAGATTTGTGCAGGAATTCAAATTTGCACAGAATTTCAGATTGCAATAAAATTCAGATTTGCGCAGGATTCCGATAAAGTGCTGTAACTTCAGATTTTATAATGGAAGACTCGATTGGATATGATGCATATGCTGAATTTTATGTTTACGCATGAAACTTGATACAACTTATTCTAGATGCATGTAATTGAACATGTGATATGCGTGAAAAGGACTCCTATGCGCAACAGAAGATGTTGGGCCCATAACCCACAGGTTTTAGGATCGAAACCTGGCTTTGATACCGAGATTTGATGTAGAATGATGCAAATCCAGGTATGTGATTGAGATCTAATATAAAATCAAAGTTATATAAAAGAAAATAACCAAGCTAAATGTGATGCACATGCAAACAACGTAAAGCCCAAGAGATGACAAGTATGATCTGAGGCCAAATCACAGTCATCATCCCTTTGACGAAACAAAACACTTGGAAAATATGGCCGAAGGAAGATAAAGATCTTCCAACTAGCATAGGAATAATCGGGGCTCAATAGGTGAAATTATGAAATCCACGCATGAGTTGGGTCTAATAATAATGGGAAAGGACTAAGGTGGCCCTTAGGATCGGGTAATAAAAAAAATAAATTCGAGAGGACAATGAAAGATAAAATCTTACTTTTTTGGATTTGAAGATTCAAAGGAATCTACCACCTACAAACCATCGAGTACGAAGTGAAAGAGGAAGGATCTTAGGGACGAAGGATAGAGTGACTTCACGCCCTCTAGGCTTTTATCGAAAGATCTAGCATTCACAACGATGAAGGAAGATGAAAGAATCTCTATGAGGCCTCCTCAGAAATTTCTCCAAATTCACAATTAGGGTTGGACGTCCCTTATTGCTTTATTTTATAGCAAAAATTAGTTGAAATGACAATTCTACCCTTTTAGTAACAAAAACAAAAATACCCATTATGTCCTAAAAAGTAAAAAGTCTAATCTACCCTCCCAAAAGTCTAATCACACACTAAAATGTCCATATCATCAAATAACATAAAAGAACTAATTGACAAAATGGTCCAACATAATCCAACCATCGGATGGCCCCATGATGGGACAAGACGATCCAATGGATGGACAATCATGTAGACCACGATCAACGGTGAGATGATCTCCAAATATGATCCAATCACAAACTAAAAAGTCTAATCTACCCTCCCGAAAGTCCAATCACAAACTAAAATGTCCATATCATTAAGTAACATAAAAGAACCAACTGACAAAATGGTCCAACATAATCCAACCCTCGGATGGCCCCATGATGGGACACAAGACGATCCAATGGATGGACAATCATGTAGACCACGATCAACGGTGAGATGATCTCCAAATATGATCCATGCCATTCATGCTCTTCTAATGCTCGCCGATGACCACTGTTGATCACCATTAGTCGCCTAGCCAAAGTGAAAGTGTCGATGTAGCCTGTTGACGCCTATGTCTCTGATGTATTGAGTGGTGGTGTGATGTCCGCATCAAAGTGTTATCTTTTACCATCTTTGAAGAAGATGTAGATATTGTCCATATCTCCATGGGTAGAGTCTGCATCATGCTGCCATGGTATGCCAAATAATGGATGACAAGCTTCCATGTCTACCACATCACAAACTACTACTTTTGGTATTTGCCAATTGAAAAATAGAATTTGATGTCTTTAATCCAACCGATTGCATATGGAGAATGGTGTCTTTCTATCTTCAACTAAATTTTTTTTTTTTTGAACACACAGGGTGTCTTTCTATCTTCAACTATAGTTTGTCCACAATGGTTTTGGATACAATGTTTTCGTTGCTACCTTTGTCTATAGGATCACATCACAAACCCTCACATTGACCATACACTAGGTCTTAAAGATGCTATTTCGTTATGACTTCAGATCTTGTTTTAAGGTATAACGACTTTCATACAAAAAGAGATTGCCCTCGACTTCTTATCTCCACTCATCATCGTCATCTTCGTGCTGGATATCTTCATCTCTTTCATCTTCATCGTCTTCATCTTCCAACGGGACATCTTCTGCGTCCCTCGAATTTTAGTGCTTAGAATAGCTGTTCGTCTATTGGGATAATGACCGATGATTGGGCATGATACATCTGTAATACTTTTTCGGTGTGTGGAGCATAAGAGTTCTTTGATGCAATGTTGGGATTGGACGCTCCCTCCTGTTGCTTAGCTAGTCTGCCCCTTGAATTCGAATGCATAAAAGCAAGCAATTAGGGATGTTCCTTGACAGAGACTTGTCTCACAATGGCCTATGGTTTCATAGTAGAAGTCCTTCCTCCTAGTTGGCTCCTCCCAGTTGACAAATTCAATTGTGTTTATACTCTAGCCACCATTTTGACCGTGTTGTCAAGGATCTAGATGGGTTGCATCTTTATCTTATATAGCCAATATGGTATACCAAAACAGTTACTTAACGATTATGATGGTGACTATTTTTTATTTTAAAAATAGAGAAATGGGCGATTGAAGGATACTGGGTCCGGAAGAGGGGGAAATATCGGAAAGTGGTGAGATCAATGCGAACTCAAATAATTCCAAGCTTGGGGAAAGTTCTAAAGGTTTGCATCGGAAGGATGAGTTACCGCGAGGAGAAGGGGAATGGACTGAAGTGAAAGGACAGAAGTTTTCTGGGAGTAAGAATAGGGAAAAAGCTGAGTTAGCTGAATACTTGACTTTGTTTGTGACTGGGTTCCCTCTGGATGGTTGCTCATAAACTTTTCTATGGTTTTTTCCCAGGCATGGGTTGTCATGGAAGTAGTGATCCCTCATGACAGGCTCTTCGGCGTGTACTGGGGTTTTCCATTTGTAAGAATGAATGATACTTGGGAAGTGGAGAGGGTAGAGGAGTTGCTAAATGGAGAATGCTTTGGGGGGAGGAAGATGAGGGTTCAGAGGGCCTAACTTGGACTGGATGTTAAAAATAGAGAAGGAAAGGAATTTTTTTTTTTTTTTTTTTTTGGGGGGGGGGGGGGGGGGGGGGGGTTACCATCGAAGCGGTAGAAGTCCCAAAACGACTTAAAGCTCATGCAGAGGAAGGGAAATGGGTTTGGGTTGAGGCTGCGAGGGAGGAACAGATAGTTTGGGCAATACCGGAACTAGTAGAGGGCTTGGAGCTCGTTACACCGATTCATTGTGGCTGTCACCAAAGGAGCGTTTATCTCGCGGGTTAAAAGGTGGTTAGAAGAGTCATGCAAATTGGGGGAAAATGACTACTCCCCCAAATCGATTGAGGAGAGGGAGGTTTGGATCTCCATCCATCCAAGGGTAAATTTAGATTAGGTGCTCTTCGTGGGAGCCCTGTGGAGTAACATCCTGGTGTAGCGCCTAAGGAATTGGACTGACCATTCAATTTTTGGCAAAGAGGATTCTTGGGTTTTGATTTGAGGTATTCTGCTTGAGTTGTGGTTCAAAGAAGTGTTTCTTGCGATCGGATCTTGTATTGCTGAAGTGCTACTCATTGACGAAGCGTTGGAAAAGGGAGAAGAATTTGGTATTGCTCGAATTTGTGTGAGAAGAAAGAAAGCATCCGCATTCCCCATTGCAATCAATCTTGGTGTTGGGGATGTTGTTTTAAAAGTTTCGTTGCACAAGGAGGAAGTGGATGAGCTTTCGGCAAGATGGAGCATGGGAGAGGGAGATGGTACTTGTCAGTCAGGTTCAACATGAGCAAGGGGAAGATGGATCGCAATTCCAATGCTCCCATAGCACACCGAAACTAGGAACCATGACGTGTCTTAATCTCTCTTTTTTTTTTTTTTTGGGGGGGGGGATTCAATCGACAATGTTTCCTTTTTAGCTCCATGCTCCGTGAGTGTTATTCCAGCTCCGTACCTTGCTCCAACTTTACATTTGGGTTCCGATCCTCTGCCCTCGGCTGCTTCTTTGATAGATGGGAGTCCTGTCTTAAGCTTTAGAGCTCGTCAAGGACACGTGTTTGGAGAATACTAAAGACAACCCTCTTCAAAGCGACATGCTACCATCTTCGCTCGACACGATGCTGGAGTCGTCGGAAGAGGCAGAGATGGAGGCTACAGTTGCAATGGGTGGTGCTTGCGGAAAAGGCTCTTCGTAGGACGATGATGAATCCTCCAAAGCTATTATTTTAGCCCCACTCGTGTGGAATGTTTAGATGTGGCATGTGGAGTTTCTAGAACTGTCTATGAGTGCGAGGAAAAGCATGTGGATTTCTCATTTATTCCCCCTCGTGCGCCTAACTATCACCCGTGTGGATTGCTGCTCTCAGCTATTAGATAGCTTCAAACTCCTCTCTCCCATAACTGTTCTGATATATGGGTTAGCAATGGAGATCACGATGGCTTTGTGCCTTATTTCTCTCGACGCCCCTTGCTTACAGCTTATTCCCGCTATTGATTCTCCTCGCGTATCGGGGTTCGCATTTGATGGTGTTGATGTTGCGGAGACAGTGGGCTACCACTAAATCTTCAGGTGAGGAATTTGAGGGATCAACGGAAGATGGTTCGAGCGGAAGGTTTTGAAGATGGAGTTTCCCTGGAAGATGCAGTGGTCTTCATGCCTCTGCGAGCCTCCCCTTTTAATGCTCCTGGAGTAGTCAATGGCTAGGGGGAAAGTATAGCAGATGCGGTTAGCGTACAACTTGACTTGGCAAGTGACACGGTCTCTACAGAACAACATGGATGGTCGGAAGATGTGCTTGAATGGGTTAGGGGAGTGATTGGTTTGTCTGTTGGAGCACATGATGAGGATGTCACCGATTTCTATCATTTTGTCAAATAGAAAGCGTTACAGAGACTGCAGGAAGTTCATATATCTATGAGCAAGAAGTCCCCTAAGGGGTGGAGAGAACTTTTGAGCCTCGAATGTTCCATCAATTACAATGTTGTTGGCAAAGCAAGTGCAGGAAAAAGGGCAAGATTGGGCAAGACCAGTTTTCAATGATGATTCTATCTTGGAATATTAGAGGGCTGGGATGTAGGGATAAAAAAGCTCAGGTGAAAAAGGTGTGCAAAAAGGTCAAAGCAGAAATCATCACATTGCAAGAAACAAAGCTTTAACTTCTTGATAGAGGTATGTTAGATTCTCTTTGGGGTGTAACTAATAAAGATTGGGTTATAGTTTATGCGGATGGGTCAGTGGGGGGGTATTCTTGTTGCATGGAACACTGACCTTTGGAAGAAGGTAGATATTGTTCAGGGGAGTTTTTCTTTATCATTTAAGTTTAGCAAGGCTGCCACGAGTTATCAGTGGGTTTTTATAGGCGTGTATGGTCCATGTTGTCCATTTGTTAGAGATCTTCTTTGGCTAGAGCTAGACTTGGTTTGGTGCGTGTATTGGTGGGAACTGCCACATGGTTTGCTTTCTTCACGATAAATCAATTGGTGGCCATGTTACCTGCAGCATGAGAAAAATTGTAGATCGGGTGTCTAAGCACGACCTCGTCAACCTGCCACTCCAGGGGTGAAATTCACGTGGTTAAATGGTTAGCAAAACGCTATCCTTTTCTGTTTGGACATATTCTTAGTATGTTCAGAATGGGTTGATAAATTTCTGTTGGTCTCACAGCTGGGCTTGCCTTGCACTATTTCATATCATTAGCCTATCGTTTTGGAGGTTCCTTAGGAAAATTGGGGACCGAGGAGCTGGCATGGGTGGAGATCGAGGGATTTAAGGAGATGGTAGCCAAGTGGTGGAAGTCCTTTGAGGTGGATGGATTTGCTAGTTTCCGGCTTTTCCAAAAACTAAGACTGTTGAAAGAAAAGATCAAAGTTTGGAAAAAGGAAGTGCTTGGGGCCCATGAGGCCAAGTTTTGAGGGGATGCCAAAAGAAATTCATGAGTTAGATCTTTTAGAAGAAGCGGGTAGCCTGTCAGAGGAGGGGAGGATTAAAAGGGTAGCTTTGTCCCAGTCCTATGCTAATAAAGTGAGGGAAGATAAAACCAAGTGGCGGCAAAGGTCTAGGTAAGTGTGGAAAGGAGAGGGATAAAAATATCCGATACTTTCACAACATAGCGAGTGCCCGAGCGAGACACAATCGTATTATCAGCTTGGTTATAAATGGTGATAGAATTGCGGATAAGGCGAAAATTTGTGACTTTATTGTCTCCCTCTATAGGACACTGCTTTTTGTTGAAAATTGGAATAGATCGTGCCTCAATAATTTGGTTTTTGATACTATTTCGGAAGCGGAACCTGCATCCCTTGAAGCTCCATTTTCGGTTGAAGAAGTCAAAGCGGTGTTAGACTCGATGTGTGGAGATAAAGCTCTAGGCTCGAATGGTTTCCCTATGGCTTTCTTTAAGTTATTTTGGCTCGGTTCTAATATCATGGACTTTGTGGCGGAATTCCATGGGCGTAGCATATTGTCTGCGGAGATGAGGGCATCTTTTATTGTTCTTATCCATAAGACTAATTGTGCGAAGCAACTAAAAGACTTTCATCCGATCAGTCTCATAGGGGGGCCCTATAAGATCTTGGGTAAAATTCTTACACTGCGATTATGTGTAGTCCTTTCCAAGGTCATATTTGAGAATCAAGGGGCGTTTGTGTTGGGCAGGCAGATGCATTGATTTGAGATAGAGAGCGGAAGTCTGGGTTGGTGTGCAAACTGGATTTGGAGAAGGCTTACGAGCACATTGAATGGGGTTTTCTAGACTATATACTTCATTGATTGGGTTTTGGAAGCAAGTGGAGGAGGTGGATTCGATCTTGCATTCAGATCGCCTCCTTTTCGATTTTGGTCAATGTCTCTCCCCACGGATTCTTCAAAGCCTCTCAAGGTCTCAGGCAAGGGGACCCCCTCTCCCCCTATCTCTTTGTGGTTACCGGGTAGGCTTTTAGTAAAACGTTGTATAGAGCGAAGTTATTTGGGCTAGTGAAGGGTATGGAGTTGCCATCAGTCACTTGTAGTATGCTGATGACACCTTATTATTTTGCAATGCATATGCGACATTGGTGGGCAACCTGTGGAAGGCCATTATTTACTTCGAAGTGGTGTTAGGCTTTGAAGGCTATCGTCGACAAAAGTGAGATGTTGGGAATTCATGTTCCGCAAGTGGAGCTTGTTTAGTTTGCTAGAGTCTTCGGTTGCAAGGTGGGCTCATTTCCTTCAACTTATCTAGGCCTTCCCTTATGTATTGGAAAGACGTAGATCCATCTTTGGGACAAGGCAATTGAAAGGATCGAGAAAAAGCTTTCCACATGGTAGTGCAGGTATATATCCTTTTGGGGGGGGGGGGGGGGGGGGGGCTTTTGTCGAATATGGCGATGTAGTTCATGTCACTCTTCAAATGCCCAGCCAAGGTGGTTGACAAACTTGAAAAGCTGAGACAGGTCTTCTTCTGGAAGGGAGGCAATGTGGGGAAGAAGTTCCATCTCCTTAAATGGGGAGGTGTTTGCAGGTTGATGTCAGAGGGAGGCGCGGGGATTAAAAGCTTGAGCATTATGAATCTCGCTTTTCTTGGGAAATGGCATTGGAGATTTGGCGTTGAATCAGGGAGGTTGTGGAGGGAAATTGTGGCGAACAAATATGGAGTGGTTAAGGGTGGACGGTATGTTAAGCAACCATCGCTTCATCGTGCCTCTAATATTTGGAAAGGGATTGTGGCAACTAAATATCTAGTCTGAAGCAGGGTTGTGTTTGCTCTTGGGAATGGCTCTCGCATCTGTTTCTAGATGGACATTTGGTGTGGCGATGCGGCTCTCCTGGAGGTTTTTCTTAGATTGGCTCTCCTTGCCCCGGACCACCATATTTTAGTGGCAAGTTGCTTCTTTGTTGTGGGAAACGCGATTATGTGGAGTCCTTATTGTAGGAACATGTCTGATGTTGAGGTGATTGACTTCATTGCGTTGTTGGAACTTTTGAAGCTCTCAGTCCCATCTTCGGATGCTGACTCTTTAATTTGGAAAGCCCATCCTTTAGGGAGATTCTTTGTTTGTTCGATGTTCCATGTGATATCCTCCACAAATATTCCTATAGGATGATGCGGATACTAGGCCATTCAAAGTATATCAAAGCAATATGAGTGTGTTACCCGTGTCAATGTGGTTAGATGACGGGTACGAGTCGGGTCTTTAGAAGTTGAAGACCTTATATGTGTTCGTGACATTTGTAGGTTGCCTAAAGGACATATTTAGACTATTGGATCGCGAGGATGGTGTGATCAGACCGTTGGATCATCACGACTCACCTTCATTACATCACCTTCATAGCGCTATCATTAGGGCCCATCGAGCATCTTAAATTTGCATTTAGTTTATGAACATTTGATTTATTTAAGTTTTGAGACAGTTTGTGCACAATTTTTGTGCGAATTTTTTTTTTTTTTGGTACTTTTTTTATTAGGGGTATTTTGTTAATTTCATGTAATTACGAATTTATAAGGGTTTCTTATGAGGACATCGTGCGCATGCGCGCCCGCACGCCGGCCACATGCGCATGCACACCACCCCCTACGCACGTACGTACGAAGGAGGGCCCCACCGTTGATCTGGCTTGATGACGACGTCTAGGGAGGGCCCCCTAGTTAGAAGACGAAGTTTTGATTCAAAAAAGTGAGCCCGATAGTCAAGAAAAGCCCATCATGGGATCTCATGATCGTGGCCCACTAGTCGGATTGATTTCATATTTTAGGTTTTGCTTATTTATGTTATTTAGAACATCATGGACGCTTTAGATTTCTTTGATTGGTTTTTATTTTAGTTTACTTCATCGCCAGGTAAATAGGTTGCGCACATGGTGCGAGTTTTGGGGTATATAGGGTTTTCCCTATAAATAAGCACCCCTTGTAGTTCTTTTGATTCATTTAAGTTTAATAAAAATTCTTGTTTGTTTTTTTTTTTATACTCCGTGTTTCTGAGTTGTGGAAAAATTCAAGTGGGTACGAAGCCCTCCCTTTTCGAAGGGCTAAATTCAAGTGGGTGCGAAGCCCTCCCTTTTCGAAGGGCTAACTACCGTGGTGCGAAGCCACGTTTATCCCAATCCACCCCTCCATATTATTTCATCCATCCTTCGATCATCGTCGTTTCAAATCCACTTGTTTTGCAGACGTTTGTCTTTCTACAGTCAGTTTCTAGAATCTGGCCTTGTAGGAGGGTTGAAACTTTGACGGAGCACCGCGCCTTAATCGTACATCAGATCGCCATCAAATTTGGAGGGTTTGGAGACCCTCCTGTCTAACCAAGGCTAAGAAGTCTCTTTTGGGATTCAGGCCTCCTTCACATGTGCCGCCCCCTACTGCACACATGCGTCGGTACCCTGTCCCGCTGCCTGGACGCGGGATCTGTTCCAGGTTCAGGATTTCATTCTTTTTTCCTTTTTCTTACCTAGTTTCATAACCTTAGTCTTAGTTTTCATTATTTATAATTTGTTTCTCCTTTTTTTTTTTTCTCATCCTAGGGTTCCTCAAATTGAAATTGGAGAATCCCTTTGATTAGAGGCTGATTACTATGCATGTGTGGCTGAATTCTATTTCCCTTTGAATATCGTTTGGCCTATAATTTTTATTGTTCCAGCCCTAGCCTGTGTAGGCCTGGACCTGCATAGATTCCCCTTAATTGAATGTTTGGACTTTCATGTGGGATATGGAATTTGTGTAGTTGTTTCTGAACTAATGTGATCTTAAGCCTGAATTCTTGTACATCATATTTGAATTTCATGTCCTGCAGCAGTTTCCCTAAACCTAAAGCATGTTATGTTATGTTTATAAAAGAAAAAGAGAGCTTTTTTGTTTCTGACGATTTCGTATTCGACTTCCAGTGATTGGAAGAGGGCATGAGGCCCAGGAAAGTGATTTCCCATTCTTTCTCCTTCTTTTTTTTCTCAAGATACTCTTTTCTTTAACCACATGTCTCTTCATTTTCTTCTAAAATCTTTAGATCTAGAAGCCGATCTTGTTTCTTTTTATCTAAATCATTAGATCTTAAAATATTTTCATCCCCACACTAACTTAATTTGACATTATTTAAAACCCATCACCCGAAGCTTAATTTTGAAGAACTACCAATTCTTTTTCTGAATTTTTCAGATTTTTCAATCTAGAAAATTCTTATTTTCTGGATTAGAAAATCCACTTGGATTGTTAGACAGACCTGTTGCAAGACGAAAATTCTATCTTTCGCTGGATCTAACTAAATTCAAATTTTAATATTCAATACTTTGTGTTTGTGATGGATGACCATAATCAATGCTATATTAACCTTATTTCTTTTTTGTGTTTATGATGTAGAAGGCTGATATTTTATTTGTTTTTTAAGATTGCATAAATCCGCCCCTTTCAAATACCATGCTCATTTAAGGTTGGATTAGGCCATCCTACATCACAAGCTCATCTCATCCTTTCCACCAATGGTTTTATAGGGCCCCTTCGAGAGTAGTAGTTTTTGTTTGGGTAGTGGGGAGAAAAAGAATCTTGACAATTGATAACTTGCAATGGAGATCCCTAGTTCTTCCTAATATGTTTGATGCGCTGGAAGGATGTGGAGTCTATCGATCATTTATTTATTCATTGCCCCTTTGTTCGGATAGTGTGGGGTTTCTTCTCCGTGCTGCATTTAGCCTGGGTAACGCCGAAGTTAGTGGATGTTCTCCTTTGGGCTTGGCACAACGACGGTGTTAAAAAAACTGGGAAACATCTTTGCAGCAGTTCATTATGGCTATTTTTTGGTCCATTTGGAAGGAACAGAATGACCGATGCTTTTGGGATACATGCACCTCTGTCGACGATTTGATTTGGAAGATCATCAATCTTTTGTTGATTTGGGTCCCTAATGTGGATGCAACTAGAGTTGCGCCAATCTTTCATGTTCTTCTTCTTAGCTTTGTATTCTTTTCCCGTTTTATGGTCTCTTTAATAAATTATTGTTTCCTCTTTTTTAAAAAATGGCCTCGTAATGGGGCTGAAGTAAATTTTTTTTTTTTTTTGAAAAAAGAAAAAAAGGGTTGTAATGGTAACGATTACAGCCACCGCTACTGTTATAGAATTCCTTGATGGCCAAGTGCAAATGCACAATCTGCTTGTGAACCTACTACTTGTTGTGAATCAACTTTTGCCAAGTCATTATGTGAGATAAGGCTTCCTTGGTGGCAATTCTTATACTGTTGGAATAATATCTGGTTATAGTTAGCAGGTAGGAATCGTGCTCGCATTAACCGCTTCATCCTATGTTCACAAGAGTTGAAGTTGCTCCCACCATACTAAAGCTCCACCCTTAAGTTTATACGCCACAAGCTTCACCTTCTTCTCTATAGGGATCTCCATATAATTGAAGGGCATTTCTATGTCAGCAATCCAGTTGAGGAAGTTCTCAATGTGAAGTTGATCGTTAAAAGGAGGGGGATTGATCTTAAGCCATTAATCACGATCTCGCCCAACACCCCCTCGTCTTCCATCTCGAAGGATAACTCATCTATGTCTTCATCATTATAATTGTTAGCATTGCAGTTATGGTCTACAAATTGTCACATGTGCCGGACTAGTGGAACCACGAATTGGCTGATTGCAGGCCCCTTGTTAGTTGTAGGCCGGTTGTCACCTCCAATCCGATTGCTTACCAAGGCTGCGGTCAACCGAGTGGTCATTGCTTTCATCTTCTACATCTCTTGCTGGTTGTTTCGTTGAAAGGGTTCAAATTTGGCCTTCAATGAGTGTTCCTCCAGAGCACTATCTGCAAGGTTGTTGCCACCCATTCCGCTTTTGGAAGCCATTGATCCGAGGAAAAACCTTGCTTTGATACTAAATAGTGTAGCGGTGCGCAAAGCGAAGGGAAGGGATTATCGTCTCTTCCTTAATGAGCATCCTTGAATCCACAAGGAGATATTCCTCTAAAATGAGAACTAAAAGCTGATAATTTTTATTGAATCAAATGTCTTTTGAAGCACATATGATGACCTAAATAGGCAACGGACGCCCAACCCTAACTCAACGAAACCAGACAATTTTCCCAAAATAAAAAAATTTGCTAAGAATAGTAAAAATTGCTATAGACCCTAAAATCTCAATCAAAATTCCATAAATATACTGATGCAAGCAATGATGATAAAAATCCTAAAATGTGTAAAGAAATGACAAATGTAAAACTTAGTAAAAATAGTAAGTTATAACTTTTGACGCAAGGATGACCCAATAAATGGTATTCTTTTTTGTGAAATTGGTGGAGGGCAACCACTACCCTGTAGAGCTCGTCAAGATGTTTCCAATGATATATTATGGGTAGAAATCGGAGATTGGAGTGAAAAGGTACTCTCGTTGGAGCTTATAGTGCGCGCCGCTAAGCCGTTTTTACATTGGATCAAACTTTTCAACCCTCCTTTTGATCCAGACCGCCGTTGAAGTTCGCCACTACCTGTTCTACATGATTGTTGGTGTGGTGACTTGTTTTGTTTCAATTTGAAGTCAATATGACTTCGAAGATATCAAGTCGATGAGTCGTATTAGATGATATTTAAAACCATGCTCCTAGTTGGGCTTCCTCCCATGATGAATACTTCATATTTGCATCATTCAAAAAATAAAATTAAAAAATTGGCACTATATTTTTTGTAAGTTTATCGAATTTTATTCACAACTTGATAAAGTTCAGCCAGTCATATTGAGCTCCATTGGTAGGTCATGGGGTTGCTATAGATGGGGTTAATTCGGGAAGGCATGTCACAATATGTTGATGCATGTGGATTATTGTCAATTTCCCATCTTGTGCTTGGATGATACATTGGACATGATACATGGAGCAAAGGTATTTTCGAAGATCAAGTTGAGTAGCGGATATCATCATATTTGTATTTGTCTAAGGAACGAGTGGAAGATTGCATTTGAGACAGATATGGGTTCTATGAATTGAAGACCCGTGTTTAAGATGCGAGATGGGTTGTATGAGTGGTTGGTGATGCCATTCGGCCATTCAAATGCACTAATTATTTCCATGAGGTTGATGACATAGGTACTCCATCCTTTCATGGGGGTAGTTATTAGTTTTATTTATTTATTTATTTTGCTGATATGTTTGTTTTGTCATAATTCATGTATTCACCTTGATCATTATGACAAATATTAGATGTATTATGGAGGGAATCACTATTTGTAACTTGAAGAAGTGCTCCTTGCTTGTCAACATTGTTATGCTATGGGATATATGGTGTTTATAGAAGGGATCAAGCTTGACCATGAAAAAGATCACAACCATTACGAGTGCCCACACCATGAACCCTTTCCAAGGTCTGTTCTTTCTATTGTCAGTTGACATTCTACAAGAGATTTATCTAGAAATTTAACACTATTGTTGCCCTTGTTACCAATTTCATATGCCATGGGAAGTTTGAATAGACCAAAAAGGTGGACAAATGCTTCATTGCCATCAAGAAGACAATGAAAGAGGCTCCTGTTCTCGTGCTTTCGAATTTTAATAGTCTTTGAGGTTAAAACTGATATTTTTAGTGGTGGTATTGGTGCAATGTTAAGTTTGGAAGGAAAGAAAATTGTATTCTTTAATGAGAAGCTTAATGATGCATGTAAGAACTGCTCCATGTTTGATCATGAGTTCGCATAGTGGTCTGGGCACAACAACATATGCGGCATTACTTGATTCATTGGGAGTTTATTCTATATACTTTGAGGCATTGAGATGTCCAAACTCCTTGAGATTGAGTGCTCACCATTCCAAGTGGACAACCTTTCTACTGAAATATACCTTCTACTTCACAAAGTAGGAAGTCAGAACATGGTGATAGACAGTCTTATTGGTGGCACTTGCCATGGAAGTTATGGAATTTGTTGAAAAATACACCAGTGGTCACATTCAACAGAAATGTCAATGATCGAGGGCTGGGATATTCTAATATGATAGATTCTGGTGCATTGGCCATCCATGGTGGGCCATCAGATCAATAGTTTGGATCGTCAATCGCCAACTCAAGGCCTAAGGACAATATTTGTATTGGCCTAGGATGATATTTCTTTTGTCAATAGGATTCAGGTTGAACTTTTGTCAATAGGATTTAAGTTGATTCGTGATATTTTTTTTCCTTTTTCTTTTGGATTTGTATTCAATTGCTGCTTGTCTTGGAATTTTAACAACATTGTTAAAATTGGAAAAAAGTACCAAGAGGAGAAACTTTTACTCATCTTAGTAGATTGGCTCTGGACATCATATATATGTACGGAGTACAATAGAGATGTAAAATAGCCAAACATATTCTTAGCCAATTAAAAAGACAATAAAAGTGAAATGATCAAAAGAAATAAAAGCAAAAGATTGATCTTTTCCTTTACAATCCTAATGGTTAGGTTATTTATTTATAGATGGCGAGATTGCCAAAACAAGTTTGATTTTTGGGCTATTCTTGTTTCACAACAAGGCCCATGTTTTTTGATGATTAGGAATGACGCACGTGTGCACACATGTACAACTAAAATGGATGAATCAATTCTGTTTGATAAATTGTGGCAAGTGCCAGGGTGTCCCATATCGGTTACGTAACGGCTGATACGTAACGGTAACGGCAGGGTCCGTTACGCGATACGGGGTCGAAACGGGCACCCCCCCAATTCTTTGACCATAACGGCCGTTATGCCCGTTACGGCCCTGTAACGGCTGTTACGGGCCAAAAAAAAAAGAAAAAAAGAAAAAAATAGGAAAAAAAAAGCATACATTTTTTTAATTTCTTTTCTTCTTCTTCTCCACCTCCTTAAATCAGAAGCCCTCTCTCTCCCATCTTTTTCCACTGAAATCGGAAGCCGATTGACTAGTGTACCACACACCAGCTATAGCTATATAGCTACTGTAGGTACGTGTCATGTTAAAACGAGCACTGACACTCCTCGAGCTCTGAGTTGTACGAATGGTTCAAAGGAGATCAAAGTTACGTGGGCTCCACAGTGATGTATTTGTTATATCTACACCATTCATCTATTTTTAGATATTATTTTAGAGCATTAACCAAAAAATGAATCATATCCAAAGATCTTCTGGACCACACCAAAAATAGCAGCGGAGAAAATGATTTTCTCTGTTAAACAATTCGTAGGCCCACCATAACGTTTCTTTTCCATCCAATCTGTTCATAAGGTCAAAAAGTCCTAAATGAAGAGGAATTACAAATTTCATATTGATCCAAAACTTTTGTGATCCCAAAATGGGTCAATGGTAGACGTTCAATCTCCCACTGCTTTTTGTAGTGTGGTCCACTTGATAATTAGATCTGTATTATTTTTAGTGTTAAGCTTTAAGACGAGCTCGTGAAATGAATGAACTGTTTAGATATAATACATACGTCATGATCAGAGCCACAGGACTAACTGACGTTAATACAGGTATGTCATTGAGGTATGCATCGTAATCCGCTTCAAAGAAATGTGCGTGGTAGGCTTTTGTACACGTGTTGCGTGGCTCCACCATAATGTATATATTTTATCCATGCCATCCATCCATTTTGCCACATCATTGTAGGTCATAATCCAAAAAATTAGTAAGATCCAAATCTCAGGTGGACCACACCATAGGAAATAGTGGTTATAGAATGCTCACTATTAAAAATTTCTTAGGGCCTACTGTAATGTTTACTTTTCATCTAACCTGTTAATTGGGTCACATTGACGTGGATGAAGGGAAAACACACATGTCAACTTGATTTAAAACTTTTGTAGCCCTAATAAATTTTTAATGGTGGACATTTAATTATTGTTCTTTCTTATGATGCAGTCCACCTGAGCCTTGGATCTGCCTCATTTTTGGGCTCATGCCCTAAAGTTATTTGGCAAAATGGATGGACGGTGTGGATATAACACATTCATCACGGGTGGGGCCCAAAAAACTTTGACATGTGTGCTACACTTCACAATTCGGGTCCCGCCTAATTCGGGCCCTTAAAAAATTGTACACGAGACATGTATTAACTTAAAATTTACCAATTAAATTATGGACTGTAATTGCTAATTCACCATGCCAAAATCAAATTGTTTGAATAGTTTTAATTATTAATTTGTAGACGCTTATTTTTTTAAATAGGGCCTTTTGATTTTTTTCATGATTCACTATCCAATAAATGTCTACCAATTCATAAGTAGGATAATGCCAATAAATTGGATGAATTTGAGACTGATTTGGGGCATGGATTGGTTCTCCAAGTCAGCCCCAAATTGGCAACACCATCTACCTGAATATAGTTTCATTTTTTTAAAGAACTATTGGGAGAAATGATATCAAATTGTTAAGTATATAAATTAGATATTTATAAAATTAAATATATGAATTTTATAGTAAAATTAAATATATGAATTTTAAATTCAAATTCAAGTTATCTGGTTCACAAATTCATCAGACAGTCCGATACAACTTCTCACCAAAGAGTGGACTGTTACACCACCATAAACATGTTCCAATTTATAAATGAATGCATCTTTGGAATGCTTAGAATATTTCGGATTTAATCCATATTTTTTCATATTTTTTTGGCAATTTTTTTTTTTGCGCTGTTACGCCCCCGTATCCGTATCGGTTTTGGAGGGCACCGTTACGCCAACTGATATCGATATGGGACACCTTGGTAAGTGCATATTGTAGTCTAGCCCTTCGACATATTGATGTTTCTTGGATGGCACGAGTTCCAAATGTCAAAGCGCCCTAAAGTGTTTGGCATGACAAGCTCCAAAGATCTAGATAGTGGGATACTTACGCAAATAATATAATTTTAAATAAATTGAATAATAATAATAAAAGAAAAGAAAACAATGAGGACATAAAAGTCATCTAATTTTGAACAAAATTAATGTAATCCTAGTAAAAACCAATCGGTAATAGTATAAACTAACAGAATCAACTAAGAAACATTGAAAGTCATAGTAATCATACCAAAAATATAATCTTGTATGTACACTTGCAATGAATGATTGAACATGACTTACTCTCCAAAAAAACTCAGTGAACCACAAGCAAAGAATAAAAGCCAAAAGAACATGACTCATGAATTGCCCATGGTGCATAATAAAATATTTTGAAGTTTTCTGAAGGCGGTTTCTCACTTTTTTGAAGTGGAGCATTGTTTCGATGGTTTTTATGCGGGGCTTTTGTTGTTTTCGGAGTTTGTAGACATTCGATGGACTCTCTATGGAGAGAATAGGCATCAATTGTATTTGGTTAGCCGGTTTTGGCTGCTCTGGATTGGTGCTTTTTTTTTTTTTTTTTCGCTTTTTTAATTTTTTTTGTTGTTGTTTGTTCTTGGTTTTTGTGAGCATTACCGGGTGATGAGAGGGTCATCCGCACATCTCAGGTCGCTTTTTGCTTCATATCTTTTTCTAGAGCTTAATTAATACAGGACATGAAAATTAAACACGATATGTAAGATTTCAAACTTTAGATCATACTAATTTAGAAACATTTACAAAACTTCCGCATCCCACATAAAGTCAAGCATTCAATCAAGGGGAATCCACAAGGGTCTAAGCCTACACATGCTAGGGCTGGATCAATTAAAATTATAAACCAAACAATGATCAAAGGAGAGTGGATTCATCCACACATGCAAAAGATTATTTCCCCAATCAAAGGGATTCACATGTTTCAATTCGGGAAAACCTAGGGTTTCAAAACTGGAATAGAACTTGGGGATTTGAGATGATCTAGGGTTAGGGTTATGGAAATAAGGTGAAAGAGGAGTTAAATAGATACGAGAGGGAACCTGTGATCAGCCGCACGTGTGGACAGCAAGCAGGCTTTACGCATGTGCGTGGATGGCAGCCTGCACGTGTGTGGGGCTCACGAATCTGGAATCGGCTAGCTAGGGCCTTGTCGGCTAGGGATGGGTCACCTTCCCTCCAAATTTCAGGCCAAACGGATGATCGGTTTAAACACAGTGCTCCTCCAAAGTTTCAGCCCGTAGGGCCAAATTTTGGAAATCTGCTGTCGGGGAAAGATTAGTTGCAAACGTGGGTGGATTTGATGAGGGGATGACTGTAGGAGATGAGGAATATAAAGGGTAGGAGATGGGGGCGATTTGGGATGGGTGTGGCTTCGCACCACAGTAGTTAGCCCTTCGAAGAAGGGAGGGTTTCGCACCCAATTAGGTTTTCACAACTCAGAGAATTAGAGAAGCAGGAAAACGCAGAATTTTATTAATCATCTTCAATGAAAAAAACCTACAAGGGTTTGCCTATTTATAAGAAAAACCTATACTCCAAAAGCTGCGCCATGTGCGCATACTATTACTTAAAGATGAAGTAATAAAAAATAACAACTAATTAATGCAATTTAAACCGTTCATAATGTTCCTAATAACGGTAATAAGCAAAACTCAAGGTCCTAGGTCACCTAGGGTAGTGGGCCACGATCATGAGATCTAATGATGAGATCCACATGATGATCGGGTCCACCCCAAGGAACTAAAACATAGTCCTCTAACTAGGAGGCCCTCAATGGATGTTGTCATCGATCCAGATCGAAGGTGGGACCCTCCTCGTGTACGTGCGTAAGGGAGGCGTGCGTGTGCGCAAGATGTCCCCATCATTAATGATATGGTTATCTTCTCAAAAAAGAAAGAAAAAAGTCACAATAATAATAAATCCTAGATTAAGATGGATTCCTTTTAAATAGTTTCTTCAACATCAAGAGAATGGGATAAGGAGTGAGAATCTTCTCCTTGACAAAAGAAATTTACAAGCAAAACTTTACGAGAATGTGTCTAATGTTTTGAATATCAATGATATCGGCCGATATATCCCACGATATATCTTGTATCCCACCTATGTGATATGAAACACACAGGTAGTGTTGAGATATTCCACATGTTCGATTCGGTGAGCATTTTCGATTTTTGATCCCTTATTCTTTTTTTGTTGAAATTATGTTTAGTTAGTGTTAAATGGTTATAAATCCATTGGTTATTCATGTTTTGCACGAAAAATCATGAAGTTGGAGCTTTGATTTTGATATCCATTGGTTCTTCATGTTCTCCATGTTTTTTTTTTTTTTTTTCAAAATTTTCCTTCAACTAGCTGTCAATTGAGACTAGTTTCGAAGTATTTAGGAGTATTTGATAAAATGATCATCACATATACTCTAATTTTAATTTCAGAACTTGAGTGTAGGTGGTTTGATTTGGGAAAAATTCAAAATTCCCCAATTTCTCCTAAATTGCTTGCAATGTTGTACTCCAAACATGAAATAAAGCATGTATGAGGGTCAAGTCCTTGATTTGTCAAGTCCTTGTCAATTTTGGAAAAATAAAAAATAATTTTAATTAAAAATTAATAAAAAAATATTAAAATATTATTATTTTTGTAAATTTCCCTTCAACCAGGTGTCAATTAAAACTAATTTCAAAGTATTTAGGAGTGTTTGATGAACTGATCATAACATACACTCTAAGGGCCTGTTTGGGAGTGGATTTAGAACCCCCTGGATTTGAAATCCTCTTATTGTGTTTGGCACCCTGGATTCAGAATCAACTTTAATCCAAAAGTAATTAGTGAACGTATGTAATGTTTGACACAGTGGTTGTAATAAGCCCGCTGAAATATATACTTTGCCCGAAAATAATGAAATTCCAAGTCTCGGATGGGCCACAAGCACAAGATCATGTCCGAGTGACTAACCAACGATTTTTTACCATTAATTTACATGGACAATGTTTGGACGGCACTGATCATTATATTAAACTAATTATAGTGATGCAATTGATAATCTAATTGTTTTGGGATTATCATTAGTGGGCCATGTGCCCAATAGATTAATAGTCTAGTGACGCACATGTTACACATGCAACTCTTAGAAGGATTTTAAATGTAATCCAAGCTTTCACCATGGATTTCAAACCCCCCTTGAGGGGATTCAAAACCCCAGGTTTTGAAACCCCCAGTTACTTTATGATGCCAAACAACTAGGGGATTTGAAATCCCCTCAAATCCCCCCAAATCCATGGTGCCAAACGACCCCTAAATGTTATGCATTCAATTTGAATATAGTTGCATTAGTTGAGTTAGACAACGCATAACTTAGAACCCTATACAAAGGAAACCTATTATGTACACTTCTTTTTTGAGATGTTATGATTTAAAAGTGTGTATTAAGGTCTTTTAACAATCCCTGAAGTTCAATTGAAAAATTCAACCATTTTTCCAATGTTTTCCCATGTTTTCCAAAAAGTGTGATAAATTACCTGATACAGATGATATATTCCTTGCGATAACTGATACGTATTTGTATCTCAGGGATGCGATACGTAATGCGATACTGATATTTCGAACACTGAATGTATCTTTTAAAAAAATAAAATAAAATATGAGAATGTTTGGAGACTGCGGACACCTCACTCAGAAGTGTCGAGCATGTGTCCCTTTTCAATGACATCACTAAGGGCCTGTTTTTTGTGCACATAAGAATGAGTTCATCTCATCTTAGTTAATCACGATTATGAATTAGAGATGAATTTTTTTTACGGGGATTGAAAATAATTCTCATAACCAACAACTTATGTAATTTCTAATACAGAATTACAATTAACTAAACTGAGATGAACTTATTTTTCTGACTACCTAACAAGCCCTAAGATAGTTTTTATTGATCTTTAAGTGGTGCGTCCTGTAAGGACTGTCCAAGTGTCCCCAAGTGTTTGGGAAGGCAAAAACCAGAAAGTAGATGTGTCCAGGTAACATTGTATAGTATCATTTCTCTTAAATTCTAGTTCTTATTTGAGGTCTTGGAGTTTCTTATGACGCATAACCATGTTGAATCTTTTCTTTTCTTTTCTCTGTTCTTTTTTTTTTTTTGATATGGAAAATGGTTCCATTCCTTATTTATGTCCTTTGCATGGAATTATTATAGTAGTTTCTTATATTCTGAACCTTTTCATGTGATAGAGATTATGCGGATCTCGGGCACAGTCTCAAACCATGGATTTGGAGATTATGACAGGCTGCGGCATAGAAGCCCCAGCCCCATGGCTTCTGGAAACCTTGGCTCGAATCCCGGGGGAATGGGTTTAGGTGGATGGAATGGTCTCCCGCAGGAGGTAAACAGCCATGAACGTTGTTAATTTCAACAACCGTCTTGTCTTATGCCTTCCATTTTGTTTTTGCTGGCACTGATATTTGATCTAGAGGCATTATACGATCCTCAGCCCAAGGAGTTTGAGTTTGCGGAAGTGAGGTCCACAATTTTTTGATCAGATTCCAGATCGCTGATTTCATGGATACATGGAATCCAAGGCAAAAGAAAGGAAAAGAGAACAATTACCCAATGATGATTTCCATGAGAACTATTGAAGCATGGATTCCATTTTCGAGGTCTTTTTTGGATTGCAAGTGGAAATCACATATTCCTCTCACAATACTCACCTAGTTTCTTCTGCCAAGAATTCAAATTATGAAAAAAATGTAATGATTGCTTGGTGGAATCTGCCTTTTTCTTTGCCATTCGGCACCTTCAAGGAAAACCCTTTTTCTTTACCAGTGTTTTGCATGGAATCCATGGTTTCCAAACATGGCTTAAATATTTCCTAGCAAAATTTTGGCCTTTTTTTTTTTTTTTTTTTAATCTCTTGAACGGGAACTGTTGCTCTCATAGTTTCTGGAGGCCACTGCTTTAGGATCCCATCAAGGAGATCTTCGTGATGGTCTATACACAGCCAACTGTTTAGATCACAAACTATGGGCCAAACTTCTATATATTCGATGCCTGAGGATACCATGCATATCCTTTTTGAGTACTTTCTTATTTTCTTCTTTTCCCTTTCAAATTTAATCAGATGCATGTGGGTTCACGTTTGGTTACTGTTAGTGCACCTTGGACTAGATACTGTGAAAATGCTGAATTGTTGATTTTCTAATCCCCAATGCACTGTAAAATGTGTGGCCTTCTTCATGAGTTGGCTGGCCTGATTCTTCGCTAGGACATCTATACAAGGCATGTGCACTTGATGAACAACTTAGATGTCCTACTGATACTCCAGGTTGGTATGTTCCTCTGGTGTAGAGCTGTGTCTGATGTTGTGGGCTTAGGCAAACATCTGCTCATTATGTTGAGCACCTACATTATCTTCAATGTCAAAGCTTCCAATTTAGGGCCGCAGAAAAATCTTAGTATCCATTTTATGCATCATGAATCCCTGCAACATCCAGTGTAAAATTCTACAGTCCATATCCCCTGTAGTGGTCTGTAGTTCCACATGGTCTTGGAGGTGGATAGAACTGTTGTATCTGCCCAACTGCTGCTATATGTTTTGAGTGATTTCAACTTCTGATGTCCTTTCTTGGAAGAAAAGTTATTTAATTATTTTTTATTTTTTATGATTTTCCATTGCTAATGCATTTAAAAGAGTGGTCTTTCTTGTTTTGGAGGAAAATGTGCTATGTGGATCACACATGCAAGATCCGGGCTATTCATCAGGTGGGCCTGCTGCGGTGATTGTCTGGCTCAAAATTCAGGCTGATCTACTTTCAGGTGGCCACCCATGTATGACCAATGGTCTATATTCAATTTCCATCCCACTTGATGAGCAGATTTGCTGGTTTTCTTGGATGGGTCATATTCACAGTGGGCCCCCATTATGATTTGTGCCACGCAAGTGTACTGTGAAAATCCTCTCCTTACTGATTTTCTGTTGCACAGTTCCTTGGTGAATTGTGTTCACCATTCTAATGAAAGGAGAAGCCTTGCTTCATCTTATGTTTTATTTTCTATTGAAGTTTAGTGAACAACTATTGTTGAAACTAGATGTCCGCTTTGTATTTCAGCAGAGGTTAGGTGTGCCACAGGGAATGACAATGGATTGGCAAGGAGCACCAGCAAGCCCAAGTTCATATATTGTCAAGAAGATCTTACGCTTGGAAATTCCAGTAGATAGTTATCCTCATGTATGTTATTATCAGCTATTCATGTTGGTATTATGCAATACTTAAAAGAGTTATCGTAAGCCTTCACACACCTCTTGACACACACATGCAGATAACATAATGCACGGCTTGGATGTCAACTGGCACATGGCCACATGTAGAGATGCTTGTGGGCTTAGTAAGACTCTACGAGTAATATGCTTGGTGAAAGATTCATATAAAGACTGACTAATTTTATTTATCATCAGTTCAATTTTGTTGGTCGGCTATTGGGTCCAAGGGGCAATTCACTGAAACGGGTGGAAGCTTCTACAGGCTGCCGTGTGTACATTAGAGGAAAAGGTTCAATAAAAGATCCAGGCAAGGTAAATACATTTTCTTTCACTTTGCTTTCGCCAGATTATCATCTCAATGAGAATTTGGTGACGTTGTTTTATAGTTTTGACATCTTCTGTTTGTATTGACAAATGGCGTGCTTTGAAGTTGGATTCAGCGCCGCATTATGTGAATGGTTGAATTAAGCAGCAATAGAACAATTTTCTTTTTCCTTTTTTAGCACTTCTAATTGCTCAAAACTTTTATCTTTTTGGCATATTAGAAATATTGGCCAAACCAATTTCTTTAAGCATATGACTGTTTAAAACTAAAACCAAGGAACACATAATAGAATATTTGGAATGTAGCTACATCTTTGTGCTAATGTAAAGGATTATAAGCATTTTTAAAGGTAACTGAAATGTTATTGAGAGGCCGCAAAAGTGGAAAAGAATACAAAGATCAAGAAAACAACCATGAGGAAAGATCAGCGTTCAAAGCTGATTTAACAAAATGCTCCCTGTCAGAAACAGCTAATCTGGCCAAATGAATGATTTCCGCAACTGAGAAGTCCTTGTTTGAAAACATCGACTGTTTCGAGCCTTCCAAATATACCAAAAGAATAAAAGATTCCCATTGCCACCAGTCTCCAAATGACTTTCCGACACACCCCCATGCTAGGCCCACAGAAGCCGATCAACCGACTTCGGCATGACCTAAGAAATATGAAAAATGCGAATGAATTGCAACCAAACCTTACGGGCTAAGGGACAATGGAGGAAAATGTGGTCAATAGATTTCATATCCCTCATACACATCAAGCAAGTGTTTGGGAGGATGAGAGATCTCCTTCGAAGATTGTCTATGGTTAGGATTCTTTTCCTTTGTGCAAGCTAGACAGAAGCCACAATCCTTGAAGGAGTGCCATAAGACCACTGAAGGTAGGGGAAGGAATGCGTCGAAGAAGGCTTAGCAATCAACTCATAAAACATGTGCATGGAGAAAACACTGGAACTATGGGTTATCCAAATCAACAAATCTTCGTCTTGAGGCGAAGGCATATAAGATAAAGCTTCAGATGGTTGAGCAAGGTAAGAAATTCCTCGAATTCCTCATTCGACAGGTTCCGCCTACAAGGAGGAGACCAAACAATGGATTTGCCAATAGACAAGCAACATTTTTCCATTGTGATAGAAAAGGGTTGGAGGCAAGATGGGCCAACCCAAGAAAGAAATCCTGTAAGGATCTATCCCCACACCAAATGTTGATCCAGAAGCGAATGTGATTTCCTTCTTCCAAGAGAGAAGGAAATTCCCAAACGGAAGAGATGCTGGAGGTGGCGGCTATAGCTTTCCCTATATAGGACGCATAATAAAGAGAAAAAGGCCTTATGCCCCCAACTACCTGATTGAGTACTGTATTTTGGAGACAAGAAGTTCCCTCTACAACTTGCCTGCCTCAGAGCCGAACCTCCAGTTCCATTTTCCAAGAAGAGCTACATTCATAAGATCCAATCTTTTCCAACCTTCTCCTCTCTCATTAGTCGCCTTGCATACTTATTCCAATTTAAGTAAGTTGAACTCCTTTTTATCTCCGGTCCCCTCACAAAGGAAGTCTCTTCTCAATTTCTCAAGTTTATCCAAAACTGATTTTTGGTTTTGGTTAAAATGAGTTCATTTAGTCCCAAGATGTGATTGAGAATTATGTTCAAACTACTGCCAAGGATGGCATAACACAGCTTAATGGTGAAATAATCTGTCAGCTGAATTGATTATTTCACCATTAAAAACCTCAGGATATTTAAAACTTAAAGAGGGTATTATACACTGCTAAGGATATGGTTGTAAAGCACATTTGGGTTCCCAGTTTGTACAATTAGGCCCTAGGTTCAGTAATCCAAACTGTTGATATTATGGGTTCCGTTGTTTTTGGCCCATACACCAATATCTTCAAGATGGAAAATCTAACTATGAATTGGTGGTCAATAGATAATGGTTAAAAGAAAAAACAGCGGTGGTTCACATTCGACTGAAAGAGAACTGAATATTCTATTCCTAGGATCTTCCAATATGGGGGATTTTTTTGGGGGCGCATCAATAATCTGCCCCATCTTACAATGGTTCAGATCAAGGGACCATGGACCCTACTTGTACACTGAAAATTCGACACTGTACAAATTCCCAGCCTGTGCATTAAGCTGCACTTGCATGATTCTGGCTTCATGCTTGTATTTTCTGTTTTAGTTTTCCCTCTCCAATTGACCAGCCATGCATCATGTGATGGTGTTTCAATTTTGTTTCCTCTATACCATGGTGTGCCATAATGGCAGTTATGTAAAGCTAACGGTGGCAACCGTTACATGTTTGTAACGACCGTAGGCCGTTACAGAAAAAATGACCCATAACGGCTGGTACAGCCCCCGTAATGGCCCGATATGACCCTCGTAAAGGCCGTAACGGCCCTATAAAGAGGTGTCAGTCGGTCCTAGAAACGGCGGCAGCGGCACCGGGAGTTAATGACCGGACGTGCTGTAACCTAGGGATCACCAGGCAGCTCTTTTGGCTGGGTTATATTTCTGGGCCAGGTGAGAGGCAAAGGCCAAAAGAGAAGATTGCCCTCCCAGTAAGGAAGAGGGGAAAAGGTGATGTCATCTATCTCGATCAGTTTCTCGAGACTGTCAGCCGATACATGTTTTTCGGGTTCATAGAAGCCTGAAAAATTAAGATTTGTGGGTGTGCAGTATATTCAACTTAAAAGCGAATATTTTATAAACAAAAAAAATGAAAAAAAAAAAAGTTCCCTTCACAGTAGAGGATGGTATATAATTGCTCATTAACAAAATTGACTTCTTTTAATGAGTTACATATAATATCTGGGTCATTTCACATTTGTTGTTCAAAATGGCATGTTGTTCATATTTGAGTGCAGCCGCTACCAATATCTGCCCATTTGTAATCCTTAAGAGTCCTCCAATCAGTGGCTACATAGCCATCACTTGGGAGGATTTTTGCATTAACATCGACTGTTGGTTGTTGGACTTTGTTAAGTGTCCATTTTTTTTTTCTCTTTAACTCCTCAATAGGCCTCCAATCAATGGCTGGGATCACCCAACCATTGTAGTTTTGGGCATGCCTCGTCCACACTACTCTGAATGATGAAAGGTCTGATCTGGCATAAACATCACATCTACAGATATTGAATGCTTGAAAACTAATATAATATGATAGTACTGGATCTTCTCTCATCGTACAAATTACCTCAGCCACTGGGTTTTCATTGCGAGGCCCATCCTTTGGTGATTTGTTTATCTGCCGAACCCTGTTGGGATGAGTGATGGACCAAAAAGCTCCCCCTACATCAGACAGTCCCAGCCATCTAAGCAGTGGACTGCTGGCCATTGAATATCGAGTGCTGGGTATATTTTGCAGGCCAGTAATTAGATAGATGCTGTTGTCCAGTGGGGAAGTTTTCTTCAGCATCAGCCATCCATGGTGGGGCCCGTCAGATGAACAGTATGGATCGCTGAAAGCTTTTCACCTGCACGAAGTTCCCACCAAAGTGTTAACACTGGCAATTCAAGCCACGTATTTTATCTCCTTGTATGTTATGTATTGTGATCTTATATTAGCAGTGGTAGTAGTTTCTGCTGTTGTTCTTGTACTTGTAGCTCTTATGTTCCTAGATGGTCCATTTCTAACCCCTTTAACAGAAATTTTGTTGATATAATTAGCTTATTTTTGTGGCATTGGTTGGACTATGTATTTTCTTTTTTCAATGGGAGAACTTAAAAGAGCTCTGTGAAGCGCAAATGTGTCTGCAATAAAGCTCACGTACATGCCACACATGTGCCAGCATGGTTTGATAGTTCTGAGATTCAATCTACTCATCAGAACAAAACTATGCTGACGCCCTAGCCCAATAATCAGGTTGATCCACTTGTCAGGTGGGCCACAGTTTGCAAAACAAATGTACGGCTCTAAAAAACTTGGATGGAATTTTCTAACCCATCGATCTATTCCCAATATTAGGGTCCACATGACGAGTGAACAGGATTATTTTGGGAAAACATGTACAAGGTCGGACTAACTTGATGGGTGGATCCCCCATCCCTCCCCCTGCCCCCCCCCCAAAAAAAAAAAAAAAAAAAAACTGCGCGCACATGCACAACATTAACGAGCACTTTTCTATGGAATTGGGATTGGTAAAAGCATATTCTCTAGGTTTTCCTCTTTTCTTCTGTTGTTTTTATTTATTTTTTGAATATTAGGAAAATTTCTAGATGAAGGTGATGCTTACATATTGAAAACTTGACCATGATAAAGGAGGAGAAACTAAGGGGAAGACCAGGCTATGAGCATCTGAGCGATCCACTGCACATCTTGGTTGAGGCTGAGTTGCCCGTCAACGTTGTTGATGCAAGGCTGAGACAGGCACAGGAAATTATAGAAGAACTGCTTAAACCAGTGGTACGTATCTCACCATTAAAGAAATACATTATTTTTGACATTCTTGACTCGGTAGATTTTTGTATTGGTCGAGTATGTTGTGTTTGCTATTAAACCATTGATTGGTGCAATGTATTTAAATTGCACGTGCAGCGTAATGGTGTCAGATCTCAACTGTTGATTTCGATCCTTGGCCTCCATTTCTGATTGTTGCCGATATTCTTTTCCACCATCCATCAACAGATTGCAGATTGAATGATTGAGGCTCTGGACAATCAGTGAGATTTTTCTGTTGTGCCCAATCCACAGTGGGACACCCATGGTTTTAGATAACAGTTTCGGGTTGCAACTCATCCGGTTCAGAAACCATTATGAATCACTAAAACCAGTACAACTCGTCCAAAATGGGCCGCCGCCGAGCTGATACAAAATAATAATAATAGCAAATATTTAAAATTAAGAAAAAAAAATAAAATCTCTTCTTCTTGTTGCTTGGAACAGGAAAAAAAATCATACAGAGAATGAAACAGCATATCTTCTTGCTCCTCTTCTTCTCCACCCTCCTCTGCTCTTTCTTTCTTCTCTCTGCTATTTTCTACAGCTTTGAGAAATATCTATCGCCCCTACATGTCCTGTCAAATCGCTATGGTCAATGGGAACCATTGCCATGCGTCGTATCACATTGGGAATTAGCAAACGTCATTCCCTACTTAATCAAAGAAAAAATGTTGATGCTTTGGCAGAGTAGGATGGTTGATATGCAGGTGATAGGAAATCATACACATGGCATACATGTAACTCAAATTAAACCGTCCATATCTTGGGACATGGATTGATCCCATCGATTCAATGTCGTAACGGGCTGATTGGTGGACACTAGATGCATCGCTGAAATAAGTAGTAGTAAATAGTTCAAACTCTAGAAATAATGTCTGTTAATCAGAGGCAGAGTTCACTTTATTTGACTTTATTATAGGGTGATGACCCATCCACAGTGGATTCCACGATTTGAAGAGTTTACATTGTCTTGATGTACGCCATGTGTACAAATTTTGAGTGCATGTGTATCAAGCATCACACTCTCTGCCCAAGTATCAAATAACTCTGCTTACATCATAAATAGCTCTTACTCCCCTGAATCATCATAACTTGCCCTGAGTTGGACCGAGTCAAGGATAATTCCTATACGGGTGTGACCCAGACTTGTTTAGACCTAAATGATGTGATTCGGCCGAAACCGAGGCGTATGGGATGATATTTTAGATTGGGGATACACCTAATGAATGGTCCAGATCATGGGATACACCTAATGAATGGTCCAGATCATGGGCTTCTATGCCCTGTGTACAGATTGAGTGCAATGCACCAGGTAAGGACTCCGTGTGTAGTGCGGTGGTTTGATTTTCCCATAACTACATAGCATATACTATTATATAATTCCAAATCCTTCTTGGTACATTCAAGTAGATTTCTGCGAACCAATGTTTTAGTGCCCGCTAATGGGATTCCTGCAAGTGTAATTGATGAGGCCTGCTGCAAGCATGCCAATGTGGCAAACGCATGCAATATCCTGGTATTCATCAGGTGGGGCCAACCGTGAACATGCTTTGGCCCAAAATGTGTTTGTGGTCCATTCACCAGGTGGGCCTGTGTGTATTTGAGAGCAATGAATGGTTAGAAAGAATTGATCAGTGGTCCATGTTGGACATACTCGTGCAGCCCACCTTACAAGTGAACTGGCATGATATATCCACCATGAAGGGTTTATGGTGGGCTCCAGCTGATGAACTTTCCCTTTTCTCATTCCTAATATCATATAATAAGTGTCTTTCAAATGTTGGCGTTAAATGGGTTGCCATGTCTCTGTGTCACGTCAATATGGAAGTTACACTTAACCTAGCAATTTTTCCTGTCAACCTGTGATGAGTAGAATCTCCAAACTGTGCAAAAGGTGGCCCACACCATGGTGATCACCTGATACCACTCATACGGTGGGCCACAACATTAAACTGAGTCATCCAATTGGCTGTTCATTGATTTTGATGTTGTGTCCCGCTTGATGAGTGGATCAACCTAATTTTCATGTCAGGTGACAGTCATGGTATGGCTCACCTTCTGCATGGATTGGATATTCTACACGTGACATGTTGGTGGGAAAAACATTGTATTCAAGCTTCTGATACAGCCCCCATATTTGATCATTTCTCAAAGAAGAGTTGCTACTGCTAATTGTTGCCTACCAAAAGGCGAACAAAATGCATTTCTGATACAAAAAATAAAAAATGAAGAAAAAGAAAAACTAGGAAGGTGAAACAAAATCTATGCTGAAAATTGTTTGGAAACCTCACTTGGAGTGTCCAGTATTTTTCAATGACATCACCAGGACACTGTACAAAATTTGAAGTATCGGGTTGTGTTGTGGACCGTGCAAGTGTCCCCAAGTGTCGGCATGGCAAAATCCTAGAAAGTAGAATCGTCCAGGTAACACTGCCGGGGAGGAACTTTGCACTCCAGATGGACTAAAGTTGTGTGGATGATATGATTTTGGGGTGTAAACCTGCCATTTTGATGGAATCCGATAACAATGCTTATCCTGAATGGCTGATTATTCTTTTATCCTGTAATTAGCTTGGGTGGTGCTAGCTCTTCCTCTGTATAGTTTCTTGCCTTTTTGGCACTTGTTTATAGCAAACTTTCGTTATCTTTCAAAAAAAATTAAAAAATGCTTATCCTGAATGGAAAAGGATGTATTGCCGAGTACCTGAGAAATCTAGATCCAATGGTTTTTTGGGTACATCTAAACATTACCAAAAATAATTTGATTCCAGTTTTGTATATATTTACAAGTTCAATTTCTGCCATGGTTTAAGCATATTAGGCATGACAAGTTAATCTCCTGTAGTTATGCTTGCGTGACTGTCCGTTTGGTTACAGGATGAATCACAGGACTACTACAAGAGGCAACAGCTACGGGAGCTGGCTCTTCTAAATTCCAATTTTAGAGAGGAGAGCCCTCGGCCAAGTGGTAGCGTTTCCCCCTTCAATACAAGTGGAATGAAGCGTGCGAAAACCGGGCGGTAGGGAGTTGTATTCTTCTCCAATGCTTTTTATTTTTTCTTTTCCCGGTTCCCTTTTGGCCCAGATTGACAGCCTGCTTCAGCTCATTGAGCTTCTACTACAGGCGGAGGAGGGGCTATCAGAACTGGCTGGTGAGTTTGCGTTATGGGTGGATTTTTTTCTTTCAACAAAAAGGGGGGGGGGGGGGGGGGGGGGTGGGAAAAACAGAGAGAATGCCTTTTCAATATCTGCTGTAGTTTTTAATTTTATTTTTTATATGCTGTATTTTGAGTTTTGGTGATGTTTGTTATGCTTGTTGTATACTAATAAATTAGAATATCTAATTGGATTTATTACTTTTGCTGTTATTAGCGACTTATGATTAGCTTGCTTGCGTGGAAGGTGCATTGACAGTGAATTGATTCCTAACTGTTTGATTAACTGAAAAATAAGCTCTGAAAATTAATATAAGTGCTGAATTGTAATTTTGAAATAATAATTTTAGAGATATTTTAGTCAAAAGTGAAAAGAATTTTTAATGCACCATCAAGCATTCAGCCTTTAGCATTTAGTGTAGGGAGGGTTGCTGAAAAAAAGACCCATATTTTCAGTGACAATTAATTTAAAGCACTTAATATGTTGGATTTGCCAAAGGATATGAATCCATGAAAATCACAGAAAATATCAACTTTGAGTGATAAGTGCTGGAGGTAAGTTTTATGAAATGGCCATATATGAGACGGTTTTAATAGGATATGGTGCCCTCTACCACAGTAACACACTGGTATGCATTTTTGCCCCCTGGATTGCCTCCCATATGATGATCTGAACCGATTATTCATTATCCTGATTATTGTCTCATTGAAGCTGTGATAGCATAATCATGGTTTCATTTTACTCTTGGATTTGAATATGAGCCACTGATAATTTACTTTTCAATGTTCCTATTTCATCTTCATATACAATCATCCATTCTGTAAATTTTGCTTAGGATAGCGCTGTGACTCAACTAGTTGGGATCAGAGTTGCCGGGATTCAAGTAGCCTTGCAGCATGTTTGCTCTTTTTCTTTCTTTCTTTTGTTTTTTGGTTAGCTTGTTAGTACACACCCCACTTGTCGATGTCAAGGCCTCGGTGTTGAAATGAGGTTATCTTAACTCAGTCTACCACTTGAGCCATGGATCACTTATTATGTGACCGGTTTCATGATGGGGCTCTGGGCTGTCAATGGGCTGTGTTGATTTTGAACTTTTTTAGTAAGCCTTTTTGCTTGTCTAGGGTCCAGCCCATGACCGCTGTGGGCTGATTGTATTTACAGCTCAGATTTGCTATACATGTAACCCAATGACGGGGAAAAGAAAAGAAAAGAAAAGAAAAGGAAAGAAAAGTAAAAAAACAAGATGACCAGTGTAATATTTAATACCTCTTTTGTGGTAGTGAAATGAAAGATATTTGGGTGGAATTCATACTAGGGAATTTGTTACTTTTGCCGGTTGTTCAGTTCAGGGGACGATGATGGACATGCCTGCTGCCCTTATTTTGAAGTAGATAGGCTAGATCCAGGCTTGCCCGGTCTGAGTCTGTTCGAAATATTGACTTCATGTAATTAATAGGTTAACCTGCAATATTTTAGTCCAGGTCTGACCTTATCACCAGGTTGAATGGTAATTAACCATCACGGTGGGCCCTTGGAAGGTTTCAACAGTGGTGTCATTATCACCGCTGATTGCTGTGGTGTGGTCCAATTGAGCCTTGGAACTGCCTCATTTTTGGGTCTGTACCCTAAAAATGTATGGCAAAATGGATGGACGGTGTGGATAAAACCCATGCATCACGGTACCGCCCTCAAGAACCCGTCCATTCCCAGCTAGGGATAGGCGCGTGTAGAATAATACCTAATCTGCATCCCACCAAAATGGGCCTTAATTAAATTTGGTTCGGCTCATGGCTATTTCTAAGCCTAGGTTTTTTTTTTTTTTCTCTCTTCGGGGAGCCTTGGACTGGGATATGGAAATAGCTAATCTTGTTTGTTTTTTTGGGAGATGGTGGCAATTGGGTTTGAAACTTGCAAGTTGGCCAGGTCATCGGTTTGTCAGGGGGCCTTTAAAGAAGGTTCAATCCTAGGCTATCTCAGTACTGAGCCCTACAACTTAGGCCAAGCCCAAAGATGATCCTGAATGTGAGCTAGGCAGAGGTCCGTCCGTAACAGTCAAGTGTGTTTTCCCTTCTCTAAACTCAGCCCAGCTTAAAGCCTGTGGTTGTTTGTGTTGGAAGATAGAAATCCGGAGCCTTGGGATGTCAGCATCTTCAAGAGAGGGAATACATTCACACGTGTGCTGGAACTGTTCATAACACCGACCCCACCCGCACAAAAGTCTTCTCCATCGTTTGATATCCTATTCGACCACTAGGGCCCCAACCCAATTAAGTTGTAATCATCCATTTACAAGCCACCAGATAGCTCCTTAGAAACCAACCTTCTAATAAGGAATAATCATATACATATATATATATATATATATATATATATATATATATATATATATATATATATATATATATATATATATATATATATAAGAAAGAAAGAAAGAAAAAGGAGGGGGTGCCGCTGAACCATTGCCCTCCCACAGATCCCTCTCCAGAAAGTCGCTAAACGCCCATCAACTTCAATTGTGGACCAGTTGTAAGGTTTTAACCGTACCCATTCTTTTCATACGAGAATGAATGTACCACTGGTGAGCCTTGCTTCTCATTCAAAATAATGCTTTCACATGCAACCCAGCTCTGCACGTGATCCTGTGGTACGTCCACAGCCTCGGACAGGTCTTGTTTGGACCTACTCAACGTGCAGTTCAGGGGGTCCATTGATGACCAACCAGTTTGATAAGCGGGTGGGATAAATTTGTGGCTGACGAACATGACACGTGGAGCTTGGTTGCACATCATCATATCACATGCAACGGGTTGTGAGTTAGAAATTGCGTTTGCAATTTCCAATTGCCCGAATATCAACCATCATAACATGCCTGTGTATCTCCTTATAACGTGATCATTCCAAATTATGGTCCTAAAACTGCTGGCTCGAGATTCGAAACCAGGCAGATTGAACTGGGAATAAGCAAGATTTCAAGTCCCGTCTCTGAGAAGACGATCACAAGCTTGACAAGATCGACAAGATTTCAAGCCCAGTCTCTGAAAACATGGTCACAAGCTTGACAAGACCCACTTGAGTTGGGCTGACTCAGTGTAACTCAACCGAGTTACCAAGTAATGGGCCTTTCAGCCTGTAATAATTAAATAATAATAAGGCAGCCCACAAGATTCGTACCTGCCACAGTGCCTTTGGCAGCCCAACCCTGCTACCAGCCTTTCACAGGCTGAAAAGGATGCATTGTTTCTTTGGATAAATATAATATTTATTCACTCTTATATTCTTTGATTATTAATAATATAACACCGAGTTAAAAGACTAATATTTATTCACTCTCACATTCTTTGATTATTAATTCAGGTCTCCCAAGTCGGGAGAGTTTTCAGGTTTTTCAACAATATGTCAATATTTCAATGATAAAAACCTTTGCAAAGATGATGATCCATGTTGGGTAATATTGCAAATCAAAATTGATGGTGCACCATACCATTTAGCTAAACTGATTATTATTATTATTAACTGACCCCGTCTCAAAAGAGTGAATCAGAACCATATTACGATTAAGAGGAATTATAGGGGTCCAATGACCTTCAGAATCGCAAACTGGTGACCCCACTCTCAATGGGCCGAGCTGGAAAATCCTAGCCCTTGCATCTTTACCCTCTTCTTTTTCTTGCTAAAGTTTGCCCACTTTTTTTCTTTTCTTGTAAGAGGGCATTTGCCTCCTTATAATCGAAATGCTAGGATCTTCTGATCTGAGATTCTGGGGGCAACCCGATCCAGTGAGCCAGCATATCATCTTCTTTCACTATTAACTGTAAAATGAATCCCGCATCTCAGGTTGAATGCAAAGCCTTTTGGGTTCCAACCTACCACGTGCCTGATCCAAGCCATTCATCCAGTGGGCCTAGCAATGGGCTTTTGTTCAGTAAATGGCCTCAAGAAGAATTTTCCTGCATGTAGAATCGGTTCATGGTCTTACCTGATTTCTGACCACATGCATGGCAGGGCGCACCAGATGAATGGCCCAGATCCTGCAAATTGCTTGCTTGAAGAGTCAAGAATTTAAAGCATTCAAATTTCCACCTGGAGTTCTTGATATCCACTGTTCCATATGGATAGGAGATACCCACCTGAACAGCATCTGACAGCAGCTCTTTATGCGTGGGAGATACGGACCTTGACAGTGTCCAACCACAGTTCTCTATGGATGGGAGGCACCCACCTCGACAGTGTCCAATACAACATGACAGAGTTCAAAATTACATAAACCTATTGAGCACTAATCGATCAACAAAGGCAATGTATCTTTCCACCATCAGCCTCTCCAATTGTCTTTCCGCCTCCGTATTTCCTTCAGTGCTTCGACAGGAGACTGGCAGTTCACTCTTGCCTGGAAAGAGGGTTAAAAAAAATTGTTAAGAGAAGAAGACGAAGAACAAAGTGAAAAAATATGTTCTCATCCTTTTGTGATATAACAAAACTGAAATCCATAGACATGGAAGTGACCTCATTTTGAGATCCAAAGAAGCACTTCTAGCAAGAACAAAGTCGTAGCATTTTATATGCTAAGCACACATGCACGTCTGCATGCAGATCTGGAGGACAACTGAGCACATCACTAGGTGGACCCCACCACGTAGTTGACCATGCCAAAAAATCAAGCTAGTCAGCTCATCAACTGGACCATCTGATTTTTGGCCCAGTTCATCTTCATGTGGGGCCTACCTGATGTGCAATAGGACGTTCCACACATGCTAATATGGCATTTGTGGGGATACATAGGGGTGCATCTGGAGGCATAGCAAACCCTCAAATCTTCTAAAGAGGAACTATATAATGCTCATCCCAACGTCATCCGGACCTAGCATGTAATACTACGTCTCTTTTTAAATGGTGGGTTTCACCGTTAACCCACCGTTTCATATGATGTGGCCCACATGAGCTTTGGATGACCCTCATTTTTGGGCACATGCCCTGACCTTGTCGGCGAAAACTGATGAACGGTGTGGATTTATCGCATCATAGCTGTGGGGCCCACTCTTCCAAAAAAAAAAAAAAACAACAAAAGCAAGTGAACCCACAAACCTCCCTCTCCTCCACGACTCCGTCTCTTTCCCACTTCTCCGCAGTACGGTTGCGGATGGGAACCCATCCACCATGATTGCCATCATCATGGTGGGCCTACTCAATCTAAACCGTCCATTAAACTCAGAACCCACAAACCAACTCACTTGACATCATTTTTATACCATATTTCTCAAACTATCGAGAGAAAAACCATAGAGAAAATCTGTGAGAAGAAAAAGAGAGCTCAGGAGAAGGAAGAGTATCTGTGAGGGTTCAACGTTGAGTTCAGAGTTGATCAATCCAAGCTAGTACACGTAGAAATCAACATCTTTTCAGATTATTTTCCTTCAATCACACTATTTTTTCATATCAGGTAGGTGATCATTCCCTATTGAAAAATTCATAAGTAATTGCCTTATATAATCTATACATTGAGATATTTTATTTTTTTTGAATGAACCAAAGCAGATATTATTATTTATTTCCCATTTAATATTCTGCTGGTAATAATGAATGTTCGTTATGTGAACATTGACCCTATATCCGTCATATTTCTTTGTAAGTTAGATGCATTTTATGTGATTATTTTTCTTATACAATGATTCTTATGGGTGCTCTGCCCAGGGTCATTCCCGAAATGATGAGCATGACACGGGTGCTCTGCCCAGGGTCATTCCCAAAAGGATTGGCACGGGTGCTCTGCCATGGGTGATTCCCTAAAAGGATCAGTACACACGAGTGCACTGCCTTGGGCTTTTGTCCCTAAAAGGTTATACCGGTGCTTTGCCGAGGGTCATACCCTGAAAGGATCAACACTGGTGCTCTACCGTGGGTCTATCTCCTAAAAGGATCAGCACACATGAGTGTTTTGTCCACTCCAAAATCTTAGTATTTTTAGAAAAGATAAGTTAAATCATTTATTCATTCCATATTCATGAATGTCAAATTATTTACTATGATTTTACATCCAATGTTCGCCCTATTTTGATTAATATGTCGAGATTAAATTTGGTAATATTTGTGAGATTTTCAACTCGGGATTGATGTGATCCTATTGAGTTGTCAACTCATTATGTTTTAACCGTTTTAGGCTATGATTACTTTGAAGATGCAGGTACTACTATTAGTAGTGGAGCATGAAATGTGGTTAGATGCACGTGACATGTCATTTTACATGGGATAAATTTTATTTTATTTTAGAACTCTAAATGTAGTAATGTTTGGCTTGATTTTCTTACTTCAAGTTAAATAATTATGCATCCGTATAATAACAGATTATGTAATTAGTTATTTTAATTTGTGTTTGGATTTTAAAGTGTTGGGCTAGGGAGTAAAAAAAAGAAAGAGAAATGCATATGAAATTGTCATACCTTATCTTTTCATTTTATTTTTTTTATATAGATCACGGGTTTGGAATTCGGGTCCTGGACACCCTATTTGGGTACCCGAATTTTGGGGCATGACAAAGTTAGTATTAGAGCCAGGTTGATCTTAAACAGTGGACCTAAAATAGAGATTTAACTCTAAGTCTTCCTAAATGGCCTTAACTACGAGATTAGAAATTTAGAATACATACGTAGGGCATTTTAGTCTATTGTGATATAATACTTAGATCCCATTTAGGCTGTATATTAACATACAAAATCAAATCTGGACGTTAGGAATTTTTTGAGAATTTTTCTAACTATTTCTTAGGTTGGGCAGCAAATATCAATATAAAATGCCTGACTTTGAAAAATTATAACTATTTAAGTAAAACTCCGATGGAGGTGATTCAAAAACTCAATTGAAGCTTGATAAGTGCCATTTTATAGAAAAATAGATAAAAACTAAAAATACTAACCCTTGATGTATGTATTTGAGGTTAAGAAAAACCTATCCAGAAATCTTCCAAATCTGGATAGTGCATACTCTCTGAATTTTAAAATTTTTTATAGGCGTCGAAATATTATAAAATTTTATAAGGGTATAGTAGACTGATAGACATATTTATATAAAAATTTTCAAGTTAAAATAATGTCTATAAACATCAAAAATATCAACTAGAATAACACCCTGATGATCAGAAATTTCTGCACATAATTCTAAACTACATCTTAGTTCAACTTCTCTTAGATGTTCATGTATGCCTACATTGAACCATCTGATTTCTTATAATTTTAAAATTAATCAGCAAAAAATTTATAATTCCTTTTATTTATCCTAGGCTATGACAGATCAGAGTATGAACCTCGAGGCCGCATCGGAGACTCAAGTACCCGATGTAGCTAGGCAAGGAACAATTATTGGCAAGATCCTCTAGGCGATGGAAGGATTTGCCTCATTTATGGGAAGACAAGTGCTTATGACTCAATCTCAGGAGCAGACTCAAGCGACACTTGTAGCCCTTGAAGGGACAGGGTCCTTGTTGGAAAAGTTTAAGAGGCAGAGACCGCCTACGTTTAAAGGTAGGCCTGACCCAAGTGAAGCTGAGGCTTGGAAAAGGCATATGGAGAAAATTTTCTCAGCTATGAGATGTAACGAGCAACAAAAGGCTGAATTAGCAATATATATGTTGGAAGGAGAAGCTGATCATTGGTGAGAATCTACAACCAGGGAGAACCCGAGAATAGAAAGGTGAACATGGGATCAATTCTGCACAAAGTTTGAGGATAAATACTTTCCAGCTTATGTGCGTGCTCAAAAGGTTACAAAATTAATGAAATTAGAACAAGGAGATATGACGGTGCGTCAATATGATGCAAAGTTTATAGAGTTAGCATGATTTGCGACATTTCTCATACCGGATGAGCTTCGTAAAGGGCAGAAGTTTGTTGAGGGACTGAAACCTTCTATCCGTACTCGACTGGCGCTATTTCTTATTAAAACGTATGCAGAAGCACTGGAACGCGCCAGCGCAATAGAAAAAGACTTTGATGAACATTGGAAGAACCGCGAGCCGAGGAAAGACATGAGTGGAGCCATGACCACGCCTCATTCATCTCTCACACAACATGAAACAACTAAGTGGTAGAAGATGATGCCAACATCAGTACCCAGGCATGCCACTACGCAACTTTTAACCCAATTCACCGGGACTTGCCATAACTGCGGAAATGTGGGCCATCCTGCCCGCCATTGTCTTCTACCACCTCGCCATCAATATTCAGGGAATCAAAGACCACCACAATAATTTTACAGGCCGCTTCTTCATTATGCACTGTCTACTTCGTATCAACGACCTCCGCCGTCGCCCCCTCAGATGATTCAGCCAGCTGCGAGACCATCACAACCTTATCCTCAAAGGCCCGCACAACTACATCCACGATCCCAACAGCCTGGACCCCCTCAAGCTTATCCGAGACCAACTTAACAATCGCAACAACAGGTTAAGCCTCCCTAATATCAGCAACTGAGGTCAGAAAGTCAGGTGCCCCGACCTCAAGCTCAAGGACGTGTTTACGCTCTATCTTCATTCACAAATGATCCAGCCCAACTTCATGAGTATGAGGATCCAAATCGAAGCTATGATGATCCAACACCACCTCAAGATGATGTTGCACAAATGTATGAGACTATTGCTTCTGCTTATGAGGACCTAGTACAACCGGCAGATATCACTCCTCAACATGTTGCTGAAGCTACTAATGATGTGGTGGAAGGTATTATCTTGGCTTACACCTCTCTCGCAAGAGCATTATTCGATTCAGGAGCTACACATTCATTTATATCTTATTTCTTCGTATGCTCACATGGTATATCACCCGTAGGATTAGATAAGAAAATTATCGTAGCAACCCCTCTCGGTAAGTCCATGAATTTAGAGCAAATATGTGAAGAATGCCTCATCATAATTGAAAATGAAATACTACCAGCAAATCTCATAATTATGCCTATGAGGGAATATGATGTCATCTTAGGAATGGATTGATTGTTCCAGTATCGTGCCAAGATAGATTGTTTTAGGAAGACGATTACGTTGAACCTAGAAGGACGATCTCCACTGAAATTCTGTGGGACACGAAGAAGGAAAGCGCCGATTGGTTTGTCGGCTATTGTGGGAATCGAGTAATCAGAAGAAGGGATTGAACAAATACCCGTGGTTAGGGAATTTCCAAAAGTTTTTCAGGACATTCTAAGGTTACCTCCAAAGAGAGATGTGGACTTCGATATCGATCTAACGCCTGGAACTGCACCCATCTTTAGAGCACCTTAGCGCATGGCTCCTGTAGAATTAAAAGAATTAAAGGATCAGATCCAACAATTGCTAGATCAGAGTTTCATTAGAACAAGCACGTCGCCATGGGGAGCACCGGTCTTATTTGTAAGGAAGAAGGATGAAACTATAAGATTATGTATTGATTATCGTCAGTTGAATAAAGTAACAATCAAGAACAAATATCTTCTTCCAAGGATTGATGATTTATTTGACCAGCTTAAGGGAGGAAGGTTCTTTTCTAAAATAGATTTGAGGTCAGGTTACCATCAATTGAGAATAAAGGACGAAGACGTGCACAAGACGGCTTTTAGGACTCGTTACAAGCACTATGAGTTCTTGGTAATGCCATTTGGATTGACAAATGCTCCAGCGGTATTTATGGATCTTATGAATCGGGTATTCAAACCTTATTTAGATCGATTCGTTATTGTATTCATCGATGATATTTATATAATCCAAGATTCATGAGGAGCATGAGGAACATCTCAGGACCGCTCTGCAAATGTTAAAGGAAAATCAATTGTACGCTAAGTTATCAAAATGTGATTTCTGGAAGCATGAAGTAAAATTCTTAGGGCATGTGGTGTCAGAGAAAGGGATATCTGTGGAGGGCCCAGCTAAAATTGAAGCAATATTAGAATGAGAGCAACCCTCGAATGTGTCAGAAGTACGAAGTTTTTTCAGCCTTGCTGGTTATTATCGAAGATTTATAGAAGGATTCTCTAATATATCAAGACCCCTAACTAATCTAACTAAGAAGAATACGAACTTTAAGTGGGATCAAGATTGTGAGCAGGCATTTACCGAACTGAAGAAGCGGTTAACATCAGCCCCAATTCTGGCATTACCAACTGAAGGAAAAAGATTCGTCGTTTATACCGATGCGTCATATCAGGGATTATGATGTGTTCTTATGCAAGGAGGCAAAGCTATTGCATTCGCATCACGGCAGTTAAAGACTCACGAGCGAAATTACTCGACGCATGATTTGGAGTTAGCAGCAGTGATTTTTGCTTTGGAAATTTGGAGGCACTACCTATATGGGGAGCAATTCAGACCACAAGAGCTTAAAATATCTCTTTAACCAGAATAAATTGAATATGCGTCAGAGAAGATGGATGAAATTTTTGAAAGACTACCATTTCGATATTTCATATCACCCAGGAAAAGCAAATGTTGTGCCCGATGCCCTAAGCAGAAAGACACGAAGACTTGTGGCCAGCCTAATGATCAAAGAGTGGGAGATGCTAAATGTTATCAAAGATTTCAATTTGCAACTCCAGCTTGAAGAACCTCAGGCGCATCTAAGTAACCTAGTAGCACAGCCTGTCCTGGTGTGTAATTTTTATTTTTATTTTCTTAAGTTTAATAGCTAAGTTTAACTTATTAATCTTTAGAATTGAGATTAGATTATAATAAACTTTTCTCTTAGATTCGGCGTATTCTAGAAGTTTAGAAGGAAGACGTTTGGCTACAAGAAAAAGGAGCAGAAGGAATGGAGAAGGAGAATGCAGAATGATGAATTGACACTGATGAAGGGATTAGGTTTCGTGGAAGGCTATGTGTTCCAAACGAACCTGATTTGAAGTAAGAGATTTTGGACGAGGCTCATAAATCAAGATTCACTATCCATCCAGGGGAGACTAAAATGTACCGCGATGTTAAGCGCCAATACTGGTGGAACAACATGAAGCGGGAAATCGCTGAGTACGTATCTAAATGTGCGACATGTCAACAAGTGAAGGCAGATCATCGAAGACCACCAGGACTCTTGCAACCATTACCAGTCTCCAAGTGGAAATGAGAGCATATATCCATGGATTTCGTAGTTAGATTTCCAAAGACAGGTTGACACCATGACACTGTATGGGTGATCGTGGACAGGTTAACCAAATCCGCACACTTCATCCCAATAAAGATTTCTGCATCTGTAGTGGAGTTGAGTAAAATTTATATTAAAGAAATCATTCAACTTCATAGTACTCCAATATCCATCGTCTTCGACCGAGATCCCAGGTTCAAATCACGGTTTTGGGCAAGTTTACAGGAAGCTTTGGGATCATCCATAGACTGATGGGCAAACAGAAAGGACGAATCAGATTTTAGAAGATATGTTACGCAGCTGCATTATCGACTTCAAGGGCAATTGGGATGATCATCTGCCGCTGGTGGAATTTGCATATAATAATAGCTACCAAGCTAGTATTGGTATGACACCATTTGAAGCTTTATACGGAAGACCTTGCAGATCACCAAGCTACTGGACCAAAGTAGGAGAAAGGACATTGTTGGGACCAAAACTTATTCAAGAGACCTCCAAGAAGATTGACATCATTCGGGAACGTATGCGCGCCGCCCAGAGTCGTCAAAAGAGTTATGCAGATAATTGACGCAGGGACTTAGAGTTTTGTGTGGGAGATCATGTGTTCCGAAAAGTTTCTCCAATGAAAGAAGTTATGCGTTTTGGAAAGAAAGGGAAGCTCGCGCCACGTTTTATCGGACCCTTCGAGATCATACAAAGAGTAGTTGTAGCATACAAGCTGGCCCTACCGCCTCAGTTATCCAATATCCACGATGTATTTCACGTCTCCATGCTTCGAAAGTACAAGTCGGACGATTCTCATGTCATCGAATGGGAGCCGCTAGAGATTCAAGAAAATGTCAAATATGAAGAACAACCTATGCGCATTCTCGATCGTAAGGAACAAGTACTTCGGACGAAGGTTAGACCACTCGTGAAGGTACAGTGGAGTCATCACAACGAGGAAGAAGCATCGTGGGAGCGAGAACAAGAAATTCAAGAAAAGTATCCTAATCTCTTTTAGGTATATAAATTTCGAGGACGAAATTTTGTTAAGGTAGGTAGAATGTAATACTACGTCTCTTTTTAAATAGTGGGTTCCACCATTAACCCATCGTTTTATATGATGTGGCCCACATGAGCTTTGGATGACCCTCATTTTTGGGCACATGCCCTAACCTTGTCGGGGAAAATTGATGAACGGTGTGGATTTATCACATCATAGCTGTGGGGCCCACTCTTCAAAAAAAAAGAAGAAGTGAAAGCAAGTGACGTGCTCCCTCTCCTCCACGACTCCCTCTCTTTCCCACTTCTCTGCAGTACGGTTGCGGATGGGAACCCATCCACCATGATTGCCATCATGGTGGGACCTACTCCTCAATCTAAACCGTCCATTAAACTCAGAACCCACAAACCAACTCACCTGACATCATTTTTATACGATATTTCTCAAACTATCGAGAGAAAAACTATAGAAAAAATCTGTGAGAAGAAAAAGAGAGCTCAAGAGAAGGAAGAGTATCCGTGAGGGTTCAACGTCGAGTTCAGAGTTGATCAATCCAAGCTAGTACACGTACAATCAACATCTTTTCAGATTATTTTCACTCCATCACATAATTTTTTCATATCAGGTAGGTGATCATTCCCTATTGAAAAATTCATAAGTAATTGCCTTATATAATCTATACATTAAGATATTTTTTTTATTTGAATGAACCAAAGCAGATATTATTATTTATTTCCCATTTAATATTCTGGTGGTAATAATGAATGTTCGTTATGTGAACATTGACACTATATCTGTCATATTTCTTTGTAAGTTGTATGCATTTTATGTGATTTATTTTTTTTATGTAATGATTCTTATGGGCGTTCTGCCCAGGGTCATTTCCGAAAGGATCAGCACGACACGGGTGCTCTGCCCAGGGTCATTCCCAAAAGGATCGGCACGGGTGCTTTGACCTGGGTGATTCCCTAAAAGGATCAGTACACACGGGTGTACTGCCCTGGGCTTTTGTCCCTAAAAGGTTATACCGGTGCTCTGCCGAGGGTCATACCCTGAAAGGATCAACACCGGTGCTCTGCCGTGGGTCATCCCCTAAAAGGATCAGCACACATGAGTGTTTTGTCCACTCCAAAATCTTAGTATTTTTAGAAAAGATATGTTAAATCATTTATTCATTCCATATTCATGAATGTCAAATTATTTACCATGATTTTACATCCAATGTTCGTTCTATTTTAATTAAAATGTCGAGATTAAATTTGGTAATATTTGTGAGATTTTCAACTCAGGATTGATGTGATCCTATTGAGTTGTCAACTCATTATGTTTTAACCGTTTCAGGTTATGATTATTTTGAAGATGCAGGGTACTACTATTAGTAGTGAAGCATGTAATATGGTTAGATACACGTGGCATGTCATTCTACATAGGATAAATTTTATTTTATTTTAGAACTCTAAATGTAGTAATGTTTGGCTTGATTTTCTTACTTCAAGTTAAGTTAAATAATTATGCATCGGTATAATAACAGATTATGTAATTAGTTATTTTAGTTTGTGTTTGGATTTTAAAGTATTGGGCTAGGGTGTAAAAAAAAGAAGAGAAATGCATATGAAATTGTCATACCTTATTTTTTCATTTTATTTTTTATATATAGATCACGGGTCTGGAATTCGGGTCCTGGACACCCTATTCGGGTACCCGAATTTTGGGGCGTGACACGGCACCACTCTTCCTTTCATTGTTCTTCATGAATTAAGAAATGCACCCATAAGTGGAAATTTGCAGAAAACCGACTGCTACTATGTTGTCCTCTTTGACAAACAGTAGCAGTAACTCTGTGATATTCAATTTTGCATCAATGAAGTGACCACTTTGAAACAAACATTCAAAGAGGCGTATCAAGATGCATACAGGTGGGGTCACATTTTGGTGACACTGGGGATCAGCATTCCATATAGGTGAGAGCCATATTTCAATGATTTGGACTGATCTTGTGGGGAATCACTGGATGGGACATGGGAGATGCTGCAAAAGGCACCCCTTCAGAGAATCCAACCAATCCTATTCTTGGCCCACAAACAGTTGGTCAAAAACATATAGGTAATCAACACCAAATGCAGAACAGGAGGAAACCTACTGGATGCATGGGAAAAGGGATTTGTTTAATGGAGGAGATCTTTTATCAAATGCCCATCCATGAAGGGGCCCACCAGATGAATGCACTGGACCACCGAAAAGGCATGTCCCAAATGCTAGCCCAAAAAGAGATGCGAAGGGTTCATGTTGAACATTGTACAATCATTTTCAGAATATGTATTCATCACACATCTGAACTTACTTTTTTAAAGGATGACAATTTATTAAATAAAGCGACAAAGCCATAAGAATACAAAGACGGAAGAAAGAAAAAGGCAACAAAACACCCCCCCGGCAACAAGCCACAAAAAGCCCAACCCCCACCCACGAGCCCTATACTAAGGAGAGGCCGTCACCCACTGATAAGCAAGAGATCTAGCTGAATAGAAAACCCCCTACGGATTACCACGGGTATCCCGTAAACATTTTTGAAATACAGTACATAATTCATCCTTTTAGGCCCAATATCTTGAATTGATATGTTAGGTACAGATGGATTGTACCTCATAAATCATAGTTCTTTGAGATACCAGGTATTCTATGGTTCATTCCACGTCAATAGCCAATTCTTGGTCATGGAGATTCATAAATGATTTGGATTAATAATCCCGTTGGTACTGAAACCATTAAACAAACACCCAATAACTTTTTGGATATTGCGAGGAAATTTCGAAAAACGTGAAAGAAGTACCATTTAGGTAATATTTCCAGAGTTGTAAATGGATCCGCTGGTTCACCAATCATTGACGTTTCTAGAACCGCTAGGCCTATGTTGCATGCCATAGTAAGAAATATATAAACGAGGACAGAAATAAAGCATTGGGTCGCAGTCTTCTTTGGTGTCATAGCTGTATAGTCATCAACTCCTGGGAAGAACAATTCCTGTTCGACAAAATGGAGTACTGGAGATAGATACAAAAGCTTTGTATGCGAATCCAAAAAGAAACAATACAATTGGTCAAAATGCACAATGAAGAGCATATCCATATCATTTTGCATTTCTTGACAAATATAATCGGTTTTGCTATTCTAAGTGGTTATTGGAAGTAGCGGCTTCAGCGTCAGCCACTTGAAATTTTAATAACCCCCCCCCCCCCCCCCCCCCCCCCCACCAAAAAAAATAATAATAATAATAAAAAAAAAATAAAAATAAAATTACCCATAATATGTGTAAGTATCAACATTGATGTAATTTTGTAGAGAGATCAGAATCTGATGAATCAGCCTGGACCTACTCACTAATGGGATGCCCTAATACATTACTGCCGACCTGTTGATTTGATTGATTTAAAGATCAAATTCAGTCTTTACAGGAATTGTTTTTTTTTTTTTTTTAGAGAGAACTGAAATTTTATTGAGAAGCTTGCATAAGCGAGAAAATAATACAGGCCCAAAAAACACTAACAAACAACTTGAGAGGAAGGGCAGTCGAGGCTGCCTTTACATAAACCGCCCATTCCAACACTAGCCTTTTTTACTTTAGATATAACCTCATTCACCCCCACATCCACATTCCGAAAACAATGACCATCTCTGGAACCCCAAATAACCCATACCACGACCATGACGAGCAACTGTCATAAGACTTTCCGAGCCTTTCCAACACCACCTCCATGCCAAGCCCAACTTCCAGTCTTTGGCATGACCCATTCCATATGAAATAAAGAAAGGAAATAACCTCAAACTATCTTGACGAAAGGGCAATGAATAAAAAGATGGTTGATCGGTTCCTTATTTCCCATGCACATCAGGCAAATATTAGGAAGAACCATCACTCTTATTTGAAGGTTGTCAATAGTAAGAATTCTTTTTTCTGGCCCACCATCCAAAAAAAAAAAAAAAAACTGCAACCTGGGTAGGGGCCCCATAAAACTAATCAAGTTGCACAGCTGCACATTTCGGAAGAAACGATCTAGGACTAGGAGCAAGATTATTGACAAAGCTAAGCAAGGGTGCATTCTATCATCGTCTCACTGTCGCAGTCTTGTCCCAATTATTTCGGTTGGTTTATCAAATTCTGCTTCACCTACTATTCATATCTATAGCACTGTCCTCAGTAACCGAACAAGCCTTCATTAGCCTTCTCACCACCTCAAGTCAAAGTCCTATTAGGCCTTCCTGCCATCCTCCTTTTTGGCCTTTCAAACTCTGATTGAAGTTCTCCTTAATGAGTCCATCTCCAATTTCCATAGCACATGGTCAAACCATTCAATTTGCTTTCCGTCATTAGATCTCCTATTGAGGCTATTCTTAGGCTCCTGTAGATGACAATATTCTTGAATCTATCCTTCTCAGTCTTCCCCCACACATCTCAACATCCCCCTCATCTCTTCAACACACTCAAGTGCATTCAGTATTTAAACAAAATAACCCAGTGGCATGGTCCTTCCCATAATGATCAGTATTCCAATCTATGAAAAAAGAAGGCAAAAAAAATAAAATTAATTAATTAATTAAATGACCTTATTTCAGAAAAGGATGATGGATAGTTTGGTCATCTTTAAAAATTGGGTGGTGTTATGGTCATTCCCATAAGCCTGGTGAGTTCCATACAAATTGACCATGACAACAGGGAACCATGAGAGAAAGCACCCTACCTGTAGTTCCAGAAGATCGATCCGCATGAATGGATTGGTTTCCAATTCTTCCCCTATGGTAGAAGGGATGGTCGGCAAATTCCCCTGTCGCTGGTGCTGGGCCCATGAGAGTTTCTCCTTTGTCTTTCCATTCTCTGGTTCAACTGTCAATGCAAAGTGCAGATTCTTTTCTGTGTACTGAAACAAAAGAAACAGACATCTTATTGTTTTCCCAGCAGCAAAGAGAATAGCTAGGGTGCTCAAAAAACCTTTTGAGTCATAAAAGAACATGCCCCTCCAGATATGGTCATAGAACATAATTGATGAATCTGTTTCAACAATTTTTTGGCTACATCTGTACTTTGTTTTCTGCCATTGTTATTCTCTTTATATTGGGTACATTTTTCTGTATTTCACACTTTCATGCACTAAGATACATGACTATAGTGACGTTTAGGCATGTCAGGTTCAATAGGGTTCAGTGAAGTCAAAGGTGAGCTAGGACGATGCCTGAGGCATTTTGGCCACTTGAGCCTCACTTGCTCCCTAGGAGAGGCGACATCCCTAGGCATGCACCTAGGCACAACACTCCCTCACCCACACCTGGGTGCAATTCAGGAACAATGGGAAGTACCAACTATGGCACCCCAAATGAGGGTATTTCAGACAATATTAATACCCATTTAGGGCGGAAACACTAAGGGCCGATTTGATAAAACTTTTTTTCAGCTCTTATCACTGAAATAGGCTATTTTCAGTGATATTCCCTTGTTTAAACTGTTTGGCAAATCCAAGAAATTAAGTGCTTAATTTGGATTTTCACTTAAAAAATTATTATTATTTTTTTTAATTTTTTAATTTTATAAACTTAAAGTGATGCTGGACAATTAACCACTTGCTCTAAAAGCTCGAACTGTTAGAGTATAGCGAATTAATTCCTTTATCTCATAGCCCAGGCCTCATATCTCATGGGTTTTAAGACCTCGGCCGAACCCCCTTCGTGGGCCCCAAATCACATGGGCCACCCACCCCAAGTGTGTCCCCCCATCCCACGGGCTACCTCACTCAAGCCTGTTGTGAAATGCGCATTAATCACCCTTGGTGAGGAGTCTCGAACACGAGACCTCCTCCGTGGGCCGCGCACACTCGTCCTGCATCCCACAAGCGATCCTACTCGAGCCCAGTGTGAAAATGCCCCTGTATTATAAAGCATCCAACTCTTGACTCAACACAAAATGCAGTAAGTGATTTTGTTTATAATATTTGGTCACTTTTAACCAAAAATATCGTTAATTTTTTTTTTCTAAATGACAACGTTACCCTTTTGTAAATGATTTATGTGGAAGCTTTGAAAGGACTCGAATTGCAAAACACTTGGCAAAGTTCTGTGGGCCCCATCATAATGTATGTGCTATATCCACAATGTCTATCCATTTTTCCAAATCATTTTCAGGCACGAGCCCAAAAATGAGGCAAATCCAAAGCTCAAGTGGACCACGCCACAAAAAGTAGTGGGTACAATGACGTCCACCATTGAAACCTTTCAAGGAGCCACCATGATGTTTATTTTCCATCCAACCTGCTCGTAAGGTCACACAAACCTAGAAGAAGTGAAAACACAAATATCAACTTGAGACAAAGCTTTTGTGGCCCCCAAGAAGTTTTCAATGGTGGGTCATTCAATCCCCACTGTTTTCTATGGTGTGGTCCACTTGAACTTTAGATCTGCCTAATCCAACCAAATGGATGGACGGTGTGGATATGACACATACATCATGGTGGGGTACAAAGAACTTTGCGACATCAACACGGTACCTAGGTGCCGTGTTTGAAAGGGAGTAGATTAGGTGTTACCCAAGCAACATGTTAGTAGGTGTTAACCTTGACCGTGGGGCTCACCTTGATGTATGTGTAGTAAATCCACGCCATCCATCAATTTTTCTAGCTCATTTGAGGGCGTGGTCCCAAAATTGAAGCAGATTTAAATCTCCAATGGCCCACATAGTGGGGATTGAATGCCACCATTAAAAACTTGTTGAGGACCACAAAAGTTTTGGACCACGCTGATATTTGTGTTTCCCTTCATCTAGGTCTGTCTAACCTAATCAACAGGTTGGATGGCAAATAAACATTAAGGCGGGCCTTAAGAAGTGTTTATTAGTGAATGTTCAATGACCACCATTTCCTGTGGTATGGTCCACTAGAGATTTGGATCTACTTCATTTTCTGGACCATCCCCTAAAATGAGTTGGGAAAACTGATGAGCGATGTGGATGTACAACATATACATCAAGGTGGGCCCCACGATCAGTGTAGCACCCACTATGGTGTTACCCCTACTCCACCAAAATCGGAGACTCATTCTGTAGTGATCCCTCCAATCAGTGCAAAAAAAGTTTCGTGGGCCCACCACGATGTATGTGTTTTATCCACATCGTCCATCCATTTTTCCATATCATGCCCTAAAATGAGGCAAATTTAAATCTTAGATGGACCACACCACAGGAAACGGTGGTGATTGAACGCCCACCATTAAAAACTTCCTGTGGGCACAAAAGTTTTGGATCAAGCTGGTGTTGTTGTTTTCCCTGCATCCAGGTCTGTGCGACCTATTCAACAGGTTGGATGGAAAATAAACATTATGGTAGGCCTTGGGAAGTTTTTAATGATGACATTTAATCACCATTGCTTCCAGTGTTGTGGTCCACCTAAGATCTTGATGTACCTCATCTTTGGGATCATGCACGAAAATGATCTAGCCAAATGGATGGACGGCTTGGATAAAACACAGACAACATGGTGGTGTCCATAAAGCACCAAAGAATGCTTCGTATCAACCACTTAGTGTGCTTGTTCCTTAATGATACCAATCGAAGGGTTATGATTATTCTATAAAGAAAAATAGAGTGCCTGGTCCATGGTGTGGCCCGTCTCACCAGTGCACTTTGATCACAGAACTAAAGGCCACATCTATATTGTCACCTACTTGCCTCATTACACAATTAATTCATGTCAATGCACGTGGCAAACATGAAAGATCCAAACTATTCATCTGCTCGGCTTTATTTGATGGACAAAAAGTATTAAAGTTTTATTGGATTGGGCATAGGTGTGCCAAATTTGGAAGCATGGCAATAATAGGCTTCGTCTCATACTCTGCAAAAGATATTGGGACAATATGGGCAAATATGACAAATTACCATTTTTCAAACATTTGTAATTTGTGTTTACGAAATAAGATTTTGTGAAAAAGTACTTATTGTCAAATATCATGACTTTTTTCATGTATTTTCATACACGGCTAGTCAAATCCAAAATTTATATGTATATATGCATTTTTATAAATTTTGAATAATTTCCATGTTAAAATTGTGATAATTTATCGATAAAATCAGGGAAGATAAGCAGTTGCCAATATTTTGGAAATCTCGCCATATTAACACAATCATATGGTTTAGTTAAATTTTCATGAAAATATAGCAAGATTTTCAAAATCCCTTCAATAATCGTCACATGGGTTAGTAGGGCTATATACTATAAACAGCTTTATAAGACCTAGGGACTCATTTGGAAGATGTGTATTTGCTGACATTGATGCTGCATTTCGATGATATGGTAAATATGGCACTTGCCTTTTACAGCCATTTCGACATTGGACTTTTCCAATGGCATGTTTTTTTAGATACATGATTCGGTGTCCAACTAATTGAATTGAATGCTAATTTTCCCAACCATACAGTAGTTAGTACAAATACATTTTAGCAAACCAAAAAAGTGTGCATTTGATTATTATAATCAGTGTATGTTACTCAATTCTGCAAAATTTAGGAGTTTTTTTTATTGTTAAATATGGATGTTTCCAAATAAGCCATAGGAAACAAATTCAAGAAATGTTCTACCTCATGACCACAGAAAACTCGAGTAGGTTTCGGCAAAGACCCCAATGTGACGCATAGTGACTGATACATCTGTTCTGCTGTACCTTCAAAAAATTTCCCACAACCAGCAACAAACTACAACCAAGGAGAGAATAACAAAAACTTATTTAATGGTAGAGTTGCAGAAATTCACACAACATGACTCACAATCAAATCAAAGTTACAGATCTAGAATTATGTTCCAATTCAATGTTGTATAAAGATGAAATTAATGAAAAGAATATTAGGATACCCTTCTCTCTACTTACCAACGTATCTCCAGTAAACACAGCTGGGTCTTCTTCCTCTTTGCTTGTCACATAGTAACTTATATGACCTTTGGTGTGGCTGATGGAAACATGTTAGTTGAAACCAAAACTAAAGACTAGCATTTCTCCAGATATCCATTTAATAATACATAAATCGTTATCATGATAGCCATGCCCCAACAATTTGGGATTGGCATACATTCAAAAAAAAGAAATGAGTCCACCTTCATGGTTTCTAGCTTGCATCTAAAGATCTTTGGTGGAAATATAAGTGGGCATTCAATGATTTTTTAAAAAGAATCGTCAATTTATAAAGGTCACAATTATCTCTAGTTTACCCTGTTGATGAAAATCCAACTTATGTATTAATGTAGGGGCATTTTCACACCGAGCTCGAGTGGGGTAGCCTATGGGATGCAGGGATACACTCGGGGTGGGTGGCCCATGTGAGGTGGGTGGCCCGTGTGAGGCGGTACCCATGTGATTTGGGGCCCACGAGGGGGGTTGGGCAGAGGTCCTAACCCATGCGATGTGGAGCCTGGGCTATGAGATAAAAGGATTAATTCGCCATGCTCTAGCAGTTGGAGCCTTTAGAGCAAGTGGTTAATTATCCTGCATTAAAGTGGTATCAGAGCGAGACTCCTCACCAAGGGTGATTAATGCAAGGGCATTTTAACACTCGGCTTGAGTGGGGGGCAGCCTGTGTGAGGCAGGTGGCTCGTGTGAGGCAGTACCCATATGATTTGGGGCCCATGAAGGGGGTTCGGCCAAGGTCTTAACCCATGCGATGTGGGGCCTGACCTATGAGATAAGGATAAATTCATCATGCTCTAACAGTTCGAGCTTTTAGAGCAAGTGGTTAATTGTCCAGTCCGTATTAATCGATAACGGTCACAAAAAATATTTAATGAGGATGCAGGGACACACTCGGGGTGGGCGGCCCATGTGAGCCAGGTGGCTCGTGTGAGGCGGTACCCATGTGATTTGGGGCCCATGAGGGGGGGTTCGGCCAAGGTCCTAACCCATGCAATGTGGGGCCTAGGCTATGAGATTAGGATTAATTCGTCACGCTCTAACAGAGCGAGCTTTTAGAGCAAGTGGTTAATTGTCCAGTCAGTATCGACCGATAACAGTCACAAAAAATATTTAAGGAAGAAACCGTATCAACCCCATAACAAACCATTATGGGCCCATAACAACTGTTACACGGCCATTAAGGGCCATATGCTTTCAGAACAAGCATTGCAGCCCCATATCATTTAACAACTCCCACCATTCCCGTTACATAATGGCCATTACGGCTGTTATGTAACTGTTCTTTAATATGATGGCGTCCAAGGCTAATTTCAGTATTATTTTACATTAGTTGCTTACCTCCTATGCGCCTGGGTGGGGGCAGCATCTCATTGTGTTTTTCTTTGTTTTTTATGTTCTTGTTGTTTCCTTTTTGTGGCCTTAGTTTCAGGATGCTTGTTTGGTTGTTTTGCATAATTTCCTATCTTTTAATATATCCTCTTTGATTGCTCATTTAAAAAAACAAAAACACTACTAAAAGAAATCAACAATAATATCGTCAATCTCAGATACCTGCGATATTTCACATGACCATGCCACCAAACTGACGCAGGAAAAATCATGTGGCCATGGAAATCAGATCTGCACACCAATGTCCACCAGCTAGACTTTATTTTCATGCAAGTTAAAGACTACATGTTGAGTAGGGTGTGAAGGGTATTTTGTTCTTTTCACTGTATGGTCAGCTTGTTATTAGAGTTAGAACTTATTAGTAAAGGGTTAGTTGTGACTAGCACACAAATAACTAAGACTAGAGAGAGGTAAGTTAGGGTTCTATAAATACTCTGTTTGAAAAATTGGAAAAAGAATTTTAGAATTTTGTAAAGGTTTGTTCCCTTAAAGAAAATCCAAAATATGGAAATGGAAAACCCCTATAGAAATCTTCAAAAAAGGAAAAAAAATAAATTATAGAATGCTCAGGAAATGGAAGACTTGAGGAGAATCATGGAATCTAACAGTAATTCTACTGCTTGGTTTAAAAATGGTGTTTTCTGTTAAAATGTTAAAAAGTCAACAGTTAAACAATAAGAGTTGTTCCTCGTAACCGTGGAAACCTACACTTAACATTTTTTTAGGGAATGGTTTTACCTTTTTAAGGAAAAACTAGAAAAAGGAAACCAATTTTCTCCTCCTTTTGGTTTATCAAACAGATAAAACTATCACATCAACGGGATTCATATTCTTTTCCACAATTTTTCAAGGCGTCTCTCTAAACAAGCAAACCCTAATGAAAATTTCTTTTTTTTTTTTTTTTCTCTTCTAAGTAGTAGAGAGAGACAAAGATTTCAATCTTTCTGCTACCTTATGCTGGTGTGTAATTGTTTATCGACCACCCTAGGTGGCTCACCATGATCACCAATGATTCTATACATGGCCTAAAATGGGTAAAGTAGACGATCTGGGTTTACCCTAGAAAAAAATAATGCGTCTCTCTAAACAAACAAACCCTAACGAAATTTTCTTTTTCTTTTATTTTTTTTTCTCTTCTAAGTAGTAGAGAGAGACACAGATTTCAATCTTCCTGTTACCTTATGCTGGTGTGTAATTGTTTATCGACCACCCTAGGTGGCTCACCATGATCACCAATGATTCTATACATGGCCTAAAATAGGTAAAGTAGATGATCTTGGTTTACCCTAGAAAAAAATAGTGGATTGTTGCTAGCCTGGGTAAGGGTTGTTATAGGTGGCATCTGTACAACTGAGCACCATGTAGGAGAGAACGTACATGAGATCCACACCATCCATCATGTTCACTACCTCATTTTCACCATGGAAACCAAAACCTTGGTTGGATCAAAACTCAGGTAGGCCACACCATGAGGAAGAGTTGGGATGGGACATTTGCCATTAGTTGTGTATGGGCCCATTGTTGTTTCTATATCCCATCCAATCCCTTCATATGACTCTTCTCACCAAGACGAAACTAATCTCTAGAAATCACTCCACTATGAAGCTTAGGTGGACCACACTGTGTGCATTTAAAGGTTTTAGGTAGATTTTAAATTGTTTCCTATGGTGAGGCCCACCTGAATTTTGGATTAGTGTGATATTCAGGATCAAGGCCTAACATGGGGTGGGCCACCTAATGGACAAACTAGATCTCATCCACATAAAGTCATCTACCCATGTCAGCAAATAGTCTGGGACCCTACCGTTTTCACAACTTTATTTTAATTTGAAAAGGGTATCTTGGTCTTTTAAATGAAGTTTCTTTGTTGACCATTGACCAAGTGCATGAACAAAAGTCATAAAATTCTTATAATATAAGTGTAATTAGTTAATAGGAGGATAATTGTAATTATGCCATAAATATAGGATTGTAATTATTCCTATTTTAAAACTCAGAAAAACTTTACTCGACTTGGCCTTGTTGATTTGACTCAATCAAATTTCAACAGCACCCGAAATCAAATTTGATTTAGAAAAGACTCGACCAAAACTTGCTGATTCAACTCACAGAAACTTGAAAAACTCACGATGAAATGCTTCCCTAGCAATAACCCAAGTTGAATTTGTCACCCAAATTGCAAAAAGCTCACCATAAGTTCTAACAAACAACAACTCTATAGCTCCATCTGGTTGTATTTGCACCTTTTGAGTTTTTTTTTTCTTTCTTTTTTAATAATAAACTTATGATATTCATTAATAAAAACAACAAATCTAGAGTTTTAGATATCCCAGTAAATCTAGATTTCCAGTTTTGACGAGGGTAATCCCTACTTCACCCATATCCAAGTATTTGACCATAGGTCTTGGGTACTCCAGTTTTTTTAGGGTTCCAAGTATTATAGGTGGACACAACTCTTTTTTTGAAGATTATAATATAATTCAGAAACCCAAAAATGAGACTACAAAGGAGAAAGGAGTCTCCAACTACAAAATAATGGAGGGCAAAAGCGACACCTGTGTGCCAGTGAAGCAATTGGACATGAGGAGCGCATGTTTAATTGATCCGGACTGTTCATTTAGTGGTATACATAGCTCAAAGTCTCCACTATGAAAGCAGCCTCAATGTCCAATTGACACCTCAAAATGAATAGTCAAATAGGATAAGAAGAACATACCACGGTGTATGGAGGGACAATATATTCACATCAGTTCCTAACACCAGCTTATCACCATTTTCCAACTTATTAGTGCATCCCTTCACATTGTCTATTGACCCCCCAAAAACTTTAATTCCAGGAACCAACTGCTTAATCTTCTCATTCCCGCCAGCATGATCCCTATAAAAATTTGCAATTAAATATTTAAGAAACTCGACATATCCTGAATAGAGCTAATGGATAACCTATAAAAGCCATGGGCTAGGCTCTGGTGTGCATTTGCACACACTGCCTTAAATGGAGGAAACTCATCTATTGTATAGGTGCCGCATGACCCTGCCCAGGATGAATGTAGTGCCAAAACCAAGCTGATCATACAGCCTTACCCATCTGTTCTCTCTCTTTTTTATTTTTATTTTTTTTATTTTTTTTATAGTTGTTTTGATAGGTAAGCCGAGCTGGAACCCAAGGTCTCAATGTTGAAACACACCCTTGTCTACCATTGAGCTACGGGCTCAAACCAAGATGATTTCGCCCATTGAATTGGATTTCCGACCATTCTTTTTCTTTAATCATTCATTTGATGGCCAGAAAATGGATGGTAGGATGGTTTGAGATCTATGCTCCATTCAAATTGGGCCCCACAATCTGGATGGTTGATATACATGTATGACATGTGTACGTGGATTAGTCATCACCACTTGAAACAGTGGTGGAAAAAGACAAACCAGAGTATATATTGATGTGCAACCAATCCATATCATACTGTATCCAATACTGCAAGTGTTGAAAAAAATACCCTTCTAGTATTGATGCCATATATGGGTTTAACCAGATCATTATTAAAAGGAAAAAAAAAACTAGCACAGGTAACGTTTCAACAGCTAACTAATAGCATAATCATACACAGAAGAAAAGTACTAGTGGCCTAACCATCCCCAATCATGCCCACAGCCCATATGAATCTTTGTTTGGACTTTGTACATCGATCAAAGTTTTCACTCACTGTCGACAGGCCACAACGGGAAAAATACAGCGAACAGTCAGGACCATCCAATTGGAGAATTTCTACAGTGAGTTATGTCCACGGTTGGAGTCCACCCAATGAATGGTCCTCTTTCTTAGTTCTGATTCAAATTTCTTGCCTAACATTTTCATTAACAAATAAATTACAAATACAATTAAATGGAACCAATTGATTCATCGTAACTCAACACCTGAGCTTCCATCCAGTGTTGCCTAACATTTTCATTAACAAATAAATTACAAATACAATTAAATGGAACCAATTGATTCATCGTAACTCAACACCTAAGCTTCCATCCAGTGTTGCCTAACATTTTCATTAACAAATAAATTACAAATACAATTAAATGGAACCAATTGATTCATCGTAACTCAACAACTGAGCTTCCATCCAGTGTCATATGGCAAGTGGCCCACCAAACAGAAATGACAGCAATCAGGCAATATTGGTCGTCCGTTATCCAATGGATTGGGATCAAAATTCTAGTCTAACATGCAATGTAATAAAAATCATTGGACCCACTCACCCCGAGTGGCGGGTCCCTTCTCTACATGATTGGTTCAACCACCCAGCCCAAGTGCGGTTGGGCAATTCTCTCACAACCACCAGACTACGAGCCGAGTAGAAATGACGACACTGTACATGGGTTTGTGAGGGCGATCTCACACGCTCATTTGAACCAGTAAAAGAGCGTGTTCCCACCTCTTTCACACAAGCCTATGTGAGCTTAAGAAAACAGGTGTAAAGAGTACCAGTGATGATGAGTGGTGAGGACGAGCTTCAGATCAACACCATTCTCTACGGCTGTCTGCAGGATCTTCTCAGGCTCAACGGGATCAACGGCTGCTGCTTCTCTGGAATTCTCATCTATGATTCTGCAATTCCAACAATGGAGAGAGGGAGAGAAGAATAAGGAAAATCAGATCAAGAAATACAAGGAGAAATAAAACCCTAGCTGGAAAGTAGGGTTTCTGAATGTTGAAAAAAGAAAGAAAAAAGAGGAGAATTTTACAGGTATGCATAGTTGTCTTCCAAACAAGCAATTGGAACGATTTTCATCTCTCTCTCACTCTCTCAGAAAGGAATTTGTAGCTGCCGGCAATGACCAATTTATAGACGAAATACGCCACGTAAGCATGTCCGCGAGATTATCTTTTCTGGCAAGTGGGGGGCAGGGTGCGGTAATCCAAACCGTTGGTTGTTGCAGGGATGAATTTCCTTGCAACGGGAGGGCATTCGACAGAACATCAGTGGTCCCACCGTGATGTCCGCGTGACATTCACTCGATCCATCACTTTGTATAGGATGGGGCATTGGGCCTCAGTTCGGATGGGGAATGTGTATGTATGTGCTGGGTGCTATATTTTATTTAACTTAAATCTAACGGAATGCCTTCGCGATGACTCACCCATCCAAAGGGATAAGGTATAGATTGGTGAAGATGAATTTCTTCCTACCGCGAAAATAAGAACTTTTATAATAATAGTATTTAGCTTGATTTCGGTCATCAATAAAATAAATATTAAAAGAAAAATTAGGAAATTAAAGATTAAGTGCCGAATAATCTTTTAGACTTGAACGTCGGTGAGATAGTTGTTAAGACCTGGACAGTTATGAGATGACCGTAGTTTGGCTAACAAACTATTGTTGTACCCTATTACTAATCATTTTAGAAAAGTCAATAAGAAGGACATATGGCATGGCATGAGAGATGAGATGATGAAAAGATCTTCAAGATACATAGAGAATTTTTATGGAACTATAACTAACGTAAAATTCAATGCTACATGTCATTAGATGATTAATAAAGTAATATAATCGAATTATTTAAAATTTAACAAGCAAAGATAAAAACACAATTGAGCAGTTCAAGATATGGTAGGCGAATGAAAGAGACAAAATCTAATTGACAGAAGAGGAATAGTCACGAAAGGAAAACGGAACAAGAGAATAATTTAGAGAGAGACTCTTTGACTACCTTAACCGCTGGAGCAATGAAAAAAGCATCTAGAATAATAAGTTGTAATAAAACTCTATAAATAGTAGAGGAAATCCACAAACTTGAATAATAATCTACAAATTCAACAGACAATCAATCCGAACCTATTAATTTATTTTATCTCAAGTTATCTTATGAATAGCGATAATCCAATAGTGGTGATTCTTAGTTGTAATCCAAATCCATGCTCATAAGTTGGATTTGTTCTTTATCCAAGATTACACAATTCTTTCAAGAGACACGTTCTTGCAATTGCTCCTAATGATTAATTGTGAGTTTCTCCTTTTGTTTGATTGCACTGGTATTATAAAAAGTCATTTTTTGTGGAAGGCAAAGCGCAACCCACTTTTGAAATAAGAGCCCCACCCTTCAATTATCGTCGGATCGTTATAAAATTCTGGAAGTGGTTGAGTAAGCAACCGATCTTCTCATAATCTGGTCATATATATTCATATTGGACATATCTGCTTATTTCGGCACTTGGAGTCAAAGTTGATCGGCTTGGATCTAGCCACTTTATTGATTATAACACGCCCGCACACACTACACATGAAAGAAAACAAACCAAATGCTAACAATTTCGGCATGTCCGGTGGGACTAAAAAATTACTTGACTATCATCAATATTCATTTCGCACAGGTATGCAAAAAGAAAAAAATTAGCACGCTCGGTGGGACTCATTTACAAAGTATACTTATCGGTGAAGTAATTTCATAGAATCATGAGTCGAATGGGTAGTCATAATGCTTCAATATCCACCATTAAAGTTGTTGTAGCCAACGGGCCTCTTGCTCAGGAGGAAGAGCTATAAGTTCAATAGGTACCTGAGCAAGTAAATCAATCACCTAATCTGATACCTATTCCACCAAACCCGGATAGACCATCGACATCCCGGTTGAACCTTTTGAGATTATGTAAGCCAGGATAGTTGATGTGCAAAGGAAAATTCAACACATCATAGAACACAAGTCTAAGCTGAGCAGGGCTCAGACTGAAGCCTTTAATAGGTGGATGGTCAGCCATACCAAGAGCATGAATCGATTGGTGACTTTGTTTGCCGAAATAGTACATGTTGCACCTCAACAACATGTCAATACTAGTTCTGTTGGGAATTTGGTACCAACAGTCTAACCATTGCCACAGACATTTCTTTTACGGTGAAATACTCCACTTGTTCATGCCCTTGTTCCAGTGTAGGACGTATAAAATTCACCACCACCTATAAATTTTAGACATCCCAAATGTATTCTTGTCCAAGATGTGCGAAATTAACCACCTCCAGTAAATTTTGGGTGTCCTGAACATGAGAATATGAACTTGATCCTTGAAGCTAGAAATCAAGGGATACTTTGTAACAACAGGAATTAATTTTGACCGTCCAATTTTAACCATTAACTATTGTATCAAACTAATCCACTATAACCCTTGATTTACATCATCAACCAATCCAGTCGTAACGGTTGATTTGTGTTACGCTCCAAACTTGAAAATCAGATTCATAGGAATCTCGATCGCCGAATCCGGTGCCGACAGCTTCCGTAGTACCCCATTCTCGGCTCCTAGCATTCATATACCAGATTTCGATCCTGGGATCCTACAAGGAGAATTTTTTTTTTTGAAATGTACATTTAACTAGTAATAGCATAACCACATGATTACCCAATTCACAAAGGCAACATTATCATCACATATCCACCAATATAACCATTTGAGTATAACATTGAAAGGAAAATACATAAATAGAAAATCAAGCTCCAGAAGATCACTGCACGCTCCAAGCTTAACACTGCTGTAACCTAATATTACCTGCACGCATTTATCGTGCATAAGCTTATAGAAAGCTTAGAGGGTGGTATAAGTGTGTGCGCAAGGTAAGTGCCAAGTATTCAATACAATGTCATAATCATACAATATCGGAAAACTGGTAATCCATAAACCATACAATGTCGGAATAAGTAGAAATACTGATAAGATCATGAATTATTAAAGTAAGCAGAAATACTGTTAAGAGCAGGAATTATCAGCATAAACAGAAATACTGACAAGATCATAAATCATACGATAACAGAGTAAGCGGAAGTATGGACAAGTCCATAAGTCAATCAATTATCAAGATATGCAATATAGAACATCTATACAATAAGAAGTTATAATAAGCCAAATATCAGATGCCGAGGATGTAATGAAATATGCGATGCAAATGAAATGACCATGCTGGAGTGTGAAGTCGGGATGATAGTACGTAGTATCGCAGGTTACGGGGTCCACCACAAGGGACTTCTATCTAAACCAGTCCCATACCTAAATTTGGATAGTTAGACTCAACGCGGTAAACTCCTGATCTCAGGTTAGTCGCGCGCTCAACCGAAATCCTTGACATAATGAAGGTACACAACAATTAGTTGCGCACCACCGGCACAAGTGGATAGTGAATGAATGAATGACTGAGCATACAACTCCTACTCAATAAGTCCACATATTAGTATGGTTCCTCTCTAAGAAATCACCGGGGTCTAGTACATTCTAAACCAGATTGCCGCCTCATCGCGTGCAATAAGGTAAGTGGAAGAGACCTCACTATCCGTCTGCCAATATCGGGCTCGACTCGTTGATAGCGGACCCATTCCTCGAGCTGGTCAGACTCAGCCTAGCTTTGCTCCCTACTCTCGGGCGGGTAAGGCTGCACCCCCTTTCAACCGACTACGACACAGTGGAGAGCGCAACCATCTGGTAATCGACACTCGATGCTCATCTACCCACTCGGTCTAGACGTTGGAGCAACCTCTGGAACCAAGAGGGTTTAAGAACTTTCACCCAGGGATATCTATAACACCCCATGTAGAACAGATTTCTGATGTCCCATCTGGCCATCCACGAAATACCTGTGGAGGCTATGACCCTGATGTCGCTAGGGTGTACGATGGTTATGTCACACAAATGTAATATGCATGAGTCACACAGTCCAATCATGCCTCAATCCTGCGCATGTCGTACTCTCATGTGGGGCAACTCCGCCTATCAGGGAGCCACATGAACAACTTGCCCTATGACATATGCAATGGTCAATCACATCTCATAACAAGCATGTAGATGATGCGTATGGGCATGGATTGTGATGCTATACTGTCACATACTCATAATCGGTATCAATAACCGGCATCAACAATCAGCCTCGACAATGTGGACATTTAACCAACATTACCTCCAAGGAATGACCACATAGAGCCAAACATATAATGGGCCCACGGTCTCGCACAACGGCCTAATATACAACACAATGAGCCTTACTCAAGGGCCGGACCCTGCTCATGGGCCTAATACATATCACAATGGGCCTTACCCATAGGCCATGAACACATCATAATGGGCCTTACCCATAGGCCATGAACACTTCACAAGTGGATCGCATCAATGGTCCACATCAATGGACCTTGATAATCATATGGGCCTTAACATACAGGCCTTAAACATGGGCCTAATATTCATCACCATGGGTCACGACCCATTGCCCTCAAATACATCATAATGGAGAAAACACCCACAAACGCACCCCAGTGAGCCTCATCCATAGGCCTCATATACATCACATTGGGCCTTAATCACGGGTTGAATGCACATCACAACAAGCCTCAAATACAGGTTGCATATATATCACAATGAACCTCCACAATCAGCCTTGATATCTGGCCTCGATATCCGGAATCGGCCTATATAATCGGCCTCGGCAAATCAGAATCGGCAAATCAGTCATGTCAATCGAAATTGGCAAGCGGTGATGACAATCGGAATCGATCGATAATCAGAATCGGTAAATCGGTCATGTCAATCGAGATTGATCGATAATCAGAATCGGTAAATCGGTCACGTCAATCGCACCGATAATCAACAGATAAACAAAACGGGGTTTATAGATGATCAGTTGATCAACTATAGTATAAAGACCAGCACTCGGTCGTGGTTATATCAAATCCGATAACACGGAGTCATCCATCTACGGCAAATGGGACCCACTTATTTGGGTTAACCCACTAAGGGAATGATGAGAAAGGGCCTAACAAGGCTTAAGGGAAGATCACAATGTGGACATCCAACCATCATTGCCCAAACAATGTGGACATCTAACCAACATTGCTCCCTAGGAGTGACCCACATAGAGCCATACGAATAGTGGCCCATGGCCTCACACAAAGGCCTAATATACATCGCCATGGGCCTTAATCAAGAGCCTTATGTACGTCACAATGGGCCGTAATACATGGGCCCCGTATATGAGAAATGGGATGCAATATATATGGGCCGAAAAATACATCTCATTGGGCCTTACCAAATGGGTCGGAAATAGATCACAATGGGCCTCATCAAATGGGCTGAAAATACATCACAATGGGCCTCATTAAATGGGCTGGAAATACATCACAATGGGCCTCGTATACATCAAGTGAGCCGCATCAACGGATCGCACCAATGGGCCTCATAAACATCAAGTGGGCCGCATCAACGGGTGACACCATTGGGCCTCATAAACATCAAGTGGGCCGCATCAACGGGTGGCACCATTGGGCCTCATAAACATCAAGTGGGCTGCATCAATGGGTGGCACCAATGGGCCTCATATAAACAACAGGTGGGCCCTACACATGGGGCCTAATATGCCTCAAGTGTGGGGTCCACGTCCTCAAATGGACGGTGAGGGTAAAACCCATACATCACGGTGGATCCCACGTCCTCAAATGGATGGTGAGGATCAAACTCATACCTCATGATCAGTAAGGCCGCCATAACTTGCTTATTTGGTACAGCAACTACATAGCTGGAGTGAGGTACACCAGTAAATCTGCTCACATCAGGTGGATCTCATGTCCCTGGACAGATGGACTGAATGGATATAGAATAAATACATCAAGGTGGGTCACGTTGGACGGCTTGAATGAAACATATATACCAGGTGGGCCCACACATATGGGACCCACCAAAAATGAATGGACGGGGGGAATATAACATATACCTGGTGGTGGGATCCACTGTCCACGTGGCTGGATGGTGTGGTTCTCACATGCCACATGGTGGGCCACAAAGCTTGCTGATGACCTGTAGTGGGACCCACTGCTAGACGGTGCAGATAAAACCAATACAGCATGGTGGGCTCCACGACCATGTGACTGGGCTGGAAGGCGTGGGAAAAACACATACATCATGGTGTCCCTCACAGCAGACACAGGTGGCCACATCCCAAAAAAAATGGATGGACAGCGTGGATAAAAGCATATGTAAGGTGGGTTCCCACCGTCCAACAAACTGGACGGTGGATATGCTATACATACATTGTGGTGGGGTCCACCGTGATATGAACGGTGTGGATGTAAATCGTAAATCCTGGTCAGGGCTCACCTGGCCTGCTGACGTCTCTGGGCTGCAGCAGCTGTCCGTTGCATAGGACCCACTGATCCAACACATGCCTCACGTGTGGGTCCCACATACCGGCATCATACAGCAGTTATATTGCTGATTTGAGACCATCCAGCCAATCCGCTGCCCACAACAGGTGGGTCCCATGTAGGCCATCACACAATATAATATTATATATTATAATATCATTATTATTATGCCCAGCAAGGATCCAGCGTCCAGACCCTGGACGCTGGACGGTGTGGATTTAATACATGCATCATGGTGGGTCCCATATACGTGGCCCATCAGAACTTGGATCTACCTCACGTCCAGATGGACGGTGAGGAGAATACATATGTCAAGGTGGCTGCCACACACGTGGCCCACCACATATTTGGATCTGCTTCGATGCAGTCCCAAGCCATAGGACGAGCTCACTAAGAGAATGGACGGTTTGGATATAACACATCCCATCACTCACTCAGTAGCAAGAGGGGTCCACGGCTAGACAAAGTGGATATAGAATAAATGCTTCAAGGTGGAGCTCCACCGTCCAAGTAGTGGACGGTGTGAATAATACACAAAACAAGGTGGTTGCCACCGTCCAATACACCTGGACGGTGTAGATCAGATACATAAATCAGGGTGGGGCCACTTCTAGACGTTGGAAGGTCTGGGTACAACACATACATGGGCCCCACGTCCATGCAATGGACAACATGGATATACATCACCGTGGGTCCAACACCATCCACAAGCTGCTGGACGGCGTGGTAACACCACACATATACATATATATCAAGGTGGGTCCCACCCACACGTGTGGGGTGGGCAACGTCCTGGACGGATGATCTGATATAGCATATACCTCATAATCAGCCCACATAGCTGATGTTAAAGTAGCTACAGTGGCTGCTGGCCGTCCAACATATGGACGGCCCAGATAAAATGAAATAAAATAAAATAAAATAAAATAACATGTATATATATATATATATATATATATATATATATATATATATATATATATATATATATATATATATATATATATATATATATATATATATATAGATATTGAGGTGGGTCCACACGTGTGGGACCCACCAGCTATGAATCTAGCTGATATTTGTACTTCCACTCCATCCAGACGCCCTGGATGTCCAGAGGACGGGCGGTCTGGATGGAAGGCGTCATCAAGGTGGGTCCACATTTGGCCAAGGATGGGTGGCGTGGATACAACGCACCCATCAAGTGGGTCCCGCGTGATGGCCCACCGTGGGTTGGGTCAAACCGATATTTATATTTTCCTTCACCTAGGATCTGCCCAAAAAGGGGCAGTAGCAGAGTAGGCCTCACGATCGGACGGCATGGATAAAACGTACATCATAGTGGGTCCACGATCGGTATGGATCTAGTGGGCCACATGCATCACAAGAGAGAGATAGAGAAAAGGGAGAGAAATCGGATGAGGTGAGAGGAGCTTCGCCATTATGAGCTTCTCCATGATACAATGCTTAGATCAAGATGGTCCCACCATATGTGGGCCCTCAAACCACACAAAAAAATAAAAATAAAATCAAATCACAGGAACACCCACCTTAGATCTCTTCGTCCTTCTTCCATCAACGCGTTTTATAGCTCCAAAGAACGTGATCAAACGGTTGAGATGAGGCTTTGATGGTGGAGATGGGAGGTATGAAGGTGGGCCACACATGGCTTCTCTCATGGAGCTTGGACTTAGGTTGCTTGGGAGATGGGTTTGAGAAATGAGAGAGAGAGGGTTGTAAAAGAGAGAGATGGGTGATGGGTGTTGGATGTGTACTTGGTTGTAAGAGAGTATTAACTTTGGGGTTGCTTGGGGATGGATGAAAGGTGATGTGTGATGTGGTACTAGATTGATGGGATGTGATGTGATTGATTTGAAAGATTGTCTTGGGTTTGCAAATGCGCGGCGTTTCCTCGAACTGAATGCGGGCCCACATCTTCTGGCCAGGATATCGCCTCGGCGGGCGAGACGCTGTATCGGAACTGCGGCGACGGCACGGTTGCACAGGTACAAGTCTCGGGTCGAGTCGACTCAGGTATACGGGACACGACTTAGGATCGCGCGCCAATGCCGATAATAGATTGCGGTTCGACGGAATTCGACCTGGAGGACCGAAGAAGCTTACGGAACAGTACGACCTAGGATACGGGTCTTACAATTTGAACATATCCAAACCAACCAACCATTAATGAGTAAATTCAACCATGCATCTGACTATACATCCAAAGAAACAGCCATCTAACCATTGATACGCTGAAAATCGTTAACACACTTATCCATCCATCTAAACCGATTGTCCATCTTGTTGGTCTTGTGGCCACCTACAATTTTATCCGTCTATCTAACCACATATTTAATGTGGTGTCTATGCCAAAGGTGTGTACATTACTTAAAACCGTTCATCATCATTTTATCTAACACATCCTCATATCCTACCCATCCATCTCATCTCCAATCCACATGTACATTTAAAGTCCAGTCGCCGACACACAAAAGTCCACCTAACCATACATCTATCATCAGTCCATCTAACCATACATCAATCATCCATCCATCCATCCATATCATCCGTCATGCGTGCATCAAATATTATCATGTACACTCGTTACATGTACACACCTTTCACACATGTGGCATGCATGCATCATATGCACCTTATGTCTATACACATGCATACACATGACACATGCATGTGGCACACATGAGATGCAAGGAGCACGTGTGCATTAGACCAGCCCACGTTTAGAAAAGAGAGAAAAACGTGAGTAAAAGGAATAAAACCGAAGCAAAACGTCGCTTCTTAAATTCACATCATGTATGAATAACAACAGCATTAATACGTGAGAATTGTGGAATGTGAAGTGAGGGGAGAGAGAGAGGAGAGAAAAAATAAAGGGTCTTGCTGGTTATTCACGTGAGAAAGAGAGAGAGAGGGAGAAAGAAAAGGAGGAGAGAGAAAAAGAAATAGAGAAAAAAGATGTTTTTCTTTTATAATGTGAGTTTTCTCTCACATGAAATTTTATTTAATTAATTATTATTATTTGTTTAATTCTTCGAATTAAATTTATTTAATTTTCTTTAAAATTCTTTTTATGATTTAATAGTTTTTTCTTTTTATTTTTGTACTCATCTTAGTTATGATTGATTCATCTGTTTAATTATTTTTATTTTTATTTTTATTTTTTTTACTTGCCAAATTTTTAATTATGTCATTTGGATTTTCTTATTTATTTAGTTGTCTTTAATTTAAGAAGCATGCTTTAATTCAACCTTAAAAATTGATTATTATTAACCATGCATTAATAATTCTTTTATTTACATTTTTGATATGATGAAAAAGAAAATTATCATTTAGATTTTTTTTTAAACAATTGCAGAAATTTTGAATTCATACATAATATTTTTTTGACTCTTCAATCTAAAAGTGTAACGTCTCGAAAAAATCCGTACAAAGACCTGAGTGCCACCTCAGGCAGAAATCACTAAGGACCAAATCCTTTATAAATTAGACGAAGATTAGCTAAGTGCTAAAATAAATCATCTGTGGAATTAGCTCGAACCACTTTAAATACGAACTGCAAGACCTAAAACGAGTAGAACCGCTAACGCCACGATACCTAAAAACGTATGATCAATCTCAAAACCCAGTTGCTCTCAAGAGCACATTGAAACTTCCTATCAGACCTGAACCACACATCGCAAGTCCGATGACCACGAAACTATACGATTATGACCGCCTTACTGGACCTGATAACCATCTTAAAATCAAGACCTAATTGTATCCAGAAATGCACAACTTGAGTCCGGAGCGAAGTGTGTGAGAAACGCAAATATCTTTAGAAAAGGAACTCAGATTTAAGTGATTTGGGCCATTCGCTTGTAGGCCAAGTTTAAAGTTTCAGACCGTCAGAATCTGACCCAAATACACACTCGGATCAGGAAAATTTCTCTACACAGGTTAGTGTACTTGTGGCTCTGATTGAGTGACGACGACCGTTGGATTGAAACTGGTCCGTCATGGTCAATCTCTAAATCCGATCGGACTAAAAACTTAACCTGGCATAGATCCATTGTTAGGAAACTTTTCTCGGACCGTATGCAGAAAATGGGCCTCCAGATAAGCTTCGTTGGCCCGAAACAGCCAATTTTGGCTATAACCTAAGTCTACCATGGCCCTGGGGCCATTGAGGTCAGTTCTGGGCCAATATAAAGACCTAAACACACCCCTCTCTCATTCCATACGAATTTTAACCCTAGGAGAGAGAAGAGAGGAAAAAAGAGAAGAAAAGAGAGAGGAGAAGAGAGAGAGAGAGTGTGTGAGATTGTCCCTGGGATTCGATCCCACCAATCCATGTGCTTAACCACCGCTTCCGTGTCGCCATATCGGTGATTCTGATCCTGTTATTGGGTAAGGAATCCTAATCCTAATTTGTTTTAGGGGTTCAAATAGAGTAGATGATGAAATAGTTAACCTATTTCATGCTATAGGTTGTCGTTTTGCCATAGACAAAGACATAGTATTCAAACTGAGTTCGATATGTCTACCGGTGAAAGGTGCGGACTATAAATGTTTAGGTTATGATTTTTAAGGCTTTCAATGTCAGCAATGATTTATGTCTGACTTGATTACTATCACATATGCTTAGATACGATGTTTTCTGCGTATTACATATATATATGAACTATGTTGAAATAGATGCATTCCATGTGTTTGTTGAAATGTTTGTATAAGTATGGGATTATGATTTGTGCTTGCTATGATTTATGTTTGAGGATACATGATTGCTGTACGTGTGACAACTTCCTTGTGAAAGGATTTGCTATAATACCTGTTATAACTACTATATTACATGTATATCGATATGTGTAGCCTAAATGTTTAATAAAATGCCTAAATGAGAAAATGCTTGTTGAAATGTAATTGGTTAGGGTGTTGAGATATGATTCTCGATCCCCTTATCTATAGTTACAATTTTCTTCATATAACCTATCTTACTACTGCATATTTTATGCTTGAATGCCTATGTATGTTAACATGTACTCTATGTGTTCATTAAAATGCTTATATGAGATTCATATTTAAATTGGTTGCTACATGCTGCCTTTGATTAATACATGTGAATGTTATCGTATTTGAAGTATGATTGGGACTACTACATAGTCCAGGCAATCGAAAAAGTTTCTCGAGTAGTGGCCGAGGTCGTTTCGCCACACAAGACATATTTGAGAAATTCGAGTTGTATGCTGATTGTCGACAATGGTTAAGCCACGCGGAGTGCTTATGCACTTCATGTCGATAAACTCAACGTATGCTCATACCAGTCGAGCTTGTCAAGCAACCCAATTGGCCTAATGTATGTTCACCATGTATGGATGCTACTGCTTGAATTTAAGATACCAACTTACAAGTGAAAATCCCGTTTAACCATCATACCTCTATCCACTAAGACTCATGAGCCGAACATGGTGGTATGGGACATTGTGGTCGAGTTATCGGCCTACGTTGGGGTGACGAGCCTCCCCGTAGTGTCTAGTGAGCAATCCAGTCTCGTGAGCCGAATACGGTGGTATGAGACACCGTATTCGAGTTGTCAGCTTATGATTAAGTGACGAGCCATTCGTAGTGACCTCGAGTGTATACTTGGTCTATGATGAGGTGACGAGCCTTTTCGTAGTAACCTTGAGTATAAACAAGGCCTGCGTTGAGGTGACAAGCCTCTCCATAGCGACCTGGAACCATCTATCATATGTGACTAACTAGGATTGACGACCCTAGATGGATCATTGTTTGGGTAAGTGATATAAAGGGAGGTGCCTTAGCTTCCTGAACACACTGTTTGAATAAACCTAAATAAGAACTTGATTAACACGATCATGCACCACATTGCATGTGCTTTGGCGAGGAAGCGCACGTTTAGGGAGGTTTCCATGCGTGATAGTGAGATAATGTCCCTGAGGGAGTGCAGGCGAGGACATGCATCATTATCGCATTCCATCCTTGCATTAACAAGATTACTTAGGATATGATTGTTGTACTGCTTTATCATTACTGCTTGATTGAATTGATAACATGTTAACCTTTGCCTTATAGCTCCACTGAGTTAATCACTCACTCCCACTCTGGGATGGTGTTTTAAAACACTAACTAGACTCTGGTTTAATTACAGATGATGGCGATGCTTGTGAGGCGGAGCCGTATTTCTATGATGACGAGGAGTTCTCCTATTTGTAACTCTCTAGCGGGTTTATGTAGATCTAGAGTTGCGTCATTGGGGCTATAGGGATATGGATAGATGACATTATACTTCCTCTTTTTGTATATTTTGGAACCAAACATGTAATTATTGAACTTGGTAACCTGTTTATACTCTGGGGACTTACAATCATTTATATGCTTTATATATGTATCACAGTCTTTCGCTTGTGTAATTTAATTATCTCTAGAGTATGATATGCTGCTTTGGTATAATCCCATTCATGTTTAATGTACTAATATAGACAACATTAATCACCATTATCTATGTTGCATAAGTGATGCGTTGAAACTCGGGAGTTGGGCTCCTGCTCGATCCCTGATTTTCAGGGTGTTACAAGTTAGTATCAGAGCATGATTTAGATTGAACTGGACCTAGGTTATGGTAACACAATGCACACTAACGTACTTTAACTTATGATGGTGCGATGAAACGTAGAAACAGTCATAGGATGCCCAATTTTTCTAATCAAAGAAAATGACTAAAATTGACCATTGAAACCGGGCCAGTCGGCCTCGGTGATCATGTGAGATGGCACCAAACCTTTCTCACACTGTCAATCAACAATTTTAGATGAGAATTTGGTGCATTTTACACTCAAAGAACCTGAAAAGTGTGAATATACGCGTGGTGGGACTTGAAAATGCTTCAAATGGACTTGGGGGCCCAAACGATGCAAATCGAAGGGATTCGAAGTGGGTCTCGTGCACATCCAGTGTCCTCGGAGGAGGGGGGATAGCATCTCTGGTTTGGGGAGGCATCTCCCCACTGTCCAGCGACCGGGGATGACATCCCCGAATTTAATCCCCGGGCTTGTCGGGTGGCACTGGGCCGGTAGGGCCAGAGAGTGTAGATAGCTGTGGGGCCTACGAAATCATGTGGGACCCCTTCTATTACCCCTCTATGCTTCATTTCCCTCATTCTCACCCTTCCAAGCTCTCCAAATCTCTTTAAACCTCACGTTCCTCTCTCAAATCCTCCTCCATTCTACCATCTTCTTCATTTTCTTTACCACCTACTCTCTTTCCCTCATCCTCCTGAAAAACCCTATCTTCTACTATTTCCATTTTCCCTATTTCTTACTCATTTGGGCACAAAGTCCATAGCTTCGTGTCTCATCTTTCAAAAGATCTCTAAATCCACCTTCATTATAAGGCTATTTGGTTTTCATGGCTCTTTTTGAGCTTATGGCTGCCATTTTCTCTCTCTCCACAATTCTTTTCCTCATGGGAAAGTAGAAGCTCTTATGGATGAAGCTGGGCCTAGCTGCCCAACCCGTCCAAGGAAGAGATTGGGCGGAGGCCAAGTACGAGCGCCGCACAAGAGCTGAGGACGAAGCGGGAGCTCGATCCCCAGGTTCCCATTGAGAGATCTCTATAGCCTGACATTGCACATGGTAGACTTCAGGGCTGTAGGGTTCTCTTCGAAGCGCATGTGGATGAGAAACTATTTGGGCATTATCTGCTGATGGATCGTCTGTCAGACGCAGGATGGGGGCTCGTATTCGAAGGCAAGTCGCGTGCGACTGTGGACACTGTCTGAGCCTTCTATACCCATATACAGGACCCATCGCGGGAGCCTCTGCAGTTCAAGATTCCCGTGGCAAGGTGGGAAGTAGTAGTCGATGTCGGTTTGATAGCTCGGGTCATGGGGATACAATAAGGTGAGGTGCATGCTGATGAGAAGTATTTCAGGAATGCGTGTGAAAGAGATCACCACACGTGATACCTTTGTGGCCGCTTGGTCCACTGGAACCGTGACAACTACCTCCTAGCGATCAAGATGACCCCTGATTTCTGTCTACTCTACCATATATTCACATACAATGTATATCCCAGGTGGAGCAACCGCACTGAGTGCACATGCTTGATGATAGACTTCTTGTACAGTCTTGGGCAGGGAGACAACTTGTGCCTGCCTACCTTAGTCCTATGTGAGATAGTTCTGACTGCCCGTTCTACTAGGACGGCTACTACACTTCCCTTTGGCCAACTCATATACAAGCTTGCTCTTGAGTTCGGCTACGGACTTCGCCCTGGTGAGTTGGTGCCGATTCACTTTATAAATGACACCACACTCGCCAACATGAAGATTCGGCTGTGACCGCAACGTGATGGGTCTGAGGACGAGGAAGGTAATGAAGAAGATGAGGGGAGTGAGGAAGAGGAAAGTGATGGAGAGGAGGAGGAAAATGAGATAGAGGAAGGAGAGCAGGAAGAGGAAAAGGAGGCCCAGGATACTGACGAGGGCTCTCCTCCTGCTACATAGGTGCCTGACAGTGATTGGGCTGCTATAGAAGCCCGCCTGGCTCAGATCGAGGAGGGTCAGGTTACCCTACAACAGGAGTTTAGTGAGACCTGAACCTTCGTGAAATAAAAATTCAAGGTGTCTCGCACTTTGAAGGCCATCCTATGTTGCATGTAGGATAAGGGCGCCCCTCCTCCATTACCTGATTCGGACGACTAGTCTCACATGTAGTCGTCTTTTAGTTTACTTTGCTATTAGTCTTCCTTTGTACTAGCCTTAGTAGGCTTGTTTGGTTGATAGTATGTTTAGTGGTTAAAGCTTGTTTAAATTGGCTCACATACATCTTCTGTCATGACTCATGTGAAACTATATCTCATGTATTGTGACAAATTTTGTTAAATGGAATGCATGTAACTCCTTTGTTATGGAATGTGTAGAATGCTTGAGAAAATTGAGTATGCTAAATCTCACTTGGGTTGCACTCATATGTTGTATATAGGGAATGCCACCTAAGAGTATGTGGAGTACGACACGTCTCACACTTGGCGACTCGATTGATGGGGCACCTCCCCTCAGCGATAACCATATGGATCCCACTTCAGGCCTGACCCACGAGACGATGCCGGATTCTCAGCCGGCCACTAGCTCCACTAATGAGCCAGCACTTGTTGCACCACCTGTGGCACCATCGGTTCTTGAGCAGAACCGTGCGTCTACCTCGACGCCTCACATGCCTCATGCTGCTCCTTCTCTTGATAGGTTAGAGCAAATAATGCTCTTGATGCAGCAACAACAATAGCAACAACAACAATTTTCGGCCACCATCGTAGGGGTCTTTGCCTAGAGTATGGGTGTGGTTCCACCTGCACCACCCGTGCACCCTACTGGGAATGTGGGTGCTAGCGGCCTGTTTGAGTGATTCTAGCGCTTCTGACCTCCTACTTTTGCGGGTACTCACCGACCCGAGGAGGCCGAGTATTAGGTAGACCGCATCTCTAAGATGCTAAAGCTACTGCACTGCACTGAGGCAGAACAGGTGGAGTTAGTCACCTACATGTTCGAGAAGGAGGCCAGCCTTTGGTGGGACACCGTCCTATGGACCATTGCTGTTAGTTATGTGTGGACGTGGGAGACCTTTGAGATGCGCTTCCACAAGAAGTATTTCCCTCTCACGTACCGCAATGAGGAGGTAGAGTTCCTTTGCCTCCGTAAGGGAGGGATGACAGTGGCAGAGTACGAGAACAGATTCATGGAGCTGGCTAGGTATGCTCGTTGATCTTAGCTGATGAGCCGATGAGGATGTGACAGTTTTCTGAGGGGTTGCGACTCGAGATACGCTCGAAGATGTGCTGCACTAGCATACCTCACTATGCTGAGCTAGTGAGCATGTCCCTACGGGCAGAGCACAATGGGGATAGACTAATCCGCATGCATACACCCATGGGTCAGAGGCCTCGAATAGATTTGCCGAGCCGACCGTTCCTTGGTAAGAGGCCTCGTGCGGATTCGCCTCCTAGGCTTGCGGCACCACAGGCTCAGTCAGGGTGAGCAAACTTGTGGTACACCTACTGCAAGAGGTCAGGCCACACAGATACAAATTATTTCACCAGGATGAGGGATAACGGCTTCTCGCTACCTCAGAGGATCAATCGCCAGCTTCCACAAGTTATTTCAACCCCACCTCTACGGTCAGCACCAACCCATCCATCTTTTTAATTGCTTGCACCTCATTCTAGGCCACCTCAAAGGCCTATGGCGCCACAGTTGAATCGTTCTCAACAGGCTCAGGTGCACTCACTTGTAACTGAGGCATTCGAGACAGCAGTTACAGAACCGATACCTTTTGAAGTCACTGCGCATGTTCAAGGTACACCAATCTTCTTATTGGTGGATAATGGGTCCACTATCTTTATAGTATTATGCGCTGCAGTTAAGCGACTAGGGTTAGAAACTAGTCCTATGGTTGGGTTGAGACTCCTTACAACCACAAGGACTTTCTCAGACTACACCAAGATGTGTGGGGGTTGTCCGATAGACCTAGGGAGCACAATAGTGCTTGTTGACTTGATGGTTATTCCATTATGTCACTATGACGTCATTCTCGGTATGGATTGGCTCATGGAGATGAAGGCAGAGATTGATTGCGACACTAGGGTCGTGACAACCTACGGACTTGAGGGCACGACCTTTACATTCCCAGTGCAGGTCAGTTGGTATTACCGCATTAGTTGCTATGCTGCCTTGCTTGAGAGTGTTGATGATCTTGAAAGTGCACCTACTATGTGCCCTGGTTTGTCAATTACATTGTAAGTTGAGTTAGTTGGACAACAACGCCTAACAGGAAGATCAAGTCAAGCGTCTGCCTCAACTGGATATGTGGAAGCTCGCCATAGGTAAATCATAACCTCACATCCCATGTCCCAAAACACCAGGTGATTAAAATCCTTAAAAAGAACTAGAACATCTTAGGGTTTTTGTGTAAGAAAACTTTTTATCAAATAGGAAAATCTTTAAGTTTTTCTTATACTGTCGATTATATCGATTCCCCTTTCGATATGATCGACCAGATCTGTCGATGTCCTCGGCATCTCAAATCGATACAATCGAGTGAGGACAAAAAACGTCCAGCAATCAAACAATCATCTGGACGATTTATTGATATATCGACTGGAGAGTCGATATCATCGATATTCGAATATCGATCCTATCGGAAGAGGATCGATAATATCGACAGACTATTTTCCGGTGCCCCTATTTTTCTAAAGAAAACCAACATAAGCTTCGTTATATCGATGACTGGCCGATTCAATCTGAAATCAAATATCGATCATATCGGAAGTCAGTCGATCATATCGATTATGGGCGCATGTCTTCTCCAGCATGAGTTTCAGGTTATTTTTTTATGTTGATCGGAGTGCCAGTCGATAAATCGATATTCATATATCGATCATATCGAGACCTGGTCGATAGGATCGAGTCTGGACACAGATCATTTAGCAAGCTTATAAGTAAACCTATACGACTTATCGATCACATCGACACGGTCTCCGATATCATTGATATACAAATTTCGATGACATCGGCTGTTCCCCGATTATATCTATAGAACCTGAAATTCTTCAAGATTTCTCTCTTGTTTTCACATGTCGATAGATCGATTCATATCTCGATAGGATCGGAGTTCGAAATCTGATAACATCGATGTGTGTATTGACCCCATTGACCAGTTGGTGAAAGGTTTTCAAAAGTGAAATGACATTTGAGTTTGTATCATCAAGTGGTCTGTCAATACAATCGAGAGTATACGCTCGATCATATCGACGGTTGCTCGATGATATCGAACTCTGTCATAAATATGACCGTTTATATCCATTGAAACCTTTTGCCTATAAATAGAGAGATTAGTCTTTATTGCTGTGAGAAAAAGAATAGAGTGCTTTTGAGAGTTTTAACCTTCCTATCATTTATCTTAAGCCCTTTCTCTCAGGAAGTTCATCCTCCAATCCACCCTCATCATTGATATTTTATAGAATGGATTGGGGAATGAACTTTCGCATTCAAGGATCCTCCAGCTACTATTTTAATGGCAAATCATTAAGCTGGGATGCCTTGAATGCATAGATGATTGGAACCACTCTATCTTCCTTATTGAAAAATCTTTAGAGAGTGGTACTCCATCATAACCTTGACCCAACCTAAACTTAGCATAGGTACATTTTTGTGTTGCGGATCAAGGGAGCTGAAGACTCTTCATCAACAAGAAGGAGATCTTCATCATTGTGCTAAAAGGGACTCATCAACTTATCTGTAAGTACTAAAAGTCCAAAGGACATTTATGATCATTCCTTTTTAGGATTAGGTCTTAGGTATTGCTCACCATTTGAAGTCCTCGAAGGAGGCTTCCGACGGGAGTGTACGTGCGGGGTGCGTTGTGTGGACCCTTACTTTGTGGAGAGCATAAACATCTAGTTAGAAGTATGCCAGCAAAACTCCAGGGTTAGAGGTGAACCGAGTAGAAACTTCTGGGTGTATTGTGTGGACCCTTGCTCTATGTGGGCATAAACATCTGGTTAGGAGTACGCCAGCAAAACTCTAGGGTTTGAGGTGAACCGAGTAGAAACCTCTGTAAAGGTTGAAGGTGAACCTGATTTAAAACCTTAGGTTTGAGGTGAATCATGGGAAACCTCCTTAGTGAAATTCGGTCACTCAAGGGTTGAGTGTGGAAGCCGGTAGTGGAGTAGACAAGTAGTCGAATCACTATAAAATGACTGTGTTTGAGATTGATATTATCTTTCATTTATGTGATTGCCTTACATGCCTTTATATATGTTTGTCTGAAATCACATCTTATGCACACAGTCATATCCATCACAATCTGATTCATAAAGTTGTTTATCTTACAAGTAGTTTGTGATTGGATCCTCTATCAGGCTTGGAAGCCAGTAGAGTTAATTTTTGAGTAATCCTAATCTATACTCTGTGATAGGATTAGTGTGATAAGATTAAAATATAACTTATAAATCTTTAAAAAGTCCTCTTCACCCCCCTCTAGGATATATTGACATATTCCTACTTCAACTCAAGCGGTCTGCACTACTTTTTCAGATCTGACACTTGGGAACACGACAGTAGTGCAGGACTTCTCGGACGTGTTTAAGACGATTCCTGGATTACCTCCTCAGCGCGAGATCGACTTTACCATTGATCTAGTGCTTGGTGCGACACCCATTTCACTACCCACGTATCGCATGCCTCCATGTGAGATGGAGTGTAAGACCCGTATCCTAGACTGTACTATTCCGTAGACTCCCGCTATTCTTCCCGTCGAATTTCAGTAATCCGTGACCTGTAATCGATGTTTGCGCATGACCATAAGTCGTATCCTATACATTTGAGTCGGTTTAATCCGAGACTTATATCATTGCGACCACACCGTCGCCGCGGTTCCAACGCCGCAACTCATGTACCGATCTAATACCCTGACTAAGAGGTATGAGCCGGCGTTTATTTCGAAAAAATGCCACGCGTTTGCAATCCCAAGAGAATCTTTACAACATGTCCCATCAATCCATCAATTAATCAATTAACCCATCAATCCATCAATCACTTCATGTCATGTACACATCACCTTTCACCCCATCCCCAAGCAACCACCAAAGTCTACTCTCTCCCTCTCTCTCTTACACACCCATACATGTCAAGTACATGTCCATCACCCCATCACTCACTTCCCATCACTCCATCACTCCTTACAATCCCTTCTCTCTCTCTCTTTCTCAACACACAAGTCCAAGCAACCAAAAACACTCACATCCAAACTCTCTTCCATGTGAGAGAGTGCATGTCGGTAGCCCACTTTCCCATCCCAAAACCTCCATCCTAGCCATCCAAATCTCATCATCCACCATCAAAGAGAAGCACAAGGAGACCGACATCCCAACAGACCAAGAAGATCAAATGGTGAGTGCTTCCATAGCTTAGTTTTTCATGTTTTTAAGATGGGCCAAGTGAAGCCTACCGATCAATGGTATGGATCTCACTTTGGACCCTAAGGTATGGCCGATGGCTCACCTTGATCATCATATCATTTCATGATGGGGCCATTCTCCATGGACCCCATCATGATGTTTACTTTCTTAGTTGAATAAGGTCATCTAAACCTTTCATTTTTGGTGGAGAGGGGATCTCCACTGTTGATTCTTGATTTGACAGGCCCACATGCAATGGGACCCGCTTGATGTATGATTGGTTGTATGGAAGGGAGCGCTCATAGTGGGGAGCCCTCCATGCATGTGTGTCACTCAATCTTTCTCTCTCCTCTCCTTTTTGTTATGTTTTTGTGTGATGATTTGGCCATGTGGCCCACTTGGATGGACCCCACAATGGAGCATGTATTGGATCCAAACCATCTAAAGGTGGGGCCCACTTTACATATGTATTGTAACCACACAACCTCACCATGTGGTGGCCTACCTATGAAGGGCCCACCTTAGAGGCCTTGTACGCCCAAACAAAAAATAAGAAAAAGGGAGAGAGTCCAGGGACTCTCTGGACGTCTAAAACAAAATACAAATATTAGCCTTTTTCAAGGCATTGGAGGTGAGCCATTTGTATAGGACCCACCTTAATGTATGTATTCAATCCAAGCCTTCCATCCTCTTCCCTAACTCATTTTAGGCGTTGAGCCGAAAAATGAGGATGATCCGTGTATCTTGTGGGCCATAGTTTTAAAAATAATATCATTACCATTGAAATCCACCCAGCCTTTTCTTACACGCTGAAAAAGGCCCAATATTGGTCTTGATAGACTTGTTATGGGCTGTGGAATCCAATGACTGGAGTGGATTCATTAGATGCGGGCCCTACGCATGATAAATTGTAACACCCTGAAAATCGGGGGTCGTGTATAAACTCAACTCCCGAGTTCCAGACCGTCACTTATGCAACAAAAATGATTATGATTCAATGTTGTCTGATTTAAAGCATTCACATGAGTAAAATTATACCAAACTGCAATTCATACTCCAGATCCAGTGATAAAAGCAAGCGGAAGACTAAACAATATATATATCACTGTAAGGAAAAATAAAGTAGATCTCATCTGTCTCTAAAGTATGAATACATCTCTGAGTCTCATATACATATACATGAACAAAATCAAATGTTCAAAATAGTCCCACTGAAGTCCCATCAACCCAGGTCGCCTACGCAAAGCCATCATGATACTGCATGTACGAGAACTCGTCCTGGTTCTCGTCGAAGTCTGGCTCTGCCTCCTGGATCTCAGCCTCACCTGCATCTACAACAGGGTCTGGTGGGTGTTGCAAACACCATCCCGAAACGTGGGAGTGAGTGATCAACTCAGTGGAATCATAGAGCAAAGATTAGCATGTTCACAAATCAATCATGCGATAATAGTAAAGCAGTAAATCAGACAATCCTAATACTGTTGTTAATGCAAGATGACATGACGTGATGTATGCCCTCACCGACGATCTCCCTCATACGGCACCATTTTACAACCGTGGCATGCAATCGACCCTCAAGTGCTCCACATCTTCCAGGCACATGCAATGGTATGGTGATATGATTTTCGAGTTGTTATTAGTCCATTCAAACAACAGGATTGGGAAACTAAGGTACTTCCCTTGTATCAATCCCAACACAGATCCTGTCTAGGGTCGTCACTCCTAGTAATCTCATACGATGTATATTTTGTAGGTCGCTGCAAGGGCTGCCAGGGCTGTTGCTCGCACTCGTTGCATCGCTCCCCTATCACCTTATCAATACAGGCCTACTGTACTGTACTGCTACTGAAGGGTCGTCGCCTCCCGTAGACTCAGAATACGCTCACGGTCACTACAAAGGACTCGTCGCCTGATCAGTGTAGGCCGACAGCTAGAATATAGTGTTCCATACCACCATAATCTGCTCACGAGACTAGGTGCTCACTGGTCACTACGGGGAGGTTTGTGGCCCCAGCGTAGGCCGACAGCTCGACCACGGTGTCCCATACCACCATGCCCGGCTCATGAGTCTTCGTGGATCAAGGTACCATGGTTAACAGGGTTTACAATGGTAAGTTAGTACCCTAGGTTCAAGCAGTTATGACTCATACAAGGTGAACATACATCGGCCAGTCGGGTTATTTGACGGGCTCGACTAGTGCGATCGCATCTCAAGTCGAACGACATGAAGTGCGTAAAACACTTCGCGTGGCCTAACCACTGCCGCCAACTCTAAGCACGACTCGCGTTCATCGACGCGTCGTTCGTGGCCAAGACCAGCCAACCACGAATTCGATCGGTTACCGACTGCCTGGACTAAATATAGTCCCAAACAATTATGGAATCACATCAGCAATTTATATAAGAATATTGGAATTGAAATACAATCATGTGAGCATGTTAACACATGTTATAACATTCAACTTAAGTAAATCTTCAAGCACATATATTTCATGCATGTAATGAAATCATGTATATAGTCAACATGTAGGAAATCATTTAGATCAGTATATTAATTGAGAAATCAATCTCAAACTATCTCATAACATCATTTAATTCAATACATACTAATACAAGCATTTATACAAACACATACACTACACACTTAAGTCTACATATAGTATGTCGACCCGAAGTGCGCAATTACGAGAATCTCTTTGCCAAACTAATTATGCACGTATTCCTAACTTCCTAATGCGACAACAAACCATGTCAATCACATCAGCAAAATATGAATGTAATCAGTACTTCCTACAAATGACTAAAATGCCCTAAATCTCATATTCTTCGTTGATTTATGAAACAGGAAATGGATAGCATGTTGTACATATCAAACGGCGATGCCGTCGATAATCTACTATTAAACGACATTGAAAGCGTTAGAAACCGTCAATCAAAGCGTCTAAAATCCTCACCTAGGCTCTTGTAGACATGTCGTTTTGAACGGAGCGTATACGCTTCGTCAACGGCGATAAGAGAACCTGTTTTACAAGATCTATTGGTTAAAAAAGCTATGGATCTTAGTGATCCTCAAATCAGCAACTTCTAGGGTAAGTTATTACCTGAAAACGTGGAAGAATCACTGGCTTGGTGATCAGGAGGTGTTGCTTAGGCACTAGCAACAGGCGGCTCGAAGGCTGGAGAAATTTATCCCACTCTCTCTCACAAACTCTCACCTTTTCTCTCTCCCAAATCTAGCGTTTCTTACAATTTCGGATGGGAGAGAGGAGTGAGGGTTTCAACCCCTTTTATAAGCCCAAAAACGCCGAAAATAGGCTCCGGTACAAAGTTTACTTAGTGTATATCCAATTCGGGGCTGTTTCGGTCCAAAAGATGCTTTCTGGTGGTCCCCTGGCCGAATGCGATCGGACTTAAGCTCATGCGTACCAGATCTAGCACGTATTAAGTTTTCAGTCCGGCAGGGTTCGCAGATCACACGTGGCGGACCAGTTTCAGTTCAGCGGTCACCGCATGTAGATCAGGGCTAAAAGTCTCATGATAAAAAATAAAAATTTCTCCTAATCTGAGGGTGTAATCTGGCTGAATTCTGACGGTCAGAATGCTTAATACTGACGCGTCAAGTCATGTGCCAGATTTGAATTTGAAATTCCAATTCTGTCCCTTTTCGCACTCTCTTCGGTCTGGGCTCAATGAAATAGCCTGTGATTATCGGTTTGACTTGATTTTCGAAATGAGTGTCAAGTCCAGCTAGGCGGTTCTAACGGTCTAAGATAGGAGGTATCAGACTTTCAACGTGCGGTCTAGATCCAATACAAAGATTCAAAGCGGTCCAGAGAACAAACCTGCTTAGAGTTTGGTCTGAGGTTATAGAGTATTATAAAGTCGTTTGTTCTACTCGATTTGGGTCTTGTAGAACGTATTTAAAGTGATCAGGGACTATTTTCTAGCTACTCCAGCGTTGCGCTAGCTAACTTAGTCATATTTTCTAAAAGAATTAATTCTACACAATTTCAGGTCGAGTTGGTACTCGAGCCTAAGTATGGATTTTTCACGGGCGTTACATAAATCGTGAAAAAACACGATTTTAAAAAAATAAATATACAAAAGCAGCAGAGGCTGCTGCCTCTAGACGCTGGGAGAGGACGCTTGCGCGTCCTGCGTTGTGGGCGGACTCCATGGGGTCCCACGGCTGACCGTGTGGGCCCCACCATGATGTATATTTTGTATCTACACCATCCATGAGGTGGACCACCCCCGGAGGTGGGTCCCCTCCAAAAATTGGCTTGATTCAGATCTCAGGTGGCCCACACCACAAGAAACAGCGGTGATTGAACTCTACCATTGAAACCTCTTTCTGGGCCACAGAAGTTTCAGATTAATATGAAATTTATTTTTCCTCCTCACCCAGGTCTGGGTGACCCTATCAATAGTCTGGATGGCGTATAAACATTATGGTGGGTCCCACGTGGGACTCACAATGATATATGTGTTTTATTACCACTGTCCGTACGGACGGTGGAGGCCACCGCGATGTATGTATTTCCATGCCGTCCAGCCATTTCCTTTGGCTGCTGGATGACTGGTGGGACCCACCATGATGCACGTGCTGCATCCTATTCCCCCAACCATTTTGATAAATCATTTTAGTGCATGAGCTAAAGAATGGGGTAGATTTAAAGTTCAAATGGACCCCACCACCTAAAGTAGTGGCTAATGACGTCCATCGTTCAAAATTCCAAAGGGGGCCATAGTAGCTTCTTATGAACTGATATTCGCCTCCACGCCATCCAGCAAGTTGGATGGAAATAAATGTTATGGTGGGCCTTGTAAATTTTAATGGTGGAAATCATCATCCCACTTATATTTAGGGTATGGCCCATTTGGAGTATATGTAGGGCCCATTGGTATGGCCCATTTGAAGTATATGTAGGGCCCATTGGTATGGCCCATTTGAAGTATATGTAGGGCCCATTGGTGTGGCCCATTGATTTATATAAGGCCCATGTAAAGGTACCCATATGGATGTACTAGTGGCCATCCGTGGAGGCCCACCTTGATGCATTTGTAGCCCATATTTATGGCCTATTGTTGTGGTCCACCTTGAGGTGTATAAGGTAGTTGTTGGGGCCCACTTTTCTATAAATGAAAGGCCCATATTATGAGGCCGTTGTGATGTATTTCAAGGCCCATGGGTTACAGACCATTGCAATATACATAAGGCTCATTGGTGAGGCCCATTAATGCAGCCCATTTGATGAATGTAAGGCCCATGTGATACGACCCATTTTATGTATCTAAGGCCCATGGGTCGAGGCCCAACGGGGTGCCCTTAGAGTCCATTGCAATGTGTGATTTCCCATCGTTTATGTAATGTTATTTATGGCAGGCCGTGCCTAGGGAACAATGATGGTTTGATGTCCACATTGTAAGTACAATGTTGGTTAAATGTCCACATTGTAACTCTCCTTAGGGCCCATTAATAGACCCATACTCGTTAATATTCATCGCTTTATAACATGCTTAGCAGAATCCCATGACTCATGCCCATACGCATCATATGTATGCTTAATATGAGTAGTGACTGATCATAGCATACGCCATTGGGCAGACCATTTACGAGACTCGTTATGAGACAGAGTGCCCCACATGATCTCGCAGTATGCGTTGGATTGCTGCATGATTTGACGGTGTGATTCATGTATCTTACATATGTGTGACTTGATCACTACACGTCTTAGCGACATCAGGGCCGTGGCTCCACAGGTACATCGTGGATGGCCGTACCGAAAATACTTTGTTCTAGCACTGTGGGCACTTAGGATGTCCTTGGTGAAAGTCCCAGAACCTTTCTGGTACCAGGAGTTGCTCCAACGTCTAGATCGAGTGGATACACGAGCGCCCGAGTACTGAATACCAGTAGGCCGCGTCTCCCACTGTGACGTGGTCGGTTGGAAGGGGGTGTGGCCTTATCCGCCTGAGTGAGGGGGCTATAAGCTAGGCTGAGTTTGACCAGCTCGTAAATGAGTCCTCTATCGACGAGCCGGTGGGTATTGACAGACTACTGGTCAGGCGGATAGTGAGGTCTATTCCGCTTGCTGGACTGTGCAGCTAGGAGGTGGTAGTCACCGCGAAGTGTATATGACCCCGGTGATATCCAGAGAGGAATTGTACTGATATGTGTACTTGATGAGTACTGACTTGCTTGAATTGTATTTCACATATGACATTCGGCTATGTAGGCCTCGCATTGCATCGGTGTGACCGATAACATTCATGCCTTGCATCACATAGCATTGGTATCACATAGCATTGGTATGGTTGGTTCTATTCATGGACTTACCGCATACTTCCGCATTACTCTGATATTTTACATTTGGCGTTTGCCTTGCACACACACTTACACCACCCTCTAAGCTTTTGTAAGCTTATGCATGACTGTTGCGTGCAGGTAGTGTTAGACAGCAGCAGTGCTGAGGCAGGAGTGTGCATTTGACTACTTTGGAGCTTTTGATTACCTCGTATTTTCTTTTCCACATTGTACTTAAAGTTTTTGATATTATGGATATGTGGTGATGTTGTTTTGTGACTTAGTTATACTTGTGGTTATGCTCCATTACAAAAAAAAATTCATTATGAAAATCCTCCTTGTACGATCCCAGGATCGAAATCTGGCATATATTTTCCAGGAACCGAGAATAGGGCACTACGGAGGCTGTTGGCACCGAATTCAATGATCGAGATTCTTGTAAATCCATTTTCTGGGTTTTGGGTGTGACATGGAGGAATTGAGGAAATAGATCGATGATCTATTAGATGTAGGCTTTATACGACCGAGTGTGTCTCCTTGGGGAGCACCCGTATTGTTTGTGAAGAAGAAAGATGGGTCACTGCGATTGTGTATTGATTATCTCAGACTAAACCAAGCAACGGTGAAGAACAAATATCCTTTGCCCATGATAAATGATCTGTTTGATCAGTTGAAAGGGGCGCAGTATTTCTCAACGATCGACTTGCAGTCAGGGTATCACTAGTTGCACATCAGGGATGAGGATGAGCAGAAGACGGCTTCCAGGACCAGTTTTGGGCACTATGAGTTCATTGTGATGTCATTTGGACTCATAAATGCACCGATCATGTTTATGGACTTGATGAACTGGGTGTTTTAGCTGTATCTATTCCGATTCGTCATTGTGTTTATAGATGACATCCTGATATACTCCAAGAGTCGGGAAGATCACGAGGAGCACCTGCGAGCAGTCTTTGATATTTTCAGGAAGAACCAGTTGTTTGCACAGTACAAGAAGTACGACTTCTAGAAAGAAGTCAAGTTCCTGGGACATGTGGTTTCTAAGGAAGGAATAGCTGTGGACCTTGCTAAGGTAGCCGCAGTTCAGGATTGGGAGCAGCTCGTTCGGTTACTGAAGTGAGGAGCTTTCTTGGCCTGGCAGGTTACTACCGTCACTTCATTAGGGATTTTTCCAAGATAGCCAGACCACTCTCTTAGCTAACTTGGAAGGATCTCAAGTTTACCTGGGATAAAAAGGTAGAAGCAGCTTTTAAGGAGCTGAAGGATAGGTTGACGTCCGCCCCTGTGTTAGTATTGCTAGAGCAAGGGGTAAAGTATACCATCTACACTGATGTTTCTTGCATTGATTTGGGTTGTGTCATGATGCAGAAGGACATGGTTATTGCCTATGCATCACAACAGTTGAGGAAACACGAGCAAAACTACCCTACGCACGACTTGAAGTTAACGACCATCATCTTTGCATTGAAGCAATGGAGACATTACCTCTACGGAGAGGAGTTTGAGTTCTTTTGTGACCACAAGAGCCTCAGGTACATATTCACAAGAGGGACTTAAATATGAGGCAGTGGCGATAGATGGAAACTTTAAAAGACTTCAAGTTTGAGGTCTCTTACCATCCTGACAAGGCTAACCTTGTGGCAGACGCGTTAAGCCGCAAGAAGACAATAGCATTTGCGGCTCCACTGATGATAGCAAAGTGAGATATGATAGAGTTTGTGTGGGACTTTGAGTAGAAACTTATGGTAGAGGAGCCGTTCGAGAGCATCGCACATATTCGTATTCAGCCACTTATCGATTACTGGATCATTGTGGCTCAGAAGGAAGATGAAGGGTTGACAGAGTTGAAAAGGCGAGTTAGTGACGATGAAGACTCGAAATGGAGACTTGGTACAGATGGGGGTTTACGTTATCATGGCCGCCTATGCATCCCAAATCTTCATGACTTGAGGAAGGAAGTTCTCGAGGCTGTTCACAATTCGAGGATGACAATGTATTCTGGTAGTACGAAGATGTATCGAGACATGAAACGCTCGTACTGGTGGGACAACATGAAGGCCCACATAGGAGTTTTGGTGTCCCATTGTGTCACGTGCCAGCAGGTCAAGGCAGAGCATAGCCGACCTCCTGGACTGCTTCAGCCCATGCCTATAGCTAAATGGAAATGAGATTTCATTTCCATAGATTTTATCTCAGGGCTACCAAAGATAAGGAAGGGGCATGATTCCATATGGGTGATTATGGACCGATTGATGAAATCGGCTCATTTTCTCCCTATCAGAGTTTCGAATTCAGCAGACGAGTTGACCAGGTTATACATCAAGGAGAATGTGCATCTGCATGGAGATCCTATGGAGATCGTGTCGGACAGAGACACGTGATTCACATCTATCTTCTGGACTCGTATCCAGGAAGCAATGGGTGTGAAATTGAAGTTTAGTACCGCATTCCACCCACAGACTGACGAGCAGACGGAATGGGTAAATCAGGTGTTAGAAGATATGCTGCAAGCTTATGTGCTGGATTTCAAGGACAGTTGGGATGATTGTCTGCCTTATGTAGAGTTCACTTATAACAACAGCTTCCAAGCAAGTATTGGCATGGCTCCCTATGAGGCCTTATATGGGCGTCCCTATCGGGCAACGCATTGCTTGGCAGAGGTTGGCGGGAAGAGCCTAATTGGCCCAGAGTTAGTTCAGGTGACCTAAGAGAAGATTGACATTATCAGGCATCGAATTTTAGTAGCACAGAGCAGATAGAAGAGTTATGCCGATACGAGACGATGACAGCTAGAGTTTGAGGTTGGGGACCATGTGTTTCTCAAGGTTTCTCCCATGAAGGGAGTCCTTCAGTTTGGCATGAAGGGAAAGCTCATGTCGAGATTCATTGGCCCATTCCAGATACTAGATCGAGTGAGTGTGGTATCGTACCGCCTTGCTTTGCCCACACCACTCGTAGGCGTGCATAACGTATTTCATATGTCGATGCTGAAGAAATACGTTCCTGACCCTTCCCACATTATCAGATGGGAGCAGGTACAGTTGAGTGAAGATGATACTTATATACTGTGACCAACGCGTATTCTAGATAGGAAGAAGTAGGTGTTGCTAGTAAAATGATTCCACTTGTGAAGGTTCTGTGGACACACCACACTGAGGAAGAGGCTACTTGGGAAACAGAAGCCGAGGTCCATAAGAACAACCCTCAGATTCTCGAGGAGTACGAAAAACTACTAATTTCGAGGATGAAATTTTTCTTTAAGGGAGGTAGATTGTAACATCTCAAAAAAATTCATACAAAGACCTGAGTGCCACCTCAGGCAGAAATCACTAAGGACCAAATCCTTTAGAAATTAAATGAAGATTAGCTAAGTGCTAAACTAAATCATCTGTGGAATTAGCTCGAACCAAAATGATTAGAACTGCTAACGCTACGATACCTAAAAACATATGATCAATCTCAAAACCCAGTTGCTCTCGGGAGCACATTGAAACTCCCTATCAGACCTGAACCGCACGTCACAAGTCCGATGACCACGAAACTATATGATTATGACCGCTATACTAGACTTGACAACCATCTCAAAAATCAAGTCCTAATAGTATCCAAAAATGCACAACTTGAGACCGGAGAGAAGTGTGTGAGAAACTCGAATATCTTTAGAAAAGGAACTCAGATTTAAGTGATTTGGGCCATTAGCTTGCAAGCCAAGTTTAAGGTTTCAAACTGTCAGAATCTGACCCAAATACACCCTCGGATCAGGGAAATTTCCCTACACAGGTCAGTGTACTTGTGGCCCTGAACGAGTGACGACGACCGTTGGATTGAAACTGGTCTGCCACGGTTGATCTCTAAATTTGATCGAATTAAAAACTTAACCTGGCATAGATCCATTTTCAGGGAACTTTTCCCGGACCGTATGCAGAAAAGGGGCCTCTAGATGAGCTCCATTGGCCCGAAATAGCCAACTTTTGGCTATAACCTAAGTATGCCATTGCCCTGGGGCCATTGAGGTCAGTTCTGGGCATATATAAAGACCTAAACCCACCCCTCTCATTCCATATGAATTTCAACCCTAGGAGAGAGAAGAGAGGAAAAAAGAGAAGAGAAGAGAGAGAGAGAGAGTGTGTGTGAGATTGTCCCTGGGATTCAATCCCACCACTCCACGTGCTTAACTACCGCTTCCGTGTCGCCATACCGGCGATTCCAATCCTGTTTTTGGGTAAGGAATCCTAACCCTAATTTGTTTTAGGGGTTCAAATAGAGTAGATGATGAAATAGCTAACTTATTTCATGTTATAGGTTGTCGTTTTACCATAGACAAAGACATAGTATTCAAACTGAGTTCGATATGTGTCTACCAGTGAAAGGTGCGGACTATAGATGTTTAAGTTATAGTTTTCAAGGCTTTCAATGTCAACAATAATTTATGTCTGACTTGATTGCTACCACATATGCTTATATATGATGTTTTACGCATATTACACATATATGAACTATGTTGAAATAGATACATTCTATGTATTTTTTGAAATGTTTGTATGAGTATGGAATTATGATTTGTGCTTGCCATGATTTATGTTTGAGGATACATGATTGTTGTATGTGTGGTAACTTCCTTGTGAAAGGATTTGATATAATACCTGTTATAACTACTATATTACATGTATGTTGATATGTGTAGCCTAAGTGTTTGATAAAATGCCTAAATGAGAAATTGCTTGTTGAAATGTAATTGGTTAGGGTGTTGAGATATGATTCTCGATGCCCTTATCTATAGTTACAATTTTCTTCATATAACCTATCTTACTACTACGTGTTTTATGGATGAATGCCTATGTATGTTAACATGTACTTTATGTGTTCGTTAAAATGCTTATATGAGATTCATATTTAAATTGGTTACTACATGCTTTTTTGATTAACACATGTGAATGTTATCGTATTTGAAGTGTGATTGGGACTACTGCATAGTCCAGGCAATCAGAAAAGTTTCTTGAGTAGTGGTCGAGGTCGTTTTGCCATACAAGACATATTTGAGAAATTCGAGTTGTACGGTGATTGTCGACAGTGGTTAGGTCACGCGGAGTGCTTACGCGCTTCATGTCGATCAACTCAATGTACGCTCGTACTAGTCGAGCTTGTCAAGAAACTCGATTGGCCTAATATATGTTCATCATATATGGACGCTATTGCTTAAATCTAAGATACCAACTTACAAGAGAAAAGCCCGTTTAACCTTGGTACCTCGATCTGCTAAGACTCATGAGTTGGACATGGTGGTATGGGATACCGTGGTCGAGTTATCGGCCTACACTGGGGTACTGAGCCTCCCCGTAGTGTTTAGTGAGCAACCCAGTCTCATGAGCCAAATACGGTGGTATGAGACACTGTATTCGAGTTGTCGGCCTACGATTAGACGACGAGCCATTCGTAATGACCTCGAGTGTATACTTGGTCTACGATGAGGTGACGAGCCTTTTCGTAGTAACCTCTAGTATAATCCAAGCCTGGCTGAGGTGAAGAGCCTCTCCGTAGTGACCTGGAACCATCTATCATTTGTGACTAACTAGGATTGACGACCCTAGATGGATCATTGTTTGGGTAAGTGATATAAAGGGAGGTGCTTTAGCTTCCCAAACATGTTGTTTGAATAAACCTAAATAAGAACTTGGCTAACACGATTATGCACCGCATTGCATGTGCTTTGGTGAGGAAGCGCATGTTTAAGGAGGTTTCCATGCGCGATCGTGAGATGATGCTGCTGAGGGAGTGCAGGCGAGGGCATGCATCATTATCGCATGCCATCGTTGATTAATAAGAGTACTTAGGATATGATTGTTGTATTGCTTTTTTATTACTAGATTGAACTAATAACATGTTAACCTTTGCCTTATAGCTCCACTGAGTTGATCACTCACTCTCACTCTGGGATGGTGTTTTAAAACACCAACCAGACTCTGGTTTAGTTGCAGATGATGGCGATGCTTATGAGATGGAGCCGGATTTCTATGATGACAAGGAGTTCTCCTATTTGTAACTCTCTAGCGGGTCTATGTAGATCTGGAGTTTCGTCTCCGGGGATACAAGGATATGGATAGATGACATTACACTTCCTCTTTTTTGTATATTTTGGAACCAAACATGTAATTATTTAACTTGGTAACTTGTTCATACTCTGAGGACTGACAACCATTTATATGCTTTATATATGTATCACAGTCTTCCGCTTGCGCAATTTAACTATCTCTAGAGTATGATATGCTGCTTTGGTATAATCCCATTCATGTTTAATGCACTAATACAGATAACATTAATCACCTTTATCTATGTTGCATAAGTGATGCGTTGGAACTCGGGAGTTGGGCTCCTGCTCAACCCCCGATTTTTAGGGTGTTACAAATAGATTATGTTGCATTTTATTCTCCTATATGGAATTTTGATTATGTACAAATGGTTTACAATAATTGAAAATTTTGTTTTATAAATTATGTACATCACGTATCATAGATTTAATCGGGGAATAATAATCATGAAAAAAATATTTTTTTTAAATATTTGATTTGTGATTTTTTTTTCAAAATAAAGATCATGCACCATAAGAATGGTTTTTGAAATACCTGTAAATAGGTGCGGCAATCAAGTCCTCTCGGTTGAAATCTGAAAAGGCCTAGTTATATGTCCTTTGGGGGGGGGGGGGGGGGAGGTGAATAGGACTATGCCAAATTTTTTTTTATAATAGCGAAAATTAAATGAATATGATAGCCAATAAGATAACTAAATAAACCATAATGCAAGATTGTAAAGCAACCTCAAAATTCAGATCTTGAGAGGTTGATACAAATGTTGTTCTAAGGACAACCTTACACTAAAAACCAGAGTTTATGGTAGGACAACTTGATTTCTAGAAAGGTCTTTGTATCAAGTCTCAAACCGAAGAGGAATAAAAAAATAAATACAAACCGCACTGAAGAATAACTTGTAATCACAAATATGTATTGTTCTAGGGACAACCATGCACCATAAGAATGGTAGGGCAGCCTTACTGGAACAATTTAATATCAAGCTGATAAACGAATAGCAAGAAATAAATTTTAAACTATTACAATATTCCCCACAATGCTTGAAATAAAAGATTACAACATTCACAACCACATATACATCCCACAAATGAATAAATAAAGATATGAAATATAAACCATTCAACCACAATACAAGAGATTATAGTGGTTCGCTTGTGTGTTCACCAACTGTTATACAACAGCCACACAGAATGCTACTCCACTCTCAATATCCTCACACAGGGGATATTAGCGTTCACTAACAATGTAGGTTTTCACAGGTTCACCAAAAACCTTTACAATTGTGTCTTTTTTTGTGGGCTTACACAATTAAAAAAACTCCACTTCTGAGTTTTCCTGGCTTTCCTTAGATAACCAAAGCAATGAGATTTTTCTGGCAAATCCTGAAAGAAATCAAAACAGAAAGGAATTTACAATTAAATGTAAAATACCTGATTTTATTCTTTGATGTAGTAGCCCGAAAGAACCAAGTCAGAGTAGATGATTGAATGTCCAAGTTCAATGTCTAGTACTTGATTACAAAGGTTCTAGTTTTAATTGATTTTAAAATTAAACTAACATAGGGCTAGCCTTAATTGATTTTGATTCCAAAGAAAAGGAAATAACAATTCCTCTTTTCAGATTAGATTGGAATACAAGAAATAAAATCAATTAAATAAAGTTAAAGAAAGAGAATATTAAATAAGCACACTTAGCTTAAAATGGAGCACAAACTTATCTCTCAAAAGGCCGGAATAATTAGCTTGAAATTTTTTTTTTCTCTATCTAATTAGTCTGAGATTTGTGCTCTATTTATAGCTGAGCAAAACACCTTTTTGACTGGTCTTAAGACTTCTACGACTGGTCGAAGAACCAACATAATTTTGAAAAAATTGGGTACGAAAAGATTTTCAGTTGCACGACCGGTCGTGGGTACCCTACGACTAGTCGAAGGTCTCCTTCGATTGGTCGTAGGTTCCATACGACTGGTCGAAGATGGCCCAATCTTAACACTGTGCTTTGAGTCGAAGAACCATGACCAGTCGATGAACCAGTCGACACTGTTCACAGGATTGGTCGAAGAATAACTAGAAAATTCCAAAAATCCTCAACAACTTAGGACTGGTCGAGGAATTTCCTGGATTGGTCGAACCAGTGCTAGGACTAGTCGAACAAGGTCCAGGACTAGCCTTAGAACAGATCAAAGTCACTTATAAAAGATATATGGATTATGTATCCAAAGTGACCTACTCTAAAGGTTAACCTAAGGTCAGTTATACCTCAATAGTGAAGTAAGGACATTGAAACTTGAATACCAGTGACCTTGAGTATCATGAAGATTGAGTTCTTGAACTTGAGATCTTCAGCTTGAAAAACTTCTGAGAACTTGAACTTAAAGCTTCTGAGATCTTCAACTTGAATAGCTTACGAGAACTTGAAAGCTTCTGAAATCTTGACCTTAGAGATCTTCAACTTGAAAAGATGTGCTTGTCTACTCGAAGCCAAACTTATATCTTCAATAGATCTTTTGTTCATCACGTAAACAAGCTTCAAAGCAGTGTCTTTGTTACCACAAATTTGACAATCATAAGGGGCTATTCACTATAGCACTTACAATCTCCTCCTTTGTCAAATTAGTGACAAAACACACTTCCGAGATAGGATACATATCACAAAATATTTGATTAAAGAATCATGCACCAGTTGTTAAACCGACACACATTCATGAACCTGCAAATCAATATTCAACCAACAAGCAGTCCAGACTCATATACTCGTGTTCATACAGACCACCACTGTACATACTCTCCCTGAGTAACATATTTCACCAATCCAACTTTAAACCAAGAAGCAAAAGTATAGCTACTCCCCCTTTTTGCCACAATATGACAAAGGAAGAACAAAGCAGATTGGAAAGGAGTAATAATCAAGGAGAAAAAGAACAGGTTACCAAATAAGAATTGAAACCATAGCATAAGCAACACATATAATAGATAAACTGAGCCATAAACAGCAATAGTGACAATAGCAAATCCAGTCTAGTGAACATGATATAAAGAAAGTTATTACAGAACAGAAAATAGAAAATGAACTAATCTGACCCAGGTGAAGGAGCAGGGACGGAAGGATCAAGTTTGTGCATGCCCTTGTTTAAGCGCTTAAGATATTTGCGCATATAATTGAATTGTAAATCTGGGCAACAGACATGTTTTCCATCCGAGCCTTCAAAGATTCAACCTTAGTTTCCAATGCAACAAACTATGCATCGAAAGCAGAAGGAGGATAATTTGGATCATCTGCAGAGTCAGAATTAAGCTCTTCAAATATATCATCCATGTTAATATCATCTGGAGGAAGATCACCAGCTTCTTCCTCATCTACAGCCTCAGCTGCACCACCACCATCAACTTGGCCAGGAAGAAATTCCAGCTTCATCTTGTTGAGATTAAAATTATTAAATATCAAGTGATGGATAGGGACCTCTTCGACTGGCATATCGACTAACATATGAGAAGCCAATGCGGTCATCAAATATCCAAAGGGTATATCACTATGACCAGGATAAAGTTTGAACTGAATGATAAAATGACAAATCAAGGAAGGTAGGCAGAGATGAGCACCTTGTGCTACATTATGAAGAATACGAACCATAAAAGCCATTAACTCAGTTTTATTGCCCGACCGAGGTACAGATTAGACACAAAAATCTTGTGCAAAACTTTGTATTTGGATAACAGATACCTTGAGGGGAGCGTATTTCCTTTATGCGTCCATGGAGCATCCAAATTGCATAAATCCTTAGAAAGCATGCGTTTTTCAGTTTGAGAGGCTTTTTCGGTCAATGTATGGATGGGAACTCCCTCATCATTAACTAAAATTTCCATAAGAGGAGAAATCAAGTGACTATCAACATCAAATGGTCATTCTCTTGTGGCAATTTTAACTGTCATATTTTCAAGTGAATGATCATATATACATGCAAACATGGATTGGGCAATGGATCGATATGCAGGCCCACCCCAATGTAGTAAGTTAACCCAACCTACAGCTTGTAGCATGGGAAAGATATCAAATGGAGCTGTATGATTAAGATTAACAGGATGTTCAACGATTACATTTCGCAAACGGATGTCACGAACATATGATGGATCATCCTCAAAAGCCCTAAGATGACGTTTAGTGAGAGGGGCTGATCTGGAGGAAGATGATGGACCACAAGAAGTCGATTTCCTTCCTCTAGAAGCCATTTGCAACAAAGAGTTCAAGAATAAAAGGAGTTGCAAATAAAAGAAACTGGTTTTTCTAATATCATATTTTTTAGAATATTTTATAAAAATTGAAATCTAACCTATCAAGCATATACAATATGATACAAAAATGTATAAAATATCATCTTATAATGCACATGCCAAGATCAAATTTCATTTGATTAAACTGACTTTTGTCAAACAGTTTCATGAAAATATCTGCACGTTGATTCCTGGTAGGTATATATTCCTGAGATATAACCTTTTCTTCTACTAATTCATGGATATAATGAAGTCTAATGTCAATGTGCTTAGTACGAGAATGCTGAATAGGATTTTTCAAAATATTAATGGCACTGGAATTATCACAATCTAATAACATAGAATCCTATTTAATTCCATAGTCACTTAGCATTCGCTTCATCCAAACAAGCTGCGTACACGCATTACCAGCTGCGATGTATTCAGCTTCAGCTGTTGAAAGTGATATAGAACTTTATTTTTTGCTAGACCAAGAAACTAAACAGTTACCGATATAAAAGCAACCACCACTGGTTGATTTTCTATTATTAAGATTATCAGCCCAGTCAGCATCCGAGTACCCATCTAATTGAATGCTAGTCTCATGAGGATTCCAGAGATCGAGATTCACAGTACTTGCGACATATCGCATAATCCTCTTGACAGCAATCAAGTGCGATTCTTTAGGACTAGACTGATATCTAGCGCAAATACCAATACTTAGCGTGATATCAGGTTTACTAGCATTTAAATACAATAAATTACCAATCATACTTCGATAAAGTTTTAGATCAACATTTTTACCTTCAGAGTCTTTTGAGAGTTTCAGGCTAGTACTCATAGGAGTATCGAAGTTCTTACCATTCTCAAATCCAAATCTCTTAATTAAATTCAAGGCATATTTAGATTGAGAAATGAATATTCTATCAGATTGTTGCTTTACTTGCAACCCTAGGAAATAATTCAATTCCCCAACCATGCTCATTTCAAACTGTGATTTCATCAAATCTGCAAACTCAGTAGTCATGTCAGTATAAGTAGATCCATAAATGATATCATCAACATAAATCTGTACCATCAAAATATGACCATTATGTTTTTTAACAAACAGAGTTTTATCAACAGACCCCATTTAAAAATTATGGCTTAATAGAAATTTTGTTAGTTTCTCATACTATGCCCTAGGCGCTTGTTTTAAACCATAAAGTGCCTTTTTAAGCCTATACACATGATCAGTATTCTTGGGATCTTCAAAACTCATCGGTTGTTCCACATAGACTTCCTCATGCAAATCGACATTTAGAAATGTACTTTTCACATCCATTTGATAAATCTTAATCTTTCTAAAACACGCAATGGATATAAACAGTCTGATTGATTCAAGATGTGCTACAGGTGCAAAGGTTTCATCAAAATCAATACCTTCAATTTGAGTGTAACCTTGTACCACTAGTCTGGCCTTGTTTCTAATTATATTTCCAAGCTTGTCAGACTTATTTTTAAAGATCCATTTTGTTCTAATGATGTGTTTATCTTTAGGTCTTGGTATGAGATACCAAACATCATTTTTTATGAATTAGTTAAGTTCTTCTTGCATCGTAACAATCCAGTTTTCATCAGCAAGAGCTTCTTTTATGTTAGATGGTTCTATTTGGGATGTAAAAAATACATAATTACATATATCCTCAAGTTGTCTACGGGTGTGAACACCAGTGAAAGAGTTTTCAAGAATTTGTGTGGTTGGATGATCTTTAACAGTCCTTAATTCAGAATCATTCTGATTAGATGAAGTATCAGATTTATCAATTACTAGAACTTCATTATTATCTGAATTTGAGACTGGTGTGTTTAAGTGATCATCAATGACAACATTGATGGACTCTTGAATCACACCGGTTCTTTTGTTCAGAACCCTATAAGCTCGACTGTTTAAGGAATATCCTAGGAAAATTCCTTCATCACTCTTCGTATCAAACTTTCCCAAATTTTCACGATCTCGTAAAATATAGCACTTGCTACTAAAAACTTGAAAGTATTTGACAGTAGGGCTTTTTATCGAACCACATTTCGTAAGCCGTTTTATTATTATCTCTGCTAGTGTAGACTCGATTAATAATATAGCAAGCTGTATTGACCGCTTCAGCCTAAAGATTCTTAGAGAGCTTCATGCTATTCAACATGACATTAGCCATTTCTTGAAGCACTCTATTCTTCCTTTTCACTATACCATTTTGTTGTGGAGTTTTGGGCATTGAGAATTTATGTAATATTCCTTAGTCGCTATGGAATTTTCAAAACCGCTATTCTCAAATTCAGATCCATGATCACTACGAATCTTACTGATTTGAGAACCTTTTTCCGTTTGAATCCTTTTGAGAACTTTTCTTACTTCTTCAAGGGTTTCTGATTTGTCCCTTAAGAAGACTACCCATGTATATCTAGTAAAGTCATCCACTATTACCAAGATATACCTTTTGCCACCTCGATTCTCTGTTCTGGTAGGTCTTATCAAATCCATGTGGAGGAGTTCGAGTGGTCTTGATGTGATATTTGAATTCACCTTTTTATGTGAGGTTCTTGTTTATTTGCCTATCTGGCATTCACCACATATTTTATCTAATTTTCGAAGCTTGGGTAGACCTCTTATAAGTTCCCGTTTACTCAATCTATATAAATTTCGGTAATATACATGTCCAAGACGTTTGTGCCACAAATTAATATCGTCTATATGGACCATGTAACATGTTTGATTAGATGAGCTGGATTCGCTAATAATATAACAGTTTTCAGACTTTTTATGTCCAGTTAGTATTACAGAACCCTTATTGTTTAGAATCTCACAACTTTGATTAGAAAACCGTACACTATGGTTATTATCGCATATTTGAGATATGCTAAGTAAGTTATGTTTTAAACCTTCAACATATAAGACATTTTTAAACACAAGAAGGTTATAAAGTTGAACCGTACATTGGCCCATAATCTTGCAGTTACTGCCATCACCAAAAGTGACTGACCCATCAGTCATATCTTTTAGATCGGTGAATAAAGCCTTGTCGCTTATCATGTGCCTGGAGCATCCACTATCTAGGTACCAGTTTGAATGGCTTGAAGCTTTGAAAGCGGTGTGGGCAACCATGCAGGCAACCTTAGGAACCCATTTCAGTACTGTCTTGGGTTTAGGAGGATAGTAGGTCTTCTTATATCTATTATTGTAAGAATGACCTATAGAGTTAGATTTTAAGAGCTCTTTGAGTAAATCAACTATCTTTTTCAGCTAGTGGATTTCGTTTCTGATTAAAGTTAACATGACTGCTTTTCATTTTTTGAAAAGTTTTTGAATTTTTAGAAAAACCTTGATAAGTACTTTTTCCTTTTGAGTTTGAGAACTCTCCTTTCACAAACTTAGGAGGAGTATTCTTTTGTTTAGGAGGTATGTTCTTATCATAGCCCAACCCAGATCTGTCGCCACATTTTCTTGATCCGGACAATAGTTTCTCTAACTTAGGATCACCTTGGGCATATCTCTATGTGTCCTTTAAACTCAGAAGAGAAGATACTTCATTTTTAAGTTTCTCATTTTCAGATTTCAGATTTTCAATCTGGGACGTTTTGAATTCTAAATCGCATTTTTATTTTTCAAAACAATCTGAAATTTGGAATTTTTCTAAAACAAGTGACTCAAAACATTCTTTGAGTTTAAAAAACTTTTCTTTTTAAAGTTTAAGTTTAACAGTAATTTTACAACTTTCCTTGTATAAGGCATTGTAAGCATCTTAAAGATCATCTTCATTTTCACATTCATTGTTCAGATTTTTCTCACTAGTTGAATCATCATGATCTGAAAAAGTGAACTTGGCTAGAGTCATAAGAGCTTTCGTTTCATTACCCGACTCGATTTCAGAATCTGCTGATTTAGAAGAAGCTTCAGAATTTGATGATTCATCCCATGTAGCCAACATACCCTTCTTCTTGGGTTTGTCTTTTTTAGGACATTTATTTGCTAAATGCCCATATTCTTGGCAGTTGTAACATTGACTATCTTTCAAAGACTTCCAAGTTTTAGATTTAGGTTTAGATCTTTTCTTCTCATTTGATTTTTAAAAATCTACCCTTTTCTTTCTTTTGAATATTTTATAAAACTTTTTTGCTAAAAGAGCCATATCATTTTCAGAGTCAAAATTTTCTTCAAAATTGCATTTAGAAGATTTTAGAGCGATAGACTTACCTTTAGGAGCTTTAAAGTTTAACTCATAGGTTTGTAAAGAACCAACTAGTTCTTCTACCCTCATATTATCCGTATCACGAAGTTCCTGGATTGCGGTTACTTTGGAGTTGAACCGTTCATGAAGAGAGCGTAGTATCTTTGCACACACTTTACTTTCTGGGATTGTATCGCCAAGACCCCACATAGAGTTTACAATGTCATTTAATCTTGTATAAAAGTCCATAAATGTTTCATTTTCCTCTATATGAATTTCTTCAAATTTGGTTGTGAGGAGTTGGACTTTAGATTTTTTTGACAATTGTAGTACCCTCATGTGTCATTTCTAATATATCACGGGCTTGCTTTGCAGTATCATAGGATATGATTCTTTTGAACTCATCCGGTGATAGTGCGCAAGTGATTGCATTTAGTGCCTTTGCATTGGCACTACTCTCATTTTTCTGAAGGGTGGTCCAAGAGAACTAAGGAGTTACTCTCATTGATTTTGAACCATTGACTTTAGTCACTTCAGTGGTAGGAGGTTTCCATTTAGTCACTGTGGCTTGCCACACTCTCATCCATTGATTTAAGAAAGATCCTCATCTTGGCTTTCCAGTAGGCATAATTGGAGCCATCAAAGGGTGGAGGCCTAGTGACTGATAGGCTATCAAAATTTGACATCTTAAATAGCTTAAATCATTAGCTCAGGAATTAAATCCAAGAATTAAGAAAAAATGAGCTATTAAGCTCTGATACCACTTGAAAAGGCCTAACTATATGTCCTAGAGGGGGGGCGGGGGTGAATAGGACTATGCCAAATAAAAATTTATAACGGAAAAAATTAAAGGAATATGATAGCCAATAAGATAACTAAATAAACCATAATGCAAGATTATAAAAAAACCTCAAAATTTAGATCTTGAGAGGTTGATACAAATGTTGTTCTAAGGACAACCTTACACCAAAAACCAAAGTTTATGGTATGACAACCTGATTTCTAAAAAGGTCTTTGTATCAAGTCTCAAACCGAAGAGGAATAAAAAAATAAATACAAACGACACTGAAGAATAACTTGTAATCACAAATATGTATTGTTCTAGGGACAACCATGCACCATAAGAATGACAGGGCAACCCTGGAAGAATTTAATATCAAGCTGATAAACGAATAGCAAGAAATAAATTTTAAACTATTACAACATTCCCCACAATGCTTGAAATAAAAGATTACAACATTCACAACCACATATACATCCCACAAATGAATAAATAAAGATATGAAATATAAACCATTCAACCACAACACAAGGGATTATAGTGGTTCGCCTGTGTGTTTACCAACTGTTATACAACAGCCACATAGAATGCTACTCCACTCCTAATATCCTCACACAGGGGATATTAGCATTCACTAACAATGTAGGTTTTCATAGGTTCACCAAAAGCCTTTACAATTGTGTCTTTGTTTATGGGCTTACACAATTAAAAAAGCCCCACTTCTGAGTTTTCCTGGCTCTCCTCAGATAACCAAAGCAACGCGATTTTTCTGGAAAATCCTGAAAAAAACCAAAACAGAAAGGAATTTACAATTAAATGTAAAATACCTGATTTTCTCTTTCGATGTAGCAGCTCAGAAAAACCAAGTTAGAGTAGATGATTGAATGTCCAAGTTCAATGTCCAGTACTCGATTACAAAGGTTCTAGTTCTAATTGATTTTAAAATTAAACCAACATAGGGCTAGCCTTAATTGATTTTGATTCCAAAGAAAGGAAAATAACAATTCCTCTTTTCAGATTAGATTGAAATACAAGAAACAAAATCAATTAAATAAAGCTAAAGAAAGACAATATTAAATAAGCACACTTAGCTTAAAATGGAGTACAAACTTATCTCTCAGAAGGCCAGAATAATTAGCTTGAATTTCCTTTTTTTTTTTCTTCTTTTTCTCTATCTAATTAATCTAAGATTCGTGCTCTATTTTTAGCTAAGCAAAACACGTCTTCGACTGGTCTTAAGACTTCTACGACTGGTCAAAGAATCGACAGATTTTAAAAATATCGGGAGTGATAAGATTTTCAGTTGCACGACCGGTCGTGGATACCCTATGACTGGTCGTATGTTCCATACGACTGGTTGAAGATGGCCCAATCTTAACGCTGTGCTTTGAGTCGAAGAACCATGATCGGTCGATGAACCAGTCGACACTGTTCATAGGACTGGTCGAAGAATAACCCAAAAATTTTAAAAATCTTCAACAACTTAGGACTGGTCAAGGAATTTCCTGGACTGGTCGAACCAGTGCTAGGACTAGTCGAACAAGGTCCAAGACTAGCCTTAGAACAGATCAAAGTCACTTATAAAAGATATATGGATTATGTATCCAAAGTGACCTACTCTAAAGGTCAACCTAAGGTCAGTTATACCTTAATAGTGAAGTAAGGACATTGAAACTTGAATACTAGTGACCTTGAGTATCATGAAGATTGAGTTTTTGAACTTGAGATCTTCAGCTTGAAAAACTTTTGAGAACTTAAACTTAAAAGCTTCTGAGATCTTCAACTTGAATAGCTTACGAGAACTTGAAAGCTTTTGAAATCTTGGCTTTCTAGATCTTTAACTTGAAAAGCTGTGCTTGTCTACTTGAAGCTAAACTTGTATCTTGAATAGATCTTTTGTTCATCACTTAAACAAGCTTCAAAGTAGTGTCTTTGTTACCACAAATTTGACAATCACAAGGGGCTATTCACTATACCACTTACAAAATCCTTAAAGCATAAATAGGTAGGGCGATTAAGACCATTGGGTTGAAAGTCCCACAAACCCAACTGGTACTTTTTGAAACCTCAACTATACCCTTTAGGTGGGTGAGTATGTCAGGATTACAAAAGGCTCATGCTATCAGGTTTGGTTCTGACTAGCTAACGTACAAATGGGTCCATTGCCAAGTGCCCTTTGGATGGGTGAGCATGTCACGTAAGAGGTTCCCATTGCTAGGTTAGGAGTTATATTGGCGTGGGTGTTGGCCCTGGTATTAAAAAGAATAAACCACACTTGTTATTATGGATTATAGCATATGGTAATTTCATTTATTCATTTTTTGAAAATCACATTGAAAAATCTTGTTTATTAATATCTTCATCTGTTTGCTTGACCCAAATAGGTAGTGTATCTTTTAGCACATTTTATTCAGATTATATGAGGTTATTTTTGAAACTTGTGCTGACATTACTCATTAGGCTTCGTAGCTTACCTTGTTGAGAATTTAAAATTTTAGGATCATGATCTTATGGAGACGTTTAAAGAGATTTTTTTTATTTATTTTTATTTATTTAATATTTTCTAAATAAGTTGTAATGGACATTAAATATATTATGATGGTATGATGATGACATGCGTTTGGTGATAATCTTAAATAGTTAGAACATGGACATTTTATTCTTCTCTAAATAAATGTTTGATTATTAAATTTTTAGATAGTTATATTTTATGAATGAGAATCATTTTGTCAATATATATGTGGATTATGAAATGTAAACATACAAAACATAAGTCATGCCTTCGGGTACGAAATTAAGGTCGAATATACCCAGGTGCTGGATTTCGGAGCATGACATACTTAGGAGGCAACCTTCGCCCAAGAATCAACCTTATAATGAGAAGCAATATTAGGTTGGTCTTGAACCACCTCCAGTTGTTGCGCAGCAATATTGAGAACGTAATCAAATTGTTCAAGTGGTTCAAGAAGTAGTAAGCTAAGTTCTCCATTGAACTACCACTCTAGTTTATCACAAGCCTTATCCTGATTGGATTGACCAACAATACCCATTACTAAGGAATTACCGATCGGACTTTACCCTATTTATATGTGATATCATTTAATCAACCATAAAACATATATGTTGTTTTACCATATAGTGTGGGGAATTAGTCAACAATGATCACTGTAAATTGTAATTATTTAGCCATTCTCTAACTAGGGTAACCTTTGGTATTTTAATCTGTTGCCAAATTTCATATAAACTTGGCAGGAGATGGAATAAAAGTTTCATGCTCAGTTCTTATATAAGGACAATATTTTTTATGACCAATCTTGCCCGTTTGAGACAATCGTCAGGAGAATCGATCAAAAATTATATTGCTTGGTTTAAGATGGGAAAAAGCTGATGTAAGGTAGTTATGACCGAGGCATAATTTATCCAATTGACACAGGATGATCTAGAGTTTAAGCTTCGAAAGAAGTTTATCTGTAGAGAATTCACAGATCTTTATGATCTAATTAAAAAGTGTGTGTTTGGTCCGTGGGATGAAAGTACCTTTCTTTGTTAATTAGCGTGACGGTTGAGTCAATAAATCAAGTGAGCCCCATATGAAGAAACGTCAAAGGTAAATTAAACCTCACATCCCATGTCCAAAACACCCAGGTATATAATTCCATTTAAAAATCGTAGAATAACAAAGGAATTTAATGCTTGAAAACTTGGTACAAATAGGTAAATTTTCTAAGTTTTCTGCATGTTACTTCGAGTCATCGAGCTTAGGTCGATGATGTAAGACCCGTATCCTAATCCGTACTGTTCCGTCGCTTCCCGCGATCCTTCTCGTCGAATTTCGACAATTCGTGTCCTGTAATCGACGTTGCGCACGACTGAAAGACGTATCCTATACATTCGAGTTGACTTAATCCGAGACTTGTATCATTGCGACCGCACCATCGCCGCGGTTCTAACGCCGTGACTCATGTACCGATCCGATACTCTGACTAAGAGATGTGGGTCGACATTTATTTCGAGAAAACGCCGTGCGTTTACAATCCCAAGAGAATCTCTACAATGTGTCCCATCAATCACATCAATCAATCACCCATCAATCACTTTATGTCAAGTACACATCACCTTTCACCCCAGTCCCAAGCAACCCCTAAAATCAACTCTTTCTCACCCTCTCTCTTACACCACCCATACTTGTCAAGTACCACATCACTCACATCCATCACTCACATCTCTCCTTACATCACACCCCTCGCCCTCATTTCCCAACACCATTTCCAAGCAAAGGAGAGACTCTCACGTCCAAGGCTTCCCATGAGAGAAAAGTGCATTTGTGAGGCCCACTTTTCACTCCCAAAAACTCTAATCCTAGCCATCCATTCTTCATCTTCCACCATTAAAGTGAAGCACTAGGAGACCGGCATCCCAACGACCAAGAAGATCAAGTGGTGAGTGCTTCTATAGGGTAGTTTACTTTTTTTTATGATGGGCCAAGTGAGGCCCACTGATTAATGGTGTGGATCTCACTTGGGACCAAAAGATGTGGCCGATGGCCCATCTTGATCATCAAATCATTCCATGATGGGGCCATTCTCCATGCACCCCACCATGATGTTTACTTTTCTTACATTAAGAGGTCATATAGACCGTTCATCTTGGATGGAGAGGGATCTCCACTGTTGATCTTTTGTTTGAATGGCCCATATGCAATGGGACCTATTGATGTATGATTGGATGGTTGAACGGAGGGCCCATAGTATCGGGGTCCCTCCATCACACGTATGTCCCACTTTTCTCTCTCTCTCCCTCTCATATTTATTTATTTTTCTTGAATGTTGATGAGGCCATGAGGCCCACTTGAATGAGCCCCACATGAAATATGTATTTTATCTAAGCCGTCCATGAGTGGGGCCCATCTTAAATGTATCACTCATTTGTGGTGGCCCGCCCAAACAGGGCCCACATTGAACGTATTTGATAAACCCAACAAAAAAAATAAAATAAAACGTCCAGCGTCTCTGGACGTGGCTAGATGAAAACACATATGAGGGCCATTGGGGTGGGCCACTTGTACAGGACCCACCTTGATGCATGTATCCAATCCAAGCCGTCCATCCTCTCCCCTGACTCATTTTAGGCGTTGAGCCAAAAACTGAGGTTGATCAAAGTACCTGGTGGGCCATAGCATCAAAAACTGTACCATTACCATTGAAATCTACCTAGAATCAATTTTACATGTTGAAAAGGGGTCGATATTGGTCTTGATAGATTTGTTTTGGTCTTGGGAATACAATGGACGGAGTGGATTTACTTAGGGTGGGCCACACACATGAAAAACCCTAAAAAAATAGGTTTTTTAAAAAAAAAAGGGATTTTGAGGCAGAGAGGTTGCTGCCTCTCTGACGTCTAACGTCCCAGAGCGGACGGACGTTGGGGGCCCACGGCTCCTCATGTGGGCCCCACTTTGATGTTTATTCACCGATCCAACCCACTCATAAGGTGGTCCCCTACCCTAAGCATGGCCCACCCAAAAATATCCCTGATCCAGATCTCAGGCGACGCACACCACAAGAAACAGTGTGAATTGAACTCTACCATTGAAATCATTTTTTTGGCCCACTGGAGTTTTGGATCAAGTTAAAATTTGTATTTACCCTTCATTCTGGTCTGTGTGACCTAATGGACGGGTTGGATGGCATGTAAACATTATGGTGGGCCCCACATGGGACCCACAGTGATGTATGTGCCTAAATTCCACCGTCCGCACGGACGATGGAGCCCATTGTAATGTGTGAGTGCACGTGTGTGTGTGTGCGTGTGTGTGTATGCGTGTGTGTGTGCGTATGTGTAGATATATATATATATATGTGTATATATAATATTATATTACATATAATATTATATATATATATATATATATATATATATATATATACTGTATATAAATTATATATTATATTATACATAATATGTTTATGATGGAGGGCCTTCATGTGACCCCCACCATGATGCATGTGTTGCATCTCACCGTCTATCCATTTTGAAAACTCATTTCTTGAGCTAAAAATGAGCTAGATCTATGGTTCAAATGGGCCCACTTTGGTATGTATATAGGGCCCATGTTGATCCATTTATGACCATTCATTTAGGCCCACCTTGGTGCACATCTAAGGCCATGGGATTAAGCCCATTTGGCATATGTAATGCCCATGGGTTTGGGCCCATTTGACATATGCAATGCCCATGGGATCCAGCCCATTTGTTCTATATAAGGCCCACGGGATTCAAGCCCATTTGATGCGCATGGGGCGCAAATGGAGTGGCCCATTTGATATATTTAAAGCTCATGTGTGTAGGCCCATTTGATATATTTAAGGCCCAAGTTGTGAGGCTCACTTTGATGTATTTCAAGACACATGGATCATGGACCATTGCAATGTACATAAGGCTCATTGGTGAGGCCCATTATTGCAGCCCATCTGATGAATGAAAGACCCATGTGATACGGCCTATTTGATGTATCTAAGGCTCATGGGTCGAGGCCAACGGAATCTCCTTAGAGTCCATTGTGATGTGTGTTTCCCCATGGTTTATGTAATGATATTTATGGCGGTCGTGCCTTAGGAGCAATGATGGTTTGACGCTCACATTGTAAGTACAATGTTGGTTAAATGTCCGCATTGTATCTCTCCTTAGTACCCATTAGTAAGCCCATACTAGTGTATAGACCGTCTAGACTCATCTGCATCATTTGAGTAGTCCATTACCTTATAATATGCTTAGTATAATCCCATAACTCATGCCCATATGCATCATATGTATGCTTGATTTGAGTAGTGACTGATCATAGCATATGCCATTGGGTAGACCACTTATGGGACCCGTTATGAGACGGAGTGCCCCACATGATCGCGCAGTACGCGCTGGATTTCTGCATGATTTGACGGCGTGATTCATACATCTCGCATATGTGTGACTTGATCACTGCACGCCCTAGCGACATCAGGGTTGTGACTCCACAGGTACATCATAGATGGCCGTATTGGATATCAAAAATACTTATTCTAGCACTGTGGGCACTTAGGATGTCCTTGGGTGGAAGTCCCAGAACCTTTTTGGTACCAGGAGATGCTCCAACGTCTAGACCGAGGAATACCAGTAGGCCGCGACTCCCACTGTGTCGTGGTCGGTTGGAAGGGGGTGTGGCCTTATCCTCCTGAGTGAGGGGGATATAAGCTAGGCTGAGTTTGACCAGCTCGCAAATGAGTCCGCTATCGACGAGCCGGGTAAGTATTGGCAGACTACTGGTCAGGCGGATAGTGAGGTCTATTCCGCTTGCTTGACTGTGCAGCTAGGGAGGTGGCAGTCTCTGCGAAGTGTATTAGACCCCGGTGATATCCAGAGAGGAATTATACTGATATATGTATTTGATGAGTACCGACTTTCTTGGATTGCATTTCGTATATGACATTTGGCTATGTAGGCCTTGCATTGCTTTGGTGTAGTCGATGATATTCATATCTCGCATCATGCCTTGCATTACATAGCCTTGGTATGGTTGATTGTATTCATGGACTTACCGTATACTTTCACATTACTCTGATACTATACACTTGGCGTTTGCCTTGCGCACACACTTACACCACCCTCTAAGCTTTTGTAAGCTTATGCACGATAGTTGCGTGTAGGTAGCGTTGGATAGCAGCAGCGCTGAGGCAGGAGTGCATATCAGGACCTTTTGGAGCTTTTTGATCACCTTGTATTTCCCTTTCCGCATTGTACATAAAATTTTTAATTTAGTGGATATGTGGTGATGTTATTTTGTAACTTGGTTATGCTTGTGGTTATGCTCCATTACAAAAAAAAATTTCATTATGAAAATCCTCCTTGTAAGATCCCAGGATCGAAATCTGACATTTGATTATCAGAAGCTGAGAATGGGGCACTACGGAGGCTGTCGGCACCGGATTCGGCAATCGGGATTCATATGAATCCGATTTTCGGATTTGGGGCGTGACAGATGACATCGAACACTCTTGTTCGATGACATCGAAAAGTGATCCTCATATGTCCAACAACCACATATATATTTGGACGAAAAATTTGATTCATTGAACATACCTTCGATAACATCGAACATGTGTATTCGATAACATCGATGGTGATTCGATGACATCGAAGAACTTAGAGTTTTGTCTAGCAAACTTCTTGGAAAATATTTTGGAAATGCTCGAGGAATCGAACTAGTTTTGATATCATCGAGATTCAAACTCTGATGACATAAAAAAAGGACAAGAAAATGTCCAGCGAGCTTCCAAAGGAAAAACCTTATTAAATTTCAAGTAATCGAACTAGACTCGATGTCATCGGAATTCAAACTTTGATGACATCAAAAAAGGACAAGAATATGTCCAGCGAACTTTCAAGGAAAATCTTCTAAAAAGTTCGAGGAATCAAACTGAATTCGATGACATCGAGATTCAAAACCCGATGACATTGAACGCAGTCAGATTCTGACAATTATATTACTATTGGACTTTTGGCCTTTATAAACAGAAGCTTGGTTCTAGTGGTTGCATTGAGAAAAAGAGAGAGCTCTAAGAGAGTTGTTGCTTACCTAACATCCTTTGCCTTTTTCTCATGGGAGTTCATTCTTTAATCTTCTCTTAATCATTGATATTTAATAGAGTGGATTGGTGAGTGAACTTTCCATTCAAGGATCTTCCAGCTACCTTCTTAATGACATATCATTAAGTTGGAATCCCTTGAATACATAAACCCTAGAATCTCTCCGTCTCTTAAATAATTAACATTCATTAGAGTAGATTCCAACATAAACCTTGACCCAACCTCGACGACTTACATTAGAGCATCATCAAGTGTTGCGGTTCAAGGGAGCTGAAGAATCTCCGCCATCAAGCGAGATCATCTTCATCAAGTGTAGAATGAGGCTCACCTACTTACAAGTAAGTCATTAGAGTCTAGAGATCCTGTTGATCATTCCTTGTGTAGGATTGGGTTACAGGCTGTATCTCAAACTTACTAAGCCCTTAGTGGAGGCCTTCGACGAGAGAGTACGTTTAGATTTTTTGTGTAGGACCTTGGCCTGTGTGGCCTAAACCTCGGTTCTTTGTGTAGGACCTTGTCCTGTGTGGCCTAAATGTAGGTTCTTTGTGTAGAACCTTGGCCTGTGTGGCCTAAACCTAGGCCTTTGTGTAGGACCTTGGCCTGTGTGGCTTAAACCTAGGTTCTTTGTGTAGGACCTTTGCTCTTGTGTAAGGCATAAACTGTTGAGTCCTTGTGTAGGGCGATTTGCCTTATGTAGGCATCCTTAGGAACCTTGTGTAGGTCTTAGTGTCAACCTTGTGTTGGTTGTAAAGGTTTAATGTGAACCTAATTTGAAACCTCCGTTAGTGAAATTGGTACATTCAAGGGTTGAGTGCGTCCACCGGGAGTGGAGTAGGCACATAGCTGAACCACTATATATGATTGTGTTTGGGATTGCTATTTGCACATTCTTTTGATTATATTTATTTTGAATGCTTACAATGATGCATGATTATTTGAATGATTAGAATTGATACGAATCACATCCCACACGCACTCATATACATGATTTGTCATAGCCTAGTTGTTTAACTTGTTCAATCTTGAATAGTCTATTGTTTGGATCCTTTACTTGGCTTGGAAGCCTTTAGAGTTAAGATGATTGTATCTTAATTAATTGCATGATAGATCAAGATTAGGAAAGTAGGATTTTAAATTGGCATAAATTTTATAAAGTCCTATTCACCCCCCTCTAGGACACCTTGAGCTATTCCATACTTCTAATATAACAGTCTAAATCGTAATTTTAATTGGTATCAGAGTGGGTTTCTCTTAAGGGTTTAACCACCTAGAGAGTGATCTTGATTGAAATTGTGAACAACGGCCAAAGGAGAGGGATCATCTGTGTCAAAACCTCTTGTCTTTAATGGTTCAAATTATGTGTACTGGAAAGTTAGAATGCATTATTTTCTGCAATCTTTGGATCATGATGTTTGGAAAATAGTTGAAAATGGATATGTGCCACCAACTGACCAAGTGGTACTTAAAAATGGTACAACCATCACCAAACCCAAATCTAAAGAGATGTGGTCTAGCTATGAAAAAGAAATGAAAACATCTGAAGCCAAAGCAATGAATGCTATCTACTGTGTTGTATCACAAGAAGTTTTTAATCAGATCCGTATGTGTGGTACATCAAAAGAAGCATGGGATTTGTTGGAAATAACCCATGAAGGAACTAGCATAGTAAAACAATCAAAGATAAAACTTCTGACATTGTAATTTTAACACATCAGAATGGAGGAACATGAGACCTTCATGGATTTTTTTACAAAGCTGAACACCATTTGTAATTCTATGGGTGGATTGGGAGAAAAAATTCCGGTATCTAAAATTTGTAGGAAAATTCTGAGATCCTTATCGGAACGTTTTAACTCCAAAGTTACAACCATTGAAGAATGTAGAAACATGGATGAAATGAAAGTAGAGGAACTAGTAGGTTCACTACAAACATTTGAACTACACTTCAAACCATCCCCAAAATCCAAAAGTAATGCCTTTAAAGCTGCGAAACACATAACCATGACTGAGGAGGAGGAAAGTGACAGCGAAAACGATGATGAGGAAGTGGCTCTCTTGGCTCAATAGTTCAAAAAATTCTTTAACAAAAACCGTGGCAGACCATACAACCACAAAGGCAAACAATTGGACAACAAGCACCACATTGGCAAACTTTTCAGAAAGTCCAAAGAGCCTTAGTGTTACAATAGCCAAAAATTTGGGCACTTGTCCACTGAATGCCTTACCAAGAAGACTAAGGGAAATCTATGGCAGCCACATGGGATGAAACTGAAGAATTAAATTTAGAATTCAGTGATTTAGAGAGTGATGGAGACTAAAAGTCTTTAAAAATACTTATGGCCTTCACTTTTACTGGCATCCCCAATCCAAAGGATAATGAGGAAATAGATGAACCACAAGCCAAAGAGACACTTCCCTTAGATGGTGAAGAAGAAGAAGAAGAAGAAGAAGAAGAAGAAGAAAAGGAAGACATTCATGATGTCTATGATCAACTTTACATTCATAGCATTAATATTCTTAAGAAGCTTGGTATTACTGAAAACAAGAACAAATTGCTACAAAAAGATCTAGATAAGACTCTAGAAATTAATACCCACTTGATAAATGATCTCCAACAATACCATTCGAAAAATGATAAGCTTGAAAGAATAACATCATTCCTTAAATCTGAGTCACTAAAATTAAACAAACAGACTGAACTTCTAAAAACTGAGAATATGCAACTTAAGAATGAAAATCATACACTTATTCTTGATGCGGAGAAATCAAAATAATCTGTTGAACTCAGTCATAGATTCTCCCAAAGTAGCGAAAAACTAGAGACACTTCTGGGATGGGAAGAGCACAAAAGGATAAGAGAGGTGTGGGATATGAAAATTACAAATCAAATCCCATTTCTGTAGCATCAGAGATTAAAAAAACTCCTACATTTGGAAGCAACATAAGGGACACTCTTATCTGTCATTCATGTGGAGACTTAGGCCATTATAAGTTTGAATGCCTTACTTTTGGTAGGACTGTAACGCCCTGTGTTTTCAGGACCCGAGTATATGATTCGTTTCCCAAAAACTTGAGTGTTAACCTATAGAGAGCCAAATTCCACACACACACACACACACACACACACACACACATATCCACACACACACACACACACACACACACACACACACATGTTTCTTCTTTTAGAGTTAGCAGTTTAGCATAGAATGGACAAATCAACATAAAGAAAAATTTATATTTACATTTAGAATATATAAGAGGCTGCCTATAATGACTTATACAAACCAATGTCTCAATATTTACAAATACAAGATTTATAAAATTTAATACATGAGAAATATTAAAATGCATTTAAATGTAAGTCGCACGATCGTGCAGCTTCTCTTGGCAGGTACAACCATGCACCCTTGATAATTACACCCGGCTCCTCATCAGTCTGAACCTAAATATCACTTAAGCCACCAGTGCTACCTGTACTGTTATATATTTGATGGATGAGTGGGCAACTCAGTGTGAATTTCTCTCAAGATTACACACCGCCGCCTCAGACAAGTATAGCATTAAAGCAACCTGACAAATAAAACATAGCAAAATGCAGTCTTATTATATGCATGGATGCATCATTAACTTGGGGATGCTCATCTAGTCGGCAGTTGGGCTCGTCACCCATGCAAAGGCTGACCATTAGCGAAGCACATCACGTGCATATATCATGTACCATATAATGACTGCCCATCGTACATCACGTACGTAAATCGATAGTCGATGGTTTGACAACTAGCGAAACGATACCCCCAATAACTTGGAGGGCACGTGCTACAACATCCAAAAATATCCACCCATCATCGTCAAATGCCATGTATGTATGATTAGTCAGACCATTACTAATCTAATTACAACCAGCCGGTTGAATAAAGCTCAAGGTCACTACGGGGGCTCGTCACCCAATGTAGGCCGACGGCTCAGGCATAGGGTCCCATTTCCACCATCCCCGGGCCATGAGTCTACCACCTTAGGATGTTAATAGAACCCATCAGCATGTGGCCAATTAACTCTCAATGTATGGGAAGCTACCATTGTATGTTGAGTAGGAATGAATGTCAAAGATACTAAATACAACGATTAAAAGGAGTCAGTATGCATACCTTAAATACAAATAAGTAACGGCGATAAAAAATGTCAAATGGTTCATCCCACAGTCAAATAGGTCAAATCACCTCATATATGGTGAGTCCCATGAATAATTTTACCACTAACATAACCTCCATGTTAAGGGTCTATTCTTAATACAATCAATCTCATTATACCCTAAGTACGGACTCTCTACCATAGATAGAGGTTCACCTCACAGACTAGAGAGATTTTGATTCATATGTGTCTTGCAAACAGTACAATAGCTTGTCCAAATGACATAGAGATCAAGTATTGAACTACGATACCATTCTAATAAAGTATAACTTAAGTACAAGTGTAAATACAATTGAAGACCTATTAAATGAATCAAAGTCTAACATATGCATTTAATATTCATGATCAATTCTTAAACATATATCCAAGTAAGATAATCATATAATTAATCAAGCTTTAAGGCATCATTCATAATCAATCTAAAAGCTATCCTTGATCTAATTTAGAGATGGAATGCTTAAGGGGAAGAAATCATCACCTGATGAACCGCATGACCTTCTAGTGTTGCTAAGTGCTTACACCCTTAGAATTGAGTCCTACCACAAATCATGAACTTGTAAAATTAGATCCAAGTTTTACGCACTACCTAGGTTTAAGATCATAACTTAGAGTTTGAATTATTTATCTTAGGATTTTTAATGTAAAATTATGCTTTTCATCCTAGGGTTTCGTCCTAAAATTAGATTCTAGGATTTGAACTCTAGTTGGTATATTAGTTATAATTTAATCTTAATAATTACAAGATAACTATTAGTGTTAGTGTTATAATTTATATTAGCTAACATATTAATAATGATGGTTCATAAGTTCATATTCAAATATACCGACATTATCTATTATTCTTATAATGACTAATAATCTCTTAAATAATGCAAGTAATAATAATAAAATTTTACTAACAATAATATAATATGGACTAATACTAATAATCATATTAACGAGAATTATACTTATCCCATAAAGAAAATAATAATGTTTTCTAATGATAATAGTCATAATTATCCATAATGACTCTAGTCATGATAATAGATACTATGATCTACCTTGAATTATGAAATTCTACAATTAGATCCAAACCTAACACTATCTATGTTTAGGGTATTGACCTAGAGTTTAGACTACTTAGGTCTAGGATTTCATCATAGAGTTTATATCTAGGTTCAGATTTTTGGATTGAATTTCTAATTGATGTACAATACTAATATTATTAATAATCGTAAAATTACCATTGATACTATCGATATATAATTATTATTAACTAACATGACCCCAATAATAGTTATGATAATAAATATTATGATATACTATTAATGCTAATATTTAAAAGTGATTAATAAAGTAACACTACTTAATAATTACAATCTTGTTTATGATAGCTAGTTTGAGCATAAATAATCCAACGTTGGCTAATTATATATAATATTTATAACCCTAATAAAAATGGTAGTAACAATGATAACAATACATTAATATGAGATTGGTCTAGGAAGAAAGTGTTGACTCGCCTACGTCGACTTGGCTGGTTCGCTGAGTTAACTCTGCCTGTCTCATCTTGAAGGCTGAGTTGAATCAACTCGGTTTTGCTTTGCTAACTTGAGGTTTCTTATTATAGCGAAACCTTGCTTGATTGGAATGGACCCGAATCAGGTCAAAATATGGCAAGACCGCTCGTATTCTAAACCTGGGCGGAGTGTGGGCCGAGTTGACTCGATCCGACTCGGTAGCTGCCCACTCCCTTTCTCCTCTACTGTCTCCTCCATCTTTCTCCTTCTCCATTCCTTCTTCTTTATCTCTTCCTTTTCTTCTCATTTAGAGAAGTCCAACAACATCTGGACTCAGAAGAACCTGGTCGAGTTTGCAACTTGATAGTGAATCTGACTCGGGTCGGTTCAAGCCTCTGCAACAACGCACCTTCTTTCCTCTGATCCTTCTTCCTCTATTTCTTCCCTTCTTTTCCTCCTTCTTCTTGTTTAAACAGGTCCAACAACACCTGGACACAAATGCAGCTTGGTCCGGTTTGCTGGGCAGCATCTCGGCCCGACTCGGACCTCGGATGGGAGTGCAGCCATGCACTCACCCACTCTTCTCTCTCAGTTTTTCTTCCTCTCTATCTCTCAGCTCTCTTTGAAGGCTAGCAACTCCACTGGACTCGACGAGCTCGTCCAACACGCTCGAACTCACCTCAACTCGACGTGATATAACTCCTCTTCAACGGGGAAAATAATGGCAGATTGTTAATCTGCATCTGTTTCTTTGAAATGAGAGTATGGGATGACTCAGAATGATGTCATGAAGCTTGAGGAAGAAAGAAAACGAAGCTCCTTTGGGGTTTAGGAGGTGGGTTCAAATGAGGAAGAAAACGATCGTTCTTTCTCAAGTGCGGCTGCTAGGGCTTGGGGCAACGATCCTCTCAGTTTATATGCCCTTCCCTTAAAGCCTTAGACTTCCCAAAGCCGTTGGATGGAGAACAGATGGTCTGGATAAGATCTAAGGCTTCCGGCCTCTCTCTCTCTCTCTCTCTCTCTCTCTTCATTGGAAATATCCGGCCGTTCGGCTGGATAGTTGGCAAAAATGCATCTTCGTTTCAACGGTCAAGATTAACTCTCCATGGACGGATAAGATGTAGGGAGGGAGAGCTCACGTGGATCGCAACAGCTGGCAGTGCAATAGTTTCTATTTTTGGAAAAGTTATTTTGTAGGCTCTACTTACATCAAGAATCATGTGCACGAACACATGATTCCAGGTGTGGGATTAGGTGGGGTTTGGTCAGAAGAATCGTCCGCACCAGATGGATGGTTCAGATCATGGATGTGGGCCCTGGTTGTGGACCACAATCGAAAACACGGACGTCATTCATTTGCTTTGAAAAGAAACAAGAAGCAAGAAAGGAGGGAGAGAACCTGCTTCTTTGGGTAGTTTCGGGTCAGCCTGGTTTGACCAAGGCTGACACGTCCAATGCACAACAGGTGCACTACAGCTCAGTGTACGTGCACTGCAAGTATGGGGCCCATAGTGATGTTTACACAATCCCCACCGTCCATTCACTTTGGGGGTCCCATGCAGGACCTTTGACTAAAGATCAGGTGGATCCAAAGCTCAGGTGGGCCATACAAATTGATTTCTAGTTCTAATGGTGGATTTTCATCAATCTAATGGTCGGATAACTCCGACTCTAAATATCAGCGGTTAAAAGGGTCCTAGGGACCACTTAGCTAGAATTTAATGGCTGGATTATATGGCCTAATACACACTTATACTATGAACTATCTTTTTTACAATGTTTTTAATAATAATAATAATAATAATAATAATATTATTTTCTAAGTTGTTTATCGTGGTTTGCATCCTAATCAATGCCATTTATTTACTCAATCAGTCGCCTGCAGGGCTTGATAAGAAAGATTAGATTATTTTAAATTTGTAAGTGAGCCATACCAAGTGAATGTCCACTTATCCACTCTCGACATCTTAATGATTCAAATAATTCAATGGTTAAATTGACTAATCTTTAGTCATTAATAGTCCTAGTCACCCTAAGGAGTAATTAGGTGTGATCTGGTAGTCAAATATGGGGGTAGGTGATCCAGTTTGTGTTTCCAAAGGATGGATAATCCAACGAGACGTTGTAACTTGATGAACGGTGGATCTTGTGACCGTTATCCCTAATTTACTTTATATGTTCTAATTGCACTAAGTAGGTGTATTTTGGAACATCATCATGACCAAGATTCTAAAATGGGATTTTTTTATTTATTTAAGTACTTGATCAATTTTGTGGATGGATAGACAGGTCTCAAATCTTGCGATTGTGTCATAAGTTGACATAGTCCAAAATCAGATGGTTAAGATAGATTGATTCATGGTAGAATTTATAGGCTAGTCTTGTGGTAGATCGCATGAATGGTCTTATTTCATGGTCATGATGAAGATTACTCCCCATGGATGGACCTTGTGGTCGATTAAATGAGTTGCCTAATTCATGGTTGGATTGAAAGGTTATACACATTAGTTTGGGATAAAGAGATTTGAGGTTTTATTTATACTTGCAATCGAATGAATGTGATACGGCGAACCTCAATTATTTTCTTAGATCATGGGTTGATCAGATGATCGTTTGTGATGCAATCCTACCACAAACAATCGATCGAGGGTCAGTTCAAGGTGGATTGACTTTAGACCTTACAGTTTTGTCATAGATTGTTCTAGCATAAATTTTGACTGTCACGATGATCAAAAGTTCTAAATCTAAGATAGTCGGTTAGATTTTTTTGTTAATGAAATCAGAATCCTAAAAGTCCCTCTAACGATGTGATGGCCCTTCTCGAATGACAACAGATGGATAGCTTGGTATACGGATGAGGATTGTTTTCAACAATTGGAACGTGAGTGTTCACTTAATCTATGCTTGTATTTACATTAAATTAGATTACATGGTAACACTTGAGTACTGGAAAGTATGGGGTGTTGCAAACTACCCCCCTTAAAGAGAATTTCACCTCCAAAATTTAACATTTCGTCTATGAATGTGGATAACAATCTACCTTATGGTGTCCGTATGCATCCGTTAGTTCTCCACACTAAGTTTGTCTGTATAAGCAAGCGCTCATGACTTATTACTAGAACAATGGTCATTACCATCTACCCCCCTTAAAGAAGGTTTTACCATCGGGATTTGATAATGCTCATCCTGGTTATTAATGTAGGAGAATTATCCTAGTGGCATGTCGTATTCTCGATATGTCTAAGTGTGCTGGCACCACCTGGTCTTGATAGATTATATATAGAACCCTCATAACCTTTGTATCTTTTACTTAGCGAATTGAATGACGTTCCTATGTTCTATAGACTGTTAGAAGCCCTTTCAAGACCTATAAAAACTAGGGGTTTGTTTTAATGTCCAACAATATCATGACATCCTATGGTATTTAATAGGATTACAAATTCCTTTAGGTGACAACTAAGGATTTTATATCTTCCTCTTTATTTTCTTCGACTATTAATGATAGTTCATAGTTGTCCAAAGTATATTACCAATTTCTTATTTTTTAGTATCCAGGGTAACACGAATAGATGGTCATAGTAGGTTTGAGCCCAATACATCGATCCTTTGTTTACGTAAAATAGAGGATTTTTTGTATCAATTCCTAATCCTGGTAAATCTCAATCTTTTGCTCGATTAGGGCATTGAGATTTAGAATTTGCTAGGATATGGATTTTGGATCAAATAACGCAACTTCTCTTAAATATGGTTCCATCAACCCGTGATTCCGATCATTCTAGACTCCCATGGAATATCATGTGATCTTTTAAATTGATAATAAGAGTGCTCAAAATTTACATGAGTAGACCCAAACGACCATCACGCTTTCACTGCACACTCTGGTCACCTAATGCACTACTTAAAATTTCTTGGACCAAAATCCCTATGTAAAGACTTGAGGTCTTGCAACACCCCAGATTTTTTTTCAACCTGGAATTAGACATCCTTAGGCAATGGGTCAACCATTTCACTCTCAATGATCAATCCCAAGGTCTAAAAATCAATTTTTCCCTGTTTCCTTCAAAATCTCACCCTTCACCACCTCATTCTTCGAATTTCTCTAAGTGCTTCCATATTAGACACAAATCCTCAAGTGTAAATAGTAAAGACCATTAATCCTAAGGTCTTCATGATGAAGAACCTAGAAACACTAATAAGATCGTAATTTCGCCAATAGGCGAAGTCTACATAACTCGTTCGTTTCGATCGAGTCCATAATGCATCTCAGGTCGTGTGAGGCGACCTAAGTAGCCAGCAGGTTGTTAGGAGGTGGGTTTGTGATGATCCTAAGAGAATTCCAAACCTAAAAATATATGTCCTTGGGTCGTGGGACAACCACAACCCTTACACTCAATCGCTAGGGCTTAAAAACCCTGTTTCACTCAATTCCTTCAAAATCTTTCCTCTTACCACCCCATTCTTCAATTCTTTCTCAGTATTTTCATGTTAGGCATTAATACTAATGTGAAAATGATATAAAATCATACTTAGACAAAATTTTACAATGAATAGTAAAAATACATGAAAATTAGCCTTTTAGCCATTCTAAATGTGAAATATTTTGTAAAAGATGGGTTAGTTGGATAAATTAGCTTTTCTTACCTCAAAATAATATGTTACATGATGCATAATTTCATTCTGGTTTACAGAATGGACCCAGAACACCCTAAATGGAGTTTTGGGCCTCTCTAGGCCAAACCACATGAACCAAGGTGCGCCCCATACTTTTTTGGGACCCTGGGGGTAGGGGGAACCCAGCCCACATGGCCGGAGTTGCCATCTTACAACTTCAATAGTGATGGCATCGCCGATTCCGTGATGCATCCCCGGTTAAATTCATCGTCTGGTCCGGAGCTTTGGGCTGGAGGTATTTGGGGTGTTGTATAGTCTCCTTGTATGTGGGCCATTCATTAAAAACACCCCAATCAAGTACTTCCTTTACAAAGTGACCCTCCAAGCTCTCCTTTTGCTCCAAATGTTCAATTTTTGGTAAAAACCACCCCTCCAAACTCTTCCTTCTTTTGTTTCCAAACACCCTCGCTCCACCCTCCAAATTTCATCTCAAACAGAGATCATTATAGGCTACTTCCTTTGGAAATCTAAAGAGAATCACCAGCGCTACACTAGACGACCTGTGAAATTCGCACCAATCACTTTCAATACGATCCGCTAGAGCTAAAATGTAGAGGATAGGTGACGCTACAATACCGTAAAGCCTGGGTTCAAACTCTATTTCCGATTGCTCTATGGAGCACCTTGAAACTTTGTATCGGCTCTTGACCGCACGTCGGAAGTCCAATTACCCCAAACTTAGACGAATATGACCGCCTAGTTAGACTTGACAATCACTTCGAAAATCAAGTCCAGATGATGTCCCACGACGATTTTCTTGGGTCCAGAGTGAAGAGTGTGAGAAATAAATATAATTTATGAAATCTGGCACATTCGTTTGTGCACTTTTTCTAAGCGTTCTGACCGTCAGAATATAATCAAATTTCACCCTCGGATCAGGGAAAATTTCCCTTACATGTCATAGTACTTGTAGCTCCGATCGAGTTCGCATAACCGTTGAACTGAAACTAGTCTGCCACGGTTGATCTGAAAATTCGATCGGACTGAAAACTCTGCCTGACCTAGATCCAATGTCAGAGAGCTTAAGTCCGACCGCATTCAGTCATAGGACCTCCAAAAATGCTCCGTTGGATCAGAACAAGCCCTCTTTAGTTACAAAATAAGTATACCTTGGCCCCAAGTCTATTTTGGTCATGTTTGGGCTTATAAAAAGGGTTTAAACCCTTGCTCTTTCATTCCATACGAATTTGGGGAGAGAAGAGAGAAAAGAGAGAGAAAGTAAGGGAGAAGTTAGAGCTTTCTTCTGGGAGTCTTCCCTGCTGCTCCTCGTGCTACATCCACCGGCCTGCATCGCTCTTCTGGTGATTCCAATGCACTCCTAGGTAAGAAAAACCCTGACTACTTGTTGTTTTGGGGTTTCCTTCGATTCATTAGCGATGTAGCTTATGTATCTTGTGCATTAGGACGCCAGATCGCCGTTGACGAAGCATTGATGTTCCGTTCGAAACGATACACGTCCAGGGCAAAAGGTGCGGATTTTAGACGCTTTGATTGACTGATTTCAAAACTTTCAATGTCGTTTAATAGTAGATTACCGACAAGCATGCCGTTTGACATGTAGAACACTGTGTCCATTTTTTATTTCGTAAACGTACGGTAATTATGAGATTTAGGGTATTTTAGGCATTTATAGAAAATACTGTATACGTCCGTATTTTGCTGAAATGCTTCACATGTAAATTTATCGTGGTATGATATTATATATGCATGTATAATCTGTTTGGCGAAGAGATTCGCCCTAATGCGCACTTTGGGTCGACATACGCTATGTAGACTAAAGTGTGTAGACTAAGTGTTTGTATAAATGTTTGTATTAGTATGTATTGGGTAAATGGTGTTGTGAATTAGTTTTGAGATCGAATTCTCAATCAATATGCTGATATATATGATTTTCACCATGTTACCTATATGAATTGATTTCATTATATGTATGGAATACATGTGTTGGTTGATTTACTTACATGGTATGTTATAACACGTTGTCAACATGCTTGTATCGTTGTATTTCATTTCTGTTACTCACATATGATTACTGATGTTGTGCACAAATGCTTGGGGTTATACGTTAGTCCAGGAAGTCGGTAATGGATTGAATTCGTGGTTGGCTTCTATTTGCCACGAAAGACGCGTCGATGAACGTGAGTCGTGTTTTGGGTTGGCGGCAGTGGTTAGGCCACACAAAGTGTTTTATGCACTTCATGTCGCTTAGTTTGAGATGCGCTCATGCTAGTCGAGCCCGTCAAGTAACCCGACTGGCCATTGTATGTTCACCATGTATGAGTCATAACTGTTTGAACCTAGGGTACTGAACTTACCATTGGAAACCCTGTTAACTATGGTACCTTGATCCATAAAGACTCATGAGCCGGGCATGGTGGTATGGGACACTGTGGTCGAGCTGTCGGCCTACGCTAGGGCCACAAACCTCCCCGTAGTGACCAGTGAGCACCCTACTATGAGCAGATTATGGTGGTATGGGACACTATATTCTTACTATCGGCCTACACTGATCAGGTGACGAGCCCTTTGTAGTGACCTTGAGTTTATCCTGACACCACATGGGGGCGACGAGTCTTGATGCAGTCTTAAGAATAATTAGGCCTGTATTGTTAAGGTGATGGGGGAGAGGTGCAACGAGTGCGAGCAACAGCCCTGACAGCCCTTGCAGCGACCTATAAATATAACATCGTATGAAATTACTAGGAGTGACGATCCTAGACAGGATCTGTGTTGGGATTGATATAAGCAAAGTACCTTAGTTTTCCAATATTGCTGTATGAAAAGGACTAATAATAACTTGGTAATCATATCCACATTACATTGCATGTGCATGGAAGATGTGGAGCACTGTGGGAAGAAAGCATGTCGCGGGCATAAGATGGTGCCGTATGAGGGAGATTGTCGGTGAGGGCATCCATTATATCATGTCATATTGCATTAACAACAGTATTTAGGAATGTTTGATTTATTGCTTTACTATTATCGCATGATTGATTTGATAACATGCTAATCTCTGCTCTATTATTCCACTGAGTTGATCACTTACTCCCACGTTACGGGATGGTGTTTCCAGACACCCACCAGTCCCTATTTTAGTTGCAGATGATGGCGCTGCTTGTGAAGCGGAGCCGGACTTGATGATGATGAGGAGGATCCCTCCTTTATGCGTGTTCTGATCGACGCAATTTCAAGGAGGTTGATTAGATGCCTTGATACTTGTCATTTTATAGTATTGGAGCACTCATGTATATTCTTTTGATCATTTTTGGAGTATACATGTATATGATTAACCTGGTAACATGTTCACACTCTGGAGACTTACAATCAATTATATATTTTACGTATTTATCAGTCTTCCGCTTGTTAATTTAACTGCCTCTGGAGTATGATATGCTGTTTTGGTTTAGTCTCAATCTTGTTTAATGCCATTTTACAGACAATATGCATTTATCATTATCTATGTTGCATAAGTGACGTTCTGGAACTCGGGAGTTGGGTTTCTACCCGACCCCCAATTTTCAGGGTGTTACAGGTTTGAAATTTCTAAACTTATTTACACACTTAGATATGGCCTTGACATTCTCAGTCTATGGTCAAAAATTGACCTAAAATCCTATAACTTCATTTCTATCTGATCTTACGTGTTGGGACTTATGGGAAATATTATTTTCAATTAAGGAGATGTATTAGGAAATTTAAGTTACAATTCCTATTATGATTTCTTAAGCTTAGGAAGTGCTCATGTTTGACATGAAGTGTAAAGTGGTGAGTAAGGATTTTCCTACAAAGTTTAACTCTGTTCCATGTGTTGATTATTATGACAATGTTTTTTCTAGTTAATGAAATTTTAGGAAGGTTCATATCCTAGATTTCTAGAAAGTTTTCATTTGGAAGTCAAGTATAAGAATGTCCTTGTGTAGCCTTGTGTACATTATAATGAGTAGTTGGTACACATATTTAATTTCTAAGTCCAAACAACTATTTTGGTAATTTACAAGGGAATTAAAGTTTTTGTTTCTAAGTTCAAATGACTAAACCTAAAATGTTCAAGGGACTTAAGTTCAGTTCTTAATTTCTAAGATTATCTAAACAACTCTCTAAGGGACCTAAAATATTGAGCATCTATATTTTCAAAGGAACCTTAGATCATTTCTAAGCTTTATAGTCATCCAAATACTTTTTCAAGGAGCCTGACACTTGAGTTTCTATATTCTCATTTCTTCCCAATTCTAAGGGTTTCCTACATAAGTTGATATCCAAAGGTCTAACCTAAAAACTTCAAGGGCCTATAGTTTGAAGTATCTATGTCCTCAAATTTTTTGAAGGGAACTTTTCATAAGTTCAAATGACTATTCTAATAACCTCTAAGGGAACCTAAGTTTGGGTTTCTTCATTCTCAATCATTCTTTTAAATCTAAGGGAGATTCACCTAAGTTCAAATTTCTAATTCTAAATATCCTAACTTGAGACACTTAGAGTTTGTATAAGATCATTTTCCCAAGGCCTAGTATGTCCAAACTATGCTCTGATACCAACTGTAACGCCCCGTGTTTTCAGGACCTGAGTATATGACTCATTTTTCAAAAACTCAAGTGTTAACCTATAAAGACCCAAATTCCATATCCATATATATATATATATATATATATATATATATATATATATATATATATATATATATATATATATATATATATATATATATATATATATATATATATATATTTATTCTTCTTTCAGAGTTAGCAGTTTAGTGTAGAATGGACAAATCAATAAAATGGAAAATTTGTAATTACATTTAGAATATACAAGAAACTACCCATAATGACTTATACAAACCAATGTCTCGATATTTACAAATACAAGATTTATAAAATTTAATACATGAGAAATATTAAAATGCATTTAAATGTAAGTCGACGATCTTGCAGCTTTTCTAAGCAGGTATAACCATGCACCCTTGACAATTATACCTGGCTCTTCATCAGTCTGAACCTGAATATCACTTAAGCCACCAGTGCTACCTGTACGGTTATATATTTGATGGATGAGTGGCCCACTCAGTGTGAATTTCTCTCAAGATTACACACTATCGCCTCAAAAAAGTATAGCATTAAAGCAACCAGACAAACAAAACATAGTAAAATGAGTCTTGTTATATGCATGGATGCATCATCAACTTGGGGATGTTCATCCAGTCAGCAGTTGGGCTCGTCACCCATGTAAAGGCTGACCATTAGCGAAGCACATCACATGCGTACATCATGTACCGCATAATGACTGCCCGTCATACATCATCTATGTAAATCGATAGTTGATGGTCTGACAGCTAGTAAAATGATACTCGCAATAACTTATAGGGTACATGCTACAACATCTAAAAATATCCACCCGTCATCGTCAATATGCCATGTATGCATAATTAGCCAAACCATTATTAATCCAATTATAATCAGATGGTTTAATAAAGCTCAAGGTTACTATGGGGGGCTTGTCACCCAGCGTAGGCTGATGACTCGGCATAGTGTCCCATTTCTACCATCCCCGGCCCATGAGTCTACCACCTTAGGATGCTAATAGAACCCATCAGCATGTGGCCAATCAACTCTCAATGAATGGGAAGCTACCATTGTATGTTGAGTAGGAATGAATGCCAAAGATACTAAATACAACTATTAAAAGGACTTGGTATGCATGCCTTAAATACGAATAAGCAACGGCGATAAAAAACGTCAAATGGTTCATCCCACAGTCAAATAAGTGGAATCGTCCCATAGATGGTGAGTCCCATGACAATGAATAATTTTGTCACTAACATAACCTCCATGTTGAGGGTCTATTCTTAGCACAATCAATCTCATTACACCCTAAGTACAGACTCTCTTTTATAGATAGAGGTTCACCTCACAAACTAGAGAGATTTTGATTCATATGTATCTTGCAGATAGTTAATTGCATGTCTAAATGGCATAGAGATCAAGTATCAAACTGAGATACCATTCTAATAAAGGACAACTTAAGTACAAGTGCAAATACAATTCAAGAACTATTAAATGAATCAAGGTCTAGCATATGCATTTATATTCATGATCAATTCTCAAACATATATCCAAGTAAGATAATCATATAATTAATCAAGCTCTAAGGCATCATTCGTAATCAATTTAAAAGCTATCCTTGATCTAATTTAGAGATGGATAGTTCAAGGGGAAGAAATCATCACCTGATGAACCAAATGACCTTCTAGTGTCACTAAGTGTTTGCGCCCTTAGAATTGAATCCTACCATAAATCATGAACTTATACAATTAGATCCAAGTTCTATGCATTACCTAGGTTTAAGATCATAACTTAGGGTTTGAATTATTTATCTTAGGATTTTTAATGTAAAATTAGGATTTTCATCCTAGGGTTTAGTCCTAAACTTTGATTTTAGGATTTGAACTCTAGTTGGTGTATTAATTACAATTTAATCTTAATAATTACAAGATAACTATTAGCGTTAGTGTTATAATTTATGTTGTATGGAAATCCAACTCAACAAGACGGTCAATCTACGTACCAGTCTTAGTCCAAGGCTTGGACCCGAGGTCATCTTAATCCAAGGCTCAGAGCCGAAGAAAAGGGTATTTGACTAGCTCCGACTACTAGTACTCGGCCTTGGGTCCACACAGCTTGAGGCCAAGCCCGGGTGAGGATATTCCAAGTACTAAGCTTAGAGACTAACCTAAATACGGACGTGACCGAAGATCTCGCCCAATGATACGTGCCCTTAAGACACGATACGCCATATGATCCATGGATTGCAGATAATATCTCCACGATCACAATATCTTGCTGATTGAGCAAATCATGCCGAGATTAACGGATATGAATCGTCCAACCCACATGTATAGATACCAAGGGACCCCACTGCTGCTGGTATGTAATATCTTGCACCCTCTCTCTACTTTTGACTTAGACCCAAATTCCCTAGCCTAACTTAGGCATGGGAGGGTCCCCCGGCTGAGCTAGGGTCTCCTTTAATCACCCCTTTATGCAGGACCAGGGCGCGTTGGAGGTTTGCAGCATTGAGTGGAGGGTGGTCCAGATTTTGACCTCAACATTTTTTGGCACCATTTGTGGGAATACGTAAACAAAAAGCTAGAAGGTTTTATCAGAAATGGTCAGAGGGAAGAAGAAGGTTACGGTGGTGGAGCCCTAACCTAGCGGACAACATCAGTCTTCTTCACTGCTGCATACCGAATCGACTCTAATAGGGCCATCTCAGTGGACTCGGAGCTGAGGAGGAAAGTATAAGGTGCTACAAAATGAAGTACAGATGCTGAAGGATGAAATCAGCCAAATGAAAGCGCAGCAAAACCAGCAGCCACTTCTTAATATGGTGGAAACCACTCCGGCACCCGAGGAATGACCACAATAGGTCAGTTCTCGGGCCAGAGGGTCCTAGGCACAGTCTGCATGAGCTCCCGACCCTACGCGTAATGCAGTGTCCCAGGAATGATCCACCCAAATCCAGAAACCTGTTCGGGATGCATAGCTATCTTACGTGTCCATCACTTCGACTCTGGCCCCCACTAATCTCCACCATCTGCTGGAGAGGAGAGGATAGGGCAAAATGTCTGAGGTGGAGGAGGTTTCCCAAGAGACAGTAGCTGAGAATCAGAATCCTTGGGAAGCTCAGCTTAAGGAACTTCGTGATCAGTTTAAGACGTTTTAGAAGAATCAGCAGTCTACGTTCATCTTAACTGCAGACCAGGCGATGATGGAAGAGACCGAGCCTTCCTTCACCTCAGAAATCATGGATGAGGTGATGCCGCCGAGGTTTAGGATCCCTCCCTCCATCCAATTCTCTGGGTTTAGAGACCCTTCAGAGCATGTATAGTCATACTGTTCGTGAATGTAGATCTAGTCAGCTACAGATGCAATGATATGTGGAGCTTTCTCGATAACCCTCTTTAGGTCTGCTCGGAGTTGGTATCGACAGCTTAAACCACAATCGATCAGCTCCTTCGTAAAGCTTAACAAATTATTCCTTACCTAGTTCATCTCTGGTAAGACGAGGCGGAAGCCGACTACTCATCTGTTTACCCTAAAGTAGGGGAACAAGGAAACATTGAAGGACTTCATTACCTGCTTCAATGAGGAGGCGTTGTTATGGAAGACTACAATGATAAAATGACACTCTCGACCATGTTCAATGGGCTCAGAGAGGGGAAGTTCACTTTCATGATCGGGAAGAATCCACTAACCACCTTGGTCGAGCTCATCAGCAGGGCTCATAAATATACTAATGCTGAGGAATTCTCTAACTCCCGCAGGTACATACAAGTAGCTAAGCAGTCATCCAAGCAGAAGAGGCCAAGGAACAAAGAGCCTTAGTCATCTAGTAAGAAGCCCGACGATCGAGCCTCTCGCGATCGCCGACTGAGCAGGAGGCCTGAGAGCAAATTCTGTTCCTACACTCCACTCAACACATCTCTAGAGTAGATCTTGCTAGACATCAGGGGTCAGAAACTCTAGAATTGGCCGGTTTGCATGAAGACCGACGCAAAGAACCGAGATAAGTGCAAGTACTGTCGGTTCCATTGCGACCACAGATATAACACGAGTGACTGCGTGGACCTCAAAGATGAGATTGAGGCCCTCATCTGTAAGGTCATTTGTGCCGATACACCAAAGAGGAGAGATCGGACCGGAGAGGAGCAACCGAGCAAACCAGAAGAAGAATCGGTCGAGATCCGCACTATCTACGACAACTTGTTAGCTGAAGGTGACTCGAACAGGGCTTGCAAAGCCCACTCCCAAAGTTTAGACCCCGAGCACTATTTCCACCTGGCCAAGAGGCCGAGGAAAGAACTTTGAGTCAGCCCCTGTAGTTTGACTTTCACAGAGGATGATGCGCACGTAATCAAGCATCCGCAAGACGATGCCCTTGTGGTGATTATGACCATAGCCAACCACAAAGTTTATTACATTTTGGTCAACACAAAGAGCTTGGCCGACGTCATCTATTCCGAAGCATTCGAGAAAATGAGGATCAAAAGGTTATGCCTCTGACCCGTAAAAACCCCTCTACATGGCTTTGCCAAAGATAGGGTGATCTCTGACGGAGCCATCACTCTCCCCGTGACAGCAGGAGAAGGACAACATCAAGTCACACTTCTTGTGGACTTTCTTGTTATCAATGTGCCGTCGGTGCATAATGTCATTCTGGGCAGACATTCCCTAAATGCAATGAGGACGGTTGTGTCTACATACCATCTGATGATGAAGTTTCCCATTAAAGGTGGGGTTGGAGACCTCCGAGGGGATCAGCGTGAAGCTCAGAGATGTTATGTGATAGCTATGAGAAAAGGGTCGGTAAAGCAGGTCCTCACCATCAACGTCCTCAACTGCAAAACTCCCATACAAGATCCCCCCGAAGACTTAGAGACCGTCTCGCTTGAGGAAGCCGATCCGAGTAAAACTGTTCAGTTCGGATCTTCGTTGAATTCTGATTAGAGGTTTTAGGTGCTGAATTTACTACAACAGCACAGGGATGTCTTCGCATGGTCACACGAGGATATGCCGAGTATCTCTCTTGACGTCATGGTTCATAGGTTGAACATGGATCTAGATCATAAACTGGTGAAATAAAAGAGAAGAGCATTCGACGCCGAGAGGTACACGGCCATAGTCGATGAAGTCTCCAAGCTCCTCAGCATCGACTTCATCAAGGAAATACATTATCCAGACTAGATCACCAACAAGGTCCTGGTGAAGAAATCAAACCAAAAATGGCGAGTTTGTGTAGACTACTCGAACCTGAACAAGGCATGTCCTAAGGATAGCCTCCCCTTGCCTCGGATCGACCAGTTGGTGGACAACACGATTGGACACGAGCGACTCTCCTTCTGGGGTGCCTATTCCAGGTACAATTAGATCCTGATGCACCCCCTAAGATAGGAAAAAGACTACCTTCGTCATCAATAAAGGACTCTACTGTTACCGGGTCATGCCTTTTGGCCTGAAGAATGCTGGGGCAACATACCAGAGATTAGTGAACCAGATGTTCACCAAGAAGATTGGTCGGACAATGCAAGTTTACGTCGATGACATGCTTGTTAAGAGCGTCAGAACATCTAACCACCTTGCAGACCTCGGGGCGACATTCTCGATCCTCCGGGAGTACCGCATGAAGCTGAACTCGGCCAAGTGTGTCTTCGAAGTCGAAGTCTGTTTGAGTAATTTCCTTAGGTTTCAAGTCAGCCAGAGAGGCATTAAGGCGAATCCTGAGAAGATCAAAGCGCTGCTCAATATGAGCTCACCTCAGACAATAAAGGAGATCTAGTGTCTGATTGGCCGAGTAACAGTGCTCGGTCGGTTTATCTCCAGAGCAATAGACAAGTGCCTCCCATTTTTTCAACAATTGAAAGGTCATAAGAAAACCAAGTGGACCCCTGAATACGAGTAGACATTCTAACAACTGAAGAAATACCTGGGTTTACATCCCTTGCTGTCGAAGTCGGAAGAGGGCGAGCCTATACTCTTGTACCTAACAGTCTCTGCTTCGGCTGCCAGTTCCGTACTCATCATGGAGGTAGGAGGCAAGCAGTATCCTATCTACTACATAAGCAAGGCAACGGTACCCATCGAGACTAGGTATCCAAGCATGGAGAAACTAACACTCAATTTAGTCTTCTCAGCATGGAGGCTGCATCCGTACTTTCAAGCACACACCATCATTGTCTTGACTGACTCCCCCCTTAGGCAAGTCCTTTAAAAGCTAGATGTCTCAGGTCGGTTGATAAAATGGGTGATAGAACTTGGGGAGTTCAATATCCAATATCGTTCAAGGACCACAATCAAAGGCCAAGCTATGGTTGACTTTATAGCCGAGTTTAACATTCTAAGTGCAGACACCGAAGCAGAAGCAGCTCTCATGACCCCACCTGTTCCACCGCCTGTTAAGGATATGGAGTTGGAGCAGAGATGGATCCTTTATGTTGATGGGTCATCCAATACCAAGCGCGCAAGGGTAGGAATTATCCTGGTCGCGCCTGATTCTACGACTATACAATATGCCATCAGGCTTGGTTTCAGATCTTTTAATAATGAAGTAGAGTATGAGGCCCTGTTGGTAGGACTCAGATTGGTAGCTAGTCTGGGGGTTCAGTCCCTTGAAGTGCAGTGTGATTCTCAACTTGTGGTGAACCATATCTCCATCGAGTATGAAGCTAAGGAAACCGGGATGGTGGTCTATCTGGCCGAGGCTAGGAAATTGATAGAAAGATTCTGAAGCTGCATCATCAATTAAATTTTAAGGGCAGAGAATTCTTGGGCTAATGCCCTCACAAGGTTAACCTCGGCTACGGAAGGAAAGATTCCTCGGTTCATTCTCGTGGAATTCATGGAGAGCCCAAGCATCGACCGAATGAATTAGGAAGTGGTTGACCCGGTGGAAACTACCCTAAGTTGGATGGACCCGATCTATAACTACCTTGTATCTGGCGAGGTCCCCCAGGATAGATTGGAGGCCTGACGCCTGAAGATCAGAGTTGGCCGATATATTGTCTTGGATGTGGTCTTATATAAGAAGGGACACTCACAGCCCTACCTCAGATGCCTTTGACTCGAGGAAGTGGACTATGTGATACGTGAGATCCATGAAGGCATCTGTAGAAATCACTCCGGTGGTCGAGCCTTGGCTCTAAAGATACTCCACCAAGGGTACTTCTAGCTGACTATTCAAGGAGACTCAAAAGATTATGTCTAAAGGTACAACAAGTGTCAAAGGTTCACTGCTATACCGAGGTAACCTGTAGAAGAAATGACCCCCATGAGCGAGCCGTCGCCGTTCACTAAGTGGGGGATCGACATCATCAGACCTTTTCCCATAGGGAAAAGACAAGTAAAGTTCGCTATTATCGCGGTCGACTACTTCACTAAATGGGTTGAAGTCGAACCTGTAGCCAAGATCACCAAACAGAAAGTAATCGACTTCGTCTGGAAGAACATCATCTGCTGGTTTGGGATCCCATGCACCATTGTTTCTGACAACGACAAGTAGTTCGACAATGATAAGTTCCGAGGCATATGTAGGGGGTTCGACATCTCGAACGCTTATTCCTCACCTTGGCATTCACAGTCCAATGGACAGGTGGAAGCCATGAACAAGGTTATCAAGAACCATCTTAAGACGAAGTTGAAGAAAGTGAAAGGTAACTGGGCAGAGGAGCTTCCATTCATCCTTTGGGCCTATAGCTCAGTCGTCTATTAGGGAGACCCGCTTTTCGCTATCCTTCAGCTCAGAGGCGATCATTCTAGTTGAGATTGGCCTCCCAATGGCTCGAGTTAGAAACTACTAGGAGGATCAGAATGCAAACAGATCACAGTAAACCTTGATTTTCTCAAGGAAGCCAGAGATGTCGTCAGACTCCTAGTCGCTGCTAGGCATCATCAAGTAACAAAATTCTACAATTCAAGAGTCAAGATAAGGCGGTTCCAGCCAGGGGACTTAGTCCTCCACCGTGTTTTCGAAAATACAGCAGAGCCGGGGGCTGGGACACTCAGGCCCAACTGGAAGGGCCTTACTGTGTGGTCAGATCGACCTAGTTAGACTCCTACCACTTGGAGGACCTCGAAGGGCGCCAGCTCCCCTACCCCTAGAATACTGAGCACTTAAAGATCTACTATATGTGAGAATCTATTGGCCACTGAAGGCCCTCAATAAATGTACCGCTTGGAGCGACAAGCCTGTTAAGGCCGTTAATAAAAGTTCTTCCTTAACTACATCGTCTACTTATGCAATCTACAAACAGAAAAAGTTACCTTTCATAAGCAGAGGCTAACATAATGGACTGATCCCTTAAAGAAGGGGTTAGAATGTTAAACCTATGAAAATCCACCAAGGGATCCTCTCATACGTAGGGAAAAAGCCTGCAGAGGACTCGATTCCCTGAAAAAGGGGTCGGCTCATCACACAATGACAAATCTAAAAAAATGACCGAGGGGCGTGTGCAATTCATGGGGGGTTAACCTCTCAAGGGGTTGGTCCTTAAACATTAATATCAAGAAATCATCATAGCAATCAACACATGAGAATATGCCCCCCACCAAGGGTTTAAAAAATCATTCATTTAAAAAGTTATCATAAAAAAATTATCCATGTTATAAAAAAAATACAATACAAGTCTCACTCCCTTTGAGTAGAGGGACCAGCCACTGATCTGGGAGACTCAGTGTCAAAGGCGACCTCGGCAACAGGAGGGACACTCTCAGGCTCGTTTGCCGTGACCGGTTCAAGATCCTCAACCTTGTCTGCAACAAAAGTGTTGAGGTTGATGGTTGGATGAAGCTTTCAGACCTTAAAGAGGTAAGCATCGAAGCCAGTGTTATAGTGAAATTAATACAGTTTGTCTAGCTCCTTGGCCCTCTCAAATGACCCCTTGTATTCGGCCATGACCGCGGTAGCTTGCAAGGCCGCTCGAGCCTCGAGCTCTTCCCGTAGTGTAGCCCGGTCTATAGAAGCCGTGACCTCAAGGACGATCTGCTACTTGGCCAATCGGTCCGCAATTAGCCATTGTTCTATCTTTAGTCTTTCCTTTGCCACCTCGAGCCCCGACTCAGCCTCTGTGACCTTGAACTTAAGGTCCTTGTTAGCCTTGCACAGATGCTTGACTTCGGGGTTGGCCATATCCAAGCGAGCTTGAAGTTGGTTGACCTCACCGTGGAGCACTAACTCTCTTGCTCGACCCTCTGTAGAAGCCCTTCTTATCTCCTCTTACTCCGCAGCGGAAGCCTCCAACAGTTTCTCAAGCTCGGCTCTCTATGCCTCGAGTTTGGCCCTCCGCGCCTTTTGCTCTGCCTTCTCCACCACAAACTCTGCCCTCTCCACCTCGAGCCATTCCATCTCCTTCAACCTCTCCTTCACCACTACCATCATTCATAGTGACTGGTAACAGATTGCTGTGTAGTCATTCATGAAGTTGACGTGACATCGGGAGAGTGTGTCGGCTATCCTTAACTCTAGTACATGCTTTGCTCCCCACTATTTAAGCAAAGTTATGTGATAACCAGGAGACAGAGTCTCTGGAGTGGGCTCAAAAGTTCCTCCGACCTCACTGGCTGCAGAAGGTTGGGTAGCAGCCTTGGGCGTGTTGGTATATCCTACAAGGGCGTCAGTGCAACTGACTAAAAGTTTAACCTCAGCAGCAGGGTGGTGGGCTATGGATGGTGCTTGGATGACAGTACCAGGAGTGTCCCCAACTACCTCTCTCTACCTTAAGAGGGCCTACAACCATTGAAGGTGGAACCTTGGGGGCTTACTCCTCTGTAGACGGTGTCGAGATGGTGATAGGCTCGACTCCGATAGGGGCCTTGGTAGCTTGTCCTTTGGGAGCAGGGGTTGGGGCAGTGGTAGGAACAATGTCGGTTGGGGTTGTAGCATGTACGGCTTCAGCTGGGGCCATGATGGGTATGGCTTCGACTGAGAAGGTTATGGTTGCAGCCGAAAAAGGTTTAGTTCTGGGAGTAGAGGTCATGATTGTAGTCGGAGCAGGTTTAGCCTCGGAAGTCTTCTTCTTCTTCAGCGTCACCTTCATCCTCGGTTCGGATGAGAGGACTACACCATTGGCCTCCTCCTCTTCTAGCTGTCTGCTTCCATTCCTGCCCAAAAGAAGGAGTCAGGTAGAAAAATCTACTGAACGTCTACAAACAAATCTCCAAAGATCCTTACCCCGCTTACCTAAAGCAAAGAGAGTAGGCTGGATTCTACAGAAGCTAGATGACACCAAGTTCTCCCCGTTGATGAGCTCGAACCAGATGCGTTGGTCCTCGGGGAGCAATCTTGCTCAGGCAACCTGCTTCTTTTGAAGAGTAGAGAGGTTTGGGGCCCCCTTCGGCTGAACTACAAATAGAAGCAGAGCCTGAGTTAAAGTATAGAAGGATGGATCGATTGCATGGTATGACTAAAAGAAATGCCCGACCTGGGTTGGCAAACTTGGTAGGGACTCAGACTTACAGTCCACCCAATTCAGATGTAGGGCCTCCCATTCTCCCGAGGCCCAAAACCACTTCCCTTTCCAGTCCTTGTTAGAAGTGGGAAGTTAGGTTACCAAACCCGGGACGCATGGAGGCCTAGCCGAGAAGTACCACCAGGCCTTATTCGACCTATCGTATTTGGCCATGTATAAAAATAGGAACTCATCCAGCATCAGCTTCTGACTCCCAGCCCAATGCCAGAGAATAAAGGTGGAGACGAGGATCCTCTAGGAGTTCGGAACCAGCTGTCCTGGTGCTATTCCCAGCTGTGCGGTCAACTCACACAAGAATGGATGGACGGGGAATTGGAGCTTGCATTGAAGGGCACAGATGAAGATAGCGATCTCCCCGTCAACTAGAGAGCCTCCTTAGTCCATAGGGGCAGGGGCTCGAATGTGCACCAAGTCAGGAATTTAATAGTCTTCACGCAACTAGGCCATTTAGGACTCGACCAGGATTGAGCCCCTAGGGACTAACGGTTTTGACCTGTCTCCCGAGGGGACTGCCTTCGACCACCCCGTGGGCTCTTTGAGAGCCCTCTTCGGTCTCTTGCCTTAGCTTTTGGCCCTCTGAATCACGGTTCTCCAGGAGGAGACCGAAGTGCCATGGGGTGTACCCCCTCAAAAGGGCCTTCGGACTCTCTGGGTCTCGAGGCAGTAGTCTCTAGTTTAGAGTCTGAACCAGCTCCTCGGACCTCTTCTACTTCATCAGATTTTCTCAACATGATGCAAGGAAAAAGGCTTTAAAGTAATGGAAGACTCACAACATTGTAGGTGATTTCTTTCGGCAGAAATTTTCCTTACCCTGATGGCTTCCTCCGAGCAGAATCTCTTCTCTGATGGTCGAAAACCCTTTATTCAGCGATAAAAATCCTTTTTTCGACAGAGGGCGATTTCTTGTGGAGGGCGATTTCTGGCAGAGGGCGATTCGAAAGGAAAGAGCAGAGAAAATGAGAAGTGAGAGTGTGAGAAGTGTGAGAGGGAGGGGTTCATATAACCGCCTCATTACTCGATGTCATCACTACAAACGGCCATTCCCGAAGCTAAGGCGATTCGGTACTGACATCAAGAGACACGTGGCGGAAAGCTATATGTCTGAACCCACACTTCAAGGTTGGATTCATCTCAGTATTTAATGCCATTAATGGTGTAGGCAGCTCCTCGCCTCTTTACAGACACGTGGAACGGTCTCCTTCACTCTGCTGATTACGAATTGAAACTGTCACCACGCGTTGTTCGCCAAAGGGACAGAAGCTGAAGGGTTGCGACTGCCATATAACACGTGAGATTTGAGGTGTATGTATCGCATTAATTGCACTCCGATCATCCAAATCGACATCATGAGCAGGGATATGAAGGTGTTGTCTCATTTCCCCATGTATTTACTCTTTTGAGTTTGAGCTCGAACTACAAGAGTAGGGGGCTTCTGTTGTAGGGAAATCCAACTCAACAAGATGGTCAATCTACGTACCAGTCTTTGTCCAAGGCTTGGAGCCGGGGCCATCTTAGTCTAAGGCCCAGAGTCGAAGCAAAGGGTATTTGACCAGCTCCGACTACTAGTACTTGACCTTGGGTCCATACAGTTTGAGGTTGAGCCCGGGTGAGGATACTCCATGTGTCGAGCTTGGAGACTAACCTAAATACGGACATGACCGAAGATCTTATCCAAGGATATGTGTCCTTAAGATACGATACATCACATGATCTATGGATTGCGGATAATATCTTCACGATCACAATATCCTACTAATTGAGTAAATCATGTAGAGATTAACGGACATGGATCGTCTAACCCACATGTATAAATACCAGGGGACCCCATTGCCACTGGTATGCAATATCTCGCACCCTCTCTCTACTTTCGACTTAGACCTAGATTCCTTAGCCCGACTTAGGCTTCGAAGGGTCCCTCGGTTGAGCCAGGGTCTCCTTTGCTCACCCCTTTGTGCAGGACTAGGGTTCGTTGGAGGTTTGTAGCATTGAGTGGAGGGTGGTCCATATTTTGACCTCAACAATTTATATTAGCTAATATATTAATAATGATGGTTCATAAGTTCATATTTAAATATACCGACATTATCTATTATTCTTATAATGACTAATAATATCTTAAATAATGAAAGTAATAATAATAATATTTTTACTAACAATAATATAATAAGGGCTAATACTAATAATAATATTAACGAGAATTATACTAATCCTATAAGGAATATGATAATGTTTTCTAATGATAATAGTCATAACTATCCATAATGACTCTGGTCATGATAATAGATACTATGATCTACCATGAATTATGAAATTCTACAATTAGATCCAAACCTAATACACTATTTATATTTAGGGTATTGACCTATATTTTAGACTACTTAGGTCTAGGATTTCATCCTAGAGTTTATATCTAGGTTCAGATTTTTGGATTGAATTTCTAATTGATGAACAATACTAATATTATTAATAATTACAAAATCGCCATTGATACTAGCGATATATAATTATTATTAACTAACATGACCCCAATAATCTTTAGGATAATAAATATTATGATATACTATTAATGCTAATATTTAAGAGCGATTAATAAAATAACACTACTTAATAATTGCAATCTTGTTTATGATTGATAGTTTGAGCATAAATAATCCAATATTGGCTAATTATATATAATATTTATAACCCTAATAAAAATGGTAGTAACAATGATAACAATACATTAATATGAGTTTGGTCTAGGAAGAAAGTGCTGACTCACTTACGTCGACTCGGCTGGTTCGCTAAGTCAACTCGGCCCGTCTCATCTTAAAGGCTGAGTTGGCTTAACTTGGTTTTGCTTTGCTGACTTGAGGTTTCCTATTATAGAAAAACCTTGCTCGACTGGAATGGACCCGAATCTGGTCAGAATGTGGCAAGACCGCTCCTATTCTAAACCTGGGCGGAGTGAGGGCCGAGTCGACTCGATTCGACTCGGTAACTTCCCACTCCGTTTCTCCTCTACTGTCTCCTCACTCTTTCTCCTTCTCCATTCCTTCTCCTTTCTCTCTTCCTTTTCTTCTCATTTAAAGAAGTCCAGCAACATCTGGACTCAGAAGAACCTGGCCTGACTCGAGTTTGCAACTCGATAGCGAGTCAGGCTCGGGTCAGTTCAAGCAGGTGCAACAACGCACCTTCTTTCTTCTGTTTCTTCCCTTTTTTTCCTCCTTATTCTTGTTTAAATAGGTTCAGCAATACCTGGACACAAAAGCATCTCGGCCCAACTTGGACCACGGATGGGAGTGCAGCAACGCACTCACTCACTCTTTTCTCTCAGTATTTCTTCCTCTCTATCTCTTAGCTCTCTTTGAAGGCCAGAAACTCCACTGGACTCGACGATCTCGTCTAACACACTCGAACTCACCTCAACTTGATGTGATGCAACCCTCTTCAACAGGGCAGATAATGGTAGATTTTTAATCTGCATCTATTTCTTTAAAATGAGAGTATGGGACGACTCAGAATGATGTCATGAAGCTTGAGGAAGAAAGAAAATGAAGCTCCTTTGGGGTTTAGGTGGTGGATTCAAACGAGGAGAAAAACAGCTGTTCTTTCTCAAGTGCGGCTGTTAGGGCTTGGGGTAACGATCCTCTCACTTTATACGCCCTTCCCTTAAAGCCCTAGACTTCCCAAAGCTGTTGGATGGAGAACGAATGGTCTGGATAAGATCTAGGGCTTCTAGCCTTTCTTTCTCTCTTCATTGGAAATATCCGGCTGTTTGGCTAGATAGTTGGCAATAGTGCATCTTCCTTTCAACGGTCAGGATTGACTCTCCACGGACGGCTAAGATGTAGGGAAGGAGAGTTCACGCGGATCGCAACAGCTGGTGGTGCAACAGTTTCCATTTTTGAAAATGTTGTGTTTGTAGGCTCTACTTGCATCAAGAATCATGTGCACGCACAAGTGATTCCAGGTGTGGGATTAGGTGGGGTTTGGTTAGAAGGATCGTCCACACCAGATGGACGGTTTCGATCATGGACGTGGGCCCTGGTTTGTGGGCCACAATAAAAAACACGGACATCGTTCGTTCGTTTTGATAAGAAATTGGGAGCAGGAAAGGAGGGAGAGAACTTGCCTCTTTGGGCAGTTTCGGGTCAACCTGGTTTCACCAGGGCTGGCACGTCTGATGCACAACAGGTGCACTACACCTTAGTGTACGTGCACTACAAGTATGGGGCCCACAATGATGTTTTACACAATCCTCACCGTCCATTCACTTTGGGGGTCTCACGCAGGACATTTGACTAAAGATCAGGTGGATTTAAAGCTCAGGTGGGCCATACAAATTGATTTCTAGTTTTAATGATGGATTTCCATCGATCTAATGGTCAGATAACTTCGAATCTGAATATCAGTGGTTAAAAGGGTCATAGGGACCACTTAGCTAGAATTTAGTGACTGGATTATATGGTCTAATACACACTTATAATATGAACTATCCTTTTTACAGGGTTTTTAATAATAATAATAATAATATTATTTTCTAAGTTGTTTATCGTGGTTGGCATCTTGATCAATGCCATTTATTTACTCAATCAGTCGCCTGTAGGGATTGATAAGAAAGGTTAGATTATTTTAAATTTGTAAGTGAGTCATAACAAGTGAACGTCCACTTATCCACTCTCGACATCCTAATGATTCAAATAATTCAACAGTTGAATTGACTAATCTTTAGTCATTAATAGTCGTAGGCACCCTAAGGTGCAATTAGGTATAATCTGGTAGTCAAATATGGGGGTAGGTGATCCAGTTTGTGTTTCTAAAGGATGGACAATCCAACGAGACGTTGTAACCTGATGAACAGTGGATCTTGTGACCATTATCCCTAATTTAGTTTATATGTTCATATTGCACTATGTAGGTGTATTATGGAACATCATCATGACCAAGATTCTAAAATGGGATTTTTTTATTTATTTAAGTACTTAATTAATTTAGTCACGTTGTGGATGGACAGATCGGTCTCAAACCTTACGATTGTGTCATGAATTAACATAGTCCAAAATTAGATGGTTAAGATGGATAGATTGATTCATGGTAGAATTTATAGGCTAGTCTTGTGGTAGATCACATGAATGGTCTTATTTCATGGTCATGACGAAGATTACTCCCCATGGATGGACCTTGTGGTTGATTAAATGAGTTGCCTAATTCATGGTTGGATTGAAAGGTTATACACATTAGTTTGGGATAAAGAGATTTGAGGTTTGATTTATACTTGCGATCGAATGAATGTGACATAGCAAACCTCAACTATTTTCTTAGATCATGGGTCGATCGGATGATCGATTGTGATGCAATCCTACCATGAACAATCCAGGGTCTGTTCAAGGTGGATTGACTTTGGACCTTATAGTTTTGTCGTCGGTTGTTCTAGGCTAAATTCCGACAGTCACAATGATCAAAAGTTCTAAATCTAAGATGGTTGGTTACATTTTTCTGTTAATGAAATTAAAATCCTAAAAATTCCTCTAACAATATGATGACCTTCTCGAATGACAACGGATGGATAGCTTGGTATATGGATGAGGATTGTTTTCAACGATTGGATTTAGGCTAGAATGAACGTGAGTGTTCACTTAAGCTATGCTTGTATTTATATTAAATTAGATTACATAGTAACACTCGAGTAATGGAAAATATGGGGTGTTACAAGGAATCACTCCACTTCCGATTTGAACTTTTCTGGTAAATTCAAACCAACCAGAAGAACAATACAGAATATCAGATGTTCGTCAAAATACATACCAAAAGAGGGAAGGAAACATCCTAGTCCACCTAAAATGACAAAAAGAATGGTGGAGTTATTGAGTCAGGTGGCTCAACTAAATAAAAAAATTAAAGAATTGGTGAAATGAAGGAATTTGATTCAGTTACCCAAAATATCCAAACAGGCCCATGGTGGAGACAAATCAACTTCTCGAAGAAAAACTGTCGCCAAATGGGTAGTAAAAACTAAGAACAATTGCCTAGTGACTCATTCTTCTTTTAATGCATGCAATAGTTCTAGATGGTATCTTGATAACAGTTGCTCAAGACACATGACAGGTGACAAATCCCATCTTTACAATTATACAGAACTTGATGGTGGGATAGTCACATTTGGAGATGGGAGTTGCGCCAAGATAACTGAGCAAAGAACAATAGTAGGACTTAAAATGCCCAAGATTAAAGATACTTTTTATGTAGAAGGATTAACACACAACCTTCTTAGTATCTCACAATTCTGCGACAAAGAACACATGGTGACATTCTCAAAAAATGCGTACAAGATCCTAGACCTATCAGGAAAACTTATTATGAAGGGTCTTCGCACAAGTGTTGCTATGTAATTGAAACTAGTAGAAAGAATGATCCATCTATCTGATACCATGTGACCAAGAATAATAAGCCCAAGTCATGACATTAAGACTTGGATATGGGTGAAATGATGCTTTTTGTGGTCTTTATGATATATTTGTGGATTTTAAGCCTCCAAATTCTTTTTGAACATAAACATAGCAAGTGTTTATAATTGTAGCTCTCACACCTTTTTGTATAAATTTTGTTGAGTGTATAAGTTGATAAGAAGCAATACTATGTTGTACATCTCCTTAATCTAATCGAAGCGCTCAAAACAATGTTAAACTTATTGCTTTAATGATACATTCGATGAATCGAATGACACTTCGATGATATCGAGCTAATTTCGATGACAACGAAGAAATAACAAGAACTAAAACGTCGAACACTACTTGCTGTCATCGAATACCTCTTCAATGACACCTTATTCTGATTGATTGATGTCATTGAATCAGTTTCGATAACATCGAAGATCCTTGACTCATAAAAGTTTGAACGAGCGCGAAATTTCATTTTTTGGGTAGAAAGTCATCTTCCTCACTTCTCTTCGGTCCATTGAAGCTATGGTGGGGTTCTTAAGCTCAAATTGAGGCATTTCTTGGTAAAAACCCCACATCCCTTCACCTTATCTTGCACGAATAGGTTGATTCTAGGGTAGATTTTGGGAGTTTTTCTTCCAAATCTTGTTCTTCTTCCTAGTGATTTCCTTTTTTTTTTTTTTGGGAATCTTTATCTTATCACTCATGGCTAAGGATAAAGGCAAAGCACTGGTTGAAGGGGAATCTTCTTGGCCAATGAGGAAGAAAACCCTGGCCCCTGGAGAATGGGCTAGGGTGTCAGATCAGAGTTCTCCTTCTCCTAGACGTGGCGACACTGCCCGACAGCCGTCCCATAGTGATGCTCTTGTAGCTCCTGTTGGACCATTGATTCTCCCACTCAGTGCCATCCTATTAGAGAAATACACTGGGAGGCAACTTGGGTACAAGCGACAAATTGATCGGGTGTATGAAATTGAACCCCTTCTGTCGGTTGTGGATTGGATCCCACTGTAGGATTTTGGTGGGCCATGTTGTGATGAAAGAGTCTATCATTTTCTTGCCTACTATCATTCTCCAGTTTTGGACCCACCATCTGTAATGGTCGCATTTGGGGAGACTAGTGTAGAAATCACTGTCGAAACTATTGCTAGTCAGTTCGGTCTCACTTTATCCCTAATCGTTCTGTTTGAACTTGATATTGATGATCCTACGATCCGTTCCCTGATGACGAAGTTCATGTGTTATGGTAGAGACATCCCTTGGCACTAAGGGAATGCTCTTAAGACCAAATACATGCTACTAAAATATCAAGTTCTTCATGGCGTCTTCTCTACAAATGTATATCTAAGAGGGATAAATCGAGTCGACCTAACCACATTCATGCTTCTAGTCCTTTGTAGTGTTGCATCCAGTGTGAAATTGTGCCTTCCTTCCTTGATTGTCCACCACCTTGCTGTCGTTGTTCACACTTCTAGACCCACTCATCTCTCATTTCCACACCTTATCAATGTCTTGAGCAATGAGTTGGGCTTGCCTATGACAGATGATCCTGAGCGTCCTTTGTAGTGCTTCACCAAACTAACATCAGAAGAATGGATCTCAAATTTCATCCGCTTCTGGGAGAACCAGATGAAGAAGAAAAATAAGCCAAGACATAGATGGGAGAGACAGTTGCACCAACAGAGGATGAGGCATGGCCACCGTCGGTTATCCCAACCACTCCTGATTCCATGCATGCACACGCCACAAATGACATTAGGATCATGTTGAGGCGACACTACGTGGACAGGCACGGCTAGAGGATCGGTTTAAAAGACAGGAGGAACGCGTGGGGCGTACGGAGGAGCGGCTCTTCGGGCTAGAGTAGATGGTCACAACACTACAGTGCACTACCCAACACATTGTGGATCTGCTAACTTGCCGGCGTGACGACATCGTTCTGTCGAATACGGCTCCGGCGCTGTAGCAACCCTTTTACCTCATCACACACACTTGATTGACTATTGATGCTTAGGGCATGGATATCTTTTTGGGTGCCTTAAGTGTATGTGTGTGTATGTGATGATTCATTAGCTTGGACAGGCTAACCTTTTTTTGGTTTTTCCCATGGAGGGGCTAAATGTTTTAGAATATTTCTTTTTGGTTGGTTATGCCCATGGATGGGCTGGATATTTTCTTTTGATAATTAAATGGTGAATGACTGCCAAGCTTGGGCAATAGTTTTTATCTTGCTTATATGTCTGAATCCTTGCATATCTATCTTATCTGGGTTTGATGTTAAATGATCAATGCATATCTATCTCATACACTATGAAATGATGGTTAAATGCATACCTATTCCTCTTATTTATTGGTTTTCCTCTGTCCTTTTCAAGTGCAACTTTAGTCATACTATATGATATTTGTATACACTAACCCTTTGCCAATAACTGACAAAAAGGGGGAGAACAATCCCACCATGTAAACCCTATGGTTGTATGTTTTAAGGGCATGGTGATGCAGGTTACTAGGGGGAGCAGCTATAGGATGATAGGGGGAGAAGCTGCAAGAAAAGACATTATGTTGTGTGTGTGTTAGCTAGAATCTTTGTAAAATTATGTAAAGTTGATGTATACACAATTTAGGTTGTTGTTTTAGGTGTTTTGTCATGTAATTACAAAGGGGGAGATTGAAAGTGCCTTTATTTGTCAATTAGTGTGACGGTTGAGTTAGTAAATCAAGTGAGCCCCATATGAAGAACATAAAAGATGCTGCCTCAACAGGATGGGTGATTCAAGAATGCCAAAGGTAAATTAAACCTCACATCCCATGTCCAAAACACCTAGGTATATAATTTCGTTTAAAATCGTAGAGCAATAAAGGAATTCAATGCTTGAAAACTTGGTACAAATAGGTAAAATTTTTAAGTTTTCTGCATGTCACTTCGAGTCATCAGCTTGGATCGATGACATCGAACACTCTTGTTTGATGACATCAAACATGGTTCGATGACATCAAAAAGTGATCCTCATATGTCTAACAACCACATATATATTTGGACGAAAAATTTGATTCATTAAACATACCTTCGATGAAATTGAATATGTGTATTTGATAACATTGATGGTGATTCGATGACATCGAAGAACTTAGAGTTTTGTCCAGTAAGCTTCTTAGAAAATATTCTGGAAATGCTCGAGGAATCGAACTAGTTTTGATATCATCGAGATTCAAACTCCGATGATACCAAAATAGTTTCGATGACATCGAAAAAGGATAAGAAAATGTCTAGCAAGCTTCCAAAGGAAAAACCTTATGGAATTTCGAGGAATCGAACTAGACTCGATGTCATCAGAATTCAAACTTCGATGACATCGAAAAAGGACAAGAATATGTCTAGCGAATTGTCAGGGAAAATCTTCTAAAAAGTTCGAGGAATCGAACTGGATTCAATGACATCAAGATTCAAACCTCGATGACATCGAATCAGGTTCGATGACATCGAACGCAGTCAGATTCTGACAATTATATTACTGTTGGACTTTTTGCCTTTATAAACAAAAGCTTGGTTCTAGTGGTTGTATTGAGAAAAAGAGAGAGCTTTGAGAGAGTTTTTGCTTACCTAACATCCTTTGCCTTTTTCTCATGGGAGTTCATCCTTCAATCCTCTCTTAATCATTGATATTCAATAAAGTGGATTGGTGAATGGACTTCCCCATTCAAGGATCCTCTAGCTACCTTCTTAATGGCATATCATTACACTGGAATCCCTTGAATACATAAACCCTAGAATCTCTCCGTCTCTTAAATGATTAACATTCATTAGAGTAGATTCCAACATAAACCTTGTCCCAACCTCGGTGACTTACATTGGAGCATCATTAAGTGTTGTGGTTCAAGGGAGCTAAAGAATCTCCGCCATCAAGCGAGATCATCTTCATTTAGTACAGAATGGGGCTCATCTACTTAAAAGTAACTCATTAGAGTCCTGAGATCCTGTTGATCATTCCTTATGTAGGATTGGGTCACAGGCTGTATCTCAAACTTACCAAGCCCTCAGTGGAGGCCTCCGACGGGAGAGTACGTTTAGGTTCTTTGTGTAGGACCTTGGCTTGTGTGGCCTAAACCTCGGTTCTTTGTATAGGACCTTGGCCTGTGTGGCCTAAACCTAGGTTCTTTATGTAGAACCTTAGCCTGTGTGGCCTAAACCTAGACCCTTGTGTAGGACCTTGGCTTATGTGGCCAAAACTTAGGTTCTTTGTGTAGGACCTTTGCTCTTGTGCAGGGCATAAATTGTTGAGTCCTTGTGTAGGACAATTTTCCTTGTGTAGGCATCCTTAGGAACCCTGTGTAGGTCCTAGCGTAACCTTGTGTAGGTTGTAAAGGTTTGGGGTGAACCTGATTTGAAACCTCCATTAGTGAAATCAGGTCCACTCAAGGGTTGAGTGTGTCTGCCGGGAGTGGAGTAGGCACATAGCCTGTAACACCCTGAAAATCGGGGGTCGTGTATAAACCCGACTCCCGAGTTCCAGACCGTCACTTATGCAACAAAAATGATTATGATTCAATGTTGTCTGAGTTAAAGCATTCACATGAGTAAAAGTATACCAAAACTGCAATTCATACTCCAAATTCAGTGATAAAAGCAAGCGGAAGACTAAAGGATATACATATCACTGTATGAAAAACAAAATAGATCTCAACTGTCTCCAAAGTATGAATACATCTCTGAGTCTCATATACATGTAAATAAACAGAATTAAAATGGCAAAAATAGTTCCACTGAGAAGTCCCGTCAATCCAGGCCACCTAAGCAAAGCCGTCGTGGTGTTGCATATATGAGAACTCATCCTGGTCCTCATCATAATCCTGCTCTGCGTCCTGAATCGCTGCCAAACCTACATCTAAGACAGGGTCTGGTGGGTGTTGCAAACACCATCCCTAACGTAGGAGTGAGTAGCTAACTCAGTGGAATAATAGAGCAAAGATTAACATGTTTTCAAATCAATCATGCGATAATAGTAAAGCAGTAAATCAAACATTCCTAATACTGTTGTTAATGCAATATGACGTGACATGCCCTCACCGACAATGTCCCTCATACGACACCATCTTACACCCGCAGCATGCTTTCTTCCCACAGTGCTCCACATCTTCCAGGCACAAGCAATGTGATGGTGATATGATTACCGAGTTATTATTAGTCCATTCATACAGCAGGATTGGGAAACTAAGGTACTTTCCTTATATCAATCCCAACACAGATCTTGTCTAGGGTCGTCACTCCTAGTAATCTCATACGATGTATATTTTGTAGGTCGCTGCAAGGGCTGCTAGGGTTGTTTCTCGCACTCGTTGCACAGCTCCCCCATCACCTTATCAATACAGGCCTACTGTACTCTCATTGCTACGGAAGGGTCATCGCCTCCCGTAGACTCAGAATACGCTCGCGGTCACTACAAAGGGCTCGTCGCCTGATCAGTGTAGGCCGACAGCAAGAATATAGTGTCTCATACCACCATAATCTGTTCACGAGTCATAGGTGCTCACTGGTCACTACGGAAAGGTTTGTGGCCCCAGCGTAGGCCGACAGCTCGACCACGGTGTCCCATACCACCATGCCCGGCTCACAAGTCTTTATGGATCAAGGTACCATGGTTAATAGGGTTTACAATTGTAAGTTCAGTACCCTAGGTTCAAGCAGTTATGACTCATACAAGGTGAACATGCAATGGCCAGTCGGGTTGCTTGACGGGCTCGACTAGCACGAGCGCATCTCAAGCTGAACGACATGAAGTGCATAAAACACCTCGTGTGGCCTAACCACTGCCGCTAACTCCAAAACATGACTCGCGTTCATCGATGCATCGTTCGTGGCAAAGATAAGCCAACCACGAATTTACTCGGTTACCGACTGCCCGGACTAGGTATAGTCCCAAACAGTTATGAATCCACATCAGCAATCATATAAGAGTAATGGAAATGAAATACAACAATGTGAGCATGTTAACACATGTTATAACATACAACTTAAGTAAATCATCTAACACATGCATTTATATATATAATGAAATCATGCATATAGCCAACATGTAGGAAATCATTTACATCAGCATATTATTTGAGAATTCAATCTCAAACTAATTCATAACACCATTTAATTCAATGCATACTAATACAAACATTTATACAAACACTTAGTCTACACATTTAAGTCTACATATAGTATGTCGACTCAAAGTGCGCATTTGGGCGAATCTCTTTGCCAAACTGATTATGCATGCATTCCTAATATCCTAATGTGACAAAGAGCCATGTCAATCATATCAGCAAAATATGGATGAAAACAGTATTTCCTACAAATGACTAAAATGCCCTAAATCTCATATTTTTTGTCTACTTACGAAACAGGAAACGGACAGCATGTTGTACATGTCAAACGGCGTTGCTGTCGATAATCTACTATTAAGCGTCATTGAAAGTATTGAAAACAGTCAATCAAAGCGTCTAGAATCCGCACCTTTCATCCTAGAAGTGTATTGATTCGAACGGAGCGTATACGCTTCGTCTACGGCGAATAGGCAACCTATTTCACAAGATGTATAAGCTACCATGCTAAGGAACCGACGGAACCTTAAATCAGAAAGTGTTTGGGGTCTTTTCTTATCTAGAAATGCAGCGAAATCACCGGAAAAGTGATTGAGGTGCGTTGCTTAAGCACGTGCAACATGTAGTGCAAGCAGCAGGAAGATCTCTCCCACTCTCTCTCACAATCTCTCACTTTTTCTCTCACACCAGCTAGGGTTTCTAGCAAATTCGGATGGGTGAGAGAAGTGAGGGTTTAAGGCCCTTTTATAACCCAAAACATGCCCAAAACAGGCTTGGGAACAATGTTTACTTGATGCTTAACCAAATCGGGGCTGTTTCGGTCCAAAAAGACATTTTGGGAGGTCCCCTGGCCGAACGCGATCGGACTTAAGTTCATGGTCTCTGGATGTTGCTCATACCCAGTTTTTAGTCCGGTAGAGTTCGTAGATCACACGTGGCGGTCCAGTTTCAGTTCAGCGGTCATCGCACGTAGATTAGGTCTACACGTCTCATGATATGAAAGAGAAATTTTTCCTAATCCGAGGGTGTAATTTGGCTGAATTCTGATGGTCAGAACGCTTAATAATAACGCGCCAAGTCGTGTGCCAGATTTGAATTTTAAATTTCAAATCTAACCCTATTCTCACTCTCTTCACTCCAAGCTCAATGAAATAGCCTCTGAATGTCGGTTGGACTTGATTTTTGAAATGATTGTCAAGTCCAGCTAGGCGGTTATAACGGTCTAAGATTGTAGGTATCGGACTTTCGACGCGCGGTCTAGATCTAATACAAAGTTTCAAAGAGGTCCTGAGAACAAACCGGTTTAGAGTTTGATCCGAGGTTTCAGAGTATTATAGTGTCATTGGTTTTACTCGTTTTGGGTCTTGTAGAACGTATTTAAAGCGATCAGGGATGATTTCACAGCTACTCTAGCATTGCGCTAGCTAACTTACGCTTATTTTCTAAAGGAATTAATCCTACGCGATTTCTGGTCGAGTTGGTACTCGAATCCAAGTACGGATTTTTTCAGGGCGTTACAATCTACCCCCCTTAACAAAAATTTTATCCTCAAAATTTGTACCTTTTCATACTCCTCGAGAAGCTGTGGGTAGATCTTTCTGATCTCGGCTTCTGTTTCCCAGATAGCCTCTTCCTCAGAGTGATGCGTCCACAATACCTTCACAAGGGGAATCACCTTGCTACGTAGTATCTGCTCCTTCCTGTCTAGGATATGCGTCGGTCGCAGGATATATGTAACATCCTCTCCTAACTGCACCTGCTCCCATCTGATGATATGGGAAGGATCAGAAACGTATTTCTTCAGCATAGAAACATGAAATACGTTGTGAACGCTCACGAGAGGCGTGGGTAAAGCCAAACGGTATGCCACTGCTCCCACATGATTGAGGATCTAGAATGGACCAATGAATCGCGGTGCCAGCTTCCCCTTCTTCCCGAACCGAAGGACTCCCTTCATAGGGAAAACTCACAAAAATACATGATCCCCAACCGTGAACTCTAGCGGCCGTCGTCTCGTATCGGTATAACTCTTCTGTCTGCTCTGCGCTGTGAGAAGCCGACGTCTAATAATATCAATCTTCTCCGACATCGCCTGCACTAACTCTGGGCCAATCAATCTGCGCTCACCAACCTCTGCCCAGCAATGCGGTGCTCGACAAGGTCGCCCATATAACGCCTCGTAAGGTGCCATACCGATACTCGCCTGAAAACTGTTGTTGTACGCGAACTCCGCATATGTGTTGAGGGTCAAATATTGCATATTAGACCCCAGATATTGCCTAGATTTATGGACATAATGCTGTCTAACGGCCCGTTTTTATCGTGTTTATGTTTCAGGGTGTAATTGAGAGCATGAACTGCAAAAAGGTGCTAAAAGTATGGTTTTAGCGTTCAAGATGCACCAAGGCAAGGGACGCACTCCAGGGGACCAAGATCGACTGAAATTACACGCCAGGGATCTGAGAAAATCAAGAAACTGAAGCTCAAGTGGCCTAAAGGACGTCCAGAATGCAAGATCACGAGGTTCCCACCATCCGTTTGGCTCAGAACTCATACATGGTCTGAAGACTATAAATTAACTGTACAAGTCAAATTTCAGCCGTTAGATCTCTCTAGAAGTGGTCCAACGGTCAAATCAGCCCATCAATCTTCAATTTGGGGCCCACCTGCTATCTAGATACGCTTCAAATTTGGTCCCTACGGTTAAAAGGAGATGGTGAAGCAGATGAACGGAGCGGATTTCTCACATACATCAAAGGGGGACCCACCTTACATCGTGCATGTGCACAGCACACGTATGGAGGCGTGCACCAGAAAATCTGGAAGTCGGTCAGCAGCGCTGACCGACGTTTTTCTTAAAATTTCAGAGACGCAACAGCGTCCCAAGGGCGCCGACCGTTTTTGAGTAGTGGGCCTCACACATTGCCCATACGGGAAATCCAAACCGTCCATTCACTCAGGGGCACGACCACAACCCTCGCCAAGCTTTCCTTTTGGTCCCATGCGTACGATCACTTGATTTCCATCGTTAAACGTCAGATGGACGGCGAAACAGAATATTCCGTGGGCCAAGCCAAAATCAATCTGAAACCAGTCATTTCTTACTGAAATTCCGAGAGGAATTCGGTGGACGGATTGGATTTCTCAAATGTGTAACAAAATGGGCCCCACAAGGATCACAGTGGAGGAAAATTCCGTTTACGCACCGCGTCATGCACGGCCGCTGGGCGTTTTTGCGATCAGCTGTGGGCCCCACACGTGCCCTATAAGCTCAATCCAAACCGTCCACCATGTAGATAGCCGCGAGCACTACAAAACCATGTTGTCACTTTTCACCCATGCATGCACACGTGTGAGATACAGAGGCCACAAAAGGGCTACCCGGTAGCGTTCAAAACTGATTCTTCTGTGATTTCTTCTCTGGGCCACGTCAATGGACGTTCAAAACCACCCATTCTTGACTGAAATTTCGTTCTTAATCCAATGGACGGGGTGAATTTTTCAGAAAATGCTTCTGTGGGGCCCACCGACCACCACAGCGAAATGGTGCGAAAGGTTTCGTACATCCACAAAAACCGACTTTTTCGGACAGTTTTGGCCCACCATCTTTGATCATATGGCAGATCTGAACCATCTATCATGTAGAGGACCCAAGAAAGTACTAAGGGACGGTGTTTCTTTGAAATTTGAGCGAGGAAAGTGGCGTGTTTCGAGGCACCAAACTTGGCTGCGAAAAAGCTTTCACTAGGCATGCATAGCTTTCCAAATCCGATTCAAATCCGATTTTCACCACTCCAGCAGCTATATAAGGAGGTTTTGGACGTGGGGAGCATTCATTTAGGGTCTTGGGAGGAAGAACAGAGGGCTCGAGCTTGGGTTTCAACGTGGGCAGAGGAGAGAGAGAGGAGCTTGGTTTTTTCTTTCCCTTTTCTTTTTCTTTTCTTTTTCTCTTTATTTATTTGGATTGAGCCCATCCATGGCAGGCTAAATCCTCCTAACTAGGGCTAAGAGGTGAAGCTTGTAGTGAGATGGGAGATTTGATTTTATTTTAATTTTAATGCATGAATTGACTTTGATTTTAGTTAATTATTATGGGAATATTTTTAGTGCTTAATGGTCTGTTGTGACTGAAATTACAATGGGTCTGCGATGCTTTGAATATTTCTATTTTCTTTTCATGTTTATGACGTCAGGATGTCCTGTTGTTTACCATAGTCTCCTGGGCATGGTTGGATGTCGGTACCCTTCCTAACTTGCATACATGTGATTGGGTGGTAATTAGTTTAATTCTGTTGTTTGCCATAGTCTTTGGGCATGGTTTGGTGATGGAATCCATTCTAATTCATACACCTTTCATCTCTTTGAAAACTAAATCAACGACAGTTCAGTAATTTCCATAATTTTTGATCAAGCATAAGTTCTCCCTGATCTCTACAAGTGGATCTTCTGAATCCCTAGTTTCCTATCTCTGATTTGTTTCCTAAGTTTTAGATTAATTATTCTACAAGTATTCCACCATTGCTAATTGATTTAGAATTCATCTTAGCCTAGTTCTAGTTCTAGATAATTTTAGATAACGTACAAGTTTCAGTCCCTTGGGATTCGACCTCGGTCTTACTGAGTTATTACTACATCACAACCCTGCACTTGGGGAGTGAACACAAGACAGTCATCCCAACTGTCCTTGAAGTCCAATGCGCAAGCTCGCAACATGTCCTCTAAGATCTGGTTCACCCGCTCTGTCTGTTCGTCTGTCTGTGGGTGGAAGGCAGTACTGAACTTCAACTTCACACCCATAGCCTCCTGAATGTGAGTCCAGAAAATAGAAGTGAACCGCGTGTCTCTATCCGTCACGATCTCCAACGGAACTTCATGTAGACGCACGATCTCTCTGATATATAGTCTAGCCAGCTCGTCTGTAGAGTTCGTGACTCTGATCGGTAGGAAGTGCGCCGACTTCGTCAGACGGTCGACGATCACCAATATGGAATCATGTCCCTTCCTCGTCTTCGGCAGCCCTGAAACGAACTCCATGGAAATGAAGTCCCACTTCCACTCTGCGATCGGCATAGGCTGAAGAAGTCCAGGTGGTCGGCGATGCTCTGCCTTCACCTGCTGGCAAGTAAGACAACGGGACACGAACTCTGCTATATGGGCCTTCATACCTTCCCACCAATAGGTCCTCCTCACATCGCGATACATCTTCGTACTGCCTGGATGCATCGCGAGTCTGGTACAATGCGCAGCCTCGAGAATCTCTCATCTCAAGTCAGGGATATCTGAGACGTATAGGCGGCCACGATAACGTAAGCCCCCATCCATGCCAGCTCGCCACTCGACGTCTGCATCATCACTGGCTTGCTCTCGAAGCTCAGTCAGATGCACATCATCCCTCTGCGCCTTGATGACCCGGTCATCGATCTGAGATCGCACCTGCGCATGTGCGATGAACTCATACGGCTCCTCTACAGTGAGTTTTTGCTCAAAGTCTCACAAAAACTCAACCATATCCCACTCAGCAACCATCAGCGGAGCCACAAACTCTATCTCCTTCTTGCGGCTCAATGCGTCAGCCATAAGGTTCGCCTTCCCAGGATGGTAAGAGACTTCGAACTTGAAGTCCTTCAAAGTCTTCATCCATCGTCGCTGCCTCATATTCAAGTCTCGCTGCGTGAATATGTACTTGAGGCTCTTGTGGTCGCAAAAGAGCTTAAACTCCTCTCCATAGAGGTAAAGTCTCCAGAGTCTCACTGCGAATATGACGGCTGCTAACTCTAGGTCGTGTGTAGGGTAATTCTCCTCGTGCTTCCTTAATTGTCTCGAGGCATACGAAATTACCCTGTTCTTCTGCATAAGGACACAACCCAGACCAACGCTAGACGCGTCAGTGTATATAGTGTATCTAACCCCTTGCTTTGGCAATACTAGCACAGGGGCAGACGTAAGTTTGTTCGTCAGCTCCTAAAAAGCTGACTCCGCCTTGTTATTCTAGTCAAACTTCACGTCCTTCCGTGTCAACTGAGATAAAGGTTTTGCGATCTTCAAGAAATCTCGAATGAAGCGTCGATAATAGCCAGCGAGACCCAAGAAACTCCTCACCTCAGTGATAGAACCAGGCTGCTCCCAGTCCTGAACTGCAGCTACCTTCGCCAGGTCAACTTCCATCCTATCCTTGGACACTATGTGTCCCAGAAACTTCACTTCCTGCTTTCAGAAGTCGCGCTTCTTGTACTGTGCGAACAACTGATGCTGTTTGAGTGTATCTAGGACCAAGCGCAAGTGCTCCTCATGCTCCTCTCGACTCCTGGAGTATACCAAAATGTCATCAATGAACATAACGACGAATCGATAGAGGAAAGGCTGAAATACCAGGTTTATCAGATCCATGAACACGGCTGGTACGTTTGTGAGACCGAATGACATCACAAGGAACTCGTAGTGGCCAAAGCTGGTCCTGAATACTGTCTTCTGCACGTCCTCATTCCTGACGCGTAACTGAAGATATCCTGACTGAAGATCAATCTTCGAGAAGTACTACGCTCCTCTCAACTGATCAAACAAGTCATCGATCTTAGGTAAAGCGTACTTGTTCTTTACCTTGATTTGGTTCAGTCTGTGATAATCAATACACAATCGCATCGAACCATCCTTCTTCCTTACAAACAGGACTGGTGCTCCCCAAGGAGACACACTGGGTCAAATAAGGCCAAGCTCCAATAGACCATCAATCTGCATCCTCAACTCCTCCATCTCACACGGTGTCATGCGATACATCGGCAGTGAGACGGGCGTGGAACCAGGCACCAGATCGATAGTGAAATTAATCTCTCGCTGAGGCAAACCAGGGATCTTCCTGAACAGATCCCCAAAATCATAAACGACTGGCGTATGCTCAAGCATCGAGGCATCAGTGTCCCGAAGTAAAGAAGCATAGCTAAGTATGCGGAAGGGGAGATTTATCCGAACTGAAAATGTAAAAGGCGTGCCCTCTGGCTCGTACACCGTCATCATACGAGTCTCGCAGTCAATCTCGGCCCTCCTAGCAGTCAACCAGTCCATGCTAAGAATGATGTCGAGATAAACAAGAGAGGGGTCGATGATAAGATCAAGAGCCATCGTTCTGCCTCCCAGATCCACCAAGCAACCCTCATACATCAGGGTGGCATCAAAAAAATCCCCGTGAGCTGAAAGGACTCGCACTCCATCCATACGAATGGTCGGCAGTCCAAGATGCCTGACTATGGATGCAATATCAAAGAAAGTGTGGATCCAGTATCCACCATCAACAGTATAGGAATACCTCCGATGTGGGCAGTGACCTCAAAGGCCGAATGCTGAGAAGTCTCTATCTCGGCTGCTTCAGCTATCAAGGCATGCACCCACGCCTGCTGTGGTCGGTTCGGCCACTGTACCATGGGCCTGTAGAGGCGGCCTGAACTGAGATACGGGAGGTCTGAAGGAAGGGTGCGCAGGAGCCAACCGTAAAGGCGGTACTGATATAGCATGTGGGCGTGTACGGTCGATCTTCTGCGGCGGCGAGAACCCACTGTCCCGCATCCGAGCGAAACAACTCTGTGCTAAATGGCTCGATCTCCCACAATAAGTACATGATAAATCGGGGCACCGCATCGGGGGTACTGGCGCTGTAGCCCTAGGAGGAGGGTCAACGTGAGGCCTCTTGCCCGCAAAGGGCCTGTCCTGTAACTCTGGTCATGGCCTAGGAGCAATAGGACCACGAGATCGCGTAAGTCGATCCACATCCTGCTCTGCCCGCATGGACATGTGAATCAGCTCTGCGTAGGAGGGAATGCTCACACAACACATCTTCGACTGAATATCCGGTTGTAAACCCTCAGAAGAGCGCCGTATGTGCATCTGCTCATCTGCCAGTATAGTCGGGACGTATCTGCCCAACTCAGTGAATCGATGCTCATACTCAGTCACCATCATGCCTCCCTGTCTGTGGCACAGAAACTCATTCTCCCTCTCATGCCTATATGTCTGAGGATAGTATTTCTCGTGGAAGCGAAACTTGAACGCTGCCCAGGTCCAGATGTAATCAGCGATAACGGTCTGCAACACACTGTCCCACCATAAACTGACCTCCCGCTCGAATAAGAACGTAGCCAGCTCAACCTGCTCGGACTCTGAGCAATGCAGCATCCGTAATACCTTCGACACACGGTCGAGCCAATACTCGGCCTCTTCGGGTCTATGAGAACCCATAAAAGTAGGAGGCCGCAAGCGCTGGAATCGCTCGAGTAGGCCCTGAGTGTCTGAGGCATTCCCCGTAGGGTAAGCAGGTGGTGCAGGATGAGCCATGCTCTCATCCTGAGCATATGTATCGGCATCCTCAGCTGGATGCGTAGGTGGTACAGGTGGAGTCACACTCCCACCCTGGGCTAGAGCCCTCACTATAGTAGTCAGGAGCTGCTGCTGCTGCTGCATCATGGCCATCATCTGCTCAAATCTATCTAGAGGTGGAGCAGCATGTGGCATGTACTGCATCAAAGAAGACGCACGGTACTGCTCTCTGACGGGCGGTGTGAAAGGCGGTGGTCCAACTACAGGACCAGTAGGAGGCTGAGACTCATGTGCTGTCTCAGGAATCGGGCCCACAGCAGGGTCCGTATGAGCACCAGACTGGAGGGGAACCTGATCCATAGGCTCAACCAATGTAAGCCGAACTGTGCTCCGTGTAACCTTAGGCGGCATCCCTATATTCAAAATAGGGCGCAACCTTGTCAGTCTCAATAGCACAAACACACCGCAATCATTCACATAAAGAGTTAAAGGCATTCTATGCATTTTATTTAATCAAAATTGTCACAATACAAGGGATATCTCCTTACAGGCATCATGACAAGAAGTACATGGGAACTAAGACAGTTAAAGCTACAACAGCAACATAAGTAAACTACTAGCTTTAATAGGCTTACACAACATAAAGTAGAAAATGACTAACTACTACCAACAACATTTAAAATCTCATCGCTAGTCTGAGTCGAGTGATGCAGGAGGAGCACCCTTATCCTGCAAGCAGCACAAGATCGCCTTCAAGGTACGAGTCACTTTACCGAATTTCCTCTTCATAACGGCCTTAGTATCCTCGACCTCAGCCCGAAGTTCCTGAACTTCCTTCTTAAGGTGACCTGGCTCTCCTCAATTCAGGCAATGCGAGCATCACTAGTAGCCTGAGTAGAAGGAGGAGAGCTCTCATCAGTATACTGAGCCTCCTCTTCTACCTCTTCCTGGGCTTCTTCCTCTACTTCCGCTCCAGGTTCTCCTTCACTTGGATACTCTTCGTCATCAAAATTGCCCTCGCTATCCTCATCAAGCTGAGTCTCACGATACTGAGACCCGATCTTCATCTTGACCATGGTAGACTCATCAATGCAGTGAATCGAAACTGGCAACTTCGGCCCAAGTCTGTAAGCAAACTCAAGCGCTATCTTGCATATAAGCCGACCAAAACGAAGCGACTCAGACATTCTTCTTGATTTCGCTATGAGGATAATCTGTCGCAACATGAAAGTGGCCATACACACATTTTCTCCCTGGGCCACCTGATATAAGAAATCAACCATAAGGCATGTACATTCAATGCGATTTGTCAACCTGGGACACACGTTGAACGTGCAAATGTGATGCAGCAGGCATAAATCATCAGACATATGAGACACCTTGAGGCTATTGTTAGGCTGCCATGGAACCAGACTACCGCATAGGAACCTGGTACGGCGATCTCGCTCACGCCTACTCCTCAAATTCTTTGCACTGGGATGAACATCACCAAGGGGTACGTTCAGAAGTCGCGCTATCAATCGAACATCGATCGTAGCCATCCGGTCTCTACCAAAGTGAATCTTAAACTGCAATGGCTCTAATGTAGGATTCTGGATACGAGCATAGAAGGCACGAACGGTCCTCACATTAGCACGAGAACGGGCTTCAAAGATCAGACCCCAATGTGCAGCTTCATTGCGCTCAAACAATAGGAATTCACCGAAGAGTCACCCTTCCACGTCCACCTCAAACAACACCTTACGGTCAGTATAATCACCGTGAGGCATCTCTGCTAATAGAACTCGCCCAATTTGAGCATAGGGATCCAAATCCTGCTTTGTATGAAACTCCACGGCAGTGCTTGGACTTGTGGGGTTGCTTGAGCTAGCGGTGCCACCCCTCGATCTTCTTGATTATGCCGGGTGACTAGGCCCAGCCTCCTCCGCTACAGTCTTTCTCTTTCCCATCAAAGAGAGAATGGTGGAGAAAGAGAAAAAACCCAAAATGGCTTCAATAAGAGCCATGAAAAATGTGGGAAATGGGGAGAAATGGCTGCCCAAGCGGACAGAAGAAAATCTTGGCATTGTTGAGGGATAAATCGAGCTTCTAAGGGCTAGAATTTCAAAGAAAAAAGAGAATGCTAGAGGGGTTTAGAACTCCACACGATTTCAGCCATATTTGGGGGTTGTAGGAGCTCCAACGGACGAGTTTTAAAAGAGGAGTAGCAAACCGTAATGGAGGGATGGAATGGGTTCGGTTTCAGCAAGAAATGGGATTGGGAGGGATTTGAAGCAGCGATTTGAGATGGAAAGCAAGAAAAACGTGATAGGGAGGGCGTTGGGGCATTTTTTGTGAAGAAAGTACCCCTTTTAGGGGTTTTTAATGGACGGGAACTGTATGGGAGGGATGCCCGACCCCAAAAACCACACGCGCCAAAATTTTAGCCCACGTGGGGCCCACTGATCAGTGATGCATCGTCGGATCGGCGATGACATCGCTGGTCGATCACCAATCAGGCCGGTGGGACCACATGGGTTGGGTCCCCCCCGCCCTAGGGACCTCAAATATGTATGGGCCCCACCTTAGTTCATTGTAGATTGGCCTAGGGAGGCCCAAAACTCCATTCGGGGTGTTCCAGGGCTAATATGTAAACTTGAATACATTTCCATATAATGTAGCATATGATTTTGGGGTAGGAGGAGCTAATCCATCCATCTAGCCCAAATGGCCAGTTTTTATGAAATTTTACTATTCACTATAAAATTTTGCCTAAGTATGATTTTATGTCATTTTCACATTAGGATCATTTCTTAACATGAAAATAATGAGAATAATTTGAAGAATGGGGTGGTGAGAGGAAGGATTTTGAAGAAATTAGGTGAAACGGGGTTTTTAAGCCCTAGCGATTGAAAGTAAGGGTTGTGGTTGCCCCACAGCCCAAGGATTCCAATTTTTGGATTTAGAACCTTTCAGAGAACGTCTCAACCCACCTACTTACAACCTAGGAGCTTCTTAGGTCGCTTCACCTGACCCTAGATGAGTTACGGGCTCGATCAAGCGATCGATACGAGTAGACTTCGCCTATTGGCGAAACTGTGATCCAATAAGTGTTTTTAGATCGTTCTCGCACCCACCTAAGTCAAAGGAAGCGACAGCGTACGTCATGTGACCATAACCCAACCCCGGTATAATCTCATTCATGCTCTGATACCAACTTGTAACACCCTAAAAATCGGGGGTCATGTATAAACCCAACTCTCGAGTTCCAGACCGTCACTTATGCAAAAAAAAGGATTATAATCTAATGTTGTCTGAGTTAAAGCATTCACATGAGTAAAAGTATACCAAAACTACAATTCATACTCTAGATTCAGTGATAAAAGTAAGCGGAAGACTAAAGGATATACATATCACTGTATGAAAAACAAAATAGATCTCAACTGTCTCCAAAGTATGAATACATCTCTGAGTCTCATATATATGTAAATAAACAGAATCAAAATGGCAAAAATAGTCCCACCGAGAAGTCCCGTCAATCCAGGCCACCTAAGAAAGGCCATCGTGGTACTGCATATATAAGAACTCGTCCTGGTCCTCATCATAATCCGGCTCTGCGTCCTGAATCGCTGCCTCACCTGCATCTAAGACAGGGTCTGGTGGGTGTTGCAAACACCATCCCGTAACGTGAGAGTGAGTAGCTAACTCAGTGGAATAATAGAGCAAAGATTAACATGTTCTCAAATCAATCATGCGATAATAGTAAAGCAGTAAATCAAACATTCCTAATACTGTTGTTAATGCAATATGACGTGACATAATGGATGCCCTCACCGACGATCTCCCTCATACGACACCATCTTACGCCCGCGGCATGCTTTCTTCTCACAGTGCTCCATATCTTCCATGCACATGCAATGTGATGATGATATGATTACCGATTTATTATTAGTCCATTCATACAACAGGATTGGGAAACTAAGGTACTTCCCTTATATCAATCCCAACACAGATCCTGTCTAGGGTCGTCACTCCTAGTAATCTCATACGATGTATATTTTGTAAGTCGCTGCAAGGGCTGCCAGGGCTGTTGCTCGCACTCGTTGCACCACTCCCCCATCACCTTATCAATACAGGCCTATTGTACTCTCATTGCTACAGAAGGGTCGTCACCTCCGGTAGACTCAGAATACGCTCGCGGTCACTACAAAGGGCTCGTCGCCTGATTAGTGTAGGCCGACAGCAAGAATATAGTGTCCCATACCACAATAATCTGCTCATGAGTCATAGGTGCTCACTGGTCACTACGGGGAGGTTTGTGACCCCAGCGTAGGCCGACAGCTTGACCACAGTGTCCCATACCACCATGCCTGGCTCATGAGTCTTTATGGATCAAGGTACCATGGTTAATAGAGTTTACAATGGTAAGTTCAGTACCCTAGGTTCAAGCAGTTATGACTCATATAAGGTGAACATGCAATGGCCAGTCAGGTTGCTTGACGGGATCGACTAGCACGAGCGCATCTCAAGCTGAACGACATGAAGTGCATAAAATACCTCGTGTGGCCTAACCACTGCCGCTAACTCCAAAACATGACTCGCGTTCATCGACACGTCGTTCGTGGAAAAGTGATTGAGGTGCGTTGCTTAAGCACGTGCAACAGGTAGTGCAAGCAGCAGGAAGATCTCTCCCACTCTCTCTCACAATCTCTCACTTTTTCTCTCACACCAGCTAGGGTTTCTAGCAAATTCGGATGGGTGAGAGAAGTGAGGGTTTAAGGCCCTTTTATAACCTAAAACATGCCCAAAATAGGCTTGGGAACAATGTTTACTTGATGCTTAACCAAATCGGGGCTGTTTCGGTCCAAAAAGACATTTTGGGAGGTCCCCTGGCCGAACGCGATCGAACTTAAGTTCATGGTCTCTGGATGTTGCTCATACCCAGTTTTTAGTCCGGTAGAGTTCGTAGATCACACGTGGCGGTCCAGTTTCACTTCAGCGGTCATCGCACGTAGATTAGGTCTACACGTCTCATGATATGAAAGAGAAATTTTTCCTGATCCGAGGGTGTAATTTGGCTAAATTTTGACGGTCAGAACGCTTAATAATAACGCGCCAAGTCGTGTGCCAGATTTGAATTTTAAATTCCAAATCTAACCCTATTCTCACTCTCTTCACTCCATGCTCAATGAAATAGCCTCTGAATGTCGGTTGGACTTGATTTTTGAAATGATTGTCAAGTCCAGCTAGGCGGTTATAACGGTCTAAGATTGTAGGTATCGAACTTTCGATGCGTGGTCTAGATCCAATACAAAGTTTCAAAGAGGTCCTGAGAACAAACCGGTTTAGAGTTTGATCCGAGGTTTCAGAGTATTATAGTGTCATTGGTTCTACTCGTTTTGGGTCTTGTAGAACGTATTTAAAGTGATCAGGGATGATTTCACAGCTACTCTAGCGTTGCGCTAGCTAACTTACGCTTATTTTCTAAAGGAATTAATCCTATGCGATTTCTGGTCGAGTTGGTACTCGAGTCCAAGTATGGATTTTTTCGGGGCGTTACATAGCTAAACCACTATATATGATTGTGTTTGGGATTGCTGTTTGCACATTCTTTTGATTATGTTTATTTTGAATGCTTACAATGATGCATTATTATTCGAATGATTAGAATTGATAGGAATCACATCCCACACACACTCATATACATGATCCGTCATAAACTAGTTGTTTAACTTGTTCAATCTTAAATTGTCTATTGTTTGGATCCTCTACTTGGATTGGAAGCCTTTAGAGTTAAGATGATTGTATCTTGATTAATTGCATGATAGATCAAGATTAGGAAAGTAGGATTTTAAATTGGCATAAATTTTATGAAGTCCTATTCACCCCCCTCTAGGACACCTTGACCTATTCTATACTTCTACTATAGTGGTCTAAACCGTAATTTCATGGGGTAGATGAACTCCATAATAAAGTTGGCAATGGCCCGCACTTTAATCATTGCTCGAGGTCTATATATGATGTTAAATTTGTCGATCTCAATCGCCCACTTGGTGAGTTATCATGATGCGTTGGGTCTTTGCAGTACTTGGCACAGAGGCTGATTGGTTGGGAACACGAAGGTGTGAGCTTGGAAGTAAGGCTGGAGTTGCTAAGATGATGTGATAAGTGCTAGAGCCAATTTTTCTATCTCTAGATAACACATTTCTGCATTGGCCATAGTTTTGCTCATGTAGTATACTAGTTGTTGGGCACCTTCTTCTTCCTTGATTAAGGCTAAGCTAACTGTTATTGGCATTACATTTAGGTATAACAGCAGCTCCTCCCCTAATGTAGGCTTTGAGAGCAGTGAAGGGCATCCTACGTAGGCCTTAAGTTGTTAAAATGCATGTTCACATTTTTCCATTCAGGTCGGCTTTTTACTCCTCTTCATCAGCTTGAAGAGGGGCAACCACTTGTTTGTGGATTAGGAAATGAGTCTGTTTAGAGCCACCACTTTACCCATGAGTCGTTAGATTTCTTTTATCAAGCTGGGAGAGCTCATTTCTATGAGAGCTCGAATTTTGTTAGGATTCACCTCTATCCCCCTTTGGTGGACTATGAAACTTAGAAATTTTCCTGAGATGACGCCAAAGGTGCATTTGCTCGGATTTAATCGTGGGGGTGTTGAATTTTCCAAGCATCTTCTTTTGTAAAGGTGACAATGCTTGGGTTCATCCTGGGCTCTTTCTTGGGTCGTCCGACAAGATTTATCTGATTTTCTTCTCTTGTGGTGTTTACACTTTGAGCATGGGCTTAGCATTCGTAGTTCAAATTGTCACCTTTGATGGGTCCACCAAATATGGTGCATATTTTTTCAATTACTTCATTGTCGGTGTGCTCCTCATGTCTCTCCTGCCGAGGAGCTGGTTGATCTTCTTTGTTCTTGGTGAGAAAATCCTGCAAGTAATCCCTCTGAATAAGGGGTTCAACTCTTCCTCGAGATTAAAATATTTAGTTGTATAGTGGTTATGGTGCTGGTGGAAGTGACAATATTTCTTCCTGTCCCTTTTTTCTAGGTCAGCCCTCATCTTGTTTGGTCATCTTAAGATCCTCTTTTCTTTAACCTTCATGAGCACCTATTCTATTGTGGTGTTCAATGGGGTGTACTGGAGAAACTGGCATTTTAGGAACCGATTAGCTCAGGAGACACTACTATAATCATCATCTTTTCTTCTTTTGGAGCTAGCGTTGGATCCCTCCTTATTTTCCTTTCTTTTCTTTTCTTTTGTCGAGCTGCTTTCACCTCGAGTGTTTCTACGTGTGGTGAACAACTCCTCGACATTAGAGTACTTCTAAGCTTGATTAAGGAGGTCGGAAAGAGTTGTTAGGGGTTTCTTCCCAATCGAGAAAAGGAACTTTCCTTGCTTGATCCCAGCCATCATGGTTGTGAGAGCCACCTGGTTGAAATAACCATCTACTTAAACAACCTCGGCATTAAACCGAATGATATAGTCTTTCAGTAGCTCATCTTTGTTATGTGTTATCGTGAGGAGGTGGGTTGAAGGCTTCGTTATGTCTTTATCACCAATAAATTGGGTGGTAAAAGTGTAACACTCGAATTTTCACAGCCCGAATTCATACTCATGCTCAAGAATTTCGGGTGTTAATAATGTTAAAATTGGATGCTTCAGAATCACACCATTTTATTTTTTATTTTTCATTTCGATCACATCCAGTTACATTCACGAAGGTAAATCATTCACAAGAATAAAATCATCTGTACTTCTTATTTTATCTAGACATAAAATTCAACTAACTGTCGATTGCCCTCTCAAATGGGAGCTTATTACATTATCAAAGTTTGTAGCGGAAAATAAATAAAAATAATCTTATACTATTCTTCTTCTTTATTCATACATATCTTTCACAGAACGGTCGTCGTCCGTATCATCAACCTATAATTCGCCTATAATATCTATATGGTTGGAGAGGGTCAATGCCCTACCCATAGTGGTGGTTGTCCTTTAAAGTTTACAATGATTTAAGTGATTTATAAGAATAACAAAAGGGTTCCAACATATCTCATACTCCACAAATACAAGTTGTATCAGTATGCGCAACCATTTTACATGAAATGCATTCTAGCAAAGTATAAGTGGTCCATCACACTCAGTGATTATCACAATGTGGAAAGTAGTTTAAAGATATTTGCCTCGCCCCTCATCCTATATACTACGAAGATTTATCGGCATGTCTAACGTTAATGTGGATTTATGCGAACATCTCAAGGTGACATAGTAACACAATTGGAAGATTTATGTGACATGATTTGTTCATGGAGCGACTATTTGCTATATTCAATCTCAAGAAGTGATGTAGCATGCATGAAGATTTACTTACATTGATTGTGCACTACTACCCAACCCACGGGATTATGTGCCAACCAAGAGGGCCGCTACCCAAAACACATTACATCCACGATAATATATTGAACACTAGAAGTGGGATTTCCAACATAATACTTACGTTGTATGATATTAATGTAGTAATTAAAATTATGTATTAATGATTTGCATAGTGAAGATAAATGACATTAAAACTTGAAGTATGTAAGAAAGAGGTAATCAAATAAATTAAATTACAAAATTTAAGGGAAAAACCCTCACCTTTCAAGATACATCGACTTCTACTTACTAAAGTTTGGTGTATTTGTACTTTATGGCCAAGATCTAATCATGATTAACATACTTCGTGTGGTTAGATCATAATAACATATGGTTCATATAGTTAAAATAAATGACTAGGGTTGGGCCCGCGATGTAGGTCTAGGGTAATATAATTTAATAATTTAATTTGAAAACTTGAACTAGATTATTACACAGGCCGTACCTTGTTTGGCCCTTAGATTTCAGCCTGACAACTTGAATCCAACAAATCATTATTGAGAATCTGGAGTCATACTGAATTGAACATGCGAACTCAGCAGATTTGAGTCAACTCGGCATAACCTGAACTCTATCTTTCTCTTAATTTTCTTCTCTTTTCTTCCTTTTGCCTTCTTTTTTATTCTTCCATTTTCTCTCTGGTAGAATTCGTACATCAACAAGAACTGGAGACTGCGACTCACTAAATCTGCAAAATGCTAATGCACAGTCCCCTTTTTTTCTCAATCGGTCTTTCTCTCTCTCTCTCTCTCTCTCTCTCTCTCTCACACACACACACACACACACACACACATTTTAGTGTGGTTTTCCCTTTTCCATGTTTTCCCTTTATAAGTTTTGGACGTACTCAAGAGGGAACGAGTCCTTGTTTTATTGCAACAACACCTTGGCCAGTTTGAGCTTATACAGGTGTGTGAAGGAATCTTATTCATACCAAGTCGTGTGAGAAGAGCAACACCAGTCAATCATGGTGTAGGTGGTTGATTGGTTTATCTTAGTACTCTAGGGGAATGGGGACATTCAGATGGGCCATCTGATGTATGGATTTGATCTTGGAATGGTGCAACTTTAGTGATTGACGGTTAACACATAAATGAGGAAGACAATCGTTATTTTAATGGCAAGTTTCATTTCAGCCCATCTTCCTTCAAGGTGATCGCTGTGGATGGTCCAGTGGATGCATGAAGGCTTGTGGTCATTGAAAATCTAAGGTCCAATAGGTTCGGTCAATGGTTTTTGCGAAAGAAAGCTCTGTGAGGTGTGTCTTAGCTTCAAAAAAAAAAATGGAAAGATTTTGCGATTATCTTGAAATTGCGGTAGAACCGCTTGTACTGAAGTATGACCAAATGTCCTGGAGGGGGTGAATAGGACTTTTCAAAGATTATTTTTCAATAAGTACAATCAATGCCTAAATTTTAAATAGAAGGTTAAGGAAAGTAACTCTGAGGCTTCCAAGCCAATAGAGGGTCCAATTCACATAAATTTTCAAAGGATTTACAAATAAGGGACAAGCCTATAAGGATAGTGTATGTGATAATGTGTGGGATGTGATTTCTATCAACACTTATACATTAAGTAAATCATGCATGATAATGATCATATGATAGACATAAGCATAACTAGATAAATGTATTCAAAGAAATCCTAAACACAATCATATATAGTGGTTCCGCTACTTGCCTACTCCACTCCCGGCAGACACACTCTCTCCTAGAGTGTACCGGATTTCACTATCCAATGATTTTAAATCAGGTTAACCATGAACCTTTACAACCTATATAAGGTTAACTAGGAGACCTACACAAGGTTCCCCTAGGTACCTACACAAGGCAACGAGTCCTACATAAGGACACACTTAGGAGCCTATACAAGGAAACCTATGCCTACACAAGACGACATGTCCTATGTAAGGACACAATTGAGAGCCCACATAAGGCAAACCACGCCTACACAAGGCAACACGTATTCTCCCGTTGGAGGCCTACAACTAAGACTTGGCGAGTTCGACACTTAAACTCTGAATCCCAGTCCTACATAAGGAAAGAGCTTCAAATACATTAGACTTAAGTACTTACTATTAAGTGAATGAGTCTCGTTCTTACATAATGTGAAAATCTTCAATGATGACAAAGAGTCTTCAGCTCCCTTGAACCACAATCTACTTTTGATGCTTCGATGAATGCTCCAAGGTTGTGAGGTTTAGGGTTTTGATCTTCTCTATGTAAGTGGTATGATTTAAATACATAGAGAAGGTTCACATGAGCTCTGCATTCAAGAGTTCCAATAATAGGATATATCTATGATGAAGTTAGTTGGAAACTCAATGAATGCTAGAGTTCATAATTCAATCCAAGCAAGGAAGATGTTGAATTAATGCTTGTGCCAAGGATTGAATGATGAACTTTAATGGGAAAGAGAGAGTGAGGAAGAAAGTATGTAGATCTTAAAGTAACAGGCTCAAACTCTCTTGGATTCTAGCTCCTTTTACAAAGAGCAACACTAGAGTATTTATAGAAGATGAATCCCAATGGTAAAAAAATGGGCAGAAATCTGTCATTGTCGATACTATCTAATAGTCTTCGATATTATTGAAATTTAAATTTCAATGATATTGAGTCCCATTCGATTGTATCGACTTTTTACACATATATGTTCATTTTTGTGTAGAATAGATTTTACTCCATTTTATCAAGTACCCTTCGATTTTATTGATGTGCACTTCGATGTCATCGAAAGGTAGTTTGATCCAATCAGATTTTCTTTAGAAAATTACCTTTGGTTGTTGAAAGTTTTTGTCCGGATATCCGATGCTATCGATCATCATCCGATGCAATCAAAATTTGAAGTTCGATTACATCGAATGGTATTTGATGTGATCGAAGAGTTTATATTTTCTTTGATGGCTTGTTGGACAAAATGTTCCTTGTCTTCGATGTAATTGAACACACTTTGATACAATCGAGAACACACTCTTAATGTAATCGAAGGTGACTCGATTATATCGACGAACACTCTTTAAAATGTAATCTATGTAGAGGCAGTGCCCTAATTTGATGTCATTGAATAGGGTTTGATTCTATCAAAGTTTGAATTTCATTTTCATCGAACATCATTCGATATAATCGATAATTATCAGCATTTGGTCATTTTATTGCTGGACAGAATGGACCTAATCTTCAATGTAATCGAAACATGTTCTAGTCCTCTAACATTCTAAGTGATCAATACTTAAGCTTACTAAAGATGATTTTTAAAGAATTGAAGGTAAGACTAAGTTAAATACGGGTCATTTACCTCAGGGGTTTGGTTAGGGAAGTGAGGCTTCATTTACTTGTTTGGAGCACTCGATCTTCTTTCTGGTTGAGTTCTTGATCTTGTAATCATCATCTTGAGGCTCACTTGAAGATTGACTTAACATTCACGTAATTTGACAAACCAGGGCACTTCATATCTATCACGCCCCAAACTCAGAAACTAGGCTCACAAAATTCTCGATCACCGAATCCGGCCCCGATAGCCTCCGTAGAACCCCATTCTCGGCTCCTAGCGCCCATTCGCCAGGTTTCGATCCTGGGATGCTACGAGGAGGATTTTCAACGTTAGTTTGATTCGTAATAAGAATAATCAAAGGCATAACCCACAAACAACAACTAAGAATTCCATTACATTTTCACTATGATAAAAAACTTTACAAGTACAATGAGCATAAAGGGAAATACACTGGTAAAGAACAAAAACTCCAAAATGATCTGCAAAGTGCTCCTACCTCAGCGTTGCTGCGATCTAACGTCACCTGTACGCAATGGTCATGCATAAGCTTATAGAAAGCTTAGAGGATGGTGAAAGTGTGTGCTTAAGGTAGTAATATGATTATGCAATATCAGAGTAATGCAGAATATGTAGATGGATCCATAAATATCATGAGCCATACTAAGGCTATGTGATGCAAGATGCAAGTCAAGCATACAATCCTCATATAAGTCCACATGTCAATATGTAACATCCCGAAAATCGGGGGGTCGAGCAAAAACCCAACTCCCGAGTTCCAAAATGTTATTTATGCAACATAGATATGTATGATTGAATGTTGTCTGTGATAATGTATTAAACATGAGTGAAATTAAGCCAGAACAGCATATCATACTCCAGAGACAGTTAAATTAACCAGCGGAAGTCTGTAATAGTATGTATAATATACATAAACTGTTGTATGTCTTCAGAGTGTGAACATGTTACCAGGTTATACACATACATGTATACTCCAAAAGTAGAAGAAACAAATATACATAAGTGCGCTAAAAATATAAAATGACAAATGTTAAAGTATCTAATCAACCTCCCTGTAATCCCGTCGATCAGAACACGCATAAAGGAGGGATCCTCCTCATCATCATCAAGTTCGGCTCCGCCTCACAGGCCGCGCCATCATCTGCAATCACAAAAAGGTCTGGTGGGTGTTCAGGAACACCGTCCCGTAACGTGGGAGTGAGTAGCTAACTCAGTGGAATAATAGAGCAAAGATTAACATGTTATCAAATCAATCATGCGATAATAGTAAAGCAGTAATTCAAACATTTCTAATACTGTTGTTAATGCAATTATGACATGACGTGATGTATGCCCTCACCGACGATCACCCTCATACGGCAACATCTTACGACCGCGGCATGCCACACTCCCTAGAGTGATCCACATCTTCCAGGCACATGCAATGCTATGGTGATATGAATTCCAAGTTGTTATTAGTCCATTCAAACAGCAGGATTGGGAAACTAAGGTACTTCCCTTGTATCAATCCCAACACAGATCCTGTCTAGGGTCGTCACTCCTAGTAATCTCATACGATATATATTTCGTAGGTCGCTGCAAGGGCTGCCAGGGCTGTTGCACGCACTCGTTGCTCCACTCCCCCATCACCTTATCAATACAGGCCTACTGTACTCTACTGCTACTGAAGGGTCGTCACCTCCCGTAGACTCAGAATACGCTCGCGGTCACTACAAAGGACTCATCGCCTGATCAGTGTAGGCCGACAGCTAGAATATAGTGTCCCATACCACCATAATCTGCTCACGAGTCTAGGTGCTCACTGGTCACTACAGGGAGGTTTGTGGCCCCAGCGTAGGCCGACAGCTCGACCACGGTGTCCCATACCACCATGCCCGGCTCATGAGTCTTCGTGGATCAAGGTACCATGGTTAACATGGTTTACAATGGTAAGTTCAGTACCCTAGGTTCAATCAGTTATGACACATACAAGGTGAACATACATCGGCCAGTCGGGTTGCTTGACGGGCTCGACTAGCACGATCGCATCTCAAGTTGAACGACATGAAGTGCGTAAAGCACTTCGTGTGGCCTAACCACTGCCGCCAACTCCAGAACACGGCTCGCGTTCATCGACGCGTCGTTCGTGGCGAAGATAAGCTAACCACGAATTCGCTCGGTTACCGACTGCCTGGACTAGGCATAGTCCCAAACAATCATAGAATCACATCAGCAGTTGTGTAAGGGTAATGGAAATGAAATACAACCATGAGAGCATGTTAACACATGTTATTACATACAACTTAAGCAAATCATCGTACACATGTCTTTCACACATATAATGAAATTATGCATGTCGCCAACATATAGGAAATCCTCTCCATCAACATATTAATTGAGAATTCAATCCCAAAGTAACTCATAAGGAAATCATCAAGCACATGTTATAACATACAGCTTAAGCGAATCGTCAAGCACATGCATTTCATTCATATCATGAAATCATGCATATGGCTAACATGTAGGAAACCATTCACACCAGCATATTAATTGAGAAATCAATCTCAAACTAATTCATAACACCATTTAATTCAATACATACTAATACAAGCATTTATACAAACACATACACTACACACTTAAGTCTACATATAGTATGTCGACCCGAAGTGCGCATTTAGGCGAATCTCTTCGCCAAACTAATTATGCACGTATTCCTAACATCCTAATGCGACAACATATCATGTCAATCACATCAGCAAAATATGAATGAAATCTATACTTCCTACAAATGACTAAAATGCCCTAAATCTCATATTCTTCGTTAGTTTACGAAACAGGAAACGGACAGCATGTTGTACATGTCAAACGGCGTTGCCGTCAAGAATCTACTATTAAACGACATTGAAAGCTTTGGAAACAGTCAATCAAAGCGTCTAAAATCCGCACCTTTTCCCTTTTAGGGGTGAGAGTTCGAACGGAGCGTATACGCTTCGTCTACGGCGAATAGAGAACCTAATTTACGAGTTATATCAGTTTACGTGCTATGGAATGGAACGAATGCCAAATCAGCAACTTCTAGGGCTATTTCTTACTTGAAAACGTGAAGGAATCACTGGGAAAGTGCTTGGATCGCGTGGCTTAAACACGTGTAGCAGGTAGCACCAGCAGCAGGAAATTCTCTCCCACCTCTCTCACAATCTCTCACCTTTTCTCTCCCTCAATCTAGGGCTTTTCTCAAATTCGGATGGGAGATTCAACCCCTTTTATAAGCTTAAAAATGCCCGGAATAGGCTCGGGAACAAAGTTCACTTGATGCTTAACCAAAGCGGGGCTGTTTCGGTCCAAAAGATGATTTCTGGTGGTCCCCTGGTCGAATGCGATCGGACTTAAGCTCATGCGTACCAGATATAGCACGTATTAAGTTTTCAGTCCGGCAGGGTTCGCAGATCGCACGTGGCGGTCCAGTTTCAGTTCAGCGGTCACCGCACGTAGATCAGTGCTGAAAGTCTCATGATATAAAATAGAAATTTCTCCTGATCCGAGGGTGTAATCTGGATGAATTCTAACGGTCAGAACGCTCAATACTGACGCGTCAAGTCGTGTGCCAGATTTGAATTTGAAATTCCAATTCTGTCCCTATTCGCGGTCTCTTCAGTCCGGGCTCAATGAAATAGTCTGTGATTATCGGTTTGACTTGATTTTCGAAATGATTGTGAAGTCCAGCTGGGCGGTTCTAACGGTCTAAGATAGGAAGTAACGGACTTTCGACGCGCGGTCTAAATCCAATACAAGAATTCAAAGTGGTCCAGAGAACAAACCTGCTTAGAGTTTGATCCGAGGTTATAGAGTATTATGGAGTCATACGTTCTACTCGATTTGGGTCTTGTAGAACGTATTTAAAGTGATCAGGGACTGTTTCCCAGCTACTCCAGCGTTGCGCTAGCTAACTTACGCTAAATTTCCATAGGAATTAATCCTAAGTGGTTTCTTTGGCTATGAAATTGGGTTCTGAGCGATTTTCCAGGTGTTTTAGTTGACCCATTGCCCAAGGACATCAAATCCCAGATTAGCCAAAATTCGGGGTGTTACACAATATAACTCAACTCTAGGATATCACCAGAGTTTAGTACACTCTAAACCAGATTGCCGCCACATCGCGCGTAATAAGGTAAGTGGAAGAGACCTCACTATCCGTCTGCCAATATTGGGCTCGACTCATCGATAGCGGACCCATTCCTCGAGCTGGTCAAACTCAACCTAGCATTGCCCCATTCTCTCGGGCGGGTAAGGCCGCACCCCCTTCCAACTGTCCACGACACAGTGGAGAGCGCAACCATTTAGTAATCGGCACTCAACGATCATCTACCCACTCGATCTAGACGTTGAAGTAACCTCTTGGTACCATAAGGGTTTAGGGACTTTCACCGAGGGATATATATAGCACCCCATGTAGAACAAAATTTTTAGTGTTCAATCCTGCCAACCAAGATGCGTCTGTGGAGGCTACGACCCTGATGTCGCTAGGGTATACAGTAACCATATTACACAATACGAGATGCATGAATCACACTATCCAATCATGTAACAAATTCTTACACGTAACGTACGCTCATGTAGGGCAACACTGCCTAATCGGGAGCCCATAAACAACCTGCCCAAAGGCATATGCTATGATCAGTCACCTCTCATATCAAGCATACATATGATGCATATGATCATGAGTCATAGAACTATAATAAACATGTTATAATGAAATGAACTATCCTTGCAATGCAGATGGGCCCGGACAACCTATACACAATAAGTACGGGCCTAATAATGGGCCCTAAGGAGAGTTGTAATGTGGACATCTAACCAGCATTACACTCGCAATGTGGACATCAAACCAACATTGCTCCCAAGGCACGATCATCGTAAACATCGTACATAATCTGTGTTGGGATCACACATTGCAATGGACCTTAGGTACATCCCATTGGGCCTTAAATACATCAAATGGGCCATGTCATATGGGCCTTTTATTCATCAAATGGGCCACATAAATGGACCACACCAATGGGCCTTATGTGCATTGCAATGGGTCTTAACCCGTGGGCCTTAGAATGCATCAAATGGTTCTCGACCCATGGGCCTAATACATATCAAATGGGCCTACTCCCATGGGCTTTAAAATACAACAAATGGGTCCAGTCCCATGGACCTTGTGTGTCTTAAATGGGTCCATAAATATCATGAGCTTTCAAAGTGGAAGGACGGATTGGATGCAACAATGCATCATGGTGGGTCCCACGTGGGGCCCACCATAATGTTACCTGCTTTCTAATTTGCTCATAAGGTCACCCTGACCAGGTGGAAGTGTAACCCCCGGGAAAAATCCGTACTTGGATTCGAGTACCAACTCGACCAGAAATCGTGTAGGATTAATTCCTTTAGAAAATAAGACTAAGTTAGCTAGCGCAACGCTGGAGTGGCTGGGAAATAGTCCCTGATCACTTTAAATACGTTCTACAAGACCCAAATCGAGTAGAACGAATGACTCTATAATACTTTATAACCTCAGATCAAACTCTAACCAGGGTTATTCTCTGGACCACTTTGAAATTTTGTATTGGATCTAGACCGCGCATCGAAAGTCCAATGCTTACTATCTTAGACCGTTAGGACCGCCTAGCTGGACTTGACAATCATTTCGAAAATCAAGTTCAACCGATAATCAAAGGTTATTTCATTGAGCCCAGACTGAAGAGAGTGCGAATAGGGACAGATTTGGAATTTAAAATTCAAATCTGGCACATGACTTGACGTGTCAGTATTAAGTGTTCTGACCATCAGAATTCAGCCAGATTACACCCTCGGATCAGGAAAAATTTCTATTTCATATCATGAGACTTGCTGCCCTGATCTACGTGTGGTGACCGCTGAATTGAAACTGAACCGCCACGTGCGATCTACGAACCCTGCCGGAATGAAAATTTGATGCGTGCTAGATCCTGTATGCATGAGCTTAAGTCCGATCGCGTTCGGCCAGGGAACCACCAGAAATGTACTTTTGGACCGAAACAGCCCCGATTTGGATATGCCCTAAGTGAACTTTGTTCCTGAGCATATTTTGGGCATTTTTGAGCTTATAAAAGGGGTTGAAACCCTCACTCCTCTCTCCCATCCGAATTTGAGAGAAACCCTAGATTGGGAGAGAGAAAAGGTGAGAGTTTGTGAGAGAGTGTAGGAGAGAATTTTCCTGCCTTTGTGCCTCCTGTTGCACGTACTTTGGCAACATACTTTAATCACCTGGCCGGTGATTCCTCCACGTTTTCAGGTAAAAAATAACCCTAGAAGTTGCTGATTTGAGGTTCGCTAGGATTCATAGCATGTTAGCTGACGTATCTTGTAAATTAGGTTCTCTTATCGCTGTAGACGAAGCGTATACGCTCCGTTCGAATTCACGCATCTATAAGGGATAAGGTACAGATTTTAGACGCTTTGATTGACTGTTTCCAACACTTTCAATGTCGTTTAATAGTAGATTATCGACGACATCGCCGTTTGACATGTACAACATGCTGTCCGTTTTCTGTTTCGTAAACCGGCGAAGAATATGAGATTTAGGGCATTTTAGTCATTTGTAGGAAGTACTGATTTCATTCATATTTTTCTGATGTGATTGACATGGTTTATTGTCACATTAGAATGTTAGTAATAAGTGCATAATTAGTTTGGCGAAGAGATTCGCCTAAATGCGCACTTCGGGTCGACATGCTATATATAGACTTAAGTGTGTAGTGTAAGTGTTTGTATAAATGCTTGTATTAGTATGTATTGAATTAAATGGTGTTATGGATTAGTTTAATATTGATTTCTCAATTAATATGCTGAGGTGAATGATTTCTTACATGTTAGTTATATGCATAATTTCATTGTATGTATGTAATGCATGTGCTTGATGATTTACTTAAGTTGTATGTTATAATATGTGTTAACATGCTCACATGATTGTATTTCAATTCCAATACCCCTGTATGAATTACTGATGTGAATTCATATGTGCTTGGGACTATACCTAGTCCAGGCAGTCGGTAACCGAGCGAATTCGTGGTTGGCTTATCTTGGCCACGAACGACACGTCAATGAACGCGAGCCGTGTTTTGGAGTTGGCGGCAGTGGTTAGGCCACGCGAAGTGTTTTATGCACTCCATGTCGTTCGACTTGAGATGCGATCGTGCTAGTCGAGCCCGTCAAGTAACCCGACTGGCCGTTGTATGTTCACCCTGCATGAGTCATAACTGCTTGAAGCTAGGGTACTGAACTTACCATTGTAAACCCTGTTAACCATGGTACCTTGATCCACAAAGACTCATGAGCCGGGCATGGTGGTATGGGACACCGTGGTCGAGCTGTCGGCCTACGCTGGGGCCACAAACCTCTCCGTAGTGACCAGTGAGCACCTAGTCTCGTGAGCAGATTATGGTGGTATGGGACACTATATTCTTGCTGTCGGTCTACACTGATCAGGCGACGAGTCCTTTGTAGTGACCGCGAGCGTATTCTGAGTCTACGGGAGGCGACGACCCTTCAGTAGCAGTAGAGTACAGTAGGCCTGTATTGATAAGGTAATGGGGGAGGGTGCAACGAGTGCGTGCAACAGCCCTGACAGCCCTTGCAGCGACTTACAAAATATACATCGTATGAGATTACTAGGAGTGACAACCCTAGACAGGATCTGTGTTGGGATTGATATAAGGGAAGTACCTTAGTTTCCCAATCCTGCTGTTTGAATGGACTAATAACAACTCGGTAATCATATCACCATACCATTGCATGTGCCTGGAAGATGTGGAGCACTTGAGGGTCGATTGCATGCCTCGGTCATAAGATGGTGCCGTATGAGGGAGATCGTCGGTGAGGGCATACATCACGTCATGTCATATTGCATTAACAACAGTATTAGGATTGTCTGATTTACTGCTTTACTATTATCCTATGATTGATTTGTGAACATGCTAATCTTTGCTCTATGATTCCACTGAGTTGATCACTCATTCTGACGTTACGGGATGGTGTTTGTAACACCCACTAGACCCTGTTTTAGATGCAGGTGATGCTGAGATCCAAGAGGTAGAGCCGAACTTTGATGAGGACCAGGACGAGTTCTCATACATGCAGTACCATGATGGCTTTGCTTAGGTGACCTGGGTTGACGGGACTTCATAGTGGGACTCTCTTAGACATTTATTTCTGTCATTTACATGTATATGAGACTCAGTGATGTATTCATACTTTAGTGACAGTCGAGATCTACTTTGTTTTTCCATACAGTGATATATATATTCTTTAGTCTTCCGCTTGCTTTTATCACTGGATCTGGAGTATGAATTGCAGTTTTGGTATACTTTTACTCATGTGAATGCTTTAACTCAGACAACATTGAATCATAATCATTTTTGTTGCATAAGTGACAGTCTGGAACTCGGGAGTTGAGTTTATACACGACCCCCGATTTTCAGGGTGTTACAGGAAGTAAAAAAAATAAATTTAATATTGAACCAAAACTTCTGCCAACCCAAAAGTGTCCCAACAGTGGGCTTTAATCAACACTGTTTCCTATGATGTGGACACCCCATCAATTGCTGGATGGAGTGGATAGAACACATACATCACGGTGGGTCCCACCGTCCAAATAGTGGATGGTGCGGATCAAACACATAACCCTGGTGGGCTCCACCGTCAGGCAGACGGTGTGAATGAAACCCAAAAATCATGGTAGGTCCCACCGTCCACAGCCGTGGACGGTGGATGAGATGTATTCATCACTGTGGGTCCCACATATGTGGCCCACCATAATGCTTAAATGCCATCCAAACCATTCATAAGGTCACTCGGACCTGGATGAAGTGAAAACACAAATTTCAGATTGAATCGAAACTTCTGTGGACCCAGATTTGGGTTTCAAAGGTAGAGGTTCAGTTCCACTGGTTCGTGTGGTGTGGGCCACCTGAGTTTGGGATTTAGTTGAAACTTGGAGGGGGCCCACTTGAGGAGGGTGCCCACCTCATGAACAGATTGGATTACAAATAAACATCACAGTGGGGCCCACATACAGGACCGTGGGACCCCTGCTGACCATCCGCCTGCTGCACGCAGCAGCGTGACAGAGGTAGAGGCACTGCCTCTTGCCATTTTTTTTAAAAATCAATGAAAACCCATTTTTTTGGGGTTTTTAGCATCTAGGGCCCGCAATAAGAAAATCCACCCCATCCATTGGCTTCCCTGGCTCGTAACAGATCCAACGAGTCTAATATAGGGTATTTTTTTATGTTTAGAAAATAAAATAAAATAGAAAAATGATCTTTGAATGGTGATGATGTAATCTCCATCGCTATGGCCCACCAGATCTTCCAATAAACCCCAACTCTTGGCTCAACGCCTAAAATGGTCCAAGGAATAAGATGGACGGTATGGATTGGATACAAACATCAAGGTGGGTCCTATATAAGTGACCCGCCTTTAATGCCTTAAAAAGCTAGTATTTTTATTTTTACAGCTACGTCCAGTGATAGTGTCTCTGGACTGGTTCCTTTTTCCTTTTTTTTTTTTTTGGTTTGGGCCTAGGAATTAGGATAAGGTGGGCCCTGCTTAGGTGGGCCATCACATGGCTACCCATACGCATACAAGGTGGGCCCCATCTATAAATGGATTGTATCCAATACATGCATCCTAGTGGGGTCCATCCAAGCGGCCACACAACCATATTATAATCTCATAAAATAAAAAAAGAATAAAAGGGAGAGAGAGAGATGGAGAGTGGGACACGCATGTGATGGAGGGCTCCTCCACTGTGAGCCCTTTCTTATATAAAATCATACATCAATGGATCTCTCTACACATGGATTCATCAAAATCGAAAGTCAACGGTGGAGATCCTCTCCCCACCAATATGGACGGTCTAGATGACCTTTTAATGCAAGAAAATCATCATGATGGGGTCCATGGAGAATGGCCCCATGATGGAATGATCATGATGATCCTAGTGGGCCATCGACCACATCTTGAGGTCCTAAGTGAGATCCAAACCATTGATCGGTTGGCCTCACTTGATCCATCTTAAAAATATGGAAAACTACTATTATCAAGCACCCACCGTTCGATCTTCTTGCTCCAATGGGGTTCCTTAGCTCCTTAGCTTAGATTTCAATGGAGGAGATGAGAAATGGATGACTAAGATGGGAGATCTTGGGATGGAGAGGTGGGCCACACTTGGAGTTTTTTGGAAGAGGGGGAGAGGCTCATACGTGGGATTTTTGGTTGCTTGAGAAAATGAGATGAGAAATTAGAGAGAGAGAGAATTGTAAGGAGATGTGAGGTGATGGGGTGATAGAGTGATGGATGGGAGTGTAAGGCTTTGTTGACTTTGGTGGCCTTTTGTGTAAGAAAGACATGGGCTTGTAAGACCTTTCTTGACTTTTATGGTTGCTTGGGTATGGGTGAAAGGTGATGTGTACTTGACATGAGATGTGATGAGATTTAATTGATTGATGAGATTGATGTGACACCTTGTAGAGATTCTCTTGGGTTTCGCAACACGCGGCGGTTTCTTCACACTGAACGTTGGCCCACATCTCTTGACCAGGGTATCGCCTCGGCGCGCAAGTCGTGGCATCGGAACCGTAGTGATGGCGCGGTCGCTATGGTAATGGTCTTGGGTTGAGTCAACTTGGGTTGACGGCATACGAATCAGGGTCACACATAAATATCGATTAAGGGTTGAAGGTTACTGAAATTCGACCGGTAAGACCGCGGAAGTTTACGAAACGGTACGGACTAAGATACGGGTCTTACAATATCTCACTTCTCCTATCTCCTATTCTTGTCAGGAGGCATTGGAAAATCCTCTAAGGAGGATTGGACAGCTCAGATTTGATAAAGGATCTTAAAACTAGTTCTTGGTGGAGAAGTTTCCCTTGAACTTGTGTTTATCGGCCATCGTTACCTTGGGAGAAAACTCCAGTTTTTGGCCTGACTTTCGGCAATCAGGGGGGGTCCACTATGATGGGTTTTAAAAGATCACTTCGTCCATCTATTTCTCTGTATCATGTTAGGAGATGGGGTTAAAAATGAGGCAATCCATTAATCAGGTGGACCACACTATCTGAAGTAGTTGAAGATGTTCACTTTTGAAGTGCTTCCGAGATTAGAAATTTGGATAAAGAAGTTTCATTCAAATACGTATCTATTTGGGAGGGTAGCTTGGATGCAGACATGGGTTGTATGTATGTATAATGTGGGGCCATCATGATATTTATAAGGAATCTACTCCATTCATCGGTTTAAGTAGGTCTTGTTGGGCCACGGGACCAAATATGGAGTTGATCCGAGGCTTAAGTAAGCTTATCTTGAAAGTACTCTTAGCAGGTGCCAAAAAAAACTTGCCCTTAATTGTTAGTCCATGCTTAATGATCAAGGATCAATTTTCGAGGAAATTTGTAATCAGGATGGGAAAATGATTGGGTAAAATTTGGTGGTTGATCGATGGTGGGAGACGACTACATCTGAAATTTCACCTTTTGTGCTAAAATGAAGGAATTGGCTTCAATATTCAACGATGTAGGGTCATAGATCGGGGTCTCAATTTTGTATAACCTTGTAGTCACATGAGGCCAAGGTGTGATCCAAATTTGAGTTGCGATGGACGGTAGGAAGTAGTTAGATCGGAAGATCCAAATTTATAGAGTTGGTAAGCCTCGAAAGGTTAACTTCATCCTTAAGAAAAAGCCTATCAAAGTGGGGTCTTCACTTTTTTCACTGGGTCCATATGATGAGCAATCCAACTCATTCATATGGAGGAAATTATCCTACTACAATTACACACGAGCTTTCCTCACTTGATGGACACCACAATCAATGGTTAATAGCTGATTTGTTAATTGAGTCACTTTTACAATGATCTAAGGTCTAAAATTTGACGTGTATGGTTAAATCATAATAAATAGGCATGGTATAAAATTTCATATGAAAAGGATCATGAGAATTATATGATCTAGAATTCAAGGGTATAGGTTAATGATATTAAGTATTTACAATTTTTTCATCTTTTATTTCTCCAACTTCCATCGTTTGTAACATGAGATTACACCATCCAGATGCATTAAAAATTGACAAACATTCTTTATTTTTTTTTCTCTTTTCATTACCCCATTTTGGGCCCTGATCACTTACATATGTCAAAGATGCCTTTTTAATGAGCTATATCGCCCCGAGGTCTAAATCAACACTTTTATATATTTAATAGAGAAGTCAGCCGGTAGTTATGGCATATACCTTATGATCTTCGAATTGAGTAGTTCATTTTGATATTTAGACGGCTCGTTTGGTGGATCCAAATATGATGGACGGTCAGATGACATGTTAAAAATAGGAAAACTTGATGGTTAATACTCTAATCATGTATGTAGGTAGTTGTATGGCCGATTTCGTAAATAGATGAACAAAAGTGGGTTTTTAGAGTGATCAAGAGGTAAAACATGTATACCGTTAGATTTAAGTGACTTGTTCACATGTATAAGTTCATTAAATTGTAGTCCTGATGGTGGGTTAAGCATATTCATAGGTGGTGAGCAAGATAAATGAATCAGCATCTCGATTCGATATGTGTATGAGCCGATGTAAAGATCATGTAGTTAGTTTACCATGATCAGGTTTCTAAACTCAAAGTGGATGATCAGATATCTTTTCCTAGCGTGAATAGTTGATTGAATAATTGGTTATGATGAACAAGTAAGAATACTTGGATATATGATAATCTTGTCCTAAAAATCAATGGTCAGATGACTTGATTTATGAATTGAGATTATTCCCAACGGTTAAATTCAGGTTAGAGAATAGATATAAGGTTGGGATAGGCTAAATTGGTGACATACACATGTATATACTAAATTAAATTTCATGGTATCATTCGAAAACTTTCAGTACTTAGGTATTGAAAAGTTTGGGGTGTTACAAAAAATCCTGCTAAGTTGGGAGAATGAGCTAATGGATTTTGGTTTTAAGTATCTGTACCACTTCCAAGCTGCCTTGGTCAGTGTTAAGGAGAATGCCCTACACATCATGAGTTCAAAAGAGTTGTGAAATTCCATCCATGCTCTAAATGATTCCAAGTACTCGGAAGGGTTCTTCGAGCCTGAATAGGGTGATATTTGGGGCATCTAAAACCTGGGTGGTAGATGGGCTTGCATGATGTTGCCCGTAAATGGTAGCTCAGTCTGTTTAAGAAGGGCATCGACAAAAGCTAGAGCTTTTGCCCCGTAAGCTTGTTGCATATCACCGATCTGATCCTATATTTCTTTAATTTCTGCCCCTCAAGAGACCTCATTTTCAGCAATTATCTTCATGGCCTTTCCTCGAGCTTGCCTCCTTTGGTCTAAGTAATGGGGTAGATCAGACTCAGCAAGCTTAGTGGCTTTCGGGGTCTGCGTCGGGGCGAGAATGCTCCCCCCAGGTTAGGGCTTTGTTGGGTGAGGTTTAGGGCGCAATGGTATTGTGTGGGATTGCTCGGTCGCTGCCTCCACCTCTTCTTGTTGGTTAGTTGGGGATCCATGCTACCTTACCAATAACCTCATGATATGGTGAACGTTACTGGTTAGGGATCCTACCTAATTCTCGAGGGAGATGAACCAACTACTCCAGTTTCAAGATCTTTACGCTACTACTTGCGATGGTACCTGGGGCTAGGTGGTCGATTATGAAGCCTAAGCATCCTCAGGTTGCTCTCCATGAGCAGATTTGCCTGTAACCGGTGCTTTCCCCTTCTTCTTAGCCATTAAGGAGGAGGAAGAGTAGCAACTTAAGTTACAGTTGGTGAGAATTTTGGCTTTGTTGTCGTTCCCATAGATGGTATCAATCTGTTATCACCAAAATCTGGATAAACGGATGTGCTTGGTTGCAGAAGTGAGCCACCAATGAACCTGTAAAGAGAAGATGAAGCAGGCAATGGGGTTGTTAATAACGGTTATGGACCCTCCGATGCCTAAGTCAGGTAGGTAAATTTGGGTTGAAAAAAGCTTGATCTTGGGTTTTTGTCGTTTACCTCCCTTCAATCATAGTAGGGGATACTTATAGGGTCCATCAGGTAGTGTCAAGATTGCGTATCTTGTGGAATTCATGGGATACACTGGAAGATCTTATTTGAATATGAATCTTCCTCCGAATCTATCACCGAGCCCACCTCGATTGGTGTGATTTTTGGGTATATCAGATCTGATCTCTTGATTCGAGGCAGGATACGCTCTAAGATCCTCGCTCCACCTTATGGCGGTCAACCTGCTCAGCTCGGGCAATGGATCTTGCAATCGAGCTTCGCCTTTAAGGAGCTTAGCTCGGGGTCAATCCCTCCGTTGAGAGGATCATTAACCATATCGTTCAAGCTCTCCGAGGTCTATACCTTATTAGTTTGGGATGCTCGTCCTGGTATTCTTCTTATGATAGGCTACACTTTCCATGCGGTAGGCTAGTTCAAATTTTCCCACAACAGGGATAATTTTATCTTCCAATTTTCATTAATAATTATTATCTTAATCTCAAGCTTACATGTGTTATTTATTTACATAGATTAATGTTATTTACATAGATTAACAAATTATATTCTTAACTTGTGATTTGCGTAAGTACTCACATGATGTGCATGGATACTTAATATAGATTCATCTTATAATAATTCTTAAATGGTTGAACATATATGTTGAATGTTAAAAGGTTAGAAGCAATTTTTATTCTAACATGAAACTTGGAACATATCCATGTAAATTGTGAATTATTTTTTGGAAAGTTTGAACACATGCATGAAAAGCTAGAATTGGAATGTGAACTTGAATGTTGTGATCACCTACATTGAATGATACCTTGAACTAGTGGCCTTTGTCATTAAAAATAGTTTGAATGATATATTGTGCCAATGTAGCTAGTTGAAAAAAAATCTTACTCGTGGCCTTGAATGGACTTTTTTATCCTAAATATCTTATGGGTTGAAGCCCTCATTGTAATTGAACTCATGATAGAAGGAGATTAGAAATTATCTTGTCATTATTGACTTGGAAGGCCACTAGTTAAAAGGAGTTGTCATAATTGGCTGTATATAAATTGGACTAATAATATTGACTAATCATGCATTTCATGGCATACGGGTGATTTTGGGTGGCTAATCTGGGTGTTGTGGTAGCACGTACCCTTTCTTTTGGTATTTTTGTTGGATCCTAGACCAGTGTCCATCAACCCAATTTGTGTGAGATAGTCACTTGACCTTGTACTTATTATATTTTAACTAGTGACTAGCCACTTGAGATTTCATATGGGTTTTGCCCCACTCAGTGGTTTTTCGCCCAAGCCAACTGAATATGCATCCACAGGCAGATGCGCATATTCGTGCATCCATGCATTTTAAAAAGTTTGCATTATGAAATGTTTTGTATGTTTTTTCTTGAAACTATACTTGGCCAGCATGATGGTGTGTAATCTTGAGGGTAATTCACACCAAGCTGGTCTTTGAATTATATAACCATACAAATAATGCAGACGTAGCAATAGAAGAAAGAACCTTTGGGGCAGATCCTGATGATGTTTTTGCTATAGAGAGAGAGAAAAGCGAGGAGGAGCCTTACCAGGGAGAAGCCCTACCAGGATGTGGGTGACCTCAATGAGCTTAACTAGTAGCTTGTTAGTATTTTCTCTTTTTGCAGTTTTGTTATTGACATTTGATACTTTGGGTTTGTATCGAGTCCCCCTATAACACCCCAAAAATCGGCGCCCGAGTACATAGACTCTGATACCGAGTTTTCGGGTGTTAACTTAATAAAATTCACTCGTGTCCTAATTCAAATTCACATTTATTTCACACGTAAATAATTAGAGTAACGCATTTCAATTTAGTAGAACCAAAGTGAGGTAGAGATAGCAAGATCCGACAATATAAGGCTAACACTTAGAAGTTACAGTTCCAAAAGTGGCGACCACCCATGTGAGAATTATAAAAATCACAATAATTACAATAGGGACAAGAACAACTACCAATCGGGAAGAAGTTAAAGATCTACTGGGCATCCCGAGTGCACCACATAAGATTGTTATTTGGGACATTTTAGGGAACAACAGGTTCATAACGAATACATATTCATACATACAATACACTTAAGCATGTTACATTTAACGCATAAATACTAAGAAGTTACACGTGTTATCAACACAAACCGCGCAAGTAATGATGACATAAAAAATAAAAAATTTCCTAATCTAGTTGGTAAGTATATTAATGTTATAATGAAATGATATATGTTCCTTACAATCCAACGCTCCCTCACAAGTGACTTCAACGCTAATTTTGCAAATGCCAACACTCCCTCACAAGCGACTCCAATGCCAAATCGTAACCTATCTTAGGGTATGCATGATTAGTCAAGTGATTATTAGTCCCAGTTTGTCATGCCCTAAACTCGAAAACCGGGCTCACAAAATTCTCGATCGTCGAATTTGGTGTCGACAGCCTCCGTAGTACCCTATTTTGGACCCTAGCGTCCATATGCCAAATTTCTATCCTGGGATTCTATAAGGAGGATTTTTCAATGTATATTTAACTCGTAATAAGCATAACCACAAGTATACCCAAATTACAAAGACAACATCATCATCACATATCCACTAATATAAATATTTGAATACAATGCTGAAAGGGAAATACATATATCAAAATCAAAGCTCCAAAAGTCAGCTATATGCTCCAAGCTCCACGCTGTTACAACCTAACATTACCTGCATGCATCTATTGTGCATAAGCTTATAGAAAGCTTAGAGGGTGGTGTAAGTATGTGGACAAGGTAAGTGTCAAGCATTCAACGCAATGACATAATCATACAACATCAAAAATACTAGTAAGATCATGAATCATACAATATCAAAGTAAGAAAAAATACTGATAAGTCCATGAGTCAATCAATATTAGAATACGCAATACAGATCAACTATGCAAATGAGGAGTCATAAAGAGCCAAATACTAGATGCCGATGATGCAATGTAATATATAATTCCTGATGAGTTCACGTATATCGTCAGCCGTTCCTAGACCATATAAATGTAAAAACACAGTAATCCAAAATGCCATATGTCGCGGATGTGATGCAATATGCGGTACGAATGGAATGACCATGATGAAGTGTGAAGTCAGGATGATAGTACATAGTAGCAGACTATGGGGTCCATCACAAGGGACTTCTATCCAAACCAGTCCCATACCTAATTTGAATAGTCAGACTCAATGTGGTAAACTCTTGATCTCAGGTTAGTCGCGTCACTCAACTAAAATTCTGGTCATTGCGAAGGTACATGTAACAAATAGTTGTGCACCACCAGCCCGAGTGGATAATGAATGAATGAATGAGTATGCAACTCTTGCTTAGTACAGTTAATCTCTGGGATCATCATCGGGGTCTAGTACACTCTACAGCAGCTTGTCACCCCATCAAGCGCACAACTAGAAAAGTGGAAGAGACCTCACTATCAGCTTGGCCAGTAGTCAGCCAATATCTACCCGACACGTCGTAGTGGACCCATTCATGAGATGGTCAAACTCAGCCTAGCTATGCCTACTCCCTCAGGCGGGTCAGGCCACACCCCCTCCCAACCGACCACGACATAGTGGGAGACACGACCTACTGATATACGGTCCTCATGCACTCATATATATATCCACTCGGTCTCGATGTTGGGGCATCCTTTGATACCAAGAGGGTTTAAAAATTTTCACCCAGGGCCATCTATGACATCCTGATGCTAGAATATATTTTTAGTGTTCCATCTGGCCATCTACGATATGCTTGTGGAGGCTACGACCCTGATTTCATTAAGGTGTACAGTAATCACAATGCAAGATGCATGAGTCATATAATCCAGTCGTGCATCAATCCTGTGCATACCCTGCACTTATGTGAGATAACCTTCGCCTATCAAGGAGTCTCATAACAACCTGCGTAATGACATACGCAATGGTTAACCACATCTCATAACAAACATGCAGACAATACGTATGGGCATGTATCATGATGCTATTCTGTCACATACTAATAATCAATATCAATAACTGACATCGACAATTGGCCTCGACAATGTACAGATTTAACCAACATTGCCCCTAAGGAATGGTCCACATAGAGCTTAACATATAGTGGACCCATGGCCTCATACAAGGGCCTAATATACAACGCATGGGCCTCACTCAAGAGCTTAATACACATCACGATGGGCCTCTCACATCGGCCTCATATACATCATAATGGACTTCATTACCTGACCCTCAAATGCATCACAATGGGCCTCATCACATAGACCTTATATTTATTACATTAGGCCTTAAACACGGGCTACATATACATCACACAGGCCGAATACACACCACAATGGGCCTCAACTATGGGTTGCATATACATTATATAGGTCTCAACAATCGACCTTGACAATCGAAATTGGCCTCAACAATCGGAATCGACACTCGGAATTGGCCTCGATAATTGGCATCGACTTATACAATTGACCTCGACAATCAGAATCAGCCTACACAATCGGCCTCGACAATCAGAATCGGCCTTAACAAATCGAAATTGGCCTATACAATCGGCCTCGATAAATTGGAATCAGTAATCGATCATGATAATCAGCCTCGATTGCTAATCAGCAATCGACATCGATGAGAATGGCCTAATAAGGCCTAAGAGAATGTTACAATGTGGACATTAAACCATCATTGCCCATCAATGTGGACATTAAACCAACATTGCTCCCAAGGAGTGGTCCATATAGAACCAGACACATAGTGGGCCTACGACCATGCACAAGGGCCTTACTCAAATGGGTCGCAATACATCACATTAGGCCTCTGCAAAAACAACAAGTTGGGCCTCTTATATATTACATTGCGCCTTATCAAATAAGCACTAAGTACATCACATCGACCACACCAAATGGGCCCCAATATGTCAAATGGGCCGAAAATACATTACAATGCGCCATAGGACATAGGCCTCGAATATATCACACTGGACCACGACCATGGACCTCTCATGCATCACATTGAACCTTGCCATTTAGGCAAGAAATACATCACAATAGACCATGACCCTTGGGCTTCAAATATGCAACAGGTGGGCCCCATCACGTGGGCCATAAATACATTACATCAGGCCTTGCCCATGGGCGGCCTCGCCCATGGGCCTCGAATACATCACATTGGCCTTCGCCCATGGGCCTCGAATACATTACAATGGGCCACAACCCATGGGCTCCAAATATACAATAGGCGGGCCCTACACATGGGCCCCAATACATCATAGGTGGGCCCTGCACATGAGCTTAAATATACATCAAGGTGGGCCTCATGGATGGGCCACACCAATGGGCCTCAGCTTGGACCACACCATAAATCATTTCAATAGTTATAGGTGTAACATGTATATCACCGTACACTATCACTCTATAGGGCACATGACACTCTAATGATGATCAACACCGCCCAAACATTGTCCATGAAAATTAGCACTATCCAACCAAACATTGTCTATGTAAATCTGCACTGTCCAAACATGTTCAACACCGTCCAGCACAATCTGGACGATGTGGATGAAATAAATACATCATGGGGGTGTCCACATATATGGCCCACCAGAGATTTGAATCTACTTCATTTTTAGCCTCAAGCCTAAGACAACCTTGCTAATTGGATGGACGGTTCGAATATAACACATACCTCTGATCAGACCCACAGAACTTGTTGATGTCAATACAACAGCTAGGTGGGGTCCCCACTGTCCAGATGGACGGTTGGGACAAAATACATATATTATGTGGGGTCCACGGTCCAAATGGGACCCACAGAACTTGTAGACGTATGCAGCAGCTGCTGTCACAGGTGAGGACCACAAATGGACAGTCTGGATCGAACATAAACATCAGGTGGGTCCACACGTGTGGCCCACCTGATTAAAATAAAACTAATATTTATTTATTTATTAATTATTTTATTTTATTATTATTTTACAAATGGTCCAGCAGCAGCTACTGCTGGACGTTCAAACCGAATGGATGGTGATGGATGAAATACTTACTTCATGGTGGGCCACACACACACCAACATCCATAAGAGAGAGAGAAACGGATGGAGGGGTCCCATCACTATGGGCCCCTCAATACAATGCATACATCATGATGGGTCCCACTATATGTGGGCCCTCAAATCATCAAAATCTTACAAATCAAATAATAAAATACACCTACCATTAGATCTCAGATTCTTCCTTTCATCGATGTGATTTAGAGCTCCAATGGATAGACTTCAACGGTTGAGATTGGACTTGAATGGTGGAGATGGGAGGTAGGAAGGTGGGCCGCACTAGTCTCTCCATGGAAGCTTGGACGATTGCTCTCATGAGAGTTGCTTAAAAAATGAGAGAGAAATGAGAGAGAGGGGTGATGTAAGGAGAGAAGGATGAGTGTGTAAGGAAGGTTGACTTTGGGGATGGGACAGAGAGGGGTGCCATACTTTATTAGTAAGAGAGGCATAAGTGTTGTACTTATTGTACTTGACTTGATTGATATGATTGATTTGATAGATTCTCTTGAAAATTACAACGGACGGTGTTTTTCTTGAACTAAACGTGGGCCCACATCTCTTAGCACGGGTATTGCTTCGGCGCGTGAGACGCGACGTTGGAACCACAGCGACGGCACGGTCGCACTGGTATAAGTCTCGGGTCGAGCCGACTCTGATATGCAGGATCGGCTTAGGATCACATGTAAACGTCAGATACAGGTCGAGGGTAATCGAAATTCGACTGGGAGGATCGCGAAGGCCTACGGAACGGTACGGTCTAGGATACAGGCCTTACACAGTTCATACAGCAGGTTGGTGAAGCTAGGATACTGCCCTTATATCACTAGTCATTATCCGGATCACGTGGCTTGTTGCAGCATGAGACAACTCCTCACTAGTGTCCCTTAATCCAAATTAAGGCATCAATAAGGTACGGGTCGTCACCCAATATGAAGTATAAACCATCGATTCAGAGGTGTGGGCTTGTCACTCAAAACTAAATAAATATAAAGGAAAGGGGCTCGTCACCCAATTCCACTCATGTTGTGTCGTTAGAACGGTATTGTAGTGTGGAACCATCGGTCGGGTAATTTGATGGGCGCTATTTGAACAACATTTTATCACCTCTATCAGTGCTCAATAGTCACAATGGGGAGGCTCATCACCCCAGCATAGGCCGACAACTTGAACATGGTGTCCCTTACCACCATGCTCGACTCATGAGTCTTTAGGGATCGTAATGCGCTAATGGTTATGAGTAGACTAAATCAATGGTAACGGTGGTATCTCAGATTCTATTGAACGTTATATAATTAGCAAGTACAAGAATGATCGAGCTTCCATTAGACTGATGCGATCGATTACGGAGGACCCCAAGCAAACTGACATTGGGTGCAAAGCATCCCACGTAGTTCCTGTAACGCCCGTGAAAAATCCATACTTGGGCTCGAGTACCAACTCGACCCGAAATCGCGTAGAATTAATTCCTATGGAAATTAAGTGTAAGTTAGCTAGCGCAACGCTAGAGTAGCTGGGAAATAGTCCCTGATCACTTTAAATACGTTCTATAAGACCCAAATCGAGTAGAACCAATGACTTTACAATACTCTATAACCTCGGATCAAACACTATGCAGGTTTGTTCTCTGGACCACTTTGAATCTTTGTATTGGATCTAAACCGCGCGTCGAAAGTCCGATTCCTCCTATCTTAGACCGTTAGAACCGCCTTTCTGGACTTGACAATCATTTTGAAAATCAAGTCAAACCGATAATCACAGGCTATTTCATTGAGCCTGGACCGAAGAGAGTGCGAATAGGGACAGAATTGGAATTTCAAATTCAATTCTGGCACACGACTTGACACGTCAGTATTAAGCATTCTGACCGTCAGAATTCAGCCAGATTATACCCTCGGATCAGGAAAAATTTCTATTTCATATCATGAGACTTTCAGCCCTGATCTACGTGCGGTGACCGCTGAACTGAAACTGGTCTGCCACGTGCGATCTGCAGACCCTGCCGGACTGAAAACTTAATACGTGCTAGATCTGGTACGCATGAGCTTAAGTCCGATCGCATTCGGCCAGGGGACCACCAGAAAGTATCTTTTGGACCGAAACAGCCCCTAATTGGATATGCACTAAGTGAACTTTGTACCGGAGCCTATTTTCGACAATTTTGGACTTATAAAAGGGGTTGAAAACCTCACTCTTCTCTCCCATCCGAAATTGAGAGAAACCCTAGATTTGGAGGGAGAAAAGGTGAGAGTTTGAGAGAGAGTGTAGAAGGGATTTTTCCCGTCTTCTTGCCGCTTGTTGCACGTGCTGTATCAACACTTCCTGATCACCAAGCCGGTGATTCTTCCGCATTTTCAGGTATAAAACAACCCTAGAAGTTGCTGATTTAAGGTTTACTAGGATTCGTAGCATGTTAGCTAACGTAACTCGTAAATCAGGTTCTCTTATTGCCGTAGACGAAGCGTACACGCTCCGTTCGAAATCACGCATCCATAAGAGATAAGGTGAGGATTTTAGACGCTTTGATTGACGGTTTCCAACGCTTTCAATGTCGTTTAATAGTAGATTATTGACGGCATCACCGTTTGACATGTACAATATGTTATCCGTTTCCTGTTTCGTAAATCAACGAAGAATATGAGATTTAGGGTATTTTAGTCATTTGTAGGAAGTACTGATTACATTCATATTTCGCTGATGTGAATGACATGGTTTGTTGTCGCATTAGCAAGTTAGGAATACGTGCATAATTAGTTTGGCGAAGAGATTCGCCAAATTGCGCACTTCGGGTCGACATACTATATGTAGACTTAAGTGTGTAGTGTATGTGTTTGTATAAATGCTTGTATTAGTATGTATTGAATTAAATGATGTTATGAACTAGTTTGAGACTGATTTCTCAATTAATATGCTGACGTAAATGATTTCCTACATGTTGACTATGTACATGATTCCATTATATGCATAAAATGTACGTGCTTGGAGATTTGCCTAAGTTGTATGTTATAACATGTGTTAACATGCTCACATGATTGTATTTCAATTCCAATACTCTTACATAAATTGCTGATGTGATTCCATAATTGTTTGGGACTATACTTAGTCCAGGCAGTAGGTAATCGAGTGAATTCGTGGTTGGCTGGTCTTGGCCGTGAACGACGCGTCGATGAACGTGAGTCGTGTTTGGAGTTGGCGGTAGTGGTTAGGCCACGCGAAGTGTTTTACGCACTTCATGTCGTTCGACTTGAGATGCGATCGCGCTAGTCGAGCCCGTCAAGTAACCCGATTGGCCGATGTATGTTCACCCTGTATGAGTCATATCTGCTTGAACCTAAGGTACTGAACTTACCATTGTAAACCCTGTTAACTATGGTACTTTGATCCACGAAGACTCATGAGCCGGGCATGGTGGTATGGGACACCGTGGTCGAGCTGTGGGCCTACGCTGGGGCCACAAACCTCCCCGTAGTAACCAGTGAACACCTAGTCTCGTGAGCAGATTATGGTGGTATGGGACACTATATTCTAGCTGTCGGCCTACACTGATCAGGCGACGAGTCCTTTGTAGTGACCGCGAGAGTATTCTGAGTCCACGGGAGGCGACGACCCTTCCGTTGCAGTAGAGTACGGTAGGCCTGTATTGATAAGGTGATGGGGGAGCGGTGCAATGAGTGCGAGCAACAGCCCTGGTAGCCGTTGCAGCGACCTACAAAATATACATCGTATGAGATTACTAGGAGTGACGACCCTAGATAGGATCTGTATTGGGATTGATACAAGGGAAGTACCTTAGTTTCCCAATCCTGCTGTTTGAATGGACTAATAACAACTCGAAAATCATATCACCATAACATTGCATGTGCCTGGAAGATGTGGAGCACTTTAGGGAGTATGGCATGCTGCGGTCGTAAGATGTTGTCGTATGAGGGAGATCGTCGGTGAGGGCATACATCACGTCATGTCATCTTGTATTAACAACAGTATTAGGATTGTCTGATTTACTGCTTTACTATTATCGCATGATTGATTTGTGAAAATGCTAATCTTTACTCTATGATTCCACTGAGTTGATCACTCACTCCCACATTACGGGATGGTGTTTGCAACACCCACCAGACCCTGTTGTAGATGCAGGTGATGCTGAGATTCAGGAGGCAGAGCTAGACTTCGACGAGGACCAGGATGAGTTCTCGTACATGCAGTATCATGATGGCTTTGCTTAGGCGACTTGGGTTGATGGGACTTCAGTGGGACTATTTTGAACATTTAATTTTGTTCATGTATATGTATATGAGACTCAGAGATGTATTCATACTTTAGAGACAGTTGAGATCTACTTTATTTTTCCTTACAGTGATATATATATTGTTTATTCTTTCGCTTGCTTTTATCACTGGATCTGGAGTATGAATTGCAGTTTTAGTATACTTTTACTGATGTGAATGTTTTAAATCAGACAACATTAAATCATAATCATTTTTGTTGCATAAGTGACGGTCTGGAACTCGGGAGTTGAGTTTATACACGACCCCCGATTTTCAGGGTGTTACAGTTCCAATTACTGTCAATTGTTTGTGTTCAACTTTGCTTAGCGGTATAAGACTGGAATAGCCTCCCTAAAGCAGGTTATCTGCATATTTAGATAATTTGTAGAGCTTGATCTATTGCAACAACACAATTGAATCATCCTAGTATTTCTAAGCATTCAACATCCAAAAATTTAATAATATTAAGAGTTTCATGTCATTTAAGAATTTCATCGATCATGTTATCAATCAAATAATAAATAAATATATTTAATTATTCTAAAATGCCAAGTAGAAGCTTGGGGGTAGATCTTCACCTTAGAGTCAAAATCCTTGACTCGGATGTGGCCCTAGCGTCGAGAATTTGGGAAAAACACTCCAAACCTAAATTAAATTATAAGACTATCGTTAATAACGTGGATTTAGTCGTAATTAAATATTAAACAATGAATTATGGCTTAACTAACTCAATTTGATTGATCCATCAACTCGGTTCGATGAATCAGGACTCAGAATCGGAGCACAATCAAAATCCTAATGGTGTCGAGCTCGATTATGACTCCCACAAGAGTATGGACCACTAACATCGATAATTGTAACTTAAAACCCTAACATACTTAACCCTAACATTAGGGTTTGTAAGAATCGATGAAAATAAAAGAGGGTTTCTAACCCTAATGGCTTAGAATGATAGAAATGAAAGAAATAGATGGAAAAATATGTAGGAAACCTCTTACCTAACAAGGGAGTGGAGAATCCAACTCAAAATCTTTGGATTTCATCCATAGAAAACATAATACTTGGAATAGAGATGAGGTTTTGCATGAATCCGGAAAGCATGGGGATTGAATGGTGTGATCCGACATTGGGCCCCACAATTTCTCTCATTTATCTCTTCTTCTCTTTCTCTCTCTCCTTACCTTTGACAAAATTCATATGAGAGAAGGGGTGTGCAAATGAGGTTCATTTATAGAGCCAAAATTGATAAAAATGGCCCCAATAGCACTTTATTCATTATACTAACCCTAGAGGGGGTTGTTTCTAACCAATGCGACCCATCGGGAGGTGTACCGGTTAATCTAAGCCATAGGATAGGTGTCCCACTAGGTGATGTATGTTTGGACATAACCATTTGATGATCAGACATACTGATCAACCAGAAAGGCCTAACCCAGATCAATGGTCATCGAGCATCAATCGGGTCTATGACTATATAGATTTGTGTAGGACATTAATCTAAGTTGTTGCCCTAAATTTGGTCATAATTTAATGGTCTAAAAGCCACAACATCGCAAAAGAGAAGAGAGCCCAATTCACTTAAATTTCAGGTTTCTACTTAAGGCATTCATATATCCCAGGCACTCAACCTTTGACCCAAGTTGAGCATTTATGGGCACTTTCTGCTTTACCCACGATGGACATCAAGCCCACTAAGACGAGCGTCTTTCTATAGTCTCAAATTTAGTGGCCCACTAATGAGCGGTCTAAAGCTTATTTAGATAATCAAGGCATTTTCAGAATGAAATGGGTTGTGAGCTTTTTCATGTATGATGATTGGGGTTTGGATTAGCTAAATTCATAGTGTGGCCTATTTACAATTAGCAAAAATGGTGATTCGACTCTAATCACCATAATCAAGAACGCTAATTCAATTATACTAGAAACTACCCGAATTTTTTAAATGTACTAAAAATATAAAATATTAATTTAATTATATAAGATGATTCCTGGTATGATTATAAGCAATTATTAGGAAGATATTGATATAAAAACTCTAAAATGAAGAAGAATTCACAGCTTATTGACAACGTGTAGTTGCAGATATTTTCAATTTCAATAGGTATATTTCATATAATAATTTTGGTACTTTTAGTCATTATATTATTTTTATTATTTTTCTAATAGTTTATCATTAAGTCTACTTTTTCTCTACCAATGTTCATTATATTTTGAGTTTTAGAAAAATTTTAAAAACTCTGGAAGTACCAGCTATCTGAAATTGAGAATTTTGGTATAGTTTACATAACTTCATAAAATTAACCTCCTTTAAGTTTTGTTTTTGTTTTTATTTTATTTTTTCATGAAACTAAACTCATCAATTTTCAATCTAGATTTTGAATCACCTCAATTGGATTTGTAAAAAAATAGATATGACTTTTTGAAGTCAGTACACTAAAACTGTGACAATCCGAACGTGCAAAATATTGCTGAACAGAGTTACTTGGTTCAATGGAGTCCCACTCGATGCAATCAAGCCCTATTGTCCAGATTTACTTGGTTGCTTGATGTTTACTTGGTACAACTAAGTAGTGCTACCCTAGTTGCCTTAGTTTACTTAGTGCAACCGAGTTCCACTCGGTTCAACCGAACGTCGCTGTCCATGTTCTTAAAAATTCTCAAAGTTCACTCGGTCGGGCGGTTTTGATGGATCCAAGGTCACTTGTTTTGGTCCCAAACATGTGTGAATACACATACGGATATATAATCAAGTCCAAAAATTAAATGTACTACCCAAGGACATCCAATTCCTAGCTGGCAAAAATTTAGGGTGTTAGATCCCTGTTGGGTGAACTCGTAATTTCTGGTTGTTTACTTGGATTATAATACTTTTATCTCATGAATAGTTTTTCTCTTTCTTAACTTTTATGCCCACTGATATGAATTATATGCATGCTATATTTCACTAAGTTAATACTCGGGTTTTTGTTGCTAGAGTTCCATACTCAAATTATGAAAATTAGGGTGTTATGGTTACCTACTCGAAGCCATTGAAGACCCCTCGAGCACTGCTTGATGGAATTGAGCACCACTTGAAAGACTTTTATTTTGAGCATATGGTTTCACAACAACTTCGCATTTCTTCTAGCCTTATTATGTTTAAAATAGGTTTCTAAGGCTAATGGATGATCAACAGGGTTTACGTATTAAGGTTAGGATCATCTATAAGTTCAAGGGTTGTTTTAGGTTAAGGTTAAGGTCACTGAGGCACCTCGTTTACCTATTCTTTGTTCCTCGATGAACACGTCCTTTTGTGTCTTCGGTCTTCAACTCTCAAGGGCTCAATTGACTACATGACATGCGGACTTACGTGATTGACAAACAAGGTGATCAAATCAATGCACTGATAGATTATATGCTAGGCAATTAATTTACAAAGCACACATAAATTTACTATCTCTATATACTAGTCGCTTAATTGGTGCATCTATTGTAGTTTATGTGATTGGACTCACTTTAGCTTAGAAGCCTTAATGTTAATTTACCTTATTTATTTTAATTGTTAAATTATTTTAATTAGGTAATGAACTTTAAAGTGGTCCCAATCACCATCCCTCTAGGACTTAGCCATAATTTTATAGCTTCTCTAAGCTTCCGCATGCGCCGTGGTAGGTGATCCACGTGCAATTTCAATTGGTATTAGAGCAAGTAGCTCTTGAAAGGTGTAACCTCCTAGAGTTAATCGAAAGAGGCTTTAGAATTTGTCTACCTAGGAGGGGAAAGCTAAGGTTACCAAAGGAAATAAACACAGTTAATTTGTTGGAATGGGTTAGCTTTTTGGGAATAATAGAGGAATTGAACTTAATAAGAATACTATTACCTTTACCCCTTTGGTAATCTAAAAAAGCTCGGTTGCTCTCCAGTGTGCCATGCTTGTGGAGATGTTGGGTACCTTAAATTTGAATGTTTGATCTCAAAAGTATCCTAATCCACCTTAGTCTCAAACAAAACTGGTATATGTCATGATTAATAAATCGACACACCAATGGAGAAGCATCTGTAGAGGATTGTCAGAAAAGAAGAGTTTTTCCAACTGTAACACTTGAGCTAAAACGGCATTGGATCCTAGGGCATCCACCGGCGGACCCGACTAGGGACCCTATCGGCCTAGCCGCAAAGGGGTCAAGACACAAAATCCCAAAAATTAACGGCAAATAAGGTCGAACAGGCACTTTCACAAGTCGTAAAGTGATGTTAACATAGACATAGCTAAAACTAGGTATGACTAAGACCCTGAGCAGATCTCGGGGATTTGTTTGACCCGAAAACATTCGGATAAGCCAATTAGGGGCTAGATCGAGCACCGTAGGTCTGTTAAGCTCGAAACTATAGAGAATCATTCGTCTTACTGGGCTTGATGCCCATTGCAGACGGTAAATCAGGATAGTGCCCGGAACTGTTCAACATGGGCCGGAGATCGGGTGCTTGTGATACGAGAATCCCCTATATTAGAATTGGAAATTTAAGTAAAAAGGGCCCCTCAACTCTTTCATGAAGTTGCAGCTCTCCGATCGTCGAACTATGACCAAACTCGAGATATGAGTTAGGAATATTTTCCTGCTCATTTTCATATAGCCGCAGCTTCGATCGATCATTGATGATAGTCTAACACAAATATGGTCTCCCCGATAGATCGAGGCATCTGATCAAAGCCCAATTGTGACAAACTATAGATCCTATGATGGAAAACTTTATTACGGATGAACTGGTGGGCCCTGTAAATCTAAAACTGACCACCCCTAGGATAAGTTTAATAGAAAAGGGAGCTCTAGAGCCATTTCATACATTTTTTACCCTTATATAAAGCCTCATTTAACACCCCCCTCACTCCCATATGAATTTTCATTGCCAAGGGAGAGAGTGAGGGAAGGAAGCTAGTGTAGAGGATCCACCCTGCTCCCTGTAGCCGACAACGTAACCACACCACGCCTTGTTTATGGAACTTTCTCCGGCAACGATTTGAGGTGAGAAACAAACCTTTTCATGAAGGTTTTCTCTTGGGAGCCAATTGCATGAGCCCTTATGAGCCCATCTTCTTGTTGCAAGATATTAGGGAGTTAATTCATGGGAACTTAACCTAGGAACGAGCCCCTAAACATGGCGCACCACTTTAAGGTGCGAACCACTACCTTTAAGTTACCGTTTATTGAACCCATGTTTTGATTAATGGTTTGCGATGTGAATAAATGATCGCATGCCAACCAGTGTACATTCTTTCGATTGATTATCCTCCATGAATTACTAGTTATGCACAGTGTAACTTAGACAAGTGATTAAATGCTAGTGTAGGTTCAATTTACTAAGATTATTGCTCATGCATTGTATCATCCTCCAGCATATGCATTTAATTCATTTTTATCTCTTACAAATTTCGATGATCTGAGTAGTATGTCTACATGTTCAATAAAATGTCTAAGTTAAGTATGACCTTCTTAATATAATGATATGCAACCCTTCTTATTGTTTATTTGCGATTGATCGACTAATTCGGTTGGTTGGCAACCCAAAATGCATGAGGGGACCTAAAATTGAGTTGGCTGCTTGGATAAATCCGACTAATCCAAGTCGAACATGGTCCATTGACAGTAGTTAGACTACGTGGGATGTATGTACCCAGTGCCAATTCTGCCAGAGTTCTCTCGGGTTAGCCGGATTAGCCCAGTAACCGGCCAACCATGTGTGTTCACCATGTATGATCGCCCTAGTCTGAATCCAAAGCACCCTATACCTTTGAAGCCCACTATTAACCATCAGTGATATGATCCATAAGACTTGGGAGCTGGGCATGGTAGTATGGGACACAACGCCTACGTTGAGGTGACTGGCCTCCCCGTAGTGACCGCGAGAAAATTCAATTCATGAACTTGCCTATCGTATGTTCTCACCAGGGAGTGATGAGCCCAGATGGATCAATGATCGCAGGTAGGGGGCCACCATAAAATCCCTATGTTAAGCGATCTGGATAGGGTCATTGATTTAATGGCGGTGCTTTGGCTTCCTCAACTTATTGGATGAATGGACTTAACTAAATACTAGGCTAACATGAACATTCACCGCATTTCATTAGCTTAAGTTGTGGCGACTTGGGTGTAGTGGTCGCATGTTAAGGGGTGTTGGCATTAACGGATGAGGTGTTGGAGACACTTATGAGGGAGTGTTGGAAAGTGAGGACATGCATCATTCCATAACAACATGCATATACACTAACAAGAATGCTTAGGAACTGGGTGTTAACATGCTTTACCATTGATCATGCTTGTGGAATTGATAATATGTGTAACTTGATGTTAATAGAACCAGTGAGTTGATCACTCACTCCCACTCTGGGACGGTATTTTAAAATGCTAACCAGACCCAATTCTAGATGCAGGTACCCTGGAGTCTGATACCCTGAAGGAGGCACATGTGGACTCAGATGAGGAGTTCTCTTATTTTCAGGCACTCGGAGGGCTGATGTAGGACGTTGTTGGGACACTAAAGTGATCTTAGGGTGGACACATTTCATTTTCTTGTATTTTAGACTATAAACTCAAACCTTGCCCAACTTTCACTATGTACTCTAAGCAATTGCGCATATTGTCTATTTTAGTTGAGATATTTTGGATCATTTACTTCAGAGTATATTACATTAATTGGTTTGATTTCATGCCCACCGTCATACTTGAATAAATGTACTAACTCTTGCATTCTCATAAAAGCATAAGTGACACCCAGGACCTCGGGAGTCGAGCACGGCTCGACCCTCAAAGTTTGGGGTGTTACACTAACCCTTCCTAAAAAGACTGATCATATAAGGGGGTTGTTGAAATTGATTACCTGACTTATTGAAAAAGTGAAGAAAATGTTAATCAAGGGCTATGATTATCAGGGTAGGACTCACATAGTTAAATCACCTACCAAACATATATCTCTGAGTAGGAATTTACCCAAGGGAGATGTGTAACACTCCGGTTTTTGAAACCCGAGTATATGACTCGTTCTCTAAAAACCTGAGTGTTAGCCTATAAAATTCAGTGTAAATTTGAACCACTTATCATTAATTAGAGTTAACAGCAATGAAGCTAGAGTAAACCATGCATTGAATAAAAACATTCTGATCAACACAAAATCCTAAATGTAGCACTCATACAGGACTTATACAATCCCAAATAACAAAGTTCATATAAGCAAAAACATGAATCTATTAACTAGTGGTGGAGCTTAATATGGGCCGCAAGGACCCCGCCTAGCTCCCTAGCTACCCGATTTACTCCCTCAACCCATTGAACAACATTGGCTCGCCCTATACCTGCATCAACTGTTAGGATTTGATAGCGTCAATGCCTATCGTAGTGAGGAGCACCCTCTAAGATTACACACTCATCATTCATAACCCAATATAGATTGCAAGTCATGGAATTAAATATATTAAAAAGGGCATTTCATAATCATACTTATATACTAAAAAATTAACCGATCCATAGAATATCATCATAAGTAAAATGTAATGGCAATCACAATATAAGGGAATATGTTCAGATAGTCAAATAATCAATCATGGGTCTTTCTATTGCACCCGAAAGTGCATTGTACGTGAATGACACAAGATGGTTAGAAAATTGATAAATGAACTTCAGCTCCACCCAGAAATCATGGTACAAGTGAGATCCATAAGGTGAATAGAGAATCAACCTTTAAACCTCTACTTCACTCGAAAATCGTAACGTATGTGAACAGCGCAAGGTGGCTAGAAAATCGATAAACAAACTTCAGCTCCACCCAAAAATCATATACAACTGAACACCGTAAGATGAAGGGAGAATCAACATAGGAACTCCAACATCATTCGAAAATCATATCAACTCTGCAAGATGGCTAGAAAATTGATAAGCGAACTTCAGCTCCACCCGAAAATCATAACAAACTTCGCATAATGACCCAAAAACCAACAGGATATGCAAGTATAACCAACAAGCCACAGAATGTCGTCAATGTTCCATCAAAGCCATGAAGGGCAATTAAATGATCCAAGCCACGTAGGCAAGCATGTGGTCCAAGTCATGTAAGGCAAATGCATGATCCAAGTCGAGTAAGTCAATTACAGACCATAAGATAGTAAGACCGCGATAAGTTCCATCCAATCCATCAAATGATTGCAATGTCAATCATACAATTAATTAACATGTATGTAATTAAAGGTATTATATTATCATCAATCATTTATGCATGTTGTAATTAAAGAGAGATGCCTATCATCTAACACATGAATTAATTTCACAACAAATTAGCATATTCAATAGCAAGGTAAGTAACTTGATTAGAGGAATCATGTCATCATCTATATCCAGAGTGATGAAATTAAGTGGGAAGCTCAAAGGGTGAGTCCTTACCTTAGAGTGTAGATTTATTTCTTGCTTGGTTGGAGATCATTAAAAGACTTAAAACACTCGATGAACCTAAAATATCACATGTTAATGGTTAGGGTGGAATAGATTCGAATGCTCCTAAATGATTAAGGTTCCCAATGTGTATCCAGGTTAGATTCAGATTCGCACAACTAGACAAACTAAAGCATAATTTAAATCTAAGAAAATGTATAACCTCAAATCCTAAATTAGCCACTAATTAGTTATAATAAATCATTGTAGATAGAGTAGGGTTTATTTACCAAAAATCTAAGTCAACTTAGATGTAGCCCAACTCAAAATGATCTATCCTTCTCCACAAAGATGATCTGTACCAATATCATTCACATACTTACAACTATGACTGACTGAATATTTAATTGCACCAAACTAGGATTAGTCATTATAAGAAGATAAGTTGACTCACCTCAATCTAGATCAACCCACTTAGGTTGGGCGAGCTTCAATCGAGTAGACTCATCGGGCCCACTCTCTCTCTTTTCTTCTCTTTTCCTTCTTCCTTTCTTCCTTCGTTCTTTCATTTATATGCTGGGATGTCCAGCAAGGGCTTGGACCAAACCTAAACCAGCTTGACCCAGTCGAACTTGGTTTTAGCCGAGTTGACTCGGCAACTACAGAAAAAAACCCCAAACTCTCTCCTTCTCTCCCTTCTCTTCTCTCTATCTGCCTCTCTTTTCTTCTCCCCTGCCGGAATGTCCAGAAATAGATCTGGACAACCCAAATCTGAACCAGGCCCAAGCCCAACTCAGATTCAAACTTGGTAGAGAATTAGGGTGCTACTTGTACCCACACTCTCTCTCTGCCCTTTCTTCTCCTGCTTCTTTCTCTGCTTCTCTTTTTTTTCTCTCTCTTTTTTTCCCTTTTTTTCCTGGATGTGTTCAATAGGGCCTGGACGAGGCTAGGCAGGGACCGAAACTACCAGCACTCGAACTGGCTCGATCGAGTCAGCAGGTGCAGTAGCAACGTCTCGAACAAGATCTCCCTCACTTCTTTCTTTCGTGCTGTCTCTTTCTCTCCACTTTCTTTTTCTTCTTTCTAGCCCCATTTCAACCACAATATTGTAATCACTCAGCTTGATTAAGCCAATCCAACTCAGTGTGGCAATGGAAAAATGGTGGAGGAGAGGGTGGCTGTTACTGGCGTGGTCCAGGTTGTCGTTGCTCCTCATAATCCCGTCCTTTGGGCTATTTTTTAAGGGTTGTAAGAAGCTTAGGTGATAAGTGGAAGGAGATTCAGACTCCATTTGATAGGTGGGTTGGAGCTTGGAAGAAACGGGTGAGTTTTCATTTGAAAGGTCATGAGCAACGGGTAAAACTGACTTTTGCTCGATCCTTTCCTATTTTAAGCATTCCTAGAACTCTCTCAGATCCGTTAGATCGAGGTTCAACGGCCCAGATTCATTCTGTGGTAGGGAGAAGTTGTTGGCGCAATAAAACCAACGTTGGTTTTCCACTGACAACCCTAATCCGCGTGAATGGCAGTGGGTGGCTGAGATGAGACTAAACATAGGGCTAGGATTCAAGGATTTCTCCTCACACAGATCGTCAGTGTGGAAGGAGAAACACGACTTTCCATTTTTGGAAAGGAAAGAAACACAAACAGCCCATTGTCGCTAGCATTTGTGCTCGTACGTGTGCGATCCAATAGGTGGATCGACCATGGTTCTGATCGTCTTTGGGTCCTCTACAAGATGGACGGTTCCGATCGAACCTTTGGATCTTGATTGTGGGCCACCGACGGACACATTGTGACAGCTATTTCAAATAGTGTGGGAGGGAAGTCTGGAGAGCAATATCCATTTTGGGAGATATTGGGTCAAATCCGATTTGACTAGGTTTCCAGTCTAGTGCACGGTGGGTGTGCACGCACATGGTGTACTCATCACGCAAACGTGGGATCCACATGAATATGTGATCCAAACTGCACCGTTTATCTTATTTTTCCAGCCTAAAATAGGGTCCAGTCCAAAGAATGAGGTAGATCCATGGCTTAGGTGGGCCATATCATCTAAAATGTGACCCTTAAGTGCCAACCACCGATGATTTACGATGATCTAAGGTCCACTCCCGTGATCAGAATCATTCAGCTAACCAGTGAGCCAATCCGGTCCACTACCCATTTATATTGGTATCATCTTACATGCAAATATATATATATATATATATATATATATTGTATTAGTTTATATTTAAGTATAATTACTAACATATTACATATTTTATATTAATAATCATTTATCAATTAATAAGGTATTTAATTGGTAATATTATAGATAAATATCATTAATAATATTCCAAGTGTACTATAGGTAATTAATATAATATTCTTATATATTCATTGTAATAAATTTTAGTAAATAATATGTTAGATTACATAATAAATATATATTTACATATTTGTTTAGTATAATACATTAATAGTTATAGATAAGTATTTATTTATAATCATTAATATTTATAACGTATTTTCGTGATTATATATGCACATATAGTGGAGTAAAATTAATATTAAGTGATATATATTTTATACATAGTATAATACATTAATATATAGTTAAAATTTTAAATTTTAAGTGTTAATTAATAAACATCGATTATATAATAATGTGTTGGTATACAATTTATTCTATATATAGTTTAAATAATATACATAATTTGAATAATTTAAGTAACATATGTATTATTACAAATAATTATAAAAATTTTTGCATCATAATATATATACATATATACAATTATATCACATTTAAAATGAATTATTTGCTCATCTTGGTCTCCCGAGTACTGAACAGTACAGGGTGTTACAATCTACCCCCCTTAAAGAGAATTTTACCCCCGAAATTCAATATTTCTACCTTAAATGGGAGAAACAATGTCTCTATGCATTTACTAGTTTTCTATTACTTGTATTTATATGTGCAAGTGTTCACGATCAACTGTTAAAACTAGAGTTGTTACAATCTACCCCCCTCAAAGAAGAATCTCGCCCACAAGATTCGATCATCATCATCCCTATTTGCTTTAGTATCTATTACCATCAAGGGTTTGCTCAAATGTCGTAAAGAAGAGTTTTATTATGATTATCCTATTTATATTTGTAAGATTGAAACTCATGATGAGAATTCTATGTCATCTTAAAGGAAGAGAGTTTATGTTTTTAGTGTTCGAGTAGATACGAATGGATAGTTATAGTTGATTTGAAACTGATACACCAAACTTCTGACTGGCCGGGCAGTGAGTTTACTAGTATTCTTTCTTAATCCCTGTGAGCATCGATCTTCTGCTTGATCAAGCCATTGAGATCATTGTAATCATTAGGATCTAGAATTCACGTCAAACCGCGTATACATTGCTTAAACATAGTTCCTTCGATTCATGTTCCCGACCATTCTTATTCATTTGAGATATGTTATTTAATTTCCTATTTTCGTAAGGAATAGGCCCAAATGGTTCCTTATGCTTTAACATTGTATTTTAACTACTTGGGGTGCTATTCTCAAAAATTTAAAATCCTTACAAACTACCTTATAACTACTAAGGAAGATTTATAAAGGTCGTACCTTGGTAGCTGAAGTCGTTATATTGGAGGGAAGATTTCCTGTAAGTGCTATAGTTTATAGCCCCTTGTTATTGTTAAATTTTTGGTGACAAAGACACTATTTTGAAGCTTGTATATGTTATTCAAGAAGCTTTCAAGATCTCAGAAGTGTTAAGTCCAAGAAGCTTTCAAGATCTCAGAAGTGTTCAAGTTCAAGAAGCTTTTAAGATCTCAGAAGTGTTCAAGTTCAAGAAGCTTTCAAGATCTCAGAAGTGTTCAAGTTCAAGTTCAAAGATCTCAGGCTTTGTTATATTCAAAGGTCACTTCTCTTCAAGTTTCAATGTCCTTGCTTCACTATTGAGGTAAGACTGACCTTAGGTTGACCTTTTGGAGTAGGATATTTTGGATACATAATCCATATATGTTTTATAAGTAAATTTGGTCTGTACTAAGACTATTCCTAGACCTTGTTCGACTAGTCCTAGCATTGGTTCGACCAGTCCAAGAAATTCCACGACCAGTCTTAAGTTGTTGAGGATTTTCAGAATTTTTTGGTTACTCTATGACTAGTCCTGGTGACTGTTCAACCAGTCGTAGGAACAGTGTCGACTGGTTCTTCGACCAGTCGTAGACCTTCGACTCAAAGTCTAGTAATGAAATTCATACGTCTACGACCAGTCGTATGGAACCTACGACTAGTCGTAGGGTACCCACGACCGGTCGTAAAATCGTCTTATCTTATCCTGCTCAAAATTTTAAATTTCTATTGGTTCTAAGACTAGTCGTAGGGGTCTTAAGAGAAGTCGAAGACGTGATTTGCTCGTCTATAAATTGAACACGAATTTCAGAGGTTTGATAAGTAATTCAAGTATATTCAAAGCTCCACTCTGAGATAGGTTAGTGTTGATTTTAAGCTACATTACGCATAATTTCTATTCTCTTTTGTTAGCTTTCATTATTTGATTTTGTTCCTAAATTCCAATCTAATTTGAAAAGAGGAATTGCTGTATTCCTTCTTGAAATTAAAAGCAAATAGAGCTACGCTCAATTTGATTTAATTTAAAATTAATTAGAACTAGAACCATTGTAATGTGAGTTTGGACATTGAACTTGGACATTCAATCATCTACTCTAACTTGGTTCTTCTAGGCTGCTACAACGAAGGAGATATTCAGGTATTTTACATTTAATTATAAATTCCTTTTTATTTTTGGTTTTGTTTGGGATTTGCCAGAAAAATCTCGTTGTATTGGTTATTTGAGGAGAACGAGGAAAACTCAGAAGTGGTTTTTTTTTAATTGTGTAAGCCCACATAGAAAGACACAATTGTAAGGTTTTGGGTGAACCTGTAAAAACCTAACTTGATAGTAAACGCTAATATCCCCTGTGTGAGGATATTAAGAGTGGAATAGCATTTTGTGTGACTGTTTTAAACAGTTGGTGAATACACAGGTGAACCACTAGAATCCCTTGTGTCTTGTGGTTGAATGGTTTATATTTCGTATCTTTTATTATTCATTTGTGGGAAGTATTTGTGGATGTGAATGCTGTAATCGTTTATTTTAAGCATTGTGGGAATGTTGTAATAATTTAGCAATTATTTCTTACCATTCCTTTTTCAGCATTCTTAATTGTTCTAGTAAGGTTGCCCTGCCATTTCTATGGTGCATGGTTGTCCTTAGAACAATATATAATTGATTGCAGTTTATTCTTCAATACAGTTTGCATTTAATTTTTTTCCTCTTCGATTTGAGATTTGATACAAAGACCTTTCTAGAAATAAGGTTGTCCTACCATAAACTCTGGTTTTTGGTGTAAGGTTGTCCTTAGAATAACATTTGTATCAACCTCTCAAGATCTGAATTTTGAGGTTTCTTTACATCCTTACATTCATGCATTGGGATTGGTTTGCTTTAATTGTTGGCTATCGTATTTTTTTAATTTCCACTATTACAAATTTTATTTTGCATTGTCCTATTCACCCCCCCTCTAGGACATATAGCTAGGCCTTTTCATTCTGTCATCTCATCGTTTCTTACAACACTGCTTTAAGAAGTAACCTGGCCTTCCACAATAGTTGCAAAGCTTATCTTGACCTAAAGAATGAGTTGGGTGATACATTAATTCCGTCCTCTTCTCAGTCATAGGAGATGCAAATTGTCATGCCCCAAACTCAGAAGCCGGACTCACAAAATTCTCGATTGCTGAATCTGGCGTTGACAGTCTCTGTAATATCTCATTCTCAGCTCTTGACACCCATACGTCAGATTTCGATCCTGGGATCCTACAAGGAGGAATTTTCAATGTGAATTTTTTTTGAACAATTAATCTGTTTAGGCGGTTACACATTTTGTACATGGTATCAACGCATATCGAAGAGACGAACTTGTTCGACATGTCATACATGATATGGTGCACCAGCTCAATAGTAATGAAGGAAACAATAGTAAACACCAATAGCTCTTGTATGCATCCTGAAAAGTGTAAGTCATACGTATGAGCAAACCACAGCTCGTGAGTCTACTACGTGCCGGGAGTAAAACATGTCTTACCAGGGCGCTCTTATAAAGACATCTAAAACAACCATAGCCACGTTATTAACCAATCATATTATCATAGGTGAGTAGGTTATCAATCAAGCATGTCATATAACCATAGAGGTTATCATGAACATGACATCAATAACAGGCATGTCACTCGACAAGCAACCATGAATAATTAAAATAGCCAATCATCATGAATAAGATAATCAAATTTCATTTTTTACTATATGACATATGATGGAAAGGCAATGATAAAGCTGACGTGTAATCGTTCGAGTACAAAGACATAATAAACCAAATGTCATATGCTGAGGATGCAATGTAATATGCAAATCCTGACGAATCCAAGAATATGTGGGACAAGGTCCTGCCTACACTGTGTGCATAGTAGTCTACTAACCACTGGTAGCTCACCCAGGCCCACTAGGCCCGCCCCACATTAGCATCCGCCTACGTGTGCTTGCCCACATGTGACCACAGTGACGGGGCATCACAATATGTCATATGTAGAGGATTTAATGCAGTATACAATGCAAAAGAAATGACAAGGCTGAAGTGTGTAGTCAGGATGATAGTACATGGTATCGCAAGCTGTGGGGTTCATCACAAGGGACTTCTATCCAAATCAGTCTAATACCTAAATTTGGATAGCTAGACTCAATGTGGTAACTCTTAATCTCAGGTTGGTCGCGCACCCCAACAGAAATCTTGGCCATTGCAAAGGTATACATAATGATTTGGTTGCGCACCACCAGCCTGAGTGGATAGTGAATGAATGAATGAATGAGTCAAATGATGAGTACGCAACTCCTACTCAGTAAGTCCACATATCAGTACAGTTCCTCACAGACAATCACCGAGGTCTAGTACACTCCAAATGGCAATGCCCCTCCCCTTGGCGCGCAGTCCAAGTGAGCGTAAGAGACCTCACTATTTGCTTGACCAATAGTCTGCCAATACCTATCTTGCACGTCGATAACGAACCCATTTACTAGCTAGTCAGACTCAGCCTAGCATTGCCCCCTACCCTCGCGCGGGTAAGGCCACATCCCCTTCCAACCAACTACGATACAGTCCGAGATGCGACCTAATGGAATTCGACACTTGTGCGCTCATACATCCACTCGGTCTCGACGTTGCAGCATTCTCTTGGTACCATAAGGGTTTAGGAACTTTTATCCAGGGATATCTATGGCGCCCCATGTAAAATAAAATTTTTTTGGTGTCCAAGCCTGCCATCCACAGTATGCTTGTGGAGGCCTTGGCCCTGATGTGGCTAGGTCGAACAGAAATCATATCACACAAATGTAAGATGCATGAGTCATACAATCCAGTCATGCATTAGTCCTGCATGTACCGCACGCTCATTTGGGGCAACTCCGTCTCTCAGGGAGTCTCAAAAATAACTAGCCCAATGGCATATGTTATGGCAGTCACTCCTCATAACAAGTATGCAAATGATGCGTATGGGCATGAATCATGGTGTATGTCATGCATGATTATTAATCATAATAATGATTGGCCTCACACAATCACAATGGGCCTCACACATCGCAATGGGCCTCATCCAGTCACAATGGGCCTCATAGAATCACAACGGGCCTCACACAATGGGCCTCATCCAGTCACAATGGGCCTCATAGAATCACAATGGGCCTCACATAATGGGCCTCGTACAATCACAATGGGCCTCATACCATTACAACGGGTCTTCTACAATCACAATGGGCCTCATATAATCACAACGGGCCTCATATAATCACAATGGGCCTCATATAATCACAATAGGCCTTCTACAATCATAATGGGCCTCATATATCACAATGGGCCTCATACAATCACAATGGGCTTATATATCACAACGGTCCTACATATCACAATGAGCCTACTTATCATAATGGTCCTACATATCACAATGGGCCTATATATCACAACGGGCCTATATATCATGACCACAAATGGGTTCTAAGGTTTGAGTAGTACTATAGGGTATGGTGAAAAATATTATTCTCAATGAGGGCCCAATAAGGGGAAAATAGAAATGGGCTTAACAATGGGCTCTAGAGAGTTTGCAACATGAACATTTAGCCATCATTGATCCTAAAGTGTGGCCTGCTTTAGATTCTAACTTACAATGGGGAATGGGCTTAGCAATGGGCCCTAGGGAGTTTACAATGTGGACATTTAACTACCATTGTTTCCTAAAATGTGGCCCGCTATAGAGACTATCTTGCGATGGGGCCCATGACCCTTAAACTAGCTAGAAAAATGGATGAGCATCATAAACATTATCATATACACCATGGTGGGAACAACATCATTATTGGGCCTTGCACAAGAGTCTCATAGATCACAATGGGCCTCACATACATCACAATCGGTCTCATCACATGGGCCTCATCAAATCATAATGGGCCTCATCCCATAGGCCTCATATACATCACAATGGGCCTCATCACATAGGCCTTATATACATCACAATGGGCCTCATCCCATTGGCCTCATATACATTACAATGGGTCTCATCACAGGGGACTTATATACATCATAGTGGGCCTCACCACATAGGCCTTATACACATCACAATGGGCCTCATAAAAGGGCCTCACATACATCACATTGGGCCTCATTACATGGGCCTTATACACATCACAGTGGGCCTCATACAATGGCCTCATATACATCTCATTGGGCCTCATCACATGGAAGGTAAGGCCCATACAAGATAGCCTATACTAGATGGCCCACTTAAGGTTTTGAGCCCAACAACACATGAGAGTTATTTTTTAGAGTTTAGATACTGCATGAAATGCTTTGGGAAGGTGGTGGACCCCACTGATGTGGCCCCACATAAATTTTACATCAAACAGATTTTTGTGAAATGTTGGTTCTGGGCCAGTTTAGAGTCAGATTCATGATCATGTGAAGCCTACATATGGTGAAAGAGAATAACCACCTGGTAGCTCTATGTATGGGCTTTACAAATTATAAGGCAGGCCTCATTGGTTGGGGGAGTATAATTTACGGTGATGGCCCAAACATAGGTACTTGGAGAAACTGTGCAGAAATATAGTGCAGAATTAGTTTTGGTCCAATGTTAAGTATTGAAAGTGCCCTAGTTTGTCAATTAGCATGATCGTTGAGTGAGCTAGACAGAGGAGCCCCATAGGAAGATTGATCAAGCGTCTGCCTTAACTAGGATGTGTGCCCGAACTCGCCACAGGTAAATCTTAGCCTCACATCCCATGTCCCAAAACACCAGGTAATTAAAACCCTTAAAATTGATTAAAATATCATAGGGTTTTTAGGTTAGAAAACTTTTTCAAAACTTCAGAAAAATCTCTAAGTTTTTTACCTCTGTCGATTTATCGATAGACTGATCGAAGTAATCAAACGGTACTATTGATACGATATTATCGAAATAAGGACATAAGATGTCTAGCAATGTTTCTTCTTTGATCGAGGGTCACTCGATAAAATCGATATTCAAATATTGATCATATCGAGGCTGGGTCGATTGTATCGAGAATGGACATAAATTTTCCAACAAGCTCACTTGAAAAATCTTTAGATTTATCGATGCATCGACACCACCATCGATATCATCAACATTTAAATTCTGATGATATCAAGTGTGCCTCAATCATATTTAAGACCTGGAATATTTCAAAGGCAAGTGGCTCAAATGTCGAGGAATCAAACCTCATGTTGATGAAATCGGAGTTCGAAATCTAATGACATCGATGCATGTTCGATTTCCTCGACCAGCTGGCAAAATGTTTCAAAAGCGTTTGACATTTGAGTTCGTGTCATCGAGCGGTCAGTCAATGCAATTAAGAGTATACGCTTGTGATATTGACCTTGCTGATGATATCGAACTCTGTCATAAATGTGACCATTTTATATCCGTTGGAATCTTTTGCCTATTCAATGAGAGCTTGCCCTTGGTTGCTGGTAGAGAAAGAAGAGAGTTCTTTTGAGTGTTTAACCTTGGATCATATACTTAAAGCCTTTTCTCTCATGGAAGTTCATCCTCCAATCCACCCTCTTCATTGACATTCAATAGAGTGGATTGGGGAATGAACTTTCGCATTCAAGGATCCTCCAGCTACCACCTTAATGGTAAATCATTAAGCTGAGATGCCTTGAATGTATAGATGATTGGAATCGCTCTATCCTCCTCATAGGAAAACATTTAATAGAGTATGATTCCATCATAACCTTGACCCAACCCGTCGCCATGTATTGGTACATCTTTTGAGTTTCAGATCAAGGAAGCAGAAGATTCTTCGTCAACATAGGAGGAGATCTTTGACAACGCGCTGAATGGGGCTCATCTACTTATCTGTAAGTTATTAGAGTCCAGAGACCCTTGCGATTATTCTTTCTGTAGGATTGGGTCTAAGGTGTTTCTCACCCCTTGCAAGTCCTCGTAGGAGGCCTTCAGCGAGAGTGTACATGGTGGGTGCTTTGTGTTGACCCTTTCTCTGTGGAGAATATAAACATTTAGGTCCTTGTAGTAGGTCCTTGACCAGGGTAGTCTAAAAGTTAGGTGCTTTATGTTGACCCTTACTCTATGGAGAGCATAAACTTGTGAGGTTACTTGAGTGGATCTTTGGCCTGTGTGCCTAAAATCGGGTGCTATGTGTTGACCCCTGCTCGTGGGAACATAAACTGTGTCATGTGGATACGCTGTGTCAGCCTAGGTGTAGGTTTTACTGGTTAGAGGTGAACCTGATTTAAAACCTCCGGTTTGAGGTGAACCTGTTGTCAAACATCCTTTAGTGAAATCCGGTACTCTCAAAGGTTGGGTGCATCTGCCGGGAGTAGAGTAGACAAGTAGTCGAACCACTATAAAAATGATCGTGTTTGTGATTGCCACCGTCTTTGATTACTTATGTGATTTCCTTAAATACTTTCATAATTGAATATCTGAGATCACATCCCACACACAGTCACATTTCTCATAAACTATGATTTGTATCTTATCTATCTTTCAATTAGTTTTTATGATTGGATCCTCTATTTGGCTTGGAAACCATTTGAGTTACTCTGAAGAAATTCTGATGCATGCATATTTATTTAGAATTAAGGTGATAGGATTTTATGTAACCATAAAACATTAAAAATTCCTATTCACCCCCTTTAGGACATATTTGCATATTCCTACTTCAACTAAAGCGGTCTTTATCGCAATTTCAAGTATATCCCATGATCATAAGGGACAACATTGAAGTGTGCCATCAGGTGCCCTTGGTTGTACTATATATGCAATTAAAAAATTATTAGTTGGGACCAACTGGTTGTGCACACGTAATATTTGGTATAAGGCCAAACATAGGCACTTTGATTTTCTGGACACAATTTTTTTGCACAATCATGCTTGACCACATTTTAAGATCCACTCCCTGATCATGTGGGGTCTGATTTGGCCTACTTAAAATATTATTTATCTATTCATTAGTGTAGGTTAGAGGTTCCAATGGTGGCCTACTCAAACCTCCAGTGTGTGGTCCACTACAGAGGCTTAAAGTTGGTACAAAACATAAATAATCAAACAGTTTTCATAAATGGGGTCTGTCACAACTTAGGGCCCAATTTACAAACACATAGGGATCATTCCTGACAAAACGGTGGGACATCCTATCTCACTTATAAAAGGATTAAACATCCTACAAAGTGGGACCCTTAACTACAGAGTGTGGGGCTTACTACAAGGTGTCAAAGAGGCCTACATGCAATACAGTTAAGTACTTGTAAAATTTTCAACAAATAGAAAGTGGATAGGGAATGAAATAGATCCAATGGCAAGTGGGGCCCACATACTGGCAAACTATAGATAAGAGACACACAAAAATATACATGGGTTCCCAGATTGGATGAACTAATAAAATGTATAAATCACAAGTGATCCCACACCCAAGTGGGTAAATGAGAGGATAATTGTTATGTATAACATAGATCCAACAAATTCATCAAGTAACACATGAAATATATATTGATGAAATCTCTATAATCAGATTCTTTGTTGGAAGATCCGATCCAATGGATGGTTTGGGAACAAGTCATTCAGGCCATTTATAGGTTTCCAACCATACAGAGCCTTGGATCCATTTGGACCACACATAGAAATTCAAGATTTGTCCTTACAAAAGTATCTATCGGTCCAAAATTTTTTAAATTTATCATGAAAGAATCTGATTATAGGGACCATACATATGATTCTTAACTATCGTAAGTAAGTTAAGAGAAAATATCAGATACATCTGACCGTTGGAATCACAGATATGACCCAAACAAAAATGGTCATAATAAGCTCCCAAATACATCTTTCGTATAAGGATAAGATCTCAGCCGTCCAAACTCCGATTGAGGCTTATTATATACCGTTGGAAAGTTGGTTCAATTTTCTATGAATCCAATTGAACATATATGTTTAATAAATTCATTAAAAGAGTAAAAAATGGGTTCATTTAGGAAAATCAGAATCCTACATGTGCTACTCTACAGCAGCCAAGAAAACTTGATGTTTCGGATGATTGGACTGTTGGATGACTACGAAATTCGGTTCGGAGTTAGTTCATATTGTAATTCATAATATCACGTTTCAACTCCGATCTTATCATGGTTGATTTTATATGATTTTTAGAACTTACTGTCTAGAAATAAAAACAAGATTACAAATGAAGGGTGTAAATATGATGTTCATCATGGTGGACCATATTGACATGGGCCACTTTACTGACCACCATAGATATAAATACATGCACATAAGAAATCCACACCATTAGGGCCCACACATATTAAGAAAATAAAAATGAAAAGCAAGAGGAGGATGAGGAAGATGGAAGGAGGGGTGTAGACTCACTTCAATAGATGGATGGTTGGATGATGATGTGTGGTCCACTCCCTCTTGATCAATGGTGGGCCTCACCTTGGCCCCACTCTCTCTCACTCTCTCTTAAAATTTCAGAAATTTTCTATGTATAAGAAAAGCATAAGTACAAGAGAGCTCCTACTCTTATATAGGGAATTTGGGGTTAAGGTGGCAAGTTCATGGGATCTCATTGGTGCTAAAAGTGAGGTGGAATGTGATGTATGGTATGGGTAGTGGATGGATGAGGTGGATGGTGCTAGGCATGCATTGGCTAAGGGGAAAGAAATCTTGACATGCATTGGCTAATGAATGGATAAGGGTTATAAGTGATGCATGGTGGATGATAAAGTGGAGTGTTGCAATTAGTTGTTTGAAGTGATGTGGCACAAATCAAGACATGCATTGGATGCATGTGTAGGATGAGGTGGACATGAGCCATGATTAGTTTTTAAGGCATTGGAAGATAGCTAATGTTGAGTTTTGGGATAGAATCCAATAGTCTTATAGTGCTTGTCTTATATGTGTTAGGTTCTTATTTTGTTGTGTAGCAATTGTCCTATTTGTTGGTAACTTCCATGTTCTAAAAGTGGGCTATAGGCCCACATGGGCTCAAGTCCAATGGGCCTAGCAAAATAAAGGTTGCTTGTGTTAATGGATACATAATTTGGGTCGTACATTCGATGGGTCATATCTCATTAACGGAGCATCGGATTAACACACGGTTTTACCATTGCGACCGCAACGACGACATAGTCCACATGATAGAGTTCTTAAGGTCATCCGGAATAAATCACTTTGGTAAGTTTTCTAGGTGCACTAGGGTGTAATGTAATGGTCTATTAACGGTGTGATTTGGGACACATGTGCATGTAACACCCTGAAAATCGGGGTCGAGTATAACTCAACTCCCGAGTTCTAAAACGTCACTTATGCAACAAATATGATTATGATTTAGATGTTGTCTGAGTTAGTGCATTAACATGAGTGAGATTATACCAAAACAACAATTCATACTCCAGATCCAGTAATAAAATGCAAGCGGAAGACTGGAAGATATATATATAACTATCTGTAAAATAAAATAACTCGATCTTTCTCCAGAGTATGAATACATCTCTGAGTCACATATACATATACCAAACCAGAATCAAAATTCATATGATAGTCCAACTAGCAAAATCCCACTGATCCAGGCCACCTATGTGAAGCCGTTGGAAAACTACATGTACGAGAACTCATCCTGGTCCTCGTAGTAGTCCGGCTCCAGCTCCTAAATCGCCTCACAACCTGCATCTAAGACAGAGTCTGGTAGGTGTTGCAAGCACCGTCCCGTAACGTGGGAGTGAGTGATTAACTCAGTGGAATCATAGAGCAAAGATTAGAATGTTATCAAATCAATCACGTGATAATAGTAAAGCAAACAATCAAACATTCCTACATACTGTTATTAATGCAAGGATGAAATGACATGATGCGTGCCCTCACCGACATACTCCCTCATACGACACCATCTTACGTTTACGGCATGCTTTCTTCCCTAAGTTCTCCACATCTTCCAGGCACATGCAGTGCGATATGGATATGATTACCGAGTTGTTATTAGTCCTTTTGTACAACAATATTGGGAAACTAAGGTACTTCCCTTATATCATTCCCAACACTGATCCTGTCTAGGGTCGTCACTCCTAGTAGTCTCATACGATAATATATTTCTAGGTCGCTGCAAGGGCTGTCAGGGCTGTTACTCGCACTCGTTGCACCGCTCCCCCATCACTTTATCAATATAGGCCTAGTTGTACTCTTGTTGCTATGGAAGGGTCGTCGCTTCATGTAGACTCAGAATACCCTCGAGGTCACTGCAAAGGGCTCGTCACCAATCAGAGTAGGTCGACAGCTCAAATGTAGTGTCTCATACCACCACAATCCGCTCACGAGTCTAAGGTGCTCACTGGTCACTACGGGGAGGTGTAGCCCCAGCGTAGGCCGACAGCTCAACCACGGTGTCCCATACCACTATGCCCGGCTCATGAGTCTTAATGGATAAAGGTACCATGGTTATCAGGGCTTTCACTGGTAAGTTCAGTACCCTAGGTTCAAGCAGTTATAACCAATATAAGGTGAACATACAATGGTTAGTCGGGTTACTTGACGGGCTCGACTAGTACGAGCGCACCTCAAGATGAACGACATGAAGTGCATAAAACACCTCATGTGGCCTAACCACTGCCGTCAACCAAAGCACGACTCACGTTCGTCGATGCGTCCTTCGTGGCGAATAGAATCCAACCACGATTTCGAATCTATTACCGACTGCTTGGACTAACGTATAGCCCCAAGCACTTGTAATCTAAATCATTAATCATGTGAGAGTGACAAAAATGAAGCACAAATATTCCAAGCATGTTACAACATGCTATGACATACAACATAAGAAAATCAACCAAACATGAGCATTTCATATGTATAAGGAAATCAATTCAATATAACAAACATGGAGGAAATCGTGTACTTCATCATATTAATTGAGAATCCAATCTCAAACTAATCTACACAACATTTACTCAATACTTACTAATACATACTTTTATACAAACACTTAGTCTACACACATTTGTCTACATAGCGTATGTCGACTCAAAGTGTGAATTAGGGCGAAGCCCTTTGCCAAACAGATCATACACGCCTAACTAGTATAATAACACGACAAATACACATGGTAATCATTTTAGCAAAATATGGACGTATACAGTATTTCCTGCAAATACCTAAAATACCCTAAATCTCATATTCTCCGTACGTAATCGGAATGGAAAACAGGCAGCATGTTCTACATGTCAAACAGCATCCTTGTTGACAGGAACCTTTCCTCACAACTCTCACAAAATCTCTCTCTTTTCTCTCTTCTCTTTTCTAGGGTTTTTGCAAATTCATATGGGAGGGGTGCGAGATGGTTTAAGGTCCTTAAATAGGTTAGAAAGTCACCTATTTAGACTTTAAACCAAGGTATACTTGGGTTATAGCCAAATCGGGTCCTTTTAGATCCAAAAAGACGTTTCTGGAGGTCCCCTGACTAAATGCGGTCAGACTTAAGCTCATGGATGTTGGATCCTGATCACATTAAGTTTTCAGTTCGATTGGGTTCCCAGATCGCACGTGGCAGACCAATTCAGTTCAGCGGTCACTAAGACTCGATCAGGGATTCCAAGTACACTGACATGAGTGAGAAATGTTCCCTGATCCGAGGGTGTATTTTGGTTGAATCCTGACGATCAGAATGCTTAAAAATAATGCTCAAGTGAACGTGCCAGATTTATTTAAATCACATTTAATTTATAAAGAATTCTACTCTTTCTCACACTCCTTGCTCCGAACTCAATGAAATAGCGTCAGGACATCAGTTGGGCTTGATTTTCAAGACTATTATCTAGTCCAACTACGCGGTCATAATGGTTTAATATTGTAGATATCGGACTTTTGACGCGCGGTCTAGATCCAATGCAAAGTTTCAAAGGGTTCCTGAGAATAAACGCGTTTAGAGTTTGATCCTAGGTTTCATGGTATTATAGTGTCATTGATTCTATAAGTTTTAGGTCTTGCAGAACGTATTTAAAGTGAAAAATACTAATTTCACGACTAATCTAGCTTAGCGCTAGTTTACTTACGCTTAGTTTCTAAAGAAATTAATCCTAAGTGATTTCTGATCGAGGTGGTACTCGGGTCTTGGTACGGGATTTTCTGAGGCGTTACAATCTACCCCCCTTAATAATAAATTTTATCCTCAAAATTTGTACCTTTTCGTACTCCTCGAGAAGCTGTGGGTAGTTCTTTCTGATTTCGGCTTCTGTCTTCCAAGTAGCCTCCTCTTCAGTGTGATGCGTCCATAACACCTTCACAAGGGGGATGACCTTGCTACGTAACACCTGCTCCTTCCTGTCCAGTATACGCGTCGGTCGTAGTATATATATCACATCCTCGCCTAACTGCACTTGCTCCCATCTAATGATATGGGAAGGATCAGGAACGTATTTCTTCAGCATAGAAACATGAAATACTTTGTGTACGCTCGCGAGAGGCATAGGCAAAGCCAAACGATATGCCACTGCACCTATACGATCAAGTATCTGGAATGGGCCAATGAATCGCGGCGCTAGCTACCCCTTCTTTTCGAACCGAAGAACTCCCTTCATAGGGAAAACCCTCAAAAATACATGATCTCCAACCGTGAACTCTAGCGGGCGCCGTCTCGTATCGGTATAACTCTTCTGTCTGCTCTACGCTGTAAGAAGTCGGCGTCTGATGATGTCAATCTTCTCCGAAGTCGCCTATACTATCTTTGGGCCAATCAATCTGCGCTCACCGACCTTTGCCCAGCAATGCGGTGCTCGACAAGGTCGCCCAAACAAGGCCTCATAAGGCGTTATACCGATACTGGTCTGAAAACTGTTATTGTACACGAACTCGGCATATACAAGACAGTCATCCCAACTGTCTTTGAAGTTCAACACGCAAGCCCGCAGCATGTCCTCTAGAATCTGGTTCACCCGCTCTGTCTGCCCGTCTGTCTGTGGGTGGAATGCAGTACTGAACTTCAACTTCACACCCATAGCTTCCTGGATGCGAGTCCAGAAAATAGAAGTGAAGCGCGTGTCTCTGTCCGACACGATCTCTAAGGGAACTCCATGTAGACGCACTATCTCCCTGATGTATAGTCTAGCCAACTCGTCTACAGAGTTCGTAACTCTGATCGGTAGGAAGTGCGTCGACTTCGTCAAACGGTCGATGATCACCCAAATAGAATCATGTCCCTTCCTCGTCTTCGGAAGTCCCGAGATGAAGTCTATAGAAATAAAGTCTCACTTTCACTCAGCTATAAGCATAGGTTGAAGGAGACCAGGAGGTCGGCGATGCTCTGCCTTCACCTACTGGCAAGTGAGACAACGGGACACGAAATCAATGATGTGAGTCTTCATGCCATCCCACCAATAGTTCCTCCTCACGTCACGATACATCTTTTTACTACCTGAATGCATCGCAAGCCTAGAACTATGCACAGCCTCGAGAATCTCTTATCTCAAGTCAGGGATATCCGGGACGCATAGGCAGCCACGTAACGTAAGCCCTCATCTGTTCCAACTCTCCAGTCGGCGTCTACATCGTCACTGGTCTGCTCTCGAAGCTCAGTCAGATGCTTATTATCCCTCTACGCCGCAATGTCCCTGTCATCGATAAGAGGTCACACCTGAACGTGTGCGATAACCTCAAATAGCTCCTCCACAGTGAGTTTCTGCTCAAAGTCTCACAAAAACTCAATCATGTCCCACTTAGCTACCATCAGTGGAGCCGCAAACTCTATCGCCTTCTTGCGGCTCAAGGCGTCAGCCACCAGGTTGGCCTTGCTAGGATGGTAGGAAACTTCAAACTTTAAGTCCTTCGAAGTCTCCATCCATCGTCGATGCCTCATATTCAAGTCCCGCTGTGTGAATATGTATCTAAGGCTCTTGTGGTCATAAAAGAGATCGAACTCCTCTCCGTAGAGGTAATGTCTCCAGAGCTTTAATAAGAAAATGACAGCTGCCAACTCAAGGTCGTGTGTAGGGTAATTCTCCTCGTGCTTCCTTAATTGTCTCGAGACATACGAAATCAGCCTTTCCTTCTGCATAAGGACACAACCCAGACCAATGCTAGACGCGTCTGTATATATCGTATACTTGACCCCTTGCTCTGAAAATACTAGCACAGGGGCGGACGTCAACTTGTCCTTCAGCTCCTGAAAAGCTGCTTCGGCCTTTTCATTTCAGGCGAACTTAAAATCCTTCCATGTCAACTGAGATAGAGGTCTGGCGATCTTCGAGAAATCTCGAATGAAACGTCGATAGTAGCCTGCTAAACCCAGAAAACTCCTCACCTCAGTGACAAAACCAGGCTGCTCCCAGTCCTGTACTGCAGCTACCTTAGTAAGGTCAACTGCTATCCCGTCCTTAGACACTACATGCCCCAAGAACTTGACTTCCTCTTTTCAGAAGTCGCACTTCTTATACTGTGCAAACAATTGATACTGTCTCTGTGTATCCAGGACCAATCGCAAGTGCTCCTCATGCTTCTCTTGACTCCTGGAGTATATCAAAATGTCGTCAATAAATACAATGATGAATCGATAGAGGAATGGCCGAAATACCCGGTTCATCATGTCCATGAACACGGATGGTGCATTCGTAAGACCGAACGACAACACTAGGAACTCATAGTAGCCAAAGCTGGTCCTGAAAGCTGTCTTCAGCACGTCCTCACCCTTGACGCGTAACTGGTGGTACCCCGACTGCAGATCAATCTTCGAGAAGTACTGCGCTCCTCTCAGTTGATCAAACAGGTCATCAATCCTGGGCAATGGGTACTTGTTCTTCACCGTAATCTGATTCAGCCTGCGACAATCAATACATAATCGCAGTGATCCATCCTTCTTTGTCACAAATAGCACCGGTGCTCCCCAAGGAGACACACTCAGCCATATGAAGCCAGCCTCTAACAACTCGCCGATCTGTTTCCTCAACTCCTCCATCTCACACGGGGCCATGCGATACGTCTGCAGTGAGATGGGCGTAGAACTGGGTACCAGGTCGATAGTAAAATCGATCTCACGCTGAGGTGGTAACCCAGGAATCTTCCTGAATAGATCCTCATAATCACGGACTACTGGCATGCTCTCAAGTGTCGGGACATCAACATCCCTCAATAAGGAACCATAACAAATCACTCGAGAGGGGTGACTGACCTGCACCGAAAATGTAAAGGATGTGCCCTCCGGCTCGTAAACTGTCACTATACGGGTCTCGCAGTCAATCTCAGCCTTGCCCGCAGTTAGGCAATCCATGCCAAGAATGACGTCGAAATGATAGAGGGAGGGGTCGACGACAAGGTCAATGGCTATCGTCCTACTCCCCAAATCTAGCAAGCAACCCTCACACATCATAGTGGCATTAGTAAAAGTCCCGTGTGCTGAAAGAATGCGCACCCCAACCATTCGAGTAGTCTGTAGCCCAAGGTGCTTGACTACTGAATAAGATATCAATGAAATCGTGGATCCTGTATCCACCAACAGGAATATAGGAGTACCTCCAATATGGGCTGTGACCTCAAAGGCCAAGGGTGGTACAGTCTTTGTCCCTGATGCCTCTATTGTCAATGCATGTACCTGAGCCTGCTGTGGACGGTTCAGCAGCGGTACCATGGGCCGTTGAGGCGATCGAAACCGAGGTACAGAAGGTCTGAAGGAAGGATGCGCAGGAGCTGACCGTAACGGTGGAGTGGACAATGCCTGTGGGCGAGGAATATCGATCTTCTGCGGTGGTGAAAACCCGCTATCTCTCATTCGAGCAAAGAAGCTCTCTATAGTATGACCCGGTCTCCCGCGATAAGTAAAAGTCACACCTGGGCGCCTCATCGGAAGTACTGGCGCTGTGATCCTAGGAGAAGAGTCGACGCGAGGCCTCTTGTCGAGGAACGGCCTGCTCTGGGTATTTGGTCAGTTTCAGCAATAGCACATATGCACCACAACAATCATTCAAATAGCAAGCCGAAGAAACTCCATGCATTTCATTTAATCAAAATTTGTCACAATACAAGAGATATATCTTTACATGCATCATGACAAGAAGCACATGGGAAACTAAGTTAGCCAAAGCTACAACTGCAACATAATTTAACTACTGAGCCTTCTAAGGCTCATACACAGAAAACAGCCTAAATATGACCATCTAAACATCTATGATGTGATCACTTGTCTGAGTCTAGCGATGGAGGAGGAGCACCCTTATCTTACAGATAACACAAGATAGATTTCAAGGTGCTAGTCACCTTCTTGAACTTGTACTTCACAAGGCCCCGCAGATTCGTAATGTCCTGTCGCAAGGCAGCCTGGCCTTATCGTAGGGCAGCATGATCCTCTTCCAGGCGAGTTATACGAGTATCCCAAGCAGCCTGACCAGTACCCTGCTCTGGTGCAGCAGGAGGGGAGCTCTCATCTGTACTCTGGGCCTCTGGTTCTTCCTCTTCTTGTTCCTCCTCTTAGATCTCGGCCCCAGTTTCTTCTTCACTCTCTTCTTCTTCACTCTCAGTCTCATCTTCGCTCTCCTCAAGTCAAGCTTGGTGTTGCCGTGGCCCGATCTCCATCTGATTGAGGGTAGCTTCATTGATCTGATGAATCGGCACCGGCATCTCCCCACCAAGGCTATAACCAAACTCACGTGCAATCCTGCATATGAGTCGGCCGTATGGGAGCGATTCAGTCCTCCTTCTAGAGAGTACAACCTGAACTATCTATTGCAACACGAACGAAGGAACACACAGGTTTGCCCTCTGCCCCACCTGATACAGGAAGTCCACCATGAGGCGCGTACACTCACTACGGTTGTTCCACCTAGGGTAGATGTTGAATGTGAAAATGTGGTGGAGAAAGTGGAAGTCGTCTGTCATATGGGACGCAAGATGACTCCGGTTCGACTACCACTCAACCAGTCGGCCACAAAGGGAACGTGTGCGGCGGTCCCTTTCACGCATATTATTCAGATTCTTAGCGTTCGCATGTACCTCACCAAGGGGCACATTCAGAAGCCGAGATATCAATCTGACGTCAACTATGGCCCACAAATCCATGCCACATAAGACCCAGAACTGCAAGGGTTCCAGCGTAGCCTCGTGAATGTTGGCATAGAAGGCTCGGACCTTGCTTGTATTGGCACGTTGCCTGACATCAAATAGCGGACCCCACTGGGCCTGTTCTAAGAACTTGAGCAACTGATATTCCCCAAAGAGTCGCCCATCCACCTGAGCTTTAAAAAGGACCCGACGACCCTCATAAATTCCATGGGGTTGTTCCGCCAACCAAGCCCTTCCAGGACGAGTCTGGGGATCAACATCCCACTTTGTCTGAAACTCACGAGCGGCACTTGGACTAGAGACGGCGCTTGAACTAGCGACGCCACCCCTTGGCTTCCTTAAATGCGAAGGGTGACTGGGCCCAGCTTCATCAGCGGCAGTCTTCCTCTTTCCCATGAGAGAGAGGATGGTGGAAAGGGAGAAGAAAGCTAAAATAGCCTCTATAAAGGCCATGGAAAATGAAGGAAAGGGGGAGATAGGGCTGAGGTTTTTGATTCCCCACGAGTTTGAGACCCAACAGGTGTTGTAAAGGCCCCAAACACTGAGTTTTGGAGAAAGGAAAAGGAAGAGATGGGTTGGGTTGGAGGCTTACACGATTTGAGCTTCAAATGGAGGGTGTAAGAGCTCCAAACGAACGAGAATGGAAAGGATAGGGAGGGCGTATAGCTGTAAATGATGGAGTGGCATGGGTTGAGGCAGAAATTGACGATGAGAGTGATTGAAAATGGGATTTTAGAGAGAAATTATCAAGTAGGAGGAAAAGGGAGAGCTTGGGGGTGTCTTTTGTGAAGGAGGACATGGTTTGGGAGGGTTTTAATGGACGACCCATAGCTAGGGGGGTCAACTTAACCCCAAAACAGCATCAGCACGAAGGCCTGACCGAATGGGGCCCACTGATCGGCGAGGTCCTCACCACTCACTGTGATGTTTGGTGAGGCCTCGCCATTTGGGCGAGGTACTCCTGCCCCAAGGTCCCCAGAAACATGTGGTTCCCACCCTGGTTCATTCTGGTTTAGCGTGGGTGGGCCCACGACTCCGTTTCAAACTATTTCGGGTCATTTCGGGTACTAACTGACGTATATTCATGTTTGGAAATTTTTAATAGCTGGGATAGGGTCAATAGAGGTCTAGACCCATCCACACACGAACTAGAAGTGGTCCGGGGTCATTTCATGAGACCACGGATGCACACTGACTCGATTAAAATGATCGATTTGAGTGAACTTCTCCAATTGGCGAAACTGGGATCCTATGAGTGTTTCTACGTTCTTCTCTCACCCACCTAAGTCAAAGGGCGACATCGTACATCATGTGACCATAACCTAGGTCCGATTTAATCCAAATCATGCTTTGATACCAACTTGTAACAGCCTGAAAATCGAGGGTCGAGTATAACTCAACTCCCGAGTTTCAAAACGTCACTTATGCAACAAATATGATTATGATTTAAATGTTGTCTGAGTTAGTACATTAACATGAGTGAGATTATACCAAAACAACAATTCATACTCCAGATCCAGTAATAAAATGCAAGTAGAAGACTGGAAGATATATATATCACTATCGGTAAAATAAAACAACTCGATCCGTCTCCTGAGTATGAATACATCTCTGAGTCACATATACATATACCAAACCAGAATCAAAAGTCATATGATAGTCCAACTAGCAAAATCCCACTGATCCAGGCCACCTATGCGAAGCCGTCGGAAAACTCCATGTACGAGAACTCATCCTGGTCCTCGTAGTAGTCCGGTTCCAGCTCCTGAATCGCCTCATAACCTGCATCTAAGACAGAGTCTGGTAGGTATTGCAAGCAATGTTCCATAACATGGGAGTGAGTGATCAACTCGGTGGAATCATAAAGCAAAGATTAGCATATTATCAAATCAATCACTTGATAATAGTAAAGCAAACAATCAAACATTCTTAGATACTGTTATTAATGCAAGGATGAAATGACGTGATGCGTGCCCTAACTGACATACTCCCTCATGCGACACCATCTTACGTCCGCGGCATGATTTCTTCCCTCAGTGCTCCATATCTTCCAGGCACATGCAGTGCGATATAGATATGATTACCGAGTTGTTATTAGTCCTTTCGTATAGCAGTATTGGGAAACTAAGGTACTTCCCTTATATCATTCCCAACACCGATCCTGTCTAGGGTCGTCACTCCTAGTAGTCTCATACGATGATATATTTCTAGGTCGCTGCAAGAGCTGTCAGGGCTATTGCTCACACTCGTTGCACCGCTCCCCCATCACCTTATCAATACAGGCCTAGTTGTACTCTTGTTGCTACGGAAGGATCGTCGCCTCACGTAGACTCAGAATACTCTCGAGGTCACTACAAAGGGCTCAAATGAAGTGTCCCATACCACCACAATCGGCTCACGAGTCTAAGGTGCTCACTGGTCACTACGGGGAGGTTTGTGGTCCCAGCGTAGGCTGACAGCTCGACCACGGTGTCCCATACCACCATGTCTGGCTCATGAGTCTTAATGGATCAAGGTACCATGGTTATCAGGGCTTTCACTGGTAAGTTCAGTACCCTAGGTTCAAGCAGTTATGACCAATACAAGGTGAACATACAATGGTCAGTTGGGTTACTTGATGGGCTCGACTAGTACGAGCACACCTCAAGCTGAACGACATGAAGTGCATAAAACACCTCATGTGGCCTAACCACTGCCGTCAACTAAAGCACGACTCACGTTTTTCAACGCGTCCTTCATGGCGAATAGAATCCAACCACGATTTCGAATCTGTTACCGACTGCCTGGATTAATGTATAGCCCCGAGCACTTGTAATCTAAATCAATAATCATGTGAGAGTGACAGAAATGAAGCACAAATATTCCAAGCATATTACAACATGTTATGACATACAACATAAGCAAATCAACCAAACATGAGCATTTCATATGTATAAGGAAATCAATTCAATATAACAAACACGGAGGAAATCGTGTACTTCATCATATTAATTGAGAATCCAATCTCAAACTAATCTACACAACATTTACTCAATACTTACTAATACATACTTTTATACAAACACTTAGTCTACACACATTTGTCTACATAGCGTATGTCGACTCAAAGTGTGCATTAGGGCGAAGCTCTTCGCCAAACAGATCATACACGCCTAACTAGTATAATAACACGATAATTACACATGGTAATCATTTTAGAAAAATACGGACATATACAGTATTTCCTGTAAATACCTAAAATACCCTAAATCTCACATTCTCCATACGTAATCGGAATGGAAAATAGACAGCATGTTCTATATGTCAAACAGCATCCTTGTCGATAATCTACTATCAAACGACATTGAAAGCTTTGAAAATAGTTAACCTAAGCATCTAAAATCCTCACCTTACTCTGTAGAAGTGTAACGAATCGATTAGAAACTCTACGCTTCGTCAACGTCGATATGACGACCTATACCACAAGATAAGTCAGCTAGTATCGATGGAATTCTTAAAACAAGGTTAGGGTTTTCTTACCTAGAATGAAGTCAAAATCACTGGAAGAGTGATTAGAACACGATGGCTAAACACGTGTAGAAGCAGGATCGAGTGACAGGAACCTTTCCTCACAACTCTCACGAAATCTCTCTCTTTTCTCTCTTCTCTTTTCTAGAGTTTTTACAAATTCGTATAGGAGGAGTGTGAGAGGGTTTAAGGTCCTTAAATAGGTTAGAAAGTCACCTATTTAGACTTTAAACCAAGGTATACTTGTGTTATAGCCAAATCGGGTCCTTTTAGATCCAAAAGGACGTTTCTGGAGGTCCCATGACTAAATGTGGTCGGACTTAAGCTCATGGATGTTGGATCCTGATCACATTAAGTTTTCAGTTCGATAGGGTTCCCAGATTACACGTGGCGGACCAATTTCAGTTTAGCGGTCACTGAGACTCGATCAGGGATTCCAAGTACACTGACATAAGTTGGAAATGTTTCCTGATTCGAGGGTGTATTTTGGTTGAATTCTGACGGTCAGAACGCTTAAAAATAATGCGCAAGTGAACGTGCTAGATTTTTTTAAATCACATTTAATTTTTAAAGAATTCTACTCTTTCTCACACTCCTTACTCCGGACTCAATGAAATAGCATCAGGACATCAGTTGGGCTTGATTTTCAAAATGATTGTCAAGTCCAACTACGCGGTCATAATGGTCTAAGATTGTAGATATCGGACTTTCGACGCGCGGTCTAGATCCAATGCAAAATTTCAAAGGGTTCCTGAGAACAAACGGGTTTAGAGTTTGATCCTAAGTTTCAGGGTATTATAGCGTCATTGATTCTACAAGTTTTAGGTCTTGCAGAATGTATTTAAAGCGAGCAGTACTAATTTCACAGCTAATCTAGCTTAGCGCTAGTTAACCTACGTGTAGTTTCTAAAGAAATTAATCCTAAGTGATTTCTGATCGAGGTGGTACTCGGGTCTTGGTACGGGATTTTCTGAGGTGTTACAGTGCACATGAGCGATGTTGCAAAAGACCGGGATCCCATACAAATGGTGCCATCTTGGCTTTGCTTGTTGAACCTTGAATAAGAGTATGTGTTTTGGCCCTATGGTCGAAGTCCTTATTTATTCGCATGGCTTTGTCCACAATATCAGTGAAGTCAGTAAAGTCGAAGATGCACATTCTCGACTGAATTTTAGGTCGGAGACCTTCCATAAACTTTTGTAATTTATATTCCTCGTCCTCAATAGCCTTTGTTACATATCGTGACAATTCGTCGAAGCGCACTTCATATTGCGGCACTGTTGTATTCCCTTGTTCTAACTTGAGAAACTTAGATATTTTCTCGTGACGATAGCATGGAGGAGAGTATTTTTCATTGAACCTCTTCTTAAACTTAGTCTAAGTCCACTCATAATCAGATAAGACTCTTCTTAGCATGCCTATCCACCATATATCAACCTCACCTTTCAAGGCATAAGTGTCAAGAACAACCTTCTGGGCGTCTGAACAACCTAGCGGTTTCATCATCTTGGCCATTCTATTCAGCCATTGTTCTACTAGGATTGGATCTGGTGCTCCTAAGAGGAGCGATGGTCTCAACCTTTGAAACCTTTCAAACAGATCTGCTCCACTAACTTCTTAGGTCTTCGAGGCCAATGCATCCATATTACGTTGGAGAGCTTCTAACTATGTGGCGATCGAAGCTTTTTGTTATATTATGACGGTAGTCAGATGACTAATAACATCACTAGGTGGGGCTTCATGCTCCACATTTGATGGAGGTGTGCCAACAAGACCTGCAGGCAGTTGAGATGGAATAACTTTTAATTCTGACTCTCCTTTAGGGCTCCTTGGCCTAACTGGAGGCACAGGAGAGTGCTCAGGACTCTCTTCCCTAACAACCCCATCTGTCGACGAAGTTAGCAATTGGATAGTCTACGATCTTGAGCGACGGGATTTTGGGGCAATAATCTTGTTAAAAGGAAGGATTTATCATGGTCTTATCCTCATAAATTTAAACAAGTCTTAATCTAAGATCGTAAAGCAGTTTATATGAAACATACGACTGGAGTATTGTTCAAACTGGTAGGTGCTTAACAACTCCCAATCTTTTGTGATTAGGTGTAGTAAGACTCCAAAGATCCTAAGATGACCATTTAAGCATCCTTATACCCACGTCTTCTAGTCTTTGACCTACAATTAAGGTCCTACAATAATCTTAAGGTTATTTTTGTGTCCTGAGATGGACTATAAGGGGTCTAAACATATGAGTTCTTAAATTTAACCCAACTTTCCACAATACCTAAAATCTGGGTTTAAGATCTGCTAAACCTATCTAAATTTAGTCTCGATAAGCCTAGTCTAGGGTTGACAATTTTACCTAAAATTCTAAAATTTCACCATTAGTTATTTACGATTGTTGAAACATGTGAGAAATGTCACTTCTAATTTAAGAGGCATATTAGGGAATTCAAATTATAATTCCTAGTATGAATTCTTGAGTTTATAGAAAGCTTACATTTGATCTAATGTGTAATGTGGTTGGAATTGATCTCCCTTTAATTCTCTTTATTTTTTTTTATCACTCCGATCCTATGATCTTGAGGTAAAGTTTGGTGAGTCATTCGTAGATATTAAGGTGAAATTTAATTGTCTTTTTGGAAATTAAAAGTGCTCATTCTTCTAAGACAACACAATGGTCTACAAGTAGTTAAAACGTCGGAATGATAAGGATAATAGGCAGCATTTGAATATTTCCCAATTTCAAACTACTTTAGATTGTAGCCCCACACATAGTTCCCACGAAACACACCCACATTGTACAATACTCATCAAAATTACCAGCATCCCCATTTAAGCCCACCATTCTACACACGTTGTGCCCTTCTTTTAATCATCCATATTGTTCATCTGGTGGGCCACAGTGAAGGATTGACCACTGAAGATCTCTTTCATCAAACAACCCATATATAATTGAGCCTGTTAACCTGTGGACCCCTTCCAATCTGCATGCAAGCATACAAGCATTCAAGCTTTCCACTAGGTCGGTCACACGGTTTAAACTTCCTGGCATAAAAACAGGCCATTTCACTCCACAGGTTAGCTATACTGTCTAAGTTCCAATGGTTATAAATATTTCAAGGGAGCCTAAAATTTAGATTTCTATATTCACAAGATACCCTAAAACTAAGGGAAGTGATCCTAGTTTCAAGTCTCCAATTTCATCAATGCAACTTTAGGTTATTTAAAGTCATATATGTAAGGCTCGTATCTTAGTCCGTACCATTCCGTAGGTTCCCACGATCCTCTCGATCGAATTCTGACAACCTTCGACCTTTATCTGACGTTTGCGCGCGATACTAAGCCGAGTCCTGCAAACCTGAGTTGACTCAACCTGAGACTTGTACCTTAGCGATCGAGCCGTCACCGCGTCTCACACGCCAAGTAATACCCAGGGCCCGCGTTCAGTTTGAGGAAAACACTGCGTGTTGCAAAACCCAACAGAATCTTTGCCTAAATATTACATTAATCCTATCAATCTCATCAATGGTCAAGTACACCATCACCTCACACCCCATCCCCAAGTAACTCCATAAGTCAATAATTCCTTACACAACCCATACCCTTCTTACACAATCTATCCTAAAGGTTAACAATTTCTTACACACCCATCACTCAACTCACCCATCACTCCATCACCCATCTCTCTCTCTCTCATTTCTCAAACCCATTCCCTAGCAAACCAAGCTCCAACATATGAGCTTCCCAATCTCTCACGGAGAAGCTTTAATGTGGCCCACTTCCTACCCTCTCATCTCTCATCTCAACCCTCCATTTTTCATCATCTTCCATCAAGAGTGAAGCTAAGGAGTTCAGCATTCCATTGGACTAAGAAGGAGGCTGATAGGTGGGTGAGTCACCATTGATTTTAATTTTAGGGCCCACTTATTGTGGGACCCACATTGATATATGCAATGTAGAGAGGGGCCCATAGTGGCGGGGTCCCTCTATCTCATCATTTCTCTCTCTCTCTCTCTCTCTCTCTCTCTCTCTCTCTCTCTCTCTTGTATGGATGACAGTGAGTTTGTGTGTATGGCCCACCACAAAGTATATATTTTATCCATGCCAACCACCTTCGTGGGACCCACCTGACGAATGTGTTGGATCTACACCGTCCAGCTTGTTACCGGGCCTGGAGGGAGGAAAAAACATAAATATTAGATTGATCCAAATAGGTGGGCCATGTCCATGTGGGACCCACCATGATGCCTGTCTTGTAGCCGTCCATCCAATGTCCCTGGACGCTACACGTGGCCTCCATAGAATGTGATCTAGTAGTGGAGTGTAATGTCCTGCAAAAAAATGTATATAATATAATATAAGATAATATTATTATAATATAAAATATATCATTATATATATGATGGTGGGCCCTACGTGGGACCCACCTTTATCATGACATCTTCACCATCCAGATGGATCTGGACGATGAGAATGGGCAGCCCTCTTCCATCGTTCATATATATATATATAATATGTTATTATATTATATAATATATAATATATTAATAATATTAAATGGGTGGGCCACTGCTACGTGGGACCCACCCTCTGTCAGCTTCTGTATGTGGGAGTAAACCCACGCTGTCCATCTATTTCGTGGGACCCACCGTCGCTAGACGGGCAGGGGTCTTACGAGGTGTAGGGGTCCACATGTGATGTATGGGTTTAATCCATACCGTCCGTAGGCTGGGATGGTGGGCCTCTTTGATGCATGCATTCTATAACATGCTGTCCATCCATCTGATGTGCATACGACCCCACCATGATGCATGTGCTGTATCTCTACCGTCCATCCATCCTAATCGTCCATTAATTGGCGTGCCATGCCAAGTATGGCCCCACCATAATGCATGTGTTGTATCCCTACCGTCTATCCATTTAGTGAGCTTGTCTCTAAGCTTGAGACTAAAAATAAGGCAGATCTAATATTAAGTGGACCACACTGCAGAAAACAGTGGGATGAACGTCCACCATTGAAGACCCCTTTGGGTTATAGGGTCCTAGTCCATGGACCAATGTGATATTTATTTTTCCCTCTATATCCAGGTCCTTGTGACCTTATGAACAGTATGGGTGGGAAATAAATGCTATGGTGGGCCCTCTAAATTTTTAACTGTGGAAATCATTATCACCACTGTTAGATGTGGTGTGGTCTAGTTAATCTTGTGATATGATTCATTTTTATATATATATATATAATACTCTATATTGATCTCTAAAAGTAGATGAATTATGTTATAATTGGCCCATTTAGTCGACCCATTTGATTCAGCCCATTTGAATCGGCCCATTTGGTCGGCCCATTTTAATTGGCCCATTTGGTTGGCCCATTTGACTCAGCCCATTTGATTCAGCCCATTTGAATCGGCCCATTTGATTCGGCCCATTTAGTCGGCCCATTTGAATCGACCCATTTGATTCAGCCCATTTGAATCGGCCCATTGGTGCGGCCCATATGATGTAGCCCATTTGATGCATGCTTGGCTCATTAGAGCAGCCCACATGGCGTGGCCCACTTAAGGTATATGAGGGCCATTGAGACGTATGTGAGGCCTTTTTGTAGGCTGCGTGATGTATATGAGGCCCGTTACGATGTGAGATTCCACCATGATGTATGTAATGATGTTCTTGGTGGCCGTGCCTTAGGAGCAATGATAGTTTGATGTCCACATTGTAAGAACAATGACAGTTAAATGTCCACATTATAACTCTCCCTTGGGCCCATTGTTAGACTCATACTTGTAGTGTGTAAGCCATCTAGGCCTATCTTCATTATGAATAGAATCCATCACCCTATAACATGTTTAGTATAGTTCCATGATTCATGCTCAAAAGCATCATATGCATGCTTAATATAAGGAGTGACTGATCATAGCATATGCCTTTGGGCAGATTGTTTATGGGCTCCCCGATAGGCAGAGTTGCCCTACATGAGAGCGCGATTCACGCAGGATTGTTGCATGACTGGATAGTGTGCTTCGTGCATCTTTCATTATGTGACATTGTTACTGTACGCCCTGGCGACATCAGGGTCGTGGCCTCCACAGGTGTATCGTGGTTGACAGGTTTAGACATCGAAAATCTTATTCTACATGGGGTGCTATAGATGTCCCTGGATGAAAGTTCTTAAACCCTTATGGGACCAGGAGGTTGCTCTAATGTCTAGATTGAGTGGATGCATGAGCGTCGAGTGTTGAATACCATGAGGCGGCGCTTTCCATTGTGTTATGGTCGGTTGGTGTAACGCCCGTGAAAAATCCGTACTTGGACTAGAGTACCAACTCGACCAGAAATCGCGTAGGATTAATTCCTATGAAAATTAAGCGTAAGTTAGCTAACGCAACGCTGGAGTAGCTGGAAAATAGTCCCTGATCACTTTAAATACGTTCTACAAGACCCAAATCGAGTAGAACCAATGACTCTATAATACTCTATAACCTCGGATCAAACTCTAAGCAGGTTTGTTCTCTGGACCACTTTGAAATTTTGTATTGGATCTAGACCTCGCATCGAAAGTCCAATACCTCCTATCTTAGACCGTTAGAACTGCCTAGCTGGACTTGACAATCATTTCGAAAATCAAGTCAAACCGATAATCACAGGCTATTTCATTGAGCCCGGACTGAAGAGAGTGCGAATAGGGACAGATTTGGAATTTGAAATTTAAATCTGGCACATGACTTGATGTGTCAGTATTAAGCGTTCTGACCGTCAGAATTCAGTCAGATTACACCCTCGGATCAGAAAAAATTTCTATTTCATATCATGAGACTTTCAGCCCTGATCTACATGCGGTGACCACTGAACTGAAACTGGTCTGCCACGTGCGATCTGTGAACCCTGCCAGACTGAAAAATTAATGCGTGCTAGATCTGGTACGCATGAGCTTAAGTTCGATCGCATTCGGCCAGGGGACCACCAGAAAGCATCTTTTGGACCGAAACAACCCCGATTTGGATATGCACTAAGTGAACTTTGTACCGGAGCCTATTTTGAGCGTTTTTGGGCTTATAAAAGGGGTTGAAACCCTCACTCCTCTCTCCCATCCGAATTTGAGAGAAACCCTAATTTGGAAGAGAGAAAAGGTGAGAGTTTGTGAGAGAGAGTAGGAGAGATTTTTCCCGTCTTCGTGCCGCCTGTTGCACGTGCCTAAGCAACACCTTCTGATCACCAAGCCGGTGATTTCTCCGCGTTTTCAGGTAAGAAACAACCCTAGAAGTTGCTGATTTAAGGTTCACTAGGATCCATAGCTTTTTAACCAATAGATCTTGTAAAACAGGTTCTCTTATCGCCGTAGACGAAGCGTATACGCTCCGTTCGAAACGACACGTCTATAAGAGACTAGGTGAGGATTTTAGACGCTTTGATTGATGGTTTCCAACGCTTTCAATGTCGTTTAATAGTAGATTATCGACGGCATCGCCGTTTGACATGTACAACATGCTATCCGTTTCCTGTTTCGTAAATCAACGAAGGATATGAGATTTAGGGCATTTTAGTCATTTGTAGGAAGTACTGATTACATTCATATTTTGCTGATGTGATTGACATGGTTTGTTGTCACATTAGAAAGTTAGGAATACGTGCATAATTAGTTTGGCGAAGAGATTCACCTAATTGCGCATTTCGGGTCGACATACTATATGTAGACTTAAGTGTGTAGTGTATGTGTTTGTATAATTGCTTGTATTAGTATGTATTAAATTAAATGATGTTATGGATTAGTTTGAGACTGATTTCTCAATTAATATGCTGATGTAAATGATTTCCTACATGTTGACTATGTACATGATTCCATAATATGCATGAAATGTATGTGCTTGAAGATTTGCTTAAGTTGAATGTTATAACATGTGTTAACATGCTCACATGGTTGTATTTCAATTCCAATACTCTCATATGATTTGCTAAAGTGATTCCATAATTGTTTGGGACTATGCTTAGTCCAGGCAGTCGGTAACCGAGCGAATTCGTGGTTGGCAGGTCTTGGCCACGAACGATGTGTCGATGAACGCGAGCCGTGTTTTGGAGTTGGCGGCAGTGGTTAGGCCACGCGAAGTGTTTTATGCACTTCATGTCGTTCAACTTGAGATGTGATCGAGCTAGTCGAGCCCGTCAAGTAACCCGACTGGCCGATGTATGTTCACCCTGCATGAGTCATAACTGCTTGAACCTAGGGTACTAAACTTACCATTGTAAACCCTGTTAACCATGACACCTTGATCCACGAAGACTCATGAGCCGAACATACTAATCTTTGCTCTATGATTCCATTGAGTTGATCACTCACTCCCACGTTACGGGATGATGTTTGAAACACCCACCAGACCCTGTTGTAGATGCAGGTGATGCTGAGATCCAGGAGGTAGAGCCAGACTTTGACGAGGACCAGGACGAGTTCTCGTACATGCAGTATCATGATGGCTTTGCTTAGGTGACCTGGGTCGATGGGACTTCAGTGGGACTATTTTGAACATTTGATTTTGTTCATGTATATGTATATGAGACTCAGAGATGTATTCATACTTTAGAGTCAGATGAGATCTACTTTGTTTTTCCTTACAGTGATATATATATTGTTTAGTCTTCCGCTTGCTTTTATCACTGGATCTGGAGTATGAATTGCAGTTTTGGTATACTTTTACTCATGTGAATACTTTAAATCAGACAACATTGAATCATAATCATTTTTGTTGTATAAGTGACGGTCTAGAACTTGGGAGTTGAGTTTATACACGACCCACGATTTTCAGGGTGTTACAGTTGGAAGGGGGTGCGACCTTAATGGCCCAAGTGGAGAGGACAAAGCTAGGCTGAGTTTGACCAGCTCGAGGAATGGGTCCGCTATTGATGAGCCAGGCCCAATATTGGTAGCCAGATAGTGAGGTCTCTTCCACTCACCTTGTTACGCATGATGGATCGACAATCTGGTCTAGAGTGTAATAGACCCCGGTGATATTTCAGAGTTGAGCTGTATTGATATGTGGACTTAGATGAGGATTCGTATGGTTGAGTTGTATCTCATATCGGATGGCCTTGGTATGGTCAACATCATTCATGCCTTGCATCGCATAGCCTTGGTATGGCCAATTCATCATCATATTTTGCATTACTCTGATATTACATAATTATATTGCTACATTGTGCACACACTTTCACCGCCCTCTAAGCTTTTCATAAGCTTATGCATGACCGTTGCATGCAGGTGACATTGTACCACAGTAACGCTGAGGCAGGAGTGCATAACAGATCATCTTAGAGATTTTTGTTCATCATCATTGTATTTCCCCTTTTCACGCACTGTACTTATAAGTTTTGATCATAGTAGAAATGTAAAGGAGCTTTTGGCTGTTGTTTGTGAGTTATGCCTTTAGTTATGCTTATTATGAATCAAACTGATGTTGAAAATCCTCCTTATAGGATCGTAAGATCAGAACCTACTAAATGGGTGCCAGGAGCCGAGAATGGGGTACTAAGGAGGCTGTCGGCCTCAGATTCAGCGATCAAAAATTTTGTGAGCCCAGTTTCTGAGTTTGAGGTGTGAAAGAAGTTGGTATCAGAGCATAACTTGGGAATAACTAAGAACACTATTACATGTCTGCTATGAACGATTAAGTACTGAGTTCGGATAGCTTAGCGCCTTTTGGTTACAGACCCTTAACAAGCATGCCTTCGAAAGTTTCAAGGTTGATAGGCGCCTTACTCTTTCCTGTAGGACATGCCGCCTAGGAGAGTGACCCGAGCGACTCTCGCTCCCCCACCTGAGACTCCCACTCCACCACCTACAACTCCCACTCCGCCATCAGAGATCCCTATTCCCCAGCTTAAGGATGCAACTCCTATACCAGAGACCGGTACGGATCCGACCGTACCTATGTGTGCCTCCCAGTTACAGCAGATGTTGCAAGCTGTCACGGCTGCCCTTCAGGGGCAAGGCAAGCACCCTGTCATTTTGCCAGCTTAGGCAGAGCAGGAGAGCGCGAGCACCCTTCTTCAAGAGTTTCGACAGCTCGATCTCCTACATTTTCAGGGTGAGCTAGACCCGACAACAGCTGAGAGATGACACTCCAATGTGAAGAAGATATTTGATACGATGGGATGTATGACCCAGTGGTGAGTTCAATTAGTAGTGTTCCTTCTCCAGGGTGAGGTTGAGCACTGGTGGACATCAGTCTCCCGAGCAGCAGCACCGATTTTGAGTGGACCTAGGAGGACTTTGTTTGACTGATAGTATTTTTCTTATCACATTCGATGATAGCGAGTGATTGAGTTCGAGGCCCTAGTGCAGGGTGATATGACGGTGGCTCAGGATGCAGCTCGTTTTGTAGCGCTATCTAGATTTATGCCGTACTTGGTAGATGATGAGGAGCGAAGAGCCCGTCGTTTCGAGGACGGCTTGCATTATGGTCTTCGATGTCGTGTTATTAGGCATGAGCTCCTGACTTTCGAGGGGGTGATACGGAAGGCCTAGATTTTTGAGGCTGAGTGGGCCGGTTCTCAGAGTGATCATGGTCAAAGGTGAGATCGGAAGGGCAGGCTCCTTCCGGTGACTCCCAGCAGTGTCGACCACAGCAGAGGCGCATAGGTCGCCTAGCCTTTTGAGTGTCAGTAGCACCTTCAGCACCACCTCCGAGGTAGTTCATCGACACCTGTTTTGGGTGAGGTGTGATGGGGCACCGTATATGGGAGTATCCCAGCCTTCACCAGCAACAGTAGCCGGGAGGTTCACAGAAGCCTCCGCCACAACAGCAGCAGAAACTGCCAGAGCAGTAGTGACAACAACCCGCACCACCAAGACCACCTCAGTACTAGCATCATCACCAGCCTCCGAGGCTACAACAGCAGGGGCAGCAGTTTCGACCGCCTTAGTGACATCAGCAGCAGCACGCTCAGAGGGGACAGACACCTCTCCATCCGGCTCAGGCTAGGTTCTATGTGGTTCAGTAGGATCCGCAGTCATCCGGAGGGATCGTCGAGGGTATACTTTTAGTCTTTACATGCATTGTACGTGTGTTGTTTGATTCTGGTGCATTGCATTCCTTTATGGCTGAGAGTTTTTATCGATCAACTGGTTTGCCATTGGAGTCTGCTCGAGAGGGCTTGTCAGTATCGACTCCTTTAGGGAAGACTGCAGTGTTGGGCTGAATTTGCTCGTCTTGTCCCATTCTAGTTGGGGATATCTTTTTGCCTACCGATCTGTTTGCATTGTCGATGTTCGAGTTCGACGTCAAATTGGGTATGGATTGGCTTGCTGAGTACCACACCATATTGGACTGCTCCGCGAGGACAGTCATGTTCTGTATACCCGGCTTACCATAGATTCAGTTTATTGTCGAGCTCAGAGGAGAGCCGTTGTCTTGTATGATGTCGTGTGCCATAGAGGAGCCCATAACGGTGAATATCGACTAGTTGCATGTGGTTTACGATTTTCCTGATGTATTCCAGGAGATTCTAGGATTACTGCCTTGCCGACACATTGAGTTTTAGATTGATCTCGTGCTCGATACCGTGCTTATTTCGAAGGCCTCATATCATATGGCACACATTGGAGTTGCAAGAACTGCAGAAGCAGTTGGACGAGTTGTGTGAGTTAGGCTTTATCTGACCGAGCAGTTCACCGTGGGGAGCGTCGGTACTCTTCGTGAAGAAGAAGGATGGCTTGTTGAGGCTTTACATGGACAACTATGAGCTCAATAAAGTCACGATCAAGAACAGGTACCCACTCCCGTAGATTGATAATTTGTTTGATCAGCTGCAGGGTGCACAGTTCTTTTCAAAGATTGACCTGTGATCCGGTTATCATCAGATTCGGGTCAGAGAGGATGACATTCTGAAGACGGTTTTCAGCACATGCTACAGTCATTTTGAGTTCCAGGTCATGTCCTTCGGACTAACCAATGCGCCTGCGGTATTCATGCAGTTGATGAACGAGGCCTCCCGCCCATATCTCGATCAGTTTGTTATGGTGTTCATCGAGGGCATCCCAATTTATTTGAGGACTGGTGAGGAGGATGTTCAGCATCTGGAGGTTACCTTACAGACCCTCCGTACACACCAGTTGTATGGGAAGTTGGAGAAGTACAAGTTCTGACAAGAGGAGGTGAAGTTTCTCGATCATGTGGTGACAAGGGAGGGCATCACAGTGGATCCCTCGAAGGTTGAGGTAGTGCGTCTGTAAGACATGTGTCTTAGTCCGCACCATTCCATAGGCTTCCGCGGTCTTTCCAGTCGAATTTTGACAACCATCGACCCTTATCCGGCATTTGCACGCAATCTTGCGTCACATGTCGTCAACCTAAATCGACTCAAACCGAGACTTGTACCCTTGCGACCGCGTTGTTGCCGCAGTTCCAATGCCATGACTCGCAGGCCAATCTGATACCCTGGTCAGGAGATGTGGGTCAGCATTCGGTGCAAGGAAAACACCGCGCGAGTGAATTCCAAGAGAATCTCTATAATATGTCACATCAATCAATCAACCAATCAATCCCATCATACCATGTACATGTCAAGTACACATCACTTCTCACCCTTCCCCAAACAACTCCTAAAGTCAAAAGTTTCTTACAAGCCCATACCCCTTCTTACACAATCTACCACAAAAGTTAAAAAAGGCTCTTACACCCATCACTCACCACATCAACACATTCATCACTCCATCACCCATCTCTCTCTCTCTCTCCCTTTACAAACCTCTCTCTCTCATTCTCAAACCACATTCCAAGCAACCCAAAAGCATCATACATTCAAGCCTCTCCAAGCCCTCTCAAGCAACAAGTGTGGCCCACCTTCCCACTCTCTCATCTCCCATCTCAACCATCAAAATTTCATCTCCTTCGTTAGGATCGAAACTAAGGAGCAAAGGAAGACGAGGGAGTAAGAAGAAGGCGGTAGGTGATCTTAAATTTTTTCTTTCATTCATTTATTTGATTTAAGGGTCCATATATGTGGGACCCACCTTGATGTAGGCTTTGTATCAAAGAGGGGCTTATAGTGGTAGGGCCTCTCCATCCTCTCCGTTTTCTCTCTCTCTCTATTTTTTTTTGTGTAATGGCCTGTGGCCCACTTGATGCATGACCTTATCCACACCATCCATTGATGTGCACCCCACTGTTTTTATGGCTGGTACGTGCCATGGGAAAAAACACAAATATCAGGATAATCCAAAACAGGTGGGCCATGTGGGACCCACCTTGATGAAGTGTTCATCCACACCGTCCGTCCAGGGATGCTGGATGTAAATGAAGGAAGGTGTGGCTGACAGTGAAGTGTCAACTGACAGTGGGAGTAGTTAACAGTGGTAGTGTGGAATGACAGTGGGTGCACTAACATGGGGTGTGTACTGACGTGAAGTGTGTGCAGGCGGTGGGGTCCATGGGACGCACCCACATCATCCATCCATTTTGGTAGGCCACACCCTCACACACGTGTGGTGCATGCACCGTCCAAGGGCGGTGGGATCCATCCATAACTCACGTGGTAGACTAAGTGAGAGACTCCGTTTCAATGCTGGGACCCACCCAGTCCATAGCTCAAGTGGCAAACCAAGTGAAAGATGCCTCGTTTCAACACTTGAGGTCTTGGTATCGATCCTTTGGTGGTGGCTGACATGGGTGTATGGGCATGAGTGCCCATCCATTCCTGTGGGCCACACCACTGTATGTGTTGTATCCATGCCGTCCATCCGTATAAGATGGCCCCACCATGATGCATGTATTATAACCACCGTCCATCTGATGGAAGGACACACCCCTCGTGTGCCCCCCCCCCCCCCCCCCCCCCCCCCCCCCCTGATTCACATGACTGTCCAGGCCGTGGATGACCTGGATGTGGCTGTTTTATATAATATAATATATATAGTATATAGTATATATATTTTATATTTTATATTACATATATATTATATATATATGAGATGGTGGGCCCTACGTGGGACCCACCTCTATTTTGTTGCAGGAAAGAAAAAGGAAAGAAAAAAAAAGAAGTGGAAGGCAAAGAAAAAGTAAAAAGCAGCCACGTGCTGCTCTCTCTCTCTCTCTCTTTCTTTCTCTCTCTTTCTCCCCCTCTCTCTCCCTTAACATCCAGAGCTCTGTGGGTCTCACCATGACGCACGTGTGTATTTGTTCTAACGGTGGGACCCACCCTAGATTTATGTGTTTCATCCCTTTGGCATGGGCCCCAACGATGTATGTGCCTTATCTACACCGTTCACTGTTTGAACAGTGGGGCCCACCATGATGCCTACTTTGTATCCAAACCGTTCAACCATATTGAGATATCATTTTCATGGCATGAGCAAAAGGATGGGTTAGATCTACAACTTAAGTAGACCCCACCATTTAAATAGTGGACCGTGACACCCATCGTTCAAACTTCTAAGGGCCATGGTAGTTTCCAATTAAGCTGATATTGTTTTCACTTCATTCATCTCTATGCTATCTTATGAATAGGTCGGGTCTTAAAATACATAAGGGCGGGCCCGACTTGATATATATGAGCCCATCGGTGCGACCTATTTGATATACATGAAGCCCGATGGTGTGACCCATATAATGCGGCCCATGTGATGTGGCCCACTTAACATATGAGGCCCAGGTTCGAGGCCTGTTATGATATATTTGAGGCCCACTTATTGTGTATTCGAGGCCCGATGAGATGTATGTTGACCCATATGATGAGGCCTATGTGACGTAAATGAGGCCCATCGTGATTGTACGTAAGGCCAATGGGCCCATTATATGTTTAGACCTATGTAGGCCATTCCTTGGGAGCAATGTTAGTTAGATGTCCACATTGATGGGCAATGATGGTTGGATGTCCACCTTGTGACCTTCCCTTTAGCCTTGTTAGGCCAATTCTCATCATTCCCTTAGTGAGTTAACCCACATAAGTGTGCCCCATTCGCCGTAGACGGATGGCTTTGTGCTAAAGGATTTGATATAACCACGACTAAGTGTGGATCTTTATACTATGGTTGATTGGCTGATCATCTGTGGACCCCACTTTATTTATCTACTGATTATCGGTGCCAATTATCGAGGCCAACACCAATTATCAATGCTGATTATCAGTGCCGATTATCGATGCTGATTATCGGTGTCGATTGTCATGACCGATTTGTCGATTCTAATTATTGACCGATTTCGATTGTCGTGGCCGATTATCGATTAGTGTCGAGGCTGATTATCATGACCGATTGCTGATTTCCAATCAACGTGACTGATTTGCTGATTTCGATTAGTGATTAAGGTCGATTATCGTGTACGATTATCGATTTTCGATTGACGTGACCGATTTGTCGATTTCAATTATCGATCAATTTCGATTGCCGAGGCCTATTGTGATGTATTCGAGGCCCATGGGACGTGGCTCATTGTGATATATTTCTAGCCCATATGAAGAGGCCCAACTCGATGTATATTAGGCCCATGGGAGCGGCCCATTACGATGTATATTTGACCCTTGAGATGCGACCCACTTGATGTATATGTGGCCCATGAGTTAGGCCCATCGTGATGTGTATTAAGCTCTTGAGTGAGGCCCATGGTGTTGTATATTTTGCCCTGGTGTAATGCCATGAGTCCACTATATGTTAGGCTCTATATGAGTCATTTCTTTGTGGCAATGTTGGTTAAATGTCCACATTGTTGAGGTTGATTGTCATTGCCAGTTATTGATACCGACTATGATTATATGACTGCATAGCATCATGATACATGCCCATATGCATCATCTGCATGTTTGTTATGAGATGTGGTTGACCATTGTATATGTCATTGGGCAGGTTGTATGAGACTCCCTGATAGGTGAAATGTTATCTCACATGAGTGTACGGTATGCACAGATTGATGTATGACTGGATTGTATTACTCATGCATCTTGCATTGTGTGTTGTGATTACTGCACGCCCTAGTGATATCAGGACTGTAGCCTCCATAGGCATATCGTGATTGGCCAGATTGGACACCTAAAATGTTTGGTTTGAGGATCGGGCAGCCATAGATGGCCCTGAGTGAAAATATCTAAAACCCTCTTGGTACCAGAGGATGCCCCAACGTCGAGACCGAGTGGATACACATGAGTGCCCGAGTGCTGGATGCCAGGAGGCCGCGTCTCCTACTGTGTCATGGTCAGTTGGGAGGGGGTGTGGCCTTATCCACCTGAGGGAGTAGGCATATCTAGGTTTAGTTTGACTAGCTCGAGGAGTCCGCTATCGACGAGCCGGGTAGGTATTGGAAGACTACTGGCCAGGCGGATAGTGAGGTCTCTTCCACTTACCCAGTTGTGCGCTTGATGGGGCGGCAGGTGGCGTGGAGTGCACTAGACCCCGGTGATGATCCCAAAGAGGAACCGTACTGATATGTGGACTTATTGAACAGGAATTTCATATTCATTAATTTATTCATTCACTATCCACTCGGGATCGTGGCGCGCAACTATTTGTTTCGTGTATCTTCGTATGGCCAGGATTTTGGTTGGACGCGCGACTAACATGAGACCAGGAGTTTACCACATTGAGTCTGACTATCTAAATTTAGGTATGAGACTGGTTTGGCTAGAAGTCCCTTGTGACGGACCCCGTAGCCTACGATACTACTTACCATCATCCCGACCTTACACTTCAGCTTGGTCATTCCATTCGCATCGCATATTGTATCCACATTCATATGGCATTTTGGGTCGTTATGTTTTCTATACTTATATAGCCTAGACGGACTTAGGAGGATTTATATATTGCATTGTACCATCTGTATCTGATATATGGCTCTCTATGACTCCTCATTTGCATTGCTGATCTCTATTGCGTATTTTGATATTATATGACTCATGGACTTACCAGTATATTTCTGCTTACTCTGATTACTCTGATATCGTATGATTCATAATCTTGTCAGTATTTTCGCTTATTCTGATGATGTATGATTTATGGGCTTTATGATATACTTGGCACTTATCTTGTGCACACATTTTCACCACCCTCTAAGCTTTCTAGAAGTTTATGCATGATAGATGCATGCAGGTGGCGTTAGGTTATAGTAGCATTGAGCTTGGAGTGTGCAGTTGTCTTCTAGAGCTTTGATTTCGATATATGTATTTCCCTTTCAGCATTGTATTTAAATGATTATATTAGTAGATATGTAATGATGATGTTGCCTCTATGATTTGGGTATACTTATGGTTATGCTTCTTATGAGATAAATATATGTTGGAAAATCCTCCTTGTAGGTCTTAGGATCGGAACCTGGCGTATGAATGCTGGGAGCCGAGAATGGGGTACTACGGAGGCTGTCAGAATCGGGTTCGGTGATCGAGATTCCTGTGAATCCGATTTCTAGGTTTGGGGAGTGACAGAAGTTAGTATCAGAACATAACTTAGGAATACCTGAGGATAACATCACATATCTGCTGATATCTACACTACACTGTGTGATTGTTGAGAACTTAGAAGGGTTAGACCCCCGAGTTTGCATAACTTAGAAACTTCCTGATATAGCTCCCTATCATGTGTACATTTGTGAGTGTCGAAGGATGATAGGCCCTCGTACCTTCGTATCTGACATAACACCCAAGAGAGTAACCCGAGTGACTTTCGTTTCCTCACCTGAGACTCCTGTTCCCCCACCTGAGACTTCTGCATCCCCATCCGAGTTTAGCGCAACACCGACTGTTTTCGTAAGTGCGGACCTGCTACAGCAGATGTTATAAGTAATGATCGTCATTCTTCAGAGAAGAGACCGAAAGAGGAAGACCCCATCCGGTAGCTCCCATCTGCAGCGATGTTGACGACCACAGAAGCATAGGAACCGTCCGTCCTTCTGAGCATTTGCTCCACCTAAATGTCAGTCCTTAAGTGTATGCTTCAGATGTGATGAGGCGGGGCACCGCTTCTGGGAGTGTCCCCACCCTCGGCAGCCCCTGCCACCCAAACTGTTCTCTGCTACTTGCTTTGGGTGCGATGGGATAGGGCATCATAGGAGTGAGTATCCCCATCCTCAGCAGTAGTAGCAGCACTATCACCGGGACCACATCAGCGGTAGTAGCAGCAACAGGATCCTAAGACATCAAGAGGAGTCGTCGACGATTCGTGTGATTTGGCCCCTACACCGTCTTCCTAGATTGTTCATGAACGGGGCGTCTTGGGAGTTAGAGCTTGAGATTTGTGGGTGTTATATCCATCTCTTAGATGTTTGATTATCTTGGTATATTGTGTTCTGATTATATATATATATATATATATATATATATATATATATATATATATATATATATATATGTAACATCCCGAAAATCGGGGGGTCGAGCAAAAACCCAACTTCCGAGTTCCAAAATGTTATTTATGCAACATGGATATGTATGATTGAATGTTGTCTGTGATAATGTATTAAACATGAGTGAGATTAAGCCAGAACAGCATATCATACTCCAGAGACAGTGAAATTTGCAAGCGGAAGACTGTAATAGTATGTATAACGTACATAAGCTGTTGTATGTCTCCAGAGTGTGAATATATTACCAAGTTATGCACATACATGTATACTTCAAAAGTAAACAAAATGAATATACATGAGGGCGCTAAAAATTCAAAATGACAAATGTCAAAGTATCTAATCAACCTCCCTGCAATCCCGTCAATCAGAACACGCATAAAGGAGGAACCCTCCTTCTCATCATCAAGTCCAGCTCCGCCTCACAGGCCGCGCCATCATCTGCAATCACAAAAGGGACTGGTGGGTGTCCGGAAACACCATCCCATAACGTGGGAGTGAGTGATCAACTCAGTGGGATAAGAGAGCAGGGATTAGCATGTTCACAATTCAATCACGCGATAATAGTAAAGCAGTAAATCAGACAATCCTAATACTGTTGTTAATGCAAGATGACATGACGTGATGTATGCCCTCACCGACGATCACCCTCATGCGGCAACATCTTACGACCGCGGCATGCCACACTCCCTAGAGTGCTCCACATCTTCCAGGCACATGCAATGCTATGGTGATATGATTACCAAGTTGTTATTAGTCCATTCAAACAGCAGGATTGGGAAACTAAGGTACTTCCCTTGTATCAATCCCAACACAGATCCTGTCTAGGGTCGTCACTCCTAGTAATCTCATACGATGTATATTTTGTAGGTCACTGCAAGGGCTGCCAGGGCTGTTGCTCGCACTCGTTGCACCGCTCCCCCATCACCTTATCAATACAGGCCTACTGTACTCTACTGCACAGAAGGGTCGTCGCCTCCCGTGGACTCAGAATACGCTCGCGGTCACTACAAAGGGCTCATCGCCTGATCAGTGTAGGCCGACAGCTAGAATATAGTGTCCCATACCACCATAATCTGCTCACGAGTCAAGGTGCTCACTGGTCACTACGGAGAGGTTTGTGGCCCCAGCGTAGGCCGACAGCTCGACCACGGTGTCCCATACCACCATGCCCGGCTCATGAGTCTTCGTGGATCAAGGTACCACGGTTAATAGGGTTTACAATGGTAAGTTCAGTACCCTAGGTTCAAGCAGTTATGATACATACAAGGTGAACAAACATCGGCCAGTCGGGTTACTTGACGGGCTCGACTAGCGCGATCGCATCTCAAGTTGAACGACATGAAGTGCGTAAAATACTTCGCGTGGCCTAACCACTGCCGCCAACTCTCAACCCGAATCACGTTCATCGACGCGTCGTTCGTGGCTATGACCAGTCAGCCACGAATTCGCTCGGTTACCGACTGCCTGGACTAAGTCAAGTCCCACACATCTATGGAATTACATTAAAACTATATACCAGGGTATTGGAATTGAAATACATCATGTGAGCATGTTAACACATGTTATAACATTCAACTTAAACAAATCTTCAAGGCATACCTTCCATGCATATTCAACTTAAGCAAATCTTCAAAGCATACTTCCTATGCATGTAACGTAATCATGCATAAGGTCAACATGTAGGAAATCATTTAGGTCAGCATTTTAATCATGAAATCAATCTCAAACTACTACATAACATCATTCAATACAATACATACTAGTACAAGTATTTATACAAACACATACACTACACACTTAAGTCCACATATAGTATGTCGACCCAAAGTGCGCAACTAGGCGAATCTCTTCGCCAAACTAATTATACACGCCTTCCTAACTTCCTAATGCGACAACAAACCATGTCAATCACATCAGCAAAATATGAATGTAAACAGTACTTCCTACAAATGACTAAAATGCCCTAAATCTCATATTCTTCGTTAGCTTACGAAACGGGAAACGGAGAGCATTTTGTACATGTCAAACGGCGATGCCGTCAAGAATCTACTATTAAACGACATTGAAAGCGTTGGGAACCGTCAATCAAAGCGTCTAAAATCCTCACCTTATGTCTTGTAGACTTGGGAATTGAAACGGAGCGTATACGCTTCGTCTACGGCGAATAAGGAGCCTAATACACAAGATCCATAAGCTACATCGCTATGGAAACAAGGGAAACTCAAATCAACAACTATTTAGGGTATTTACTTACCTAAGATCGCGGTGGAATCGCCGGGAAGGTGGTAGAGGTGTGTTGCTTAAGCACGTGCAACACGTAGCACAAGTGGCAGGAAGAACTCCCCCACTCACTCACAATCTCTCACTTTTTTTCTCTCTCCCAAGCTAGGGCTTCTCTCAAATTCGGATGGGAGAGAGGAGTGAGGGTTTCAACCCCTTTTATAGCCTACAACATGCCCAAAATAGGCTTGGGAACAATGTTTACTTGGTGCCTAACCAAATCGGGGCCGTTTCGGTCCAAAAGGGCATTTCTGAAGGTCCCCTGGCCAAATGCGGTCGGACTTAAGCTCATGCATACTGGATCTAGCACACTTCCAGTTTTCAGACCGGTAGGGTTCCCAGATCGCACGTGGCGGTCCAGTTTCAGTTTAACGGTCATCGCACCAAGATCAGGCCTATAAGTCTCGTGATATATAATAGATATTTTTCCTGATCCAAGGGTGTAATTTGGCTGTATTCTGACGGTCAGAACGCTCAATACTGATGCGTCAAATTGTGTGCCAGATTTGAATTTCAAATTCCAATTCTAACCCTATTCTCACTCTCTTCGGTCCGGGCTCAATGAAATAGCCTGTGATTATCGGTTTGACTTGATTTTTGGAATGAGTGTCAAGTCCAGCTAGACGGTTCTAACGGTCTAAGATAGGAGGTATCGGACTCTCAACGTGCGGTCTAGATCCAATACAAAGATTCAAAGTGGTCCAGAGAACAAACCTGCTTAGAGTTTGGTCCGAGGTTATAGAGTATTCTAGAGTCATTGGTTCTACTCGATTTGGGTCTTGTAGAACGTATTTAAAGTGATCAGGGACTGTTTCCCAGCCACTCCAACGTTGCGCTAGCTAACTTATGCTTAGTTTCTAAAGAAATTTATCCTAAGTGGTTTCTTTAGCTATGGAATTGGGTTCTGAACGATTTTTCAGGTGTTTTAATTGACCCACTGCCTAAGGACGTCAAATCCCAGATTAGCCAAAATCTGGGGTGTTACAATCTACCCCCCTTAAAACACAATGTCGTCCCCGACATTGGCGAAGGGCAAGGAGTACTTTCTCTAAGGAAGGTTCAAATCCTATTTAATAACCTAATCGTACATATAACCTAAATCAAATGTTTCGATCCTGGGCCAGTGGGAAAGAGGCCAACCACTCTTCCGCTGCGCTACACTGATTGAACGGCAGTGTTGACTAATCCTAACTGGATTGGACTTAATACTTTCTACCCCCCTTAAAACTTGGTTCTACTTAAAGTCTAAGAATCGTTGCATCGATCCGTATATCGGAACGGGGCGTAACTTAGGGGCTATCCTTAACCTTTCTCTACATGGTTTTAAGTCCTTGCCATTTCCCAAAAACAATGTGATCCTGTTTAGTTGTAGATGGTTGGGCCATCACAGAAGAGAGGTTGTGTAGTGGGTCTAAGCTGGATACGTTGAACCTTCTGTCTAATCAGGACAGAAAATGTGTTGTATCAGTTCTTAATCCAAGTCGATGCCGATCCTCTGCTTGATCAGAGCATTGGATTCATTGGTAACCACTAGGAGTAAGAAATCGACTCAAACCGCGAATACATCGCTTACATGTAGTTCCTTTACTCTGCGTTCCCGAATGCAATAAGTCCTTGGGAAAGGCAATTCTAAGGGGCGTGCTAGTTCATTCTAAGTTCAATCTGAGGGAGTTATAAATGTTCCCTGAGAGTGTATGGTTCCTTCCTATGGGCAACAACAGGAGTCTATAAGTCATAAGGGGATCTATCCAAGGAAGGGAGTCTCATTCCAATCAAAACTAATCTATCATTCCTTAACATATACAGGCTTTACCCTACTCTAGGTAACTAGTAGGCTAGTCTGTAACTCAGTAGCTATAATCTAAAGCTTAAGATTATACGGTAAATGGCTTTCCATACCATTTCTACTACAGAGAGTTGTTCTATCGCTAAGGGTCAAGATTGTCTAAATGGAATTGGATTTCTTATGTCGTCAGACTCTTCAAATCTAGGAGTGCTAACTCTAGGACCAAAACGCCAAGGGCCTATGTGGCCAGTAGCATTCAGTTGTATTAAATAGAACCGCATTCTTAGTTCCATAGTGGGATCGGAAGTGGCATGCTTGGTAGGAGGGTGGGGTGGGATAAAAACTAATTTGTAGGCTGAATCCCGGGAGTTACTATACTCCCGATCCAGGGACAATACCTTACAGTGAAATGAGACGGCATGCACTCCATTCCATAAATTTTGGCTACATTAAGCCCAAACCACAACACAAACATTCACATAACAAGTCGAAAAGCATCATGCATTTCATTAAACCAAAATTGTCATAATACAAGGGATATCTCCCTATAAGTATCATGACAAAAAAAGTACATGGGAGCTATGTCAGTCAGCTACTACAGCAACATAGGTAAACTACCAGCCTTATCAGGCTTACAAAACACAAATTAAAACAGGAAATGACTAACTACTAATAATAACATCAAGGATCGCATCGCTAGTCGGAGTCTGGTGACGGAGGAGGAGCACCCTTATCCTGTAAGCAACACAGGATTGCCTTCAAGGTGCGAGTCACCTTGCCAAATTTCTTCTTCGTAACGGCCTTGGCATCAGCGACCTCTGCTCGAAGTTCTTGGACTTCCCTACGCAAAGCGGTCTGACTCTCCTCCATCCGAGCAATGCGGTCGTCGATAGTAGTCTGCGCAGAAGGAGGAGGGCTCTCATCAGTATCCTGAGCCTCCTCTTCTGTTTCTTCCTAAACCTCTTCCTGAACCTCTGCTCTAGGTTCTTCTTCGCTTTGATCTTCCTCTTCATCAAAGTCATCCCCACTATCCCTTTCAAGTTGATTTTCACGGTATTGCGACCCAATCTTCATCTTGACCATTGTCGACTCATCGATGGTGTGAATCGATACCGGTAATTCGGGCTCAAGTCTATAGGCAAACTCAAGTGCAATCTTGCAAATGAGTCGGCCAAAGGGAAGCGATTCGGATGTTCTCCTCGACCTGGCTATGAGAACTATCTGCCGTAGGATGAAAGTGGCCATACATACGTTCTCTCCCTGGGCCACCAGAAATAAGAAATCTACCATAAGACGTGTGCATTCAATGCGGTTCGTCGACCTGGGATAGACATTGAACGTGCAGATATGATGCAGCAGGCGCAAATCCTCAGACATGTACGTCACCTTGAGGCTATTATTAGGCTGCCATGGAACCAACTTACCACACAGAAACCTGGTGCGGCGATCTCATTCGCGTCTAGTCCTCAAATTCTTCTCACTTGGATGCACATCACCTAGAGGCACGTTGAGAAGTCGCGCAATCAATCGGACGTCGATCGTAGCCATCCGATCTCTACCAAAAGGGATTTTGAACTGCAAAGGCTCCAAGGTAGGATTCTGGATGCTAGCATAGAAGGCACGAACAGTGCTCACATCAGCACGAGCGCGAGCTTCAAAGATTGGTCCCCAGTGCACAGCTTCAATGCGTTCGAACAACAGAAACTCGCCGAACAATCGCCCATCTACGTCCGCCTCAAATAACACTCTACGATCAGTGTATTCACCATGAGGCATCTCTGATAGAATGGTTCGTCCAAGGTGTGCATGGGGATCCAAATCCCGCTTTGTACGGCACTCCAGGACTGCAGCTGGACCTGCGGCGGTGCTTGAACTTGCGGCACCACCCCGCGGTCTTCTCGATCGAGCAGGGCGGCTCGGCCCAGCCTCATCTGTCGCGGTTTTCCTCTTACCCATCAAAGATATGATGGATGAGAGCGACAAAAGGCCCAAAATGGCTTCCACAAAAGCCATGGAAAACGTCGAAAATGCGGAGAAATGGCTGCCCAATCTGAAAAAAGAAAATCTAGGCGTCGTAGAGGGATGCTTCAAGCTTCCCAAGGCTATACTTTCAGGAAAAAATACAAACAAAAAGATGGGATGGAGCACCTCACGATTTCAGCTATATTTGGGGGATTTTGGAGCTCCAAATGGTGATATCTTCAAGGAAAGAGGCTGCCAACACCCAATAAATGATGGGTGGTGGTCGGTTTTGGCCAAGGAAGGTTTTAGAGGTGGTTTGGGATGCCGGGGTTTGGAATTGGTTGCTGAAAATCGAATCTAGGGCTATGTAAGGGGCTGTTTGTGAAGGAGAGGTGGGATTTGGGGGTTTTCGTGAGGTGGGAGGTGTATAGGGGTGATGTGGACCCCATTTAAGGGGGTGCGCCCGAAGGACGGCCCCATCGGAGCTCGCCGGCCGGCGATGCATCGCCCGACCGGCGATGGCATCGCCGGCCAACTTTGAAGTTGGCCGGTGGGACCCCATGGGTCTGGTCCCCCATGGTCCCAGGGTCCCAAAAAGTTAGGTCCCACCCCTTAGTTCACACTAATTTGGTCTCTATGAGCCCAAACATGTGTTCGGAGCTTTTCGGGTCCACATCGCAATCCTGAATACCAAACCATATAATGCAGCATATGAATTTGGGGTAGAAGGAGCCAGTACACCTATCTAGCTCCTTAGTTGCTAAACAAAGTGAAGTTAGAATGGCCTTATGGCCATTTTTCATGACATTTTACTATTCACTGTAAAATTTGGTGAATGTACTAATTTGTGTTATTTTCATATTAGGTTTGATGCCTAACATGAAATGGATAAGAAAAGACTGAAGGTTGAAGTGTTTAGAGGAGGAATTTTGAGAATTTTTGGCAAAACAGGGTTTTTTAAGCCCTGGCGATTGATTACTGGAGTCGTGGTCATCCCACGGCCCAAGGATTCACTTTTGCGATTTAAAACCGCTCATAGGACATCTCAACCCGACTTCCTAAAGCTTAGAAGTGATTCGGGTTGCTTTACGCGACCCGAGATGCGTTACAGACTCGATCTTGCGATCGATCCTAATAGACTTCGCCTATCGGCGAATCTGCGATCCTAGAAGTGTTTCTAGACCCTTCTCGCACCCACCTAAGTCAAAGGAAGCGATAGCGTACGTCGCGTGACCATAACCCAGGCCCGGTTTGATCCAAATCATGCTCTGATACCATCTGTAACATCCCGAAAATCGGGGGGTCGAGCAAAAACCCAACTCCCAAGTTCCAAAATGTTATTTATGCAACATGGATATGTGTGATTGAATGTTGTCTGTGATAATGTATTAAACATGAGTGAGATTAAGCCAGAACAGCATATCATACTCCAGAGACAGTGAAATTTGCAAGTGGAAGACTATAATAGTATGTATAACGTACATAAGCTGTTGTATGTCTCCAGAGTGTGAATATATTACCAGGTTATGCACATACATGTATACTTCAAAAGTAAACAAAATGAATATACATGAGGGCGCTAAAAATTCAAAATGACAAATGTCAAAGTATCTAATCAACCTCCCTGCAATCCCATCAATCAGAACACGCATAAAGGAGGAACCCTCCTTCTCATCATCAAGTCCAGCTCCGCCTCATAGGCCGCGCCATCATCTGCAATCACAAAAGGGACTGGTGGGTGTCCGGAAACACCATCCCGTAACGTGGGAGTGAGTGATCAACTCAGTGGGATAAGAGAGCAGGGATTAGCATGTTCACAATTCAATCACGCGATAATAGTAAAGCAGTAAATCAGACAATCCTAATACTGTTGTTAATGCAAGATGACATGACGTGATGTATGCCCTCACCGACGATCACCCTCATGCGGCAACATCTTACGACCGCGGCATGCCACACTCCCTAGAGTGCTCCACATCTTCCAGGCACATGCAATGCTATGGTGATATGATTACCAAGTTGTTATTAGTCCATTCAAACAGCAGGATTGGGAAACTAAGGTACTTCCCTTGTGTCAATCCCAACACAGATCCTGTCCAGGGTCGTCACTCCTAGTAATCTCATACGATGTATATTTCGTAGGTCACTGCAAGGGCTGCCAGGGCTGTTGCTCGCACTCGTTGCACCGCTCCCCCATCACCTTATCAATACAGGCCTACTGTACTCTACTGCACGGAAGGGTCGTCGCCTCCCGTGGACTCAGAATACGCTCGCGGTCACTACAAAGGGCTCGTCGCCTGATCAGTGTAGGCCGACAGCTAGAATATAGTGTCCCATACCACCATAATCTGCTCACGAGTCAAGGTGCTCACTGGTCACTACGGGGAGGTTTGTGGCCCCAGCGTAGGCCGACAGCTCGACCACGGTGTCCCATACCACCATGCCCGGCTCATGAGTCTTCGTGGATCAAGGTACCACGGTTAATAGGGTTTACAATGGTAAGTTCAGTACCCTAGGTTCAAGCAGTTATGATACATACAAGGTGAACAAACATCGGCCAGTCGGGTTACTTGACGGGCTCGACTAGCGCGATCGCATCTCAAGTTGAACGACATGAAGTGCGTAAAACACTTCGCGTGGCCTAACCACTGCCGCCAACTCTCAACCCGAATCACGTTCATCGACGCATCGTTCGTGGCTATGACCAGTCAGCCACGAATTCGCTCGGTTACCGACTGCCTAGACTAAGTCAAGTCCCACACATCTATGGAATTACATTAACACTATATACCAGGGTATTGGAATTGAAATACATCATGTGAGCATGTTAACACATGTTATAACATTCAACTTAAACAAATCTTCAAGGCATACCTTCCATGCATATTCAACTTAAGCAAATCTTCAAAGCATACTTCCTATGCATGTAATGTAATCATGCATAAGGTCAACATGTAGGAAATCATTTAAGTCAGCATTTTAATCATGAAATCAATCTCAAACTACTACATAACATCATTCAATACAATACATACTAGTACAAGCATTTATACAAACACATACACTACACACTTAAGTCCACATATAGTATGTCGACCCAAAGTGCGCAACTAGGCGAATCTCTTCGCCAAACTAATTATACACGCCTTCCTAACTTCCTAATGCGACAAAAAACCATGTCAATCACATCAGCAAAATATGAATGTAAACAGTACTTCCTACAAATGACTAAAATGCCCTAAATCTCATATTCTTCGTTAGCTTACGAAACGGGAAACGGAGAGCATTTTGTACATGTCAAACGGCGATGCCGTCAAGAATCTACTATTAAACGACATTGAAAGCATTGGGAACCGTCAATCAAAGCGTCTAAAATCCTCACCTTATGTCTTGTAGACTCGGGAATTGAAACGGAGCGTATACGCTTCGTCTACGGCGAATAAGGAGCCTAATACACAAGATCCATAAGCTACATCGCTATGGAAATAAGGGAAACTCAAATCAACAACTATTTAGGGTATTTACTTCCCTAAGATCGTGGTGGAATTGCCGGGAAGGTGGTAGAGGTGTGTTGCTTAAGCACGTGCAACACGTAGCACAAGTGGCAGGAAGAACTCCCCCACTCACTCACAATCTCTCACTTTTTTTCTCTCTCCCAAGCTAGGGCTTCTCTCAAATTCGGATGGGAGAGAGGAGTGAGGGTTTCAACCCCTTTTATAGCCTACAACATGCCCAAAATAGGCTTGGGAACAATGTTTACTTGGTGCCTAACCAAATCGGGGCCGTTTCGGTCCAAAAGGGCATTTCTGAAGGTCCCCTGGCCAAATGCGGTCGGACTTAAGCTCATGCATACTGGATCTAGCACACATCTAGTTTTCAGACCGGTAGGGTTCCCAGATCGCACGTGGCGGTCCAGTTTCAGTTTAACGGTCATCGCACCAAGATCAGGCCTATAAGTCTCGTGATATATAATAGATATTTTTCCTGATCCAAGGGTGTAATTTGGCTGTATTCTGAGGGTCAGAACGCTCAATACTGATGCGTCAAATTGTGTGCCAGATTTGAATTTCAAATTCCAATTCTAACCCTATTCTCATTCTCTTCGGTCCGGGCTCAATGAAATAGCCTGTGATTATCGGTTTGACTTGATTTTTGGAATGAGTGTCAAGTCCAGCTAGACGGTTCTAACGGTCTAAGATAGGAGGTATCGGACTCTCGACATGCGGTCTAGATCCAATACAAAGATTCAAAGTGGTCCAGAGAACAAACCTGCTTAGAGTTTGGTCCGAGGTTATAGAGTATTCTAGAGTCATTGGTTCTACTCGATTTGGGTCTTGTAGAACGTATTTAAAGTGATCAGGGACTGTTTCCCAGCCACTCCAACGTTGCGCTAGCTAACTTATGCTTAGTTTCTAAAGAAATTTATCCTAAGTGGTTTCTTTAGCTATGGAATTGGGTTCTGAACGATTTTTCAGGTGTTTTAATTGACCCACTGCCTAAGGACGTCAAATCCCAGATTAGCCAAAATCCGGGGTGTTACAATATATAGTGGTGTGGTTTTTCTTCCTTGGTAAGCCCTGTATTGGTTATGTTGTGGTTTAAATTTCGAGGATAAAATTTTTATTAGGAGGGAAGAGCTGTAAGACCTGTGTCTTAGTCCGTACCATTCTGTAGGCTTCCGCGGTATTTTCGGTCGAATTTCGGCAACCTTCGACCCTTAACCGGTATTTATTCGCAATCCTGCGTCACATGCCGTCAACTTGAATTGACTCAAATTGAGACTTGTACCCTTGCGACAATGCCGTCGCCGCTGTTCGGATGCCGCGACTCGTGGGCCGATCCGATACCCTGGTCAGGAGACGTGGGCAAGCGTTTGGTGCAAGAAAAATGCCGCTCGTGCAAATTCCAAGAGAATTTCTACAATATGTCACATTAATCAATCAACCAATCAATCCCATCATGCCAAGTACATGTCAAGTACACATCACCTCTCACCCTTCCCCAAGCAACCCCTAATGTTAAAAGTTTCTTACAAGCCCATACCCCTTCTTACACAATCTACCACAAAAGTTAAAAAAAGGCTCTTACACCCATCACTCACCACATCAACACATTCATCACTCCATCACCCATCTCTCTCTCTCTCTCTCTCTCTCTCTCTCTCTCTCTCTCCCCCTTTACAAACCTCTCTCTCTCATTGTCAAACCACATTCCAAGTAACTCAAAAGCATCATACATCCAAGCCTCTCCAAGCCCTCCCAAGCAACAAGTGTGGCCCACCTTCCCACTCTCTCATCTCCCATCTCAACCATCAATATTTCATCTCCTCCGTTAGGATTGAAACTAAGGAGAAAAAGAAGCCAAGGGAGCAAGAAGAAGGCGGTGGGTGATCTTAGATTTTTTCTTTCATTCATTTGTTTGATTTAAGGGTCCATATATGTGGAACCCACCTTGATGTAGGCTTTGTATCAAAGAGGGACCCATAGTGGTGGGGCCCCTCCATCCTCTCCATTTTTTCTCTCTCTCTCTATTATTTTTTTTGTGTGTGATGGTCTATGGCCCACTTGATGCATGACCTTATCCATGCCATCCATTGATGTGGACCGCACTGTTTTCATGGCTGGTACGTGCCATGGGCAAAAACACAAATGTCAGGATAATCCAAAACAGGTGGGCCATGTGGGACCCACCTTAATGAAGTGTTCATCCACACCATCCATCCAGGGACGCTGGACATAAATGAAGCAAGGTGTGGTTGACAGTGAAGTGTCAACTGACAGTGGGAGTAGCTAACAGTGGTAGTGTGGAATGACAGTGGGTGCACTGACATGGGGTGTGTACTGACGTGAAGTGTGTGCGGGCGGTGGGGTCCATGGATCCCACCCACATCATCCATCCATTTTGGTAGGCCACACCCTCAAACACGTGTGGTGCATCCACCGTCCAAGGACGATGGGACCCATCCATAAATCACGTGGTAGACTGAGTGAGAGATACCCTGTTTCAACGCTGGGACCCACCCAGTCCATAGCTCAGGTGGCACACTGAGTGAAAAATGCCTCGTTTCAACACTTGAGGTCTTGGTATCGATCCTTTGGTTGTGGCTGACATGGGTGTACGAGCATGGGTACCCATCCATTCCGGTGGGCCACACCACTATATGTGTTGTATCTATGCCATCCATCCGTATAAGATGGCCCCACCATGATGCATGTATTATGACCACCTCCATCTAACGATGGGACACACCCCACGTGTGGGCCCCCCTTGATCCACGTGAATGTCCAGGCTGTGGATGGCCTGGACGTGGCTGTTTTATATAATATAATACATATAGTATATAGTATATATATATATATATATTATATTTTGTATTATATATATATATATTATATGAGATGGTGGGCCCTAGTGGGACCCACCTCTCCCTTCAAATGCTTAAAAGCTGCACAATAACAACTATATATATATTATATAGTTTATATATAATACATAAGGGTGGGCCCTACGTGGGACCCACCTCTGTTTTGTTGCAGGAAAGAAAAAGGAAAGAAAAAAAAGAAGTAAAAGGTAAAGAGAAAGTCAAAGCAGCCACGTGCTGCTCTCTCTCTCTCTCTCTGTCTCTCTCTCCCTTAACATCCAGAGCTCTGTGGGTTCCACCATGACACGTGTGTATTTGTTTTGACGGTGGGACCCACACTAGATATGTGTTTCATCCCTCTGGCATGGGCCCCAACGATGTATGTGCCTTATCTACACCATTCACTGTTTGAACAGTGGGGCCCACCATGATGCCTACTTTGTCTCCAAACCGTTCAACCATATTGAGATATCATTTTCATGGCATGAGCAAAAGGATGGGTTAGATCTAAAGCTTAAGTAGACCCCACCATTTAAATAGTGGACCGTGACACCCATCGTTCAAACTTCTAAGGGCCATGGTAGTTTCCAATTAAACTGATATTGTTTTCACTTCATTCATCTCTATGCTATCTTATGAATAGGTCGGGTCTTAAATACATAAGGGCGGGCCCGACTTGATATATATGAGGCCCATCGGTGTGACCTATTTGATATACATGAAGCCCGATGGTGCGACCCATATAATGCGGCCCATGTGATGTGGCCCACTTAACATATGAGGCTTAGGTGAGAGGCCCGTTATGATATATTTAAGGCCCAGGTGCGAGGCCCACCTATTGTGTATTCGAGGCCCGATGAGATGTATGTTGACCCATATGACGAGGCCTATGTGACGTAAATGAGGCCCATCGTGATTGTACGTAAGGCCAATGGGCCCATTATATGTTTGGCCCTATGTAGGCCACTCCTTGAGAGCAAAGTTGGTTGGATGTCCACATTGTGACCTTCCCTTAAGCCTTGGTAGGCCCATTCTCATCATTCCCTTAGTGGGTTAACCCAAATAAGTGGGCCCTATTCGTCGTAGACGGATGGCTCCATGCTATCAAATTTGATATAACCACGGCTGAGTGTCGATCATTATACTATGGTTGATCGGCTGATCATCTATGGACCTCACTTTATTTATCTACTGATTATTGGTGCCGATTATCGAGGCCGATGTCGATTATCAATGCTGATTATCGGTGTCGATTATTGATGATGATTATTAGTGCCAATTGTCATGACCGATTTGCCAATTCTGATTATTGACCGATTAGAGATCGAGGCCGATTATCGTGAACGATTGCCTATTTTCGATTGACGTGACCAATTTATCAATTCTGATTATCGATTGATTCCTATTGCCAAGGCCCATTGTGATGTATTCGAGGCCCATGGGACATGGCCCATTGTGATATATTTCTGGCCCATATGATAAGGCCCGACTCGATGTATATTAGGCCCGTGGGAGCGTCCCATTGCGATGTATATTAGACCCGTGAGATGCGACCCACTTGATGTATATGTGGCCCATGTGTGAGGCCCATCGTGATGTGTATTAAGCTCTTGAGTGAGGCCCATGGTGTTGTATATTTGGCCCTGGTATAAGGCCATGAGTCCACTGTATGTTAAGCTCTATATGGGCCATTCCTTGGGGGACATGTTGGTTAAATGTCCACATTATCGAGGTTGATTACTGATACTAGTTATTGATACCTACTATGAGTATATGACCGCATGGCATCATGATATATGCCCATACGCATCATTTGCATGTTTGTTATGAGATGTGGTTGACCATTGCATATGTCATTAGTCAGGTTGTATGAGACTCCCTGATGGGCAGATGTTATCTCACATGAGCGCACGGTATGCACAGGATTGATGCATGACTGGATTGTATGACTCATGCATCTTACATTGTGTATTGTGATTACTGTATGTCCTAGCGACATCAGGGTCGTAGCCTCCTGTAACGCCCTGGAAATTGGGGGTCGAGTATAACCCAACTCCCGAGTTTCAAAATATCACTTATGCAACAATTCTAATGATGGTTATATGTTGTCTGTATTAGTGCATGAAACATGAAATAGATTAAGCTAAATCAGCAAAACATAATCCAGGGACAGTTAGAAAATGCAAGCGAAAGTCTGAAATAAATAGATAAACCAATACAAGTCCCTAAAATATGTGTGTTATGCCGAGTCAATAATTACAAGCCTTGTTTCAAATACAAATAACAAAATGTGATAGTCCTTTATAAAGTTTAAACCCTGAAGCCCCAGTGATTCAGAACGGTCTAAGTGAACCCGCCTGAATACTGTATAAACGAGAATGCCTCCTCGTCATCCTTGAACTTCGACTTTGCCTCGCAGGAATCACCATCACCTGCAGCAAAGACAGAGTCTGGTTGGTGTTTAAGCACCGTCCCAGAACGTGAGAGTGAGTGATCAACTCGGTGGAACTATACAGCAAAGGTTAACATGTTATCAATTTAATCAAGCAGAAATGATAAAGCAGTACAGTCAAACATGTCCTAGATACTCTTGTTAAGGCAAGAATAATATGCCATAATAATGTATGCCCTCGCCTGCACTCCTTCAGTGTCTTCATCTTACGGCACGCATAGCAACTACGAGAAAGTGTTCTTCTACGCCAAAACACATGCAATGCGGTACATGGACGTGATTACCAAGTTCTTATTAGTCCTTTTCATACAGCAGGATTGGGAAGCTAAGGTACCTTCCTTATATCAATTCTCAATCAATGATTCATTCTAGGGTCGTCAGTCCTAGTAAATCTCATACGATATTATGGTTCTAGGTCACTATAAAGGGCTCGTCACCAATTAATACAGGCCTAATCATACCCTGGATACTATGTTAAGGCTTGTCACCTCAATGCAGTCTCAGGATATACTTGAGGTCACTATAGAGGGCTCGTCACCAATCAGTGTAGGCCGACAGCACGAATACAGTGTCCCATACCACTGTATTCGGCTCACGAGTCTTAGTTGCTCACTGGTCACTACGGGGAGGCTCGTTGTCCCAGCGTAGGCAGACAGCTTGACCACGGTGTCCCATACCACCATGTCTTGCTCATGAGTCTTAGCGGATCGAGGTACCAAGGTTAATAGGGTTTCACTGGTGAGTTTGGTACCTTAGATTTAAACAGTAGTGTCCAAACATGGTGAACATACATCGGTCAATCGGGTTAATTGATAAGCTCGACTAGGATGATTGCACGTTGAGTTGATCGACATAAAATGCATAAGCACTCCGTGTTGCTTAACCACTGTCGACATCCCAAGTACGGCTCGGATTCGTCGAACACATCCTACGTGGAGAAAATAACCTCAGCCACCAGTTCAAGTACTGTTACCAATCACCTGGACTGTGATATAGTCCCAACTACATACAATTACAATAATGAGTATTTAAATCAAATCCTACAATCCATATTATGGAATATAACTTAAACATGAATACATATTACATGGAGGAAATCATACATACAATTAACAAGAATAAGTAGGCTAAACAGTTCATGGAGGAAATCATACACACAAGCAAGGTAGTTGGGATTCAAACATTTTTACAAACACTTAGACTACACTTTTCAACATACATCACGTATGTCAGCCATATTACGTATTAAGGCAAATCCTTTTGCCAAGGAGTTGTCGCATATATAACAATTATACACCTACGACAATTAATCATGGCAGTCACAACATCAGATTTTATATGCATACAAACATTTCAACATACACATGAAACACTCGATTTACAACATAGTTTATATATAGACGTAAAGAAAAACAGATAGTGCATTTAGCGTGTAATGACACCCACGTCAGTAGTAAATCATTATCTGACATTGAAAGTCTTGAAAACCATAACCTATACATATATAGTCCGCACCTTAAATCAATAAACGCATAACGAATTTTTTTAGACGATAAGTCTTCGTCAACGGTGGATTGGCAACCTAAGGCATGAATTGGGTTAGCTACATCATCACTTAAACTATACTAAGTTCTAAAACGGGTTAGGGTTTGATTTCTTACCCAAATATGGAATTAGAATCGCAGGAATAACTATTCGAATAGGTGGATTAGGTGCGTAGAGTAGCTGGGAAGAATCCCAGGATGAATCAGCAACTTCCCTCTCTCTCTTTCTCTCTCTTTACTCTCTCTTTTCTTAGCTAGGGTTTAGAATTCGTATGGATTATGAGAGAGGGTGTTTAAAACCCTTATATAGGCCTAGAACTGACAAAAATAGTCCCAAGGCCATGGTATAGTTAGGTTATAACCAAATTGGGCTTGTTTCGATCCAACAGAGCATTTATGGAGGTCCCTTTACTGAATGCGGTCGGACTTAAGCTCACAGATATTGGATCTTGATCAAGTTAAGTTTTCAGTTTGATCGGGTTTCCAGATTGACTGTGGTGGACCAGTTTCAGTTCAACGATCACCGATACTCGATCAGGGCCACAAGTACATTGACATGTGTGGGACATCTCCCCTGATCCGAGGGTGTATTTGGGTCAGATTCTAATAGTCAGAATGCTTATAATCGGTCTGCAAGAGACACGACTCAGATTACTTAAATTTATATTTAATTTCATAAAAACCTTCACGTTCTCACACACTTCACTCCGGACTCAAGAAAATAATTTCAGGACCTCATCTGAACTTGATTTTCAAGGTAATTGTCAAGTCCAAGTAGGCAGTCATAATTGTCTAAGTTTATCGCTATCGGACTTTCGACGTGCGGTCCAGGTCTGATACGAAGTTTCATTGTGCTCTTGAGAGCAACCGGGTTTAGAGATTTATCCTAGATTTCAGGGTAATCTAGCATTAATAATTCTACAGGTTTTGGGTCTTGCAGATCGTATTTAAAGTGATTGGTGCATATTTCACAGGTAATCTAGTTTAGTACTAGGAAATTCTAGTTAAAATTTTAAAGGATTTGGTCTTAAGCGATTTCTGCTTGAGGTGGTACTCGGGTCTTCGTACGAATTTTTTCAAGACGTTACACCTCCACAGACATATCGTGGATAGCCAGATGGGACACCAGAAATGTTTGGTTCGAGCATTGGGCTACCATAGATGGCCCTAGGTGAAAATCCCTAAAACCCTCTTGGTACTAGAGGACGCCTCAACGTCAAGACCGAGTGAATATACATGAGCGCCCGAGTGCTGAATACCAGGAGGCCGCGTCTCCCACTATGTCGTGGTCGGTTGAGAGGGGGTGTGGCCTTACCTGCCAGAGGGAGTAGGAATAGGTAGGCTGAGTTTGATAAGCTTGAGGAATGGGCCTGTTATCGATGAACTAGGTAGGTATTAACAGACTACTAGCCAGGCAGATAGTGAGGTCTCTTCCGCTTACCTAGTTGTGCGCTTGATGGGGCGGCAGGTGGCGTGGAGTGCACTAGACCCCAATGATGATCCCAAAGAGGAACCGTACTGATATGTGGACTTATTAAGCAGAAATTGCATATTCATTCATTCACTATCCACTCGGGCTGGTGGTGTGCAACTATTTGTTACGTGTATCTTCGCATGGCCAAGATTTCGGTTGGACGTGACTAACCTAAGTCCAGGAGTTTACCATATTGAGTCTGATTATCTAAATTTATGTATGAGACTGGGTTAGATAGAAGTCCCTTTTGATAGGCCCCGTAGCCTAAGATACTACGTACTATCATCCCTACCTTACACTCTAGTTTGTTCATTCCATTCGCATCGCATATTGTATCCGCATTCATATGGCATTTTGGGTCGCTATGTTTTCTATACTTATATGGCCTAGATGGACTTATCAGGATTTATATATTGCATTGTACCATTTTTGTCTGATATAAGGCTCTCTATGACTCCTCATTTACATTGCTGATCTGTAACGCCCCGACTTTTCAGGACTTGAGTATAGGACTCGTTTTTCAAAAACTCGAGTGTTGACCTTAAAGGATGGTCAAATTTGAGTATACATTTTTTTCTTTGATCAGAGTAAGCAAATGAGCGTAGTGTGGACAAATCGACATAAAGAAAAATTTCATTATCATTCAAGTATACAAGAAGGTGCCAATAATGACTTATACAAACCAACGTCTCTGAATTTAACAAATACAAGATTTACAAGAATTAATACATGAAGAATAGTAGAAAGCATGTAAATATAGGTCGCAAGATCATGCAGCTCCTCTAGGAAAATACAGTCATGCATCCTTGGTGATTATACCCTTCTCCTCATCAAGTCTGAACATGCATATCACTTAAGCCATCTGTACTACCTGTACGGTTGTATATTTGATGGATGAGTGGCCAACTCAGTGTGAATTCCCCTTAAGATTACACACTGCTGCATTAGGTAAGAAATAGTATAAAACATTCAAACAACCAAAACAGAGTAAATACAATCTTATTAGGTGCATGGATGTATGAATGCAATCATCGCCGCGGGGATGCTTATCCATGCGGACAGTGGGCGTCACCCATGCAATCATCAAACCTGGAAAAAATCATCCATTCGAAATCATCGAACTTGGGGAAATATCACCTAGTCGAAACAATACGTGCCATGTATGCATGATTAGCCAAGTCATTATTAGTTCATTTACAACCAGCCAATTTAGATAAGCTCAAAGGTCACTATGGGGAGCACATGGCCCAGCGTAGGCTGACAGCTCGGGCATAGTATCCCATTACCACCATCCCCGACCCATGAGGATACCATCTTAGGATGTTTAATGGAAACCCGTCGACTAGTGGCCAATCATATTACAATATATGGGGCTTAACATTGCATGATTGCACGGTATAAAACATTAAACCTATATAGGAAAAATACCAGAACAAAGCCACATAGGGCGATATCAAACAAGCCACATAGGACAATTATCAAAATAGGCCTCATAGGGCAGTATCAAAACCATACGATAAAAGACCATCCTTGAAAACCATTAGACACAACAACCCTAGATGGTAGGCCCATATCAACGATCTATCTAGACCACCACTCAATAACCAACAAGTCGAAGGTCCATTTTAATCACAACCAGTCGGGTTACATCATAAGCATGAGTGTACATTTATAGGTGGAGGTTTCCCACTAATGTACCAGTTTAAAGTCCATAAGCAATGTATAAATAATCCACAAGCATGAACAAATATATAGGATGAACATTAAGTAGGCAATATAGCAATTCAATTTCCACCAGCTAACACATGTGATTATAAGAGAGATATCAATCATAATTTTTAATAAAAACTATAACTTAAGCTAATGAGAAGATGGAAAGCTCAAGGGGAAGAATCATCACCTTATACTTTGAATCGCCTTCTAGTGTCGCTAAGTGCTTGCGCCCTTAGAATTGTATCCTACCATAATCATGAACTTGTATAATTAGGTCCAAGTTCTAATATTACCTAGGGTTTAAGATCATGGCCTAGGGTTATCTCTTAGGATTTTAGTGTAGAGTTAGGGTTTCATCCCAGTGTTTGGTTACAGGCTTTAGATTCTAGGATTTGATTCCTGCATTATTATTAATGTTATTATTATTATTGTATTATGGGCCAAATAATATTTGTGATAGGAGTATCAATTCATCATATGATAGGATCTTTTACTAACAATAATATATTAAGGATTTACACTTATATTCGTATTAGTAAGGATTATACTAATCTCTTAAGGAAAATGATAAACATTTTCTAATGATAATAGTGATAATAATAATAATAATGACTATCCATAATGGATTTGGCCACGATAATAAATACTATGATCCACCATTGAGACTAATGTTTAAGAGAGTTAAATTGAATTCTAATATGTAATAACTAAGATTTGTTTGTGATAACTAGGTTGAGCACAAATGATTTTCCAATGGCTAATGTTATCAATTCTTATAGAATGGTGGCAAAAATGGTAATACATAGTGTGAACTATTATCAATGGTAATATTTAGGAATAACTACTAATATCTACTAACATCCAACCATTGTAGTTTTATAGTGACTAATACTAGCACAAATTAACCTTCTAGTAGCTAATCATATTTAATAACCGCAATAGTTATAATAACACTAATGAAAATAGTGAATCAACGATTTATGTTGGGAGAGAAAACTGACCCATGAAAGTTAACTTGACAGTGAGTCGACTCAGTTAGAGTCGAGTGAGTTGATTCTCCCTCCCCCTTTCTTTTTTCTTTCTCTTTTCTTTTTTCCTTTCTTCCTTCGGGTGAACTGGGATGGACCAGGCCCTATCTTAGCATGGTCTGGCCCAATGCCTAGCTGCCCCTTTGTGGCCTGAACCGGTCTTGTACTAGGCCCAATAGTTCAGCCCAGAAATGGCCCCAAAGACTGGACAGGGCTGACTGTTCCGGGCCCGAAATTGGATGGCCCACTGTGATTTGAAGCTCCAGCTACGGCCCAGACAAGGCCGTTTCAGCCCATTGTGGAGCCCGTATAAGGGCCTGTCTTCCGCCAACATCTAGCACAGCTCCATTGTGATGCGGCCCACTGAGATTGGAGCTACGAGTGCAGCCCACCTTGTAGAAGAAGATGCAGCCCACGGTAGGTTAGTGTGAGACCCACCCGGTGAAACGTGGTGCGGCCTACCAGGTATTCGAAATGAGGCCCTCTGAGCTGGTGTTGGCTCGGTTTCTCTAGGACCGTTTGAATGCTTATTTTGGCCTAGATAGAGCCGTTTTCAGTGCCGTTCACGGCCCAACCTTCAGCCCATCACTCAACCCCTGCACTGTCTGATTTCTGGCCCATATTTTGGGTTGGTTCTTGGCCCATCTCAAACTACCTTAAAGCCTTATTTCCGGTCCATCAGGTGGACTGATATTTAGTTTAGCAATACAGCTTATCAGATGGGCTGATCTCGGGCATTTTCAGTCCTAGGATGGTTCGGTCTGGTGGCTGAAAACTAGCGAAATAATAGCCAGCAACAGCCCTGGAATTTAACGGACAAAAAGGAGGTAGCTTTTGGAGTTACCTGGGCTCCTCTTCTTGCCTGGAAATGAGATTCCCTCGGCCTGAACTGACCCAACTTGACCCGAGCTTGGTTGGGTTGAGCTGGTGCAGTGCGGGTGTCAGGTACTCTTGCTCTTAGCCTTGGATCTTTCCCACCATTCCTACCCTTCTTTGAACCTCTCCCAGACTGGCTCAACTGGACTGCACTGATTCGACCTAACCCGCACGGACCAGGTCGACTCAGTGCGGCACCGAGTTTGCCTTCCTCAAATCTCTCTCTCTCTCTCTCTCTCTCTCTTCCTACCAACTTGCGGTGTGAATCCCAAGACGCTATTTATAGCCAAGAGGAGCGCTTGCACGGTCCATCTAACGGCTGAGATAGGGTGTTGATCTTTATTCTCCCACTTGGTTTCCTGAATGCATGTGGCCCATCCATCACGAGGGATGGATTCCTGGTGGTGAGGCCCACAGGAAAAGTAATCTAGATCAGTGGATGGGGTCCACATGATCATGGTGGGTTGATCAGTTTAACGGGGAAGATGACGTCGCCTCTAATAGTGTTTTCGTATTGGTCTGTTAAAATGGCCATCCAATCCATCTGGATGGATTAGATGGGGCATGGCATTAGTGTGGGACCCACTTTCTCTCTTGTAACTCGTCTGAGTGCAATATCTCATGAGATATTCCGCCTTTAAAGCTTTTCCGTGAGATGGGTGAATCTGCTGAGAGAAACGTTACAACCCTACAACGGACGGTGGAGAGCACTCCACGTGGCCTAGTGGAGGCTTCGGATTGTGTCAGTGTACCCTTCCTGAAGTGGGAATGTTTCCCACACCGTTTGTTCCTACAGGTAGTTACCTGTTTACTTCTGGCAATGGACGGAAGGCCAAGATCTTCACTCTGAGGGACGACTGGGATTGAGGAAGAAGTTTGGACGTGGATTGCTGACGTGGAGAGTTCCCTATCAGCTACGTTTTGGAGAGGACAGCTATGCATCAGAGACCGTTCGTTGGTTGCACGCATGCACACGTGCATGGGTTTGGATGGTCAGTATAGGATTGGTCTTCAGGAGATCCCTAAACCAATGGAAGGTTCGGATTTTCCACAGGGTGGCTTGAAAGGAGTCGCAACTAGCCCTAAGTGGACATTTTCCCACCGTCTCTTACCCGTGCATGAGCACGATTGTAGCGAGCCGAATAACTGACATGGTAGTGGTCTTTTGGAAGGTATAAGACCGATGAACGGTCTGAATCAAGCGTAGTGTAGCTGAAAGTGGGCCAAGACTCGTGATGAATGGACGTTGCCCATCCATCAAATGTAACAGGGAGCCTTTGCCTCTTTTTTTCAAATTCTTGTGGGTCAGCGCCCCCTTGACCCATGGTGCGGTCCGATGCACTTCGTACACGGTGGTTGAGATGTACACGCACCCCCAGTGTGGGGTCCACCGAGATGTTCCTGGTAAATCCACACCGTCCATTTCACTAGGTGGGCCCTTATATGTACTTCAACAGAAGATCAGGTGGGTACATGGCTCAGGTGGTCCATACACTTAACTTTCTACTCCTAATGGTGGATTTCTGTTAGTCTAGTGGTTGGATGATTCCGAAGTTGGACGTCAACGGTTAAAATATCCTAATGGGCCATTTTTAAGGCTTTCATCATGTATTTCTTCCTAATTCTAAGATTAATGTAAATTTTCATTATTATTGTACATCACTTATAGCTATGGCTATTAAAATCGCATACACACATATAATTAAATTTCAATATTAATGTACCACTATATACACGCCATTGTTCATGTATTTAATAACACAAAATTCATAGTATTACATTATAAAAATTTATAGTATTACATTATTAATAAATGCATGTACAACTGAATTGAAAAGATCATGTTTATATTAAAATCATACTTGTATTTGGTAATATTGTTTAATAATATATAATTCTGTTAAATTTTCTAATAATCATTTTGTATAGATATCTAAAACAGATGTTTAATACTACATTATATTTATAGTTTGATTGTACATTGAAAAATTATCACTCTTTATGTCTTTTTTATATGATATTATTTTCATAATATTTTATATGCGTTAGATACATACGTATCACTCCATATTTTCTTATGATCTTTATAATAGATAAATTATCAAAATACATTTATATTTTCTTTTTATCTATGTTTGTATAAAATTTATAATATAATAAATAGATAAGATAATATATTTAATTTGACCATTGAGTGGTTTGATATGTGGATAGGGATCACCTTCGACGGTCGGATTTAAACTAGGTTGCACTTGAATATTCACTAAGCTAGGTTTGCATTTATCCTAAATCTTGGTTATACGGTAACACCCAAGTACTGAAAAGTATGGAGTGTTACATGATCTCTATTGCGTATTTTGATATTATATGACTCATGGACTTACCAGTATATTTCTACCTACTCTGATTACTCTGATATCGTATGATTCATGATCTTGTCAGTATTTTTTCTTATTCTGATGATGTATGATTTATGGGCTTTATGATATACTTGTCACTTATCTTGCGCACACACTTTCACCACCCTCTAAGTTTTCTATAAGCTTATACATGATAGATGCATGCAGGTGGCATTTGGTTGTAGCAGTGTTGAGCTTGGAGTGTGCAGCTGTCTTCTGGAGCTTTGATTTCGATATATGTATTTCCCTTTTAACATTATATTTAAATAATTATATTAGTAGATATGTGATGATGATGTTGCCTTTATGATTTTGGTATACTTGTGGTTATGCTTCTTATGAGATAAATGTACATTGAAAAATCCTCCTTATAGGATCCTAGGATCGAAACCTAGCGTATGAACGATGGGAGCCGAGAATGGGGTACTACGGAGGCTGTCGGCACCGGGTTCGGTGATCGAGATTCCTGTGAATTTGATTTTTAGGTTTGGGGCATGACAGTGCCAGTGGGGCCTGCCCACGAACGTGTCCGAGATCCACAGTTTTCTTGGTTTAGCAGGCTACTACTGACATTTCATTAAGGGCTTCTCTCGTATTGCAGCCCCACTGACTAGGTTAACTCGGAAGGGCGCAGAGTTTGTTTGGAGTGACTCTTGCGAGCGAGCATTTATGGAGTTGAAGGACTACCTCACATTCGCTCCTGTCCTCACTCTTCCCTTTGGGAGTGATGGATTATTATATTTATCAATGCCTGACATATTAGTTTGGATGCTGTCCTGATGCAGCACGGGAGACCAGTGGCCTTCGCGTCTCGTCAACTCAAAGTCCATGAGCTGAACTACCCCACGCATGATTTGGAGCTGGCTGCAGTTGTCTTTGCACTGAAGGTGTTGAGGCACTATGTCTATGGGGTTAGGTTCAAGCTCTTCTCTGACCACAAGAGCTTGAAGTACCTCTTCTCGCAGTCATAGTTGAACATGAGGCAGAGGTACTAGACGGAGCTCCTGAAGGACTATGATTTCGATCTTCAGTATCACCTGGGCAAGGCGAACGTGGTGACAGATGCCCTTAACCGTTAGCCACGATGCCTGGTGGCGCATATGATGGTCCAGGAGTGGTGGATGCTCGAGGATATAGTAAAGTATAATTTTGAGTTTGGCTTGCAGTCTTCTATCATGCAGTTATCGAGCCTGTCGATTGAACTCTCTCTTATTGCATGGGTGATCGAGGCTCAACAAGATGATGAGTCATTGCAGAGTTATATGGCTGAGGCGGCATCTGAGAGTCAGTTGGATTGACAGATTGGTACAGACGGTGGACTTCACTTCAGATGCCGATTATGTGTTCTGGATATTCTTGAGTTGTACAGAGATTTTATGACCGAGGCACATCGATCGCGATTTTCTATTTACCCCGGCTCGATGAAGATGTATCGTGATATGAGGCAAAAGTATTTTTAGGTAGGATGAAGTACCAGATCGCTAGTTTTGTGGTCGAGTGTGATACATGCCAGCGTGTCAAGGCTAATCATCAGTGACCCCCTGGTCTATTGCAGCCATTGAGTGTCCCAACATGGAAGTGGGAGCATGTGTTGACAAATTTCATTTCATTATGGGCTTACTGAGGACTTAGCGCGGTCATGACACCATCTGGGTTGTTGTGGATCCTCTGATGAAGTCGGCCATCTGGGTTGTTGTGGATCGTCTATGGACCGGCTTGCGAGGTTATTCATCAAGGAGATTGTGAGACTCCATAGCATTCTAGTCTCGATCGTTTCTGACTGAGACCTGAGGTTCACATCTCAGTTTTGGAGGAGCTTTCAGAGATCGATGGGACTGATTTGCAGCTCAACACCATGTACCATTCACAGATCGATGGCCAGACTAAGAGGGTCAACCAGATCCTTGAGGATATAGTTCGGGCCTACGCGATTGATTTCGGGGGTAGCTGGGATGAGCATATGCGATTGGCTGAGTTCACATACAGCAACAGCCATCAGGTGACCATCGGCATGGCCCCTTTTGAGGCACTATATGACAGACCATGCTGATCACCGGGTTGTTAGATCGAGGTTGGAGAGCACCGTCTCATAGGTCCTGAGCTTGTGCAGTAGATGTTAGAGGCTACTGATATCATCAGGCAGAGGACACACATAGCTCAGAGCTGGTAGCAGAGTTTTGCTAATTGCAAGCCTCGTTCCTTGGAGTTTACGGCAGGGGACTATGTGTATCTCAAGGTCTAACCCATGAAGAGCATAGTTTAATTTGGAGCGAAGGGTAAGCTTGCCCCAAGATTCATAGGACCTTTTGAGATCACTTGGTGCATTAGTACAGTGGCCAATCGGCTTGCCTTGCCATCTCTGTTGTCTGGCGTCCACAATGTTTTTCATGTCTCCATGTTGAGGAAGTGTGAGTCAAACATATTTTCTGTTATTGATTGGCAGCCGTTAGAGGTTCGTGAGGATGCTTCCTACATTGAGCAGCCAGATGTTCCTTAATTGGAAAGAGCAGGTCCTCTAGACCAAGGTCATTCTGTTGGTGAAGGTTCAGTGGGGTAACCATTCGGTTGAGGAAGGTTCTTGGGAGCGCGAGACTGAGATTTGAGAGTGCTATCCCCATCTCTTTGATGATTGATTATATGTGATATTTTGTATACTATCTCTGATTTTATATGATGATATTAGGTTTTTTCTTCCTTATGAGTTATGTCTAGTTGTGATAATTGTGTAAATTTTGAGGATGAAATGTTTATTTGGAAGGGAGAGCTGTAAGGCCCGTATCTTAGTCCGTACCATTCCGTAGATTCCCGTGGTCCTCTCGATCGAATTTCGGTAACTTTCAACCTTTATCTAACATTTGCGTGTGATCCTAAGTCGAGTCCTACAAACCCGAGTCGACTCAACCTGAGACTTATACCCTAGTGACCGCGCTAAGGCGATACCCAGGGCAGGAGATGTGGGCCTATGTTCAGTTCAAGAAAAACACCGTGCGTTACAAAAACCAAGAGAATCTTTACCTAAATATCACATTAATCCCATCAATCCCATCAATGGTCAAGTACATGTCAAGTACACCATCAACTCACTCCCCATCCCCAAGCAACTCCATAAGTTAACAATTCCTTACACAACCCATACTCTTCTTACACAATTTACCCCATAAGTCAATAATTTCTTACACACCCATCACTCACCTCACCCATCACTCCATTACCCATCTCTCTCTCTCTCTCTCTCTCTCTCTCTCTCTCTCTTTACAACCTTCTCTCTCTCATTTCTCAAACCCATTCCCTAGCAAACTAAGCTCTAACGTATGAGCTTCCCAAGCTCTCATGGAGAAGCTCTAATGTGGCCCAGTTCCTACCCTCTCATCTTCCATCTCAACCCTCCATTTTACATCATCTTCCATTAAGATTGAAGCCAAGGAGTTCAGCGTTCCATCGGACCAAGAAGGAGGCTAATAGGTGGGTGATCCACCATTGATTTCAATTTGAGGTCCCACTTGTTGTGGGACTCACATTGATGTATGCAATGTAGAGAGGGGCCATAGTGGCGGGGTCCCTCTATCTCATTGTTTCTCTCTCTCTCTCTCTCTCTCTCTCTCTCTCTCGTATGGATGATGGTGTGTTTGTGTGTGTGGCCCACCATGAAGTATATATTTTATCCATGTCAACCACCTTCGTGGGACCCACCTGACGGATGTGTTGGATCTACACCATACAGCCAGTTACTGGGCCTGGGCGAAATGAAAAACACAAATATTAGATCAATCCAAATAGGTGGGCCACATCCATGTGGGACTCACCATGATGCTTGTGTTGTACCCATCCGTCCAACATCCCTGGACGCTAGACATTGCCTCCATAGAAGTGTGATCTGGCAGTGGAGTGTACTGTCCTACAAAAAAAATGTATATAATATAATATAAGATAATATTATTATAATCTAAAATATATCATTATATATATGATGGTGGGCCCTATGTGAGACCCACCTTTATCATGACATCTTCACCATCCAGATGGATCTGGACGGTGGGAATGGGCAGCCCTCTGCCACCGTTCATATATATATATATGTAATATGCTATTATATTGTATAATATATAATATAATAATATTAAATGGGTGGGCCACTTCTACGTGGGACCCACCCTCTGTTAGCTTTTGTACGTGGGAGTAAACCCACGTTGTCCATCTATTCGGTGGGACCCACCGTCGTTGGATGGCCAGGGGTCTCACGAGGTGCAGGGGTCCACATGTGATGTATGGGTTTAATCCACACCATCCGTAGGCTGGGACGGTGGGCCCCTTTGATGCATGCATTTTATACCATGTCGTCCATCCATCTGACGTGCATACGGCCCCACCATGATGCATGTGTTGTATCTCTACCGTCCATCCATCCTGACCATCCATCAATTGGCGTGCCACGTCAGGTATAGCCCTACCATGATGCATGTGTTGTATCCTTGTCGTCTATCCATTTGGTGAGCTTGTCTCTAGGATTGAGACTAAAAATAAGGTAGATCTAATATCAAGTGGACCACACTACAGAAAACATTGGGATGAACGTCCACCATTGAAGACCCCTTTGGGTTATAGGGTCCTAGTCCATGGACCAATGTGATATTTATTTTTCCCTCTATATCCAGGTCGTTGTGACCTTATGAACAGTATGGGTGGGAAATAAATGCTATGGTGGGCCCTCTAAATTTTTAACTGTGGAAATCATTATCACCACTGTTAGATGTGGTGTGGTCTAGTTGATCTTATGATATGATTCATTTATATATATATATATATATATATATATATATATATATATATATATATATATATATATATATATATATATATATATATATATATATATATGATACTCTATATTGATCTCTAAAAGTAGATGAATTGTGTTGTAATCGGCCCATTTGAATCGGCCTATTTGGTCGGCCCATTTGAATTGGCCCATCTGATTCGGTCCATTTGAATCGGCCCATTTGGTCCCCCCATTTGAATCAGCCCATTTGAATTAGCTCATTTGATTGGCCCATTGGTGCGACCCATATGATTTAGCCCATTTGATGCATGCTTGGCCCATTGGAGCAGCCCACATGATATGGCCCACTCGTGGTATGTGAGGGCTAATGAACGTATGTGAGGCCTTTGTGTGGGCCGAGTGTGATGTATATGAGGCCTGTTGCGATGTGAGATTCTACCATGATGTATGTAATTATGTTCTTGGTGGCTATACCTTGGGAGCAATGATGGTTTGACGTCCACATTGTAAGAGCAATGACAGTTAAATGTCTGCATTGTAACTCTCCCTAGGGCTCATTGTTAGACCCATACTTGTAGAGTGTAGGCCGTCTAGCCCCATCTTCGTTATGAATAGAATCCATCACCATATAACATGTTTAGTATAGTTCTATGATTCATGCTCATAAGCATCATATGTATGCTTGATATGAGGAGTTACTGATCATAGCATATGCCTTCGGGCAGATTGTTTATGGGTTCCCCGATAAGTGGAGTTGCCCTACATGAGCGCACGATACGCGCAAGATTGCTGCATGACTGGATAGTGTGATTTATGCATCTCGCATTGTATGACATGGTTACTGTACGCCCTAGTGACATCAGGGCCATGGCCTCCACAAGCGTATCGTGGGTAGCAGGATTGGATACTGAAAATCTTGTTCTACATGGGGTGCTATAGATGCCCCTGGGTGAAAGTCCCTAAACTCTTATGGTACCAGGAGGTTGCTCCAATGTCTAGACCGAGTGGATGATGAGCGCCGAGTGGCGAATACCGGGAGGACCCACTTTTCACTGTGTCGTGGTCAGTTGGAAGGGGGTGAGGCCTTACCCGCTCAAGTGGAGGGGGCAAAGCTAGGCTGAGTTTGATCAGCTCAAAGAATAGGTCCGCTATCAATGAGTCGGGCCCAATATTGGCAGGTAGATAGTGAGGTCTCTTCCACTCGCCTTGTTACACGCGATGAGGCCACAATTTGGTTTGAAGTATACTAGACCCTGGTGATATTCAAGAGTTGAGCTGTATTAATATGTGGACTTAGATGAGAATTTGTATGCTTGAGTTGCATCTCGCATCGCATGGCCTTGGTATGACCGACATCATTCATGCCTTGCATCACATAGCCTTGGTACGGCTAATCATCATCATATTCTGCATTACTCTGAAATTACATAATTATATTGCTACATTGTGCCCACACTTTCACCACCCTCTAAGTTTTCCATAAGCTTATGTATGACCATTGCGTGCAAGTGACGTTGGACCACAACAGCGTTGAGGCAGGAGCGCATAACAAATCATCTTGGAGCTTTTTGTTCATCATCATTGTATTTTCCTTTTTCGCGCACTGTACTTATAAGTTTTGATCATAATGGAAATGAAATAGAGTTTTTGGTTGTTGTTTGTGGGTTATGCTTATTACGAATCAAACTGATGTTGAAAATCCTCCTTGTAGGATCGTAGGATCGAAACCTGGTAAATGGGTGCCAGGAGCAGAGAATGGGGTACTACGGAGGCTGTCGGCACCGGATTCGACGAATGGGAATTTACTGAGTCCGGTTTCTGAATTTGGAGCATGACAATATAAGTCCTGTTTTTCCCAAGGCCTAGTTTATCTAGACCCGCTCTGATACCACTTTGTAATGCCCCGATTTTTTGAACCCGAGTATATGACTCGTTCCCCAAAAACCCGAGTGTTAGCCTATAAAATTCAGTGTAAATTTGAACCACTTTTCATTAATCAGAGTTAAAGCAATGAAGCTAGGGTAAACCATGCATTGAATAAAAACATTCTGATCATCACAAAATCTCAAATGTAGCGCCCATACAGAACTTATACAATCCCAAATAACAAAGTTCATATAAGCAGAAATAGGAATCTATCAACTAGTGGTAGAGCTCAATATGGGCTGCAGGGACCCCTCCTAGCTCCCCAGCTACCTGATCTATTACCGCAACCCAGTAAACAACATCGGCTCACCCTATACTTGCATCAATTGTTAGGATTTGATAGCGTCAATGGATATCGCAGTGAGGAGCACCCTCTAAGATTGTGCACACATCATTCATAAGCCAATATAGATTGCAAGTCATGTAATTAGATATATTAAACAGGGCATTTCATAATCATACTTATATATTAAAAAATTAACCAATCCATGGAATATCATCATAAGTAAAATGTAATGACAATCGCAATATAAGGGAATACGTCCAGATACTCAAATAATCAATCATGGGACTTTCTATTGCACCCAAAATTGCATTGTACATGAATTCCGCAAGATGGTTAAAAAATCGATAAACGAACTTCAGCTCCACCCAGAAATCATGGTACAAGTGAGATCCATAAGGTGAATAGAGAATCAACCTTTAAACCTCTACTTCACTCGAAAATCATATCGTACGTGAACACCGCAAGGTGGCTAGAAAATTGATAAATGAACTTCGGCTCTATCTGAAAATCATATACGAGTGAACACCGCAAGATGAAGGGAGAATTAACATAGGAACTCCGACGTCATTCAAAAATTGTATGAACTCCGCAAGATGGCTAAAAAATTGACAAGCGAACTTTAGCTCCACCTGAAAATCATAACGAACTTCGTAAAATGACTCGAAAACCAACAGGATATGCAAGTATAACTAACAAGCCACAGAATGGCATTAATGTTCCATCAAAGCCACAAAAGGAAATTAAACGATCCAAGCCATGTTGGCAAACATGCGGTCTAAGCCATGTAAGGTAAATGTGCGATCCAAGTCACGTAACTCCAATATGGACCGCAAGATGTAAGACCACAACAAGTTCCACCTAATCCATCAAATGATCACAATGTCAATCATACAATTAATTAACATGTGTGCAACTAAAGGTAACATATTATCATCAATCATTTATGCATGTTATAATTTAAGAGAGATGCCTATCATCTAACACATGAATTAATTTCACAATAAATTAGTACATTTAATAGCAAGGTAAGTAACTCAATTAGAGGAATCATGTCATCATCTATATCCAAATTGATGAAATAAGTGGGAAGCTCAAAGGGTGAGTCCTCACCTTAGAGTGTAGATTTATTTCTTTCTTGGTTGGAAATCATTAAAAGACTCAAAACACTCGAACCTAAAATATCACATGTCAATGGTTAGGATAGAATAGATTCGAATGCTCCTAAATGATTAAGGTTCCCAATGTGTATCCAGGTTAGATTCAGATTCACACAACTAGAAAAACTAAAGCGTAATTTAAATCCAAGAAAATGCATAACCTCAAATCCTAAATTAGCCACTAATTAGTTATAATGAATCATTCTATATAAACTAGGGTTTGCTTACCAAAAATCCAAGTTAACTTTGATCTAGCCTGACTCAAAATGATCTATCCATCTCCGCGAAGATGATCTGTACCAATATCATTCACATACTTACTACTAAGACTGAATAAATATTTAATTGCATCAAACCAGGATTAATCATTATAAGAAGATAAGTTGACTCACCTCAATCTAGATCAACCCACTTGGGTTGGGCGAGCTTCAATCGAGTAGACTCATCAAGCACCCTCTCTCTCTTTTCTTCCCTTTTCCTTCTTCCTTTCTTCCTCCCTTCTTTCCTTTATATGCTGGGGTGTCCAGTAAGGGCTTGGACCAAACCTAAACCAGCTTGACCCAATCAAACTTGGTTTCAGCTAAGTTGACTTGGCAACCACTGAAAAAAAACCCCAAACTCTCTCCTTCTCTCCCTTCTGTTCTCTCTATCTGCCTCTCTTTTCTTCTCCCCTACTAGAATGTCCAGAAATGGATCTGGACAACCCAAATCTGAACCAGGTCCAAGCCCAACTCAGACTCAGACTTAACTAGAACTTGGCAGCGAGTCAGGGTGCTACTCTCACCCACACTCTCTCTCTCTCTGCACTTTCTTCTCCTTCTTCTTTTTTCTCTCTTTTGTTCCTTTCCTTTTTTTTTCCCTGGATGTGTTCAACAAGGCTTGGATGAGGCTAGGAAGGGACCGAAACTACCAGCACTCGAACTGGCTCGATCGAGTCAGCTGGTGCGGAACAATGTCTCGAACAAGCTCTCCCTTACTGCCTTCTTTCTTTCCTATTTTCTCTCTCTCCACTTTCTTTTTCTTCTTTCTTGCCCCATTTCGGCCACAATGTTGGAATCACTCAGCCTAACTGAGCCGATCCAACTCAGTGTCGCAAAGGAAAAATGGTGGGCGAGAGGGTGGATGTTAATGGCGTCTTCCAGGTTATAGCTGCTCCTCACAATCCCGTCCCTTGGACAGTTTTATTAGGGTTGTAAGAATCTCAGGTAATAGGTGGAAGGAGATTCAAACTCCGTTTGATCAGTGGGTCGGAGCTTGGAAGAAATGGGCGAGTTTTCATTTGAAAGGTCATGCGCAATGGGTAAAACCGACTGTTGCTCGATCCTTTCCTATTTTAACCATTCCCTGAACTCTCCCAGATCCATTAGATCAAGGTTCAACGACCCAGATTCATTTTGTGGCAGGGAGAAGCTGTTGGCGTAATAAAACCAGCGTCAATTTTCCTCTAACAACCCTATCCACGTGAACAACAATAGGTGACTGAGATGAGACTAAACAGAGGGCTAGGATTCAAGGTTTTCTTCTCATGCGGATCTCCAGCATGGAAGGAGCAACACAGCTTTCCATTTTGGAAAGGAAAGAAACACAAACAGCCCATTGTCGCCTGCATTTGTGCTCACACGTGTGCAATCCAACCGGTGGATTGACCATGGTTCTGATCGTCTTCAAGTCCTCTATAAGATGGATGGTTTCGATCGAACCTTTGGGTCTTGATTGTGGGCCACTGACAGACGAATGGTGACAGTTATTTCAAACAGCGTGGGAGGGAAGTCTGGAGAGAACTCTCCATTTCAGGAGATATCGGATCAAATCTGATTTGACTGGGTTTCCAATCTAGTGCACGGCAGGTGTGCACCCACATGGTGTACACACCACGCAAAAGTGGGGCCCACATTATTATATGATCCAATCTACACCGTTCATCCTTTTTTTTTTTTCCAGCCCAAAATAGGGCCCAGTCCAAAGAATGAAGTGGATCCATGGTTAGGTGGGCCATATCATCTAAATTGTGACCCTTAAGTGCCAACCACTGACGATTTACGATGATCTGAGGTCCACTCCCGTGATTAGAAACATTCACCTAACTAGTGAGCCAATCCGGTCCACTACCCATTTATATTGGTATCATCTTACACACACGCACACACTTATATATATATATTGTATTATTTTATATTTAAGTATAATTATTAACATATTACATATTTTATATTAATAATCATTTATCAATTAATAAGGTATTTAATTGGTAATATTATAGATAAATATCATTAATAATGATCCAAGTGTACTATAAGTAGTTAATATAATATTCTTATATATATTCATTGTAATAAATATTAGTAAGTAATATCTTAGATTACATAATAAAAATATATTTACATATTTGTTTAGTATAATACATGAATAGTTATAGATAAGTATTTATTTATAATCATTAATATTTATAACGTATTTTCGTGATTATATATGCACATATAGTGTAGTAAAATTAATATTAAGTGATATATATTTTATATATAGTATAATACATTAATATATAGTTAAAATTATAAAATGTAAATGTTAATTAATAAACATCGATTATATAATAATGTGTTGGTATAAAATTTATTCTATATATAGTTTAAGTAATATACATAATTTAAATAATTTAAGTAACATATGTATTATTACAAATAATTATAAAATTTTTCATAATACACACACACACATACACACACACACACACACACACACACACACACACACAAAATTATATCACATTTAAAATGAACTATTTGGTCTTCCTGGTAGCACTCGAGTACTGAAAAGTACGGGGTGTTACAAGATGCGTCTAGGAAAATAATTCCCCCTTCTGAACATTGTCTGAGTCCTAGGAAATTTATACCCAAGTGGGTTGTGAAGAGGGATAGGTAACCTTAGAAGGTCTATGAGGGCTTATTTATTAAATCAGAGGATTTTAGCCTCAATATTGAGCATATAAGTAAATCTTACGAATATAGCTTTAATTTTGTGCTTACTAGTTAAATTCGATGATTATAGCCTCATTTTATCTTGATAGTTTAAGCTCTAAAGTTGATTAATCATAAGTATAATATGTTTATTGCTTGACTGTCATTAGTCATTATTATTTCAAACTGTATATCTCTTAAATGAGTAAAATAAGTATGTTATATGTTTTTAATGTTTTATGCACAATATTCTCTTGTTAGTATGTACTTTTTGGTATATCCAAGATTTATAAAGCTTTCCATGTTCTGTGCTTAATTAGAATATGTGTGTGTGTGTGTGGAATTATTTCTTTGTTAAATACTAACAAAAAGGGAAAGAAAGATAAAGTCCTACCAAAACAAGTTGAAATCTATGTTGTATGGAATTGATGAAGATAGGGGGAGCATTGTAAGTGGTTACATGTCTTGAGTTTTATTAACTTGTAACTTTTATTTTAACATGTAATAATTTTAGTTGTTTTTGTTTGTCATTGGGGAGATTGTTAGTGCATCTTGTTTGTCAATCACATGAGTCCATGTGTCATTTAATCGGTTGAGCCCTTAGAAGATGAAAACCGAAGACACAAGAGTCAAAAGGAACCATATTGTATGATTATGGATGGACAACTCTTCTACATCTCCTTCCATCTTTTTTTATTAAGACATTTTAACTTGGAAACTCAATGGTAGTGTCAGTATTATATTGTAATCCAATAAAACCAGTGGTAACTGCCCGAATTATATTACCAAAATCAGATATTGCCCCTTTAGGTGTCTACGAATTCAGTTGCTTATCAACTTCACATGACTCCGTGTGTCATTTAATCGGTTGAGCCCTTAGAAGATGAAAACCGAAGACACAAGAGTCAAAAGGAACCATATTGTATGATTATGGATGGAAAACTCTTCTACATCTCCTTCCATCTTTTTTTATTAAGACATTTTAACTTGGAAACTCAATGGTAGTGTCAGTATTATATTGTAATCCAATACAACCAGTGGTAACTGCCCGAATTGTATTACCAAAATCAGATATTGCCCCTTTAGGTGTCTACGAATTCAGTTGCTTATCGACTTCATTTGCAGCTTCATTCTTCATTTTCTCATTCTACAAGATCAGCCATAAAAATTTACCTGTCCTTATAAAAAATTATTCATAAAACTTCTCTTTCATCTCCTATCAAGTTTGTATGAAATTTGGCAATAGATTAAAATATCAAGCAAAGGCTACCCTAGTTAGAGAACGACTGAATAATTACAATTTATAATTGTCACGCCCCAAACTCAAAAATCACAAAATTTTTGATCACCAAATCCGGCGCTGACAGCCTCTATAGTACTCCATTCTAGACTCCCGACACCTATATACTGGGTTCCGATCTTGGGATACCACAAGGAGGATTTTCAGCATGAATTTATTCCATAACAAGCATGACCAAAAGCATAACCCATGAACAATATCTAGAACACCATCACAAAATCCACTATAATTAAAAACTTTAAGTGCATGCACATAAAGGGAAATACAATAACAATATCAGAACTCCAAAAGCGGCTGCAAGCTCCTGCTCCTGCTCAGCTACGATTGTGTCCTAGCGTCACCTACACGCATTTATCATACATAAGCTTATAGAAAGCTTAGAGGGTAGTGAAAGTGTGAGTGAAAGGTAGAAATGCAAGAATACAGTATCAAAGTAATGCGGAAACATGCTAGTAAGTCCATGAATGTGATCAGCCATACCAAGGCTATGCGATGCAAGGTATGAATGTTATCGACTACACCAAGGCCATGCAATGCAAGACATGAATGCTATCGGCCACACCAAGCCCATACGATGCAAGGCCTACACTATCAATGTCAAGTGCAAGATGCAGTTCAAGCATGCCAACCACATATCAATCTAGTTCATCTCCGGAGCATCATATATATCGGTATAGTTCTCTTTCTGGATAATCACCGGGGTCTAATGCACTATACACCACATTGTCATCCTACACTGGACACACAACCGTGCAAGTAGAAGAAACCTCACTATCCGCCTGGCCAATAATCAGCCAATATCTATGCAGCATGTCAATAGCAGACCCATTTATGAGCTGGTCATACTCAGCCTAGTAATTGCCCCCTACCCTCGAGCGGGTAAGGCCACACCCCCTTCCAACCGACTATGACATAGTGAGAGATGCAACCTCCTGGTATTCGACCCTCATGTACTCATACATCCACTCGGTCTAGGCATTGGGGCATTCTCCATGGTACTATAGGGATTTGGGGACTTTCATCTTAGGACATCCTTCGTGCCCCCTTGATTAATAAGAATTTTCAGTATCCAATCCTACCATCTATACTATATCTGCGGAGGCTACATCCCTGATGTCGCTAAGGTGTACAATAACCATAATCACACAATGCAAGATGCATTAGTCATACAGTCCAATCATGCATCAATCCTGCGCATACCGTGTGCTCATGTGGGACAAATCTACCTATCAAGGAGTCCCATAAACAACCTGCCCAATGGCATATGTAATGGTCAACCACATCTCATAACGAGCGTGCAGATGATGCGTATGGGTATGTATCATGATGCTATGCTATCACATACTCATAATTTGCATCGATAGTCAGCCTATATATAAGGCGGGGTCCATAGATGGACAGATGATCTAAACCATAACATAAAGATCAGTCCTCAACTATGGATATACCAAATCCGATAGTATGGATCCCTTTGTATATAACGATGATGAACTCTCCTCATACCAAAGTTGGGCCTAGATGACCTACCTATAACCCTAAGGATCTGAAACGGGCCCTTCACCATATTATCATATGGCCCGACAGATGCCCTAGGGGGCCCAAATAAGTCCTAGATAGACTTCAAGATATATATAAAAAATTCTACTAGCAACCAATGGGGGCTCAACATCTCTGGTTATCCCAATATAATATATGGATCATGCAAACATCAATAGGGCCCAATGATTTGAGTTAACCTACTTAGAGAATGATGAGAATGGGCCTAATAAGGCCTAAGGAAAGGTCACAATGTGGATATTTAACCAACATTGCTCCCAAGGAGTAGCCCATATAGAGCCTAAATATAGTGGGGTCCATAGCCTCACATACAACATAATGGGCCTCACACAAGGGCCTAATGAAATAGCCCATAACCCTCAAATGGCTGGGAATAAAATGGACTTCTCTCATGTTAACTCATACATCATTATGGCCTCACCACATGGGCCTCTCATATATCACAGTGGGCGTCATCATATGGGCTTCTCAAACATTACAATGGGCCGCACATATGGGCCACACAAACATCACAATGGGCCTCACCAAATGGGCCACAAATACATCACAATGAGCCTCACCTAATGGGCCACAAATACATCACAATGAGCCTTTGTAACACTCTAAAATCAGAGGTTAAGCAAAGCTCAACTCCCAAGTTCCAATGCATCACTTATGCAACATAGATGATAATGTTTAAATGTTGTCCATATTAGTGCATTTAAACATGAGTGAGATTATACTAAATCAACATAGAGATAGTTAAGTTAAGCAAGCGGAAGACTGAGGTAGGCGTATAAAGTATATAAGTTTTTCTCAATCCCCAAAATATGATTATGTTACCAGGCTGAATCACTACCAGAAAAATGGGCAAAGGCTATGAATAAAATCCGTAGCCATAGACCTATGGCTACGGTTTTAGTCCGTAGCTAGTCCGTGGCATGACCGTAGTTGTGGGTGCCGTAACAATAGGTCTGGAACCTATAGCTATGGATTTAATCCGTAACTATAGGTTACGACAGTTACGGATATGATCCATAACAATTATATCTGTAGCGATAAGCATAAACAGCTACGGATATTATTTGTAGCTAAAAGTCCATAGCAATATGCCAAATTTAATAATGGCTACAACTGTCAGATTATCGGCTATGGTCAATATCCGTAGCTATTTTGTACATTAAAAAAAATATAATCATTTGTTCATTTAATTACCACCTGGATAATCATTCATGCATTCCATTACAACATTCTATTATAATCATTCATTCATTCAATTATAATCCTTCATTCAATCAATTACAATTATAATAATGCTGAAAATACAAATCTTTGGCTTCATTAGAGAAATTTACTCGACTTTATCCTGAAATTTCAATGATAAAGAATTGAAAGAGAAGATATATTTTGACGGTATGATATTTTTTTCACAAGTAGATAGGCCTTTTTCAGCCATCAGACCATCACCCACCTGAAGAATAAAAAATCGATTGTTGTCTAAGTCCACTCCTTTTCCTTTCAATTTCTTAGTGACCTTTATAAAATTACTTCCACGGTCATTTAGGTAGACATTTGAAGAGTTGTCTCGAAATGCAACTCTAGTAATGACAAAGTCACTTCTTGCAACAGCTTCGTATATTCCATCATCATATAAATAGTCATGACATTCATAAATCGGAGTGACCATTGGGGGAAAGAAAGACAAAGTGAAAGAAGTGCATCATGTATAACCATTTTCTTTTTTATTCTTAATGAATTAATAAAAACTCTAAGAGGAATGAAATTGACATAAAAGGAATAGTCTCACTATATGGTTTGTAGGGCCAAAATAAATGTCTGGATGATTTTCGTAAGGAGGACCATCGATAGTCATAAGTACCCACTTCCCAAGTGGAACAGATACTGACCACGAGTATCTATGACCTGAAAAATATGCAAGCAGAGCAGACCATCTTGAAAAGAAAATCTCCATTTACTTGTCAATTACAAGTAGGACATGTCAGTGATTAGTGGCAATACCTCGAGTTCTAGATAGTTTATAGGTTTTGGGATTTGAGAATAGTTTTAGGTTATAAGTATAGGTTTAGGTTAATGTTGTAGGTTATAAGTTTAGGTTATAAGTTTATGTTAATGTTGTAGGTTATAGGTGTAGATTATAGGTTTAGGTTTAGGGATTTGAGAATACATTTACGTTTTAGGTTTAAGTTTAGGCTTTACATTTAGGTTAAGGTTACAGGTTTAGGTTTAGGTTATAAGTGTAGGTTATAGGTTTAGGTTTAGGTTAGGTTATAGGTTAAGGTTTAGGGAATTGAGTTTAGGTTATAGGTTATAGGTTAAGGTTTAGGTTTTAGGTTAAGGTTTAGCTTTAGGTTATAGGTTTAGGTTAAGGTTATAGGTTTTGGGATTTGAGAATAGGTTTATGTTATAGGTATAGGTTTAGGTTAATGTTGTAGGTTATAGGTTTAGGTTATAATTTTATTTTAATGTTGCAGGTTATAGGTTTAGGTTTAGGGATTTGAGAATACATTTAGGTTTTAGGTTTAGGTTTAGGTTTAAGGTTTAGGTTAAGGTTATAGGTTTAGGTTATAGGTTATAGGTTATAGCTTTAGGGAATTAAGAATAGGTTAAGGTTTAGGTTTAGGAAATCGGGTTTGGGTTCGGGATCGGGTTTAGGTTTGGGTTTTCAAGTTTAGGTTTAGGTTAAGGAGTTAAGATTAGGATTAGGTGTAGGTTTAGGTTTAAGGATTTGAGAATACATTTAGGTTTTAGGTTTAGGTTTAGGTTATAGGTTTGGGTTAGGTTTAGGTTTAGGTTATAGGTTATAGGTTATAGGTTATAGCTTTAGGGAATTGAGAATAGGTTAAGGTTTAGATTTAGGAAATAGGGTTCAGGTTCGAGATTGGGTTTAAGTTTAGGTTTAGGAAATCGGGTTCAGGTTCAAGATTGGGTTTAAGTTTGGGTTTTCAAGTTTAGGTTTAGGTTTAGGTTAAGGAGTTGAGATTAGGATTAGGTGTAGGTTTAGGTTTAGGGATTTGAGAATATATTTAGGTTTTAGGTTTAGGTTTAGGTTTTAGGTTTAGGTTAAGGTTATAGGTTTAGGTTATAGGTTATAGGTTATAGCTTTAGGGAATTGAGAATAGGTTAAGGTTTAGGTTTAAGAAATCGAGTTTGGGTTCGGGATCGGGTTTAGGTTTGGGTTTTCAAGTTTAGGTTTAAGTTAAGGAGTTGAGATTAGGATAAGGTGTAGGTTTAGGTTCAAGGATTTGAGAATACATTTAGGTTTTAGGTTTAGGTTTAGGTTTAAGTTTTAGGTTTAGGTTAAGGTTATAGGTTTAGGTTAGGTTTAGGTTTAGGTTATAGGTTATAAGTTATAGCTTTAGGGAATTAAGAATAGGTTAAGGTTTAGGTTTAGGAAATCGGGTTCAGGTTCAGGATTGGGTTTAAGTTTAGGTTTTCAAGTTTAGCTTTAGGATTAGGTTAGGGAGTTGAGATTAGGATTAGGTATAGGTTTAAGTTTGGGGATTTGAGAATACATTTAGGTTTTAGGTTATAGGTTTAGTTTTAGGTTAAGGTTAGGTTATAGGTTATATGTTATAGGTTAAGGTTTAGGTTATAGGTTAAGGTTTAGGTTATAGGTTTTGGTTTAGGTTTAGGTTATAGGTTATATGCTATTAGTTCTAACTTTTGGGAATTGAGAATAGGTTAAGGTTTAAGTTTAGGAAATCGGGTTTGGGTATGGGATCGGGTTTAGGTTTAGGTTTTCAAGTTTCGGTTTCAGTTAAGGAGGCGAGATTAGGAATAGGTGTAGCTTTATGGTTAAGGATTTGAGAATACATTTAGGTTTTAGGTTTAGGTTTAGGTTAAGGTTAGGTTAAGGAGTCGAGATTAGGATTAGGTGTAGGTTTAGGTTGAGGGATTTAAGAATACATTTAGGTTTTAGGTTATAGATTTAGGTTTAGATTAAGGTTAGGCTATAGGTTATAAGTTGAGGTTATAGTTTAAGGTTTAGGTTATAGGTTAAGGTTTAGGTTTGTTTTAGCTTTTGGGAATTGAGAATAGGTTAAGGTTTAGGTTTAGAAAATTGGGTTCGGGTTCGGGATCGGGTTTAGGTTTGGGTTTTCAAGTTTAGGTTTCGGTTAAGGAGGTGAGATTAGGATTTTGTGTAGGTTTAGGTTTAAGGATTTGAGAATACATTTTGGTTTTAGGTTTAGGTTTAGGTTTTAGGTTTATGTTAAGGTTAGGTTAGGGAGTCGAGATTAGGATTAGGTGTAGGTTTAGGTTTAAGGATTTGAGAATACATTTAGGTTTTAGGTTATAGGTTTAGGTTTAAGTTAAGGTTAGGTTATAGGTTATAAGTTTAGGTTATAGGTTATAGGTTAAGGTTTAGGTTATAGGTTAAGGTTTAGGTTTGTTATAGATTTTGGGAATTGAGAATAGGTTAAGGTTTAGGCTTAGGAAATCGGGTTCAGGTTCAGGATCGGGTTTAGGTTTGGGTTTTTAAGTTTAGGTTTCGGTTAAGGAGGTGAGATTAGGATTACATGTAGGTTTAGGTTTAAAGATTAGAGAATACATTTAGGTTATAGGTTTAGGTTTAGGTTTTAGGTTTAGGTTAAGGTTATAGGTTTAGGTTAGGTTTAGGTTTAGGTTATAGGTTATAGCTTTAGGGAATTGAGATTATGTTAAGGTCTAGGTTTAGGAAATCGGGTTCAGGTTCAGGATTGGGTTTAAGTTTAGGTTTTCAAGTTTAGCTTTAGCTTTAGGTTAGGGAGTTGAGATTAGGATTAGGTGTAGGTTTAGGTTTAGGGATTTGAGAATACATTTCAGTTTTAGGTTATAGGTTTAGGTTATAGGTTTAGGTTTAGGTTAAGGTTAGGTTATAGGTTATAAGTTTAGGTTATAGGTTATAGGTTAAGGTTTAGGTTATAGGTTTTGGTTTAGGTTAAGGTTATAGGTTTAGGTTTAGGTTTAGGTTTAGGTTAAGGTTTAGGTTTAGGTTATAGGTTTAGGTTAAGGTTTAGGTTTAGGTTATAGGTTATATGCTATAAGTTATAGCTTTTGGGAATTGAGAATAGGTTAAGGTTTAGGTTTAGGAAATCGGGTTCGGGTTCGGGATCAGGTTTAGGTTTGACTTTTCAAGTTTAGGTTTCGGTTAAGGAGGTGATATTAGGATTAGGTGTAGGTTTAGGTTTAAGGATTTGATAATATATTTAGGTTTTAGGTTTAGGTTTAGGTTATAGGTTTAGGTTAAGGTTATAGGTTTAGGTTATAGTTTTAGGTTAGGTTTAGGTTTAGGTTTAAGTTTAGGTTATAGGTTATAGCTTTAGGGAATTGAGAATAGGTTAAGGTTTAGGTTTAGGAAATCGGGTTCAGGTTCGGGATTGGGTTTAAGTTTGGGTTTTCAAGTTTAGCTTTAGGTTTAGGTTAGGGAGTTGAGATTAGGATTAGGTGTAGGTTTAGGTTTAGGGATTTGAGAATACATTTAGGTTTTAGGTTATAGGTTTAGGTTAGGTTAGGTTATAAGTTATAAGTTTAGGTTATAGGTTATAGGTTAAGGTTAAGGTTTAGGTTAAGGTTATAGGTTTAGGTTTAGGTTTAGGTTATAGGTTTAGGTTAAGGTTTATGTTTAGGTTGTAGGTTATATGCTATAGGTTATAGCTTTTTGGAATTGAGAATAGGTTAAGGTTTAGGTTTAGGAAATTGGGTTCGGGTTCGGGATCGGGTTTAGGTTTGGGTTTTCAAGTGTAGGTTTTGGTTAAGGAGGTGATATTAGGATTAGGTGTAGGTTTAGGTTTAAGGATTCGAGAATACATTTTGGTTTTAGGTTTAGGTTTAGGTTAAGATTATAGGTTAAGGTTATAGGTTTATGTTAGGTTTAGGTTTAGGTTTTAGGTTTTAGGTTTAAGGAATTGAGAATAGGTTAAGGTTTAGGTGTAGGAAATCAGGTTCAGGTTCGAGATTGGGTTTAAGTTTGGGTTTTCAAGTTTAGTTTTAAGTTTAGGTTAGGAAGTTGAGATTAGGATTATGTGTAGGTTTATGTTTAGGGATTTGAGAATACATTTAGGTTTTAGGTTTAGGTTTTGGGATTTGAGAATAGTTTTAGGTTACAAGCATAGGTTTAGGTTGGGTTATAGGTTAAGGTTTAGGGATTTGAGTTTAGGTTATAGGTTATGGGTTATAGGGTTTAGGTTATAGGTTTAGGTTATAAGTTATAGGTTTAGGTTTAAGTTATAGGTTTAGGTTTAGGTTTAGGTTTTAGGTTTAGGTATAGGCTTAGGTTATATGTTATATGTTTAGGTTAAGGTTTAGGGATTTGGGTTCGGGTTCGGGTTTAGGTTATAGGTTTTAGTTTAGGTTATAGGTTATAGGTTTAGGTTAAGGTTTAGGTTTAGGTTATGGGTTTTGGGGTTTGAGAATAGGTTTAGTTATAAGTATAGGTTTAGGTTGGGTTGCACGTTAAGGTTTAGGTTTAGGTTATAGGTTTTGGGATTTGAGAATAGGTTTAGGTTGGGTTATAGGTTAAAGTTTAGGTTAAGGTTATAGGTTAAGGTTTAGGTTAAGGTTATAGGTTTTGGGTTTTGAGAATAGGTTTAGGTTGGGTTATAGGTTAAGGTTTAGGTTTAGGTTATAGGTTTTGGGATTTGAGAAAAGGTTTAGGTTGGGTTATAGGTTAAGGTTTAGGTTTAGGTTATAGGTTTTGAAATTTGAGAATAGGTTTAGGTTATAAGTTTAGGTGTAGGTTGGGTTATAGGTTAAGGTTATAGGTTTTGAGATTTGAGAATAGGTTTAGGTTGGGTTATAGGTTAAGGTTTAGGTTTAGGTTATAGGTTTTAGGATTTGAGAATAGGTTTTGGTTATAAGTTTAGGTTTAGGTTGAGTTATAGGTTAAGGTTTAGGTTTAGGTTATAGGTTTTGGGATTTGAGAATAGGTTTAGATTATAAGTTTAGGTTTAGGTTAAGGTTATAGGGTTTAGGTTTAAGTTATAGGTTTAGGTTTAGGTTATAGGTTTAGGTTAAGGTTTAGGCTTAGGTTATAGGTTATAGGTTATATGTTTAGGTTAAGGTTTAGGGATTCAGGTTCGGGTTTAGGTTATAAGTTTTGGTTTAGGTTATAGGTTATAGGTTTAGGTTTAGGTTATGGGTTTTGGGATTTGTGAATAGGTTTAGGTTTTAGGTTTTAGGTTAAGGTTTAGGTTTAGGAAATCGGGTTCAGGTTCGGGATTGGGTTTAGGTTTAGGTTTAGGTTTTAGGTTATAGGTTATAGATTTAGGTTTGGGTTAAAGGTTAAAGTTAAGTATAGGTTTAGGTTAGAGGTTATAGGTTCTAGGTTTAGTTTATAGGTTAAGGTTTGGGTTATAGGTTAAGGTTTAGGTTATAGGTTATAAGTATAGGTTTAGGTTTAGGTTAAGGTCTAGGTTTAGGTTATAAGTATAGGTTTTGAGATTTGAGAATAGATTTAGGTTAAGGTTATAAGTATAGGTTATAGGTTTAGGTTTAGGTTTATGTTTAGGTTATAGGTTTTGGTTTAGGGTTATGTTTAGGTTATAGGTTATAGGATATAGCTTTAGGGAATTGAGAATAGGTTTAGGTTAAGGGTGTGGTACTTACAAATACAGAAATAAACACGGCCTGTCCAAATGACTAGGCCCCTCCAATACTGTCCATAGGAAATGGACAACTTCATCATGGTCATAACAGCAGTTCTCACCTTCCAGGGACCCTAGCTCATCCGGATAGCTCCGACGCACATCCGGGTCTGCTCCATTAATTTTGAGCAAATACATAAACATGGCCTGTCCAAATGGCCAAGCCCCTCCAATGTTATCCATAGAAAATGGACAGCTTCATCATGGTCATAACAGCGGTTCCCACCTTCCAGGGACCCCTGTTCATCCAGATAGCTTTGATGCACATCCGGGTCTGCTCCATTAATTTTGAACAAATACATAAACATGACCTATCCAAATGGCCAGGCCACTCCAATGTTGTCTATAGGAATGGACAACTTCATCATGGTCATAACAGCGGTTCCCACCTTCCAGGGACCCCCGCTCAACATCTAGATAGCTACGACGCACATCTGGGTCTGCTCCATCAATTTCGAGCAAATACAGATATAAACACGGCCTATCCAAATTGCCAGGCCACTCCAATGCTGTCTATAGAAAATGAAGCTGACGGTTCTCATATTTCAGGGACCCCCGCTCAACATCTGGATAGCTCCGACGCACATCCGGGTCTTCTCATTTAAATAAAATGGATTATTAAGATCATTTAAATAAAATTAGGTCCAATCAACAATCTGACCTGGAGGATTCTGTTAGCATTGTTGACGGCAGCTCAAATCTTGTTTTAGGGCCTAGAAATTCAAAATTAGATATAAAAATTAGAAAAACTAAAGAAATTTAAGAAAGATAGTTAAAGTCCATGTGAATGAGCACAAGTATGCATTTACATATGAATTCTGAAAAGCTATTGCATATCACCAAAAAAAATAAAATAAATAAATCCTTGCATTTGGATATTCAACGAAATGGGTTAGAATGAATTCATTTGCCTAATGGATGAACTACACATGTGCATTCTTGACAAGAGACGTACCAGATGCTTAAATCTGAAATATATAGCTCTAATCCTCCCACATGCAACATCCACCTGAAAGAATGCGCATAACCATCATGTTTAAGTAATCAATACAGGAATGTACAAGTAAAATTAAAGAAAGAGTCTTAAATCTCATTTACCTATTTCTGAAAGCATAGGACATACGAAACATCTACAACGTCGATTTCGTCAATTCCTCATTAAATGGAAAAAAAATTGGGCTTTCCTTGTGTAGTACCAGAACTGCAAGAAACAAATATTTTGCCTTAGTTCACTGATCATATGTTCAAAGTAGGTACAGGAAGTAAAAGCAAAATTAGAAACAAGACCTTAATGATATGGTTGTTATGGGTCTCCCAGTAAGTATAGGTGACAAGTCTCCATCTGCAATTCTTTGAAAATATGGATCCAAATTTGGATGAGTAGACAATGGTACACTAGAAATATGAAACAGCTTGTTATTCGGACACAAATTGCATACTGGCATTATCAGTAGCAAGTCGCTACTAGACGGTGCTCTGTGGGCCATTCACTTGTACTTTCTATCTAGAGATCCAAGGATGCAGGTTATAGAAACATATATAATCAATCAGTTTCTTACTTCAAATGCTACAAAATGTTACACAAAACATAAAATGAAGATTTGAAAGCAATGAATAACTTGAAAGAAAAAATAATAATAATCTGATAGTATAGTTAATGATCTAACATTTTCCTGTTCCTTGGTTAATGTGTTCTGCTCCATTGATGAAGTCAATGTACAGCTGCTATCTCCAACAAGAACAAGGGGTTGAGAACAGGTGGCCAATGGAAATGGTTTGTCGGACCACGATCAAACAGAAACAAAGAAGCAATCCTTGTAATCAAACCTATCTGATCTGCAACAGACGAGATGTCATTGGCCTCCAAATACTCTACCCCTTCTGAATTTTTAGCATCATAACTGTTTGCAGTAAAGCTGTCAAGAATTTGAGTCATGGACTAATAGGTAGTTTCACAGTGAACTCATTAAAGATGTAGTCTAATGAGGAATTGTAGATGAACTATGCTAATAGAGTTTGGTTAACTTTCCTTTTTTTCTCAGTTTACTTCAAGTGTAGTCCATTATTATTGGATTTACGTAATTGCTCTGTGTTCTGAAGTCCTCTGTAGACAATCTTGAATCAAGAACCACTATATCATAACTTTCCATCTGGGGAAAATATAGGCCCCTCCTTTTAGTATGCAAGGAAAATTGGTGACAATGGTAAATACCTGCTGTCAAAAGATACCTACCTGTAAAGAAAACTTCCAATTCTGCCCTACAGAGGTGTTAGGTACCTTCACATTAATGTGACATTTAGAAGCCTTTGGGTTTGGATAACAAGCATCCACACCAAACAAATATGTTGCTCTTACCTTTAATGAAAGAAAAAGAATAGGAAAAGATAAGTTCTAAGTCTTTACCATTTCAAATGGGTGGCTGAGCATTTGTTATTGGCAAAAGATAATCAAAACTAGAACCATAACCTCTTGACTAAAACAATTGATAATTTATTGCAAACTAATCACTAGTTGCCCTATTTCTATGATCACCTGATCAGTTTAGATTATTTCACAATAGATCCGAGTTAAGGTTTAGAGAAGAAGCCTATCAAACGAACATCACACATATAGTCACTTAGGAATTGTCATTTTCTTTCCTTTTTCCAATTTTCTTTATTCTAAGCTTGTTAACAAGATAAAGGCTATTTTGTTGCATGGAGTTCTAAATCCAAGAGAGTCAGATCTAGTTTTTACGTTTTTGTTTCAAGATCAAACATCTTGAAGCTTCATAAAATAAAATAAAATAAAAATCAACTTTATCACATATTCCAAATGCTTTATGGCATCATTCCAAAGAGTTATTAGGTCCACTTACATTAGGAAATCAACAACATTTAAGAAAAATTAAAGAGTTCTTAGAATGGGGATTTCTCTACTATAATTCCCTATTTACAATGGATTTGTTGGTGGAATGAATTTCAAGTGAGAATCTTGCTTTAAGAAAATAACAACAATAATAATCAAAATCACAAAGTAGAACGATACTGCTGCCAGTAGAGTAGCCACCACTACCTGTAGAGCAACCATACACCCTGCAATATGGAAATTCAAAAATCACAAAGAATTTCTAATTACAGGTAATATCTAAAAATAACTCTGGCTGATTGTATTTTTGGTCTGGGTGTTGAAGATCTAGGCCTGGAAAGACCCGAACCATCATGCGACCCACACCATAGAGTGCAGGTAGCACTTAAAAATGGAACGTGTTCCACTCATGAAGGACACCTGATTTCACTCATCATGCAACCCACACCAAATAGAAGTCAAGCAAAAGTTGATTGCAACAACTCTAACAGCAATGGCAGCCCGATTCACTACCATAACCACCTTGTTTACTCACTTATCTACACGAGGAAGCCGAATAGCATTCTCTGCTGCTTTTCTAGATGACTCTTAGGATGATATGGAAAGACGAAGTGTCAAGGTCTCATAAAGATGGAGAATGCATACACACATACATTATACTATCTAAGTCATGTATCCATTGAGACCCGTGTAGACAGTTCAGTTGACAGGCTGATTGAATATCATATAGGCCACACATGCACACAAACAAATAAAAGTTCTAGAAAAATTGCTAATATTTTTAGCTCATCCATTGTTTTCGTTCGTGTGTGGCATGTCTCCAAACACATCTTAAATGAAACTAATCTAGAATGCAGCTTATACAAAAGCCATGCCATAACATAATTGCAATCAAACAAGATTTATATCTACAACTAAAGGAAGCTCTTTAAGTTGATTGACTTACGAGTAAATACTTGGAAATGGTTACCTTTTTGGACAAATCAATCCATTTCTGTAGTTTGGATAGGAAAAAAATACTACATATTTCATCTTGGCAACTTCTTAATGATCTATATAAGGTTATTTCTTAGCTCTGAAACATATCAATGAGAAAGGAGCTGCAACTTATATAATGAATGATGTACAACCACCAACTTTTGGACTAAAATCCATCATGTAGTGACCCAGTTGATCAACAATGACAATCACCTTGCATGTTTGGCACATGTGAGAAGGTGATGGCACTTCATAAAACTTATTTGAATTAAGCACCATAAAACTTAAATACATGGGTGGTATTTAAAAATGTTTACTTAGAGAACTTGCTGAGTCAAATCAATTTAAAGATGGTAATTCATTTTCTACTAGACACCTAAAAGCTTGATTAAAGTTCAGCGAGATCTTCAAATTTTATAAGGACCAACAAAAGAAGAAGAAAACATGTTGTGGAGTAAGATTTTTTAAAATTGATACAGTACCTGTTGAAAGAACTTACTTTGAATAAGCAGAACCTAAAATAGAAAAATAAAAAAATATATTGATTCATGGGAAGATGAAGCTGCAACAACCTAGAACTAAATGGATTGCAATTCAGTTCTATACTCTGGTAGAGAACACACCACAGAGTCTTTGATAGAGCCATCTTCATCTATCACTTGCTGCACAAACTTAACTAAAGGTCGATTTATGACCAGTTGCATTACATACATATGTTCAGAGAAACAACGACTTGCAATATATGAACGACATGACAAAAAAATGCCATAGCTTTCTAAGTTAAGAAATGGCCCTCACGTTATAAATAAATAAATCTAGTGACACCCATCTCTCTGAATCTAACAAAACACACATTCATAAAAGGAGAAGAAAAATATGAAAAAAATATATATATATCAGAAGAATCAGAAGGGAAAACCCAATCAAATGAACAGATCCACGGAAGTTTATTCAATTGAGAATCCAAAGCTAACCATCTTAACAAAATTCAAGAAAATAAATAAATAAAAATGAATGAAATACCAACAACTAATCAAATCACATACGCAGATCTGAAGAGAAATATCACAAAATGGATCTAAGATTGAAGAAATGAAGAGAGATAGTAATCGAAATCAATGAAATCTCATACCTTGTGAAAATTTCAAGGCTCTTTCTAGAAAAATACATAGAAGGTTGTTGAAATCGGAGAAGCATAATGCTTGCCTCTGCTTCTCTATGTACAAAAATAGGGTCGTTAATAGGGCATCAGAAAACTTGAAATGAGAAGAGAAAAAGAAATCGATTAGGGCATCAGAAAACCTAAAATGAGAAGAGAAAAAGAAAAAATCAAAGAAAAAAAAAGAAGATAGATGGACGCAATAGGAAGCAAGGGTTGTTACTGGGATTGGAGAGAAAGGGAGAGGCGGTAGAGAGATTGAGAGGTAGGAAGAGGCTGAGAGAGATTGAGATGGAGGAAAAGGCATGAGAAAGAGATTGAGAGGGAGGAAGAAGCGTGAGAGAGAGGGCATTCGAAGGTTAGGGTTTCTCTGATTTGAGCGTGGGAGGCTATTTATTTGGGTGCGGGCATCTCTCTTTTGTGCTCGAGATGAAGTTGGAGATGGATGGTGCTAGCAGGCGCTCCGTGTGGTCCATCATGATGTATGTGGTTTATCCATGCCATCCATTCATTTTACGAGTTATTTTTAGTGCATAATACCAAAAATAAGGTAGATCAAAAGCCCAAGTGAACCACACCATAGATCAACGACAGGCACTTAATCCACACTATTTCCTACAATGTGGTCCACTTGAGCCTTCGATCTGCCTTATTTTTTAGGCTCATGTCAGTAATGAGGTTTCAAAATGGATGGACGACTTAGATAAATTGGGCTCCACAGGTCCCCTAATGGGACTATCTAGCCTTTTAGCTACAGATTAAAACCGTAGTAATATAGCTACAGTTTAAATCCGTAGCAAAAGATCATCGTAGTTTGTAGCCTTTGCCCATTTTTTGGTAGTGAATATATACATGTATTGATCCAATATTTACAAAATACAAAAATGTAAATGTCCAACTAATCCTTATAGTCCTTGTAATCCCATTGATCAGTACATGGTCTACATAGACCTGCCTGATAGCTGAACATAGGAGAATTCCTCCTCCTCGTCTATGAAATCTAAATCAGCAGCATAGACATCGTCACCACCTACATCTACAACAAAGTCTGATTGGTGTTTTAAAACACCATCCCAGGTGGGAAGGAGTAGCTAATTCAGTGGAACTATAAAGCAAAGGTTAACATGTTATCAATTCAGTTAAGCAGTAATGATAAAGCAGTACAACAATCATATCCTAAGTACTCTTATTAATGCAGAAATAGTATGATGTAACGATGCATGCCCTCTCCTGCACTTCCTTAGCGACACTATCTCACAGTCGCGCATGGCAACTCGCACTATGCACTTCCTTGCCAAAGCACATGCAATGCGATGCATGGTCATGTTAGCCAAGTGATTTATTGACTTATTCATATAGCAAATTTAGGAAGTTAAGGTACCTCCCTTTATATCATTTACCTAAACAATGATCCATCTAGGATCGTCAATCCTAGTTATTCACAAATGATAGGCAAGTTATAGGGCAACATCACCCCTAATTTAATACCAGTGGATAGGAAATTCAAAAGTTTATACTCGAGGTCACTGCACTAACACCCTATCAACTGGAGCGCTATTTTTGAAGGGGGTCCGGATCAGACGATTCACCCCATCCTACGCTGGGATCATAGCCAGGCTGCACCAGTGTAGGCCAATAGCTAGAATACAGTGTCCCATACCACCGTATTCGGCTCATGAGTTTGGATTACTCATTGATCACTACGGGGAGGCTTGTCACCCCAGCGTTAATTGACAGCTCAACCACGGTGTCCCAAACCACCATGCCCAGCTCATGAGTCTTAGTAGATTATGATACCAGGGTTGAAATGGGCTTTACATAGGTAAGTAGTATCTTAGATTCAAGCAGTAATGTTCATACAAGTTATAATACATTAGGCCAATCGGGTTATTTGACAAGTTCGATTGGTACGAGCGCACGCTGAATTAGTCGACATGGAGCGCATAAGCACTCCATGCCTAACCACTACCGACAATCATCGTACGGTTTGGATTCATTGAACGTATCCTTTATGGCAAGACTAGTTCGGCCACTCGACTAGAAACTGTTACCGATTTCCTGGATTACGTAGTAGTCCCAATCACTCTCGATTGCAACAGGCAATCACATGTGTTAATCATAACAACATTTAACAACAAATACAAATACAATAATCATTTAAGCATTTTAACAAACACATAGTGAACATATAATCATACATATGTATTTCGTACTTAAATCACGTAGTTGAATTTAAATTACTTGAAGGAATCTATTCATATAGCTAAGGTAGCTAAGAATTTTATCTCAACACCCTTAATAAATGCATTTCATCAACAATTTCACATTTAGACATTTTATCAAACACATAGAACATGTTATTATACATATGCATTTTATACATAAATCTCGTAGTTGACATTAAGACTACATGAAGAAAATTATATATCTAGATAAGGTAGTTGAGAATCCTATCTCAACGCCCTTAATAAATACAATTCATCGGATAATTTCTCATTTAGACATTTTATCAAAAACTTAGACTACACGGTATCACATATATGAACTAAATTAGTTATAACATATATTATGGCAAATCCTTTCAGCAGGGAGTTGTCTTACATACAAAAATCATGTATTCTAGGTTAATAGTCATGGTAAGCACAAATCTTGATTTCATATTCATTCGAACGTTTCAACAAACACATAGAATGCATCATATATTCACATAGTTCACACACATGTCTAAATTATTGAATACATCATAACTAAGATCATATGGTAGCAATTAAGTCAGATATAAATCATTAGCTAACATTGAAAGCCTTGAAAACCATAACCTAAATGTTTATAGTCCACACCTTTCGTTGGATTGCTCGTTTCGAACTCACTTCGAATCTTACGTTCCCGAATACGAAACAACTGGTAACCTAGATCATGAAATAGGTTAGCTATTTCATCGTTTACTCTATTTGAATCCTTAAATCAAGAATAGGGTTAGGATTTCTTACCCAAATCAAAGTTGGAATGGTTCGTATAGTGATGGTGGGGAGGCGATTCAGTGCGTGGAGTAGTGGGAGTGAATCCCAACAACGATCTCTCGAACTCTCACTCTTTGCTCCTCTTTTCTCTCTTCTCTCTCCTAGGGTTTAGAAAAATTCGTATGAAATGAAAGAGGGGTGGGTTAAGGGTCTTATATAGGCCCAAAACTGGTTTAAATGGCCCCAGGGCCATGGTATACTTAGGGTATAGCCAAAGGGTGTCTGTTTCGGGCCAACGGAGCTCATTTGGAGGTCCATTGCTCGCATACAGTCTGATGAAAGTTCCCTGACAATGGATCTATGCCAGGTTATGATTTTAATTCGATCAGATTAGCAGATCGACCGTGGAGGACCTGTATCAGTTCAACGGTCATTGTCACTCGATCGGGACCACAAGTATACAGATATGTGCTGGAAAATTTCCCTGATCCGAAGTCTTTAATTTTTCCTGCAAGCGAGCAACCCAATTCACTTAAGTTTGAGTTAATTTTCTAAAGATATTCGCGTTTCTCACACACTTGACTCAGGGCTCTAGTTGTGCATTTCTAGATACTATTTAGGCTTGATTCCCATGATGGTTGTCAAACCCAGTAAGGTGGTCATAACTATATAGTTTTGCGGTTATCGGACTTTCGACGCGCGGTCCAAGTCTGATACAAAGTTTCAATGTGTTTTCAGGAACAACTGGGTTTTGAGACTAATCCTAAGTTTTTAAGAATGTTAAATTAGTGATTTTAATAGTTTTGGGTCTTGTAGTTCGTATAGAAAGTGGTTCGAGCTAATCCACCGATTAATCTAGTTTAATACTTAATTAATTTTGTCAAATTTTCACAAATTCGTTCCTTAGTGATTTCTACTTGAGGTGATACTCGGGTCATTATATGAATTTTTTCGAGACGTTACAGCCTTACTCATGGGACACAAATACATCACATGGGCCTTATGGGGCAGCCCATAATCCAACAAAATAGATGGGCCACATGTACAACATATACCTCAAGGTGGGCCTGCAAGATGGGCCTTAAATACATCACATTAGGCCTCATCAATGGGCCATAAATACATCACATTGGGCCTCATCAATGGGCCATAAATACATCATATTGGGACTCATCAATGGGCCATAAATACATCATATGTGAGGTCCACGGGCTGGACGATGCTGATAAAACACGCACATCATGCGGGGGCCACAAGGATGGACAGTGTGAATATAGAATACATACATTAAGGTGGGCCTGTCGGACCACAAAATGGGCCTAATGGAGCAACCCATAATCTAGGAAAAACGGATGGGCAACTTGGATATACAACGCATTCATCAAGGTGGGCTGCTACCCTCGACGGTGAGAACATACAACACATATATCACGGTGACCCGACATTCAATGTGGATGGCATGGATGAAACACATGCTGTATGGTGGGCCCACGTCTAGCCCATCACAAGGTGGGCCCCACCCCCACACGTGTGGGGTGGGTCCCACATCCCATGAAATGGATGGATAGCATGGTGAAACACATACATCATTGTGGGGGTCCCAACGTCCAGTAGCTGCTGGACGGTGCTGGATAAGTACCCATATATCAAGGTAGGCCCCACACGTGTGGATGCAAAGCATCCACCAAGGTAGGTCCCACCTCATGTATGGACGGTTGATATAACTCATACCACATGATCAGACCCACAGAACTTACTGACGTCAATGCAACAGCTATCTGCTGTTGGACGGCTGGGCTGTTAGCCCAGCGTCCAGCAGATGGATGGTTTAGATATAACACATGCATCACACATGGGTCCCACACACACATGGCCCACCTGGTTGGGATCAAACTAATATCTGTGTTTTCTTATCATATAGTCAAATAGTATTTTGTTGTTGGACATCCCATGGTTGGATGATCTGGATGTAATTCATCCATCAAGTGGGGCCCACATGCACGTGGCCCGCCAGCAACATAATTATCATCATTAAAATAAGAAGAAGAAGAAGAAGAAGAAGAAGAAGAGAGAGAGAGAGAGAGAGAGAGAGAGAGAGAGAGAGAGAGAGAGAGAGAGAGAGAGGGACCCTACCACTATGGGCTCCTCTAGGATCTATAACATACATCAAGATGGGTCCCATGCAATGAAAATTAAAGATCAAAGAAAGAAAGGAAGGATCTAATCCTAGACAAGCACCCACCTTAGATCTAGATCTCCTTCTTCTACCACTATGCTCTAGAGCTCCAAGAGGTGAGATTCAATGGTTGGGGTTGATTTTAGAGGGTTAGATTTGGGAGTGAAGAGCTTGCAAAGGGCTGGAAATGGAGAGCTCTCATAGACATTGGGAGCTCTCTCTTGCTAGGAAATGGGAAAGAAAGAGGGAGGGAGAGAAATAAGAGAGAAAGGAAGTAGCTTAAGTAGGCAATAATGACTTGTGTAAGAAGCATCTAGCAATCATGAGTTGTAAGAGCATGCCTAGGGCTATGGGCTAGGAGCTATAACAAGGGTGATGTCACCCCTAGGGTGAAATCATCCTCATGATGGTGGTTGTTAGGGAAATGTGAAATTTGGATAGGTGGGTCCCACAATCACGTGATCAATGGCTGGAATAATGCGTGGGCCATAACTTACAATTTGAGTGTCGGATCGATGCAAGAGGAGCGGGTTGGAACCACGGCGATGGCGTGGTCGCAATGGCACAGGTCTCAGGTCAAGCCAACTCGAGTTTACAAGATGTGACTTAAGGTTGCAGGAAAATGCAATCTATAGGTCACGGGTCGCCGGAATTTGACCGGGAGGACCGCGGGATCCTATGGAATGGAATGGTCACTAGGACATGGGATTGACAATAATGATCATTGTCGGCTAATTCCCTACACTGTATGGTAAAATGACATATATGTTATATGGTCGATTAACCAGCATTACCTGTAAATAGTGTAAAGTCTTATTGATAATTCCTCGACAATGGATATTGTCGGTTGATCCAGTTAGGATAGGGCTTATGATAAACTAGAGTACTTGTTCGATCGAGAACTTAACATGCTACTTCCTGGACCAATTAGATAATTTGATTACAATCCTAATATTATTGTACAAAATTGGTGGTACAGGTGCTAGATTTCCAACAGAACTAATATTGACCTATTGCTGAGGTACAACAGGTGCTCTTTTGACAAACAAAGCCACCAACTAATTCATGCTCTTGGTATGACCAACCATCCACCTATTAAAGGCTTCAATCTGAGCTCATAACTGTTTAACCTAAACTCGCGACAATTCTGCGATGTGCTGAATTCCCTTTTGCACATCAACAATCTCGGCTGACATAATCTTGAGAGGTTCAACCCAGGATGTCAATGGTTTATCCAAGATTAGTGGAACAGTCACCGAACTAAGTGATTGATTTATGTGCTCATGAACCTGATGAACTTACAACTCTTCCTCTTGAGTGGGACGCTTTTTTGCTATAATAACATTAGTGGTGTATGCTAAAGCATTACAACCACCCATTCGACTCATAATTCTGAGAAATTAATGTATCGGTAAGTATACTTTGTAATTGAGTCCCACCGAGCATGCCAATATTTGTTGTCACTCAATTTGTTATCTGTCACGTGTAGTGTGTGTCGGTGTGCCATAAACGATAAAGCGGCTTAATCCAAACCGATTAACTTTCCATCCTAAGTGTCTAAATAAGCAGATACATCCAATGCAAATGTATATGGCTAAATTCTGAGAAGATCAGTCGCTTACTCAGGCACTTGTAGAATTTTATAATGATGAGGTGATAATCAATGGGTGGGGTTCTTCATTTGAAAGTAGGTTACATATTGACTTCCACAAGAAAGGACTTTTCATAATACCAGTGTAATCAAACAAGATGCAAAACTCACAATCAATCAATAGGAGAGACTCTAAGAATGTGTCTCTTGAAAGAACTGCGTGATATTAGATAAAAGACAAATCTAGCATATGAATATAGATTTGGATCACAACTAAAAACTACATCTAAGAATTACTGCTACTGAATTGAGCTAAGATAAAAGATAGATTTGTTTGGTATTGGATTGTGTGTTGCTCTAGATTCTGTTGATTTCCTCTGTATTTATAGAGTTCTTTTGCAACTTATTCTTCCATATGCTTTTTATAGAGTTATGTTGCAACGTATTCTTCCAGATGCTTATTCCATTACTCCAACGGTTACACTATTCGAAGGGCCTCTCTCTAAATCCTCCTCTTGTTATATTTCCCTTTTGTGACTGTTCCTCTTTTGTCGGCCAAGTTTTGTCTCTCGGTCACCTCCTGTATGTTGGATTGCTCAATCGCGTGTTTCTCTTTGCTCACTAAATTTTTTATAACTTAGCCGCATTATAAAACATGATAATGCATATTCCCCCTTGTTATACTTTAGTTTTCTAAACATGATAATGCTTAATCAATCTATTTATACATGTTTTATCTTGTTAATGTGATTTTAAGAGCTTAAGGTGAAAAAGATGCTAAAAGTATGGATTTGATGCTTAAGAATTACCAAAGTGAAGAATGGATCTTTTGTAACGTCTTGAAAAAATCCGTACAAAGACTCGAGTACCACCTTAGGCAAAAATCACTAAAGACTGACCCCTTTAGAAATTATACGAAAATTAATTAAGTATTTAACTAAATTAATCAATAGATTAGCTTGAATAGCTTTCTATAGGATCTACAAGACCCAAATCGCTAACGCTACATTTTCCAAAAACCTAGGATCAATCTCAAAACCCAGTTGCTCTAGGGAGCACATTGAAACTTCGTATCGGACCTACACCGCACGTTGAAAGTCCGATTACCGCAAAGCTATACGGTTATGACCGCCTTACTGGGCTTGACAACCGTCTCAGAAATCAAGTCCAAATAGTATCCAGAAATGCACAACTAGAGCCTGGAACAAAGTGCGTGAGAAATACGAATATCTTCAGAAAATGAACTTAAACTTAAGTGAATTGGGCCATTCACTTGCAGGCCAAATTTAAGGTTTCAGACTGTCAGATTCTGACCCAACTACACCCTCGGATCAGGAAAAATTTCTAACACATGTCAGTGTACTTGTGGCCCTGATCGAGTAATGATGACAGTTGAATTGAAACAGGTCCTCCGCGGTCGATCCACGGATCCGATCAGACTAAAAACTTAACCTGACATAGATCCATTGTCAAGGGACTTTCTCTGGACTGTATGCAGGAAATGGGCCTCCAGATGAGTTCCGTTGGCCCGAAACAACTACTCTTTGGCTATAACCTAAGTATCCATGGCTCCCTTATCTAAAAGTTACAGTTTCCTTTATGTAACCTATCTTACTACTATGTGATTTATGGATGAAATGCCTACGTATTATAACATGTGTTATGTGTTTGTTAAAATGCTCAAATGAGAATTATATTTGGATCGATTGTTACATGCTATTTTAACTATCACACATGGATACCTACTGTGTTTAAATGTGATTGGGACTACTGTGGAGTCCAGGCAATCGGTAATGATTCCCGAATTAGTGGCTGAGGTCATTTTTCCACACAAGACATGTTCGATGAATCTGAGTCATACACTGTTTGTCGACAGTGGTTAGGACACGCGGAGTGCTTACGCATTCCATATCGATTAAGTCAACGTGTGCTCATACCAGTCAAGCTTGTTAAGTAACCCAATTGCCCTAATGTATGTTTACCTTGTATGGATGCAACTGCTTGAATCTAAGGTACCACTTACCAATGAAAGCCCATGTAACCTTGGTACCACGATCTGTCAAGACTCATGAGTCAGGCATGGTAGTATGGGACATCATGGTCCAGCTATTGGCCTATGTTGGGGTGACAAGCCTCCCCGTAGTGACCAGTGAGCAACCTGAACTCATGAGCTGAAGAAAGTGGTATGAGACACTGTATTTGAGTTGTCGGCCTACGATCAGGTGACGAGCCTCTCATAGTGATCTCGAGTATACATAGGGACTACATTAAGGTGACGAACCTTTTCGTAGTGACCTCAAGTATAAAACAGGCCTGCGCTAAGGTGACGAGCTTCTCCGTAGCTACCTGGAACCACCATCGTATGTGATTGACTAGGATTGGCAACCCTAGATGGATCATTATTTAGGTATTGATATAAAGGGGTACCTTAGCTTCCTGAATATGCTGTATGAAAAAGTTTAATTAAGAACTTGGCTAATCACGTTCATGCATTGCATTGCATGTGCTTTGGCTAGGAAGCGCACGTTTACCAGGAGTGTTGCATGAGTGATCATAAGATGATGTCACTGAGGGAATGCAGGCGAGGGCATACATCATGGTCACATATCATTCTTACATTAACATGAGTACTTAGGACATGATTGTTGTACTATTTATCATTACTGCTTGACTGAATTGACAACATGTTAACCTTTACCTTATAGCTCCACTAAGTTGACCACTCATTCCTACTCTGGGACGGTGTTTTAAATTACCAACCAGACTCTATTGTAGTTACAGATGATGATGTGGCTTATGATCTGGAGCCGGCCTTCTACGACGATGAGGAGTTCTCCGACCTGCAACTCTCTGGTGGGTCTGCGTAGACTTGGAGTTGTATCACCGGGGCTACAGGGATATGGAATAGTTGAACATTTATATTTTGTATTTTGTATATTTTGGAACTAAACATGTAATTATTTAACCTGGTATCATGTTCATACTCTGGGGACCTACAACCACTTATATGCATTATATACTTATCACAGTCTTCCGCTTGCTTAATTTAATCATCTCTGGAGTATGATATGCTGATTTGGTATAATCTCATTCATGTTTAATGCACTAATACAGATAACATTTAATCATCATTATCTTTGTTATATAAGTGATGCGTTGGAACTTGAAAGTTGAGCTTCTGCTCGACCCCTGATTTTCAGGGCGTTACAAGTTGGTCTGGACCTGGGTTATGGTCACACGACGCGCATTTACGTGCTTTAAATTAGGAGGGAGCGATGAAACGTAGAAGCAGTTGTAGGATTCCTAGTTTCATCGATCAGCGAAATTAATCGTTGAAATCTGACCCGTATGCATCTGTGGTCATGTGAAATGATCCCGATTCTCTTCCACACCGTCGATCAACAGGTTTGGAAGGTAATTCACCACATCTTATACTCAGATAACGCGGAATGCATGAATACACAATAGTTGGGACCCGAAACTGCCTCAAACGGTCGAAGTGGGCCAAACCACGCAAATTGGTGGGACCCAGGGGGTCCCCCGTACATGTCCGGCACCCCGGGGGGGGGGGGGGGGGGGGGGGAGGGGGGGGGGGGGGGGGGGAGGGGGGGGGGGGGGGTGGCTACCGTCCTACCACGGCGGCACCGCACCAAGTCCAGCAGACCATGGCATTGCGGTGCACCACGCTTGGGTCTAGCGGACCGCGGCGGGGCCGCGGGTTTGGCAGCTCGCCGCCCTCCAAACATGTGTGGGGCCCACCAAATTCATGTGGGGCCCTTTATTTACCCCCCTTTGCCCTATTTTCTTCATTTCTCCCCTCTTAAGCTCTCAACATCCCTCAAAAACTTCATTTTCCCTCTCAACTCTTCATCCTATACTTCATCTTCTTCATCTTCTTCAATACACATGCACCCACCACCATTCCCTTTAAAAACCCATCTCCTACCACTTCCAATCTCCCCTCTCCTTCTCATTTGAACACACAAGTTCAACATTGTGTCCCAAAAAATGAAAATCCATCAACATCTTCTCCATCAAGCATTCTCCACTTCCATGGCTCTTTTTGAGCTACTAGCCACCGTATTCTCGCTCTCCACACTCCTTTCTCTCATGGGAAAGCGAAGAGCGTCCACCGATAAAGTCGGGCCTAGCCGCCCGACCCGTCCAAGGAAGAATGCAGGCGTTGAAGCCAGTACGAGTGTCGAGCATGAACGAAGGTCCAAGCGGGATCTCGATCGCCGAATTCCACTCAAAAGAGCTCTACCGGCGGGCATCGAGCAGGGTAGGTTTAGTGGTCGTAGAGTTTTCATGCCCCAAACCTGAAAATCAGATTGACAGGAATTCCGATCACCGAACCTGGTGCCGACAGCCTCCGTAGTACCCTATTCTTAGCCCCCAGTGTACACACGCTAGGTTCCGATCCTTGGATCCTACAAGGAGGATTTTCCAATGTACATTTGTCTCATAAGAAGAATAACCACAAGTATACCCAAATCATAAAGGCAACATCATCATCACATATCCACTAATATAATTATTTGAATACAATGCTGAAAGGGAAATACATATATTGAAATTAAAGCTCTAGAGGCCAACTGCACGCTCTAAGCCTAATGCTGCTACAACTAATGCCACCTGCACGTATCTATCGTGCATAAGTTTACAAAAGCTTAGAGGGTGGTGAAAGTGTGTGTACAAGAAAAGTGCCAAGTATACCATAAAGCCCATAAATCATACATCATCAGAATAAGTAGAAATACTGACAAGACCATGAATCATGCGATATCAGAGTAAGCGAAAATATACTGGTAAGTCCATGAGTGCTATCATCCATATCAAGGCTATACAATGCAAAATATAATAAGACAACAACAGATGTTGATGATGTAATGCATTATGGAAATCTTGACAAGCCACGAATACCATCAACCTCATTTAGGTCATATAAGTGTAAAAATATAGTAACCCAAAATGCTAAGTACTGCGGATGCAATGTAATATGCGGTGTGAATGAAATGACCATGCTGGAATGTGAAGTCGGGATGATAGTACGTAGTATTGCAAGGTACGGGGTCCATCACAAGGAACTTCTATCAAAACCAGTCTCATACCTAAATTTGGATAGTCCGACTTAATGTGGTAAACTCCTAATCTCAGGTTAGTCGCGCGCCCAATCGAAATCTTGGCCATGCAAAGGTACACGTAATAAATAGTTACGCACCACCAGCCCGAGTGGATAGTGAATGAATGAATGAATAGATATGCAATTCCTGGTCGATAAGTCCATATATCAATACGGTTGCACTCTGAAAAAATCACTGGGGTCTATTACACTTCACACCGACTGCCTCCTCCCTAGCTCCAAAGCCCAGCGAGTGGAAGAGACCTGTAACACCTCGAATTTTTGCCAACCTGGAGTTAGACATCCTTAGGCAATGGGTCAACCATAACACTCTCAGAGCTCAATCCCAAAGTCTAAAAATCACTTTTCAACCCATTTCCTTCAAAATCTCACCTTTCACCACCTCATTCTTCAAATTTCACCAAGTACTTTTATATTAGACATAAATACTAAAGTTTAAATGGTAAAGAACTATACTTAAACTAAAACTTACTTTAAATGGTACATACATAAATAAATTGAGATTTTAACTATTGAATTTTTGGAATTTCATGATATGGATAGAACATTTGGATAGATTAGCTTCTTCTACCCTAAAATCATGTATTGTACGTCGCGTAACTCATTCCGGTTTGTAAATGAGGCCCGATAATGCCTCGACGGACTCGTGGGCCCAAATGACTCAATTCGAGGGGACCCGGGGTGGGTCCCATATGTTTCTGGAAACTCTGGGGGGGGGGGGGGGGGGGGGGGGGGGGGAGAGGAGGGGGCTCACCGGTTTGATGATGCCTCGTTCGTACAGCAGATTGGGTAGCCCATTTTTTACATTTTTCTGTGCATTTTATCTAACTTTGAAAAATCATATCTTCCTCGTTATAACTCTGATTTAGGTGATTCAAAAACTAGATTGAAGTTAAATGAGTCTATTTTTATATACAAATATTTAAAAAATATAATATAGTTTAAAGTAGGTTATTGTGACAACTATCCAAAAATCACTTGTTAGATAGCTACTGCTTCTGACATTTTTAGAATTTTTTTATAATACAAAATCTCATGAAATTTGGTGAAGAATGGGTAAAACTGATTATGAACTACGAAAAAAATAATTAAAATAATATAATAGCTAGAAGTGTTAAAAATGGGGCATAGAATAACCCTAGGACCGTATTCTACCATAATTAGGGTAGATTTTGGTTAAGTCTAAACTGAATACTCAGTAGAATTAGCTTGAATCACTTTAAATATGAACTAAAAGACCCAAAATCACTAGGACTGCTAATGCTACATTACCTAGAAACCTAGGATCAATCTCTAAACCCAGTTGCTCTCGGGAGCATTCAGAAACTTCGTATCGGACCTGGACCACATGTCAAAAGTCTGATAGCGACAAACTTAGTCGAATATGACCACCTAGTTGGACTTGAAAATTACCTAGAAAATCAAGTCCAGATGATGTCCTGGGACTATTTACCTGAGTCCGGAGCGAATGTGTGAGAAACGTGAGTGTTTTTAGAAATTAAATACAAATTTAAGTAATCTGAGTCGTGTCACTTGCGGGTCGATTATAAGCATTTAGACCGTCAGAATCTAACCCAAATATACTCTCGAATTATGAGAAATGTCCCACACATACCAATATAATTATGGCCCTGATCGAGTATCGGTGACCGTTGAACTGAAACTGGTCCGCCATAGTCGATCTGTAAACCCGATCGGACTGAAAACTTAGCTTGATCAAGATCCAATATCAGGGAGCTTAATTCTGACCGCATTCAGCAAAGGGACCTCTAGTAATGCTCCGTTGAGTCGAAATAGATGAGTTTTGGCTATAATCTAAGTATACCTTGGCCTTGGGGCCATTCCCATCAGTTCTGGGCCTATATAAGGGCCTTGAACCCTCACTCTCTCATCCCATACGAATTTGGAAAATCCTAGGGAGAGAGAAAAGAAAAGGAAGAGAAGAAAAGAGAGAGAAAAGGTGAGGGAATTTAGGGTGTTTCTACAGGGATTCCTCCCTGTTGTTCTGAGTGTCAAATCCACGCTACCATGTCGCCATTTCAACAATTCTAGATTCATTTTCGGGTAAGAAATCCTAACCCTAAGATGTTGTAGAGTTCTAAATAGTTTAATAGATCAAATGGCTAACCTATTTCGCACCATAGGTGACAGTGGTGCCATAGACGATGAAAGTGTGTACGAGCTCCGTCCGTAATGAGTCTAATGGGCGAAAGGTGCGGACTATAAATGTTTAGGTTATGGTTTTTAAGGCTTTCAATGTCAGGAATGATTTATGTCTGTCTTGATTGCTATCACACATGTTAGATACGATGTCTTCCGTATATTACATAAATATATATACTCTGTTGATTTCTAAATGCATTCCATGTATTTGTTGAATTGCCTGAATGAATATGGAATTATGGTTTGCACTTGTTAGGATTAATGCTTAGAAATACATGATTAGTGTAACATCCTGAAAATCGAGGGTCGAGTAAAAACTCCACTCCCGAGTTTTAGAACATCACTTATGCAATGTAAATATGTATAATTGAATGTTGTCTATGTTAATGTATTAAACATGAGTGGGATTAAGCCAAAACAGCATATCATACTCCAGAGACAGTTAAATTTACAAGCGGAAGACTGTGATAGTATGTATAACATATATAAACTGTTGTATGTCTCCAGAGTGTGAACATGTTACCAGGTTAAACATATACATGTATACCTCAAACGAGAAAGAAAGAATATACATGAGTGCTCTAAAAATATAAAATGACAAGTGTCAAGGTATCTAATCAACCACCCTGTAATCCCGTCAATCAGAACACGCATAAAGGAGGGATCCTCCTCATCATCATCAAGTCCAGCTCCGCTTCTCAAGCAGCGCCATCATCTGCAACCAAAATAGGGACTGGTGGGTGTCCGGAAACACCATCCCGCAACGTGGGAGTGAGTAGCTAACTCAGTGGAATAATAGAGCAAGGATTAGCATGTTCTCAAATCAATCATGTGATAATAGTAAAGCAGTAAATCAAACATTCCTAATACTGTTGTTAATGTAATATGACATGACATGATGGATGCCCTCACCGACATTCTCCCTCATACGGCACCATCTTACGCCCGCGGCATGCTTGCGTACCGCTCAGTGCTCCACATCTTCCATGCACATGCAATGTGATGGTGATATGATTGCCGAGTTATTATGAGTCCATTCAAACAGCAGGATTGGGAAACTAAGGTACTTCCCTTATATCAATCCCAACACAGATCCTGTCTAGGGTCATCACTCCTAGTAATCTCATACGATGTATATTTTGTAGGTCGCTGCAAGGGCTGCCAGGGTTGTTGCGCGCACTCGTTGCACCGCTCCCCCATCACCTTATCAATACAGGCCTACTTATACTCTTGTCGCTACGGAAGGGTCGTCGCCTCCCGTAGACTCAAAATACGCTCGCGGTCACTACAAAGGACTCGTCGCCTGATCAGTGTAGGCCGACAGCAAGAATATAGTGTCCCATACCACCATAATCTGCTCACGAGTCATAGGTGCTAACTGGTCACTACGGGGAGGTTTGTGGCTCCAGCGTAGGCCAACAGCTCGACCACGGTGTCCCATACCACCATGTCTGGCTCATGAGTCTTTGTGGATCAAGGTACCATGGTTAACAGGGTTTTCAATGGTAAGTTCAGTACCCTAGGTTCAAGCAGTTATGACACATACATGGTGAACATACAATGGCCGGTCGGGTTACTTGACGGGCTCGACTAGCACGAGCGCATCTCAAGTCGAATGACATGAAGTGCATAAAACACCTCGTGTGGCCTAACCACTGCCGCCAACTCCAAAACATGACTCGTGTTCATCGACGCGTCGTTCGTGGCAAAGATAAGCCAACCACGAATTGATTCGGTTACCGACTACCTGGACTAAGTATAGTCCCAATCATTTGTGAATCCACTTCATCAATCATATTAGAGTAATGGAAATGAAATACAACAACATGAACATGTTAACACATGTTATAACATACAACTTAAGTAAATCATCTAACACATGCATATCATACATATAATGAAATCATACATATAGCCAACATGAAGGAAATCATTTACATCAGCGTATTATTTTAGAATTCAATATCGAACTAATTCACAACACCATTTAATTCAATACATACTAATACGAACATTTATACAAACACTTAGACTACACACTTAAGTCTACATATAGTATGTGGACTCAAAGTGCGCATTTGGGCGAATCTCTTCGCCAAACTGATTATACACGCATTCCTAATATCATAATGCGACAAGAAGCCATGTCAATCATATCAGCAAAATGTGGATGAAAACAGTATTTCCTATAAATGACTAAAATGCCCTAAATCTCATATTTTTCGTCTGCTTACGAAACAGGAAACGGACAGCATGTTGTACATGTCAAACGGCATTGCCGTCGATAATCTACTATTAAACGACATTGAAAGCATTGAAAACAGTCAATCAAAGCGTGTAAAATCTGCACCTTTCACTTTAGATGTGTATCGTTCCGAACGGATCGTATACGCTTCGTCTACGGCGAACAGACAACCTAATACACAAGATTCGTAAGCTACATCGCTAAGGAATCAATGGAACTCCAAATCAGCAAGTGGTTAGGGTATTTTCTTACCTAGAAATATGGCGAAATCACCGGCAAAGTGATTGGATTGCGTGGCTTAAACACGTTGCAGCAGCAGCAGCAGGTGGCAGGAAAATCTCTCCCACCTTCTCTCACAAACTCTCACCTTTTCTCTCACACCAGCTAGGGTTTCTAGCAAATTCGGATGGGTGAGAGAAGTGAGGGTTTAAGCCCCTTTTATAACCCAAAAACTTTCCAGATTAGGCTTGGGAATAATGTTTACTTGAGGGGTAACCAAATCGTGACTGTTTCGGTCCAAAAGAGCATTTCTGGAGGTCCCCTGGCCAAACGCGGTCGGACTTAAGCTCATGCATACTGGATCTATCACACATCAAGTTTTCAGACTGGTAGAGTTCCCAGATCGCACGTGGCGGTCCAGTTTCAGTTCAGCGGTCATCGCACCTAGATCAGGTATACAAGTCTCGTGATAAGAAATAGAAATTTTTCCTGATCTGAGGGTGTAATTTACCTGAATTCTGATGGTCAGAACGCTTAATAATAACGCGTCAAGTCGTGTGCCAGATTTGAATTTCAAATTCCAAATCTAACCTTATTCTCACTCTCTTCACTCCAGGCTCAATGAAATAGGCTCTGAACGTCGATTGGACTTGATTTTCGAAATGATTGTCAAGTCCAGCTAGGCGGTTATAACGGTCTAAGATTGTGGGTATCGGACTTTCGACGCGCGATCTAAATCCAATACAAAGTTTCAAAGAGGTCTTGAGAGCAAACCGGTTTAGAGTTTGATCCGAGGTTTTAGAGTATCATAGGACCATGGATTCTATAAGTTTTGGGTCTTGTAGAACGTATTTAAAGTGATCAGGGACTATTTCCCAGCTACTCTAATGTTGCGCTAGCTAACTTATGCTTAGTTTCTAAAGGAATTAATCCTAAGTGATTTCTTTGGCTATGAAATTGGGTTCTGAGCGATTTCCCAGGTATTTTAGTTGACCCATTTCCTAAGTACGTCTAATCCCAGGTTGGCAAAAATCTGGGGTGTTACAATCTACCCCCCTTAAAACACAATTTCGTCCCCAAAATTGGCGAAGGATAAGGAGTATCTAGCAAGACTTCAGTATTGACATTCTAAGGAAGGGTCAATCCTATTTAATGACCTAACTGTATGTATATCCTAACTCAAATGTTTCGATCCTGGGCCAGTGGGGAAGGCTAACCACACTTCCGCTACGCCACTCTGATCGAACGGTTGCATTGGCTGAGCTAACTGGATTGGACTCAATACGTTCTACCCCCCTTAAAACTTGGTTCTACTTAAAGTTCAAAAATCTTTGCATCGATCCGTATACCGGAACGAGGCGCAACTTAGGGGCTATCCTTGACATGAACTGGGAAACAACCTCTCATTACAGTGGTTTTCCTTTGCTAATGATGCGTTCTATGACATTGGTATCTATGGCGATAAAGATGAGCCTAATCTCTATTGTGGTTGAGTTCAGGGGCAGGCATGAGTTGGTGGCAAGATGTCGAATTCTCTACTGGCTTTAAGTCCTCGCCATTTTCCAAAGGCAATGTGATCACGTTTGGTTGTGGGTGGTAGGGCCATCACAGAAGAAAGGTTGTGTAGTAAGTCTGAGCTGGATACATAGACTTTCTGTCTAGCTAGGACAGAAGATTTATTGTATCAATTCTTAATCCGAGTCGATGCCGATCTTCTGCTTGATCAGAGCATTAGATTTATTAGTAACACTAGGATTAAGAAGTCGATTCAAACCGCGAATACATCGCTTACATGCAGTTTCTTTACTCCGCGTTCTCGAATGCAATAAGCCCTTGGGGAAGGCAATTCTAAGGGGTGTGTTGGTTTATTCGAAGTTCGTCCTGAGGGATTTATAAGTCTTTCCTAAGAGTGACTGGTTCTAAGTTACATAAGCTTCCTGAGAGTTACTAAAGGCACCTAGGAATGTTATGAGGATCTATCCAAGGAAGGGAGTCTCATTCCCACCAAATCTAACCTACTATTCCTTAGCGTATACAGGCTTTACACTACTTAAGATAACTAGTAGACTAGTCTGTAATCTACAGCCTAATGGAACGGCATTCCTAGTCCCATGTCGGGATTGGAAGTGGCATGCTTGGTAGGAGGGTGGGGTGGAATAAAAATAAATTTTGTAGGCTTAATTCCGGGATTTAGAATATGGCAGTGGAAACTATGGGATACACCCAAACTAGGGACAATACCTTACAGCGAACAAAACGACATGCATTCCATCTAACCAAATTCGGTTATATTAAGCCCAAACCACAACACAAACATTCACATAACATGCCAAAAAAAATGCTATGCATTTCATTAAATCAAAATTGCCACAATATAGGAGACATATTCTTACATGTACCATGACAAGAAATGCATGGGAGCTAAGCCAGTCAGCTACTACAGCAACATAAGCAAACTAGTAGCCTTATCAGGCTTACACACAAAAAGCAGGAAACAACTAACTACAACCCGCGATATCTGGATCTAAATCACTAGTCCGAGTCAGGCGATGGAGGAGGAGCACCCTTATCCTGCAAGTAGCACAGGATCGCCTTCAAGATGCGAGTCACCTTGCCGAATTTCCTCTTCATAACGGCCTTGGTATCATCAACCTCGGCCCGAAGTTCCTGGACTTCTCTTCGCAAGGCGACCTGACTCTCCTCAATTTCGGTAATGTGATCATCTCTAGTAGCCCGAGTCGTAGGAGGAGGACTCTCATCGGTATCCTGAGCCTCCTCTTCTACCTCTTCCTGGACTTCTTCCTCTTCTTCCGCTCCAGGTTCTCCTTCACTTAGATGCTCACATTAGCACGAGAATGGGCTTCAAAGAGCGGACCCCAATGTGCAGCTTCAATCCGATCGAATAACAGGAATTCGCCAAAGAGTCGCCCTTCCACGTCCGCCTCAAACAACACCTTACGGTTAGTATATTCGCCGTGAGGCATCTCTGCTAATATCACTCGCCCAAGTTGAGTATGGGGATCCAAATCCCGCTTTGTATGGAACTCTCGGACTGTGCTTGGACTTACGATAGTGCTTGAGGTAGCGACGCCGCCCCTCAGTCTTCTTGATTGCACAGGGCGACTAGGCCCAGCCTCATCTGCTGCGGTCTTTCTCTTTCCCATCAAAGATAGGATGGTGGAGAGAGAGAAAAAACCCAAAATGACTTCAACAAAAGCCATGAAAAATGTGGGAAATGTAGAGAAATGGCTGCCCAAACAGAAAAAAGGAGATCTAGGTGTTGCAGAGGGATGCTTCAAGCTCCCCTAGGGTGGATTTTTAAAAAGAAAAGAGAAGAAAAAAGGCGAATGGAGCTCCACACGATTTTAGCACATTTTGGGGGTTGTAGGAGCTCCAACGGATGAGATCGGAGAGGGAGAGGGTTGCTAATCACGTTGGAGGTATGGGATAGGGTCGTTTTTAGCAATGAGAGGATTTGGGAGTGATTTGAGGTCGCGGTTTGAGATAGGGCAGCAAGAAAACGAGTAAGGGAGCTAGGGAGGGGGCTGTTTGTGAAGGAGGCACCCCATTTAGGGGTTTTCTATGGTCGGCCCACACATGGGAGGGGTGTACCAGCCAAATAAGGGCGTACGCCCGAGTTTCATTACAAGTGGGCCCCACCCATCGGTGATGCATCGCCGGATCGGCGATGGCATCGCCGACTGGTCTTCAATCCAGCCAGTAGGACCCCATCGGTTGGGTCCCCCCTGCCCCAAGGACTCTAAATACGTATGGTCCCCACCCCAGATCATTGTAATTTGACCTAAGGAGGCCCAAACATCCATTCAGGGCTTTTCGGGGCCAATCTGTAAACCTGAATGCAATCCCCTATCATGTAGCATATGATTTTAGGGTAGAAGAAGCTAATACATCCATCTAGCCCATTAATTTCTAAATATTGAAAACTTAGAATGGCCTAATAGCTAGTTTTCATGAAATTTTACTATTCACTATAAAATTTTGTTGAAGTATGATTTTATATCATTTTCATATTAGGATCAATGCCTAACATGAAAATTCAGAGAAATAATTGAAGAATGGAGTGGTGAGAGGAAGAATTTTGAAGAAATTCGGTGAAACGGGCTTTTTAAGCCCTAACGATTGAATGTAAGGGTTGTGGTTGTCCCACAGCCCAAGGATTCACATTTACGGGTTTAGAACCATTTAAAGAACGTCTCAACCCACCTACCTACAACCTAAGAACTACTTAGGTCGCTTCATGCGACCCTAGATGCGTTACGGACTCGTTCGCGCGATCGATACGAATAGACTTCGCCTATTGGCGAATCTGCGATCCTATAAGTGTTTCTAGACCTTTCTCACACCCACCTAAGTCAAAGGAAGCGATAGCATACTTCGTGTGACCATAACCCAGGCCCGTTTTAATCCAAATCATGCTCTGATACGATCTATAACATCTCGAAAATCGAGGGTCGAGTAAAAACTCCACTCCCGAGTTCCAGAACATCACTTATGCAACATAAATATGTATGATTGAATGTTGTCTATGTTAATGTATTAAACATGAGTGGGATTAAGCCAAAACAATATATCATACTCCAGAGACAGTTAAATTTACAAGAGGAAGACTGTGATAGTATGTATAACATATATAAACTGTTGTATGTCTCCAGAGTGTGAACATGTTACCAGGTTAAACATATACATGAATACCTCAAAAGAGAAAGAAAGAATATACATGAGTTCTCTAAAAATATAAAGTGACAAGTGTCAAGGCATCTAATCAACCTCCCTGTAATCCCGTCAATCAGAACACGCATAAAGGAGGGATCCTCCTCATCATCATCAAGTCCAGCTCCGCTTCTCAAGCAGCGCCATCATCTGCAACCAAAATAGGAACTGGTGGGTGTCCGGAAACACCTTCCCGCAACGTGGGAGTGAGTAGCTAACTCAGTGGAATAATAGAGCAAGGATTACCATGTTCTCAAATCAATCATGCGATAATAGTAAAGCAGTAAATCAAACATTCCTAATACTGTTGTTAATGCAGTATGACAAGACATGATGTATGCCCTCACTGACATTCTCCCTCATACGGAACCATCTTACGCCCGCGGCATGCTTGCGTACTGCTCAGTGCTCCACATCTTCCATGCACAAGCAATGTGATGGTGTTATGATTGCCGAGTTATTATTAGTCCATTCAAACAGTAGGATTGGAAAACTAAGGTACTTCCCTTATATCAATCCCAACACAGATCCTGTCTAGGGTCGTCACTCCTAGTAATCTCATACGATGTATATTTTGTAAGTCGCTGCAAGGGCTGCCAGGGCTGTTGCTCGCACTCGTTGCACCGCTCCCCCATCACCTTATCAATACAGGCCTACTTATACTCGGAAGGGTCGTCGCCTCCCGTAGACTCAGAATACGCTCGCGGTCACTACAAAGGACTCGTCGCCTGATCAGTGTAGGCCGACAGCAAGAATATAGTGTCCCATACCACCATAATCTGTTCACGAGTCATAAGTGCTCACTGGTCACTACGGAGAGGTTTGTGGCCCCAGTGTAGGCCGACAGCTCGACCACGGTGTCCCATACCACCATGCCCGGCTCATGAGTCTTTGTGGATCAAGGTACCATGGTTAACAGGGTTTTCAATGGTAAGTTCAGTACCCTAGGTTCAAGCAGTTATGACATTTACATGGTGAACATACAATGGCCGATCGGGTTACTTGACGGGCTCGACTAGCACGAGCGCATCTCAAGTCGAATGACATGAAGTGCATAAAACACCTCGTGTGGCCTAACCACTGCCGCCAACTCCAAAACACGACTCGCATTCATCGATGCGTCGTTCGTGGCAAAGATAAGCCAACTACGAATTGATTCGGTTACCGACTGTCTGGACTAAGTGTAGTCCCAATCATTTGTGAATCCACTTCATCAATCATATCAGAGTAATGGAAATGAAATACAACAACATGAATATGTTAACACATGTTATAACATACAACTTAAGTAAATCATCTAACACATGCATTTCATACATATAATGAAATCATACATATAGCTAACATGAAGGAAATCATTTACATCAGCGTATTATTTGAGAATTCAATCTCAAACTAATTCACAACACCATTTAATTCAATACATACTAATACAAACATTTATACAAACACTTAGACTACACACTTAAGTCTACATATAGTATGTGGACTCAAAGTGTGCATTTGGGCGAATCTCTTCGCCAAACTGATTATGCACGCATTCCTAATATTCTAATACGACAAGAAGCCATGTCAATCATATCAGCAAAATGTGGATGAAAACAGTATTTCCTACAAATGACTAAAATGCCCTAAATCTCATATTTTTCGTCTGCTTACGAAACAGAAAATGGACAGCATGTTGTACATGTCAAACGGCGTTGCCGTCGATAATCTACTATTAAACGACATTGAAATGATTGAAAATAGTCAATCAAAGCGTCTAAAATCCGCACCTTTCACTTTAGATGTGTATCGTTCCGAACGGATCGTATACGCTTCGTCTACGGCGAACAGACAATCTAATACACAAGATTCGTAAGCTACATCGCTAAGGAATCGATGGAACTCCAAATCAGCAAGTGGTTAGGGTATTTTCTTACCTAGAAATACGACGAAATCACCGACAAAGTGATTGGATTGCGTGGCTTAAACACGTGCAGCAGCAGCAGCAAGTGGCAGGAAAATCTCTCCCACCTCTCACAAACTCTCACCTTTTCTCTCACACCAGCTAGGGTTTCTAGCAAATTTGGATGGGTGAGAGAAGTGAGGGTTTAAGCCCCTTTTATAACCTAAAAACCCCCCAGATTAGGCTTAGGAACAATGTTTACTTGAGGGGTAACCAAATCGGGACTGTTTCGGTCCAAAAGAGCATTTCTGGAGGTCCCCTGGCCAAACGCGGTCGGACTTAAGCTCATGCATACTAGATCTAGCACACATCAAGTTTTCAGACCGGTAGAGTTCCCAGATCGCACGTGGCGGTCCAGTTTCAGTTCAGCGGTCATCGCACCTAGATCAGGTCTACAAGTCTCGTGATATGAAATAGAAATTTTTCCTGATCCGAGGGTATAATTTAGCTGAATTCTGACGGTCAGAACGCTTAATAATAACGCGTCAAGTCGTGTGCCAGATTTGAATTTCAAATTCCAAATCTAACCCTATTCTCATTCTCTTCACTCCAGGCTCAATGAAATAGCCTCTGAACGTCGGTTGGACTTGATTTTCGAAATGATTGTCAAGTCTAGCTAGGCGGTTATAACGGTCTAAGATTGTGGGTATCAGACTTTCGACGCGCGGTCTAAATGTAATACAAAGTTTCAAAGAGGTCCTGAGAGCAAACCGGTTTAGAGTTTGATCCGAGGTTTTAGAGTATCATAGCACCATGGATTTTACAAGTTTTGGGTCTTGTAGAACGTATTTAAAGTGATCAGGGACTATTTCCCAGCTACTCTAGTGTTGCGCTAGCTAACTTATGCTTAGTTTCTAAAGGAATTAATCCTAAGTGATTTCTTTGGCCATGGAATTGGGTTCTGAGCGATTTTTCAGGTGTTTTAGTTGACCCAGTGCCTAAGGATGTCTAATCCCAGGTTAGCCAAAATTCGGGGTGTTACAATCTACCCCCCTTAAAACATAATTTCGTCCCCGAAATTGGTGAAGGGTAAGGAGTATCTAGCAAGACTTCAGTATTGACATTCTAAGGGAGGGTCATTCCTATTTAATAACCTAACCGTACGTATATCCTAACTCAAATGTTTCGATCCTGGGCCAGTGGGGAAGAGGCTAACCACACTTCCGCTGCGCCACTCTGATCGAACGGTTGCATTGGCTGAGCTAACTGGATTGGACTCAATACGTTCTACTCCCCTTAAAACTTTCTACTTAAAGTTCAAGAATCTTTGCATCGATCCGTATATCGGAACGAGGCGCAACTTAGGGGCTATCCTTGACATGAATTGGGAAACAACCTCTCATTATAGTGGTTTTCCTTTGTTAATGATGCGTTCTATGGCATTAGTATCTATGGCGATAGAGATGAGCCTAATCTCTATTGTGGTTGAGTTCAGGGGCAGGCATGAGTTGGTGGCAAGATGTCGAATTCTCTACTGGCTTTAAGTCCTCGCCATTTTCCAAAGGCAATGTGATCACGTTTGGTTGTGGGTGGTAGGGCCATCACAGAAGAAAGGTTGTGTAGTAAGTCTGAGCTGGATACATAGACTTTCTGTCTAGCTAGGACAGAAGATTTATTGTATCAATTCTTAATCCGAGTCGATGCCGATCTTCTGCTTGATCAGAGCATTAGATTTATTAGTAACACTAGGATTAAGAAGTCGATTCAAACCGCGAATACATCGCTTACATGCAGTTTCTTTACTCCGCGTTCTCAAATGCAATAAGCCCTTGGGGAAGGCAATTCTAAGGGGTGTGTTGGTTTATTCGAAGTTCGTCCTGAGGGATTTATAAGTCTTTCCTAAGAGTGACTGGTTCTAAGTTACATAAGCTTCCTGAGAGTTACTAAAGGCACCTAGGAATGTTATGAGGATCTATCCAAGGAAGGGAGTCTCATTCCCACCAAATCTAACCTACTATTCCTTAGCGTATACAGGCTTTACACTACTTAAGATAACTAGTAGACTAGTCTGTAATCTACAGCCTAATGGAACGGCATTCCTAGTCCCATGTCGGGATTGGAAGTGGCATGCTTGGTAGGAGGGTGGGGTGGGATAAAAATAAATTTTGTAGGCTTAATCCCGGGATTTAGAATATGGCAGTGGAAACTATGGGATACACCCAAACTAGAATATGGTATCCCGAGCCTCCTCTTCTACCTCTTCCTGGACTTCTTCCTCTTCTTCCGCTCCAGGTTCTCCTTCACTTGGATACTCTTCGTCATCAAAATCGCCCTCGCTATCCTCATCAAGCTAAGTCTCATGGTACTGAGACTCGATCTTCATCTTGACCATCGTAGACTCATCAATGCAGTGAATCGGAACTGGTAACTCCGGCCCAAGTCTGTAAGCAAACTCAAGCGCGATCTTGCATATAAGCCGGCCAAAAAGAAGCGACTCAAACGTTCTTCTTGATTTCGTTATGAGGATAATCTATCGCAACACGAAAGTGGCCATACACACATTTTCTCCCTGGGCCACTTGATACAAGAAATCAACCATAAGGCGCGTACACTCAATGCGATTTGTCGACCTGGGATACACGTTGAACGTGCAAATGTGGTGTAGCAGGCGTAAATCATCAGACATATGAGACGCCTTGAGGCTATTGTTAGGCTGCCATGGAACTAGACTACCACATAGGAACCTGGTACGGCGATCTCGTTCACGCTTACTCCTCAAATTCTTTGCACTGGGATGAACATCACCGAGGGACACGTTCAGAAGTCGCGCTATCAACCGAACATTGATCGTAGCCATCCGGTCTCTACCAACAGGAATCTTGAACTGCAATGGCTCCAATGTAGGACTCTGGATACGAGCGTAGAAGGAACGAACGGTGCTCACATTAGCACGAGAGCGGGCTTCAAAGAGCGGACCCTAATGTGCAGCTTCAATGCGCTCGAATAACAGGAATTCACCGAAGAGTTGCCCTTCCACGTCCGCCTCAAACAACACTTTACGGTCAGTATATTCGCCGTGAGGCATCTCTGCTAATATCACTCGCCCAAGTTGAGTATGGGGATCCAAATCCCGCTTTGTATGGAACTCTCGGGCTGTGCTTGGACTTGCGGCGGTGCTTGAGCTAGCTACGACTAGGCCCAGCCTCATTGTAACATTCCAAAAATCGGGGGTCGAGTAAAAACCCAACTCCCGAGTTCCAAAATATTATTTATGCAACATAGATATGTATGATTGAATGTTGTCTGTGATAATGTATTAAACATGAGTGAGATTAAGCTAAAACAGCATATCACGCTCCAGAGACGGTTAAATTTACAAGCGGAAGACTGTGATCGTATGTATAACATATATAAACTTTTGTATGTCTCCAGAGTGTGAATATGTTACCAGGTTATATACATACATGTATACTCCAAAAGTAAACCAAAAGGATATACATGAGTGTTCTAAAAATATAAAATGACAAGTGTCAAGGTATCTAATCAACCTCCCTGTAATCCCGTCAATCAGAACACGCATATAGGAGGAATCCTCCTCATCATCATCAAATCCATCTCCGCCTCGCAGGCCGCACCATCATCTGTAATCATAATAGGGACTGGTGGGTGTCCGAAACTACCATCCCGTAACGTGGGAGTGAGTGATCAACTCAGTGGGATAAGAGAGAAAAGATTAACATGTTCTCAAATCAATCATGCGATAATAGTAAAGCAGTAAATCAGACAATTCTAATACTGTTGTTAATGCCATATGACATGACGTGATGTATGCCCTCACCGACGATCTCCCTCATACGGCACCATCTTACGACCGCGGCATGCAATCGACCCTCAAGTGCTCTACATCTTCCAGGCAGATGCAATGTTATGGTGATATGATTTTCGAGTTGTTATTAGTCCATTCAAACAGCAGGATTGGGAAACTAAGGTACTTCCCTTATATCAATCCCAACACAGATCCTGTCTAGGGTCGTCACTCCTAGTAATCTCATACGATGTATATTTTGTAGGTCGCTGCAAGGGCTGTCAGGGCTGTTGCTCGCACTCGTTGCACCGCTCCCCCATCACCTTATCAATACAGGCCTACTGTACTCTCACTGCTACTGAAGGGTCGTCGCCTCCCGTAGACTCAGAATACGCTCGCGGTCACTACAAAAGACTCGTCGCCTGATCAGTGTAGGCCGACAGCAAGAATATAGTGTCTCATACCACCATAATATGCTCACGAGACTTAGGTGCTACTGGTCACTACGGGGAGGTTTGTGGCCCCAGCGTAGGCCGACAGCTAAACCATGGTGTCCCATACCACCATGACCGGCTCATGAGTCTTCGTGGATCAAGGTACCATGGTTAACAGGGTTTACAATGATAAGTTCAATACCCTAGGTTCAAGCAGTTATGAGTCATGCAGGGTGAACATACAACGGCCAGTCGGGTTGCTTGACGGGCTCGACTAGCACGATCGCATCTCAAGTCGAACGACATGAAGTGCGTAAAACACTTTGTGTGGCCTAACCACTGCCGCCAACTCCAAAACACGGCTCGCGTTCATCGACGCGTCGTTCATAGTAAAGATATGCCAACCACGAAATTTCTCGGTTACCGACTGCCTGGACTAGGTATAGTCCCAAACAATTATGGAATCATGTTAGAGTAATGGAAATGAAATACAATCATGTGAGCATGTTAACACATGTTATAACATACAACTTAAGCATATCTTCAAGCACGTGCATTTCATACATATAATGAATTCTTGCATATAGCTAATATGTAGGAAATCATTTACATCAGCATATTAATTGAGAAATCAGTCTCAGACTAATCCATAACACCATTTAATTCAATACATACTAATACAAGCATTTATACAAGCACTTACACTATACACTTAAGTCTACATATAGTATGTCGACTCAAAGTGCGCATTTCGGCGAATCTCTTCGCCAAACTAATTATGCACGTATTCCTAACTTTCTAATGCGACAATAAGCCATGTCAATCACATCAGCAAATTATGGATGAAAACAGTATTTCCTACAAATGACTAAAATGCCCTAAATCTCATATTCTTCGTTGATTTACAAAACGGGAAACGGACAGCATGTTGTACATGTCAAATGGCGTTGCCGTCGATAATCTACTATTAAACGACATTGAAAGCGTTAGAAACAGTCAATCAAAGCATCTAAAATCTGCACCTTTTCCCTTATAGGTGAAGCGATTCAAACGGAGCGTATACGCTTCGTCTACGACGAATAGAGGACCTAATTTACAAGATTTATCAGCTAACAAGCTATGGAACGAAAGGAACCTCAAATCAGTAACTAAATGGGGTATTTTCTTACCTAGAAATGCGGAGAAATCACTGAAAAAGTGATTGGAGTGCGTCGCCTAAGTACGTGCAGCAGCAGCAGTAAGTGGTAGGAAAATTCCTCCCACCTTCTCTTACAAATTCTCACCTTTTCTCTCTCTCAATCTAGGGTTTTTCTCAAATTCGGATGAGAGAGAGGAATGAGGGTTTCAACCCCTTTTATAAGCCCAAAAGTGCCCAAAATAGGCTCAGGAACAAAATATACTTGAGGTATATCTAAATCGGGGCTGTTTCGGTCCAAAAGATCATTTCTGGTGGTCCCCTGGCCGAACGCGATCGGAATTAAGTTCGTACTTGTCAGATGTTGCTCTCATCCCGTTTTTAGTCCAGCAGGGTTCATAGATCGTACGTGGCGGTCCAGTTTCAGTTCAGCGGTCACCGCACGTAGATCAGGCCTGCAAATCTCATAATATGAAATAGAAATTTTTCCTGATCCGAGGGTGTAATTTGGCTAAATTCTGACGATCAGAACGCTTAATGCTGACGCGTCAAGTCGTGTGCCAGATTTGAATTTCAAATTCCAAATCTGTCCCTATTTGCACTCTCTTTAGTCCGGGCTCAATGAAATAGCCTGTGATTATCGGTTGGACTTGATTTTCGAAATGATTGTTAAGTCCAGCTAGGCGGTTCTAACGGTCTAAGATAGCAGATATCGGACTTTCGATGCGCGGTCTAGATCCAATACAAAGTTTCAAAGTGGTCCAGAGAACAAACCTGCTTAGAGTTTAATCCGAGGTTTTAGAGTATTATAGCACCATTGGTTCTACTCGATTTGGGTCTTGTAGAACGTATTTAAAGTGATCAGGGACTATTTCCCAGCTACTCTAGCGTTGCGCTAGCTAACTTATGCTTAGTTTCTAAAGGAATTAATCCTAAGTGATTTCTTCGGCTATGGAATTGGGTTCTGAGCGATTTTTCAGGTGTTTTAGTTGACCCATTGCCTATGGACATCTAATCCCAGGTTGGTCAAAATCTAGGGTGTTACAATCTACCCCCCTTAAAACACAATTTCGTCCCTGAAATTGGCGAAGGGTAAGGAGTACTTTTCTAAGGAAGGTTCAATCCTATTTAATGACCTCACCTTACGTATATCCTATCTCAAATGTTTCGATCCTGGGCCAGTGGGGAAGAGGCCAACCACGCTTCCGCTGCGCCACTCTGATCGAACGGTAGCGTTGACTAACCTAACTGGATTGGACTCAATACGTTCTACCCCCCTTAAAACTTGGTTCTACTTAAAGTTCAAGAATCTATGCATCGCTCCGTACATCAGAACGAGGTGCAACTTAAGACCTATCCTTGACATGAATTGGGAAACAACCTCTCATTACAGTCATTTTCCTTTGCTAATCTATGGTGATAGAGATGAGCCTAATCTCTATTGTGATTGAGTTCAGGGGCAGGTATGAGTTGGTGGTAATATGTAGAATTCTCTACTGGCTTTAAGTCCTCACCATTTCTCAAAGACAAAGCAATAACTTTTGGTTGTATGTGGTCGAGCCAACGCGGAAGAAAAGTTGTGTAGTGGGTCTGAGCCGGATACATAGACTTTCTGCCTAGAACAGAAATTTACTGTATCAGTTCTTAATCCTAGACGATGCCGATATTCTGCTTGATCAGAGCATTGCATTTATTGGCAACTACTAAGATTGAAAAGTCAATTCAAACCGCAAATACATCGCTTACATGTAGTTCCTTTATTCCGCGTTCCCGAATGCAATAAGCCCTTGGGGAAGGCAATTCTAAGGGGAGTGCTAGTACATTCTAAGTTCAATCTGAGGGATTTATAAATGTTTCCTGAGAGTGAATGGTTCCTTCCTATGGGCAACAACAGAAGTCTATAATGAGGTTCTACCTCAACCAAATCTAACCTACAATTCCTTAGCATATACAGGCTTTACACTACTTAAGGTAACTAGTAGGCTAGTCTGTAACTCAGTAGCTATAATCCAAAGCCTAAGTTTATACGTTAAATGGTTCCATACCATTTCTACTACAGGGAATTGTTCTATCGCTTAGGGTCAAGATTATCTAAATAGAATTGGATTCCCTATATCGTCAGATCCTTCAAATCTACGAGTGCTAATACTAGGTCCAAAAAGCCAAGGGCCTATATGGCCAATAGCATTAAGTTGTATTAAATGGAACTACATTCCTAATCCCATATTAGGATAGGGAGTGGCATGCTTGGTAGGAGGGTGAGGTGGGATAAAAATTAATTTGTAGGCTTAATCCCGGGAGTTATAATACTCCCAATCTAGGGACAATACCTTACAGCGAAATGAAACGGCATGCATTCCATCTAACCAAATTCGGCTATATCAAGCCCAACCATAACACAAACATTCACATAACAAGTTGAAAACGCCATGCATTTCATTAAATCAAAATTATCATAATACAAGGGATATCTCCTTACAAGCATCATGAAGAGAAGTACATGGGAACCAAGATAATTAGAGTTACAACAGCAACATAAGCAAAGCACTAGCCTTAACAGGCTTACACAACTTAAAGCAGGAAACAACTAACTACTAACAACAACATCAAAGGGGAATGGAGCTCCACACGATTTCAGCACGTTTTGGGGATTGTAGGAGCTCCAACGGACGAGATCGGAGAGGGAGAGGGTTGCTAATCACGTTGGAGGTATGGGATAGGGTCGTTTTTAGCAATGGGAGGATTTAGGAGTGATTTGAGGTCGCGGTTTGAGATAGGGCAGCAAGAAAACGAGCAAGGGAGCTAGGGAGGGGGCTGTTTATGAAGGAGGTACCCCATTTAGGGGTTTTCTACGATCGGCCCACACATGGGAGGGGTGTATCAGCCAAATAAGGGCGTGCGCCCGAGTTTCATTGCAAGTGGGCCCCACCCATCGGCTATGCATCGCCGGATCGGCGATGGCATCACCGACCGATCTTCAATCCGGCCGGTGGAACCCCATGGGTTGGGTCCCCCCTGCCCCAAGGACTCTAAATACGTATGGTCCCCACCCCAGATCATTGTAATTTGACCTAGGGAGGCCCAAACATCCATTCAGGGCTTTCCGGGGCCAATCTGTAAACCTGAATGAAATCCCCTATTATCCAGCATATAATTTTAGGGTAGAAGAAGCTAATACATCCATCTAGCCCATTAGTTTCTAAAGATTGCAAACTTAGAATGGCCTAATAGCCAGTTTTCATGAAATTTTACTATTCATTGTAAAATTTTGTCAAAGTATGATTTTATATTATTTTCACATTAGGATCAATGCCTAACATGAAAATTCAGAGAAAGAATTGAAGAATGGAGTGGTGAGAGGAAGAATTTTGAAGAAATTCGGTGAAACGGGATTTCTAAGCCCTAACGATTGAATGTAAGGGTTGTGGTTGTCCCACAGCATAAGGATTCACATTTACGGGTTTAGAACCATTCAAAGAACATCTCAACCCACCTACCTACAACCTAGGAACTACGTAGGTCGCTTCATGCGACCCTAGATGCGTTACGGACTCGATCGCGGGATCGATACGAATAGACTTCGCCTATTGGCGAATCTGCGATCCTATAAGTGTTTCTAGACCTTTCTCGCACCCACCTAAGTCAAAGGAAGTGATAGCGTACGTCGTGTGACCATAATCCAGCCCCGATTTAATCCAAATCATGCTCTGATACCATCTGTAACATCTTGAAAATCAGGGGTCGAGTAAAAACTCCACTCCCGAGTTCCAGAACATCACTTATGTAACATAAATATGTATGATTGAATGTTGTCTGTGTTAATGTATTAAACATGAGTGGGATTAAGCCAAAACAACATATCATACTCCAGAGACGGTTAAATTTACAAGCAAAAGACTATGATAGTATGTATAACATATATAAACTGTTGTATGTCTTCAGAGTGTGAACATGTTACCAGGTTAAACATATACAAGTATACCTCAAAAGAGAAAGAAAGAATATACATGAGTGCTCTAAAAATATAAAATGACAAGTGTCAAGGTATCTAATCAACCTTCCTGTAATCCCGTCAATCAGAACACGCATAAAGGAGGGATCCTCATCATCATCAAGTCCAGCTCCGCTTCTCAAGCAGCGCCATCATCTGCAACCAAAATAGGGACTGGTGGGTGTCCAGAAACTCCATCCCGTAACGTGGGAGTGAGTAGCTAACTTAGTGGAATAATAGAGCAAGCATTAGCATGTTCTCAAATCAATCATGCGATAATAGTAAAGCAGTAAATCAAACATTCCTAATACTGTTGTTAATACAGTATGACATGACATGATGGATGCCCTCACCGACATTCTCCCTCATACGACACCATCTTACACCCGCGGCATGCTTGTATACCGCTCAGTGCTCCACATCTTCCATGCACATGCAATGTGATGGTGATATGTTTACCGAGTTATTATTAGTTCATTCAAACAGCAGGATTGGGAAACTAAGGTACTTCCCTTATATCAATCCCAACACAGATCCTGTCTAGGGTCATCACTCCTATTAATCTCATACGATGTATATTTTGTAGGTCGTTGTAAGGGCTGTCAGGACTATTGCTCGCACTCGTTGTACCGCTCCCCCATCACCTTATCAATATAGGCGTACTTGTACTCTTGTCGCTACAGAAGGGTCGTCGCCTCCCGTAGACTCAGAATACGCTCGCGGTCACTACAAATGGCTCGTCGCCTGATCAGTGTAGGCCGATAACAAGAATATAGTGTCCCATACCACCATAATCTGCTCACGAGTCATAGTTGCTCACTGGTCACTACGGGGAGGTTTGTGGCCCCAGCGTAGGCCGACAGCTCGACCACGGTGTCCCATACCACCATGCCTGGCTCATGAGTCTTTGTGGATCAAGGTACCATGGTTAACAGGATTTTCAATGGTAAGTTCAGTACCCTAGGTTCAAGCAGTTATGACACATACATGGTGAAAATACAATGGCCAGTCGGGTTACTTGACGGGCTCGACTAGCACGAGCGCATCTCAAGTCGAATGACATGAAGTGCATAAAATACCTCGTGTGGCCTAACCACTGCCGCCAACTCCAAAACACAACTCGCGTTCATCGACGCATCGTTCATGGCAAAGATAAGCCAACCAAGAATTGATTCGGTTACCGACTGCCTGGACTAAGTATAGTCCCAATCATTTGTGAATCCACTTCATCAATCATATCAGAGTAATGGAAATGAAATACAACAACATGAACATGTTAACACATATTATAACATACAACTTAAGTAAATCATCTAACACATGCATTTCATACATATAGTGAAATCATACATATAGCCAACATGAAGGAAATCATTTATATCAGCGTATTATTTGAGAATTCAATCTCAAACTAATTCACAACACCATTTAATTCAATACATACTAATACAAACATTTATACAAACACTTGGACTACACACTTAAGTCTACATATAATATGTGGACTCAAAGTGCGCATTTGGGCGAATCTCTTCGCCAAACTGATTATGCACGCATTCCTAATATCCTAATGCGACAAGAAGCCATGTCAATCATATCAGCAAAATGTGGATGAAAACAGAATTTCCTACAAATGACTAAAATGCCCTAAATCTCATATTTTTCGTCTGCTTACGAAACAGGAAACGGACAGCATGTTGTACATGTCAAACGGCATTGTTGTCGATAATCTACTATTAAACTACATTGAAAGCATTGAAAACAGTCAATCAAAGCGTCTAAAATCTGCACCTTTCACTTTAGATGTGTATCGTTCTGAACGGAGCGTATACGCTTCGTCTACGGCAAATAGACAACCTAATACACAAGATTCGTAAGCTACATCACTAAGGAATCAATGGAACTCCAAATCAGCAAGTGGTTAGGGTATTTTCTTACCTAGAATTGCGACGAAATCATCGGCAACGTGATTGGATTGCGTAGCTTAAACACGTGCAGCAGCAGCAGTAGGTGGTAGGAAAATCTCTCCCACCTTCTCTCATAAACTCTCACCTTTTCTCTCACACCAGCTAGGGTTTCTAGAAAATTCAGATGGGTGAGAGAAGTGAGGGTTTAAGCCCCTTTTATAACCTAAAAACTTCCCAGATTAGGCTTGGGATCAATGTTTACTTGAGGGGTAACCAAATCGGGACTGTTTCGGTCCAAAAGAGCATTTCTGGAGGTCCCCTGGCCAAACATGGTCGGACTTAAGCTCATGCATACTGGATCTAGCACACATCAAGTTTTCAGACCGGTAGAGTTCCCAGATCGTACGTGGCGGTCCAGTTTCAGTTCAGTGGTCATCGCACCTAGATCAGGTCTACGAGTCTCGTGATATGAAATAGAAATTTTTCATGATCCGAGGGTGTAAATTGGCTGAATTCTGACGGTCAGAATGCTTAATAATAATACGTCAAGTCATGTGCCAAATTTGAATTTCAAATTTCAAATCTAACCCTACTCTCACTCTCTTCACTCCAGGCTCAATGAAATAGCATCTGAATGTCGGTTGGACATGATTTTCGAAATGATTGTCAAGTCCAGCTAGGCGGTTATAACGGTCTAAGATTGTGGGTATCGGACTTTCGACGCGCAGTCTAAATCCAATACAAAGTTTCAAAGAGGTCCTGAGAGCAAACCGGTTTAGAGTTTGATCCGAGGTTTTAGAGTATCATAGCACCATGGATTCTACAAGTTTTGGGTCTTGTAGAACGTATTTAAAGTGGTCAGGGACTATTTCCTGGCTACTCTAGCGTTGCGCTAGCTAACTTATGCTTAGTTTCTAAAGGAATTAATCCTAAGTGATTTCTTTGGCTATGGAATTGGGTTCTGAGCGATTTCCCAGGTGTTTTAGTTGACCCATTGCCTAAGGACGTCTAATCCCAGGTTGACAAAAATTCGAGGTGTTACAATCTACCCCCCTTAGAACACAATTTCGTCTCTGAAATTGGCAAAGGGTAAGGAGTATCTAGCAAGACTTCAGTATTGACATTCTAAGGAAGGGTCAATCCTATTTAATGACATAACCGTACGTATATCCATAACATCGTATGAGATTATTTAGGACTGACGACCCTAGAATGGATCATTGTTTGGGAAATGATACAAGGGAGGTACCTTAGCTTCCCAATCCTGCTATATGAAAGGGACTAATAAGAACTTGGTAATCATGCTCATAACATCGCACTGCATGTGCCGTTGGCGTTGGTGTAGAGCACAGTGGTAGTGATTCATACCGCGATCGTTAGATGTTGTCGCAAGAGGGAGTGCTGGTGAGGGCATGCATCATTTCTACATACATCCTTACATTAATCAGAGTACTTAGGGATGTTTGATTGTGTTGCTTTATCATTACTGCTTGACTGAATTGATAACATGTTGACCTTTGCCTTATTGTTCCACCGAGTTGATCACTCACTCTCACATTATGGGACAGTGTTTAAACACCAACCAGACTCTATCTTAGCTGCGGGTGATGGCGATGCCTGCAAGGCAGTGTCAGACTTTGAGGATGACGAGGAGGCATTCTCCTACATGCAGTATTCAGGCGGGTTCATGTGAGTCGTGTCTTGATTGACGAAGATTTTTGGGATGTTGATTAGATGTCATTACACTTGTTATGTTACACTTTTAAAATACCCATGTATATTCATTTTATTCATTTTTGGAGTATACATGTATATATTTAACCTGGTAACATGTTCACACTTTAGAGACTTACAACAGTTTATGTATTCTATATATCTATTACAGTCTTCTGCTTGTGAAATTTTAATTGTCTCTGGAGTATGATATGCTGTTTTGGTATAATCTCACTCATGTTTAATGCATTAATATGAATAACATTCAATCATCATTATCTATGTTGTATAAGTGATGCGTTGGAACTCGGGAGCTGAGTTTCTGCTTGACCCCCGATTTTCAGGGCGTTACAAGACCTCACTATCCTCCAAACCAGCAGTCTGTCAATACCTACTCAGCTTGTCGATAACCGACTCATTTACGAGCTAGTCATACTCGGCCTAGCTTATAGCTCCTAACTCGGGCGGATAAGGCCACACCTCCTCCCAACTAACCATGAGAAAGTGGGAGACATGTCCTACTGGTATTCAGCACTTGGACACTCATGTTCCACTCGATCTAGACGTTGGGGCACCTCCTAGCCTCGGAGATTCTGGGATTTTCACCCAAGGACATCCTAAGTGCCCATAGTGCTATAACCAAATATTTCTGGTGTCCCATTTAGCCATTCACGATGTGCCTGTGGAGGCCACGGATGTTGCTAGGGCATATAATGATCAAATCACACATATGCGAGATGCATGAGTCACACTATCCAGTCATGTAGTAATCCTGCGTGTACTATGCACTCATGTGGGTAACTCCTATCACTGAGTCCCATAAATAATCTGCTCACTGGCATATGCTATGATCGGTCACTCCTCATATCAAGCATAAGTATGATGCCTATGAGCATGAATCATGGAGTTACACTAAGCATGTTATAAGGTGATGAACTACTCTCACAACGAAGATAGGCCTAGACGGCCTACACACAACAAGTATGGGCCTATCAATGGGCCCTAGGGAGAGTCATAATGCGGACATTTAACCAACATTATTCTTACAATGTGGACGTCAAACCAACATTGCTCCCAAGGCACGACCCGCCATAAATATCATTACCAGCATTATAGTGAAATCACACATTATGTCGGGTGCACATTCCTCGCATTGAGCCACATGTACACCACATCGGGCCTAGCCATGTGGGCCAAAAATACATTAATATAGGCCTCATCACATGGGTTGAAAATATATCACAATGGGCCACAACATATAAGCCAGAAACACATCACAATAGACCTTACCAAATGGGCCGAAAATATATCATAATGGGCCTCATCACACGGGCCTCAAATACACAACAGGTGGGCCCTGTACCTGGGCCTCAAAACACGTAACAGGTGGGCCCCTCTCATGGGTTAAAGATACATCATGATGGGCCACAAGTATATCAAAGTGGGCCTTTCGAATGGGCCTTATATATGTATCAAGGTGGGCCTGACGAATGGGCCACAAAGTACATCAAGGTGGGCCTCACAGATGGGCCACAAAATACATCAAGGTGGGCCTCAATAATGGGCCTCAACGACAGGCCTTATAAATTCCCAAAATGAGTCTTATTGTAAGATCTCTTGGACCATACCCCAAGTGACGGTGGAGATAATAATTTTCACTATTTAAACAATTCCCAAGGCTCGCCGTGATGTGTTTAAGATCCAACCAATTCATAAGTTAACGTAGAAATAGATGAAGTGAAAACAAAATATAAGCTTAATTAGAAGCTATTGTGGCTCCTAAGAAGTTTGAACAGTGGATGTCATTGTGCCCCACTATTATTGCAAATGGTGGGGTCCACTTGAACTTTGGATCTCACTCATTCTTTATCTCATACCATAAAATGATATCTCAAAATAGTTGGACTGTATGCATCATGGTGGGTCCCACCCACAAGTGTAGGGGTGGGCCACGTCCTCTAGATGAATGGACGGTGTGGCATACTACATGCAGAACCTGGTGATGTCAATTCACCAGCTATATATGGCTGGTGTTAGATGCACCAGCCAATCTACTTCAAGGTGGGTCCCACATGGGGCCCACCATAATGTTTATTTTCCATTCAATCTGTTGATAAGGCCACGCATACTTGGATGAAAGGAAAAATAAATTTCATATAATTCAAAACTTTTGTCCCAACAGGGTCTTAATGGCAGTTGTTCAATCTCACTATTTCCTATGATGTGGGCCACCTGAGCCACGTATACGGCTGAATTTTGGAGGGGGGCCCACTGCCCTAAGCCATCAAGTGCATGGTGTGGATGTTCAAGACACATCACGGTGGGGCCCACGCATGGGACCCCTGTCCTGCCTCTAGCGTCCCAGCGCGGCAGGATGCTGCTGCACGTCAGCAGCGCCTGCTGCCTAAATATTTTTTTTTAAAAAAAATTATTTTCCTGTGGTTTTTCACAGGTAGAGCCCACATCAGAAGAATCCACCCCGCCCACTAGTTTTTATAGTCCATAACAAATCCATCAAGTCCAATATTGGGCATGTTTCGACGTGTAGAAAATTTTAAGTGAATTTAAATGGTGAAAATCATTATTTGCTAAGGTATGGCCCACCAGTTAGTCAAATCAGATTCATTTTTTAGTTCAATGCCTAAAATGAGTTGGGGAAAAGGATGGACGGCTTGGATTGAATCCATACGTCAATGCGGGGCCTATACAAGTGGCTCACCCAAATAGTCTTGAACCAAGGCTAATATTTGTGTTTTCCATTCAACTTCTAGTGTCCAGGGACACTGGATTGTTGTGCATTTCAAGTGGGCTGGCCACATGGGCCACCAAATGAGGGATGGGGTGGATACAACACTTAAAATACATGCCTTATGGTGGGGTCCATCCGAGTGGGCCACACGGCCACATCATCACATACAACAAGGAAAAAATGAAAGAGAGAGGGAGAGAGTGAGAGACATACGTGTGATGGAGGGACCCCGACATTATGGGCTCTCCTTTACAATCAATCATACATCAAGTGAATCCCATTACACGTGGGCCCATCAAATCAAAGATCAACGGTGGAGATTCCTTCTTTACCAAGATGGAAGGTCTAGATGACCTCTAGTCATGCAAAGAAAATAAATATCATGATAGGGTCCATGGGGAATGGCCTCATCATGGAATGATCATGTGAATCAAGGTGGGCCATCGGCCACAACTAGGGTCTAAAGTGAGATCCATACCAATAATCGGTAGGCCTCACTTGGCCCTTCATCCAAAAAAGGAAATCTAGGCCTAATAAAGCACTCGCCATTTGATCTTCTCGATCCTTTGGAACGTCGGTCTCCTTGTGCTTCACTTTGATGGAGGGTGATGAGGGATGAAAGGCTAGGGTGAAAGATTTGGGATGGGAAAGTGGGCCATACACAACTCCTTCTCACCTTAGAAGAGCTTGGACATGTGTTTCTCTTGCTTACTTGGGAAATGTGATGAGAAATGAGATAGAGAGAGAGGGTTGTAAGGAGAGAGAGATGGGTGATGGATGTGAGGTGATGGTGTACTTGACTTGAGAGTTGACTTGGTGGTTGCTTGACTTGTGGAGAAAGAAAGCATGGGTGTGTGTACTTGACATGAGATGATTGATTGATTAATGGGACATGTTGTAGAGATTCTCTTGGGATTGTAAACATGTGGTGTTTCTTCACAATAAACGCTGGCCCACATCTCCTAGCCAGGGTATCGGATCGATGCATGAGTTAGGGCGTTGGAACTGCGGCGACGGTGCGGTCGCAATGGTACAAGTTTCAGAGTAGGCAGACTTAGATCTACGGGATACGACTTAAGGTCATTTGCAAACATCGATTATAGGTCACAAGTAGCTGAAATTTGTAGGGAAGGATCATGGGAGTCGACGGAATAGTATGGACTAGGATACGGGTCTTACAAGAGTTATATTTGAAGCACACATGGATGAGAAGCTGTTTGGGCTATATTCCATAATGGACCTTTTGTCAGACTCTGGGTGGGGTCCCATATTTAAAGGCAAGTCTCATGCATGCAAGAACACGGTCCAAGCCCTCTACGCCTGCATTCAGGATCCACTATTGGAGCCTTTGTAGTTCACTATCTCTGTAGGGAAGTGGGATGCAATAGTCAATGTAGATGTGATAGCCCGAATCATGGGGATTCCACGTGGAGAGGTGCACGCTAGTGAGAAGGCAAGTCTCACGTGTCCGAGAACACGGTCTGAGCCCTCTACACCCGCATTCGGGATCCACTACTGGAGCCTTTATAGTTCACTATCTCTGTAGGGAAGCGGGACACAATAGTCAATGTAGACGTGATAGCTCGAATCATGGGGATTCCGCGTGGAGAGGTGCACGCTAGTGAGAAGAACCTCAAGAGTATACAAGAAAGAGATCATTGTACATGATTTCATTATGGCCAACTGGTTCCCTGGACGTGAGGCAATTACCTCCATCGATGAAATTGACAGATGATCTCCGCCTACTTCACTACATTTTCACATATAATGTGTATCCTAGGTGGGGTAATCGTACCGAATGCACTCATTTGATGGTGGACTTCCTGTACAGAGCAGGGCAAGGAGACAGGCTGTGTCTGCCTACGTTTGCCCTACTATAGATAATCCAGACTGTACGCTCTATTAGGATGGATGTTTCACTTCCCTTTGGCCGACTTATATGTAAGGTTACTCGAGAGATCGGCTACCAACTTAAAATGGATGAGATTGCGCCAATCCACTTTATAAATGAGACTATGCTCAACAACATGGGGATTGGCCCTCGCCAACGTCAATCCTGACTCGATGAGTATGGGGACGAGACAGAAAGTGAAGAGGAAGAGAGCGATGAAGAAAGCAAAGATGAGATAAAGGAAAAAGGTGAAGAAGAGGAAGAGTAGGAAGAGGAAGAAGAGGAGGCCTAAGATACTTATGAGGGCTCTCCTCCTGCTACACAGGAGCGCGATAGTGAAAGGGTTACTTTTGAAGCCCGTTTGGCTTAGATTGAGGAGGGCTAGGTTGCCCCGCGATAGGAGGTCAAAGAGACCCAAGCCAAGTTAGAAGAGAATCAGGCCTTCGTGAAGCAAAAATTTAGCAAAGTGTCTCGCACCTTGAGGGCTATCCTGTGTTGTCTGCAGGACAAGGGTGCTCCTCCACCGTCACTAGATTCAGATGAGTAGTCTCATGTGTAGTTTTCTTTTAGTTTACTTTGTTGTTAGCCTTCCTTTGTACTAGCCCTAGTAGACTTGTTTTCTTGTTAGTATGATTAGTGGTTAAGGCTTGTTTAAATTAGCTCACATGCATCTGCTGTCATAATTCATGTCAGACTGTATCTCATGTATTATGACGATTTTGGTAAATGAAATGTATGAAGTTGCTTTTGGTTTGGAATGTGAATGATGTGTGGATGAGTGTTGTTCTTATGCTGAATTTGACACGGGTTGCACCCTATTTTATATATAGGGAATGCCACCTAAGGCCACACGGAGTACGAAACATCTTACACTTGGCGACTCAATTGACGGGGCACCTCCCCTCAATGATAGCCATACGGACCCCAGTTTGTGCCCAGATTGCGAGACTATCCGGATTCTCAGTCGGCCACTGGCGGCACTAATGGGCTAGCACCTGTTGCACCACCTTTTCTAGAGTAGAACCGTGCGTCTACCTTGAAGCCTCCCTTATCACAGTCAGCTCCTCCTTCTGATAGGTCGGAGCAGATGATGCTCTTGATGCAGTAGCAGCAACTACAGTAATAGCAGTTTTTGGCCACTATTGTTGGTGCCCTTGCCCATAACATGAGCGCAGTTCCACCTACACCACCTGTGCACCCTGCTGGAAACATGGGTGCCAGCGGCTTATTGAGCTATTTCAGCACTTCTGACCTCTTATGTTTGCAAGTACTCACAGACCCAAGGAGGCCAAGTATTGGCTTGACCGCATCTCTAAGATGCTGAAGCCCCTGCACTGCACTGAGGTAGAGCAGGTAGAGTTGGTCACCTACATGTTTGAGAAGGAGGCTAGTCTCTGGTGGGACAGCGTCCTTAGGACTGTTACTGCTGGTTACATATGGACGTGGGAGGCTTTTGAGATGCGCTTCCACAAGAAATATTTCCCTCTCACCTACCGTAATGAGAAGGAGGGAGAGTTTCTTCGCCTCCGCCAGGGAGGGATGACAGTGGCAAAATACGAGAACAAGTTCACGGAGCTGGCCAGATATGCTCCCCTGATATTAACAGACTAGCCGATGCGAATGCGGTGATTTTCTGAGGGTCTACGACCTGAGATATGATTGAAGATGTGTTGCGCTATGTAACGCCCTGGAAAAATCCGTACTTGGACTCGAGTACCAACTCGACCAGAAATCGCGTAGGATTAATTCCTTTGGAAAACAAGTGTAAGTTAGCTAGTGCAACGCTAGAGTAGCTGGGAAATAGTCCCTGATAACTTTAAATACGTTCTACAAGACCCAAAGCGAGTAGAACCAATGACGTTATAATACTCTAAAACCTTGGATCAAACTCTAAACCGGTTTGTTCTCAGGACCTCTTTGAAACTTTGTATTGGATCTAGACCGCGCGTCGAAAGTCCGATACCTACAATCTTAGACCATTATAACCGCCTAGCTGGACTTGACAATCATTTCGAAAATCAAGTCCAACCGACATTCAGAGGCTATTTCATTGAGCCTGGAGTGAAGAGAGTGAGAATAGGATAGATTTGGAATTTTGAAATTCAATTCTAGCACACGACTTGGCGCGTTATTATTAAGCGTTCTGACCGTCAGAATTTAGCCAAATTACACCCTCGGATCTGGAAAAATTTCTTTTTCATATCATGAGACTTGTAGACGTGATCTACGTGCGATGACCGCTGAACTGAAACTGGACCGCCACGTGCGATCTACGAACACTACTGGTCTGAAAATGGGATGTGAGCGACATCCGATGTGCATGAGCTTAAGTCCGATCGCGTTCGACCAGGGGACCTCCTGAAATATCTTTTTGGACTAAAACAGCCCCGATTTGGTTAGGCATCAAGTAAACATTGTTCCCAAGCCTATTTTAGGCATGTTTTGGGTTATAAAAGGGCCTTAAACCCTCCCTTCTCTCACCCATCCGAATTTGATAGAAACCCTAGCTGGTGTGAGAGAAAAAGTGAGAGATTATGAGAGAGAGTGGGAGAGATCTCCCTGCTGCCTACACTACCTATTGCACGTGCTTAAGCAACGCACCTCAATCACTTTTTCGGTGATTCCGCTGCATTTCCAGGTAAGAAAAGACCCCAAACACTTGCTGATTTAAGGTTCTGTCGGTTCCTTAGCATGGTAGCTTATACATCTTATGAAATAGGTTGCCTGTTCGCCGTAGACGAAGCGTATACGCTCCGTTCGAATCAATACACTTCTAAGATAAAAGGTGCGGATTCTAGACGCTTTGATTAACTGTTTTCAACGCTTTCAATATCGTTTAATAGTAGATTATCGATGGCAACGCCGTTTGACATGTACAACATGCTGTCCGTTTCCTGTTTCGTAAGCAGATGAAAAATATGAGATTTAGGGCATTTTAGTCATTTGTAGGAAATACTGTTTTCATCCATATTTTGCTGATATGATTGACATGGCTTTTTGTCGCATTAGGATATTAGGAATGCGTGCATAATCAGAGAAAGTGGGAGAGATCTCCCTGCTGCTTGCACTACCTGTTGCACGTGCTTAAGTAACGCACCTCAATCACTTTTCCGGTGATTCCGCTGCATTTGTAGGTAAGAAAAGACCCCAAACACTTGCTGATTTAAGGTTCCGTCGGTTCCTTAGCATGGTAGCTTATACATCTTATGAAATAGGTTGCCTGTTCGCCGTAGACGAAGCGTATACACTCCGTTCGAATCAATACACTTCTAGGATAAAAGGTGCGGATTCTAGACGCTTTGATTAACTGTTTTCAACGCTTTCAATGTCGTTTAATAGTAGATTATCGACGGCAACACCGTTTGACATGTACAACATGCTGTTCGTTTCCTGTTTCGTAAGCAGATGAAAAATATGAGATTTAGGGCATTTTAGTCATTTGTAGGGAATACTGTTTTCATCCATATTTTGCTGATATGATTGACATGGATTTTTGTCGCATTAGGATATTAGAAATGCGTGCCAATCAGTTTGGCAAAGAGATTCACCCACATGCGCACGTTGAGTTGACATACTATATGTAGACTTAAGTGTGTAGACTGTGTTTGTATAAATGTTTGTATTAGTATGTATTGAATTAAATGGTGTTATGAATTAGTTTGAGATTGAATTCTCAAATAATATGCTGATGTAAATGATTTCCTACATGTTGGCTATATGCATGATTTCATTATACGTATGAAATTCATGTGTTAGATGATTTACTTAAGTTGTATGTTATAACATGTGTTAACATGCTCACATTGTTGTATTTCATTCCCATTACTCTTATGTGATTGCTGATGTGAATTCATAAATATTTGGGACTATACCTAGTCCAGGCAGTTGGCAACCGAGTAAATTTGTGGTTGGCTTATATTTGCCACGAATGACGCGTCAATGAACGCGAGTCGTGTTTTGGAGTTGGCGGTAGTGGTTAGGCTACATGAGGTGTTTCGTTCAACTTGAGATGCGCTTGTGCTAGTCGAGCCCTCAAGTAACCCGACTGGCCATTGTATGTTCACCTTGTATGAGTCATAACTGCTTAAACCTAGGGTACTGAACTTACCATTGTAAACCCTATTAACCATGGTACCTTGATCCATAAAGACTCATGAGCCGGGCATGGTGGTATGGGACACCGTGGTCGAGCTGTCGACCTACGCTGGGGCCAAAAACCTCCCCATAGTGACCAGTGAGCACCTATGACTCGTGAGCAGATTATGGTGGTATGGGACACTATATTCTTGATGTCGGCCTACACTGATCAGGCGACGAGCCCTTTGTAGTGACCGCGAGCGTATTCTGAGTCTACGGGAGGCGACGACCCTTCCGTAGCAATGAGAGTATAGTAGGCCTATATTGATAAGGTGATGGGGGAGCGGTGCAACAAGTGCGAGCAACAGCCCTGGCAGCCCTTGCAGCGACCTGCAAAATATACATCGTATGAGATTACTAGGAGTGACGACCCTAGACAGGATCTGTGTTGGGATAGATATAAGTGAAGTACCTTAGTTTCCCAATCCTACTGTATGAAAAGGACTAATAATAACTCGGTAATCATAGCACCATCACATTGCATGTGCCTGGAAGATGTGGAGCACTGTGGGAAGAAAGCATGCCGCGGGCATAAGATGGTGCCGTATGAGGGAGATCGTCAGTGAGGGCATCCATCATGTCACGTCATATTACATTAACAATAGTATTAGGAATGTTTGATTTACTGCTTTACTATATCGCATGATTGATTTGAGAATATGGTAATCTTTGCTCTATTATTCCACTGAGTTAGCTACTCACTCCCACGTTACGGGATGGTGTTTGCAACACCCACCAGACCCTGTCTTAGATGTAGGTGAGGCAGCGATTCAGGAGGCAGAGCCGGATTATGATGAGGACCAGGACAAGTTCTCATATATGCAGTACCACGACAGCTTTGCTTAGGTGGCCTGGATTGACGGGACTTCTCAGTGGGACTATTTTTGACATTTTGGTTCTGTTTATTTACATGTATATGAGACTCAGAGATGTATTCATACTTTGGAGGCAGTTGATATCTATTTTATTTTCCATACAGTGATATGTATATCCTTTAGTCTTCCGCTTGCTTTTATCACTGAATCTGGAGTATGAATTGCAGTTTTGGTATACTTTTACTCATGTGAATGCTTTAACTCAGACAACATTGAATCATAATCATTTTTGTTGCATAAGTGACGGTCTCAAACTCGGGAGTCGAGTTTATACACGACCCCCGATTTTCAGGGTGTTACATGCTAGCATACTCAACTATGCTGAGCTAGTGGACATGTCTCTGCGAGCTGAGAAGGATGGGGACAAGCTCTCTCGCATACGTGTGCTTATGGTTCCTAGGCCTCAACCAGATTTGTCGAGCCAACTGTTCCTCGACAAGAAGCCACTTGCAGATTTGCCTCCTCGGCTTACGACACCACCGACATAGCCGAGGCGACTAACATGTGGTGCACTTACTGTAAGAGGTCGGGTCATGTTGACACGTGTTGCTTTACTAGGATGAGGGACAATGGCTTTATTCCCCCTCAAAGGATTAGCCGTCAGATGCTACTAGCTTTCTCAGCTCTACCTCTACATTATGTACCACCTGCACAGCCTTCGTACAGGCCACCTGCACCCCGATTTAGGCTGCCTCAATGTCCTATGGCGCCATGGCAGAACCATCCTCAACAGGCACGAGTACATGTGCTTGTAGCTGAAGTGTCTGAGTTAGCAGCTATAGTGCCTTTAGCCTTCGAGGTCACGGCTCACATCCAAGGTATACTCGTATTCCTGATAGTGGACACTGGGTCCACTATTTCCATGATATCATGTTCATCAGTCATGCGCTTAGGGCTAAATACGACCCCTATGGTTGGAGTGAGAGTTATTGCAACAGCAGGAACCTTTACAGATGCCACTAAGTTGTGTAGGGTTGCTTGATAGATTTAGAGAGCAGGACGATATGCCTTAACCTGATTGTCACCTTGATATACCATTACAACGTTATCCTCAGCATGGATTGGCTCACTGAAAAGAGGGCCAAGATCGATTGCGACACCAGAGTGGTGACAACCCGTACACCTGAGGGCACAGCCTTCACATTTTCAGTTCAGGTCAGTTGGCCCTGTCGCATTAGTTGTTATGCTTCCTTGCTCTTACGTTTCCTTGTTAGAGCATGTTGATGGCTCGACACTTAGGAATACGCCTGTAGTTCAGGATTTCATGGACATGTTCAGGACAATACCTGGATTGCCTCCTCAGCACGAGATTGATTTTTCTATTGACCTGGTGCCTGGTGCGACGCCTATATCTCTTCCAACGTATTGCATGCCTCCATTGAGATGGAGGAACTGAGGAGATAGATCGACGATCTGTTGGATGCAGGCTTCATACGACCGAGTGTGTCTCCTTAGGGAGCACCTGTGTTGTTTGTGAAGAAGAAGTATGGGTCATTGGGATTGTGTATTGATTATCGTAGGCTGAACCAAGTGACAGTGAAGAACAAGTATCCTTTGCCCAGGATAAATGATCTATTTGATCAGTTGAAAGGGGCACAGTACTTCACTATGATTGATTTGTAGTCAGGGTATCACCAGTTGCACGTCAGGAATGAAGACGTGCAGAAGATAGCATTCAGAACCAGTTTGGGCATTACAAGTTCCTTGTGATGTCATTTGGACTCACGAATGCACCGACCGTGTTCATGGACCTGATGAACTTGGTGTTTCGACCGTTTCTATTCTGATTCTTGATTATGTTTATAGATGAATCTTGATATACTCTAAGAGTCGGGAAGATCACAAGGAGTACCTGCAAGCAGTCTTTGATACGCTTAGAAAGAACTAGTTGTTTGTGCAGTACAAGAAGTGCGACTTCTAGAAGGAAGAAGTGAAGTTCCTAGGACATGTGGTGTCCAAGGAAGGCATAGTTGTGAACCTTGCTAAGGTGACATAGTTCAGGACTGTGAGCAGCCCGGTTCAGTTACTGAAGTGAGGAGTTTTCTTAGCCTGACAGGCTATTACCGTCGATTCATTAGGGACTTTTCCTAGATAGTTAGGCCATTGTCTTAGCTGACTTAAAAGGATCTTAAGTTTGTCTGGAATGAGAAGGCAGAAGAAACTTTTCAGGAATCGAAGGACAAGTTATGTCCGCCCCTGTGCTAGTATTTCTAGAGCAAGGGGTCAAGTATACGATATACGCCGATGCCTCTCGTGTATGTTTGGGTTGTGTTCTGATGTAGAAGGACAAGGTTATTGCTTATGCATCGTGACAGTTGAGGGAATACGAGGAGAACTACCCTACACATGACTTAGAGTTGGCAGCTGTCATCTTTGCATTAAGGCTCTAGAAACATTACCTCTACGGAGAGGAGTTTGAACTCCTTTATGACTACAAGATCCTTAGGTACATATTCAAACAGAGTGACTTAAATATGAGGCAGCGGCAATGGATGAAAACCTTGAAGGATTTCAAGTTTGAGGTCTCCTACCATCTTGGTTAACCTTGTGGAAAATGCATTGAGCCACAAGAAGACTATAACATTTGTGGCTCTGCTAATGATAGATGAGTATAACATGGTAGAATTTGTGCAAGACTTCAAGCAAAAGCTTACGGTAGAGGAGCCATTCGAGAGCTTCACCCACGTTAGTGTACAGCCACTCATTGATGACAGGATCATTGCGGCTCAGAAAGACGATGAACCATTGGCAAAGATGAGAGAGCAGGTGAGTGATAGTGAAGACTCGAAGTGGAGAGTTGGTACGGATGGGGGTTTACATTATCGTAGTCTCCTATGCATCCCAAACCTTCATGACTTGAGAAGGAAAGTTCTAGAGGTCGCTCACAGTTTGAAGATGGCGATGCATCCTAGTAATATGAAGATGTAGCGAGATATGAAGCGATCATACTGGTGGGACAACGTAAAGGCCCACATAACAAATTATGTCTTGTTGTCTCACATGCCAGTAGGTTAAGGCAGAGTATCGCCAACCTCCTGGACTGCTTCAGCCCATGCCTATAGTTGAATGGAAATGAGATTTCATCTCTATGAATTTCATCTCAGGGTTACCGAAGACGAGGAAAGGACATGACTCCATTTGGGTGATCGTGGACTGATTGACGAAGTCGGCTCATTTTCTCCTTATTAGAGTATCAAACGCAGCATACGAGTTAGCTAGGTTATCGGAGATTGTGTGTTTGCATGGAGTTCCTATAGAGATCCTGTCGGATCGAGACATGAAATTCACATCTATCTTCTGGACACGTATCCAAGAAGCAATGGGTGTGAAATTGAAGTTCAGTATCGCGTTCTACCCACAGACTGATGGGCAGACGAAATGGGTCAATCAGGTGTTGGAAGATATGCTGCAAGCTTGTGTGCTTGATTTCAAGGATAGTTGGGATGACTGTCTTCCTTATGCCAAGTTCGTTTATAATAACAATTTTCAGGCGAGTATTGGCATGACCCCTTACAAAGCACTATATGGGCATCCGTGTAAAGCACCGCATTGCTGGGCAGGAGTTGGGAAGAAGAGTTTGATTGGCCCAGAGTTGGTACAGGCGACCTCATAAAAGGTCGACATTATGAGGCGTCGACTTCTTGCAGCACAGAGCAGACAGAAGAGTTACGCCGATATAAGGCAGTGACCGCTAGAGTTCGAGGTTAGGGACCATGTGTTCTTGAAGGTTTCCCCCATGAAGGGTGTCCTTCGGTTTAGAAAGAAGGGAAAATTCACACTGAGATTCATTAGCCCATTCCAGATACTAGATCGAGTGGATGTGGTAGCGTACCGCCTTGCTTTGCCCACACTACTCGTAGGCGTGCACAACATATTTCATGTATCGATGTTGAAGAAATATATTCCTGACCCTTCCCACATTATCAGATGGGAGAAGGTACAGTTGAGCGAGGATACTATGTATATATTGCGATCAACACGTATCGTAAATAGGAAGGAGTAGGTGCTGTGCAGTAAGGTGATTCCACTTGTGAAGGTGTGTGGACACATTACACTGAGGAAGAGGCTACTTGGGAAACAGAAGTCTAGGTTCACAAGAACTACCCTCAGATTCTGGAGGAGTAGAAAAGGTACTAATTTTGAGGATGAATTTTTTTTAAGGGGGGTAGATTGTAATGTCTCAGAAAAATTCGTACAAAGACTTGAGTACCACCTCAAGCAGAAATCACTAAGGACTAAATCCTTTAGAAATTAGATGAAAATTAATTAAGTATTAAACTGAATGAATTGGTAGATTAGCTTGAACAACTTTCTATATGATCTGCAATACTCAAAACTAGTAGAATCACTAACGTTATATTTCCTAAAAACCTAGGATCAATCTCAAACCCAGTTGCTCTCGGGAGCACATTGAAACTCCATACCGGACCTGGACTGTACATCGAAAGTCTGATTACTGTAAAGCTATACGGTTATGACCGCCTTACTGGGCTTGATAACCATCTCGAAAATTAAGTCCAAATAGTGTCCAGAAATGCACAACTAGAGCCTGGAGAAAAGTGTGTGAGAAATGCGAATATCTTCAGAAAATGAGCTCAAACTTAAGTGAATTGGGCCATTCACTTGTAGGCTAAATTTAAGGTTTCAAACTGTCAGATTCTGACCCAACTACACCCTTAGATCAAGGAAAATTTCTAACACATGTCAGTGTACTTATAGCCCTGATCGAGTAATGATGACAGTTGAATTGAAATAGGTCCTCCACGGTCGATCCACTGATCCGATCAGACTAAAAACTTAACCTGACATAGATCCATTGTCAAGGGACTTTCTCTAGACCGTATGCAGAACATGGGCCTCCAGATGAGCTCCGTTGGCCCGAAACAGCCACTGTTTAGCTATAACCTAAGTATACCATAGCCCTGGGGCCATTGAGACCAGTTTTGGGCCTATATAAGGGCTTAAACCCACCCGTCTCTCATTGCATACGAATTTCTAAACCCTAGGAGAGAGAAGAGAGAAAAGAGAAGGAAAGAGTGAGGAAAGGAGAGAGAGTGAGAGAGATTGTTGCAGGGATTCATCCTTGTCACTCCAAGTACTGAATCACTTCATCCGTGTCGCTATACCGGCGATTCTGATTTCGTTGTTGGGTAAGAAATCCTAACCCTAATCTGTTTTAGGTATCCAAATAGAGTAAATGGTGAAATAGCTAACCTATTTCATGCTATAGGTTGCCGTTGTGCCGTAGATGAAGACTTAGTGTTCGAACTGAGTTCGATACGAGTTTACTAGTGAAAGGTGTGGACTATAAATGTTTAGGTTATGGTTTTCAAGGCTTTCAATGTCAGTTAATGATTTATGACTGACTTGATTGCTATCACATGCGTTTAGATACGATGTCTTCCGTATGTTACATATACATATATATTATGTTGATTTTTAATACATTTTACGTTTTTGTTGAAATGTTTGAATGAATATGGAATTATGATTTGTGCTTGTTATGATTTATGTTTAAGAATACATGATTGTTGTATATACGGCAACTCCCTTTTGAAAGGAATCGCTATAATACTTGTTATAGCTATTATATTACGTGTATGTTGATGTGTAGTCTGTGTTTGATAAAATGTTTAAATGAGAAAATGATTGCTATAATGTATTTAATACGGGTGTTGAGATGGGATTCTCCATTCCTTTATCTAAAAGTTATAGTTTCCTTTATGTAACCTATCTTACTACTATGTGATTTAAGGATAAAATGCCTATGTATTATAACATGTGTTATGTGTTTGTTAAAATGCTCAAATGAGAATTATATTTGGATTGACTGTTACATACTGTTTTGACTATCACACATGGATGCCTACTGTGTTTGAATATGATTAGGACTATTGTGCAGTCCAGGCAATCGGTAATGATTCCTGAATTAGAGGTTGAGGTCGTTTCGCCACACAAGACACGTTCGATGAATCCAAGTCATACACTGTTTATCGACATTGGTTAGGCCACGCGGAGTGCTTAAGCGCTCCATGTCAATTAAGTCAACGTGTGCTCATACTAGTCAAGCTTGTTAAGTAACCTGATTGGCCTAATGTATGTTTACCTTGTATGGATGCAAGTGCTTGAATCTAAGGTACCACTTACCAGTGAAAGCCCGTGTAACCTTGATACCACGATCTGCCAAGACTCATGAGCCAGGCATGGTGGTATGGGACATCGTAGTCGAGTTGTTGACCTACACTGGGGTGACGAGCCTCTCCGTAGTGACTAGTGAGCAACCCAAATTTATGAGTCGAATACTGTTGTATGGGACACTGTATTCAAACTGTAGGCCTATGATCAGGTGACGAGCCTCTCGTAGTGACCTCGAGTATACATAGGGACTACGTTAAGGTGACAAGCCTTTCCATAGTGACCTCAAGTATAAAACAGGCCTGCGCTGAGGTGACGGGCTTCTCCGTAGCGACTTGAAATTGCCATCATATGTGATTGACTAGGATTGACAACCCTAGATGGATCATTGTTTGGGTAATGATATAAGGGGGGTACCTTATCTTCCCGAATCTGCTGTATGAAAAAGTTTAATTAAGAACTTGGCTAATCGTGCTCATGCACCGCATTGCATGTGCTTTGGCAAGGAAGCGTACGTTTACCGGGAGTGTTGTATAGCGATCGTGAGGTGATGTCGCTGAGGGAGTGCAGGCGAGGGCATACATCATGGTCGCAAACCATTCTTGCATTAACAAGAGTACTTAGGACATGATTGTTGTACTACTTTATCATTACTGCTTGACTGAATTGATAACATGTTAACCTTTGCCTTATAGCTCTACTGAGTTGATCACTCACTCCCACTCTGGGACGGTGTTTTAAAACACTAACCAGACTCTGTTGTAGTTACAGATGATGATGTGGCTTATGATCTGGAGCCGACCTTCTATGATGATGAGTTCTCCTACTTGCAACTCTCTGGCGGGTCTGCGTAGACCTAGAGTTACATCACCGGGGCTACAGGGATATGGAATAGTTGAACATTTACATTTTGTATTTTGTATATTTTAGAACTAAACATGTAATTATTTAACCTGGTATCATGTTCATACTCTGGGGACCTACAACCACTTATATGCTTTATATACTTATCATAGTCTTTCGCTTGCTTAATTTAATCATCTCTAGAGTATGATATGCTGATTTGGTATAATCCCATTCATGTTTAATGCACTAATACAGACAATATTTAATCATTATTATCTATGTTACATAAGTGATACGTTGGAACTCGGGAGCTGAACTTCTGCTCGACCCTCGATTTTCAAGGCATTACATCTTTAGTGGCCAAGATTGAAGATTTCAAGAGTTCAAGATCCAACAAAAACAAGTGAAGAAGAAAGAAATTCGAGATTGCAAAGTATAGAAATTTGGAATTGCTGAACTTGAAGTTCAATGCCATCGAATACAGCTTCGATACCATTGAAGTAAGTATTTGATGTCATCGAAGGAAGCTCGATCCCATTAAAAAAATTAGCAAAATCAAGTTTGGTTGTTTGACATATGGGTGCAATTCTTGATGTCATCGAGGGAAGGTTCGATTCCATCAAAGACCAGTTCGATGTCATCGAAGCCATTCGATGACATCGAAAAAGTCATGAATTTTGGGATTAACTCGTTGGATGGTTTTGGACGTTTTTAATCCCATCGAGAACATGTTCAATGATATCAAAGACAGTTTGATGCCATCGAAAGTCGGGCGATCTCATCCATGGACTTACTCAAAAAGTTGCTGATAATTTCCAAATTCAAATCGAACTTGACCATGAAACTTCAATCCCATCGAAGTCCCATCGAAGCTCCCATCGAAGCTGCGTAAATAGCATAAATTTGAGGTGGTTTCAAAGTCGGTCCAAACAAAGCCTATATAAAGAGATCCTTTGAGTTCTTATGAGCATGATTTAAGGTAGGAGGAGTAGAGCAAGGTATTAAAGAGCTTCAATGACTCTTCCATCTTCTTTAATCCATCCATTCTAGTTAGTTTTTCATGTTTTTCTTTAAGAATATTAATTCAATCATTCCATGGTTACCTAATCTCTTAGCTAGAGCTAATAGGTGATGCTTGTAGTTTATTTTATTATTTTTCTTACTTTGATTTAAGTTTATGATCTTCACGTTGGATACTTCATAGTTTATGATTTTAATAAAGAGGTATTTTGAATTTACTTTGATCTATCATTGACTCCAGGCACGGTGGATGCTTAGGAACTCCTAAATGTTTTTTTATCTAATTTATTATTGTTTGATTTGTAGAATTCTCTGATCTACCATTGACTAAGGGCATGGTAGATGCTTTAAACTCTCTACAATCAATACGACAAGACTATTATATGTGGAACTGTTATTATGAATGTTCAAAATCTATTTTGAATTTTTTATGATGTTTTAATCGCTCTATCATCCAATTGGATAGACTAGGACTTTGCTTCCAGTTGAAGTATTGACTAAATCAAGTATAATAACATTAAGATAACTACAATTGGATCCTTGGTGCTCCAGTTTCCATTACATTGATAGTTTTATTTCACTACAACATTCTTCTTAAATTTCAAATTTAGTTTAGTCTCTGATTATAATTCTCAAGTAGTTCAAAAAATTATAACATATTCAGTCCCTGTGGATTCGACCTCGGTCTCACCGAGATTATTACTACTCGCAATGCACTTGAGGTAAAAGAAAATAATTTTTTAACACCATTGTCAGGGATTGTGCTGTATTTTCTAAATTATTTTAGTTTTTGAATTAGTTTAGGATTATGACTAACTTTGCGGTGTTTTTCTTGTATTATATTTTTTGAATTTGCTTTTAGGAATTAACTCATTTTCTATTTTGCAGTAACTGACATAGCGACTCCATTATGGTAACTTCTTTTCAAACCTTTCTCTTCTTTTTTTTCTTTTTCTTTTTAATCATATTTTGTAGTATCTGTATTCTTTCTTTTCAAATTAGATCTTAGGAGTAGTTGTTTATAATTAGAGGGATTGTTTCGAACAAGAAACAAATGCATTCGATTTGGGAGATTATCTTATTCAAATGTAACAAAGAAAGAATTCATCCAGAACAATCATCATATTATTAATATTAAGTTCATTTACATCCTTGGGTATCCCTTGATTCTAAGATAGATTATTAAGAATACAGAAATTGACAAAGTTCAAATGTCCAAGCCGAATGTCAAATTTGGCAAAACTTCAACTCGTAATTTGCCTCTCTTTAAGAGGAATATGATGTAGATCTCATCAACTGATTTCTCTCCTTGAAGCTTGGATAGAAGAGGAACTGGAACCTGATCATTCCGACAACATTTCGGCCTTTCTCATTATAGACTGTATAACAGTCTAGTTGTACGGACCCACGCAATCAACATGGTTTACGTGGGTCGGCACAACCTATAGACTTCTCTGTAGTCCTACCTTTGGTCTTCTCTGCTGCTTTTGCACTTCTCTCGAAATCTTTGATCCTCCAAATGAGGGGGGGAAGGGGGTATTTGTAGGCCTCCACACGTGCGAAACCTCGATCTTAGTGCCATGGGACCCGCTTTTCATCAATACTGATCATTTACAGAGAACAAGTTCTGAAGTCAATTGTGTGAACCTGTGCAACTAGTATTTGAGTTGCGCGGACCCGCGCAATCCCTCTCTAAAAATACTTGCTCTTCTTCATTTTCTATTTCATTTCATTTTTCACTTTTAATCTTCTTTTTCTTCAATTCTTTCTTCTTATTTTTATGCCTCAACAGATGCCCCCTTGATCCTTTCTCTATTTCTCCAAAATAATCAAAGAAAAAAGATCGATTGCCACCCTGAAATGGTTTACGCCGACCCGCGTAACCAAGGCCTTTGTACCGTACTCGACCATGTGCACTATAAATACCCCGAGATTCAGCTCTGTAATGCCTCAAATCTTTAGGACCCGAGTATATGACTCGTTTCCCAAAAACCCGAGTGTTAACCTTAAAGGATGGTCAAATTCGAGTATTTTTTTCTTCATTCTATCAAAGTAAGTAAATAAGCGTAGAATGGACAAGTAACTATAAAGGAAATTTTCAATTTCATTTAGAATATACAAGAGGTTGTCCATAATAACTTATATAAACCAATGTCTTGAAATTTAAATAAGTACAAGATTTACATGATTCAATACATGAAGAATAATAGAAAGCATATAAATATAAGCCGCGAGATCATGCAACTCCTCCAAGCAAATACAGTCATGCATCCCTGGCGATCGTACCCTACTCATTAAGTTTGAGCATGCATATCATTAAGCCACCTATACTACCTGTACGGTTGTATATTTGATGGATGAGTGGCCAACTCAATGTGAACTCCCTTCAAGATTACACACCACTGCATTAGGTAAGCATATTTATAAAACAAAGCATACAAAATAATACAGTCTGGTAACCCATGCAATCTCTAACCTGGGATGGATGCATGAAGTATGCAATCATCGAACCTAGGATGGATGCAGATCTTATTATGTGCATGGATGGATGAAGTATGCAATCATCAAACTTGGGAAACATCATCCAGTCAGGTCACCCATGCAATCATCAAACCTGGGAAACATCCTCCAGTCGAGTCACCCATAAATATGACGGTCATCAGTGCAACACTCAGCGTAATCGCATGGGCATGATGATCCGAGTCATTATCACAATTGAGTGACTGGTCATTAGCGCAACATTTAGCGTAATCGTAGGGTATAATGATCCAAGCCATCGTAAATATGCCATGAATGCATGATTAGTCAAGTCATTATTAGTCCATTTACAACAGCCAATTTAAATAAGCTCATGATCACTATGGGGAGCACATGGCCCAGCGTAGGCCTAGGGCAGGGCATAGTGTCCCATGATCACCATCCCCGGCCCATGAGACTGCCATCTTAAGATGTTTAATGGAAACCCATCGACTAGTGGCCAATCATATTACAGTATATGAGGCTTACCATCGCATGGTTGCACAATATAAAACATCAAACCCATATAGGAAAAATATCAAAACAGAACCACGTATGGCAAGTATCAAAATATGCCACATAAGGCGAATATCAAAACCATATGATAAAGACCATCCTTAAAAATCATTGAACGCAACAATCCCTGGATGGTAGGCGCACATCAATGATCCATCTAGATTACTACTCAATAACCACCAAGTCGAAGGTCCATTACGATCACAACTAGTCAAGTTACATCCCAAGTATGGGTGTACATTCATATGTGGGAATTTCCCATTGATGTACCAGTTTAAGTTCTATAAGCAATCCACAAAAAGAAATCCATGAGCATGAACAATTATACAGGATAATCATAAAGCATGTAATACAACAATTCAATTTTCACTAGCTAACACATATGATTATAAAGAGAGATATCAATTATGAATTTAAATAAAAACTATAACTTAAGCTAATGAGAAGATGCAAAGCTCAAGGGCAAGAATCATTACCTTATAGTTTTCTTTGCCTACCAGCATCACTAGGGAATGCAAGGGAATGCACGTTCCCTTAAAATCCAATCCTACCATAAATCAGGATGTACAATTAAATCCAAGTTGTACATACCACCTAGGGTTTAAGATCATAGCTTAGGGTTATCTTTTAGGGATTTAGGGTTTTATCCTAGGGTCTAGTCCCATACTTAGATTTTAGGATTTGAATCCTAACTTATTATTATTAATGCTATTATCATCATTATTATTATTGTATAATGGGTCAAATAATATTCATCGTAGGAGTATCAATTCATCCATATTAATGATGAAGGTGTACAAGTTCATATCTAAACATATCGATATTATCCATTATTCTTGTAATGATTAATAGGGCAAGTAATAATAATAAGATTTCTTTACCAACACTAATATAATAAGGATTTATACTTATAGTCATATCAACAAAGATTATACTAATCCCACAAGGAGAATGACAAATATTTTCTAATGATAATTCTAATAATAATAGCTATTCATAATGGATTTAGTCACGGTAATAGATATTTTGATCTACCATTAAGAATGATGTTTAAGAGAGTTACATGGAATTCTACTTTGCAATAACTAAAACTTGTTTACGATAACTAGGTTGAGCACAAATACTTTACCAAAGGCAAATCGTACCTAAGGTTATCAATCGTCATAGACTAGTGGTAAAAATGGTAATACATAGTGTGATCTATTATCAATGGAAATATTTAGGAATAAATACTATTACCTAACATCCAACCGTTATAGTTTTATAGTAACTAGTACTAGCACAAATAACCTTCTAGTAGCTAATCACATTTAATAATCACAATAGTTATAATAATACTAATGATAATAGTGAATTAAACAATTTAGGCTAGGAGAGAAAGCTGACCCATGTAAGTTGACTCAACAGCGAGTCAACTCAGTTAGAGTTGAGCGAGTTAATTTCCTCCTTGAGTATAAAATTGAGGACCCATGCTCGACTCAGCCCATCTAACTCGGTTGGATAGGACAACCACACACCCCTCCTCTCTTTATCTTCCTTCTTCTCTCTCTTTCTTCTTTCCCTTTTTCTTTCTCTCCTTTTCTTTTTCCTTCCCTTCTTCCTTTCTTCCATGATGGAAATCCAGCAACAATGCTTGAACAATAGGCCCAACTCAGTCAGCGCCTTGACTTAACTCATAAGAATCAAGTCGACTCGGCGAGTTGACTCAGAGGGTGCAACCACCGACTGCCTTCCCTCTCTCCTTCAATTTCTTTTTTTTCTTCCTCTCTCTCTCTCTGATTTCTCCATCTCTTTACCCTGGGATGGGCTAGAACGAACTAGGCCTGACCTTACCCTAGCTAGCTCAAACCAGACGAGTCGATCTTGCCCGACTCGACCGGGACAGCCGGACATGGCTGACTCGGCAGCGAGTTCACCCTCACTCTATCCTATCTTCTCCTTCCTCCTACTTCCTCTCCCACTCTTTCTCTCTTTCTCATTTAGGGAGGTCCAGCAACCTCTGGACTTGACCCACTCCAACTCGCATCGAAACAGGCCCGATAGATCATAACCTGACTAGCTGACCCAACTTGGTTCAAGCAGGTGCAACAACGCACCACACTCTCATTCTCTTTTTCTTCTTTATATTTCCTTCTTCTCTTCTCTAATCTGCATAGAGTGTTATAGAGATAGCCCACCTGATGAGAAAAATTGATCCGAGATTAAGGCTGTAATAGGGGCTAGTGATTGTTCTTCTTGACAAGGAAGATGACCTGACATTAATGACAGATCACAAATGGCCGTGTCTTTCTCCAAAACGATACATGTGAGTGGTGTAGACGGATCTATGGGAGCTTAGAGCATGGTCGGATTGAAGCTCTAAGGAGGTTTAGGCGGTGGGTTCAAAGCTAGGAGAAAACGGCCTCTTTCTCTGTCTCTCTCTCTCTCTCTCATTCCCTTTCTTTCCTAAAACCTAGCTTAGGATGGTCCAGATCACTCCGGTTTGAATGGTGGAGACGCAAGAAAAGGAGGCTTACATGGATTTCTGACGTGGAGTGGAAATAGTTTCTATTTTTAAAAAAGGTATATTTGTAGGGCTGGTTTGCAACGAGGATCGTGCATCCACACATGCATGAAAATCGGATGTGAAAGTTGGGTTTTGGCAGGTTTCAAGCCCTGGACACGATGGACGGCTCGGATCATCCCACGAAATTACCATGGTTGGCCACGGACCTCCCAAACGGACGCTCGTCCACTGGTGGAAACAAAGAGAGAGACAGAGAGATTCTCTCTGTTGAGGGAGGGCTCGAGTCAGCGCTGGTCGGCCAGCATAACATGTCTCGTGCACGAAGTGCACGGGTGGCTTTGGTGCACGCTCACCTCGTGTGGGGCCCGCTTTGATGTTTGTGATAAATCCACTCCATCTAATCCATTTAGAAGTTCCCAAGTAGGACCTAAGATCAAGGATCAGGCCACTAAATGCCTAGGTGGGGCCCACAAAGTGATTTGTAGTCGTAGGATGGTTTCCCACCAACCTAGTGGTCGAATGATGCCTAAGTTGGACATCAACGGTTAAAAGATCTTAGTGGATCATTTGTAAGACTCTTATAATATATTGCTACCCATATACTAGTATTAATATTAATTTTATTATTAGTACTACTTATTACTATTGTTGATGTCAAAATCTGGTCATCTCCCCTTAGTCTCTCGAACTGTGGATCACTTCAGCGTCTTGATCCTGCACAATGAGAATAGGCAAAGATGACCCTGACTGGGCTGGGGGACCCTCCAATGCCTAAGTCAGGTCAAGGGAATTGGGGTCTAAGTTGAAAGGTAGAGGGGGAGTGTAAGATCTTATGTATCGGTAGCAGTAGGGTCTCAATGTATTTATACCTGAATGTGAGACAGTCTGGGTCCGTTATCATCAGCACGATTTACTTAATCGATGGGATAAGGGATACTAAAATCGTGGAGATATTATGCGCAATCCATGGATCGTGTAGCATATCAGCAGATAATGCGTATCCATGCGCGAAGTAATCGGCCACGTTCAATTATGGTAGTTTTCGAATCTGGTAGATGGAATGCTTGTCTCGGCTCCGCTCGGCTCACTTGGTTGTCGTGACATGAACCAACCTTTGCTATTAACTTCTCGAACTGGGACACTTTCTTAGTTTGAGCTGAGCTTACAGACCCACCTCGAGGTGATGGACCTGGCCTCTCGTAAGGGCTATGAAAGCCTTCACTTTGAGGTCTGGGGTAGGGTGTCGGATTTGTCCCGTCGAGTGGAGTTCCTTGTAGTTGTCTAGTAGATGGCAGATAGTTTATGGCTTCCGATCAGAGTGTGTGCACTCATTACAGAGGCGCTTACCTCAGGTCAGATAAACGCTGCTTCGGTTGCTCATACACTTGGTTGGATCACTCTTAGACTTATTAGGTGCTCGGATCATCCCATAACAGAAGCCCCCCACTCTCCTAGTTCACTTGTGGACTTGGAGAGTAAGCACGTAGAAGATCTCCCGCCCATACTGGAGTAATCATGATTTTTGAATTCGAAGCGTCATATCTCAGGATTTCACCCCTGTGGACTGCTCTCTAGCGGACGCGTGGCGACGGTTACGCTTCCGAATAATCTCTCAACCTATGATGGGACACCACGTAAGCTGGAGGAAGAGTCCGTGTGACAGCTCTGCTTGCTCAGACGTCATTTCGTATATCGAAGCATGTTATCCAATATCGGAGCCATGCTTCTTGGCAAGGGATTGGCCAACGACGAGCGGCCACGTGTGCTCGAGGATCAGATCGTGATGATTTGGCTGTGGTAATTACTCATTGCCATTAATGCATAGATTCCCTATAGCTTTTATAAGTCCCTTTTGGACCTACTCCTTTCATGAGCGTTTCAAGTTTGAGTGCGTACCAGAGAAGGCGATTTCTGGCGAAGGCGATTCTGGTCGACTAGTGGTTTCCGGTAGGCGATTCTTGTTAATTAAGCATTTCCAGTAGAAATGATTTTCGATGATCGTCCGGTGAGTCTCCCCCATCATTTTTTATTTACAATGTTGTCCAATCTAGAGACTATTCGGGAGTATGATGATGACTTTGAGCTAGGGAGTTCGGATGGTAGGAGGATGGCCTTTGAAGGCCTTTTTGAAGCTGTACCCTTATACCCCCCGCCTCGAAGATAGAAAGAGGTAGGGGCTTGGACCCATCGAGTTAGCAAGAAGAAGGCCACTCGAGCCCCCCAAACTACTACCACCGGGGCTACTGAATGCCCGCAAGTGGGTGAGCCTCGACGGTAGTACCTGGAGGCTCTATTCAGTCGTAGTCTCATATGGAATGGATCCATTCAGAGTTCTAAATCCCAAAATCTATTCGTATAAGGGCCCCCGAGACCCTCAACACCGCTGGTGTCCCTACCGAGGGGGAAGTTGCGATCTTCCTCTGTGCGCTGTAGTGTGAGCTTCAGCTCTCTCTTCATCCCTTCATCCAAGCGGTAACCGCTTACCTCAAACTTGCTCCTGGACAATTTACCCCCAACACTTGGAGGGTGTTAATCTCTGCCTTCATCATCTGGTGCCAAATCGAGAATCTGGAGCTGACCCTGGAGGAGCTGATGAGCCTGTACCTGGTTAAGCACGACAGTCAAGAACCATGGTACTACTTTGCGACCCGAGGCAGCAAAGGGTCAGGGCTAAAATGAACCTTCTGTCCTCCAACAAGGATTGGAAGAATAAGTGGTTCTGAGTAGTAGGCGAGTGGGAGACGCCAGCGGTGGAGCTTGGGACTATGCAGACTCAGGTTCTCACCCAATTCGCAAAACCAGGTCAGATTTTAGTTCTCTTTCTTTCTTTCATTTTCAATTTTTCATCCATTCCTGTCAGAATTGAATCTTCTTTGTTCTTGTAGATTTTCCGAGGGCCATGCCACTCCTTAACTCGGCCCAGAAGAACCGCATCGCTAAGGGTAGGGCACGATCGAGGGAGCTTCACTCCTAGACGGACCTGATCACTATTGCAAACCTTCATTGGTCTGGATTTTACAAGTCTCAACCTCTCCCCACATCCTTCAGTAAGTTACCTTCTCATTTTCTTTGGTGAGATCAACCTTGTTTGTTTGGTTGCTGATCTATTATCCGCCGTGCAGGCATGGTCGAGGCGTCTGGTTTTCGGAGGAAGGTCGTACCAACAGCGAAGGAGATGCTGAGGGCTGAGCCGAGGACAAAGACTACTGTTCGGAGAAGGTAGGCTACCCCTCGCAGGGAGGGACCCTCTAGCACAGTTTCAGTCGCTGCGGACCCAACTGCTGTGCTTATCGATACATGGATAGATCCACTTGTGGTGCTTGCCGATATGCGAGTTTCGATAACTGTGGCTCCTTCCCTTCCTCCTGTCGTCATTCCCCCCACCGTGGACCCCCCTCCTGCCGCCCCCGAGCCCTGTATTGTCATGCCCTCCTCCTGCGAATGGGAGGAGGCCATCTGGATGGCTGACGACATGCTCCCTCCCCCCAAAGATAGGAATGAGTTCGAGGTTGAGGTTCAGGCCTTAGCAGGCAGTTGAATTGAGGCTGGAGAAACATCGAGCTTGGCTCAAGTGGGGGCGAGCAGCGGGAGGTTCGAGCCAGGCTACGGCTTGTCATGTTTGGTGCCTTGGGCTACCAAACATGCCCTAGAGGAGGACATAGCCCGCCTCCTCGACAAGTCGGACAACTCTTTCTTGAATGAGGCGGACAGCTCTTTCTTGAATGACATAGCTCACCTCCCGACCTCCTCTTGCCCTTTTCTTTTCTACCCTCCACTACGTCTGAGTGCTCATTCTCATTCCCTTTTTTTTCTAGTCTATCCCGAAGCTCCTGTCAGCCCGGGAGAGAGCGTGAGAGTCAGAGATGAGAGAGGCCAAAGTGGAAGCCTTATAGGATGAAGTCGCTTTCCTACGATCTAAGCAGGGTGAGCTGCGCCGACAGCTTGAGGACGGAAAGGCCAGGGAGCTTCAACTGTAGAAGGTTAAGGGCGACCTCGAGGGCTAATGTGGGGCGACGGAGGCCGAGCTGGCATGGGCTAGGGCTTATGCCGATTCGCTAGGCAAGGAGATTACCCAACTGGGAGAGGCCCTGGAGAAAACTAAGGCCGAGGCGGAAGAAGAGCAGCGCCGAGCTGTCTCTCAGGCGGTGGAGGCTCAGTGACCTGAAGATGAGGCTTCCCCGGTGATAACAGTGGCTGATGCGATTGATGCCTTCATGACTTCTAAGGAGAGGGATGTCGAGGCCACAAAGTTTTTCAATTGTGGCTTTGACGCCTGTATTGAGGCGGTCCAAGGTTTGTATCTGGACCTTGACCTCGATCCTTTACTGCCTGATGATGCTGGAGATGAGCCTATCGAAGATGTTCACCCGGACTAAGCTCTAGATTTCCAAGCTCCCCCGCCTGAATAATTCTCAGCAGTCTTTCTTAAGACCCATATCTTAGTGCATACCATTCCGTAGACTTTCATGGTCTTCTCGATCGAATTCAGGAAACCTTCGACCCTTAACAGATATTTGTACGCGACCCTGATTCGCACGTCGTCAACCCGAGTCGACTCAACCTAAAAACTTTACCATAGTGATCGCGCCGTCACCGCATTCCAATGCCATGACTCACGTGTCGAGTCGATACCCTGGTCAAGAGATGTGGGCCAACATTCGGTGCGAGGAAAATGCCGCGCGTTGCAAAGCCTAAGAGAATCTCTACGACTTGTCACATCAATCCATCAATCAATCAATCCCATCATGTCAAGTACACATCACCTCACACTCATCCCTAAGCAACCATAAAAGTCAAAAAGTTCTTACAAAGCCCATGCATTTCTTACACATGGCCACAAAAGTCAAAAAGTCTCTTACACCCATCACTCACCACATCCATCACTCCATCACCCATCACTCTCTCTCTCCCTTTACGAGTCTCTCTCTCTAATTTTCAAATTTATTCCCAAGCAAGAGAGAATACTCCATACGTATGAGCCTCTCCAAGCTCTTCCAAACTCCAAGTGTGGCCCACCTTTCCTACCCCCTCATCTCCCATCTCAATCATCCAAACCTCATCTCCTCCGTTGGAATCGAAGCTAAGGAGCTAAGGAAGCCAAGGGAGTAAGAAGATCAAGCGGTGGGTGATATTAGATTTTATTTTCTATTTTTCTTTTGATTTAAGGGTCCATTTATGTGGGACCCACCTTGATGTAGGCCTTGTATCAAAGAGGGGCCCATAGTGGCAGGGCCCCTCCATGCTTGCCGATCTCTCTCTCTTTCCCTCTCTCTCCCTCTCTTTTTCATTATTTTTATAGGATGATGATGTACTTGCGTGTCCCACTCGGATGGACCCCACCATGAAGTATATATTTTATCCAAACTATCTTCAAGTGGGGCCCACCTTATATGTATTGTACCCACACCATCCATCATTGGGTGGCCCACGTTTATAGCCATACACAACTATCCAGCGTCCCTGGACGACGCTAGATGATCGAAGGGAAAGCACAAATGTTAGCTTGTTATAAAGCTTATGGGGTGACCCACTCACATAGGCCCCACCTTGATGCATGTATTCAATCCACGCCGTCCATCTCACTCCCTGGCTCATTTTAGACGTTGAGCCGAAATATGAAGCTAATCCGTTCATTGGGCGAGCCATACCTTTCAAAACAATGTTTCTCATCGTTTAAATTCATTTTAATCTTGCTACAGGCCGTAATGTATCCAATATTGGACTCATTGGGCTTGTCTTAAGCCACAGAATGTAATGGACGGGCTGGATTTACTTGATGAGGGCCCCACCTGTGAAAAATCACAGGAATTAAGATTTTCAAAAAAAAAAACACATGCCTAAGGGGGGGGGGGGGGGGGGGGGGGCAGTGCCTGCTGCCCCTGACAACAGCAGCAGCATGTTTGCTGCGTTTGGGCGGATGGGCCAGGGGCCACGGTCCTACACGTGGGCCCTACCATGATGTATATCTTACATCCACACCATTCATGAGGTGGGCCACTCCCAGTAGTGGGCCCCCTCCAAATTTCAGCCCCATCCATAACTTAGGTGGTCCACACTACAGGAAACAGTGGGATTGAACCCCTACCATTAAAACACCTTTTATGGGCCACAGAAGTTTTAGATCAAGATGAAATTTGTCTTTCCTCCTCATCCAGGTCCGTGTGACCTTATCAACGGCTTGGATGGAAAATAAACATTAAGGTGGTCCCACGTGGGACCCACAGTGGTGCATGTATTTTACTCCCACCGTCCGCCCAGACGTATGTGTTTTATTAACGCCGTCCAACAGCTGGTTGACGGTCAGTGGATCCCACCATGATTACGTGTTTGATCCGCACCATCCACTGATTGAACGGTGGGATCCACCGTGATGTACGTGTTCTATCCACTCCATCTAGCCACTGATCGGGTGGCCACACAGCGGGAAATAGTGTTGATTAAACGCCCACTGTTGGAAGCCTTTTGGGTTAACAGAAGTTTTGGATCAATATTAAATTTGTTCTTTTCCTTCCATCCTGGTCAACGTGACCTTATGAGCAGGTTGGACGATAGTAACATTGTGGTGGGCCCCACGTGGGACCCCAAGATGTATGTGTTCTATCCTTACCATCCACAGCAATGGATGGTGGAACCCACTATGATATATGTGTTGTAGTCTCACCGTCCACAATAGTGGACGGTGGGAACCACCATTGATTTATGTGTTTTATCCGTACTGTACATATCATTGGACGGTGGGACCCACCATGATGCATGTGTTGCATCCAATCCGTCCTTCCACTTTGAAAGCTCATTTTATTGTATGAGCTAGAAAATGAGCCAGATCCATAGTCCAAGTGGACCCTACCTTGGCATGTTATGAGACCATCTTAATGCATCTATGGTAGTCTATTGAGGCCTATTTTAATGTGGATGTAAGGCCCATGTTATGAGGCCATTCGATGTACTTATGGCCCATGGTTGAGGCCCACTTTGATATATATGTAGGGCCCATGGGTCGAGGCCCATTAGATGTATTAGGGGCCCATGGGTCGAGGCCCATTGATATGTGTTAAGGCCTATGGGTTAAGGCCCATTTGATAAACATATGGGGCCCAATGGGTGTGGCCCATTTAATACACATAAGACCCATGTGATTAGGCCCATTTGATGTATTTAAGGCCCAATGGGATGTACCTAAGGTCCATTGCAATGTGTGATCCCAACCTGGTTCATATAATGATATTCACTACGGGCTACGCCTTGGGAGCAATGTTGGTTTGACGTCCACATTGTAAGTATAATGTTGGTTAAATGTCCGCATTACAACTCTCCCTAGGGTCCATTAAAAGGCCCATACTTGTTTTGTGTAGGTCGTCTAGGCCCACCTACGTTGTAAGGATAGTTCATTACTTTATTGAATGTTTAGTATAGTTCTATGACTCATGATCATATGCATCATATGTATGCTTGATATGAGAAGTGACTAATCATAGCATATGCCTTCGGGCAGATTGTTTATGGGCTCCCGGTTAGGCGGTGTTGCCCTACATGAGCGCACGTTACGCGCAGGATTGTTGCATGACTGGATAGTGTGATTCATGCATTCGCATTGTGTGACATGGTTACTGAACCCCCTAGCGACATCAGGGCCATAGCCTCCACGGGTGTATCGTGGTTGGCAGGATTGGATACTGAAAATCTTATTCTACATGGGGTGCTATAGATATCCCTGGGTGAAAGTCCTTAAACCCTTATGGTACCAAGAGGTTGCTCCAACGTCTAGACCGAGTGGGTACAGGAGCACCGAGTGCTGATTACCAGACAGTCGCGCTTTCCATTGTGTCGGAGTCGGTTGGAAGGGGGTGCAGCATTACCCGCCCGAGAGTAGGGGGCAAAGTTAGGCTGAGTCTGACCAGCTCGAGGAATGGGTCTGCTATAAACGAGTTGAGCTCGATATTGGCAGACGGATAATGAGGTCTCTTCCACTTACCTTATTGCGCGCAATGGGGCAGCGATCTGGTTTAGAGTGTACTAGACCTTGGTGATATCCCAGATTTGAGCTGTATTGATATGTGGACTTAGATGAGGATTTGTATGCTTGAGTTACATTTTGCATTGCATGGCCTTAGTATGGCCGACATCATTCATGCTTTGCACCGCATGACCTTGGTATGGCCAATGGTGTTCTTAGCTTCATCATTATGTTCCGCATTACTCTGATACTACATAACTGCATTACCACTTGTGCACACACTATCACCACCCTCTAAGCTTTCTATAAGCTTATGCATGACTGTTGCGTGCAGGTGACGTTGGATCGCAGCAGCGCTAAGGCTTGAGCACGTGGCAGATTATTTTGGAGCTTTTGGTCTATCATCATTGTATTTTCTTTTATGTTCATTGTACTTGTAAAGTTTTTAATCATAGAGGAAATGAAATGGAGTTTTTAGTTGTTGTTTGTGGGTTATGCCTTTGGTTATGCTTATTTCGAATCAGACTAACGTTGAAAATCCTCCTCGTAGCATCCCAGGATCGAAACTTGGCGAATGGGCGTTGGGAGCTGAGAATGGGGTTCTACAGAGGCTGTCGGCACTAGATTCAGCGATCGGGAATTTTGTGAGCCCAGTTTCTGAGTTTGGGGCATGACACTTTCCTCTCTTTTTTTTTGAACAGATGACACTGTATTTTTTGAATGGGTGATATATATTTTTTGACCCTTTGGAAAGGGCTCCTTAGATGATGACTTGTGTTAATTCTTTGGATGTTTTACGCGAATTGTTGACTGTCGAACTGAATCATTGGCCTCTTAATTTGTCCTAAGACACGGCCGAGCCGACCCTTTGGCAGGTCAGCTCCTCCATTGTCATTTAGTTAACCTTTCAAGCTTCCCTGGCTTAGGTTATAACTGAGTCCAAACTCCTGGGGGGAGTCGGCTCGTCCCACTATTGGCGAGAAACCTCTATTTAGTTGGTTGATGAGTCAATTACCCTGCTGAAGAGTCGGGCTATCCTTTAGCTTTTCCCCTAACCTAGTGGAGATGCCCTGTCAAGTTTTCGTGGGATTACGATCTGACCCCTTCTTTAAGGGATCAACTCGTCGAATTTGCCTCTATATTAAAGGGGCAACTTTCACTTAATAGATAACTTGCTCGTGTAGGAGTTGAATTGTGAACTTTATTGAAAGCCTTAAAGGTTGGTCGTTTGGAGGCGTACACTTTATTGGGGGCCTTAAAGGCCATTACATCAGGGATAGTAGATTTTCAGTTGCTTGACATTCTAAGGGTGAGGGAGCTGGCGGCCCTCGAGGTCTTCTAAGTGGTAGGAGCCTGATTTTGTCAATTGGACCACTCGATATGGTCCTTCCCAGTTGGGTCCAATGCTCCAGTCCCTGGCTCAGTGGTGTTCTGAAAGACTCGGCGAAGGACTAAGTGTCTTGGGTGGAACCGCCTGACCTTGACTTTGGAATTGTAGAAGCGCGCCATCTGTTGATGCCAAGCGGCGACTTGGAGCCTCGAGAGGTCTCGAACTTCCTCAAGAAGATCTAGATTAGCTGAGATTTGTTTAGAGTTCTAGTCCTCTTGGTAATTTTTTACTCGAGCAGTAGGAAGACCGATTTCGACCAGCACCATCACTTCTGAGCCATAGGAGAGTGAGAATAGGGTTTCCCCAGTAGAGGACTAAGTTGTGGTCCTGTAGGCCCAGAGGACAAACGGAAGCTCCTCGGCCCAATTACCTTTTGCTTTTTCTAATTTTTTTTTTGAGATGGTGCTTGATGACCTTGTTGACTGCTTCCACCTTTCCACTAGACCGTGGGTGCCAGGCAACGAATATGCATTCGTGATGCCGAGCCCTTGGTACATGCTACGGAACTTGTCGTTATCAAACTGTCGGCCATTGTCTGATACGATGGTGCGCAGGATTCTGAACCAGCAGATGCTGTTTTTTCAGACGAAGTCAATTACTTTCTGTTCATTGATTTTCGCGACAAGCTCAGCCTCTGTCCACTTTGTGAAGTAGTCGACTGCAATGATGACAAACTTAACTTGCCCCTTCCCTGTAGGTAGGGGGCCGACGATGTCAATCCCCCACTAAGCGAATGGCCAAGGGCCGCTCATAGGGGTCATCTCTTCCGCTGGTTACCTCGGCACAGCTACATATCGTTGGCATTTGTCACATTTTTGAACGTAGTCCTTCGAGTCTTTCTTGAGGGTCGGCCAGAAGTATCCCTGACGGAGTATCTTTAGGGCCAAGGCTAGGCTACCAAAATGATTTCTGCAGAATCCTTTGTGAATCTCGCGAACCATGTAGTTGGCTTCGTTCGGTCGGAGGCATCTAAGGTAAGGCTGGAAATACCCCTTCTTATACAACACTTCGTCCAGAATGACATATCGAGCCGCTCTGACTCTCAGTCGTCTCACCTTCAGTTTATCCGAGGGGATTTTTCCAGATGAGAGGTAGTTGAAGATTGGATCCATCTAGCTTAGAGTAGTGTGCACTGGATTGACTTTCTTTGCCTAGCTGATGCTCAGATGTTCTATGAGCTCAACTGGGACGAATCGTGAGATCTTTCCTTCTGAGTCTGAGGCAAGCTTTGCTAGGGCATCGGCCCATAAATTCTCCATTCTAGGGATTTGTCGGATAGTACAACTTCAAAACTTTTTGATCAATTTTCTTACCTTGTCGAGATAAGAGATCATTCTAGTTTCTTTGGCTTCATACTCCGTGGAGATGTGGTTTACCACCAGTTGCGAGTCACATCAGACCTAAAGAGTCTGAACGCCCAAACTAGCAGCCAATCTGAGTCCGGGTAGTAGTGCTTCATATTCTGCCTCGTTGTTCAAAGTCTTGAACCCGAGTCTGATCACATATTGGATAGTCGTTGAATCAGGTGCAACTAAGACAATTCCAGCTCCGGCTCCTTTGGCATTGGATGACTTGTCAACACAAAGAATCCATCTCGGGTCCGACACCGCCTTTTGGTCACTCGGGGGGACAGGCGGGTTCAACGCGACTTCAGTGGTGATTGCCTCTGCGCTCGGAGTAGTGAATTTGGCGATGAAGTCGGCCATAGCTTGGCCCTTGATTACTGTCCTTAGACAGAATTGGATGTCGAACTCTCTGAGCTTGATAGCCCACTTGGTCATCTGACCTGAAACCTCAGGTCTCTGGAGAACTTGTCTCAAAGGAGAGTTGGTTAACACAACGATGGAATGGGCTTGGAAGTATGAACATAATCTCCGGGCTGAGACAACAAGGCAGAGTGCTAGCTTCTCCAGGGATGGATATCTCCTCTTTATAGGTACCATTGCCTTGTTCATATAATAAACGGGGTATTGTTTGCTCCCGACTTCTTTGATCAAGGCCGAGCTGATAGCTGAGGTTGAGACCGCGAGGTAAAGGAATAGGAGCTCACCTTCTTCAGGCTTAGACAGGAGACAGGGTGAGCCCAGACACAGTTTTAACTGTTGGAAAGCTTGCTCGCATTTTGGCGTCCACTCTATCTTCTTATGACCCATCAATTATTGAAAGAAGGGGAGGCATTTATCTGTCACCCTAGATATGAAACGTCCGAGTGCAGCGACTCTTCTTGTAAGGCATTGTATCTCTTTGGTGGTTCGGGGTGAACTCATTCCAAGGAGCACCTTAGTCTTCTTGGGATTTGCCTCGGTACCTCGCTAGCTGACTTGAAACCCGAGGAACTTCTCTGGTTGACCAGTCTCTAATATGTCGCCCCAGCATTTTTCAGGCCAAATGGCATGACCCGGTAACAGTAGAGTCCCTTGTCCGTGACAAAGGTCATCTTTTGCCTATCTAGGGGATACATCGCAATCTAGTTGTACCTAGAATAGGCATCCAGGAAGAAAAGTAACTCATGACCAGCCGTGCTGTCCACCAACTGATCGATCCGAGGTAATGGGAAGCTATCCTTCGGGCATGCCTTGTTCAGGTCCGAGTAATCTACATAGACCCACCACTTCCCATTCAATTTTTTGACTAGCACCGCGTTTGCAATCCAGTTGAGATAATACAATTCCTCTATGAAGTTGGCATCGAGCAGGATGGATACTTCCTCGACAATGGCTTCATAGCATTCGACATCAAATGGTCATCTCTTTTGCTTTACCGGTTTATGATCTGGGTCCACGTTCAGCCTATGGACCATAACATTAGGAGAGATCCCTGACATATCTACATGCAACAATGCAAAGATGTCCCTGTGTTGCCTTAAAAAGGTTATCATTTCGGTCTGTTGTTCAGGGCTTAATGACGTTCCGAGGTGAACAGTCTTGCTCGGGTCTGCTTCGTTAAGGGGTATTTTCTCCAGATCTTCTACAGATGAGCTCCCAACGGGTCGTCGGGGGTCCAAGACGTTAACAGTAAGTGCTTATTTGACAGATCCTTTCTTGACCGCAATAACGTAATATTTCTGAACCTCGCGTTGGTCACCTCGGAGGTAGCCTGTTTCACCCTCGGCTGGGAACTTCATCATTAAGTGATAAGTAGAGACAACTGCCCTCATTGTGTTGAGGGAGGATCGGCCCAAGATGACACTGTGCACTGATGGTACATTGACAACAAGAAAGTCCACCATAAGGGTGACTTGATGTTGCCCTTCTACCGCAGTTACTGGAAGGAAAATGGCTCCTTTAGAGATCACTCTCTCCCCGACAAAGCGATGTAGGGGGTCTTCACGGGTCGGAGGGGCGACCGAGTGACCCCCATTCTTTTGAAAGCTTCTGAGTAGATCACATCAGTTAAACTCTCGGTGTCGACCATGATGCAGTATACCTTGTGATTTGCAATGGTCATCGTGACCACCAGGGCATCGTCGTGTGGATGTTGGATTCCTCGCGCATCTTCTTCCCTAAAGGTTAAACTGCACGGATTGACCCAAAGTTCCTTGCTAGGCTGCTCAGTTAAATGAAGTAATGCTCCGGATCAGACTTCCGAGAATAGATTTTTCGAGCCCTTTAGAATCTCCTCCCCTGGCTGAGCCGCCGAAAATGGTACAAATTTCGACTGGCTCTTCCACGAGGTTGTTCGGTCGCTCTTAGTCCCATTCATCCTTTCGAGCAGATCTTTCTCTCTTGGTGTATCGACGTAGGTACCCTTTGCGGATGAGAGACTCAATTTCATCTTTGAGATCCACGCAATCATCCGTATTGTGGCCATGGTCTCGGTGAAAGCGATAGAACTTACGCTTATCTTAATGTTTAGGGTCGTCCTTCATGCATACAGGATAATTCAGAAGTTGTCTCCTCAGATATCTAACAGGATTTGCTCGGCAGATGTATTGAGGGGGGTGTAGGAACGAAATTTCTTTTCTGGTCTTCGGCTCGGTCGACAATCGCGAGGGGCAAGGTCATCTATCCTTTTGCCGGTTAGCTGAGATTCTTCATTCTTAAGCCTCTTCCCTTTGTTAATCGGGTCATTCACTTGTGCGCTTTTATGGGCGTTAGTGAACTCCTCAGCATTAGTGTATTTCTGAGCTTTTGCGACAAAGTTTACCAACGTCTTCGGCGGATTCTTTCCTATGAAGAAAGTGAATCTCCCCTCCTTCAATCCACTGAGTATTGCTGCAAGCGCCATTTTGTAGTCATAGTCTTCTACTTGTAATGCTTCCTCGTTGAAGTGAGCAATATAGTCCTTCAGTGATTCTTTCGGCCCTTACTTAATGGTGAGCAGGTGAGTATTGGGTTTTTGACTTCTCTTACCTCTTATAAACTAGGTAAGGAATAGTCAGCTTAACTCAGCGAAGGAACTGGTGGAATTAGGTTTAAGCTGACGGTAACAACTTTGAGCGGATCCTGCAAGGGTGGTGGAAAATCCTCTACACATCATTACATCCGTTGCTGTCTGAATCTGTATCCACAAACCATAGGCTTCTAGATGCTCGGATGGGTCACTGGACCCAGAATATTGGATGACAGGAGGTATCTGAAACCTCTGCAGCATCACCTCATTCATGATGATGGAGGTGAAGGGAGGCTCGGTTTCTTTCATCATTGCCTGAACTATGCCGGGAACTGTCGACAATTGTTGCTTCCTTTCCAGGGTTAAGAATTTGTCGTTGAGTTCCGCAAACCGCGCTTTCCAAGGATCTTTACTCTCAGCAACGATCTTTGGGGTATCCTCTATTTCTGGAGTCCTCCTTTCCCTCCTCCGCTCTAGCTGATGGTGGAGGTCTGTAGGTGCCAGTACCGAGGTGATGGAATTGTTGGTGGGAGCCCGAGTGATGGTATTCCGTGCTGAGACTCTAACTTGTACCGGAGGAGGATTTTAACCCAAGAGCGGAGCCCAAGAGTGTTTGGGTGCCTTGGGCCTTATACTCCTCGACATAGAGTGAGCCTCTACGAACGATCCGACCGGCTCAGGAACGAGATCCTCTTGGATTGGACGCAACTGTGGCACCTGTTGCTGCTTCATTTTACTTACTTCATTGCGTAGAGCCTAAATCTCATTCTGCAGAGCTCAATACTTACTTTCCCAGTTGCGAGAACCCTGGGAAGGCCCCGGAGCAGACTCGGCATGGATTGGGCACAAATGTGGCTCCTGTTGCTGCTTCATTTTTCTTACTTCATTGCATAGAGCCTGAATCTTATACTGCAGAGCTCAATACTTACTTTCCTGATTGCGAGAACGCTGGGAAGGCCCCGGAGCGGACTCGACATGAAGTAGCAACGATGAACGAGTTTGCTCATTTGGTTCCGGTTCCACAGCTACCGCTTTCTTTTTTCCTCTCGCCATTGTATTCGAAAATGGGAACCTGACCTTTCGTATCAGATTCCCATAGACGACACTAAAAAATGTTGATGTCAAAATCTGGTCATCTCCCTTCAGTCTCTCGAACTGTAGATCACTTCAGCGTCTTGATCCTGCACAATGAGAATAGGCAAAGGTGACCCTGGCTGGGCCAGGGGACCCTCCAATGCCTAAGTCAGGTCAAGGAAATTGGGGTCTGAGTTGAAGGGAAAAGGGGGAATGTAAGATCTTGCATACCTGTAGCAGTAGGGTCTCAATGTATTTATTACCGAATGTGAGACGGTCTGGGTCCATTATCATCGGCACGATTTACTTAATCGTCAGGATAAGGGATACTAAAATCGTGGAGATATTATGCACAATCCTTGGGTCGTGTAGCGTATCAAGCAGATAATGTGTATCTGTGCGCGAAGTAATCGGCCACGTTCAATTATGGTAGTTTCTGAATCTGGCAAATGGAATGCTTACCTCGCCTCGACTCGGCTCACTTGGTTGTCATGACATGAACCAACCTTTGCTATTAACTTGTCGAACAGGGACACTTTCTTAGTTCAAGTCGAGCTTACAGACCCGCCTTGAGGTGATGGACTTAGCCTCTCGTAAGGGCTATGAAAGCCTTTGCTTTGTGGTCTGGGGCGAGTTGTCAGATTTGTCCCGTCGAGTGGAGTTCCTTATAGTTGTCCAGTAGATGGCAGATAGTTTATGGCTTCCGATCTGAGTATGTGCACTCATTGCAAAGGCGCTTACCTCAGGTTAAATAGACGCCGCCTCAGTTGCTTATACACTTGGTTGGATCACTCTTGGACTTATTAGGGGCTCGGATCATCCCATAACAACTATCATTATTCATTTTATTATTATTATTATTATTATTATTATTATTATTATTTTCACCTGTGTGTGCATCATGTTGTGGGTCTCGCTCTGTAGGTCATTAAGACCATTTATCTCATGATTTTATATTAATATTATCATTATCATTATTATTACTATTAGTGTTATTATTATTTTGTGTTATTTCTTCCGCTTCTCTATACTTTATGGGTCCACCCTTATTAATGTCATTTATTTCTTCTCCTATATGGCTTTGAATAAAGATTTGGTTATTTCGGTTGTAAGTGGGTCATAATAAAAGGGTCTCAACTTACGGTTATTGGTTTATTTTAGATTAATGGCTGAATTCATGGATTTTTGTACTCTATCACTTGGAGGTTTAGGGGTGGGTTGTGACTTATCGAATGGTGGTTACTAATGCAAGGTTATTATGTATTTTCACACAAACGTGCAAGCTTGGATTTATGATAACATCCGAGTACGCAAAAGTACGGGGTGTTACAAGCTCATTCCCCATTCATTGCACTTGTAACGAACCCTTATTCTTCCGCTTCATCTCCGCGCAAACAACTTTATTTGCGCGAACCTGCCAAAAGATTTTCTATTTGTCCAAGGCTTTTGATTGCGCGAGTCTGCGCAACCAACACTTAGAGAAATTTTCTAGCTTTAACTTTTCCTTTCTCAAATATCCTCAGGATTTGAAATCTCTTTTCACCATGGCCCGCATTAACCGAACATATTGTGCTGTAGACCCTCCGACTGAGTAACCTTCTCATCAAGATTTGTCAGACCCATCTTCTTTCCGTCCTTCCCCTTCCTTAGATCAACCACCGTCAAAGCGTACAAAAACCACCACCCATCATCCTTCTTATTTTAAGAAGCCCGTGCTCCCAACCTTCAACTTCATTGACCGTATTTCCTCCTTACCCTCTCCCATTCATCGGGCAATCTCGATGTGCGACATAGAACGACCTCCAAAGCATGGTCAGGAATATGATTGGGACGAGTGGTTGAAATCAACCGCCCACATTTGTACAAATAGCCAAAGACCTCCCATTCGAGAGGATACACCTCCTGCTTCTCGATCAAAGAAAACTCGCCGTAATAAGGCCAAAGAGTTTGAGGAGAAGATCAAGGATTATAACAAGAAGAAGCTCCAAAACTCATGGGAATTAATCAGAGTGATCGAAGGCATTATGAAATTTGATAATCCGCACTCAGAGGGTATGACTATGATTCCCCTCAACCTTCATCGCCACTAGTCCATGCTCGATTGCGAGCTAAGGGATCACATAAATGGAGAGAAACTAATGTACACTGCTTCGTGGTCGTCAAGAGAACCACGCATTCCTGAAGGGATATTGCTAACACATAAGCCGTGGTAATGTATCAGTGAAGTCCACCCGATGATTTTCCTTACCCCTTTTCACAATCCTCACAACCTATTCCCCACATGCTTCTATGAAATGGCTCAACAACGTTTTCGAGATTGTGAGCAGCTTTGGGGACCCGAGGACTTTCAAACGAGGGGTCTTCTAACTTCACGATGTTATTATTCGGATTGGACTCACAATGTTATTATTCGGACTGGACAAAAGCTGTCTTGCAAAAATCTGCAAGTATTCTTGTTAAGATAGGTCTATATGATGCCATAGAAGTTACGACCCAATACTTCTACAAAGAGCCAACTGTGATAAAAGGCTTCCTTGATTACTGGTCTCCTACCAAAAACTCCTTTCATTTGCCAGTAGGTGAGATGAGCATCACACTCTAGGATCTCCATCAGATAGTGGGCTTTCCATTGACAAGGAACTTTTACGATGAATTCGTCTCATCTAGCAAGGAATTGGCCTTTATTTCTTCTCCCGACCACAAGCCTTCCATCTCTGAAACCATTATCAAACTTTTCAGGGAAATGTCAAAATTTCCAAACATTCACAAGCTCTCTCCTCTACAATGGCTTGCACACTCTTCCAGGGCCCTCAGGTATTTTAAAGTCTAGGAGTCAACCTTTTTTAATTATACATTTCCTCACACTAATCTTTTACTTTTCCCTACAGATTCTACGATTGTCGTTCTCGAGAGCTAATGGAGCTTCACGAAAACATTAAGGAAAGAGCAGAGTACAGCTTATTTGGGGATCTCGCGGCCTTTTTAGCATATTGGCTAAGCATTGTAGTACTTCCAAGCTCAAAATGGGCAGATGTTATTCGCCCTACAGTCTTTGGTGTTGCTGGCGCCTTAGCAGAAGGTCATAAGTATTCGCTTGCACCTCCGGTGTTATGCTCTATTTACAGAGCCCTTGGGGAAGTACCTACTCATGTCAAAAATCCTACCATCAGAGTTTCCTCAGCGCACACCCCATGGCATTATATAACTGGCTGGATAGTAGTCTATTTTCCTTGGACTTTTGAAGCGCCGGAGAAGGCATATATTCATCCTTCGCACCTTCCACTCTGGTTTTTTCAACAAAGGGCTATGGTAAAAATATCATACAACTGGATAGTCAACAAAATTCAGGACACTGATCAAGTTGATTTCTTTCACTTTTGCCTTCATCGCTATACTGAAGATACTAACATGGTGGACAAGGCGACACTCACTGTAGGAGAACGGGTATTCTTCCTCTCTTATACGCTCTTGTAGCCTGCCACTGCGGGAAGGAACAGAGTTTTGGAGAGAACCATACTATCCCAGTCACTTTGCTTGTCAGTTTGGTTATGATCAGGCCGTTCCAGAAGACTACAGATTAGTTACTAGAAGAATGAGCTGCTATGGCACTGGTCCTTACAATTGGGCCATGGTATGGAAACAACTACTAGGTGGTCGTGTTGATTCTTTCTTCATAATTCCCAGTTGTAATTGTATAGTTCGTGCTTCTTATAGCTGGATGCGGTGGTGGGACCACCAATCATACTTGGTCAACAATCGTTTGCTAGTAGATGAATCCATCTGGCTTCCCCCACCCAGTTTAAGAGGTAGAAAACTTAAAGACGGAATTGGCTATATACCAGAGAAGAGTCGCGCACTTTTTCATGGTCAGATTTGTAGAAAAATATCTTTAGAAGATCCAATCCATGAAAAGAAGGCCATCAATACTTTGGAAGGCTGGATTGCTCATGGAATCTTGACAGAATTTGAACAAGTTCCTCGTCTTTGTTAGCTGTGTTACAGATGATGCTAAAGGAACATCCTCCCCCATTCTGGTAGACACTGTTATAGCTCAAGATGAACTGACTCCTCCTTCACAGCCTACTCCTCCTGGCTTATCATCTCCCATGACTCGGTCTCGAACGCGCTTGCAAGCATCACCGTCTATTCCTCAAGAAAGAGGTGAACCAGCCTCCACATCCCCTTCAATCCCAGTTAACAGAGAATCTCAACCAGAAGGTAGTCGAGCTCCTCTTTCTAAAGGGAAACAAGTCATGATTGAAGAAGTCGATGAAGAAGACTTAGGGGATGAAAGTTCAGCTTCTTCATCGGAAGGTACTGCTTCTGCTGAATATGAAGATGATGAAGATGATGAAAATGGTGAAAATAATGATGATGATTTCAAAGAAGGAGAAGTCGATATAGATGGCGACGAGGATGTCGTTGTGGAAAGTACTGACAAAGAACATCCTCCGTCAATTTCTGAAACTCTTCCTGGTATCAGTATTCCTTCAAAGTCTCCTACAGTAATAAGGGAGGAAGAAGATGAGCCTTTAGATTATGGAAAGTATGGATATTCACCAAGTAAGAAATTCGCTTTCTTCTCTTTATATATATATATATATATATATATATGCATGTATGTATTTTACGATAGTTTTCTCATTATTATTATTATATCTTATTGTAGATGATCGTATTGTTAATGCCAGAATAGGCGATACTCCTCCCACGGATCCCCCTGTGACTGCACCGGTGATTTCACCAAGGGCTCCTTTGGTTCCTTTGGTAGCACCGAAAGTGGTGGCTTGTGAAATTATTTTCCTAGTAGAGACCACGGATCTGCTAACTCCAACTACTAGAGATTTGAGCACGGAGGCCAGACCACCTTCTTTTGCCGATATGTTAGGAGCCAGTCCTTCTTTGGTTCAGGAAATTCCACCTTCTGTCAGTCGTGCTTCTGCAGTAGGTGTGTGTGTGTGTGTGTGTGTGTGTGTGTGTGTGTGTGTATATATATATATATCGATTACTTTATTGAGATTTACACATCTTCTAGCTTTATTATCACCATTTTAAGTTCTTTTCTTCTTTATATTACAGGAACTCCTTATAGTGGAGTAGCAAGCTCTGAATCTATAGCCACTGCATCTGAATTATTGTCCTTTGTGAAGATTCCCACACACAAGATGCTTTAATGAAGAATTTCATGTCGGCAATAGTTCATATTTTCAAGGATACTAAACAATGGTCGGACTTGGATTTCGCCATCGAAATCTTAGAAAGCATTGCAAGGATGGCAAAGATCAACATTTTTTCCCTATGTGACTCTCTTTGCAGATTTCATGATTTAATAATTTCTTTAGCATCGACGAAAAAATAATTTCTTTAGCATCAATGAAAAATGTCACCATTGCTCCTGAGATTTTGGAATATGGGAAACAACTAACTCTTTCTAAGGAAAAGGCTTCCCTCATTACTTCTGTTATTTCTGAATTTAATCAGGAATAATTAACCCTTCAAGAACAGTTGAAGGCTTGTGTTGATGACAGGGTGATAATTCAGGACCGCATTGCTACCCTAAAAGTAGAAATTTCACAACTGGACTTGAAAGATCACGTGAAGGAATCAACTATGAAGGAAATCAAAGAAAAGATACGGGTCAATATTCAGTCTGCTGATGCTGAGAAATCTGAACTGCTCAGGAGTGAAGAGATGATTGCATCCTTGGAAAATAAACTAGCTGGTATTCCTGATCAGGCAAAGATCATACTTGAAGAAAAGTCAAAACATGCTGCAGCTCAAATGCAGTTAAAGGAAGATTTATAAAAGTATATGGGAATATTAGGAATTATAGAATACTTTAAGCATGTAATTTCTTTTTTTTTTTTTAATGTTTTTTTAAACATGTAATTTCCTTTGACTCTCAGCATATATTAATGAAGACATGATGATATTTTGAGATATTTTATTCTTCTATGAATTTCTACATCATAGATCATTTCAAGCATATTTATCTATGCAATGCTCTTGACATGATAGTAAATGAAGAACTTGATATAAAAACATTAGCATATTATGATTGTTAGTATGGGATTTCTTATATGATTTTTGTCTTGATAGGCGATACTAGGTTTCAGTTTAGTTAGATGATCACACACAGTTTAAGCTCTTGAGTAGTGTAGCAACCCAGTTTTTTAGACTCTTGAGTAGTGGAGTCGGGTCTCACATGATAGTCTCTATAACTCTCATGAGTTCACTGAACTTCTCATAGAGCCTGGTGAGTTCCTAAACCACGATCCATCATAGAGGCCCAGTGAAGCTACCGGGGTTGTGAACTCAATTGGATTTACGCACAGGGTTGGCCACTATAACTCCCTAGAGTTCACGGGCACACAATGCGACCTTTGGGGTACCAAATCCAGGGCATCTAGTCCATCAATGAGTAGGCTTAGACCCTTCCTCATGAATTACTACTGAAATCAAGCCAAGGATATGGAGGGTTTTACACATGGTCGGCCTATCTATGGACAATGGCCAAAGAGCGCACACTGAAGCCCACTTTTTCTTCATCAGTAAGGTCGAGCCCATTCACGAGAGGGAAATTTCATCTGTTCCCCATGACGCTGCCAGAAAGATATACAGATGGCATGGGTGTTACGCGTGATTAGCCGTTAAGGACTTTTTGGCCCTTTAGGGCTTTCAGTCACTGTCTTCATCTGCTGCCCGCATGGGTATGCGTACGATGGCCTTCATGGGCTTTTTAGGGCCATTAACTTCTCACCGCTGCCCGAATGGTGATGGAGATAGGCTTTGTGCTAGCCGTATAGGGCTTGGCTAGGCTTCCTTAAGAAGTAAGCTTCTATCACTGTCATTAACTTTATATGTGGTTGGCTATATAGTTCATCCCACTGCTAAAATTGGTGAATCAATAATTGATATTTCGCCGCCGCTGACAATGTTCTGAGAACATTCATATTATTTTTTAAATAGTGTACCAGCTTGGCAATGATAGAAATTTTGATAAAATGAGCTTATATGAGCGATTGATAATGATAGTGATAGTTGCTAATTTTGGCGATAATCGTTGATGTTTGGCAAATTTAACGATAATCGTCAATGTCGGCGGTAATCATCAATACTTGGGTAGAAATCATCAATACTTGGGCAGCAATCATCAATGCTTCTGATTTGTTTGAGAAGCTTTACTTGAAAATTTGTACTTTTTATTCATTCACATGAGGGAGAGTACATGACTTTGTCTTTTGCAGCCCTGAGTATATGACTTTGTCTCTCGCAACCCTTATGCCCTTCTACTTGTTATGCTCCCTTTTGATTAGGAAGCATTGCTCTGGGAATCTTCGTAATCAAAATCATAGTGTTATGCCCTTTAATAAATATACTGTTGCTACATCATCATTTCACCCTATTTTGAACTAATCAGGCCTATGTACTATTATCTCTTCTTTTATTTCATATACTTTCCTTATAACGACTTCACCTTTATCAATCATCTTTTGTAACTCTTTCTTCAAGTTGAAACAATTCTTCGTTCGATGTCCGAGGAAACGATGATAATAACAATAATCACCTTCATTTATTTTCTTCATTTCCTTTGGACGTTTCGGCCATGGAAATTTAATATTTTCGACTGCCGGCAATTTGTTCAACATAGGGAGCATATCATCTTCTTCAAATGAATATTTCTTATAAGCCTTAGGCCACGTAAATTCTTTCTTCATTTTCTTGGTCGCATGTTCATTCATATTTCTTGTACCTGAACCTCCTTGCTTCTTTTGTTGATCCTTCATTTTTCTTTCTTCTTTAATCATATCAGTCGGATTTCCTCCGAGGTTTGGAACCAACTCACTTATATAAAAGTCAGCCACCTTTGCAATAATCCTTTCTAAACTACAAGCATCTTCAATCAGATCTTGAAATGTCTATAAATTTAAACCCTCAAGACTTAGCGCAATATTTGGCCTTATACATTCTAAGCATAACTTAACTTGTTCCTTTTCTTCTTTCACCAATCGTATGCGTGATGCCCGTAGGATTCTCCATCGATTAATGAATTCTCAAACCGATTCATCCTCTCTTTGGTGAATAGAAGCTAAACCATGAGTGACTTCTTTAGAAGATAATTCGACAAATTCTGAATCACAATGAGAATTTCTGAGTGAATTCACCACTGCCGGCCATTCTCTTATTGCAACAGCTTTCCTTTTATCTTTCTTAATCTTCAATAGGTTCCTTGGAAATGTTGTATTCACAATCACTTTCTTATCTTGTTTTTCATCCTTTTTCATTACTATTTTGGCTTGTTTTATCATCCTCTGTAACATATCTTTTAATGTAAAATAATTTTCTGTCGGATGCCCAACATAACGATGATAATGATAATATCTCTTATCTTTAGTCATTTCGATTTCTTTTGGCCGTTTGGGTTGAGGTAATTGAATGGTTCCAGTGGCTAGCAATTGTTCCATTATTGGTACGACATCTTCTTTTTCAAAATCATACTCTTTATGATAATCATTTGATCGAGTTCGCCTATCATTCACTTGAGCTTTATACCGATTTAAATCTTCTCTTTTTCTAATCTCTCGCTTGTCATAGAAAGAACTTTTCTTTCTTTCTTGAGAAATAGTATTTACTAACAGTCTATTTGATCCTCTTCAGTCCGGTCTATTTTAAAATACTGGCATCTTCCTAGCCATCAATTCCAAAGCATGTGCTTTTGTTGCCAATTCTCATAAAGTTTTTATGTTAGCGTTTGTGAGTCCGAATGCGATTCTTGTTTCTATGGAATTTAAGCACATCTTCACTTGTTCCTTCTCTTCCGGTAACTATTTGCAAGAAGCTCCCAATATCTTCCACCTGTCTATGAATTTCTTTATTGGCTCTCCTTCTCTTTGTCACAGCGAAGCTAACTCTGTAATACTGACATCGCGTTCTGAAGAGAGGAAGTTTTACATGAAGGCATCTTGAATTTACTCCCAAGTGCATATAAATCCCTGAGCCAGACTGGAATACCATTGGAACACTTTACTTATCAGAGATGATCCAAACAATCATAGGCAATACTGCGATATCGTAAAGAAATTCTCCATGCTAGTAATAAAGTACATTAAATGTTCCTCCGATGACCCCTCTCCATTAAACTTCTAAAAATCTTGATGCTTGAAGTTGGCTGGGAATGGGATGTCTTCTATTTCCTATGGATATGGCGTTTGATATTTGAAACGGCCAGTATTCTCATGCTCCCTCTCTATTTTGATAGCTTCCTCAGTAACTTGTTGTACTTCCTCTTGAGTTATAATCCTTACTACTGGAGCAGATCTAAGCAATCTTGCCCCCTATGGCTGGAAACCTTCAGGTCAATGCTCTTGTCCGTTCATTATGCCCATCATCGGAGGAGCTTCTATTTGGGCTACATTGTGCGCGAGAGTTGTCAGAGCCTCTCTGAGATTTCTGCATTCTTCCATTAACATTCTTTGTGCCCGCGCCATTTCGTTTATACAGTCCTCCGTAGTCGGCACAGTCCCCTGATTTATTCTGGCCATATGTACTGTAGCTTCCCCACTTTCTGATGAAGCTGTAGTCGAAGTGGGATAAGAGTATGTCGATGTTATGGGATTTATATGGAGGGGAGTCCCGTTCAATTTTCCCATGCTTCCACTACAGCTGATTGATCGCGATGATCTAGAAGTAGGTTATCCCACGAGTACTGCTTTTCCTTTTTGTTCTTTCGTCCATCGGACTCTTGGAGCAATTAGAGCTGGGAAGTCGCGTGTTGCTAGCTGTGGGGTTGTATGCCCAGGATATATGGTAGGAGGGGCCAATTCGGGATTCTTTCTGGCAGCATTCCATGTTATTGGTCCCCTAGTTCGTGGTGAAGGTTGACTCATTCTAAAGCTTCTTGCATTTCAAGCTCTGCTTCTTCGAGATGTCACGATAGTCCAATTCTCGCCATCTTTTGGTACTCGAGGTGAAGTAGATACGTCTCCAACCATTGTTCGAGTTGAGTCATTTTTGCTTATGGGAGACTGAGTCTCGCACTTCGGTGGCTGGTCGAGTGCATATTCCACCATAAATCCAGTAACAGTGAAATAGAAGTTTATCTTCGTTGCTGAGTTTGCCATTTGATCATAGTTCACAATTTTATCTTTTTACCTTTAAAATGAGACACAAAATTGTAATCATTATTTGGATAACATATAATCTATCTAAGAGATGAAGGGAAGGATGTTTCCACTGAGAGTCACCATTTTGGCGTCAGAAAGATGCCAAACTACAATGAAAGTTCTATAACTCTCTCAATGTTAACATTGAATAAGATAAAGTCCCCTGCAGAGTCATCATTTTGTTTCGAACAAGAAACAAAAGCATTCGATTTAGGAGATTATCTTATTCAAATGTAATAGAGAAAGAATTCATCAAGAACAATCATCATATTATTAATATTGAGTTCATTTACATCCTTAGGTATCCCTTAATTCTAAGATAGATTATTCATAATACAGAAATTGACAAAGTTCAAATGTCCAAGCCGGATGTCAAATTTGGAAGCACTTCGACTCGTAATTTGACTATCTCTTTAAGAGGAATATGATGCAGATCCCATCAGCTGATTTCTCTACTTGAAGCTTGGACAGAAGAGGAACTGGAGCTTGATCATTCTTTCAGCATTTTGGCCTTTCTCATTATAGACTATATAATAGTCTAGTTACATGGACCCGCGCAATCAACATGGTTTGCGCTAGTCGGCGCAACCTATAGACTTCTCTTTAGTCCTACCTTCGGTCTTCTCTGCTGCTTCTACACTTCTCTCAAAATCTTCGATCCTTCAAATGAGGGGGAAAGGGGGTATTTATAGGCCTCCACATGTGCGAAACCACGATCTTGGTGCCATAGGACCCGCCCTTAATCAATTCTGATCATTCACGGAGAATAAGTTCTGAAGTTAGTTGTGCGAACCCACGCAACTAGTATTTGAGTTGCGCGGACCCACACAATCAATATCAATTGCGCAGATCTGTGCAATCCCTCTCTAAAAATACTTATTCTTCTTCATTTTCTATTTCCTTTCATTTTTCACTTTTAATCTTCTTTTTCTTCAATTCTTTCTTCTCATTTTTATGCCTCAACAGGGATCTAGAATGTTTCATACCCAAGTAGGTACGTGACAATACTATGTCTTTTGAGTGAAAGAGGATTAGTCAAATGGTTGCCTATCCATCACCAAATTACACATCACTTAAGATCCTTTGAGTTAGTAGAGATAATGGCTGCAAATCAACCTTATCATCCGTTTGAGGAACTTCAAGATTAGAATGAGGTGCATCAGGCTCCCCCGCCTCAAACCTTATGTGAGTATTTACAACCAGTGAGGGTGAGTACACCTTCCCTCATGGTGTTTTCACTCAATGCAGAAAACATGAATTTCAAGCTGGAAGTGATTCAACTCCTTCCTAAGTTTCGTGGCTAGATTCTGAAAGTCCATACTTTCACGTGAAAGAATTTGATGTGATCGTTACTACCCTACACTTTAACAATGTTTGCGAAGATACTCTAAGACTGAAATTGTTTCCCTTCTCACTAAAAGGAGAGGGCTAAGTCGTGGTTGCACTCCTTAAGGCCGTGATCCATTAGCACATGGGTTGAGATGACCCCAGGAGTTCCTTTTAAAGTTCTTCCCAGTTCATAAGACAAACACATTAAGGATGGCTTTCATGAATTTCGCCCAAAAGGAGGAAGAAACTTTCTTCCAATGTTGGGAGAGGTTCAAGGATCTCTTGAATTCTTATCCACATCATGGATATGAAATATGGCAGGTAATAAGCTTTTTTTATATATGATGGATTGACTTTGTCCATGCACTAGTTTGTAGAGATGATGTGTAACGACAAATTCATGAACAAGGAGGCCGATGATGTGTGGGATTACTTTGACCTACTTGTTGAAAACGCACAATCATGGGACCCCTCCTCAAAGCCCACCACCTCTAAGCCAACTCAATCAAGAGAGAAGGGAGGAATGAATGTCTTGAATGAAGACAGTGACATGAGTGTTAGGGTGGCCAATCTCACGAGGAAAGTCAAGGCCATGGAACTTGAGAAGGTAGAAACAGTCAAACCCGACGAGGCCGTGGAAGTTTTTTGCGGTATTTGTGCTAGCAACATACACTTAACACAAGATCGTCCTACAATTCCTGTGTTTCAAGAGTTGTTATATGAGCAATCAAATGCCGTGAACAATTACCAATGACTATTCAACGGACCCATCTCAAATACATACAATCCCAGCTGGAGGAGCCATTCGAACTTTAGTTGGAGAAATAGACAAATGACTACTCCTCAAGAAGCCCTTACTCGACTTCTTAATCAAAGGAGGCCTCAAGAGGAACGTGGTTTAGAAATTCATGCAAAATCAAGATCAATTTAATCAGAATACGTCATAAGCATTTTAGGATATCAAAACAACTTTGGGAGTGTTTGCATCATCTATTCAAAGAATTGAGTCACAACTAACCGTTAGGGAGAAAGGGACTCTTCCAGCCCAACAACTTCCTAACCCAAAACAAAAATGTGAAATAAGTGACCCAAGCTCTTTAAATCAACACATGGAGCAAGACAAGTCTATCACCACTTTTAGAAGTGGAAAGACAATTGATAAGACCATGCCAATGAGGGATGAAAAGCCTAAGGATTCGAAAGAAGCTAAGAGAGATGATAGACCTAGCATTGCTCTGCAAGAGAAAGAACTGAAAAAAACATATAAGTCGGTTGCACCATTCCCCCAACAATTGATTGCACCAACACCTCGGTCTAACACTCATGATATTTTAAAGGTTTTAAAACAGTTGAAGGTCAACATTCCTCTTTTGGATGCCATTAAACAAATACCCTCATATGCTAAATTCTTAAAAGACCTTTGCATGGAAAAAAGATGGTAAAATATTGAAAAGAAAAAAATTTTAACTGGAAAAGTGAGTACCATCCTAAAGCAAGATGTGCCACAAAAGTACAAGGATCTGCATAACCCAACTGTCTCTTGTGTAATCGGGGACCACCGATTGAGCACACACTTCTTGACTTAGGAGCGAGCATGAATTTGATTTCTTATCCAGTTTATGAGCAGCTTAGTCTAGGTGAATTAAAATCCATCATGGACACAAGTACTTAGATTCTAGTCATCTTAGTTCGTCCATTCCTAGCAACATCAAACGCCATCATTAATTGCAAGAATGGAATCATGAAATTGACTTTCCGGAATATGACATTATAGCTGAATATCTTTAACATGTGCAAACAGCCTGAAGAAGTTGACGATGCCTACGAAGTTAACCGGATTGATTCATTCATGGAAGAAAGAACCCTCTTGACTCTTTACATTAATGCTCTAGAGACGTGCTTGGCCCACTCCCCTGATTTGACGATGAAGTGATTACGGAGATGTATGCCTTGCTTTGGGTTCATCTTTTAGCGATTGCATCAAAAATCTTAAACATGTGCTGAAATGATGTAAAGAGAAGAACCTTGTGCTTAATTAAGAAAAATGTCACTTCATGGTTTGCGAGGGAATAGTGCTTAAACATATTATATCATCCAATAGAACTAAGGTGGATAAATCCAAAATTGATCTTATCTCTAACCTACCTCCACCTAGAAGCATACATGATGTGCATTCCTTTTTGGGACACGCCGATTTTTATATATAGAAGATTCACCAAGGACTTTAGTCACATATCTCATCCCTTGTATAATCTTCTTGAAAAGGACACCCCATTTAAGTGGTCTGCATAATGCCAAAAAGCTTTCTCTAAGCTTAAGAGTATGTTGATTAGCACTCTGATAATGCAGCCACCCGACAGGACCCTCCCCTTTGAGATCATGTGCAACGCTAACGATTATGCTATTAGGGAAGTGTTAGGTTAGAGAAAAGAGAAAAAGCCATATGTTATTTACTGCTTAAGTAAAACTCTAAACTCTACCTAGATGAATTATTTCACTATGGAGAAGGAACTTGAAGACACCCCACCCGGGTTGACATCTTGAGAAGGCTAAGACAGTCCAGGAACCATGATCATATCCTAAACCAAACCTTAATCCCAGCACCTGACCCAAAAATCCTAAAAATAACCTGCAACAAGAAAACATGATCTAAACCATCCAAATCCACATACAACCCTGTCTCTACCCTATACCGTAACCAAGACCCTTTTTACCCAAGCCAAAACTCACTTGTCTAAGCCACAAACCCCAGAAGAAGACTACCAGGTGAACCAACATAACATACGAATCCCGCACGCGCGAGCTTAGCCCAAGTGAAGCCCAGGTGGTAGTCTGACTACTGCTGGCGGTAGTCTGACTACTGTCGGCGGTACTCGGGGTGCCGACACTCGCGGCCCACGTGTAGACAGTTGTCCCATCGTCCAAAAGTTAACTTTCTCTTGGAATTACCCCATAACCGAGCTTATTTACTATTTTACCAATCCCCATAGCCAATGAGAGAGTGCCACGTGGCATTCCTCTCTCCACAACCAACCATAACTTGTCACCTCACCTTTTACCCCTCCTAAACCCTATAATTACCATAAGACCATCAGAGAAGGCTATAAATAGCCCTCTCCTCTTCTCATTTCAAAACACACCCAAGAAGCCACTTCTCCCTTTAAGCTTAAGAGAGTGAGAGAGAAAGAGAGTGAGAAAGAGAGTGAAGGAGAGGGAAGGAGCTCCCAAGCTTTCAAAGACCTGATCCTTCAAGCCATCCCCTAGCCTTCCTCTCAACCTTTCCAACTCATACACCTAGCCCAGATTTGGGTCCATGGTCTGGTTCATGTCTTAGCCTATATAAGACCAAGACACAGATCTATTCATTTTACATACAAGCATTCATCATGACATCTATTCCCTTCTCAACCCCCCTGCATCTCTAGATATCTAGTGAACATATGCTCTGTGACTTGTCGTACATCAGATCCTGTCACGTCAGAAATTTCTAGTGATTTAGTCTTTTTTTTTTTTCTTTTTTTTATATAAGCATCATCACATCCGCCTTCTAGACAGGCCATTAGACGTAAGTTATGCGGCTTGCCAAAATCTCCGATCTTGCTACATCAAAAATCTGCTTGTGTGCCTAGTCTCTTTTCGACCATAGCATCCATCATCCCTTGAGATTGTTTTACCACACTAAGTAGAGACTGTACATTTGTACGGGCAGAGAGGGTGCCTAACCCCTTCCCTCTTTGTAACCGAGATCTCTTACCAGGAATCCAGAATCGCAAACTAGGAGTCAATCTACGGTAGGAGAGTCTTCAAATTTCTCCAACCTTATATATTCCATGGGTTCTATCCGACTGTAGGATTTTGAGATTATTCAGCTAGTGGAGACTCCAACATCCACAAATCAGCCTAATCACCCCCATCACCAAAAACATAACATTTATAAATCAGCATGGGCGTCGATTTCCAGTGTCTATAGAATGGTGTCTCCACTGGGGACTGCTAGCTCGCACTAGCTGATACCTGACTCGAAAGTGTGTGGTACTTTAATCTCAAGGGACATCATCACTGCATTCATATAGAAAAAGATCTTGTGGCTTGCGATCTCTTGGGCATATATTCGAACCATGACCACCTGATCCCGCGCAGCCATGACCTCTCAAGCTACCCATAAAGAAGAGCCGGCAGCTCAGCCAGCTCCCGAAACATCAACACCTGCACCTACACCAGCACCCGCGCTACTACCACCAGTGGCTCCAGTAGACCCACAAGCCAACACCACCATGCAAGAAATGGCCCAAAGTCTCCGAGCAGTGCAAGAGCTGCTACTTTGCCTAGTGTCAAATGCCACACCAAACACACAGGCAACCCAGCCTAGTGTACAAAACAGTTCACTCCCTCAAACTCCTTTTGCCTTCTCCCTCGATCCTCCAGTAAATCCCATGCTCCCTCTCCCAGAAGAGTCAGCACAAGATCAACAGCAACCAGCAAATGGGAGCAACTCTCCCATACATCTCTACTCAACACATCACAACAATCAGGCTACAACACAGGTTCAACCTAACGGGAACCACAGACAAGAACTAGCGAATACCCATGAAGGGGGCCAGTTTCAAATCCAACTCACTCCCCCTAATGGGAACAACATTCCAAAATTGACAGATACCCCAGGCGAGAGCCATTTCCGAATATCACTCCTTCCTCTGAAAGGGAACAATGTTCAATTCCAGCTACCTCTCGCCACCGAAAGTCCACCATCTTTCCAACAACCTCCCATTCTGGATCCATATGAAGAAGAAGTATCACAAGCCCTACAACAAGGGGCAAGATATCTACCGCAAGGTAAGTCTGAGATCGAGAAACTATGAGAACATTTACAGATGGTGCAAAATTAGCTCTAGAGACAGCAAGGAGTGGACCACCAATCCACCAAGTTCAGGGATCTCTGTCCCTTCCCAGACGCTCGAGTACCTCTAAACTTCGAGGTACCAAAATTAAAAAGGTACGATGGCAGTGGGTGCACCACGGCACACCTAAAAGCATTTTGTGGGGAACTCAATGCAATAGTAGGGAACGATGGAGCCTTGATACGGCTCTTCCAGAAATCCCTTAAGGGCGATGCCTTGGATTGGTACACCTCATTGGATAGCCATCAAATCAGAACCTAAGAAAGCTCTCCCAGGCATTCATCGATAAGTTCTCATACAACCTGAATATGCCTCCACGAAGATCTGACCTGGCTACTTTAAGACAAAAAAGTGACAAATCATTGTCAGCATATGTGGGACGATGGCGAGCCATGACTACTCAAATGAGAAACCGCATCGATGATGAGGAACAAATATCCATGATCGTACATTCAACAAACCCTATCATTTAAGGATATCTAATCTCATATCTATACGTAAATTTCTCCCATCTCATCCGAGCTGGTGAACAAGTGGAGGCTGAGATTAGGGCCGGAACCATTTCCCCATGGCCACATCAGACCCCTACAATCAGAAGAAATAAAGTGAGGGGAAACCCGTTGGATACGGAAATGGAAATTGTACTACTCCTGCGCAACGTACTACAGAGGTTAACAACATCGTCGCCAACACTCAAGGCAATCAATATGCTCCACAAACGGAGCTATGGCAAGACAGGCAATATTAGCCACAAGCAAATAGACAGTACCAACCACAGTAAGCCCAACAGGGATATCAGGGACAGTTGTCTCAACAACAACAGTAATAGCCCAGAGGGAATGCGCAAGGTCCATAAAAGTAAGCAATTTAGGAAGGAAGTTCACCCCTTTGGCGTAAGCATACAGACAAGTTCTGATAATGCTAATGCAAAAGCAACTCTTGACGCCACTATAGCCGTGTCTTCCACCCAATCCCTTGCCACCCGATTACAATGAAAATCAGTATTGCACATATCACCAGGCTCCTGGGCACTTAACGGACCGATGCTTCGCTTTGAAGCATGCGGTCCAAGATCTAATTGAAAGCCAGAAGATCACAATCACCCTACAAGCCAACAATATAGCTCATGCCAACATTCTCCAAAATCCCCTATCATCGCATGAAGCGAGACCCAGTACACCCAGCACCCCTACCGTCAACCATATTGAAGGAGGGCAACCCATACACTCCTCTCCACATCACTCTATACAAGCAATCATGCCCAATACAGCAAATCAGACATGGGGATACCAACATGCGTCATCACCTGGGCTTCTCATTTTCCTTGAAGTAGCACCAACAACACAGCCTCTCATTTTCGTTGAAGCAGCACCAGGTTCCTCTTATTTTCCTCGAGGAAGCACCGATAACTCAGCCTCTCATCTTGCAAGGGGCACCCTCGACATCCACCAGGTCATATCCTCAACACCGCACTCCCCAAGGGACATGTCCATCACCAAACTCGGAAAGATCAAATTTTGAACCCATCATTCTCCTAATAGGCCTACCCGATCTAGCCCCACTAACTTTGTAAGGGGCACCCCCGGCTTAAGAACCGAATCTCCTAATGCCTCACCAATTGGCACATGCCTAGAGGACCCTTCCCGAACCTCAAAAGAGGGAAGAGAATCCCATGGCCAAACCCGGTCAAGAGTCGGAAGCACCTTAAGGGAAATCATCGAGCCCATCACAAATAATTCCAGCCATGGTCTCTCGGCCTCAAGAACCACTGATATACCTAGAAGGAAGAATGGGTCCCTCCTACAACCCAAGAGCGGTCCCATGGAATTATCCTGAATGTGTCGAAGTGGGCAACAATGGGAGGTATTTCAGAAGAGATAACCAGAACCTAAAAGAAACTCGGGGAGCTTTGACGGGAACTGCTTGCAAAATCGATGCTACTTATGACATGGTAGCCTAACTCAGAACCATCCCCGCATAAATTTCCATTTAGGAGCTCTTATGCACATCAAGATCGCATCGAGAGATCTTTGTAAAAACCCTGAATGATGCACATATCTCTCCTGACGTACCTCCTAAAATGGTGGCAAGTATGATTGGACAACTCCTCGCACCATAAGCCATCACTTTCTCTGATGAGGAATTGTCACCCAAAGGTCACAAACATGGGCACTCGTTGAACATAGTTGCCCGGCATAAGAATTTCAAGGTCCCACTTGTGCTCATTAACAATGGGTCCAGCCTTAACAGTTGCCTTTGAAGGACTGCCGAACGGTTAAGGATAGAACCATCTTCTTTCAGACCCAGTACCATGAGTTTTAGAGCCTTCGATAACTCTCAGAGACAGGTTAAGGCTGAGATCGACCTCGAACTACAAATTGGACCAGACATGACCCTTGTCACATTTCAGGTCATTGACATTCCTGCCTCATTTAACCTTCTGTTGCGGTGGCCCTGGTTCCATGCAGTTGGAGCCATCCCATCTACCCTCCACCAAATGGTTAGATTCCCTTCAGGAAATCGAATCATTATAGTATTGGCCGAGCCAGAGACCGTCTTACCAGTAACGGTCAATATCTCTGAAATCGACATCCCAGTGATTGACATTCAACATGCAGAAAGTGACGTACCATACCACAGTTTCGAGTTTAAAGTTGTGAACGCAATCGCTAATCCACAACCTCTTGCTACTGAATATGTCATTCCCTCTGCTGAGCGATTAATTTTGAACTATTGAACTGAATTCCATGAAAAATGGTATGGTGGTAAAGCCAACACATGTCAACGTGCAAAGATTGGACTGGGATATCAACCGACACCGGAAGATCAAGCTGACAGGCCAAGAAAGGAACAACCGTTTAAATACATACCCATTAAGTTCATCAAGGCCGGGACGGTCTGTGAAGAAATGGTGATTTCCCTTGAGGACCACCTCCAACGGCTTAAACTCTCTGAACATTCCAACTGGGAGTCCGTCTGGCTACCAATAAGGTGGGACAAGATTCTCGGGGCATCAAAAGCACATCCAACGCCAGGGGCAGAACCCCCAGGCCCACTTCATGAGGCTAGGGGCATGGAAAAGGGTCCACCCACAAAGGACCCAAAACCAAGAGTGCCCTTTGAAGGAGACACAGGAAAGAACGGGGAGATACCTATTTCCACCCACAGGCAAGAGGACATATCCTCGCCACCAGCTCAGCGATACAAGCCCATCCATTGGGTTGACAAGGGTAAGTGGCCGGCCCTAAACTGGACGAACATTAAATTCTCGTCATAAGATAAACTTGAGGAGCCAGAAGAGCTCCAACTCCTGGGTGAAGAAGTTGAATCAGATTCTGACTCTAAGCCCGGCCCAGCAGACATCATGGTCATCAGGGCAAATGATCCACAAGAACAATCAAGTCAGAGCAGTGAAATCGAAAAGGGGAAAGGACCGAGCTGGTCAGCCATCCCCCTGACGATTGAATCAACTGGTAGGCCAGCCATGGATGTCAGTCCCTAAAAAAATGTCAATGTAAATAGCAGCTGGTATCCCAAGCTAGGACAGGATCTATCATGGTTTGTAACACCGTCCTGTTCGGGACCCCTTGGCGACACAAAAAAATCAGGAAATTTTCAAAACACAAAAACCTCACATATTTCCAAAAATATAAAAAAATCAAATATTTCCCAAAACCACAAAACATCAGAAAATTTTCAAAATACAAAAACAATAGAAAACTTTTAAAAAATCACTGTGTCAAACACTTCGCTAACAACGAATGAATTTGGGGTCGACTCGTATGATTTTGATCTAGAGTTGGACTTTGAACTCATGGGTTTAGATGAAGCGCTGGATGAGGGAAATGATGATACTGCTCGCGAATTTAAGGACTCTCTCGAAAAGTTTGAAACAAAGGCCAATGTTGTAGCAGATGATTTCAAATTGTGAAATGAGGGTCGGCGAAACTCCCTAGAGAGGTGCGCATCAGAAGGTCACCTTCCCCAAAACACAAGTAGAGGATGATGGAGTTTCTGAAACTAAGGTTTTCCAACTTTGCCTTCTCGTACAAGGACATGTCAGGGCTCGATGAAGATTTGGTGGTGCACCACTTACCAATAAAACTCGACATGAAGCCTATCAAGAAGAAATTACGAAGAATGAAGCCAAAATGGGCTCTGAAGATCTGTGATGATGTCATCAAGCAATACAACGTGGGATTCTTTGTAGTCTCTGACTACCCAGAATGGCTCGCAAACATCGTACCAGTTCCAAAAAAGTATGGGAAAGCCAGGATGTGCATCGACTTTAGAGACCTCAACAAAGCAAGTCCTAAGGATGACTTCCCCTTGCCCCACATCGACACATTGGTAGATAATATTGCTGGACACAAGGTCTTCTCCTTCATGGATGGTTTCTCTGGTTACAACCAATCAAAATGGCCATCGAAGATAGAGAGAAGACTTCCTTCATCACACCATGGGAAACTTTCTGCTATCAAGTTATGCCCTTTGGGCTGAAGAATGCAGGAGCTACATATTAGCGAGCCATGATTGCCTCGTTCCACGACATGATAAACAAGGAAATGAAAGTCTACGTGGAAGACATGATCGTCAAGTCTCGCACAATCGAAGGACACTTCGAAGATCTCAAAAAGCTCTTCGATAGGCTAGAAAAGTTCAAGCTCCGTCTCAACTCGCAAAAATGTGTCTTTGGTGCAACCAGAGGCAAGATGTTAGGCTTCATTGTCAGCGAAGATGGTATTCGAGTGGATGAAACCAAGACCAAGGAAATTATCGAAGTGTCACTGCCCAACACTGAAAAGGAAATTCGGAGCTTCCTTAGACGAATCCAGTGTATCAACCGATTCATCGCACAACTCACTCCGGTGTGTGAGCCCATATTCAAGCTTCTGCGAAAGAACTCGCCAAAGGAATGGAATGATGACTGTCAAGCAGCCTTCGACAAGATCAAAAGGTACCTGCTAAATCCTCCAGTGCTCATGCCACCTACGCCAGGTGGGCCGTTACTGCTATATATCTCTGTCACAGCAGAAGTAATCGGATGCGTTCTTGGCCAACACGACGATACAGGATGAAAAGAGAAAGCGATCTACTATCTGAGCAGATGATTCACGAGTTATGAAGCCAATTACTCCAGCTTAGAGGAAACATGCCTCGTCCTAATTTGGGTAATACAACGACTACGACAGTATATGATTGCTCACCCGATCCTTCTGCTCATTCACATGGACCCATTAAAGTACTTGTTCAAAAAACCAGCACTAACGGGCAGGATCACAAAGTGGCAACTACTGCTGTCAGAGTTTGACATCACATATGTTACTCAGAAAGCAATCAAGGGATAAGCACTGGCTGATCACTTAGCAGCACACTCTCTACCTAATTACCAACCATTGAAGACCTTCTTCCCTGAGAGGACATCCTCCTGATCGAGGAAGAAGAAGACAGAAAGGCAGGGGAGTGGACACTCTTCTTCGATGGAGCTACAAACTCAAAAGGGAGTGGGGTAGGTGCCATACTCTACTCTCCCGATGACATCCCAATTCCCGTATCCAAGCGGCTGGCATTCCAATGCATCAACAATGTAGCTGAGTATGAGGCCTACATCGCTGGTCTAAAAGAAGCCATAATCCTTAGTGTGAAGAAGTTACGGATCTTCGGAAACTCACAGCTCATCATCAATCAGATAAATGGTGAATGGAAGACCAAAGATGAAAAGCTGATCCTATGTCATGTCTACCTAAAAAATCTAATCAATGAATTCAAAGAGATCACATTCTCTTACATGCCCCAAGCCAAGAACCAATTCGCAGATGCTCTGGCTACTCTTGCATCTATGCTGGAGATTCCGAAGGGAGTTGCCAAATGAGAACTCACCGTCGAACTTCAGAAGGAGCCCACATTTTGTCTACAGATCGACAAAGCTGAACCTCCTTCAAAGAATTGGCCATAGTACACAGACATCAATGAATACCTTGAACATCAAAAGTACCCGGAAGAGGCAACCCTAGCTGACCGACGCACTATCCAATGTGTATCAGCACAATTCGTGATTACTGGGGGCGTTCTCTACAAGCGATCCTTCAACCAAGTCCTTCTTCGATGCATGGATGAGTCAGAAGCAGCATAGATCATGTCAGAAATCCATGAAGGACTATGCGGTCCACACATGAATGAAAATATGATGGCGAAGAAGATCATATGACTCGGCTACTATTGGCTCACGATGGAGACAAACTGCTGCAAACATGTCAGGAAATGCTTCAAGTGTCAGGAACACGCAAACCAAATCCATGTGCCTACTTCCGAAATCTACAACCTGACGGCACCGTAGTACTTCTCTGTATTGGGGCAAGACATCATCGGCAAGATCAGCCCCAAAGCTTCCAACGAGCACAAGTACATCCTAGTGGCAGTAGATTACCTCACCAAGTCGATAGAGGCATCATCATATACCACCATTGCAGCATCTCACGTGGTCAAGTTTATGAAGAACAACATCATTAGCTATTATGGGGTCCCTCAATCTATCATTGTTGACAACGGAACTCTGTTCGTCAATAAAAGGATGGGCGATTTCCTCGACAAGTTCAAGATTCAACACCATCGGTCGAGCCCCTACCACCCTCAAATGAATGGTGGGGTCGAGGTTGCAAACAAAACTATCATCTGCATATTGGAGAAGATGGTGAAGACATATCGTGATTGGTCAGAAATGCTTCCTTACACACTCTGGGCCTATCGAACGTCTGTACGGTCTGCTACAAGCGCAACTCCATATGAGCTTACATACAGAATGAAGGCGGTACTACCAATCGAGATCAAAATCCCATCACTGCGGATATTGCTCGAGAGCCAAGTCGAGGAAGGTGGGTGGCAACAAGCGAGGTACGATCAACTGCATCTGGCAGATGAAAAGCGCATGCGGGCATTAAGCCATTCCTAATGTTATTAAAGAAGAATCGCCCGAGCCTACAACAAGAGGGTCCGCAAGAGAAGTTTCAAATTCGGTGACATGGTCATGAAGTGCATCCTACTGTCTCATTTACTGGACCCCAAAGGAAAGTTCAAACCCTCGTGGGATGGACCGTTAATCATTCAAGAGGTTCTTCCAAGAAGTGCTCTTCAGCTCACCAGCCTGAAAGGAGAAGATCTTCCCGAGCACATCAACGCCAACAACGTGAAAATCTATCACGGGTAACTATACCTAACCTTGTCAATGATTACAATCGCCAAGTTGTGTCAATCACTTTCTCAAAAAAAGAAAGAGAAAAGCATCCGACATCTCCCATCAAGATCATTTCCCGGCAAAAGAAAGAAAAAAAAAGGGGGGAACAAAAGCAAAAAAAAAAAAAAAAAAAAGAAGAAGTGGAAGAAGAAATAAAAAAGGAAAAAAGAACAAGAGATAAGAAATCTCAAAAAGAGGACCCAGAAAAAGAAGAAAACAAGACCATCCCAAATCTCCAAACAATCCCACCAAAAGCAACTTATGATTGTAATCAAAGACAAGGACTGGGAGGTAACCAATTGGTCAGCTATGAAGGAAGTCTCTCCGTCTCTCCCAGCGCTCCGAGAAAAAAAAAAAAAAAAAAAAAGGAAAGCATGTCTAAGCAAAAGGGCAAGGTGAAAACCTGAAAGGGCACCTCAAGTAAAAACAACAGGCATGTAGTGGACTTGGTGAAAACCTGAAAAGGCGCCAAGGGTAAAAACAGCATAACTGCCAAGGGGCAAGCAAGATTAAAAACCCGAAATGTAGTGAAAATTCAAAAGGATGCTACTGGAAAAAATGATGGAAAAAGCTGGACGTAGTGAAAACCTAAAAAGGTGATATGGGTAAATATGGTAATATATATATATATATATATATATAAGTGCAGGTACAAAAGAAGCCGAGGCAGCAAGCACCACAAGGAGATACAAGGAAAGATCAGCTTCAGATCAGTACTCTATCAAACTCTGCTCAAATCCATGGAATGCGATCCCGGGCACCCTTTTAGGGAACCAAGACCCTAAGGGCACGATCTAGACTACTGTGCACAGCGTGGGATGAGCCCAATATTTTGATCACAATCATCCAAAACGTAAATCTAAACATAGGAGAATATCAGCAAATTTGGCACGAAACAAAGTCTTTCATTTCTTTAAAGTTTTGTTTCTACAAGTACACTGTTCTTTCTTTCTTTTTTCTTCTCAAAAACAAAATCCTTCATGCATACAAAATAAGTAGTCGACTACAAAACAAGGATCACAGATAATCTCTTATCTCTCATACATTGATAATCTCTGTCTAAGCCTCTCTATCTCCATGCACAGGTAAAAGGCCTCATCCCTATCTAGACAATGAGCCGTGAGCATGCTCTCATCAAATCGTCGCCCCACTGTCAGCCGACGGGCCATGTCTTCACATGCATAGTGAAGGACAGCGATCTCAAAAATCAGGTGATCATGTGTGGCAAGAGAGAAGGATGGATCAATGAATGGTTGCTCCTCAAATCCCTTGAACGAATCCATGACACATGAAGAGGATGAAGCAGTATCGCCCACCATATCCTGATCAGCAACCTCATCCGCTAAATACCATCCGAGAACCTAATGATAAAGTGACTCCTCTGCCACCCATCGCTGCTATGGCACTGTGGCCAAAGGAGGAGCCCAAGACTCGAGCTCCAGCATTGTCGCATCCAAAGATCCCTGTCAAGAAATCTAGACTCGCCTATATAAAGTAAACAAATCAGAAGGAAGAGGGGCATGCCCGAATTCGAAAAAGGCGAACTCCGGAATATCCTGCCATAACCCAAATAGACGAAAGAATCGCATAGGATGGTAGGAGCAATACCCCCGAAGGCCTAGCAACAACAAAGGAGCGCGAGCCACGCTACAAATCAGCGGTGAACAATAAAGTGAGGTGGCCTCCCAACTAATCTCCCACCCTCGAAGCTGGTATAAGGACTCAGTGGCCTCAGCACCAAGGGGAAGGCCTTTAAGCAACAAAAATACCACATCATTACATCGGGAATCAGGCCACACAAGCACAAGTGTCATGTAAAGATGTTCTCACAACCACACCTGAGAGAGGTATAAATCAAGCTCAAAGTTGTAAGCAGAAAATGAAGCAGAGGAAAGGACAAAAGCAAGAAGTGCCTAAAGGAACGAGTAGCACCCCAGAGAATACGGGTACGTCCAAGTGAGCACTCGGTCAGCCCCAAGAAGAGCTCCGCCAGTACCATGGAAGTAATGCTCCTATGATGTAAGACACGGCGGAATACATCCAACAAAACCGCCAACGACGACTGTCTCCATCCTGAGAAAAGTAGCTCGGCTAAAACGTAGAATATCGGTGCATTCAAGCACTGGAGCTGGTGGTCTGACCCAAGACCTCCACGAGTAGTGGAACAACGATTAAACAAGACCTCTAGCGAAAGCTCGCCAGCCCCGCCCTCTACAGTAGGGAGGGCAGTAAGAAGTCTGAACCGGGAGATCAGATCAGTGGAACGGACCGGCTCAAAAGAGGGAACATAGGGCTCCCGGGTAAGAGGAAGACCAGATAAGCATGAAAACTCCTCCAATGAAGGGCCTAGCTCCAGATCATTAAACGAAAATAAGTTCAACGCTAGGACCCAATTATACAAAACCACGCTTAATAGCCGCCAATCCAGGTGAACTCGATGGAAGTGAAGGACTTCCCAGAAGCCTAAGGAACCCAACTCGAAGATCTCGGACTCAATCAAGCTCTCTATCCAGAAGTGCAGTCTACGTCAAGAGTAGTTTGAAATGAACAAGCCTCGAGAGTTGCAACGCCCAGAGTATCCCAGTAGCCGACGGGATCTGTATCCTGAATCTCGACAGAAACTGACGGTCCCATCACTACCTCGAAATCGCTCCAAAAATCTAACCTAGGCCATCCATAAGAAATCCATCACTTGTCAGATCCAAGCCATCCAAACCGTTAAGGTGGGACCCGCCATCCATCAAAGCCTGATCCATCACATCCACGCCATCCATCATCACCATACTACCACCCATCACCCCTCCATTAATCAAACCATCAGTCGTCATCATCACACCATCCTCCCCATCTAGACAATCCATCCTCACCATGCTAACATCCGCAAACCCTGGTGGTCCATCTGATATAGAACCATCAATTCCGTCCAATCCCACCAACCCCACCTCATATCCACCATTGATGGAAGAATGATCCAAGCCATAAATGGCATTCACCTCTTCAAGAGGGCCCATCACTTCTCCATCTACCCCCATCAAGCCATCTATAAATGGATCTTCTTCACCATTTATGAGACCACCAACCTCCATCAATGCCACCCTAAATGAAGCCCCTCCATCATTTATGGGCCCACCAACCTCCCCATTATTCAAAGATCCATCAACCCTCTCATCATGGCTAGCCATAATCAATCTAAAAGAAAGAAAAGACAAAAGAACAAAAGGAAGAGACAAAAGAGAAGAAGGAGACAAAAGATGGGAACCGGACGGCCTGAAGCAAGATGGAATAAGCAGAACAGGGACAAAGAGAATGAACAGGGGAGAAAGGGGACTTGCTGGAAGAAAACATGGGAGGAAGCAGTAATCCGATTACCACTAGCGGCACTCGAAGTATCATTGCAGGAATTATCATCACTGAATCACTGCAACACCTGACAAAGCAGGCAGAATGGGCAAAAGTTAGTGGGCAGTAGTCCGACTACCGCCCCGGCCCACTTTCGAGCGAAATTCAGCCAGGGACCATTATGGGAGGCTGGGGCGAGGAATGCACATCCACGTGCTCAATTGAGATCACAAAAGGACCATGAAATGATTCAGAAAGGCAACATAGAGCAACTCATATTTCACATAAACATTGGGATTACATAGCTAGGGATACAGGATCACATGATACAACGAACTAATCATCATCAGGAAGATAGGTATCTGCATCCTTATAATGAAAGTGAGGTCCCAAGATTCCTCCTCCAGCAAAACGAGCACTGCCGCCAGGAGCATAGCCAAGTTGTAAAATCGGACCGATGTCGTACTACTCACACCAGGAGCTATACTCTCTCTCACGATCAACAAAGGCACTGACCTCGAAACCCTCCAGGGTAGTGGTCAACTCTCTCTCGGGGACCGATCTCCAATCAGATGGTCCGGACAGCGGACTAAGTGGGAGCAAGGGGTTACCGATCAACTGTCAAAAGAGTCTCTCTCCCAGGTACCACTTTGTCACACGTGGGTCCTCCAGAACGCGACGTCACCGTGAGGTCTGAAAAGCCTCCTGAGCTCCAGGAGTATGCGCCGCATTCGACTGGAGATATGGTCTAGTGTGGAACTTTAAAAAGGAGAAAAGTTAAGGACCGACCGATAAGCAAAAAAAAAACAACACATGGGCAATACGGGGCAAGGCAAATCACTTATATCATCAAGGACCAGGGCATTGATGTTCAACCTCCAAGCAAGATCAGAAAACAGGCGTGTACGGCTGCGGTTATCCTTATACCACATCATCATGCGAGGAAAGGGAGGCGAATGATCGATCAAGTTGGGCACCAGATGGGGGGAAATGATCAAAAAAGTGGACCTGCGTAAAATCACGCTCAGAAAGGATACACCGAGAAAATACTACAGGGGTGGACATTAAGAAGATACCTCAATGACTAGGTAAAAGCCAGTCAAGGATCGGCAGATGTAGCGGCTGACCTTGTTCAGCCCTTTGTACAAATGGGCCAAGAGGGCCACATTCCAGTTGTACGGCATGGAAAAGGTGGTATTTGCCACGAGCAACAATAGACGGGAAGTCAGAAGCTCGTTCCCGTGGTAAAAAATCATCACACCCATGGTGTACAAACTCAGGGCACGAGCCTTCATCACGGCCGCGATTTTAGTCTCAGGGATACGTCGGGCGAAATTTGACAAGAGCCAAAGCAGCTTAAAATGATGACCGGAAAAATCGATCGCATCTGACACCATCCCCAGCAGCTCCATCTAGTCATCCTCACAGGGCACCGGAAGATCATCCTCAAAGGGTACAGACCCTCTGTCATATTGAAAACCCAGCTGCATATATATGTCATAGGGAGTAATCCCCCACTCCCCAAAAGGCAACTAGAAGGTGTAAGTCTCAGGGTGTCATCGCTCAGCTAAGGCAGATAAGAGGGACATGTTCGTCTTACTTAGACAAACCCAGAATAGGCGAGCGAATAGAGTACGCTCCAAGACCTCAAAGAACAGTGGCTGAGGATCATGGAACCAGTTAAGCCAATGAGTCCTGACCCCTTGTCCTCTTAAGATCGCAGGCGCACTGCTCTCCCGGGCTATGTTAGATAAATGCTGACCCTCTCGCGGTACATAGCACGGATCAGTCGACTGGTGAGACGGACCAGCCTCATTCCTACCCCGACGTGGCATACTGCACAAACAAGGCCCACATGTAAGTATCCTTCTCACCATGGAAAGTAATGGACTCCAGTCATAAGGCCCAAAGCCCATTTTAGAAGGCTCATTTCCAAAAAAGCCCATGTTTAGGCCCATTTCAAAAAGCCCACTTCAAAAGCACATCTCAAGGCCCATTCCTCAAAGCCCATTCTCAAGGCTCATTCCCAAAGCCCATTCTGAGGCCCAAGCCCATTTCAAAAGGCCAATTTCTAAAAAAAGCCCAAGTTTAGGCCCATTTCAAAAAGCCCACTTCAAAAGCCCATCTCAAGACCCATTCCTCAAAGCCTATTCTCCAGGCCCATTTTTAAAGCCCATTTCAAGGGCCATTTTCAAAAGGCCATTTAAAGGCCCATTTTTCTCATCCACACCCAGTCCACCCTTAAATAAATGCATCTGGACATATCAAGATCATGACGTGGGGCCCACTTAGAAAATTTCATCCGTCGATCATTCACAAAGTGGCCAATCAACAAAGCCAACACCATCCATACACTCAAGTGGGCCCCAGATCATCCATCCAACGGTCCAGGTCATCTAGAAAAAATAATAAATAAAGGAAAAAACACAACAAACAAATAATTTTTTTTCAAATAATAGGGTGGGACCCCTTTCTTATCACACCCCACTCCATCAAAAAAATAATAAAATAAAATACATAGCAGAAAATTCATCCAACAATTTGGCCAAAAATAGAAAATCCAACAAGATCCAATGGCTGAGATCAAATCCAAGTGGATCAACGGTCTTGATCACGGCTCTCCCTAAACCCATGAAGAAATCTAACCCATTAAAAGCTCTTTAAATGGATGGTCCAGCAAGATCCATCAAGAATCCATTGATCAAGATTACCTGAAAATGGGAAAGGAAGAAAAATGCAGGAGGATGCAAGCCAAAAATCAAGAAAACTCCACCAAAAATAGCTTTCAGGGACCGCAATGAAGTCCCTGGACGTCCCAAGAGCCGAATTCAAATAGGGGAGAAGAGCCATCGGTCAGATTGGCACATGGCTCGGACCACTGGACCAAACAACGGAGCGACAGTCCGATTGCCGCCACCGATCATTAGCCACATGGGACAGCATGCTGTCCCCCAAGGTGAGTTGCATGGACCGGTCCTTCCTTTGGACCACTGGATAATAACCCCATAAAAGAAAAAAGATAAAAATAAAGATTCTTTTCAAAATATCTTCTTAAAATCTCGCGATAAGTTCAATTTCTCGTGAGAAATTGAGAATCTCAATAAAAATTACCAAAAAATACCAAAAAATATAAAAAAATTGCCAAACTTTGCTAAAATTTGAAAAAATAATTGCCAACAATTGTAAATATATATATATAATATAATAAAAATAAAAATAAAAAAATATATAATATATATATATATAAATCCCCAGGGAGTGTAGCCTCAAAAAAGGATGATTCTTCTAAACCATCAGCCCCATTTATTTGTTAGTGGAGGCCATTTGACTTTTCTATAATAAAAATCAGATGATGACGCCCACCCGCGAGATCGAATGGATATTTTCTAAAATCCATAAATACTTTCAAATAAAATCCTTGAGGAGTCTAGCTTCAAAGGGAATAGATTTTGAACAAAAGCTTTCGAAAATATCACGCAACACATAGTATACTGAGGAACCTTCCATATTCTCCAGTTGCGGTTAGTGCAAACGGCTAAATAAGATTCGATCTCTCCCAGTTTCCCCAGGGGATGATCGGATCCATACATGATACACGTACGATTGGCCCGATCTCTATATCTAAACAGTCGTACGAATGCTAGTAGAATGATTAGATCTATCTCTAGAAATAATAATCAAACTCAAAGTGACAATAATCCGTTGTAACCAAAGTATCAAAATTAGCAGACTGCATGGTGAAGGAATACCTGCACATACTTAGTCCGGGATGTTCAAAAAATTTAATCAAGTCCAAGTCGGCATAGTGAGTTCCCCGTAAGGCCTCACCAATGCACAGGACAACTAACCACTTTGACGATCGAATAGATAAAATACTCCTAGGCTGATTACGTAGCAAAGGAACGACAAACCAAACAGTAGGGAAATCCTCGTAAAGCCGTGACGAATGCGCAGGGGCCCTTACTTTTTAAACTTACCCTCCAATACTATTAACAGTCTGACATGAAACGACTGTAATTGGTGACCCGTAAAGCCACGACGAATGCATAGAGGACAATCATAATATTTTCCTCAACCCTCATGATATGTGCAAGTCATCCCTATCCAAATAATCAACTAATAATTATACAATGGTAAGCAACAGATTCGAATCACTATCCTTTCTGACCAAAGGGGTGGGGTGTCCACTCGCTTTGACCTTCAGTTACTTACAACCTCGGTCAAAAAGGGGCATCTGTAGACACCCCAGCTAGGTTGACATCTTGAAAAGGCTATGAAAGTCTAGGAACTATGGTCATATCCTTAACTAAACACTAATCCCAGCACCTGACCCAAAAATCCTAAAATTCTAACCTGCAACTAGAAACCATGATCCAAATCGTCCAAATCCACATACAACCCCATCTCTACCCTATACCCTAACCAAGACCCTCTTTACCTAAGCCAAAACCCACTTGTCTGAGGGGCAAACCCTAGAAGAAGACCACTATCTGAACCAACATAACATACAAAGCCAACACGCATGAGCCTGGCCCAGGCGAAGCCCGGGCTATAGTCTAACTATCGCCAACGGTACTTGGGGTGCTGCCACTCGCGGCCCGCATGTGGACAGCTGTCCCAGCGTTCAAAAGTTAACTTTCTCCTGGAATTACCCCCCTAACCGAGCTTACTTACCATTTTATCAATCCCTATAGCCAATGAGAGAGTGTCATGTGGCTTCCTCTCTCCACAACCAACCATAACTTGCCACCTCACCTTTTACCCCTCCTAAACCCTACAATTACCATAAGACCATCAGAGAAGGCTATAAATAGCCCTCTCCTCTTCTCATTTCAAAACACACCCAAGAAGCCACTTCTCCCTTTAAGTTTAAGAGAGTGAGAGAGAAAGAGAGTGAGGAAGAGAGTGAAGGAGACGGAAGGAGCTCCCAAGCCTTCAAAGACCTAATCCTTCAAGCCACCCCCTAACCTTCCTCTCAACCTTTCCAACCCATAAACCTAGCCCAGATTTGGGTCCATGTTCTAGTTCATGTATTAGCCTATACAAGACTAAGCCACAAATCTATTCATTTTACATACAAGCATTCGTCATGACATCTATTCCCTTCTCAACTCCCCTGCTTCTCTAGATATCTAGTGAACAGATGCTCTGTGACTTATCGTACATCGGATCCTATCACATCAGAAATTTCTAGTGATCTAGTCCATTTTTCTTACCTTTTTTTACATAAGCATCATCACATCCACCTTCTAGACGCGCCATTAGACGTATGCTCTGTGGCTTACCAAAATCTCAGATCTTGCTACATTAAAAATTCATGTGTGTGCCTAGTCTCTTCTCGACCACAGCATCCATCATCCCTTAAGATTATTTTACCACACTAAGTAAAGACCCTACATTTGTACGGGTAGAGAGGGTGCCTAACCACTTCCCTCTTTGTAACTGAGGTCCCTTGCCCGGAATCTCAGATTGTGGACCAGGAGTCAATCTAAGGTAGGAGAGTCTTCGAATTTTCCAAGCTTACGTATTCCGTAGGTTCTAGCCAACTGCGGCATTTTCAGATTATTCGGCTAATGCCGACTCCAACATCCACAAATCAACCTAATCACCCTCACCACCAAAAACATAACATTTACAAATTAGCGTGGGCACCAATTTCCAATGTCTATAGAACTCTTAGCTGTAGTTTTTGCACTAGACAAGTTTAGGTCATACTTGATCGGATCTAAGATCATAATATTCACTGACCACTCAGAGTTGAATTACCTTTTTTGACATAAATGGATCCTCCTACTCCAAGAATTTGACATAGAGATTCACGACAAGAAAGGAGTAGAGAATGTAGTAACTAGCCATCTTTCTAGGATAGTCTTATCTGATTCCATTGAGATGACCCACATTAATGACATATTCCCTGATGAATAACTTTTCAAAATCTCTCATTTACCATAGTTTGTTGACATTGCAAATTATCTTGCTATAGGTATCATGCTGATACATTGGATAAAGCAAGATAAAAAGAAATTCTTCACCGAGGTGCGCAAGTACATCTGGGATGATCCATACTTATTCAAGTATTGCCTAGATCAAATCATACGGAGATGTGTTCCCAATGATGAACATCAAAGCGTAATCTCCTTCTGTCATTCACAGGCCTGTGGTAGCTATTTTTCGGTTAAAAAGACCACAATAAAAATTCTGCAGTGTGACTTTAATTGGCCCACTTTGTTCAAGGACGCTAATGATTTTTGCAAAGCTTGTAAGCATTGTCAAAAGTTGGGTGGGTTATCACATTGAAATATGATGCCTTTGAACCCCATTCTTACTATTGAAGCATTTAATTGCTGAGGCATCGATTTCATGGAACCATTCCCCCAATCATTTAGAAATATTTACATATTGCCTACAGTAGATTATGTTACTAAATGGGTCAAAGCGAACCCGTGCCGGAATAATGACCATCGTACAGTCATTAAATTCCTAAAAGAAAACATCCTTTCTCGATTTGAAATGCCTTAAGTCATTATTAGTGATGGTGGATCCCACTTTTGTTATAGGTCATTCAAATCGTTAATGAAGAAATACAGCAGATCACACAAAGTAAGTACTCCCTATCACCCGCAAATAAGTGGCCAAGATGAAATTTCTAATAGGTAAATCAAGCAGATTTTGGAGAAGACGGTAAACCCCGATCGTAAAGATTGGTCAATTTGATTGATCGATGCATTATGGGCATACTGTACCACATATAAAACCTCTATAGGAATGTCTCCATTTAGACTTGTTTATAGGAAAGCTTGCCACTTTCTTATGGAGCTAGATCATAAGGCCTATTGGGCAATTAAAAACTTCAATTTTAATTTGGATAATGCCAGCTTGCTACTCAAATTACAACTCAATAAACTTGAAGAGATCCGGAACAATGTATATGAGAGTTCTAGAATTTATAAGGACATGATGAAGAAGTTCCATGTTCGAAACATCCTTTGAAAAAAATTTAAGCCAAACCAAAAGGTCATTTTGTACAATTCTAGACCTCATTTATTTCTGAAAAAATTGAGATCTCGTTGGACCGACCCCTTTGTTGTTAAAATAATTTATCCCCATGGGGCTATCGAGATAGAGAATCCAATGAATGGTAATGTTTTTAAAGTAAACAATCATCAACTTAAACCATTTGTTGACAATTTTGATTCAGAGGATACACCCATCCCTCTGATTAATCCTGTTTATTAAGATTGACCTTCTAGTCTGATGGAGGTGTAGTTAGATTTATTATTTTCTTAGGATTTGGATTAGGATTGTTAGATTTTTCCTTTCTTTGTGCTTATTACTTTTGATCTCTTACATAGCAAAGACTTTGAATATCGTTGCATTCTTCCTTCTCAGGTATTATCTTTCTAACTCATTCCTCCTTTATTATCTTTGTCTCGTGTTAAGCTGATTCTGTATTTCTTACATTGAGGATAATATAATTTCAGGTTGGGGGTGAGATTAGATGGATCTAATCAGTATTTTCCTAGTTTTCGAGGCCAAAATTTTTAATTTTTTTTTGAAATTTTCTGTTTCAAAACTCTCTTGGAAAGTGAATTTTTGTGTCATTGAATTTTTATGTCATTTAAGTATTATGATAAGATATGGAATAAATCTTTGGAAATCTAGAGTTTAGTTAGTTATTAAGCCTTTGACTAAGTTTTTCTCATTAGTTGATTAATAGAAAATTGTAAACATCAATTGGGCTTACCTCAAATTCACATCTAACCTATGTTTTGTGAAGATTGCTTTCTTTCTACTGTTAACATGATAATTTTGTAAAAGTGATTAGGAATCAAGTCTGGATATCATTATCTACCTAAAAAGGGTAAAAGAATAAATGAATTAGCAAAAAAAAAAAAAAGTGAGATTGAAATTGGCTACCTACTATATGTGTTTCAATGAAAAAGTCATAAAAAGAAACAATAAAAATAGGTAAAAACCGTCGATATAAAATAAAAAACTAGAAAATAAGTGAAAAAGGAGATAAAATTGATGTTGATGTAGAAATCTAGTCATTCTAACTAGACCTTCGTGTACCTACAAAACCAAACCACAATGGGGACCCTCTAATGCCAAAGTTAGAACATGCATCTGAGTCTAGTAGAACTAGGGTTTTTGTGCACACCTCTGATCCCGGGTGGAGCTCTTATTTATAGCCTTGTAGTGTTAGTTTATGATCTTCATGTTGGATACTTCATAGTTTATGATTTTAATAAAGAAGTATTTTGAATTTAGTTTGATCTATCGTTGACCCCAGGCACGGTGGATGCTTAGGAACTTCCTGAATGCTTTGTTATATGATTTATGATTATTTGATTTGTAGAATTCTCTGATCTACCATTGACTAAGGGCATGTTAAATGCTTTAAACTCTCTACAATCAATACGAAAAGACTATTTATGTGGAACTGTTATTATGAATGTTCAAAATCTGTTTTGAATTATTTATGATGTTTTAACCGCTCTATCATCCGACTAGATAGATTAGGACTTCGCTTCTAGTTGAAGTATTGACTAAATCAAGTAGGATAACATTAAGATAATTATAAGTGGATCCTTGGTTCTCTAGTTTCCATTATATTGATAGTTTTATTTCACTATAGCATTCTTCGTAAATTTCAAATTTAGTTTAGTCTCTAATTATAATTCTTAAGTAGTTTAGAAAATTACAATACATTCAGTCCCTTTGGGTTCGACCTCAATCTCACCGACATTATTATCACTTTACAACCTTGCACTTGGGGTGCAAGTGAACACTAGCTATAATTCTGTAAAAGTGCTTTTAAGTATCTTAAAGATCTTTTCATCCATCTCCTATATCTCATGCAATGCCACATGTCGCCTTCTTATTGGATTTTTCTAGAATGGCTAAAAATAGGGTATAACACAAGTAATGACCCACATGATGATTGGATCGAAATGACTTTTGAAAGTCAAAAATCCGTAGTGGCGCTATTTCATTAGACAAGTCAGATACACTACGTAATGACATTGGTGGCCCTGGCCACTATCTAAAAGGAACACATTTTTTTTATAACTTGCAGAAGAACTAGCCTCTTGACTTCTCAACACTATAAGGTTTAGGGGAGGTTTTTTCTTAATATTAAATGCATTTAATTAGAGAGACTATTAAGAGGTCGGGTCAGGTCTGATACTTGTGGTATAAGTTAATTGTGTATTGGCTTTGCCGGGCCTCAAGTCCTTCCAGGACTGAGTTTATTTCTTGAATACCTGGATTCGGATCAGATTAGGTTTAGGTATCCATTGGGTCTTTAGTCTTAAGTTCAAGTTAAGTTCTAAGACCACCCATTTCCACACCTTTACTTCTTCTAATTTTCACTCATTTTAATTGATTGAATTAGCACACCAGGATGATGGCATGGGTTAGAGGTGTTATACTTGTATTGTGGAACTAACGGATCGTCTATGCGTTAATAATAGAGATTCAATACCATAAACTAAAAGGTGTACCTGATTAGGAAGACATCATGATACCTCGATCTTGCAGATAGGAATCTTAATCTTCTGCACCTCACACCCTTTAGGAGAACCTTCAATGGGACTCGGGTTTTCTCTCGTGTTGGTGAGGGGACCAACACATCTATTTTTAGGAAAGAGGGCTAGAAGCTTACCCATCATACTTCTCCCACCAAGGTCTCCACACCGTAAGTTTCCATACTTGGCTGAATAACCGAGTATAGGGACAGCAGTTCAAGCATCCTACCCCAAACCTATATATAATGATCACAACTATAGTGGGGCCCACTGAATCACTCAATCTGAATAATCAAACGATCAGATCTGAACTGGTGATCATGTATGGCTCACCTAATAGGAGTCTTACATTCTCCCACTTGGATACACTAATCTCTGAAAGAAAAGAAAATATTTTATTTTAATTGTGAAAACAATTTTGAAAAATGCATTTATTTTTTAAAGTTCCTAATGGGTGCCCTACTAAATTTCAAAACAATACCGTTGGATAATTACAGGCAACACTTGTCAGATCCGGTCCATCAAGAATAAAGATATTAAATCGTGTTAGTCAACACAACATTTATACATTTTAAAGTGCGACGAATCACGATCACGAATACTAATAGTCTTAACGACATGGATCAAGGATATGGGGTGTGGTATGAAGATTGCACATTTAATATGATCACATGTGCATATCTTCAAGTGGTCCATCTAAACGTGTCATCAAGACACAAACCAGAGTCTTGCTTATTCAAAAATGAAAGTGCACATTGAAGGACAAACAAGATAAAAATTGAATAACAGAATCATCAATGCATATAAAAGAGATCTCTGAAATGTCTGTACATAATCGGATCAAAACTGAAAACTCCCACTACTCAAATACATCGTTGGGATCTACCACTCTCATAGACGTCATATGTTCCTTAAAGAGAATAATAGGAAGACCTTTAGTGAGAGGATCCACTATTATCTGCCTCGTGCCATGAGTTTTACAGACACCTGACGATTCTGAACTCTCTCCTTCACAACAATATACTTAATGTCAATATGTTTTGTGTAAGACCCATACCCTAATTAACCCTATGTATGTTTCATTTTTGATATCTGCATTTTTCCATCAGACCGAATCTATGAGTTTTGATCATTACTTTATTTTTATATCACAATAACTCGAGACTTGTACCCTAGTAACTGTGCGGGCGTTACGATTATAATGCCATGCGGCACGCTCTATTTTGACCACTATATTAGAAGTTACAATTTTAGCACAATCTGAGGTGAGTCGTGCAATGCACGCTGGCCCCACTTGCACAAATCCGCATGTTGTCTAATCAATTAATCCATCAATCTATCAATCCATCCATCAATCAAGTCATCCATCACTCATGTCACTCTCTCCCCATTATTTAAATAAACTCATGTCATTCTCATGCAACCTATACCCCTACCTATGTTAGTCATCATCCTTCTATTCTTTTTCTCCCCATTTTAGCCCTCCATCTTCCTCTTATTCGCTCCCTATCCTAAAATCTCTACCACAAAAACTCCCTAACTCCCTCTCATTTCTACCATTTTTCTAGTAAGTGTAGAGAGGGATTAAGAGAAAGAGAAGAATATAAGAAAGATTAGGGAGAAATTAAGAGAGAAAGATAGAAAAGAAAGAAAGATTAAGAGAAAAGAAAGAGAGCTTGTGAGAGTATTAGGAAAGATCAAGAGAGTAAGAGTAAGAGAATAGAGAAAAGAGTGATTAGAGGAGATTAGGGGTAAATAAGAGCTTGGTGGGCTATCGATCGCTGATCCAAGATGATTTAACCTTCCATTCTTTGAGGTGAGTGCATGGGAGGGTCAAAACCCTCCCCTTCTTTGTGATTTCTCTATTTTGGTGGGCCCATAAGGGTGGGACCTACCTTGATCATGTATTGAGTATGTGGTGGACCCCATAGTGGCAGGGGGCCAGCCGATGGCCGGATCTATTTCCCTTCATTTCCCTTTCTTTTCTAATTCTCATGGTGTTGTGGGACCCACAAGTGGGCCATGCTGTTGGAGAGTGTGTCCCACACACTATGATAATGTGGACCACCTTGTGTGGCTTACTGTGATGTAACATCCCAAATTTTTCCCAACTTGGCAATGGACGTCCTTGGACATAGAACTGCCCTATGACCTTATTCTGTCATATTCGATCATAATTAGGGCGTAATTTAGTTAAGAAATAAATAGCCTGAATCACTATCTATACAAACTACAAAGACTCGAGTACCACCTCAAGCAGAGATCTCTTAGGATCAAATCCTTTAGAAATTAGGCGAGTATTAGCTAGTGTTAGGCCACACGAGGTGCTTATGCACGAGGTGGTTAGGCCACACGAGGTGCTTGTCGACAGTGGTTAGGCCACACGAGGTGCTTATGCACTTCATGTCGATCAACTCAACGGGCACTCGTACTAGTCAAACTCGTCAAGTAACCCGATTAGCCCGATGTATGTTAACCATGTATGGATGCTACTGCTTGAATCTAAAGTACCAAACTTACCAGTGAAAATCCTGTTAACCATGGTACCTCTATCCGCTAAGACTCATAAGCTGGGCATGGTGGTATGGGACACCGTGGTCGAGCTGTCGGCCTACGTTGGGGCCACGAGCCTCCCCGTAGTGACCAGTGAGCAACCCAGACTCGTGAGCCAAATATGGTGGTATGGGACACTGTATTCGAGCCGTCGGCCTACACTGATAAGGTGATAGAGGAGTGGTGTAATGATTGCGTGTAACAGCCCTAACAGCCCTTTGTAGTGACCTCGAGTGTACTCTGAGTCTACGGGAAGGCGACGATCCTTCCGTAGCAACAAGAATACAAACTAGGCCTGTATTGATAAGGTGATGGGGGAGTGGTGTAACGATTAGGTGTAACAGCCTTGACAGCCCTTGCAGCGACCTAAAACCGCACTTTGTATGAGATATGCTAGGATTGACGACCCTAGACTGGATCATTGCTGGGAATTGATATAAGGGAGGTACCTTAGCTTCACAATCCTGCTGTATGAAAAGGACTAATAACAACTCAGTAATCATGTTCATATCGCACTGCACGTGCCTGGAAGATCTGGAGCACTGAGGGATGAAAGCATGCCGCGAACGTAAGACGGTGTCGCATGAGGGAGTACGTAGGCAAGGGCATTCATCATGTCATTTCATCCTTGTATTAACTACAGTATTTAGGAATGTTTGCTATGTTTGCTTTATCATTATCGCTTGACTGATTTGATAATATGTTAACCTTTACTCTATTATTCCACTGAGTTAGCTACTCACTCCCACGTTACGGGACGGTGTTGTACACACCAATCAGACCCTGTCTTAGTTTCAGGTGAGGGCGATGCTTGTGAAGCGGAGTCAGACTTTACTTTTTAATGGTGAGTTCTCCTACATGTAACTCTCTGACGGGTCTATTCGACCTAGAGTTGCACCGGCGGGGCTTCTGTATTTGGGATATAATACATTACATTTTTCTCATTTTGTGCATTTTGTAATCAAACTTGTAATTGTTAACCTAGTGACATTCATACTCTGAGGGCTTACTATCACTCTTATCTAGTTTAAAAACTTATCACAGTCTTCCGCTTGCATAATTTAAACACCTTTGGAGTATGATATGTTGTTTTTGGTATAATCCCAATCATGTTTAATGCTCTTCTACAGACAACATTCATTCATCATTATCTATGTTGCATACGTGATGTTTTGAAACTCGGGAGTTGGGTTTCTACTCGACCCCCCGATTTTCAGGATGTTACAGATGGATCAAAGCATGATTTGGATTAAACCGGACCTGGGTTATGGTAACATGATGCACTCTAAATTAGAAAGGGGGCGATAAAACCTAGAAACCATATTAGAATCCCAAGTTTCACCGACAGGTGAGATTATACAGTAATTTAGTCCATAACGTATCTTTTGTCACGTGAAGCGACCTAAGTCGCCTCTAGTGTAAGACCCGTATCTTAGCCCGTACCATTACATATGCCTTCGCGGTCCTCCCGGTTGAATTCCGGTGACCCACGATCTGCTATCAACATTTGCACGTGATCCCGAGTCATATTCGTTATTCTAGAGTCGGCTCAACTTGAGACTTGTACCCTGACAACCGTACCGTCACCGCGGTTCCGATGCCCCGTCTCACGCACCGAGGTGATACCCGGGCTAGGAGATGTGGGCCTGTGTTCAGTTTGAGAAAAATACCACGTGTTGCAATCCCGAGAGAATCTCTACGACACATCACATCAATCAATCAAAGTATAACCCATCACTTTATCCCATCCCCAAGTACAACTACCCTCCTCAAAAGTCAACACTCTTCTTACACAAGTACACATCTATCACTCACCCATCACACCCATCTCTCTCTCTCTTACACCTCTCTCTCTCATCTCTCTTTCTCATTCTCCCAAGCAACCCATGAGAATCCATCGTCCAAGTTCCATGAGAGAAGCTTGGCATGGCCCACTCCCTACCACCTAATCCCACCCTCTAAAATCAATCTCGACCGTTGAATCGCACCCTTTGGAGCTCTAGGTTGCGTTGATGGAAGAAGGAATCAAAGATTATCAAAAGTGGGTGCTTCTTTCTCCCTTTCTCCCTCTCTCTTTCAATATTTTGGTGTGATAATATGGCCATGTGACCCACCCGAATGTACCCTACCTCAATGTGTGTCTTATCCAACCGTTTAAGCTATGTGGGCCCCACCCTTGGTGATGGAAAACACAAACATCAGATTTATCTAAGTGGGCCACGTCCCTATGGGACCCACCTTAATTGTGTGAAAATCGTCCAGTGTCCAGGGACGCTAGACTTTTGTAAATGAAGTGTGAACGGATAGTGCCGTGTACTCATAGCAAGGCAGTTTGTTTTATTTGTTTATTTATTTATTTAAGACTTTTGGGTGGGCCACTCATACAGGCCCCACCTTGATATTTATGTATGATCCAAGCCGTTAATCCCAACCCTTGCATCATTTTAGGCGTTGAACCGAAAAATGAGACCTATCCAATTATCTGGCGGGCCGTGGCATTAAGAATGCCAGTATTTTTCCGCTAAAACTTGAGAAAATGATTACTAGGGTCCACAAGAAGCTTGGACCCACCCAAAACTTGTTTTTGACCCCTAATTTTGTGGGACACATGCAATGGACGGGATAAATCTGGTTGATGTGGGTCCCACCTAGGAAAATAAAAATAAAATATATACATTGCATGCATTTGCTGCCTTGACGTCCAAACTCCTTTGGACGTCCAACATAAAAAAAAAAGGTGGGCCCTATTAGCTCCAGTTGTGGACCCTACCAAGATGTATGTTCTACATCCATGCCGTTCATTTAATAGGTCCCTTTGAATGATGCATTAGCTCCAAAAAACAGCCATAAAAAGTCCTCGGATGGCCCACACCATTACCATTCATGCGATGGTATGCCAAACCACATGGAATCAAATGCTGGGGTCCACATGCAGCTTAGACCACCTGAAACTCAGTTTGGACCATTAAATTGGTGAGACACACACAATGAATGGGTTAGATTTTCCTAAGGCGGACCCCACCTACCAAAAACTATGGGATTTCCCGCTTTCAAAAAGAAAGAAAGAAAGAAAGTGCTGTTGCTGTCAGTGGGCGGGCGGACGGACGTGCTAGCCCTCACGGCCCCATCTGTGGGTCCCACCGTGATGCGTTTCGTACATCAACACCGTCCATTGTGGGGCCCCCCTTCTAAAAATGTCTTGCCCCAAAACTCAGCCATATACGGAACTCAGGTGAGCCATACCATCTAAAATCATGGGAATACATGCCTAAAACATATAAAATCACCTGGTGGGACCTACCTGAAATTTGGGTACGGTTGAAACTTGGTCTGAACCCTTAGCCAAGTGGGACACACATAATGGGTGCTCTGGATTTGTGGACCACATCACTGTGGGCCCCCTGACTGTGTGGCCTTATAAATAGGTTGGGTGGCAAACGAGCATTACAAAGGGCCCCATGGCCCTGTGACTAGAGGTAGGCATTTTTGACCCGATCCGCTGGATCCGACCCGTTCCGAACATAACTGACGGCCTGGATCGGGTAGGATCGGGTAAGATCATTTAGATCCGACTATTTTTTATATCAGGATTGGGTAGTGGTTAATCCGGACCGTTCCGATCCGAAAACCCAATCCGAATGGATCCGAACCGTTCCGATCTGGCTAGATCCGGAGTAAAAATTAATATTTTTACTTTTTCTTATGGTGTGGTCCACTTGAGCTTTGGATATTCATCAATTTTGGGTTCAACAGTTAAAATAATTTGAAAAAATGAATGGACGGCATGGATACATCACATGTATTCACGGTAGGCCCCAACAGAGTTTACTCGCCAGTAAGAAAGATTTACTTGCATGACACGTAACGGGTGCAACAGTTGTATTCTCTGAAACTTCTGTAACTTGCTTTACAAGTCAAAACGGTGGGTTGTGAGAGTGTACATTAAAGTGATTTAGCCAAGTTCCTTGGGCCCCACCATGATGTATATTTTGTATCCAACCTTTCATCCATTTGGAGAGATCATTTCAGGGCAATATCCAAAAAATGAGTGAAATCCAAAGCTCCAGTGGTCCCCAACATAGAAACATCTATGGACAGTGAGGCCCACCATTAAAAACTTTTAAAAGCTACAAAAGTTTTAGATCAACCTAATATTTGTATTTTCCCTTATTCCTGTATTTTTTAACTTTTGAACAGGTTGGATTTAAATAAACATTACGGTGGACCTTAGGATAGTTTCAACGGTGGGAATCATTCTCCCCACTTTTTTTGTGATGTGGTCCACTACAGATTTTTATCTACATCATTATTTGGCTCATGCCCTAATATGATATCTCAAAATTGATGGACAGTGTGGATATAACACATACAACATAGTGGGGCCCACAGAACTTGGCGACGTTACTTTAGTAGCATGCGGCTGCCCGATGGGACAACCTACGCAGCAGGTATTCATACACAATTTTATAGTCATGTGGGGCCTACCTTGATTTATATATATTATCTAAGCCGTTCATCCATTTTGACATATCATTTTAGGCGTTGAATAAAAAATTATAATACATTGAAGATTGAAGTGGACCACACCATATCAAATGATCCGAATACTGTCCAACCCGATTCGACTCAGTTTTCCTGGTCGACTCGGACTCGGATCGGGTTAAGTCAACCAAGAAACAGATCTGTCCGAGTTAGGTGACTTGGACTCGGTCTCGGATTGGATCGATTTCGGGTCAGCCTGTAAAAATTTTGGGTCTGATCGGGTTAAGCCTAATCCGGTCTGCCCCGGACCGATGCCCAACTCTACCTGTGACCTTATCAACGGGTTGTATGGAAAATAAGCATCACTGTGGGCCCCTGGCCCACGAAACCTTATGAACAGGTTATTTGGCAAATAAACATTACAGTGGGCCCCCTCCCTAGGCCCATGTGGCCCTATGAACAGTTTGGAGGGAAAATAAACATTTATGTGGGCCCAGGTGGGTGGAAAATAAACAGTACAATGGGCCCGGGTTGGGTGAAAAATAAATATTACAGTGGGTCCTAGGTCCAGCGACCATATGAATAGGCTTAGATGGAAAATAAACTTTTTTTTGGTGGGCCCAAACGCATGTGACCTTATCAACTGGTTGGGTGGAAATAAACCTTATGATAGGCCCCACATGGGACCCACTGATGTATGTATTATAATCCATACCCTCCATTACTATGGGCCCCACTATACGGTATGTTTTTCATCTATGTCGACCATCCTTTCCATCCCTATGGAACCCTCCACAATGCACGTGTTTCATCTAAACTGTACAACCATTTGGGGATTATTTTAAGGCCCACTTGGATGCATATGGGCTGATATGTTTAGGCCCATCTTGATGTATTTTTAGGCCCATTATTGAGGCCCACTCTGATGTATATGGGCTCATGTATTTAGGCCCATCTTGGCATGTATATAGGCCCAATGTTGAGGCCCACTTTAGTATATATGGGCCCATGTATGTAGTCCATCTTGATGTGTTTATAGGCCCGTTGTTGGGGCCTACCTTGATATATATAGGCCCATGTTATAAGGCTCATTTGATGTATTTGTGGCCTATTGTTGAGGCCCACTTTGATATATATAAGGCCTATGTGATTAGGCCCATTTGATACACATAAATCTTATGTGATTGGGCTTATTTTAATGCATTCTAAGGGCCATGGATGATGGCCCATTGCAAAGTACCTAAGGCCCATTGGTGAGGCTCATTGAGGTGGCCCACCTGAGGTGTATATAAGGCCCATTGATGCGGCCCACTTATTGTATTTGAGGCCCACAGGTGGCCGCCCATCATGATGTACTGGGACCCATGGATCGTGTCCCATTGAGATATATACTTGGCCCATACGTCGTGACCCATTGTGATGTATTTCTAACCCATTTAGTGAGGCCCATTCTGATATATGCCTACTCATATGATGAGGCCTATTGAGATGTATTCCCTACCCATATGATGTGGTCCCATAGCGATGTGAATTAGGCCCATGTGTAGAGCCCACCTGTTATGTATATTGGGCCCATGTGTAGGGCCCGCCTGTTATGTATTTATGACCCTTTTTGGCGTGGCCCATTGAGTTGTATTCTAGGTCATTATGATGTAGCACACTTGATGTATTCAAGGCCCAGATGCGTGGCCCATTTGATGCATAATGGACCCATATGTAGAGTCACATGTTATGTAATTGAGGCTCATGTGTAGGGCCCATCTGTGGTGTATATGAGGACCATAAGTCAGGTCATTATGATGTGTTTGAGGCCATGTGGTGCGGCCCATTGGTTTGGCCCATTTGATGTATATTAGGCCCTTGTACGAGGCCGTGGGGCCCACTATGTGTTTGGTTCTATATGGGCTACTCCTTGGAAGTAATGATGGTTAAATGACCACATTGATGTGCAATGATGGTTGAATGTCCACATTGTGACCTTCCCTTAGGCCTTTATAGTCTCATTCTCATCATTCTCTTATGGGTTAACCCTAATCAATGGGCCTCATTCGCCATAGACGAATGGTTCCTTGCTATCGGATTTGATATGACCACGACCGAGGGCCGATCCTTATATTATGGTTGATTGGTTGTTCATCTATAGACCCCGCCTTATTTATATGTCGATTATCGACTGATTTCGATTGTCGTGGCCGATTGTCAGTTAGCGATCGAGGCCGATTATCATTACTGATTGTCGATTTTCAATTGACGTGACCGATTGTTGATTTCGATGTCTATACCGATTATCGATTCTGACTCCGATTGTCGAGGCTGATTTTGATTGTCAAGGCCGATTGTCGAGACCTATATGATGTACATGTGACCTGTAGTTGAGGCTCATTGTGACTCGTATTAGGCCCATGATGCATGGCCCATTTGATGTATTCAAGACCCATGTGTAGGGCCCACATGTCATGTATTTGGGGCCCATGGGCAAGGCCCATTGTGATGTATTCATGGCCCATGGGTAAGGCTCATTATGATGTATTCATGACCCATGGGCACAGCCCATTATGATGTATCCATGGCCTATGGGCAAGGCCCATTGTGATCTATGTTAAGCCCATGTGAAAGGCCCATCGTGATGTGTATTAAACCCTTGAGTAAGGCCCATCGTGTTGTATATTATGCCTTTGTATGAGGCCGTGGGCCCATTATATGTTTGGCTTTATGTGGCCATTCCTTAGGGGCAATGTTGGTTGAATGTCCACATTGTCGAAGCCGATTGTGATGCCGGTTATTGATACTGATTATGAGTATGTGATAGCATAACATCATAATACATGCCCATACGCATCATCTACATGTTTGTTATGAGATGTGATTGACCATTGCATATGCCATAGGGCAAGTTGTTCATGGGGCTCCCTAATAGGCAGAGTTATCCCACATGAGAGCACGACATGTGCAAGATTGATGTATGATTGGACTGTGTGACTCATGCATCTCGCATTTATGTGACATGACCATTGTACATCCTAGTGACATCAGGGTCGTAGCCTCCACAGGCATATCATGGATGGCCAGATGGGACATCGAAAATCTGTTCTAGCATCGGCCTGCCATAGATGGCCCTGGGTGAAAATCCCTAAAACCCTCTTGGTACCAGAGGACCCTCCAACGACGAGATCGAGTGAATATACATGAGCGCCAAAGTGTAGAATACTAGGAGGCCGCGTCTCCCACTGTGCCGTGGTCGGTTAGGAGGGGGTGTGGCCTTACCCGCCAGAGCGTACTAGGCATTGCTAGGCTGAGTTTGACCAGCTCGAGGAATGGGTCCGCTATCAATGTGCTGAATAGGCATTGGCAGACTATTGGCCAGGCGGATAGTGAGGTTTCTTATGCTCACTTGGACTATGCGGCTAGGGAGAGAGGCAGTGTCATTTGGAGTGTACTAAACCCTGGTGATGATCCTAGAGAGGAACCGTACTGATATGTGGACTTATTGAGTAGGAGTTGCATGCTCATTCATTCATTCATTCACTATCCACTCGGGCTGATGATGCGTAACTAATTGTTGTGTACCTTCGTTATGGTAAGGATTTCGGTTGGGTGCGCGACTAACCTGAGATCAGGAGTTTACCACGTTGAGTCTGACTATCCAAATTTAGGTATGGGACTGGTTTGGATAAAAGTCCCTTGTGGTGGATCCTGTAGCCTGCGATACTACGTACTATCATCCCCACTTCACACTCCAGCTTGGTCATTCCGTTCGCACCGTATATTGCATTACATCTGCGGCATATGGTATTTTGGGTTACTGTGTTTCGGCATTTGCATAGTCTAGATATGGCCGACGCTATTCTTGAACTCATTAGGAATTATATATTGTATCGCATCCTCGACATCTGATATTTGGCTCTTTATGACTCCTCATTTGCATAGCTGTTCTATATTGCGTATTCTGATATTGATTGCTTATGAAATTATTCGTATTTTATCTTACTCTGTTTTCTCTGATAATTTATAATCTTGTCTGTATTTCTGCTTATTTCATTGTTGTATGATTTATGGATTACCAGCATTTTCGGTATTGTATGATGATGGCATTGTATTGAATACTTGGCACATACCTCGTACACACACTTACACCACCCTCTAAGCTTTCTATAAGCTTATGCACGATAGATGCGTGCAGGTGATGTTAGGTTGCAGCGGCGTTGAGCATGGAGCGTACAGCTGTCTTATGGAGCTTTAATTTTATTTTGACATATGTATTTTTCCTTCGACATTGTATTCAAAGTTTATATTAGTGGATATATGATGATGATGTTGCCTTGTGATTTAGGTATACTATGGTTATGCTTATTACGAGTTAAATGTAAAAAAAAAAAAAATCCTCCTTGTAGGATCCCAGGATCAGAATCTGGCGTACGGACACTAGGAGTTGAGAATGGGGTACTATGGAGGCTGTCGGCACCGGATTCTGTGATCGGGATTCCTGTAACTCCAATTTCAGGGGTTTGCGGCGTGACATCTAGGCTGTCAGTTGATGGGTTTGAGTCATTCCCTGAAGAATTTCAAACCTAGAAATGAATGTCCTTAGGTTGTGGGTCAACCACAACACCTTACACTCAATCTCAAAGCCTAAAACCCCCTTTTATCCAATTCCTTCAAAATCTCACCCTCCACCACTTTATTCTTTATTTGTTTTTAAGCACATTCATAATACACACCAATCTTATGATATAAATGAGGAAGAACAATACCGAAACTAAAACTTACCATAAATAGTAAATAAATGGATAAAATAGGTTTTGACCCTTACCTTTTGGAATCTAACAGAAAAAATGGGTTAGTTGGATAGATTAGCGTCTCCTACCCCCAAAATCATATGTTGCACATCACATAAACTCATTTCGGTTTAGAAATTGGCCCCGAAAACGTCTCAAATGGAGTCAGGGGCCTACCCACACCAATCCAGAGGGACCCAAGGTGGGCCCCACACCTTTTTGGGACCCAAGGGGTAGGAGGGCCTCACCCAAATGGTGATCCCTCGCCAAACACTCCAGGGAGTGGCGAGGGCCTCGCCGATTGGCGGGCCAGGCCGAGGGGCCACCAGGGCCGATCGAGTTTGGGGGTTGTAGGACTCCCATGATATAGGGTCTGTCCCTTAAAACCTCTCCAAACACCTACTTCTTTCATAAACCACCCTCCCAAGCTTTCCTTTTCTCCAAAAATTTCATATTTTTCATAAAAATCGCCCCTTCAACTCTCCTTCTCATTTTCATGCACTACACCCACCACCTATCAAACCCCACCTCCATTGCTGCCTACCCTCTCCATTCTTTTTCATTTGGGCCTTTACACCCCCCATTTGAGTCTCAAAATCATGCAAACCCCATATCCCCCCTCCTTCTTCCTAGAATAGTGATCTTCCTTTATTATTTCATGCATTCATCTATCCTCTACATGCATACCCATCCCCACCATCATGATGGGTCATTTAGGGCCGGTTGGACCTACTGCATTAGGGGAGATTATGGTGGATGGAATTGTAAAAGTAATGAAAAAAAATGCATGTGGAAGGTATTGTCCCTAGACTGGGTGTATCCCGTGGTTTCCAATACCATGCGTGGAATGTATGCAATTAAAAGTAAATCCCAGGTTCTCCTTTCATATTACCCTTGAAAAATTCATCATCATGGGATTTGAAAATCCCATCTCACTCTTTCCAACATAAGGCTCATTCTCCAAAGTCTATGTAATTGATTTTAATCCCATCACACCCACCTCCCAAATATGTCATTCTCAATCCCAAGGTAGGATTAGCAACGCTATCCGTTTAATACAACTTAATACCACTAGCCAAATAGGCCCTTAGAGTTTAGACCTAAAGTTGGTACTCTTAGATTTCAAAGGATCTGACAGTGTAGGAAATTCAATAAATTAATAACGTGAATAACATGAACCCTAAGACTTTCTTAGCTATTATGAGCATGTGTGTAGTGCTCGAGCGTAGTCAAATTCAAGTTCGGGCAACTCAAATTCCACTCAGGAAACTTTGACCCTAAGTGATAAAATAATTCCTTGTATTAGAAATGATGTGAAATCATCTAGCGTATAAACATAGACTTTAGACTACAACTAGTGGATTACCGCTACTCATAAGTTAAGACTAGGCTACTGGTGATACTAAGGAATGTAGACGACTGATTATGCAAGATAATTGAAAAATAGACTTAGTTAGTTGGCTTGATTAGGTTGGAATAAGACTTCCTTCGTTGGATCCCCTTACTACTTATCGACTTCTTTAATAACTCTTGGGAAGCTTGTTTGACGTAAAAACTCTTTACGCTCAGAGAAAATTGATATATCCCTCGGATTGAACCTTAGGTCAAATCAATACACCCCTCAGAATTGCCTTCTCAAGGACTTATTACAGTCGGAAACATGGGGTGGAGGAACTATATATAAGTGAAGTATTCGCGGTTTGAATCGAATTTTCAATCCTGGTAGTTGTCCTTGAACTCAAGGCTCTGATCAAGTAGAAAGTCGGGATTAACTAGGATTAAGAATTGATGCGATAAATTTTCTGTCATATACTAGGCAGAAGGTCCATGTATCCGACTCAGACCCACTACACAACTTTCCTCCCGCGTTGGCCCAACCACTTACAACCTCAAGTTTCGTACTTCGTCTTTGAGAAGTCTTAAGAATATAGAGTTAATAAAGAATTTTCCTTTTAGGCCCAAGAAATTTCTTAAATAAGCAACAGACAGTTAGGAATTAGATCCCGAATCACAAACCGTTCTGGCATACCTATTGTGCATATGCACTTAGAAAGATAGTTTGCTTCTTAACCTATCTTGTCCAGATTCCTTGGGTACTAAACTAGACATGATTAAAGAAGATAAGTTGGGACCATGGTAAAAGTCCTTCTTGGGTAAGATTAGGTAGCTTGCCACAAACTCACACCCGTCGCTGGAATCAACCACAACACTCATCATTTTTAGCTCCTTTCTATCACCATAGGTAACAATGCCCTAGTACGCATCATCGATGAAAGGAAGACCAATGTATCGAGAGATCGTTCCCCATTTCATGTTAAGAATAGATCCTACATTACCCTTGTTCTGACATACGGATCGGGACATAGAGTCTTGAGTCTGGAGAGTAGAATTATTTTAAGGGGGGTAGAACGTTATGGTCCCACTCTAGTTAGTTTGGTTTATACATCCACTTGATCAGAGTGGCGCAGCGAAAGCATGGTGGACCCCTACCCCACTGGCCCAGGATTGAAGGAAGTTGATCCAAGTTGTGCGTAAGGATAGGTCCTGAATCTTCCTTAGAATGTCAACAACGAAGTACTGGAATAACAGAAATTAGGGTTTAAGTGTTAAACCAATTTATAACAATAGGTATGAGTTGAAGTACAATAGCCGAGCTCAGTGTATCCACAAATCTGTTCGTTATATACGAACCTAATAGAAATCTTAGCATATGATGCGATTAGAAACCTTTTAGGGCGATCTAGTAAGATATTTGTAAGCCCCTACCTCGGACAAAGGTTAAAATGAGGACTCTCTTAGACTAAGACCCAAAGGATAACCTTATACATAGGAAATTTGAACAATTTCGTGTTGGGCATTCCCTAAGCTTTTAGAGTGATCGGACTACAGAGTTACTGAAATATACAATTGCAAAGCATTCGCGTCTTGACCCAATTCTCAATCCTGGACGACTACCAATGGACTCACTGCTTAGCCGAGCAGAAGACCCGGATCCACCAGGGTTAGGAAGGGATACATTGAGCCTTCTACCCTGGCCAGGTAGATAATTAATGTATCGGGATCAAGCCCACTACAACCTTCTATTCGTATTGTTCGACCATTGGAAATGAATATCTTACTCTATATAGTTGGGAATTGTCGTCAAGACTCCAAATAGGTAAAGAAATAAATTGTAGCAAACTATCAGGGTGTAAGAAATGGATAAATAAGTTTTTAAGGGGGGTAGACTAAAAGGAACCAGACTAATATAGATCGTATACACTCTACCACGTATAGAAACTTAAAATCAACAAAACTTAGGCAAAAGAAATAATTAATCTTTCCTTATTACCCTTAGGCAATTTAGGGGACGAAATTTTATTTTAAGGGGGGTAGATTGTAACATCCCGGATTTTTCCCAACTTGGCAATGGACGTCCTTGGACATAGAACTTCCATAGGACCTTATTCTGTCATATTCGATCATAATTAGGGTGATATTTAGTTAAGAAATAAATAGCTTGAATCACTATCTATACAAACTACAAAGACCCGAGTACCACCTCGAGCAAAAATCTCTTAGGATCAAATCCTTTAGAAATTAGGCGAGTATTAGGTAGTGGTAAACTAGTTTACTTGTGAAATTCGTACTAATCGCTTTAAATATGATCTGCAAGACCCAAAACTTGTAGAAACATTGACGCTAGGTTACCCTAAAACTTAGGGACAATCTCTATTCCCATTTGCTATCGGGAGCACTTTGAAACTCCGTATAGGACCTGGACCGCACGTCGAAAGTCCGATTACTACGAAGTTATATAACTAAGACCACCTTGCTGGACTTGACAACCATCTCAGAAATCAAGTCCAGATAATGTCCCGTGGTTATTCGCTTGAGCCCGGAGCGAAGAGTGTGAGAAAACGTGGATTTCTTTATAAATTAAATACAATTTAAGTAATCTGAGACGTGACGCTTGTGGGCCAAGTATAAGCAATCAGACCATCGGAATCCGACCCAAATACACCCTCGGATCAGGGCAGGTTGCCAGTACATGGCAGTACCCTTGTAGCCCTGATCGAGTTTCGATGACCGTTGAATTGAAACTGGTACGCCACGGTCGATCTGGAAACCCGATCAGACTGAAAACTTAACTTGATCAAGATCCAATATTTGTGATCTTAAGTCCGACCGCATTCAGCAAAGGGAGCTCCAGAAGTGCTCCGTTGGATCGGAACAACCTCCCTTTGGACATAACCTAAGTATACCATGGCCTGGGGTATATTTTCGTGAGTTCTGGGCCTATATAAGGACCTTAAACCCTCTCTCATTCCTCCCATACGAATTTGAGAAAACCCTAGGAGAGAGGAGAGAGTAAAGAGAGAGAAAGTGTAGGAGAAGTGGGAAGATCTCCCTGATACTCTATCCTACTGCTGCACGTGCTTAACCATCACGATCTAATCGCTATTCCAGCGATTCTAACTTCATTTCTAGGTAAGGAAACCTAACCCTAATCTTGTAACACCCCGAATTTTGGCCAATCTGAGATTTGACGTCCTTAGGCAATGGGTCAACTAAAACACCAAAAAAATCACTCAGAACCCAATTCCATAGCCAAAGAAACCACTTAGGATTAATTCCTTTAGAAACTAAGCATAAGTTAGCTAGCGCAACGCTAGAGTAGCTGGGAAACAGTCCCTGATCACTTTAAATATGTTCTACAAGACCCAAATCGAGTAGAACGTATGACTCTATAATACTCTATAACCTTGGATCAAACTCTAAGCCGGTTTGTTCTCTGGACCACTTTAAAATTTTGTATTGGATCTAGACCGCATGTCGAAAGTCCGATACCTCCTATCTTAGACCGTTAGAACCGCCTTGCTGGACTTGACAATCATTTCAAAAATCAAGTCCAACCGATAATCACAGGCTATTTCATTGAGCCCGGACTGAAGAGAGTGCGAATAGGGACAGAATTGGAATTTCAAATTCAAATCTGGCACACGACTTGACGTGTCAGTATTAAGCATTCTGACCATCAGAATTCAGCCAAATTACACCCTCAGATCAGGAAAAATTTCTATTTCATATCATGAGATTTGCAGGCCTGATCTACGTGCGGTGATCGCTGAACTGAAACTGGACCGCCACGTGCGATCTGCGAATCCTGCCGGACTGAAAACTTGATGTGTGCTAGATCCAGTGTGCATGAGCTTAAGTCCGACCGCATTCAGCCAGGGGACCACCAGAAATGTCCTTTTGGACTGAAACAGCCCCGATTTGGTTACCCCTCAAGTGAAACTTGTTCCCGAGCCTATTTCGGGCAAGTTTGGGCTTATAAAAAGGGTTGAAACCCTCACTCCTCTCTCCCATCCAAATTTGCAAAAATTCCTAGATTGGGAGAGAGAAAAGGTGAGAGTTTGTGAGAGAGTGTAGGAGAGATTTTTTCTGCCTTCGTGCCACCTGTTGCACGTGCTTCAGCAATACATCTTAATCACCTGGCCGGTGATTCCTCCACTTTTTCAGGTATGAAATAACCCTAGAAAGTTGCTGATTTGAGGTTCCTTTCGTTCCATAGCTTGTTAGTCGATAAATCTTGTAAAACAGGTTCTCTATTCGCCGTAGACGAAGCGTATACGCTCCATTCGAATTCACACATCCATAAGAGACAAAGTGTGGATTTTAGACGCTTGATTGACTGTTTCCAAAGTTTTCAATGTCGTTTAATAGTAGATTATCGACGGCAACACCGTTTGACATGTACAACATGCTGTCCGTTTCCTGTTTCGTAAACCGGCGAAGAATATGAGATTTAGGGCATTTTAGTCATTTGTAGGAAGTACTGTTTTCATGCATATTTTGCTGACGTGATTGACATGGCTTCTTGTCGCATTAGAATGTTAGGAATACGTTCATAATTAGTTTGGCAAAGAGATTCGCCTAAATGCGCACTTCGGGTCGACATACTATATGTAGACTTAAGTGTGTAGTGTAAGTGTTTGTATAAATGCTTGTATTAGTATGTATTGAATTAAATGGTATTATGAATTAGTTTGAGATTGATTTCTCAATTAATATGCTGGTGTAAATGGTTTTCTACATGTTAGCCATATGCATGATTTCATTATATTCATGAAATGCTTGTGCTTGATGATTCACTTAAGTTGTATGTTATAACATGTGCTTGATGATTTCATTATGATTTAGTTTGAGATTGAATTCTCAATTAATATGCTGATGGAACTGATTTCCTATATGTTGGCGATATGCATAATTTCATTATATGTATGAAAGGCATGTGTCAGATGATTTACTTAAGTTGTACGATATAACATATGTTAACATGCTCACATGTTTGTATTCCATTTCCAATACTCTTACCTGATTGCTGATGTGGATTCATATTTGTTTGGGACTATACCTAGTCCTGGCAGTCGGTAACCGAGAGAATTCGTGGTTGGCTTATCTTGGCCACGAAGGACGCGTCGATCAACGCGAGTCGTGTTTGGAGTTGGCGGCAGTGGTTAGGCCACATGAAGTGTTTTACGCACTTCATGTCGTTCGACTTGAGATGCGATCGCGCTAGTCGAGCCCGTCAAGTAACCCAACTGGCCGATGTATGTTCACCCTGCATGAGTCATAACTGCTTGAACCTAGGGTACTGAACTTACCATTGTAAACCCTGTTAACCATGATACCTTGATCCACAAAGACTCATGAGCCGGGCATGGTGGTATGGGACACCGTGGTCGAGCTGGCAGCCTACGCTGGGGCCACAAACCTCCCCGTAGTGACCAGTGAGCACCTAGTCTTGTGATCAGATTATGGTGGTATGGGACACTATATTCTAGCTGTCGGCCTACACTGATCAGGCGACGAGTCCTTTGTAGTGACCGCGAGCGTATTCTAGTCTACGGGAGGCGACGACCCTTCAGTAGCAGTAGAGTACAGTAGGCCTGTATTGATAAGGTGATGGGGGAGCGGAGCAACGAGTGCGTGCAATAGCCCTTGCAGCGACCTACAAAATATACATTGTATGAGATTACTAGGAGTGACGACCCTAGACAGGATCTGTGTTGGGATTGATATAAGGAAAATACCTTAGTTTCCCAATCCTGCTATTTGAATGGACTAATAATAACTCAGAAATCATATCACCATACCATTGCATATGCCTGGAAGATGTGGAGCACTTGAGGGTCGATTGCATGCCGCGGTCGTAAGATGGTGTCGTATGAGGGAGATCGTCGGTGAGGGCATACATCACGTCATGTCATATTGTATTAACAACAGTTTTAGAATTGTTTGATTTACTGCTTTACTATTATCGCATGATTGATTTGAGTACATGTTAATCCTTGCTCTATTATTCCACTGAGTTAGCTACTCACTCCCACGTTACGGGACGGTGTTCCTGGACACCCACCAGACCTTTTTGTGATTGCAGATGATGGCGCGGCCTGCGAGGCGGAGCTGGACTTGATGATGAGGAGGAGGATTCCTCCTTTATGCGTGTTCTGATTGACGGGATTACAGGGAGGTTGATTAGATACTTTGACATTTGTCATTTTATATTTTTAGCGCACTCATGTATATTCGTTTCGTCTACTTTTGGAGTATACATGTATGTGTATAACCTGGTAACATGTTAACACTCTGGAGACATACAACAGTTTATATATGTTATACATACTATCACAGTCTTCCGCTTGTTAATTTAACTGTCTCTGGAGTATGATATGCTGTTCTAGGTTAATCTCACTCATGTTTAATGCGTTATCACAGACAACATTCAATCATACATATCTATGTTGCATAAATAATATTTTGAAACTCGGGAGTTGGGTTTTTGCTCGACCCCCCAATTTTCGGAATGTTACAGATGGTATCAGAGCATGATTTGGATTAAACCGGGCCTGGGTTATGGTCACGCGACGTACGCTGTCACTTTCTTTGACTTAGGTGGGTGCGAGAAAGGTTTAGAAACACTTATAGGATCGCATATTCGCCAATAGGCGAAGTTTATTCATATTGATCGCGCGATCGAATCCGTAACGCATCTTGGGTCGCATGAAGCGACCTGAATAGCTCATAGGTTGTAGGTAGTTGGGTTGAGACATTCTTTGAACAATTCTAAACTCATAAATGTAAATCCTTGGGCTATGGGACAACCACAACCCCTGTATTCAATCGCCAGGGCTTAAAAACCCCGTTTCATCCAAAATCTTCAAAATTCTTCCTCCCACCACTCCAATCTTCAATTATTTCTTATCCTTTTCATATTAGGCATCAATCCTAATGTGAAAATAATATAAAATCATACTTTCATAAAATTTTACAATGAATAGTAAAATTTCATGAAAAATGGCCATAAGGCCATTCTAACTTCACTTTCTTTAGCAAATAATGGGCTAGATGGATGTACTAGGAGTGACAATCATTTCGAAAATCAAGTCAAACCGATAATCACAGACTATTTCGTTGAACCCGGACTGAAGCGACCGCGAATAGGGACAGAATTGGAATTTCAAATTCAAATCTGGCACACGACTTGATGCGACAGTATTAAGCGTTCTGACCGTCAGAATTCATCCAGATTACACCCTCGGATCAGAAAAAATTTCTATTTATTATCATGAGACTTTCAGCCCTGATCTATGTGCGGTGACCGCTGAACTGAAACTGGTCCGCCACGTGCGATCTGCGAACCCTGCCAGACTGAAAACTTAATACGTGCTACATCTAGTACGCATGAGCTTAAGTCCGATCGCAATCGACCAGGGGACCACCAGAAAGCAGCTTTTGGACTAAAACAGCCTCGAAATGGATAGGCACCGAGTAAACTTCGTTCCGGAGCCTGTTTCCGGCATTTTTGAGCTTATAAAAGGGGTTAAAACCCTCATTTCTCTCTCCCATCCGAAAATTGCAAACCCTAGGATAAAGGAGAGAGAGTTTGAGAGAAAGAGAAGAAGGGATTTTTCCCGTTTCCGAGCCACCGATAGCTGCTGTTTCAGCAACTCTTCCCAATCACCTGGACGGTGATTTCTCCACTTTTTCAGGTATGAAACGACCCTAAAAGTTGCTGATTTAGGGATTACTTGGATTCGTAGCATGTTAGCTAACGTATTTCGTAAAACAGGTTCTCCTACTGCCGTAGACGAAGCGTACACGCTCCGTTCAAAATCCCGCATCCGTAAGAGACTAGGTGAGGATTTTAGACGCTTTGATTGACGGTTTACAACGCTTTCAATGTCGTTTAATAGTAGATTATCGACGGCACCGCCGTTTGACATATACAACATGCTCTCCGTTTTCCGTTTCGTAAATTAACGAAGAATATGAGATTTAGGGCATTTTAGTCATTTGTAGGAAGTACGGTCTACATTCATATTTTGCTGACGTGATTGACATGGTTTGTTGTCGCATTAGGGAGTTAGGAATTCTTGCATAATTAGTTTGGCGAAGAGATTCGCCTAGTTGCTCACTTTGGGTCAACATGCTATATGTAGACTTAAGGGCGTAGTGTATGTGTTTGTATAAATGTTTGTATTAGTATGTATTGAATTAAATGATGTTATATAGTAGTTTGAGATTGATTTCTTAGTTAATATGCTGACCTAAATGATTTCCTACATGTTGACCATATGCATGATTCCATTACGTGCGTGGAATGTATGTGTTTGAAAAATTTGCTTAAGTTGAATGTTATAACATGTGTTAACATGCTCACATGATTGTATCTAAATTCCAATACCTTTACATATATTGCTAATGTGATTCCATAAATGTTTGGGACTAGACTTAGTCCAGGCAGTCGGTAACCGAGCAAATTCGTGGCTGACTGGTCATAGCCACGAATGACGCGTCGATGAACGTGATTCGCATTTAGAGTTGGCGGCAGTGGTTGGGCCACGCGAAGTGTTTTACGCACTTCATGTCGTTCGACTTGAGATGCGATCGCGCTAGTCGAGCCCGTCAAGTAACCCGACTGGCCGATGTATGTTCACCTTGTATGAGTCATAACTGCTTGAACCTAGGGTACTGAACTTACCATTGTAAACCCTGTTAACCATGGTACCTTGATCCACGAAGACTCATGAGCCGGGCATGGTGGTATGGGACACCGTGGTCGAGCTGTCGGCCTACGCTGGGGCCACAAACCTCCCCGTAGTGACCAATGAGCACCTTGACTCGTGAGCAGATTATGGTGGTATGGGACACTATATTCTAGCTGTCGGCCTACACTGATCAGGCGACGAGCCCTTTGTAGTGACCGCGAGCGTATTCTGAGTCCACGGGAGGCGACGACCCTTCCGTTGCAGTAGAGTACAGTAGGCTTGTATTGATAAGGTGATGGGGGAGCGGTGCAACGAGTGCGAGCAACAGCCCTGGCAGCCCTTGTAGTGACCTACGAAATATACATCGTATGAGATTACTAGGAGTGACGACCCTAGACAGGATCTGTGTTGGGATTGATACAAGGGAAGTACCTTAGTTTCTCAATCCTGCTGTTTGAATGGACTAATAACAACTTGGAAATCATATCACCATAGCATTGCATGTGCCTGGAAGATGTGGAGCACTCTAGGGAGTGTGGCATGCCGCGGTCGTAAGATGTTGCCGCATGAGGGTGATCGTCGGTGAGGGCATACATCACGTCATGTCATCTTGCATTAACAACAGTATTAGGATTGTCTGATTTACTGCTTTACTATTATCGCGTGATTGAATTGTGAACATGCTAATCTTTGCTCTATGATTCCACTGAGTTGATCACTCACTCCCACGTTACGGGATGGTGTTTGCAACACCCACCAGACCCTGTTGTAGATGCAGGTGAGGCCGAGATCCAGGAGGTGGAGCCAGAGATCGACGAGGACCAGGACGAGTTCTCGTATATGCAGTATCACGACGGCTTCCCGTAGGCGACCTGGATCGAGGGGACATCAGTGGGACTATTTTGAACATTATTTTTTTGTTTATGTATATGTATATGAGACTCAGAGATGTAGTCATACTTTGGAGGCAGATGAGATTTACTTTGTTTTTCCATACAGTGATATATATATTGTTTAGTCTTCCGCTTGCTTTTATCACTGGATCTGAAGTATGAATTGCAGTTTTGGTATACTTTTACTCATGTGAATGCTTTAAATCAGACAACATTGAATCATAACCATTTTTGTTGCATAAGTGACTGTCTGGAACTCGAGAGTTGAGTTTATACACGACCCCCGATTTTCAGGGTGTTACACACATCCTCTATGGAAGGCTAAAAATTGTGTGGAGCTCCATTCCGCTTTTTCCTTCTCTTTTCTTTTTGAAAATCCAGTCTTTGGGAGCTTGAAGCATCCCTCTACAATGTCTAGATTTCATTCTATCCATTTGGGCAACCATTTCTCCGCATTTCCTCCGATTTTCATGCCTATTGTTAAGGCTATTTTAGCTTTTCCTCCCTTTCCATCATCCTCTCTCTCAAGTCCCTTTTATTTGATCCTCAGACTCGTGGAAACCTGCTTACCCATCCCATTTCTTCACGTTCTTCACTTGTTTGATTACTGTTTTGAAATTTCTGTGTTTTGTTGTGTTAGGTAGAAAATGTGTTTGTGTTGTGGTTTGAGCTTAATATAGCTGAAATTTGTTGAATGGAGTGCATGCCGTTCATTTTTTTGTTAGGTATTGTCCTTAGATTGGGAGTATTGTAACTCCCGAGATTCAGCCTATAAATTAATTTTTATCCCAACCCACCCTCCTACCAAGCATGTCACTTCCAATCCCACCATGGGACTAGGAATGCAGTTCCATTTGATACAACTAAACGCTGCTGGCCACATAGGCCCTTGGCATTTTGATCCTAGAGTTAGCACTTCTAGATTTGAAGGGTCTGACGACATAAGAAATCCAATTCCAGTTAGACAATCTTGACCCTAATCGATAGAACAATTCCCTGTAGTAGAAATGGTATAGGAAAGCCATTTACTGTATAATCTTAGGCTTTGGATTATAGCTACTGAGTTACAGACTAGCCTACTAGTTACCTTAAGTAGTGTAAAGCCTGTATATGCTAAGGAATTGTAGGTTAGATTTGGTTGAAGTAGAACCTTATTCCTTCGATAGATCCCCTTATGACTTATAGACTTCTGTTGTTGCCCATAGGAAGGAACCATTCACTCTCAGGGAACATTTATAAATCCCTCAGATTGAACTTAGAATGTACTGGCACGCCCCTTAGAATTGTCTTCCCCAAGGGCTTATTGCATTCGGGAACACGGAATAAAGGAAATGCAATTATCAGCGAAGTATTCGCGGTTTGAATCGACTTCTTAATCCTAGTAGTTACCACTAAATCCAATGCTCTGATCAAGCAGAAGATCAGCATCGACTAGGATTGAGGACTGATACAACAACTTTTCTGTCATCGCGGGGCAGAAGGTTTGTATATCCGGCTCAGACCCATTACACAACTATTCTTCCGTGTTGGCCCGACCATCTACAACCACAAGTTATTGCTTTGCCCTTGGTAAATGTTAAGGACTTCAAGCCAGTAAGGATTCGACATCTTGCCACCAACCATACCTGCCCCTGAACTTAACCCAATAGAGATTAGGCTCATCTCTATGATCATAGGTACCAATGCCATAGAATGCATCATTAGCAAGAAAAATCATGTAGAGAAAGGTTGTTTCCATTTTAGGTTAAGGATAGCCCCTAAGTTGCGCCTCGTTCCGATATACGGATCGATGCAACGATTCTTCAACCTTAAGTAAAACTAAGTTTTAAGGGGGGTAGAACGAATTAAGTTCAATCCAGTTAGGTTAGTCAACGCTACAGTTCGATCAGAGTGGCGCAGCGAAAGCGTGGTTAGGCTCTTCCCCACTGGCCCAAGATCGAAACATTTGATTTAGGTTATATGTACGGTTAGGTTATTAAATAGGATTTGAACCTTCCTTAGAAAAAGTACTCCTTGCCCTTCGCCAATTTCGGGGATAAAATTTTGTTTTAAGGGGGGTAGACTGTAACACCCCGAATTTTGGCCAATCTGGGATTTGACGTCCTTAGGCAATGGGTCAACTAAAACACCGAAAAAATCGCTCAGAACCCAATTCCATAGCCAAAGAAACCACTTAGGATTAATTCCTTTAGAAACTAAGCATAAGATAGCTAGCGCAACGCTAGAGTAGCTGGGAAACAGTCCCTGATCACTTTAAATACGTTCTACAAGACCCAAATCGAGTAGAACGTATGACTCTATAATACTCTATAACCTTGGATCAAACTCTAAGCTGGTTTGTTCTCTGGACCACTTTGAAATTTTGTATTGGATCTAGACCGCATATCGAAAGTCCGATACCTCCTATCTTAGACCGTTAGAACCGCCTTGCTGGACTTGATAATCATTTCAAAAATCAAGTCCAACCGATAATCACAGGCTATTTCATTGAGCCCGGACTGAAGAGAGTGCGAATAGGGACAGAATTGGAATTTCAAATTCAAATTTGGCACACGACTTGACGTGTCAGTATTAAGCATTCTGACCGTCAGAATTCAGCCAAATCACACCCTCGGATCAGGAAAAATTTCTATTTCATATCATGAGATTTGCAGGCCTGATCTACGTGCGGTGACCGCTGAACTGAAACTGGACCGCCACGTGAGATCTGCGAACCCTGCTGGACTGAAAACTTGATGTGTGCTAGATCCAGTGTGCATGAGCGTAAGTCCGACCGCATTCAGCCAGGGGACCACCAGAAATGTCCTTTTGAACTGAAACAGCCTCGATTTGGTTACCCCTCAAGTGAAACTTGTTCCCGAGCCTATTTCGGGCAAGTTTGGGCTTATAAAAAGGGTTGAAACCCTCACTCCCCTCTCCCATCCGAATTTGCAAAAATCCCTAGATTGGGAGAGAGAAAAGGTGAGAGTTTGTGAGAGAGTGTAGGAGAGATTTTTCCTGCCTTCGTGCCACCTGTTGCACGTGCTTCAGCAACACATCTTAATCACCTGGCCGGTGATTCCTCCACTTTTTCAGGTATGAAATAACCCTAGAAAGTTGCTGATTTGAGGTTCCTTTCGTTCCATAGCTTGTTAGTCGATAAATCTTGTAAAACAGGTTCTCTATTCGCCATAGACGAAGCGTATACGCTCCGTTCGAATTCACACATCCATAAGAGACAAGGTGTGAATTTTAGATGCTTGATTGACTGTTTTCAAAGCTTTCAATGTCGTTTAATAGTAGATTATCGACGGCAACGCCGTTTGACATGTACAACATGCTGTCTGTTTCCTGTTTCGTAAACCGGCGAAGAATATGAGATTTAGGGCATTTTAGTCATTTGTAGGAAGTACTGTTTTCATGCATATTTTGCTGACGTGATTGACATGGCTTCTTGTCGCATTAGAATGTTAGGAATACGTGCATGATTAGTTTGGCAAAGAGATTCGCCTAAATGCGCACTTCGGGTCGACATACTATATGTAGACTTAAGTGTGTAGTGTAAGTGTTTGTATAAATGCTTGTATTAGTATGTATTGAATTAAATGGTGTTATGAATTAGTTTGAGATTGATTTCTCAATTAATATGCTGGTGTAAATGGTTTTCTACATGTTAGCCATATGCATGATTTCATTATATTCATGAAATGCATGTGCTTGATGATTCACTTAAGTTGTATGTTATAACATGTGCTTGATGATTTCATTATGATTTAGTTTGAGATTAAATTCTCAATTAATATGCTGATGGAACTGATTTCCTATATGTTGGCGATATGCATAATTTCATTATATGTATGAAAGGCATGTGTCAGATGATTTACTTAAGTTGTACGATATAACATATGTTAACATGCTCACATGTTTGTATTCTATTTCCAATACTCTTACCTGATTGCTGATGTGGATTCATATTTGTTTGGGACTATACCTAGTCCAGGCAGTCGGTAACCGAGCGAATTCGTGGTTGGCTTATCTTGGCCACGAAGGACGCGTCGATCAACGCAAGTCGTGTTTGGAGTTGGCGGCAGTGGTTAGGCCACACGAAGTATTTTACGCACTTCATGTCGTTCGACTTGAGATGCGATCGTGTTAGTCGAGCCCGTCAAGTAACCCGACTAGCCGATGTATGTTCACCCTGCATGAGTCATAACTGCTTGAACCTAGGGTACTGAACTTACCATTGTAAACCCTGTTAACCATGATACCTTGATCCACAAAGACTCATGAGCCGGGCATGGTGGTATGGGAGACCATGGTCGAGCTGTCGGCCTACGCTGGGGCCACAAACCTTCCCGTAGTGACCAGTGAGAACCTAGTCTCGTGAGCAGATTATGGTGGTATGGGACACTATATTCTAGCTGTCGGCCTACACTGATCAGGCGACGAGTCCTTTGTAGTGACCGCGAGCGTATTCTGAGTCTACGGGAGGCAACGACCCTTCAGTAGCAGTAGAGTACAGTAGGCCTGTATTGATAAGGTGATGGGGGAGTGGATCAACGAGTGCGTGCAACAGCCCTGGCAGCCCTTGCAGCGACCTACAAAATATACATCGTATGAGATTACTAGGAGTGACGACCTAGATAGGATTTGTGTTTGGATTGATATAAGGGAAGTACCTTAGTTTCCCAATCCTGCTGTTTGAATGGACTAATAACAACTCGAAAATCATATCACCATACCATTGCATATGCTTGGAAGATGTGGAGCACTCAAGGGTCGATTGCATGCCGCGGTCGTAAGATGGTGCCGTATGAGGGAGATCATCGGTGAGGGCATACATCACGTCATGTCATATTGCATTAACAACAGTTTTAGGATTGTTTGATTTACTGCTTTACTATTATCGCATGATTGATTTGAGAACATGTTAATCCTTACTCTATTATTCTACTGAGTTAGATACTCACTCCCACGTTACGGGACGGTGTTCCTGGACACCCACCAGACCTTTTTGTGATTGCAGATGATGACGCGGCCTGCGAGGCGGAGCTGGACTTGATGATGATGAGGAGGATTCCTCCTTTATGCGTGTTCTGATTGACGGGATTACAGGGAGGTTGATTAGATACTTTGACATTTGTCATTTTATATTTTTAGCGCACTCATGTATATTCATTTCGTCTACTTTTGGAGTATACATGTATGTGTATAACCTGGTAACATGTTCACACTCTGGAGACATACAACAGTTTATATATGTTATACATACTATCACAGTCTTCCGCTTGTTAATTTAACTATCTCTGGAGTATGATATGCTGTTCTAGGTTAATCTCACTCATGTTTAATGCGTTATCACAGACAACATTCAATCATACATATCTATGTTGCATAAATAACATTTTGAAACTCGGGAGTTGGGTTTTTGCTCGACCCCCCAATTTTCGGGATGTTACAAATCTGTTTTAGAGTTTTGATAGTTGCAAGTAGCGAAATAGCTGACTTATCTCGTGTTATAAGTCGTCATATCAACGTTGACGAAGACTTAGAGATTCCATCGACTTCTTTATGCTTCTACGGCATAAGGTGCAGACTTTAGATGTTTAGGTTGTCATTTTTCAAAGCTTTCAATGTCAGATAATGATAGATTCCTAACGTGGATGCCATGTAGAACATGCTATTCATTTTTCGTTTCAGTTAAATACGAAGAATATGAAATTTTGTGTATTCTCTATATTCGTAGAAAATACCGTATACATATAAAATATGAAAGTGTGTTTGCCGTGTTTAACTGTTGTTTATGTATGCTAGATGTATATGTAACAACTCCTGGGCTAAAGGTTTCGCCCAAATACATGATATACCAACATATGATATGTATTTAGTATGTGTAGCCTAATTGTTTGTGAAAATGACTGAATGAGTATAGACTTTGTATTCGTGCTCGCCATGACAAACTGCCGTGGATATATGATTATTTTATGGGCGACAACCCTTTGATGAAAGAATTTTTCCTAATACGTATGCAAATTAACACATAATACGTATGATGTAATGTGTAGGCTAAGTGTTTCCAAAAGTGTCTGAATGAGTTAGTAGTTAGCAAGATGTACCTGTATGTGGGTTGAGATATGATTCTCAACCACATCAATGATATGTATGATTTCCTCCATGCATGACTTATTTTGATGTCTACTTGATTATGAATTTAATGTGTGTGAATTCATGTTTACAATGCACTTCAGAACATGTTTATATGATTGAATGATTTGTAATCTTGATCCATTACTGCTTTGACTATCTCATAGGACATCATGTTGTAATTGAATGTGTTTGGGGCTATTGAATAGTCCAGAAAATCGGTAACCGGGCTTGAGTTCGTGGCTGAGTTGGATTCACCAAGCAGAACGTGTTTGACGAACCCGAGCCGTGCGTTTCTTGTTGACAGTGGTTAGGCCACACGAGATGCTTATGCACTTCATGTCGATCAACTCAACGGGCGCTCGCACTAGTCGAACTCATCAAGTAACCCGATTAGCCCGATGTATGTTAACCATGTATGGACGCTACTGCTTGAATCTAAAGTACCAAACTTACCAGTGGAAATCCCGTTAACCATGGTACCTCGATCGGCTAAGACTCATGAGCCGGGCATGATGGTATGAGACATCGTGGTCGAGCTGTCGGCCTACTCTGGGGCCACGAGCCTCCCCGTAGTGACCAGTGCGTAACCCAGACTCATGAGCCGAATATGGTGGTATGGGACACTGTAGTCAAGCTGTCGGCCTACACTGATAATGTGATGGGGGAGTGGTGTAATGATTGCGTGTAACAGCCCCGACAGCCCTTTGTAGTGACCTCGAGCATACTCTGAGTCTACGGGAAGGCGACAACCCTTCCGTAGCAACAAGAGTACAAACTAGGCCTGTATTGATAAGGTAATGGGGGAGTGGTGTAACGATTGCGTGTAATAGCCCTGATAGCCCTTGCAACGACCTAGAATTGCACTTCGTATGAGATATGCTAGGATTGATGACCCTAGACTGGATCATTGCTGGGAATTGATATAAGGGAGGTACCTTAGCTTCCCAATCCCACTGTATGAAAAAGACTAATAACAACTTGGTAATCATGTTCATATCGCACTGCATATGCCTGGAAGATGTGGAGCACTGAGGGGATGAAAGCATGCCATGAACGTAAGACGGTGTCGCATGAGGGCATACATCATGTCATTTCATCCTTGCATTAACTACAATATTTAGGAATGTTTGCTATGTTTACTTTATCATTACCGCTTGAATGATTTGATAACATGTTAATCTTTACTCTATTGTTCTACTGAGTTAGCTACTCACTCCCACGTTACGGGACAGTGTTGTACACACCAACCAGACCCTGTCTTAGTTTCAAGTGAGGGCGATGCTTGTGAAGTGGAGCCGGACTTTGCTTTTTGATGGTGAGTTCTCTAACATGTAACTCTCTGGCGGGTCTATTCGACCTGGAGTTGCACCGACGGGGCTTCGGTATTTAGGATAGAAGACATTACATTTTTCTCATTTTATGCATTTTGTAATCAAACTTGTAATTGTTAACCTAGTGACGTTCATACTCTGAGGGCTTACTATCACTCTTATCTAGTTTAAATACTTATCACAGTCTTCCACTTGCATAATTTAAACGCCTTTGGAGTATGATATATTTTTTTTGGTATAATCTCAATCATGTTTAATGCCCTTCTACAGACAACATTCATTCATCATTATCTATGTTGCATACGTGATGTTTTGGAACTCGGGAGTTGGGTTTCTACTCGACCCCCGATTTTCATGATGTTACATGTAATGTTTAATTTCTATTTAAACCAGTTGATTGTGTAAGCACACTTGGATGGTGAAAATAAACCAAAAATGGATGTGATCCAAAGCTTCTTGGCCCCACCATGAGTTGGACATTCAAATGGATGAAGTGGATTTCCCAAGTGGGCCCTACCTCACCCTTAAAACATAAAAGAGGGAGAGGGGTAGTGGCACCGTCGTCGCTGGACACAACAATGGACATGTCTCTGGCACCATTTACCTTCCAAAGCCACCATATGGACTCTCTTGTGGGCCTAGTCATGATGTATATATATGTCATCCACACCGTCCATCCAATTTCCCTTCTCATTTAGGTGTTGAGCTCAAAAATGAAGCTAATCTAAATCCTAGGTGGGCCATACCACAAATACTAAGGGGTTGGGTTACCCACCATCATTTCTTACTTTACGTGGGAGGTTTGGAGTGAGTTTTCACTCATGAGACGCACATTGATGTATTTTTTAGATCCATACCATCCATCCATCTGCTGGCTCATTTTATCCGTGGAGCTCAAAAATCTAGCCGATCCAACCATCAGGTGGTCCACACCACAACCGTGGTGAGAATGGGAGCACCCCCTCATGTCAGCCAGGCGTATGTGGGGTGAGGGCATCCCAACTATGGAACCCACCTTGATGTATTTGTTTAATCCATGTCGTTCACCACCTTCTCCATGTCATTTTAGGCTATGAGATGAAAAATGAGACAGATCTAACTTCCTAGTGGACCGTACCGAGGGAAACAAAGTCTTACTATTGGAACTTTCTAAGGCTGACTATTGTATTTGTAGGTGGTGGACCTACCCATCATTGGACTCCTTGGGTCCATAAAGAGCTGGCCGATATAATGGATGGAATGGATTATCCACTAGTGGACCCCATAGAGTAGCAAACAATATATATATATATATATATATATATATATATATATATATATATATATATATATATATATATATATATATATATATATATATATATAAAGGAAGAAAGAAAAGGGAACAAAAAATGATATCACTAGTCATTATTGCCCAGTGACGGTGAGGGCAGAAGCCTCGTTGGCCTGTCCCCACATGTGGATCCCACCATAACGTGTGTGTTTAATCTACACTGTCCACCATCTACCGTAGATGATTTTAGGCCATTGGCCAAATTTTGAGGCATATCTGAGTCTTGAGTGGGCCGTACCAAGGAGAACAATGCTCATCGGTTGAAACCTTCTAAGGCCATCTTTAGAGTCCTTGATCATCCAAACCAGTCCTATTCAGAGTCTATGTGACCTCATTTAAGGTGGTAAGATGGTGAACGAATTAGATCATCCACTCGGGTCCCACATTAATAGTGTATGTAAAACATATAATAATTATAATATATACATATATATATATATATATATATATATATATATATATATATATGAATGCTGGCCATTTTGGGTCTAACAAGTGGGACCCTGTTCTGATGTTTATATTGAATCCACATTGTCCACCAACTTCACAAGATTATTTTAAGCCATGGGCCGAAAGATGAGACGGATTCAGATCTCAAGTGGACCGCGATGAGGTAAACGAACCATTGCTATTGAAATCTTTCAAGGCTCACTGTGGAGTCTCTGTTCATCCAAATCAACCCAAATCAGAGCCCATTAGACCTGCTCGAGATGGACTACATGGTGAACGGAGTAGAAGATCCACGTGGGGCCTGCACTGATGGTGTATCAAAAAAAAAAAGAAACAAATAAAAAGAAAGGTGTTACTGAGTGGTTTTGTCCAGTAACGTGAGGGCTGAAATCTCCTTGGGCTACTCCCTCACGTGGGACCCTACATGATTTATGTATCCCACCCACTCTATTCATCTATCTTGTCAGATCATGGTAGGCCATGGGCCCAAAATCAGGTTGATCCAGATCTTAGGTAAGCCACACCATAGGGTAATGTAGGCATAGAATCCTCTTAGACTTGGGATTTCTTGGTTTTGGGATCCCTTGGACTTAGGAATCCTTTGAATCGAGATCCCTTAAGTATTTGGTTATGTTTAGGATCTTGGATTCAAATCCTTAAATTAGTTAGTGTGTGAATGTTGAAACTATGGTTTTACTAAATCCATTTAAGTATATACTTTGCCTGAACTGATGAAATCCCAAGACTCGGATGGGTTATGAGCATAAGATCACATCCTAGTAACTAACCAATGATCTGTAACCATTAATTTACGTTAGCAATGATCAGATGGTGCAGATCATTCTACTAAAGTAATTATAGTGATGTCATTGATAATCTGATTATTTTATGACATCATGTAACACCTCGTACTTTTCAGTACTCGAGTGCTACCATGAGAACCTAAATCGGTATGAATATAAAGCCGATTCATATAGACATCCATGTTCGTTCTAGCTTAAAACCAGCCATTGGAGGATCCTCATCCGTAGATCGAGCCATCTAGGCCTCTAAGCATAGGATCAGTGATTAGATCTCTGCTTATACTAACTTTAGGACACCTAGAACTAGTGAGGAGTAAATCTGAGATACTTGCGTTGTTGGATCACCAGATCCGACCGTGGGATTGACAATAATAGGCACTTAGGACCCGGTTAAAAATGAATCAAGCCATTTGTCTATTGATTTCTGTAACGCCCGTGAAAAATCCATACTTGGGCTCGAGTATCAACTCGACCCGAAATTGCGTAGAATTCATTCCTTTAGAAAATATGACTAGGTTAGCTAGTGCAACGTTAGAATAGCTGGGAAATGGTCCCTGATCACTTTAAATACGTTCTACAAGGCCCAAAGCGAGTGGAACCAAGGGTGCTATAATGCTCTAAAGCCTCGGATCAAACTCTAAGCCGGTTTGTTCTCGGGACCTCCTTAAAACTTTGTATTGGATCTAGACAGCGCGTCGTAAGTCAGATGCCTACCATCTTAGACCGTTATGACCACTTAGCTGGGCTTGGCAATCGTTTCGAATATCAAGTCCAACTGACGATCACAGGCTATTTCATTGAGTCCGGACCGAAGAGAGTGTGAATAGGGACATAGTTGGAATTTCAAATTCAAATCTGGCACACAAATTTGACGCATCAGTATTAAGCATTCTGACTGTCAGAATATAGCCAAATTACACCCTTGGATCAGGAAAAATATCTATTATATATCACGAGACTTATAGGCCTGATCTTGGTGCGGTGACCGTTAAACTGAAACTGGGCCGCCACGTGCGATCTGGGAACCCAACCGGTCTGAAAACTGGATGCGTGCTAGATCCAGTATGCATGAGCTTAAGTCCGACCGCATTTGGCCTGTGGACCTTCAGAAATGCCCTTTTGGACCGAAACGGCCCCGATTTGGTTAGGCACCAAGTAAACATTGTTCCCAAGCCTATTTTGGGAATGTTTTAGGCTATAAAAGGGGTTGAAACCCTCACTCCTCTCTCCCATCCGAATTTGAGAGAAGCCCTAGCTTGGGAGAGAGAAAAAGAGTGAGAGATTGTGAGAGAGTGGGAGAGTTCTTCTTGCCACTTGTGCTACGTGTTGCACGTGCTTAAGCAACACTCCTCTACCGCTTTCCCGACGATTCCACCGCAATCCTAGGTAAGTAAAAACTCTAAATAGTTGTTGAATTGAGTTTTCCTTGTTTCCATAGCGATGTAGCTTATGGATCTTATGTATTAGGTTCCTTACTCGCCGTAGACGAACCATATACACTCCGCTTCAATTCCCGAGTCTACAAGACACTAGGTGAGGATTTTAGACGCTTTGATTGACGGTTCCCAATGCTTTCAATGTCGTTTAATAGTAGATTCTTGACGGCATCGCCGTTTGACATGTACAAAATGCTCTCCGTTTCCCGTTTCGTAAGCTAACGAAGAATATGAGATTTAGGGCATTTTAGTCATTTGTAGGAAGTACTGTTTACATTCATATTTTGCTGATGTGATTGACATGGTTTGTTGTCGCATTAGGAAGTTAGGAATGCGTGCATAATTAGTTTGGCGAAGAGATTCGCCTAGTTGCACATTTTGGGTCGACATACTATATGTAGACTTAAGTGTGTAGTGTATGTGTTTGTATAAATGCTTGTATTAGTATGTATTATATTAAATGATGTTATTTGATAGTTTGTGATTGATTTTTCAATTATTATGCTGACCTAAATGATTTTCTACATGTTGACAAAATGCATGATTTCATTACATGCATGGAATATATGTGCTTGAGGATTTGCTTAAGTTGAATATGCATGGGAAGTATGCCTTGAAGATTTGCTTAAGTTGAATGTTATAACATGTGCTAACATGCTCACATGATGTATTTCAATTCCAATACCTTGGTATATAATGTTAATGAAATTCCATAGATGTGTGGGACTTGACCTAGTCCAGGCAGTCGGTAACCGAGCGAATTCGTGGCTGACTGGTCATAGCCACGAACGACGCGTCGATGAACGTGATTCGTGTTGAGAGTTGGCGGCAGTGGTTAGGCCATGCGAAGTGTTTTACGCACTTCATGTCGTTTAATTCGAGATGCGATCGCGCTAGTCGAGCCCGTCAAGTAACCCGACTGGCCGATGTTTGTTCACCTTGTATGTATCATAACTGCTTGAACCTAGGGTACTGAACTTACCATTGTAAACCCTATTAACCGTGGTACCTTGATCCACGAAGACTCATGAGCCGGGCATGGTGGTATGGGACACCGTGGTCGAGCTGTCGGCCTACGCTGGGGCCACAAACCTCCCCGTAGTGACCAATGAGCACCTTGACTCGTGAGCAGATTATGGTGGTATGGGACACTATATTCTAGCTGTCGGCCTACACTGATCAGGCGACGAGCCCTTTGTAGTGACCGCGAGCGTATTCTGAGTTCACGGGAGGCGACGACCCTTCCGTGCAGTAGAGTACAGTAGGCCTGTATTGATAAGGTGATGGGGGAGCGGTGCAACGAGTGCGAGCAACAGCCCTGGCAGCCCTTGCAGTGACCTACGAAATGTACATCGTATGAGATTACTAGGAGTGACGACCCTAGACAGGATCCGTGTTAGGATTGATACAAGGGAGGTACCTTAGTTTCCCAATCCTGCTGTTTGAATGGATTAATAACAACTTGGTAATCATATCACCATAGCATTGCATGTGCCTGGAAGATGTGGAGCACTCTAGGGAGTGTGGCATGCCGCGGTCGTAAGATGTTGCCGTATGAGGGTGATCGTCGGTGAGGGCATACATCACGTCATATCATCTTGCATTAACAACAGTATTAGGACTTGTCTGATTTACTGCTTTACTATTATCGCGTGATTGAATTGTGAACATGCTAATCTTTGCTCTATGATTCCACTGAGTTGATCACTCATTCCCACGTTACGGGATGGTGTTTGCAACACCCACCAGACCCTGTTGTAGTTGCAGGTGACGACGAGATCCAGGAGGTGGAGCCGGAGATTGACGAGGACCAGGATGAGTTCTCGTATATGCAGTACCACGACGGCTTCCCGTAGGTGACCTGGATCGAGGGGGACTTCAGTGGGACTATTTTGAACTTATTCTTTTGTTTATTTACATGTATATGAGACTCAGAGATGTAGTCATACTTTGGAGACAGTTGAGATTACTTTGTTTTTCCATACAGTGATATATATATTGTTTAGTCTTCCGCTTGCTTTTATCACTGGATCTGAAGTATGAATTGCATTTTTGGTATACTTTTACTCATGTGAATGCTTTAAATCAGACAACATTGAATCATAACCATTTTTGTTGCATAAGTGACGGTCTGGAACTCGGGAGTTGAGTTTATACACGACCCCCGATTTTCAGGGTGTTACAATTTCCAAGAGACATAATCAATCAGCAATAACGGAGCCCTAGATCCACCATCCACCCAATTAACAACTAATATGGAGTGATCTAACACTCGAACGCTACAATTAAAGGGTCTGATCCATATGGATGACATGGAGGTTCATCTAAGCTGGACTAGGAACCCTTATATCCGTTGAGATCGAACTAGGAAGGTATCTGACCATCGGATGGATGGAAATCATAGTTTGAACCCAAAAACAAACATTGTGTGACCCATCTAGTTAAAATAACATCATTAGTGGCCCTGGGTGGTTCACAAGTTAGATGAACGGTTCTGATCACGAGTGTAGACCACATACCACCTTGAATCAATGATAACTAGCACTTAATAGTCACACTCCTATTGATATGGCCCACCTAAGCCTTGGAGCTGCCTCATCTTTGGTTGAAAATCCTAATAGGACCCACAAAACTTGATGAATGGTGCAGATCTGTCAAAGACATCTCTGTGGGTCCCACCTTTGGGGCATGGGCACAAATCGTGTGTGCACCCGCAAGATACCAAACACGTCACCCAGTCAAACGATGTTTGACCCGACGAAAGAGGAATTTTCCCTGAGAAATTGATTGTACTCGCCTCAAAGTTTGGGTCAATTACCTCGAATGCTATGACCTCCATATATTCCCTAAAGGGCCTTCTGACAGCTTTTGGAGATAGTTTCGGATGAAAATGCCCCTGACCTTGGTTCAGTAGTTGCACGGTTTTTTAGGGACTAAAAAGTTACGTAGTATTTAATGTTAATAAAGTGATGTATGCGGAACCCTTTTTGCACGTGGGCAAGGACTAAATTTGTGGGGGCCATATTGATGTATGTGTATAATCCATGTCGTCCATCCTTTTTACCGTGTCATGTTAGGGCTAGGGCCTAAATATCAGCCTGATCCAGAGCTTATGTGGGTCACAAAACAGAAAATAATGGTAACAATGGAACCCATTGTTGAAACTTTCCAGGCTCACCATGATGTTTGTTAGAAGTGGACACTGCCCAAGTTAGTACTTTTTGGGCCCACGCCGAGCTAGCCGACAAAATGGACGGAACAGATCTCCCCATTGTTGGCCTCAGACTATTGTACCAATGACTATCCTTTCATTTGGTAGTAAAGGAAGTGAATATGTAACAACCGTGAAATGGAAAAACTACGACCCATATAACATGAGAACTACGACCCTTACTACATTACAATCACGACCCTTATCACATTACAACCATGACCCAGGTATGGGTCATGGTTACCATGTTATATGGGTCGTGATTTTCATGAGAAAAGGGTCGTGGTTCTCATGAGGTAGGAGTGTGGTTGGCCCATTTTTCTTTCTTTCCCAGTGTAAGTTGCGCATGAGAGAGGAAATCGGATTGAGTACTTGGTTGGGCCCACCTTAAATGTATGTAGTCTATCCACACCATCCATCCATTTTTTCATCTAATTTAAGGGGTTTAGCCCAAAATTGAAGCATATCAAAAGATCAATTGGAGTATACCACAACCTTAATCTGTAGCCTTCGATCTATTTACACTACCAAAAATAGATCATGGTTGTCATGGGTCATAGTTATCATGTTATATGGGTCATAGTTATTATGTTATATAGGTCGTAGTAATCATGGGTCATGGTTGTCATGTCATATGGGTCGTGGTTGTCATGGTTATGGTTATCATGTTATATGGGTCGTGGTTGTTATGTGGTAAGGGTCGTAGTTGTCATGGGTTGTGGTTGTCATGTTATATGGGTCGTGATTGTCATGTTAAATGGGTCGTAGTTATCATATTATATGGGTCGTGGTTCTCATGTGATATGAGTCGTGATTGTCATGTTATATGGGTTGCGGTTGTCATGTTATATGGGTCGTGGTTGTCATTTTATATGACAATTATGACCCATGCAAACAACGACCCATATGGGCCCACATTGATGTATGTATATAATTTATGCCGCCTATCCTTTTTGTCGTGACATTTTAGGTGTAGGGCCCAAATATCAGCCTGATCCAGTGCTTGTGAGGGCCACAAAATAGAAAATAATGGTGACTATAAGAACTTTCCAGGTTCACAGTGATGCTTATTAGAAGTGGATATTGCCCAAATCAGGACTTTTTGGGCCCACAGCGAGCTAGCCGATAAGGTGGATGGATCGAATCACCCCATTGTGGGTCTTTAGTTATAATGACAATGGTTTGGTAGAAAAGGATGTGAACATATTGCAAACCACGAACCATGCAACATGACAACCACTACCCATATAACATGGCAACTACGACTTATGCAAACCACAACCCAAATGGCCCCACATTGATGTATGTGAATAATCCATGTCACCCATCCTTTTTGTTGTGTCATTTTAGGGGTAGGGTTAAATATCAACCACGACCCTTTGTGGATGAAACCACAATCCATTGTGCATGTGAACCACGACCCTTCGAATGGATCGTAGTTGTCATGTAGTAAGGGTTGAGGTTATCATATTATATAGGTCGTGGTTGTGGCCTTCTGACAAGCTTCCAAAAATTACTTGGACCAAAATGTCTTTGTCCTTGTTTCAGTAGTTATATGGTTTTCTAGGGAATAAGAAGTTACGTGGTATTTAATGCCAATAAAGTGATGTGTACGGAACACTTTTTTTGCATGTGGGCAAGGACCAAACTCGTGGGGCCCACATTAATGTATGTGTATAATCCATGCCGCCCATCCTTTTTGCCGTGTCATTTTAGGGCTAGGGCCTAAATATCAGCCTAATCCCATGCTCGTGTGGGCCACCTAATAGAAAATAATGGTGGCAGTGGCACCCACTCTTGAAACTTTCCAGGCTAATTATGATGTTTGTTAGAAGTGGACACTGCCCAAGTCAGGATCTGTTGGGCCCATGGCGAGCAGGCCGATAAGGTGGACGGAATGGATCACCCCTTATGGCAATGACTATCCTTTCATTTAGTAGTAAAGGAAGTGAACATGTAACAACCACGACTCATAACAGATGAGAACCACGATCCATATAACATAATAACTACGACACAACCATGACCCATATAACATAACAACCATGATCCATAACAATTACTACCCCTACCACATTACAAGCACGATCTATATAACATGACAACCACGACCCATATAGTATGACAATCACGACTCATATAACATGAGAACCACGATGCATATAACATGATAACTACGATCCATGACAACTACGACCCATGCAACCATGATCCATGACAACTACAACCCATGATAACCACAACTCATATAACATGACAACCACGACCCATATAACATGACAACCGCGACCCATGAAAACTACGACCTTTACCACCTTACAAACATAACTCATACTGCATTACAACCATGACCTAAGAATTTGACCATACATCAAGGCCCACATTGATGTATGTGTATAATTCATACCGCCCATCCTTTTTGCCATGTCATTTTAGGGCTAGTTGACGTAAGGTCACAGTTGTCATGTTATATGGGTCGTAGTTGTCCTGTTATATAGGTCGCGGTTGTATGGATCACAGTTGTCCTATTATATGGGTCGTTATTATCTTGTTATATGGGTCGTGATTGTCATGGGTCATGGTTATCATGTTAAATTGGTCGTGGTTATCATGTTATATGGGTCGTGGTTGTACTGTGACGTGTGCAGTTCATAAGGGTTGTGGTTGTAATGTGACATGTGTAGTTCAAATGGGTCAAGCTTTTCATGTGACGTGGACCCCACCTAGATGTATATGTTTAATCCACGCCGTCCACCTCCTCCATATTATTTCATGCTATGAGCCAAAAATGAACAAATCCAAGTCCAGAGTAGACTGCATCGAGGGAAATAAAGTCACACTAGTGGGCCTTGACTCCTAATATTTAAAAATAAACAAGTTATTGATTACATCAACCTGATAACCACGAACCTTAGTACATTACAATCATGACCTTACTCGTCGACAACCAGGATCCATTTGAATAGTAGTGGTTCACATTCACTATGGATTGTTGTTGTCAACCACGACCCTTTGTAGATGAAAACCACGGTCCATTGTGCATGTGAACCACAACCCTTCGAATGGATCGTGGTTGCCATGCAGCAAGGATCGTGACGTCACCAAGTTATGTGGGACCTACCATGATGTATGTGTTGTATCCACACCATCCATCCATTTGGTGATATAAATTTAGGGTATGAACCAAATAATGAGTCAGATCCAAAGCTCGAGTGGACCCCACAATAGAAAACAGTGGAGAGAGTGTCGTCCACCATTAAAAATTTATATGGGCCACAAAAGTTTTCGATCAATCTGAAATTTGTGTTTTACCTTCTTTCATGTTTGTCTTAACTTATGAACACGTTAGATCTCATATAAACATCATAAAAGACCTTAGGAAGGTTTCAACGGTGGGCATCACTCTTCCTATTATTTTATGTGGTGAGGTCCACTACAGATTTGGATCTAACTCATTCTTTGTCTCGTGTCCTAAAATGATATCTCCAAATGGATGGATGGTGTGGATATAACACATACATCATGGTGGGTCCCACAGAAATTGGTGACGTCACTTCAGCAGAGAGTCTCGCTACCCAACCTGTCTTTGTATCCTGTGAAAGACTTTCACATGAAGTTCCTACGCTGGGAACTCAGGTGAGGTCCACTGTGATGTTTGTAAGAAATCCTCCCGGTCTATCCATTTTGTAAGTTCATTTTAGGACATGATGCCAAAAATGAACCGTTTCCAAAGCTCAAGTGAGCCGAAAATGTGATAACTGAACGTCCATAGTTGAAGTATTCGTGGGCCAAAAGTGTTTTGAATCATGCTAATATTTGTGGCTTTAGTTCATCCCAGTAGGAATGAAGTTATTAACAGTATGGATGGCATGTAAACATCACTGTTGAACCCAGGTAGGTTTCAATGGTAAGAATTTCCATAATCACATTTTCCTTTAGTACGGCCCACTTAAGATTTGGATACGGTTCATTTTGCTCATCATGTACTAAAATTAACTCACAAAATGGATGGAAGGTGATGATTTCTCACAAACATCATAGTGGGCCCCACCTGGGTTCCCAGCGTTTGTATAATCCAAGTCGGACGCGGAACCGGATTGGCTGGTGTACCACACTAGCTATATAGCTGTTGTAGGTATGTGTCGTGCGAGGACACTAGGTGTGTGTCATACGAGGACGAGCACTGACGCTCCTCCAGCTCCGAGTTGTAAGAACGGTTCAAAGTATATCAAAGTTACATGATCCCACAGTGATGTATTATATCTACACCGTTAATCTATTTTTAGAGATCATTTTGACCATTATCCAAAAAATGATATGTAAAAATGGATGAACGGCATGGATGAAACAAATACATCATAGTGGGGCTCATAGAGACCGACCACCAGTGACGTGTCTGGGGGAGTAGCCAATCCATCTCTTGCTACTACTGTAGAGACGTGTCACTGACACAGTGACACTCATCGAGCTCTGAATTGTACGAACGGTTCAAAGTAGATCAAAGCTAGGTGACCCACAGTTATGTATTTATTATATCTATACCGTTTATCTATTTTTAGAGATCATTTTAGATCATTATCTAAAAAATAAATCATATCCAAAGATCATATGTACCACATCACAAATAACAGTGGAGATAATGATTTTCACCATTAAACAATTCGTAGGGCCCACCATAACGTTTATTTTCAATCCAATCTACTCATAAGGTCACAAAGGCCTGAATAAAGAGGAAAAACAAATTTCATATTGATCCAAGACTTTAGTGACCCCAAAAAGGTTCCAATGATAGAAGTTCAATCCCCTACAGCTTTTTGCAGTGTGGTCCACTTGATAGTTAAATATTTCTTGTTTTTAGTCCAAGTTCTTAAAATGAGCTCGCCAAATGAACGGATGATTTGGATATAACACATACCTCATGATGAGACCCACAGAACATGTCAGCGCCGATACATTTGCTATATAGCCGGTGTGAGGTACACCGGCCGATCCGCTTCCATCCAACCTGCGTCCGTCTCCGGGACGGACGCAGATTATGTCCTGCCACTTGCCCGTCTCTAGCCCGAATGGGCAAATGGACTCTTGGTGGTTTGTCAGCCCCACCATCATGCTTGTGTTTCATCCATGTCGTCCATATATTTTTCTAGATCATTTTATCGTATGAGACCAAAAATGAGGCATATCTCAATCTCAAGTGGACCACACTACTGGAAACAGTGTTGAATGAGTGTCATAGACCATTAAAAACCTTTCAGGGGCCATAAAAGTTTTGGATCAAGATGATTTTTGTTTTTTCCCTTCATTTGTGTTTTTATGACCTAATCAACCGATTGGATGTCAAGTAAACAGTACAGTGGGCCTTAGGAATGGATCGTGGGTTTCATGTAGTAAGGGTCGAGGTTGTCATGTTATATGGGTCGTGTTTGTCAAGTTACATGGGTCGTGGTTTTCATATATCGTGGTTGTTGTGTTATATAGGTCGTAGTTATTATGAGTCGTGGTTGTCATGTTATATGGGTTGTGGTTGTAATATGGTAAGGGTCGTGGTTATCATGTTATATGAGTCGTGGTTGTCATGGGTCGTGGTTATCATGTTATATGTGTCGTGGTTCTCATGTGATATAGGTCGCGGTTGTTATATGTTCACTTCTTTTACTACTAAACAAAATGATAACCATTGGTATCATAGCCTAAGGCCCACAATGGGGTGATCCATTCTGTCCACCTTGTCGGCCTGCTCGCCGTGGACCTAAAAAGTCCTAACTTGGGTGCCACTGTCACCATTATTTTCTATTACGTGGCCCACATGAGCACTAGATCAGGCTGATATTTGTGCCCTAGCCCAAAAATGACACGGCAAAAAGGATGGGCCGCATGGATTATACACATACATCAATGTAGGCCTCGATGTATGGTCAAAAGTTGTCATAGATCGTGGTTGTCATGTTATATGGGTCGTGGTTGTCATAGGTCGTAGTTTTCATGGGTTGTAGTTATCATGTTATGTGGGTCCTGGTTCTCATGTTATATGAGTCACGGTTGTTACATGTCACTTCTTTTACTACCAAATGAACGGATAGTCATTGGTACAATAGCCTAAGACCCACAATGGGGTGATCTGTTCCTTCCACCTTATCAGCCTGCTCAGCGTGGTCCCAAAAAGTCCTGACTTGGGCAATGTCCACTTCTAACCAACATCATAGTGAGCCTGGAAAGTTTCAACAGCGGGTTCCATTGTCACCATTATTTTCTATTATGTAACCTAAACTAGCTCTGGATCAGGCTAATATTTGGGTCTTAGTTCTAAAATGACACGATAATAAGGATGGGCGGCATGGATTATACACATACATCAATGTGGGCCCCACGATAAAAAATAATGGTGACTGTTGAAAGTTTCTAGGTTCATTGTGATGTTTATTAGAAGTGAAAATTGCCCAAGTTAGGACTTTTTGGGCCCACGCCGAGCTGGCCGATAAGGTGGATGGATCGGATCACCCCATTATGGGCCTTAAGCTATAATACCAATGGTTCGATATAAAAGAAATTGAACACGTTGAAAACCATGATCCATACAACATGACAATTACAACTCATATAACATGGCAATTATGACCCATGCAAACCATGACCCATATAACATGGCAATTACGACCCATGCAAACCACGACCTAAATGGGCCGCAGTTATATGGATTGTAGTTTTCATGTTATATGAGTCTCAATGGTATGGATCGCAATTGTCCTGTTATATGGGTCGCAGTTATCCTGTTATATGGGTCGCGGTTGCGGTTGTCCTATTATTTAGGTCGCAGTTGTCCTGTTATATGGTTCGCAGTTGTCCTGTTATATGGGTCGCAGTTATCCTGTTATATGTGTCACGGTAGCAGTTGTCTGTTATTTGGGGCGCAGTTATCCTGTTATATGGGTTGCAGTTATATGGATCGCAGTTGTCATGTTATATGGGTCGCAGTTATCCTATTATATGGGTCGTGGTTGTCATGGGTAGTGGTTATCCAATTACCATTGTTTTCCTATGGCGTGGTCCACTTGAGATATATATCACTCTCATTTTTGGTATAAAGCTCTAAAATAATCTGTAAAAATGGATGAACGGAATGGATGTAACACATACATCATAGTACGCCCACAGAGCATCGACCACCAACCACGGGGCTGTTTGCAGCGGGGAGTAGCCAATCTGTTTCCATCTCGGGCATGGACGTGGATCAGAGGAAGCGGATTGACTAGTGTACCTCACACCAGCTATATAGCTTCTATATTGAAGTCAGCAAGTTACGTGTGTCTGATCATTAGGTATATGTTATATCCAAACCGTTCATCTATTTGGTGAGTTCATATTAAGGCTTGATATGAAAAATAAGACAGATCTAACATATAACATGACAACCATGACCTATATAACATGACAACCACAACTTATATAACATGACAATCACAACTCATATCACATGAGAACCACGACCCATATAATATGATAACTATGACCCATTTAACATGACAATCACGACCCATATAACATGACAACTACAGCCCTTACCACATAACAACCACGACCCATATAACATGACAACCACAATCATGACAATCATGATATATAACATGACAACCACGACCCATGATAACTACGACCTATATAATATAACAACCATGACCCATATAACATGACAACTACGACCCATGACAACCACAATCCATTTTTGGTAGTGTAAATGGATCGAAGGCTACAGATTACGGTCGTGGTATACTCCAATTGATCTTTAGATATGCTTCAATTTTGGGCTAAACCCCTTAAATTAGATGGAAAAATGGATGGATGGATGACGTGGATAGACCACAAACATTTAAGGTGGGCCCAACCGAGTATTCAATCCAATTTCCTCTCTCACGCGCAACTTACACTGGAAAAGAAAGAAAAACGGGCTAACCACACTCCTACCTCATGACAACCATGACCTTTTCCTCGTGAAAACCACGACCCATATAACATGGCAACCACAAGTCATGGTTGTAATGTGGTAAGGGTCGTGATTGTAATGTAGTAAGGGTCGTAGTTCTTATGTTATATAGGTTGTAGTTTTCCCAGGTCGCAGTTGTTACATATTCACTTCCTTTACTAGCAAATGAAAGGATAGCCATTGGTATAATAGTCTGAGGCCAACAATGGGGAGATCTGTTTCATCCATTTTGTCGGCCAGCTTGGCGTGGGTCCAAAAAGTCCTAACTTGGGCAGTGTCCGCTTCTAACAAACATCACAGTGAGCTTGGAAAGTTTCAACAACGGGTTCTATTATTACCATTATTTTCTGTTATGTGACCCACACGAGCTCTGGATCGGGCTGATATTTAGGCCCTAGCCCTAACATGACACGGTAAAAAGGATGGACGGCATGGATTATACACATACATCATTATGGGCCCCATGAGTTTAGTCCTTGCCCATGCGCAAAAAGGGTTCTGTACACATCACTTTTCTAGTATTAAATACTACGTAACTTCTTAGTCCCTAGAAAAGCATGCAACTACTGAACTAAGGTCAGGGGCATTTTCATCCAAAATAAACTCAAAAAGCTGTCAGAAGGCCCTTTAGGGAATATAGGGAGTGTCATAGCGTTATAGGTAACTTGCCCAAACTTCAAAGCAAGTACGTTCAATTTCCCATTTTCCTCTTCTCCTTTCATTTTCCCACCAGCAACAACGTTTGAAAGGTGATATTCGCTGGGACGATCATGGCCACCATCAAGGACCCGTAGGCTAATCCAAATCGTCCATCGAGCTTGGGAGCCACCTCTGACCAAAGCCTTGGTGGTTTCACTTGATGAATCGCACGCATGTAGTCATAAACACCAATGCAAGAAGGCTGTTCATGCTGCCATTTTTACAGAAATGGAAACTTCTTTTCATGCTGGCAATTCGCGTGCTCTGGCTGCTGTAATCTCGACCCTCCGCTTAGAGGATCTTAGCCCTCCATTCCGCCTCAGCTTTAAGGCTTCATAACTATTATACGATCTTTTCTTTTCGCCGCAACACACTGCAACCGAACCCATCAAGTGAATACACTAATCACCGTCCAACTGGTGGGTCCCACAGTGTCCAACGGTCAAATCCAAGCCATCTATAAGACTCAGATCGGAAGATCACTCCTCAGACTCAGATCTCCATTAGTGGGACCGTCATCTTCCCCGTACAACCGGATGAACCACCATCCTCTAGTGGGCTCCATTTCATGATCTAGGTCATCCATCAGGTGGCCCATGGCACTAGATGACCATCTAAAATGAGGAGTTTCAACCATGCAAGTTAGTTTAACCATATTTAATCCGAAATGTATGTACTATCCCGTTTTATCCGATGATTGTGTTAGCTTAAACGTCACTAACCAAGGATTAGCGAGTTGTGAATCCTCTAAAGGATAAATAGGGAACCTTATAAAAGCCCTTTTAGGGCAGCCCTTATCAAAGATGGAAAGCCAAAGAGAGGGCCGTGAGCACCGTTTCTCCCTTTCCGCACCCAGACTAAGTTTGGGTCGAGTCACAATTCGAGTCGGGGTTCCCCCCGGTCCAAAGATGAAAAAAAAGGGAAGAACAAGAAAATGGAGAGAAAGAGAGAATGGAGAAAATAGAAGCGAGAGAGAGAGAGAGAGAGAGAGTGGTGTGGTTGCTGTTGCACTCGCCACTGCCACACCAGCTCAAGCTGTTGTTCCATTCGGGTCTGCTCCTGGTTAGGTCCAGTAGCCGTTAATAGTGGTGCAAAACAAAAAAGAAGAAGAAGAAGAAGAAGAAGAAGAAGAAGAAGAAGAAGAAAGAAGAAAGAAGGAAAAATGAGGGAGAAAGAGAGTTTGGGCTGGGTTGTTAGCTGACTTACTGTCGAGTAAGTTGGGTCGAGTTAGACGTGGACCTAGCCTAGGTCTAGCTGGAAGTTCCAGCAGGGGGAGAGAGAGAGAGAGAGAGAGAGAGAGAGAGAGAGAGAGAGAGAGAGAGAGAGAGAGGGCAAAAGAAACGAGGAGAACAGAAAGAGGTAGAGAGGGATAGAGACTTGGGCAGTGGTTGCACCAACCGAGTCAACTCGGTTGAGTTGTCGGCCAAGTTCGGACTTGGCTTAAGTTTGGGCCTTGTGAGAGTTCGGATTGAGTCAAGGGAAATGAGGAGAAAAGAAGAAGGGAGAGAGAAAGAGAAAAGAGAGAGAAGGGAGTTTGGGTCAAGGTTGTGTCGAGTTGACTCACTAATCGCACTAGCCGATATCATTTCGATGGGTCGTAGCTAAATCCACACCTTGCTGGTTGACCCAAACCCGAGTCGCCGAGATAAATTATCTAATCAAGGTGAATCGAGACCCATTTCCTTTGTTTGTTACTGAGTTGACTCAGTGTATTGACCCTATAAGCCAAGTATTAACCATTCTCCTTGATGTTTTGATTTGGGTCCTAGTCACATATTTATCAATTAGATACTCTATCCGGCTACATTCATACTATCTACCGGGCCACATGCAACTAGGTTGCTTAATTAAGGTGAGGACTCACCCTTTGAGCTTCCCACTTAAACTCATCAATCTAATCATAGATGATGCTCTAATTTCTTACAGTTAGTAACTCCTAAGTTATTGCATAGTTTATCTCATTACGTGAATATGCCAACCTATTATGCAATTGACTCATGTAATGCATAATTGATATGTCTCTTTAATTTTAGCAAGCATAAATAATGTGATTATTACATGTTGCCTCCAGTTATGAAACTCGCTACATGTTAGTACTCATGATACTTGATAAATTGAACATAACTTGTTGTGGATTCACCATCCGCTATCTATATTTGACTTATGCGACTTGGATCGCACATTGCCTTACATGGCTTGAACCGCATATTTGGCCTTCGTGACTTTGCTAGAACATTGGCTCCCTTTTGTGCATGTTGATCATATTCTCATATATTATTGATTTTTAGGTCATTATGCGAAGCTCATTATGATTTTCAGGTGGAGTTGAAGTTCGTTTATCGATTTTCTACCCATCTTGCACAGTTCATGTTATTTCCAAATGACGTCGAAGTTCCCATGTTGATTCTCTCTTCATCTTATGGAGTTCGGTCATACTATGATTTTTGGATGGAGTTGAAGTTCGCTTATCGATTTTCTAGCTATCTTGCTGAGTTCACGTACAATATGATTTTCGGGTGAAGTAGAGATTTGTATGTTAGTTTTCTAGCCATCTTGGGTGTTCAGTTGTACCATGATTTTCGAGTGGAGCTAAAGTTCACTGATCGATTTTCTAGCCATCTTACGGTGTTCACGTATGATATGATTTTAGATGAAGTAGATATCTGTATGTTAACTCTCCCTTCATCTTATAGAGTTCAGTCGTACCATGATTTCTGGGTAGAGCTGAAGTTTGCTTATCAATTTTCTAGCCATCTTGCGGAGTTCACGTACGATATAATTTTCGGATGAAGTAGATATTTGTATGTTAACTCTCCCTTCATCTTGCGGAGTTCAGTCGTACCATGATTTCCAAGTGGAGCTGAAGTTCGCTTATTAATTTTTTAGTCATCTTGTTGAGTTCACATACGATATAATTTCTAGGTGAAGTAGAGGTTTAAAGGTTAATTTTCTATTCACCTTGTAGAGTTCACTTACACCATGATTTTCGGGTGGAGCTGAAGTTCGCTTATCGATTTTCTAGTCATCTTGCAGAGTTCATGTACAACGTAATTTTCAGGTGCAATAAAAAGTTGAATGATTGATTATTTGGCATTCACTTATATTGCGATTGCTATTATATTTTTCTTATGATGAGATTATGGTGATTGACTTAATTTTTTAGTATATGATCATAAACATGAATTGTGTTACTTAATATATCCATTCTTATGACTTGCTATCTATTCTGAATTATGAATGATGAGTGCGTAATCTTAAAGAGTACTCTTCACTGCGATAGCCATTGATGCTATCAAACCGTAACATTTGATGCAGGTGTAGAGCGAGCTAATGATGTTCACTAGGTCTCTAGAGCAGATCGGGTAGCTGAGGAGCTACACGGGATCCCTGTGGCCCATGTTGAGCTCCATCATTAGACAATATATTTCTATCTTTATTTAATGAACTTTGTTATTTGGGATTGTATAAGTCCTGTATGGGCGCTACATTTGGAATTTTGTGATAATTAGAATGTTTTTATACAATGCATGGTTTATTCCGCCAACATTTGTTGTTGACTCTGACTAATGATAAGCGATTTAAATTTACACTGAATTTTAAAGGCTAACACTCAAGTTTTTGGAGAACGAGTCATATACTCAGGTTCCAAAAACTGAGGCGTTATACATCATTAGCGGGCCATGTGCCCAAATGAATTGGTAGCCTAGTGACACACGTGCTGTTCATATGGGTGTCCATCCGGGTCACTACCAGTGGACCCCACCTTGTTATATATATTTTATTCATGCCTTGTAGGCTACATAAGGAATTGATGTTAGTCTAACGTGGGCCACACCACATAGACTTCTATATTTCTAGTGGGGCATGTCATTCAATTCCCACTCTCTTTATATGATGTGTCGATTAAGGTTGATTATTACCTGATATGTCTGATAACATGCTTGTGTACTTGGCCTGATAGGACACACTAAGAACATGCTTAGTATAATGACATCATGCCCAGACATATGCCCATATGCATAATTTGTATGCATGTTGTGGGGTGATGATTGATCACAGCATATACCCATGAGTGGAGATACTTAGAGGACCCACCATAATTGTCAATGAACCCCACATGTTGCACCTTTCTAGGCTGTTATGAGCATGCTTGGGTTGTATTTAGAGGCTACGACTAGCACCCATCTTGGACTCCTTATGTGCCCACATGGCTCACTATGAGTGGGCCTTTCAATTATAGGCCCACCTATGTAGGAGCATGCGAGGCCTATTAGGGGTAGATTTGAGTGAATCCCACCTAGTCATATCCATGTTAGATTTGTGGAGCCCATAGCGATTTTATTTGCAATCCAACTTAATTGTGAATCCTCTTTAGTGAATAAATGATGCCCACACCATAGGTTTCCTTGTTGTTCATGTTATGGCTACCCATTAGGCTTGCTTGTATTTATATGTAGTGGTTGTACCATGGGCCAACCATTTGGTTTATGTCGTGTTTCCACCATTGAACCACCGTTTAGGTTCCACATATTGCACGTATTGAGCCCATTGTAGGCCTGTGTTCAGTTGGTTGAGAGTTGCCCTCTTGGGCCTTGCTTAAGGATAGTTGTAGGGCCCACTTTGATAACCATTTCAGGCCCACTATAATTGTGTGTGGATCCTACAATTTGTTATCCCGTTTGGATGCTAATAGTTGTATGTTTTGGCCGCTTAGGTGTGGGCTTGCTAAGTGGGCCCATTGGCTTGAAAGACTACTTAAGTATAGCCCTATGGGCCTCCATAAACTTGGTTTCCAAGTAGGTTCCACTCGTTATAAATGATGAATTTCCATTATCATGTGGTGCTATATTTTACATATGTGTTGGTATAATACTAGATAATTTATATAGTATTACCTTAGTGATTTATGCGATGTTTACGCTCATGATTACTATAACGCTTCCTTTATGTTAACATGGTACTTTATTTATATTGATGCGACACTATTTTATGTTAGATGTAGCATTGCTTTCACATTCGAGTTAACATTGTTTTATATTGATTTAGCCTTGCTTTATACTTGATATGGTATTACACACCTCATACATAGTGGTTATAATCGTATACTATCATATCTCATTCATATCATGTGTACATGACTTAGATGATAGCTAATTCATGATTTTTGGCTTGCCTATGCGCGGCAAGGCCACATTGACGACTCTACAACTTTGGACATTTTCAGGGGACCCATAAGAGATAGGGCCACCTTACATGTATGCACGACTTACATGACATGGTTACATGGCTTGGATGATGGTCTCATGCATTTACACATTGCATGATGCATTTGCATTCACACCCTAGTGACATCAAGGTTGTAGCCACCACAGGATTATCGTAGCTGATAGCTTGAGTATGGACATCGAAAATCTGGTTACGTTTACAGGGCACATAGGATGTCCCTGGGTGAAAGCCCCTAAACCCTGTGGGCCAACAGAATGCTCCAACGTCGAGACCAAGTGAATAACATGAGCGCTCGAGTGCCGAATACCAGTAGGCCGCGTCTCCCGATGTATCGTGGTCGGTTGGAAGGAGGTGTGACCTTGCCCACCCGAGTGAAGGGGACTATATGCTAGGTTAAGTTTGACCAACTTGTGAAATGAGTCTGCTATTAACAAGCTGGGATGAGATTGACATAGCACTAACGAGGCAGATAGTGAGGTCTCTTCCACTCGCTGTGTCATGCGCGCGATGGGGCGACAGGCCAATGTCAAAGTCTACTAAACCCCGATGATTCCAATGATGATAACTGTACTGAAATGTGGACATACTGAGTAGGAGTTGCATGTTCAACATTTGACTCATTCATTCATTCATTCGTTATCCACTCAGGCTGGTAGTGCGCAACTAAATCCTTATGTGCACCATCGCAATGGTCATGATTTCGGTTAGGTATGCGACTAACCTGAGATCAGGAGTTTAACACATTGAGTCTAGATATCCAAATCAGGTATGGGACTGGTTTGAATAGAAGTCCCTTGTGATGAACCTCGCAGCTTGGATAGAGTCCCTTGTGATGAACCTCACAGCTTGCAATACCATGTACTATCATGCCGACTACACACACTAGCTTTGTTATTTCATTTGCATCACATAGCCTGGATATGGCTGATGGTATTTATAGACTTGTCAAGATTTGCATATTACGTTGCATCCTCAGCTTATGACATTTGGCCGAGTATGTCTTTGCATCGCATAGCCTGGATAAGGCTGATGGTATCTATGGACTTACCAGTTTGGCCTCCATCTTTTCGCTTACTCTGATATTTATATGCTTGGCACATACATTGCGCACACACGCACGCACTCTCTAAGCTTCGTAGTAAGCTTATGCACGTTCATTATGTGCAGGTTAAGGTAAACCGTAGCAGCATTGAGGCAGGAGCATGTGGCCGATCTTTTAGAGTTTTGTTATATCATGTATTTTTCTTTCGGTACTGTACTCAAATATTATATTAGTGGATATATGGTGATGATGTTTTGTGACTTTAGTACACTTGTGGTTATGCTCCTTTAAAATAATAATAATAATAATTCACCTTGAAAACCCTCCTTGTAAGATCCCAGGATCGGAACCTTGCGCATGAGAGCTAGGAGCCAAGAATGGGATACTACAGAGGCTATCAGTATTGGATTCGGCAATCGAAAATTTTGTGAATCCGATTCCCGAGTTTGAAGCGTGACATTTTGACCTCAATGAATGCTTGTTGTTGTTGGAGAAGTTAATTGCAGCTAAACTATCACAATATATTTTCAATGGTTTCGGGATCATCTACACAACCCGTAAACAAGAGAAAAAACTCTGAAGCTAGATCACCTGACTCGTGGCTTCATGACAAGTTACAGACTCTGCTTTCATGGTATAAGATGTCGTAATCAACTGTTTTATACTCTTCCATAATTCGACTCCACCACCCATCATGAATACATAGCCTAAGGTGGACTTCTTGTTGTCGAGACAGCCCGCAAAATCTACATTTGTATATCCAACCAACTCCAAACGGTCAGATCTGCTATATGTGAGTATGAATTCCTTTGTCATTTGCAGGTAGCGTAATACTTTCTTAACATCTATCCAATGATTCATTCATGAATTGCTAAGGTACCTGCCTAACATTCCAACCACAAAAGCAATATTCGAGCTCATACAGACTTGATCATATATGATGCTCCTTACTGCTGACGCATACGGAATATCTTTCATCTTGTCCTTCTTTAGGTCGTTCTTAGGACACTGAAATTAGCCAAACTTGTCACATTTTACAATAGGTGCTTGGCCAAGAGCATAACTTTGCATGTTAAACATTTCGAGAACTCTATCAATATAGGCCCTCTGTGACAAGCCAAGCAATCCACGGGATATGTCCCGGCTAATCTGAATGCCGATGACAAATGATGCATCACCAAGATCTTTCATCTTAAATTTTTGAGACAGAAATTTCTTAGTCTCATGCAACAATCCAATATTACTACTGACCAACAAAATGTCGTCAACATACAAAACTAAAATAATAAACTTACTCCCACTGATTTTCATGTACATCCACTCATCCGCAGTGTTTTCGATGAAACCATATGAAGAAACAACTTCATGAAACTTTAGGTACCACTGTTGTGATGTCTGTTTCAACCCATAAATGGACTTCTTAAGCTTGCAGACTAGATGTTTTAAGTCTTTGGCTTTGAAAGCTTCTAGTTATAAAATGTATACATTCTCACTTAGGTGTCCATTGAGAAACGTTTTTTTTGACATCCATTTGATGTAGCTCTAAATCCATATGATCCAAAAGAGCCATAATTATTCTAAAGGAGTCTTTCTTGTATACAGGTGAGAAAATCTCTTTAAAGTCAATGCCCTCATGTTGACTGAAACCCTTTACAACTAATCTAGTTTTATACCTTTTGATATTGCCCTTAGAGTCCCGTTTGGTTTTGAATACTCACTTACAACCAATCGGTCCAATCCCTTCGAGCAATTCAACAAGGTCTTAAACTTTGTTATCCTTCATGGATTTCAATTCATCCTTCATGGCATTGAACCATTGAGAAGAATTTGCACTTCGTTTGACTTGCGAAAAAGATATAGGATCCTTTTCAACCCCAATGTCAAAGTCATGCTCCTGCGGATAAACGATGTAAGCAAATCTTCTCTCTCTATGTGATCGTCTTAAAAGCTCATTATTCTGAATTGAATTTTCTGTTTCCTCATTAGTGGGTTGTATTTGAGGTTCTACATGGTCATCCATAAGGATCTTAGGGTCCACTGATGGACGGATGACCACGGTACTCTGAATGATTGTGGTGGGAATCACAATCCGTTCTTCCTTAAATACAATGTTTCTTAAGTTCGTGCTCTCACTATTTCAGTATTCTCAATAAACCTAGCATTTGCAGTCTCAATGACCCTCATGGAATAAGATGAACAATAGAATCTGAATCCTTTGAATCTCTTTGGATATCCAATAAAGAAGCAACTAACCGTTCTAGGTTCAAGATTTCTTTCATGCAAGTTGTACAGTTTGGTTTCTACAGGACAACCCCATACATGGAAATATCATAAACTGTGCTTTCGCCCTGTCCACAATTCATATGGAGTTTTCATTACAGCCTTACTTGGGACTCTATTAAGGATATGCACAGATGTTTTCAATGCATCACCCCATAAAGATTCTGACAACGTTGAATTACTAATCATAGACAACACCATGTCCTTTAGGGTGCGATTCCGCCTTTCCGCTACATCATTCTGCTTTGCAGTACCAGGCATAGTATACTGGACGAAGATGCCACATTCTTGTAGGTATCTAGCGAATGGCCTTGAATTATGTCCAGATTCTTCAGACCTTCCGTAGTACTTGCCACCATGGTTGGATCGATGACTTTTATCATTCTATCGAGTTGATTCTCGAGTTCAGCCTTATGTATTTTAAATGTAGCAAGGGCATCTAATTTGTCGTTAATAAGGTATAAGTACTCATAATGAGAGTAATCATCTATGAAAGTAATAAAATACTTCTACTCATTCCAAGAAGCTGAAGGAAACAGTCCATAGATATTTGTATGAATTACTTCCCAAGCGTCCTACACTCCTAATAGTACCCTTTTTTCTATTTCTAGTCTGTTTACCTTTAATGCAATCTATACAGACCCCAAAGTCTGAGAAGTCTAGAGAGTGAAGAATTCCTTCATATACAAGCATTTCCAATCTATCACGAGAGATATGGCCTAATCGCCTGTGCCATAGCATAGAGAAATTTTCACAATCTAGCCTTCGCTTGATGCATTTAGTGTTTTCATGTGATAAATTAATGTTGTATACATGTGAAACATTCAAATCTAGCTGATAAAGGTTATTAACTAAAGTTCCAGAACCAATCATAACCGAATCATAAGAAATACTTAATTTTTTATTTCTAAATTTAAACTCGTAATGGTCTAAACGAAAAATGAAAATCAAATTGCGCCTTATATAAGGCACACAAACAGTATCTACTAGATCAAGAAAGTGTCTGACGATAACTTAAGCCTACAAACTCCAATAGCTTCCACATCTGCTCTAATGTCGTTCCCCATATACATAGATCTTTCTGCATTAGTTGCTGTCTGACTTTGGAGCATATCTTGTATAAAATTATATATGTGAATAGTTATACCAGAGTCTATCCACTAGGAGTTTGTAGACATATTAGATAAATTAGATTCAAAACGGACTAAAACTTTATTATTACCCTCATAAGCAAGACATTCTTTAAATTGTGTGCAATCCTCTGTAGGACTCGAAGAATGATTTCCTAAATAGCGCTTCTTTTTCTTATAGTTGGACCCATTAAGTAAAGGTATAAAATTATATTGGTTTGGAACATTAGAAACAATCATGGCTAGACATAAAAAAGCATAACACTCACATCAATGAATGTACAAGTCTCACATAATACTACATGAATATAAACCACAAATATTATGCATGTATTAACATTCGATTGATTTGAGCCTTTAATCAAATGACTCAGAATAATGATGGGCTATAGTCATCAAATTCTGGCAAGAGCCCGACGTATCATTGTGACTCCTCGTTTAGGTGAAATTATAACATACAGGAAGCTCTACTAAACATGAAGTTGACCAGTGCTATTGAAATAAATCTAAGACGTCAATCACCTTTGGGCAAAATGAATATCTTAAAAATATATCAGCATCACCAATCACTTCACCCCGCTCATATCCTACCAAGCGATAACACCTGTTTGTTCTGACCACCGCTCGTTATGCATACGAACGCAACTAAATGCAATCCTATAATGGAAGGTCACCGAATTCCATTTACTGAAGTCTGAAAGTAAAAAAAATTTACCAATTGAGGTCACTTTGGTGGTTAACACAATCAGGTCCAATCCTCACTCCTAGACTCAAGGATTGCTATATGGTCCTGCCCACAATGGACCATTCTATAATAGTTCTGATTTGGCCCAAAATACGGCTGATGTTGATTGCTCATAGGGTAAACATATTCTAAAGTGATGGTTAGATTAAATTCTTGATTGTCAACGACTTAATATCAACCTTAAACAGATGTGTAATGACCTATTTGGGTTAGATCATAACTAAAAAAATGTATTTAGCCATATTTATTGAATTAGCAGGACCGTCTAACAAGTTTGACCTACCAACCATTAATTACTTTATATAGGGTTTCGTTTAATTTGAATTAGCCCAAGTGGAATTTATGTAATGGTTAAGATCATCATCAATGGACAATAGGCCTAAGTATCGAGGCAAACCTTAAGGGTCTAAAATAATGCAAGGCATTAGGCCCATGGCTTGTGCCTAAAATGAACATGGAACCTACAGATCAGGGCCCAAAGGTGTCTTGAAAAACAGGCTTTGCCAATGGGTTTGAGATGGTTTAGGGACGGGCCCAAACATCTCTTAAAGGTGGACCATGAATTAGGGCCCAGAATCTGCCTAAACAAGCCCAAAGTAGTCCCACATCTTGCTTAGAAACAACTCCTTAGGAGGAGTCTAGGCTCTGCATCCTTAGGCAGCCCAAAGCAAAAGTTTCGATTTGTGGCCTAATAGACCGGCCGTAAAAATTAAAATAAACAAATAAATAATAATCCCAAATCATTCTACCTGCCTGCAGCAACCAGTGCAAACCATATAACCCTAGCAGCCATCATCCCAAATCCATCTCTTCGGAAACCCACTTCGCCCGGGACCGATCCTTCTTTGCCTTCTTCCTTGGCACCGACGGCAGCACCGCCAGTGCAGCAAAAGTCGGCTGCCGCACAGATCTGATTGGAAAAGGAGAGGTAGCGATGGGTTTTGATCGATGGTATCGTTGCACATCTGATAAAGGAGGAGAGGCAGAGATGGGTTCGGCCATTGATGGTTGTAGGTGGTGCTGGAAGTGGTGGGTTGCGGGATTGCCGAAACCCATGGTTGTTGCAGCCACCGTTTTTTTTAAAAAAAAAAAAATCTAGATGCCAGCAACAATAGTTGCGCCAGGACCCTGCCGATGAGGGATCCTTCTTCTTTCATGGCGGTCAGCGCTCAAACAGGGCAGCAACGTCGCTGCCGGCCACAGATCTGGGATGCTTACGATAGATCCGATGCTTGGTGATAGATTTGGCGATGCCCAGATCCAAATGGGCAGACGGTCTGTCCGCTCAGAAATCCAGTGGCTCGCAAATCCCTTGATATTGGAAAATTCCCGATATGGAATCTACCTTATTCATGCATGGTATGCAACGATAAATTGACGGATTGCTCATGCATCAACCTGATTGGGAAGACATCGTGATACTTCGATCTTACCAATAGGAATCTTGATCTCCCGCAGCACTTCACACCTTTTAGGAGAACCTTCGGTGAGATTAGGACTTTCTCTCTTGTGTTGGTGACATTTATTTATAGAAAAATGGCTAGAAGCTTATCCATCACACTTTTCCTTCTAAGGTATCCACACCGTAGGTTTTCATATCTGGCTTAATAACCGAGTATAGGGAAAGCGGTTCAAGCATCCTACCCTAGACCTATATACAATGATCACAACTGTAGTGGGGTCAACTGAATCACTCAATATGAATAATCCAGTGATCAGATTTGAACCGATGATCATGCATGGCCCACCTGATAGGAGTCTTATAGGAGAACCAATGGTTGGTTAGACTTGACCCTCCATGTAAATGGGTCAACATGGGTCCGGGTTTTAATTAAATTGTCTAAAGTTGTGGAACCCACTGTTGCTAAGTCACATTGTAAAAATTAAATTTGCTCGAACAATCCTGACATTGGATCCTTGGACACTTGATTATGCGTCTAATAAATGCCTTCACCCAACTCAATTACCCAACCCAACCCATAATCGACCCAACTAATCCAACCTGAACCACACCCACACCTAACCCAACCCCAACTTGACCCAACCCAACCCAGCCCCTACCCTATTCAACTGACCCATCCTGACCCACACCCCACCCAACCCAACCTAGCCCCCACCCGGCCCCAACCCATTCCAATCCATTCCTAACCTAGCCCCGACCTGACCCAACCAACCCAATCTAGGCCCGACCCAATCCCAAACCTTCCAATTTATAAATCAAAATCCTAAATCTCAATTTTACGATTTATGATTTTTCTATTTTCAAATAATTACATAAATTAAAAAGAAAATAAAAATAAAGATTAGAGGTATACCTTGCCGTTGAGTTGAGAGAAAGAAAGAGGATGAACTTCAAATGGGCGAGTTTCGAGTTGAGCAGGTCAAGCTGAGCAACTTGGTTGAGTCAGGCTAACAAATGGATAATGGAGAGAGAGAGAGAGAGAGGAGCTTGGGCGGGCACATCGGATAGGGCTTGTAAAGGAGAAACAGAAAGAAATGGATGGATAGGGCTTTATATATATATATATATATATATATATATATATATATATATATATATATATATATATATATATATATATATATATATACACACACACACACACACACACACACACACACACACACACACACACACTCAAGCGATCTGAGCTTTAAGCTTCAAGCCGAGCTTCACTCTGCTCGACCTCGGCTTGTGTTCAAACTAACCGAGTCATGAGAAGCTCGGCTCGTCTCGAGTTGCCGTTCATATCAAGTCAAAGTATGCTAGATGAGCCAAGCCAAGCAGGCTTTTCAAGCTAGCTTGGCTCGTGTATAACTCTATAAAGACCTTTGCTGGGAGTGTGATTGGGTACTGTTGATGTGAAAAACTAGATCAGCATCTCCCTGCACTTCCACCTGCAATACAATGAGAGAGAAAGAGAACCCTAGCTAAAGCCGAGGAACCTTCAATGCTTAAGTCAATAGAGATCCAGGAAGAGGAGTGTTTTAGGGTTTTTCTTGCATACCTTGGTTCTTGAAAAGCCCTCTTTTTGTAGGAGTGAGAGGTTCCGGCGTAAGGGGATTCTCTCCTGATTTTCGGGAGATTTGATTTGGTTGTCACTTATTTGTGGATACCTCTCGATCCGGAGAGTTTCGGGGTCGGGTATCCTTTTACAAGATTCTCGGATCAATGTTTAAGATTACACCGTCTCTCCCTTGCTTGGCTCGGCCTCACTAGACTCTGCAGCCTCGGCTAGCTTACAAAGATGGAGCTTTTTTCCTACTGTCGAATGAAACAGAATCAATTTGAGACCAATGCCCTTTCTTAATCCGATAGCTGACAACACAACCAACCTCGTGTGCGTCGGTTTCATAGTCAGTCAGGTGGCTTTTAGCTCTAGGGCCTTTAATCGGTTCCTTTAGACATTGCTCTCTTTAATTGAGTCAACTTCATGTGTCTTACATATTTTTCCATGCGGCTCTTGACTCTTTTTGCTTCGGTCGGGATTCATATCCTGCATATCTGAATTAAGTATCTCCATGAGGCTTTACTTCATTCGGCTTTTCCTGTTACCTCAGGTTATATCAGCAAGGTTGGCTTATCCTATAACTAAGACTCCGAACTTATCATATTTTTTTCCCCAATAGTAAGCCCCCTACTCCTTGTGTTAGCTATATCAACACAAAGGATTAACAAATTGCTAGGTCGGTTTGTATTGGGAACTAGAGTTATGATGGAGCATTTAATGCTCCTTGTATCATCCTCAACGTTTATCGATTCGTTACTCGAGGTCACACGAGCGAACAGCCGTCAAGTCGTTTCGTCTGCTTATGAGCGTCGGACACGTGGAGAGGGCATTACTTGCGTCAGTCGGCGTGCGCCACACATCGGGCGGGGGAGTCGAAGCAGGCGTCAATTTGACTCCTCAAATGCTGCTACCACGTGGCTCGGCTATAAAAGGGGGTGCGGGAGCGCTTTTTGCACTTTCGCTCTCCGCTCGATCTCCCTCCTTCCAGTTTTTCTTCTTCCTTCTTCACTGTGCTTGCGACATGCCATTCTTCTCCATCTTTGTTTTCTTCTTTCCCCCTCAACTGTATGCTTTTCACCTCTCCGGTGAGTTTTCCCTCCCTCCCTTTTCTTTTAACCCCTAGTGATAATGCATCCTTCAAGTCCCCGGAAGGGAGTTTCCGGTAATGAGGGCGAAACGAGGCATCTCTGGAATGTCTCAGAATCGCCCTCTTTACTAGCGGAGATGGCGATGAGCGCCAATGAGCCCTTCCAACTTACTGTTAGGCTCTCTAATGGGGCCTCAGCGGAATGCTCCGCTCTAGCGGGTCCCTCTAGCTTGAGACATGCCCCTGACAGGCCTACTCCTCATTTTCCTTAAGACGATTTGGAAGAAGAGGAAGATTTGGAAGAAGAAACGGTTGAGCCGGCTCTTCCTAGGAGACCGGTGAGGACTAAGCTTGGGGGAACCACTGAGTCAGTTTCCCCTCGGAGGTCGGCTCGGTTTGTTAAATCGACAGCTGAAGAAGGAGAGGTTGCCGAGAGTGAGAAGGTCAGAGATGGACAAAAGGGGCCGGTCCCCTTAGTTTTGACTGAGGTGAATTTGGATAGGATCTGAGTTGGGCATCATGTTCCCGACTCAGTAATTCTTCGACTTCCCCTCCTGAATGAATTGCCCGAACATCCCCCTCCTGGGATGGTTGTAATTTTTCAAGTTGTCATGCAATGTAACTTGCACTTGCCCTTACAACCCGTTGCTCAGGATTTTCTCTCCCGACTCAGAATTGCTCCCGAGAAAATAGTTCCGAAAGGATGGAGGAACTTGCTCGGATGTGCAGTGTTGTGGGCTGAGGCAGAACAGCCCCCACTGACCATGGACAAGTTCTTTTATCTATACCAAGTTCGGCCGAACACTTCACAGCTCGGCTGGTATTTCTTGAGCGCTTGGAAAAACAAGGGTGGCTCTTTGATAATTGACCCTCCTACCTTTAACAAGCACTGGAGAGAGAAGTGGTTCTGGGCTTGCGGTCGCTGGGAGACTACCGAGTCTGTGCTGTTCGAACCTCGTGTTCCCCGGGCATTCTCTGAAGCAGGTGATTCGACATGCCTTTTTCTTTATTTTTTCTTATTACGATTCTTCTAAGTCTAACTGAACGTGATTTGCAAAAATTTTCAAGAAGAAGCCGAAGCTAAGAGCTAACGCTTTGGCTCGGATCAAAGATTTGTGGACGATAAGTGCAGAGGATCGACATTGGAAGTCTCTTCTTCAACCAGAGCGTCTTCTTCTTTCGGGCTTGGATTCATCTGTGACTAGTATCTTTAGGTTAATCAAGCACATCCTTCTTGAATTTTTCTTACTCTGCGTTTTGTCTGACAAAGAAATGGTTGAAACACGTCCCCTTCTGAAGCCATCATCCAAGTTGAATGCTCCTCCTAGGTCAGTGCTTATGTCAGAGCCACGGCCTTCGAAGAAGGCGAAGACTGCTCCTTCGGTCATAGAGCCGCCTGCCCCAGTCACCCTTGCTCCGGCCGTCCCAACCGTTGTCATTCTCTCTGACCTCGAAGAGAGGGCAGAGGATGTAAGCACCCTTCCTACTGAGTCTCGAGCGACTTCCGAGCCAGGACCTGTTGCAAAGGGGGTCTCGGGACGAAGAGAGGAGCAGAGAGGGAAGACCTCAAGGGGGAAGTCAGCTCCACAGGAGCAATTGTCTTTCCATCGGGCCGTGGTAGACATGGTCCCTTGGGCTGTTTCTGCCGGATCGAGAAGGAGTTCGCTTCCATCTTCGAAGCCCCTGGGAGTCGGATACTCTCCCATGCTACGAAGGTCTTGCTTCAGGTAGGATTTGAACTTATCTCTTAACTCGTTGTCTCTTTCGGCTTTGAGCTGACTTCGTCCCTTTCTTATACAACTCGCTCCTTGCCTGCTGAGAGCCAGCGAAGATCTGTCCGAGGCCGAGAAGGCCCAGAAAGATGTGGTGGATGCTGAAGTGGCTTGGAAATGGGCAGCAGAGGCAGAGGCCCAACTTGAAATTACCTCGGCTCAGGTCGGCCGTTTGACTGGCGAGTTGAGCTTGGCTCAGAAGGCGACTGAAGATGCAAGAGACGAGTGTGCTCGAACAGCTTTGCTACTAAAGGAGACCCAGGACGAGCGTTTACAACACCGCCTGGCTCGTGACAACTCTGAGGAAAAGCTGGCTCGGCTAAAGGTCAATACAAAAGCAGCGCTCGAGATAGCCAAGAAAGAGGCTGGGGAGAAGGCTATAAAAGACTTCTTTGAATCTCCGGAGTTTGAAGATGAGAGGGATCGCTTGTATAAGAGCGGCTACACAGCTTGTATCAAACTGATGAAGCAATTTTTTCCTGACCTTGATCTCTCGAGATTTGAGGAAGGCCCTCCTCCCGAGGATCCGACGACTGAAGTGGCTGAGCCTGCTGATGCTGCGGCTGGCACCGAGGTCGGGTCTGAAGCGGTTTCGGTTCCAGATGTCGCTCCGAGTGACCCTCGATAGTCTCGGAGCTCAGTTTTTGGTACCATCATCAACTCTATTTTGGTACCATCATCTGCTCCATTTTAATACCATCATCAGCTCCATTTTAGTACCATTATCAGCTCCATTTTGGTACCATCATCAGCTCCAAGTAAGCCAGTGAGTAGTTTTAGCCAAGGGAGAAGTTCATACGTTTTGGCCAATCTTTCATCTGCCTTTAATCCTTTTAGTCAAACAATGTAATGTTGAAGCAAGATGTAACTCGATATAACAAACATACTGATAAATGAATATACTCAGTTTTATTTTATTCATTTTGACTCAGTTTACATGTTTATTATTTTTTAGCCTCTTTCATTGCTTTACTATGCCAACTTTAGGGGTAGTAGGTTTTTAGATGCTCGGCATTACATGGATGAGGCAACAATCACCCAGTCAGGTCTTCCAATCGGTACGTTTCCGGTCGGATGGTACTTGCAAAGACATAGGGTCCTTCCCAATTGGGTCCCAATGTGCCTGCGCCAACTTCTTTTATATTGAGGAACATTTTTCAGAGGACCATGTCTCTGACTTAAAAGCATCTGACCTTCACTCGAGTATTATAGAACCGAGCTACTTGTTGTTGTCAAGCCATCATACGTAACCGAGATTTTTTTCTTTTCTCGTCCACTAGGTCGAGTCCAAGAGCTAGGAGTTCTTCATTCTCTTCCTCATTAAATGAACTGACTCGGGCTGAAGGCAACCCGATCTCAACTGGAGTAACGACTTCCGAACCATAAGAAAAGGAGAAAGGGGTCTCTCCTATAGTGGTCCGGGCTGTGGTTCGGTAAGCCCATAGTATCTTTAGGAGTTCCTCGGCCTATGCTCCTTTGGCTCGGTCAAGCTTGGTTCGAAGGTACTGTTTGATGATCTTGTTGACTGCTTCAACTTGTCCATTCGTCTAAGGATGACAAGGCGACGAATACACGTTCTTGATTCCGAGATTATTACATATCTCGCGATAGCTTCTGTTATCGAACTGCTTCCCATTGTCAGTTATTATAGTCCAAGGTATGTCAAATCGACAGACAATGTTCTTCCATACAAAGTCTGTGATCTTCTATTTGGTTATTCTTGTCAACGCTTCTGCCTCAGCCCACTTTATGAAGTAATCTACTGCCACGACTGCAAACTTGGTTTATCCTTTACCCATAGGAAGAGGTCCAATGATGTCAATTCTCCACTGTGTAAAGGGCCAAGGACCAGTCATAGGAGTTAGTTCTTCAGGAGGTTACCTTAGAATAGCTGTGAATCACTGACACTTATTGCATCTCTGGATGAGCTTACGAGTGTCATGTTGGATAGTCGGCCAATAGTATCCTTGGCGTAAGACTTTATGTGCGAGGGATCACCCTCCTAAGTGATTTCCACAAATCCCTTCATGGATTTCCCGCAACACATAGTCAGCTTCATCAGGGTTTAGGCACCGTAGCAACGGAGCGTAATAACCCCTCTTGTACAATGTTCCATTGAGTATGGTGTAGCGAGAGGCTCAGATTTTCAATCATCGAGCCTCGGCACGATCTTCAGGCAATTCCCCACTGTTGAGATATCGAACGATCGGATCGTGCCAAGTAGGTCCCGAATCGATAGTAAGTATGGTCGAGCTAACTGGTTCAATAATACTCGGTTTAGTAACGTACTCAATCGGAATAGACCTACGTATGTCATCTTCATCAGCAGAGGCGAGCTTCCCTAGTAGGTCGGCTTTGGCATTTTCCATTCGAGGGATCTGAGTGACTATACAATGCTGAAAGCCACCGATCAGCTCTTTAGCTTTTTCCATATAAGCCTTTAGTTGTTCCTTCAGTGTTTGGTACACACTCATGATCTGATTGACGACCAACTGAGAATCGCTAAAAATGTTAAGATGCATAACACCTAAGCTGGCCGCAAGTTGGAGACCGAGTAATAATGCTTCATATTCTGTTGTATTGTTTGAGACTTGAAATCTAAGTCTTAAGGCATATTGCATATAAAGTTTGATCGGGAGTTTCTAGTACTACTCCTACCCCGCTTGCCTTAGAATTGGAGGAGTCATCGACATACAGCTTCCAAGGGATTAAGTCGAGCGATAACTCTGGAGAAGTGGTTGTCGATTCTTCAACTGGCTTGGTAGTATTTGTGTCAGCTTGCAGTCTGACTTCAGCAATGAAGTCGGACAAAGCTTGTCCCTTAATTACCACTCTTGGCTTATACTGAATATCAAATTCACTGAGTTCAATCGCCCATTTAGTAAGACGACCGGATGCTTCTGGTTTCTACAGAATCTGGCACAGCGGGAGGTCAGTCATGAAGATAATGGTATGAGCTTGGAAATATGGCCGAAGTCGACAAAAGGAGACGACTAGAATTAAGGCCACTTTTTCCAAGAGTGAATATCTCATCTCTGCCGATAAAAGTGTTTTGCTGACATAGTAAACCATCATTTTCTTTCCTTCGTGTTCCCGTATCAAGGACGAGCTAACTACTGCCTCGGACACCGCGAGATATAGCAGCAGGGATTCTCCAGACTTGGGCTTCGTTAAGAGAGGCGGGGATCCGAGATAAGATTTTAATTATTGAAATACAACTTCGCACTCTTTCGTCCAGTCCACTGCTTGTCATCCCTTCAATTGCTTGAAGAATGGGGGACATTTGTCGATGGCTCAGGAGAGGAAACGGTTGAGTGTCATTACTCGTCCAGTCAATCTTTGTACGTCTTTGATTATTTTCAGAGACTCCATATCAAGCAACGATTTTATCTTCTCCGGGTTTGCCTCGATCCCTCGCTGACTTATCAGGAATCCGAGGAACTTTTTCAAGCTTACGCTAAAGGTACATTAGCTCAGATTCAACTTGATTTGATACTTACATAAGATCAGGAACATCTCTTCTAGGTTGGCTATATGGTCGGCCACGTGTACACTTTTGACGAGCATGTCGTCAATATACACATCCATGGTTCGGCCGATCAGCCGAGCAAATATTTTGTTCACTAATCTTTAATAAGTTGCTCCAGCATTTTTCAAACCAAAAGGCATCACACAGTAACAATAAAGACCTTTGTCAATGACAAAGGTAGTTTTAGATTTATCAGATTGATACATTACAATTTGATTATACCCTGAATATGCATCCATAAAGCTAAGGAGTTTATGCCCAGCTGTACTATCTACCAACTGATCTATCCTTAGAAGAGGAAAGTTATCCTTTGAGCAGGCTTTGTTCAAGTCGGTATAGTCAATACAGACTCACCACTTCCTATTAGATTTTTTCACAAGTACGATATTAGCTACCCATTCCGGGTAATATATCTCTTCTATGAATTTTGCCTTGAGGAGCTTGTTGACCTCTTCTTCAATGACAGCATATCTTTCAGGGCCGAGTGCCCGTCGCTTCTATTTGATTGGTCGGTAGGTCGGATCAGTATTGAGTCGGTGAGTGATTACAGACGGGTCAATTCCCGACATGTCTTCATGGCTCCATGCGAATACCTCAGCGTATCGTCGGAGCAGGGATATCAAATTGTCTTTCAGGGGCGATCGCAGAGACAAGCCAATTTTCACCGTTTTAGAACCATCTGTCTCGACCAAAGGCACCGGGATAAGGCTTCAACTGGTTGTCCTCGTTCATGAGTCTCGACCCGAGGGTCCAGTGACTCGATCATCAATACCTCGGCTAGAGCTTTCTCGGTGGGGATCTTCACAGCAGTTGTGTAGCAACGCCTCACGTCTTGCTGATCTCCTTTAACAACTCCTACTCCCGACTCAGTCAAGAATTTCAGGGAGAGGTGGTATGTAGATACCACTGCTTAGAGGAGACTCAGAGAGGGCCAGCCGAGTATAGCGTTGTAAATAAATGACTGATCAACTATCAGAAAGTAGACCATGACAGTTGCCTGATGTAGAGAATTTTTGGCTGTGAGTGGCAGTGAGATGATTCCTTCTGGGAGTGTTGTCCTCCTGAGAATCTGATCAATGGGGTACGAACCGATCGTAATACCGATCGTTCAACTCCCATTTTGTCGAACGCTTGAGTGAACAACACGTTAGCCGATGATCCTATGTCGACCAATATACGGAATACCTTTTAATTTGCGATGGTGAGAGTGAAACTAGCGCATCATCATGGGGGTGATAGATGCCTTGGGCATCCTCATCAGTAAACGAGATACAGTACTTCTCCCTTTTCTTTTCCTTCGAAGGCCGAGCTATGATCAGGAGTTTAGACTCGGGTCGGCTGATGCTTTTGGCATAATTTTTTTGAGCATTGTTGGAGTCACCTCCGCCTCTGAGACCATCGACAATAGTTCAGATTTCCTCCACGATTGTCAACTGGGCGTTCCTCAACTATCCCGGTCCTTTTAACATATTCTGTGAGTTGGCCTTTCCTGATGAGCCTTTCAATCTCTTCCTTCAGGTGGATATAGTTGCTCGTATTATGCCAATGATCACGATGATAGTGACAATACTTGTTTTTATTCCGCCAATTAGGATTGCTTCGAAGCTTATTTGACCAGTTGACAAATCCTTCACTCTTAATTTCCATTAGCACCTACTCTTGCGGTTTGTTGAGTGGAGTGTACGTGGAGAAATTTCGGTCGGGTCGTTTACTTGACTTACGCTCATCACGAGTTCGGTCGTCATTACGCTTCTTCCCTCCAGCCGAGTCAACTTCTTTTTTGGTTGACTCTTTGGCAGAGGATTTTGCATTCTGGGCAGCTTCATGCAGGATTCTTGTTTCTTCGGCATCTGCATATTTGTCTGATTGAGTCGTGAACTTGGCCAGGGTCATTGGCGGATTCTTGTCTAGAGACGCTAGAAACGGCTTGTCCCTAACACCTTGCATGAGGGAGCTGGTGCGGTTTCTTCTGAGTGTTTCCGGACTTATAGCGATTCAAAGTTGAAACGCTTGATGTGGTCTTTCAGTAACTCTCCCTTCTTCTGAATTATGTTGTTCAGATGTACAGGTGGCTTTAATTTCTTCTTCCCGCCAATCAAATCGGTAAGAAAGGCGTCGCCGAGCTCCATGAACGAACTGATTGACTTTGGTTTCAACTGCTTGAACCAGAGTCGAGCAACGTCAGCTAAAGTAAGAGAAAAAGCTCGGCACATCACAGTGTCCGAAGCATCATGCAATTCCATGTACATCCAAAAACATTCGAGGTGTTCGGTTGGGTCGGTCTTTCCAGTGAAAGGTGTAATATGAGGCAGAAGAAACCTTTCCGATAACCGAGCTCGCATTACTTCATCAATGAAAGGGGATGTTTTGGTCTCGAACCTGATTTGACGTGCATCCTGACCCTGTTTCATGTCTGTCATCTCTTCCATCACTTCTTTCTTGAAGTCCTGGAGGTCAGCTTTCCAGGGCCCGACACTTTCTGCCACCCCTTCATCCGAAAGCTGACTATGCCTCCTCCGGTCTATCTCATGTTGGAGATCCGTGGGAGACAGCACAGCGGTTACCGAGTGAGAAGGCGCCGGCTTGGTTGGGCCATGGGACTGACTCAGCTGCGGAAGGTATCGCGAAACAGTGAGCTGAGGGTTGGTAACTTGTTGTGGAGCGTTCATCGCTTGACCCTGTTGAAACTGCTGCATTTGTTGTTGGTGTGTCTATTCCACATTTGACGCATAACGTTTACGTCGGCTCTGAGCTCCTTAACCTCCCGATCTAACCGTCCATTATTTTAGTTCCACTGGGTGTTAGTTGTCGCAGAAGCGGCAGGAACAGGTGCAGTACCTTGTCGGTTATCGGGTTGATTTTGAGCCCCCGGGCCACACGTGTACCCGATTGTCCAACAACAGCAGCATCCGGTCCCTCTAGACTCATTCTTCGAGTTCTTGCCATTAAAATGAATCTACAGCTCCTTGGGTAGAATGCAGAAAATGACTTTTTATATCGCTTCCCATAGATGATGCCAAACTATTGATGCGAAAAATTGGATCAGCCTCTCCCTGCACTTTCACCTGCAACACAAATAGAGAGAGAGAACCCTGGCTAAAGCCGAGGAACCTCCGATGCTTAAGTCAGTAGAGATCCAGGAAGATGAGTGTTTTAGGATTTTTCTTGTGTACCTTGGTTGCTGGAGAGCCCACTTTTTGTAGGAGTGAGAGGTTCTAACGTAAGGGGATTCTCTCCTGATTTTCGGGAGATTTGATTTGGTTGTCACTTGTTTGTGGACACCTCCCGATCTTGATGTTTTTGGGGTCGGGTATCCTTTTACAAGATTCTCAGATCGATGTTTAAGATTACACTGTCTCTCCTTTGCTTGGCTCGGCCTCAATAGACTCTGCAGTCTCGGCTAGATTACAAAGATGGAGCTTTTTGCCTACTGTAGGATGAAATAGAATCGGTTTGAGACCAATGCCTCATCATGCACCAAACAATCAATCTGAGCAGTCCATCGTGCAGAGGGGTGTGATCTGGTCAAGCTCATGTTGATCTTGTGTACCCATGCATGCACACGTGCTGATTTCAATAGTCACAAATGGACAGTCTTGACCGATTGCAGCGTGATTACTTTCCTGGGCTGCATCAATGGACAATAAAAATAGTACATCTCTAGTCGAAATCCTGAGGCGAAGACAATGAACGGAGTAGATTTCACTTTTGATGCTGATCACGGGCCTCACTAAGCTTCAGCGTCCGCAGGCTTCGTTTACACAACGTCCGAGAACTGGACGCTGCGGTCCATTTAGCGATCATGGCCAGGATTGGTCCAATGATCCTGGCCATTCAAAATCATTCCAAGGTGGGACCGACCACGCTCAAGAAGACAGAACGGATCAGATCCTGAAAATGGGTCGCCATTTGTGCCAAACACGAGTTGAACGCGATTTGTTCTTGGTTGCTGCGTATTTTCTCTCACAAAAATAATTTTGTTAACAATTAAGTAAACTAACAAAAATCTATGAAAAGTAACTGAAAAAAATAAGGAAAATCCAATCAAGGAGAGTACTAGGACTTTTAAATCCACCCCTAATTATCCTGACCCTTGTTTTACCTGTTGATTCACCCTAATTTAGATTGATATAAATTTGATAAATAAAGCACACTCTATGTCCTTGGTCAGGCACACAGAATGTATAATCTCTTAAAGCATATGGTTCACATCTTTCCATCCATGGTCAGGCATGGAGAGATGTAGAGTCCTATTTCTTTCTCTATAGGAAACATGTTCATGGTTAGACACAAGCACCTAGAATAAGATTCTAAACAACATCCACATCTAGACTTTGGTTAAGTTCATAGAATGGAGAAGTACAGAAATTTCAGTTAAGCACACTAGAGAAAGAAAAAAATCAATTAAATTCAGATAAAATCCAAATTAGGGGCTTCATCTCAGCCGTAGTTAAGGAGTTTAGCCAAGCAACATGATTAGGCTAGTCCCAAAATTAAGCATAAAGAGAAATAGTAAATAAAACTAAGAAAAAATCTTCTCAAAAACTTTCTCTCTTCTGACGTCCCCTGTGGATGGATCCACCTCTCCTTTGCTCTCCTCTGGCATGGATCCCCTCTCCCCCCTTTGTTATGGCCTTTTATAGCCTGATGGAAGGTGGTGGAGCAGTGCTTCTTTTTTGGAGTCGGTGAGAGAAAATACACAGCAACCAAGAACAAACCGCGTTCAACTCATGTTCGGCACAAATAGCCAACCCATTTTCAGGATCTGATCCGTTCAGTCTCCTTGAGCGTGGTCGGTCCCACCTTAGAATGATTTTGAATGGCCAGGATCATTAGACCAATCCTGGCCATGATCGCTAAATGGACCGCAGCGTCCGGTTCTCGGATGTTGTGTAAATGAAGCCTGCGGACGCTGAAGCTTAGTGAGGCCCGTGATCAACATCAAAAGTGAAATCTACTTTGTTCATTGTCTTCACCTCGGGATTTCGACTAGAGATGTACTGTTTTTATTGTCCGTTAATGCCGCCCACGAAAGTACGCTGCAATCAGTCAAGACTATCCGTTTGTGACCGTTGAAATCAGTACGTGTGCGTGCATGGGTACACAAGATCAACGTGAGCTTGACCAGATCGCACCCCTCTACATGATGGACGGCTCTGATTGATTGTTTAGTGCATGATGAAGCCCCACTGAGATCATCCGCAGCCTCTGTTGTGAAACAGAGCATGCGAACGTTGCTCTGTGAAAGTTGGTGGGGCCCATGATCTATTTCTAATGATGGATCCATTCGGTCCACTAGATTGACATCAAAAAACCATTCAAATATGGTCGGTTTTAGATTAGGTTGAGTGTGGCCCATTAAGTTTTAAACCTGTCTTTCGTTAGAGGTGTTGGATGCTGTTTCCATGTGTACACGGTCATGGGTTTGGAAATTCTCTATATGTACAGTCGGTTTCATCTCTTGGAAAGAATGGACAGTCCGGATCCGCAATACCGATGATGATGGTGGCCCATCTAACGTCGACCGCAACTCCCTGTTGCGTAGCAGAAAACGGAGATTTCCATTTTAAGAAGAAAGTCGGGTCAGCGTCTGCTGACCGACTTGATTCATTTGGTGCACGACGAGTGCACCTATGCACTATACACATAGCACAATATATGGGGTCCACTACAATGTTTCTGGGTAATCAGCTCCGTCCATCCATCTTGTCTCCTCCTATAATGCATTGAATCCAAAGTAGAGGCATATCCAGAGATTAGGTGGGCCCCACTTAAGGAATTAAGTGGCTAATCTGTCCATTGGGCTACTTTCACAGTGATCCGAGGGCTGAAATTTGATATGTATAGTTAATTTATGTCCCTAATCCCATGTATGAAGTTTCGAGCCGAATGGATGGTTAGAACCATGTGATCTTGATTTCTGCACCAATTTCGAGCCTCTTTAACGTGAACGGCTTGATTTCCTTGGATCCCTGGTGTGTAAATCCGTCAATATTGGTCCTCTGGAGTCTGTCCCTTGCTCTGATGACTTCGAAGCACTGAATCCACACTTTTAGTATTCTTTTTCAGTCAACGCTCCTGATTACTGTCTGCAACAAAAACACAATTAAAATATGACATTAAGCATTATCAAGTATGCAAAATTAGGTAATAATTGGGATCTGATATGCAATATCTGACCCTCATCACAACCCCTAACTAGCATTTTTCTAGTCCCAAACAAAACATGCGAAAACAATTTTAGAAATAAAAGGGCAATTCCTGTAAACCCAAGTGACTTGTAAACAAATAGTCGAGATGTGAGAATTCTAAGATTCATGAGTGGTAAGTAGAATTTTCTTTCCTAGAATCAAGCTCACAGTAAACTACATAATCAAGTTCAGAATATTAATCCATTAATTAGAAAATTCTAAACATTGAGTTCCATGAATGTATAGTGTAATCTCAGCTTACAATCATTAAGAGATTCAATTATCAATTTTATGATATCATTGGTAATTTACAACGGAATTCATGACAACCAAAACTGAAACAAACATTTTCCTTACAAATTAACTTTTCATTCTATCAGCCTTTGATTTTTTTATATGAACAGTAACGCCAAGGCGGGGAATTAAATCCTCACCTATAGGGAGCAAACCTATGGTGAAAACTTGTCGCCTAACTTTTTTTTTCTTCAAATGTCAACCATAGGGGATCGAATCTACACCTATAGGGAGCAAACCTATGGTGAAGATTATACAACTTACCCTTTTAATTCTTCTTACTGAACATAATTTATTTATTTTTCAGGCTGGTTCCTTTTATGCTTAGTGATTACCAAGTTAATCATTCAATATTGAACTAGAACCTTAATGTGTAAGCAAGATGTGATGTGTGAAATCATGACTCAATCAATGTTTACAACTTCTAATCATGGGTTAACAATTCAAACTTAACTATGAAATCTAACAGACAACTGAATCCCAGAGTCATAAAGTACCAACATTCTGTATCTTATAATTTTAAAATCACAACTATCCTTCAAAATCACTTCAAATTCACAAGAATTTAAAAATTTTTATAATTTTTTTCACAAGTTTTGCTCAAGAACAAGAAAATACTGATTAGGTTACCTAATCTCCCACCCCCAACCTAAAATCTACATTGTCCTCAATGTAAAAAGAAATAAGCATGCAATGCACATGAGACAACGAAAATAAAAGAGGAGTGATAGAAATATGGTACCTGGCCAAAAGAATCAAAAGGCTTTCCAAAGATATCAGCGTAAATGCGAGTCAGCACAAGAGAGATATCAACAAAAGCAAAATAATAAAAATAAAATCACAAAAAGAAGATCCTACCTATACCACTTTCGCAAGTGCTCTCGATTGCATTTAGCGTATGCAACAATCCTTTAAAACCCTAGGTTGCCCCTAGTGGACGAGTTGTAGTCTCATGAGGGTTTGCAGTAATGTTACCCACAAACATTGAACTAACTGACTAGGAAAATGAACTAGAATGAAAAGCTGGGTTGCCTCCCAAGAGCGCTAAGTTTAACGTCTTCAGTCAGACAAGAATGGACCATGAATTAATCAATCTTGATAACCTGGGTCCTCCAAATTAACTTCCTCAACATCTTGATTAACCAAATCCTCCAAATAAGGTTTCAGCAGTTGACCATTTACTTTGAAAATATTCCCGTCCTTAAGATTTTTAATCTCAACTGCTCCATGAGGAAATACTTTTACTACCTGATAAGGACCATACCATCGCAAACGGAGTTTTTCAGGAAAGAGGCGTAACCTAGAATTATACAATACTTTCTAGTCTGATTCAAATGTCCCGCGGAGAATTGATTGGTCATGGAAAAATTTTGTCCGGTCTTTATAAATTTTTACATTCTCATATGCTTCATTTTGAATTTCTTCTAACTCATTGAGTTGAAGTTTACGGTGCAATCCAGCCTTGTAGGTCAAAATTAAAGGTTTTGATGGCCAAATAAGCATGATGTTCTAGTTCCACAGGCAAGTGACATGCTTTCCCAAAGACAAGCCTATAAGGGGACATTCTAATCGGGGTTTTGAACGCCATACGATATGCCCAAAGAGCATCATTCAAACGTTGCGACCAATCCTTACGATCAGGGCGAACTGTTTTCTCTAAAATTTGTTTAATCTCCCGATTCGAAACCTCTACTTGACCACTTGTTTGTGGATGGTATGGAGTTACAACTTTATGGGTGATGGAATATTTCTTCATTAAAGATTCAAACGGTTTATTGCAAAAATGAGTACCTCCATAACTTATGATTGCCCGAAGAGTACCAAAACGAGAAAAGATATTTTCTTTCAAGAAGTGGACCACAACTTTGTAATCATTCATTTTACATGATGCTACTTCAATCTACTTAGATACATAGTCGACGGCCACAAGGATATACATATTACCAAATGACGGGGGAAATGGACCCATGAAATCAATACCCCAAACATAAAAAATCTCAATAATGAGAATATTAGTAAGTGGCTTCATGTTCCTGCGAGGAATATTACCCATATGTTGGCATCTATTGCATGTAGAACAAAAGGCATGAGTGTCTCGAAAAAGTGTAGGCCAATAAAATTCACTTTGTAAAACTTTTGCAGCTGTTTTCTTTGAACCAAAATGACTACCACATGCATGGTCGTGACAAAAGGAGATTATACTATGAAACTCACTCTCAAGTACACATCTCCTAATGACCTGGTTAGGACAAAGTTTGAATAAGTATGGATCATCCCAAAAGAAATGTTTAACCTCAGCAAGAAATTTGGATTTATCCTGTTTAGTCTAATGGGAAGGAACTTGACCTGTAACAAGATAATTTACAATATCCGCATACCAAGGTAATTGAGAAATAGCTAAAAGTTGTTCATCAGGGAAAGACTCGCTCATTGGTAAATGATCCACTGTGGACTCTAAGACAAGTCTAGACAAATGGTCGGCTACCACATTTTCGGACCCTTTTTATCCCGAATTTCAATGTCGAATTCTTGTAGCAAGAGGATCCAACGAATCAATCAAGGTTTAACATCTTTTTTAGAAAGAAGATATTTCAATGTTGCATGGTCTGAGAACACTATAACCTTTGATCCTATAAGATATGACCTAAATTTGTCTAGAGCAAATACCACTGCCAACAGCTCTTTTTCAGTGGTAGAGTAGTTCAGTTAAGCATCATTCAGAGTCCTACTAGCATAATAAATGGCATGAGGCATTTTGTTCAATCGTTGTCCCAAGACAGCTCCAACAACATAATCAGAAGCATCACATATAAGATCAAAAGTTAAACTCCAATCAGGTGGTTGGATGATTGGAGCAGAAGTTAATAAATGCTTTAACTTATCAAAAGCTTTCTGACAATCATCATTAAGGACAAATGCAACATTTTTAACTAATAAATTGCATAAAGGTCGAAAATTTTTGCTAAAATCCTTAATGAATCTCCTGTAGAATCCCGCATGCCCTAAGAATGATCTAATCTCCTTCACCGTTCTAGGTGGAGGAAGACTAGAAATTAAATCAATCTTGGCTTTATCAACTTCAATGTCTTTACTGGAAATAACATGTCCGAGTACAATCCCTTTTTGAACCATAAAATGGCACTCTTTCCAATTCAATACCAGGTTCATTTTTTTACATCTTTCCAAGACAAGAGATAGATGATATAAACATTCATTAAAAGAAGAGCCAAAAATGAAAAAATCATCCATGAAAATCTCGAGGAAACGCTCAACCATGTCTGAAAAAATACTCATCATGCATCGTTGAAAAGTAGCCGACGTATTACACAACCCAAATGGCATACGACGATAGGCATATGTAATAAAAGGACATGTAAATGTGGTTTTCTCTTGATCCTTGAGAGCAATGGGAATCTAGTTATACCCAGAACAACCATCCAAAAAACAATAGTAACTGTGCCCCGCCAACCTCTCAAGCATTTGATCTATGAAAGGAAGAGGAAAGTGATCCTTCCTTGTGACAAGGTTTAGTTTATGGTAATCAATACAAACTCGCCAACCCGTAGTCATGCAGATTGGCACTAATTCATTATCCTCATTTTTTGTCACTGTAATCCCAGACTTTTTGGGAACAACTTGAGCTAGGCTGACCCATGTGCTATCCGAAATGGGGTAAATGATACCAACATCTAACAACTTAAGCACCTCCACCCGAACAACCTCTTTCATGTTAGGGTTAAGCCTCCTTTGCATTTCACGCGACGTTTTAGCATTTTCTTCAAAATGGATACGATGCATACATACAGTGGGGCATATTCCCTTTATGTCGGCTATTGTCCACCCAATAAGCTGCTTTATGTTCTCTAAGAACATTAAGCAACTTACGCTCATGTTCCTTATCAAGGTTAGAAGCTATGATGACAGGCAGGGTTTCAGATGGACCTAAAAATGCATACTTGAGAATTTCAGGCAATTGTTTAAGGTCAAGTTCGGGTGGTTTCTCAATAGACGGGACCAGTTTAGACTCAGATGGAAGAAGTTCCACTTTAACTTTCCATTTTATAGTATCCATTATAGGATTAGAGTCAAGCAATGCATTAACTTCTTAGATGGAGCTTTCTATGTCAAAATCTGTGCCAAAATGTGTTAGACAAGTCTCAAGAACATCTTCAGAAGATTTAAGGAAAGAGTCATGCACTAGACTCTCAATCATGTTCACTTCAAATATATCATCCGAGTCTGCTGGTTGTTATCCAGCATTGAAAACATTGAGTTTAATCTTCATGTTACCGAAAGACAACTTCATAACTCCATTCCTGCAATTTATGATAGCATTGGATGTGGCTAAGAATGGACGTCCCAGGATAACCGGAATTTAATTACTAGGATACGGGACAGGCTGAGTATCTAGAACGATGAAATCTACTGGAAAATAAAACTTAAAACCTGAATTAGCACATCCTCAATAATACTATAGGGTACCTTGACAGATCTATTAGCTAGTTGTAATGTTATTTTAGTTGATTTCAGCTCACCAAGTCCAAGCTGCTCATACACAGAATATGGCAACAAATTAACGCTCGCCCCTAAATCAAGGAATACCTTCTCAACCTTATGATCTCCTATGACGCAAGAAATGGTAGGCGCTCCTGGATCCCTAAATTTAGGAGGGGTGTTGTTTTGAATCATGGAGTTGAGTTACTCCGTAAGGAAGACCTTCTTATGAACATTCATCTTACGCTTTTGAGTGCATAAATCTTTAAGAAACTTAGCGTAAGCAGGGACTTGCTTGATAGTATCAAGTAATGGAATGTTAATTTGTACTTACTTAAACATGTCCAATATCTCATTAAAGTTGTTTCCTTTCTTAACTGGTGCCAGACGTTGAGGAAAAGGTGCTTTAGGCACATAAGATGGCACAGGAGTAGTTTATGGAGGGTCAGAGTGTTTTTGGACTTTGGATGCACTAGTATGTCTCTCTGCTTCATTTTGGTCTTCCGATTTAGAATTTGATTCTTCTCTAAGCATCTCTACTTTGTTCTTGATCTGTTTACCGGACCTAAGGGTAATGATAGATTTGGCTTGCTCATGATATTGTTCTTAATTTGAGTTAGAGTCAATCTCATATTGTCCTTTTGGATTTGCCACAGGTTGACTTGGGAACTTGCCCTTCTCTCTCTCACTCAATGTGGCAGCAAGTTGACCCAACTGTACTTCCAACTTGGCAATGGATTGTGCATTTACATGTAAGCTTTACTGGTTAACTAGTAAAGTTTGTTGGGTATCCTTTTGAAATTGAAGGGAACTCTGCATAAAAAGATTGAGTGTATCCTTAAGAGATGGTTTCCTAGATTGTGAAGGTACTTGTTGATAATGGGAAAACTGCTGAGGTTGTTGACTGCCAATTTGTGGGTAAGGTTGCATAGGAGGATTTTCAGATGGTCCTCCTTGTTGTGATCCTTTTGCCTAAGAAAAATTTAAAAGTCTAGCCCACCTTGGGTTTTAAGTGTTTGAGTAAGGATCATTCCCAGGTCTCCGAAAGGTGTTCATAACATGTACTGGTTCAGAGAGAAATTTCAGAAATGCTGCACCAGATGGACACGACTGCATAGGATGGCCAGGACTATAACATGTGGCACATGACTCGATTTGAGTTATTTTTGGAGGTCCATTATTCAACATCAGAGCATCAACTTTCTGTCTCAGGCTATCAATTTTGGCATAAAGATCTGGCGTGACTCCTATCTCATATATACCACCTTTCTTTGGTAGTTGGGGACTTCTTTCACCTCTATTTGAGGAGTCCCATTGCTAGAAATTTTCACATAAGGTTTCAAAGAAATTCCACGCTTCGACATCACTCTTGGTCATGAATGACCCTCCACTGGTGGCATCAACCATGCGACGATTTTGGGGTGTCAAACCGTCATAGAAGTATTGAACCTGTTGCCACTTCTCAAAACCATCGTGTGGACATTTAAGAAGTAAGTCCTTCCATCTTTCTCAACATTCATGAAAGTGCTCACTCTCTTTTTGTGTGAAATTAGTAATTTCTCTACAGAGAGGATTCATTTTGTGAACAGAGAAGAACTTGTTTAAGAACTTCTTACACAGTTGGTCCCATGTAGTGATAGACCCAACTACTAGAGAGTTCAAATATGCTTTTGCCTTATCCTTCAAAGAAAAAAGAAAAAAGTGCAAACGGATTGAATTGTCTGAAAAGTTTTGGAACCTAAATGTCGAGTAAATGTCTAGAAACTCTTTCACATGATGATATGGGTCCTCTTTGTCTAAACCATAGAAAGACGGTAACAACTGTATGACTCCTGATTTAAGTTCAAAGTGTGCCGCCGTGGTGGCTGGCAACACTATGCATGAAGGCGCATTAAATTAGATAGGAGCTGAATAATCTCTAAGCACTTTAATTATATTCTCGTCCGCCATTTCAAATAGGATGTTTCTGAATCTTCTATGAAAGGTTCTTTCTATTTTAGGATCAAAAAGTGTTAGTTCTATGTTCAGAGATCTACATCCTAGCATAAACTGAATTACTACAATATAGGAAAGAAAACTAAACTAAACTAAGAAGCAACCTAAGAGAATTAAACGAAAATAAAAATTATGAAATCCAAAAAAAAAAAAAAAAAGAAGATAAAACTATGTAAACAAGAATTGGAAGAAAGAACTCGGAAAAGGAGATGATCGATGTCTGAAGAATTGGGAGCTCGTCCTTTTGAAGACAATTTTATTAAGAAACTTCCTTCTTCAATTCCTATAAACAAAATAAAAACAAAAATAAATTAAATTTCCTAAACTAATACTAGAAAAATTCTAATGTATGAATTATGATAAGAAAGAATCCTAAATCCAATTTGGACTGAAACAGTCCCCGGCAACAGCGCCAAAAACTTGATGTTTTATTTAAACAATCTGATTTAAATGATTTTTAAACTCGCAAGTATACGAATCAGATGTAGATACTGTGCATATTACGAGATCGTTCCCACGAGGACTGGTTGTCACAATTTGAAATTTATGATTCTTCTTAACTAATCCAACAAATAGTTTTGCAAACAATTAAGTAAACTAACAAAAATCTACGAAAAGTAACTAAAAGCAATGAGAAAAATCCAATTAAGGAGAGTACTAGGACTTTTGAATCCACCCCTAATTATCCTGACCCTTGTTTACCTGTTGATTCACCCTAATTTAGATTGATATAAATTTGATAAATAAAGCACACTTTATGTCCTTGGTCGGGCACACAGAATGTATAATCCCTTAAAGCATATGGATCACATCTTTCCATCCATGGTCAGGCATGGAGAGATGTAGAGTCTTATTTCTTTCTTTATAGGAAACCTGTTCATGGTCAGACACAAGCACCTAGAATAAGATTCTAAACAACATCCACATCTAGACTTTGGTTAATCTCATAGAATGGAGAAATACAGAAATTTCAGTTAAGCACACTAGAGAAAGAAACAAATCAATTAAATTCAGATAAAATCAACATTCGACAAGAGTCATTCAAATTAGGGGCTTCATCTCAGCCCTAGTTAAGGAGTTTAGCCAAGCAACATGATTAGGCTAGTCCCAAAATTAAGCATAAAGAGAAATAGTAAATAAAACTAAGAAAAAATCTTCTAAAAAACTCTCTCTCTTCTGATGTCCCCTATGGATGGATCCTCCTCTCCTTTGCTCTCCTCTGGCGTGGATCCCCTCTCCCCCCTTTGCTCTGGCCTTTTATAACCTGATGGAAGGCGGTGGAGCAGTGCTTCCTTTTTGGAGTCGGTGAGAGAAAATACGCAGCAACCAAGAACAAACCGAGTTCAACTCATGTTCAGCACAAATAGCCGACCCATTTTCAGGATCTGATTCGTTCAGTCTCCTTAAGCTTGGTCGGTCCCACCTTGGAATGATTTTGAATGGCCAGGATCATTGGACCAATCCTGGCCATGATCGCTAATGGACCGCAGCGTCCGGTTCTCGGACGCTGTGTAAACGAAGCCTGCAGACGCTGAAGCTTAGTGAGGCCCGTGATCAGCATCAAAAGTGAAATCTACTCCATTTATTGTCTTCGCCTCGAGATTTCGACTAGAGATGTACTATTTTTGTTGTCCATTGATGCGGCCCAAGAAAGTAATCACGCTGCAATCGGTCAAGACTATCTGTTTGTGACCGTTGAAATAACACGTGTGCGTGCATGGATACACAAGATCAACATGAGCTTGACCAGATCGCACCCCTCTGCATGATGGATGGCTCTGATTGATTGTTTGGTGCATGGTGAAGGCCCACTGAGATCATCCGCAGCCTCTGTTGCAGAACAAAGCATGTGAACGTTGCTTTGTGAAATTTGGTGGGGCCCATGATCTGTTTCTAATGATGGATCCATTCGGTCCACTAGATTGACGTCAAAAAACCATTCAAATATGGTCAGTTTTAGATTAGGTTAAGTGTGGTCCATTAAGTTTTAAACCTGCCGTCCATTAGAGGTGTTGGACGCTGTTTCCATGCATACACGTTCATGGGTTTGGAAATTCTCTATATGTACGATCGGTTTCATCTCTTGGAAAGAATGGACGGTCCAGATCAGCAATACCTGTGATGATGGTGGCCCATCTCACGTCGACCGCAACACCCTGTTGGGTAGCAAAAAATGGAGATTTTCATTTTAAGAAGAAAGTCAGGTCAGCGTCTGCTGACCGACTTGATTTATTTGGTACACGACGAGTGCACCTGTGCACTATACACATGCCACAATAGAAGGGGTCCACTGCAATGTTTCTAGGAAATCAGCTCTGTCCATCCATCTTGTCTCCTCCTGTAATGTGTTGAATCCAAAGTTGAGGCATATCCAGAGATCAGGTGGGCCCCACTTAAGGAATTAAGTGGCTAATCTATCCATTGGGCTACTTCCATAGTGATCCGAGGGCTGAAATTTGATATGTACGGTTAATTTATGTCCCCAATCCCATGTATTAAGTTTTGAGCTGAATGGATGGTTGGAACCATGTGATCTTGAATTCTACACCAATTTCGGGCCTCTTTAACGTGAACGGCTTGATTTCCTCGGATCTCTGGTGTGTAAATCCATCAATATTGGTCCTCTGGAGTCCGCCCCCTATTCTGATGACTTCGGAGCACTGAATCCATGCTTTTAATATTCTTTTTCTGTCAACGCTCCTGATTACTCTTTGTAACAAAAACACAATTAAAACATGATATTAAGCATTATCAAGTACGCAAAATCAGGTAATAATTGGGGTCTAATATGCAATATTCTACCCTCATCAATGCCCTTTCTTAGTCCGATAGCCGACAGCACAACCAACCTCGTGTGGGTCGATTTCATAGTCAGTCAGGTGGCTTTTAGCTCTAGGGCCTTTAATCGGTCCATTTAGACATTGTTATCTCTTTAATCGAGTCAACTTCATGTGTCTTACATATTTTGCCATGCGGCTCTTGACTCTTTTTCGCTTCGGTCGGGATTCATATCCTGCAGATCCGAATTAAGTCTCTCCGTGAGGCTTTACTTCATTCGGCTTTTTCTGTTGCCTCGGGTTATATCAGCAGGGTTGGCTTGTCTTATAATCGAGATCCCTGACTTGTCATATTTTTTTCCCCAATAGGTACTATCCTTGCTTGCCATGAGCTAGGGGCAATATGGGCTCTAAGGAGCCTATCATGATGTATGAGTTTTATCCGCATTGTCCATCCATTTTCCCATCACTTTAGAGTATAAGCCCAAAATGAGGTTAATTGTTTGATTTTGGTCAAACACCCTGGAGCAAGAATACAAATGGAGTTTAAAACATGTTTCGTATGTGGAGGGTTTAAGATGTATGGTGACAAATGTGGCACCTATGGGGTGCACAGGTAGTTTAAACAAACCATGATGGTCTGCCCAACTCATATAACATAAATTTTCTCATATCCAGGAAGGTCACTTAGGGCCCGTTTGGATGCCACTAATGATTTAAGTTACTTTTTCTACTTGCATCAGAAGAGAAGTAACTTTTTTAGATAAGTTTGGTTTATGATTTATATATATATAGGAAAAGGTACTATGCGCTTGACTGTATAGTACCTTTCCATGAGGTCAAGTGATGGCAACACACTAGCGATAGGATGTTGAAAATTTCAAATCAACGGTGAGATTTCATAGGATGAGTGGAGAAATAAAACTGATGAAACCGGTTATTGAAATACAATTCCATGTATTTCGTAGAAGCTTTTAACATGAAGTACTGCTATGGAAACCTAGGCGGGGCCTACCATGAGATTTTTTGAGAAATTCACCATGTCCAACCGTTTTTCCATATCATTTAAGGGGGTTGAGCAAAAAATTAAACAAAATCCAAGCTTCGAGTTGATCATATCACTCAAAACAGTGGGAATAATGATTTCAACCATTGAAATCTTTCTAGACCCCACAGTGATGTTTATTTGTTATCAAATTTGTTCATAAGATCATACAGACATGGATGAAGAGAAAAAACAAATATAAGCTTAATCTAAAACTACGATGGCCCCAAGAATTTTTCAATAATAGACATTCAATTCAACTGTTTCATGTGGTGTGGTCCATTTGAACATTTATATGATTGATTTTTGAGCATTAGCGCTAAAATTATATGGTAAAATGGATGGAAATAGCGGATTAGATACATAAATCATGGTGGACCTCACAGAATTTACTCAGTACGCTAAGCGTGTCCGTTACTCACTGCGCCATCTGCTTCTGTCGAACAAGTTGTGTAGCACGTTGAGTGGCGAGACTCCCAACTGAAGTCATGTCACCAGGTTCTGTGGGCCCCACCATAATGTATGTTTTGTATCCACATCTTCCATCTATTTGGAGAGATCATTTTAGGGCAATATCCAAAGAATGAGTTAAATCCAAAGCTCCAGTGGACCCCAGCATAGAAAACAGTCGGGACAGTGACGCTCACCATTAAAAACTTCTAGAGGCCACAAAAGTTTTAGATCAAGCTGATATTTGTGTTTTCCCTTATTCCATGTCTTTTTTAACTTTTGAACTGGTTGGATTTCAAATAAACATTATGGTGGGCCTTGGGATAGTTTCAACGGTGGGAATCACTCTCCCCACTATTTTCTGTGGTGGGGTCCACTACAGATTTTTATCAGCCTCATTCTTTAGCACATGATTTAAAATGATATCTCAAAATGGATGGACTAAGCTTCTTCCCTGCTGGCGCACTAGGAACAGAAGTCTATCTAGCGCTAAGAGCTAGGCTGTGAAAGTGAGGTGGTAAGTGCAGTAGGAGCGTGTGTTGTATCGCTTCTCCAGTTAATTACCCACCAGGATGCCCTAAGACCCTTATATTTATAGTCTCATATTCCTTGGGGGAAAGACGCTCAGGTGCGCTTAAAGTCTTATAACAGCTATAGGCAGATTTGTTTAAAACTTAACACATATATCATAGTGGGGCCCACACAACTTAGTGACCTAACTTCAGTAGCCAACTGGCTACTCAACCTGTCAATATCTAATCTGTGTCCTTCAAACAGGTCCTGTTCTGGAAACGGATTGGCTACTCCCCTGCCACTGGCCAATGGTGGTTGGTCAGTGCTCTGTGGGCCCCACAATGATGTATGTGTTTCATCCATGCCGTCCATCTATTTTTCTAGATCATTTTCAGGTGTAAGACCAAAAATAAGGTATATCCCAATCTCAAGTGGACCACATTACAAGAAACAATGTTGATTGAATGTTGATCATTAAAAACTTTTTGGGCGCCAAAAAAGTTTTGGATCAAGATGATATTTGTTTTTTCACTTCATCTATGTTTGAATGACCTAATCAATAGATTGGATGTGAAATAAACAGTACAGTGGACCTTAAGAGGATTTTAATGGTGGATATCCAATCACTATTATTTTCCTATGGTGTGGTCCCCCTGAGATTTATACTCCTTTCATTTTTGGGATAAAGCCATAACATAATATGTAAAAATGGATGAACGATATGGATGAAACACATACATCATGGTGGGGCCTATAGAGCACCGACCACCACTACCAGGCAGGGGAAGTAGCCAATCCGTTTCCACCCATTCCACACTGACGTGAAAGAAAGAGGACGCAGATTGCCTCCTACCCTAGCTCTATGAGGCCCAATGTGATGTAAGGGCCTGTTTGGATACGTGTTTTGGGATGTATTGTATCGTATTAGAAGTTATGATTTGACGTTTACGGTAACGCCCTGAAAATCGGGGGTCGAGTAGCAACTCAACACCCGAGTTTCAAAACATCACTTATGCAACATAAATGCTTCTGATTGAATGTTGTCTGTGTTAGTGCATTAATCATGAGTGAGATTACACCAAAATAGTAATTCATACTCCAGATTAATTTATAAAATGCAAATGGAAGACTGTCAGGTGAATATAACGTATAGAAGTCAAAGATCATGTTCGGTCTCCACAGTATGAATACATCACTGAGCTACCATATACATGTCATAGTACAAAAATTAAAATGTCAAAAGGATAGTTCCACTAGCATGGTGAATCCTGTAGCCCTGTCAATCTGAATGGCCTAGGCGAAACTATCAGAGAACTGCATATATGAGAACTCGTCCTGATCATCGTAGTAGTCAAGCACAGCCTCTTGTGCCTCGCCAATACTTGCATCTAAGACAGGGTCTGGTGGGTGTCCAGAACACCGTCCCGTAATGTGGGAGTGAGTAGCTAACTCAGTGGAACAATAAAGCATAGGTTAACATGTTATCAATTCAGTCAAGCAGTAATGATAAAGCATTACAATCAAACACTCCTAAATACTATAATTAATGCAAGGATGAGATGCAATAATGATGCATGCCCTCGCCAACATACTCCCTCATGCGACACCATCTTACGTTCACTGCATGCTTTCGTCCCTCAGTGCTCCACATCTTCCAGGCACATCTAGTGCGATATAGACATGATTACCGAGTTGTTATTAGTCCTTTTCATACAGCAGTATTGAGAAACTACGGTACCTCCCTTATATCATTCCCAAATAAGGATCCATTCTAGGGTTGTCAGTCCTAGATAATCTCATACGATGATATGGTTCTAGGTCGCTGTAAAGGGCTGTCAGGGCTGTTACATGCATTCATTACACCGCTCCCCCATCACCTTATCAATACAGGCCTAGTTTTTACTCTGTTTACTATGAAAAGGCTCGTCGCCTCACCGTAGATTCAGAGTATGCTCGAGGTCACTACAAAGGGCTGTCAGGGCTATTACACGCACTCGTTGCACCACTCCCCCATCACCTTATCAGTGTAGGCCGACAGCTCGAATACAGCGTCCCATACCACCATATTCGACTCACGAGTCTGGGTTGCTCACTGGTCACTACGGGGAGGCTCGTGGCCCCAGCGTAGGCCAACAGCTCGACTACGGTGTCCCATACCACCATACCCGGCTCATGAGTCTTAGCAGATCAAGGTACCAAAGTTAACGGGGTTGCACTGGTAAATTTGGTACCTTAGGTTCAAGCAATGGCGTCCAAACATGGTGAACATACATTGGAGAGATCGGGTTACTTGATGAGCTCGGCTAGCTTGAGCGCACGACAAGTTGAACGACATGAAGTGCATAAGCCCTTCGTGTGGCCTAACCACTGTCACCAACTGAAGTACGGCTCGGGTTCGTCAAACACGTCTTACGTGGCAAATGAATCTCAACCAGTAATTCAATCCTATTACCGACTGCCTGGACTAAATCATATTCCCAACTTCATTTTATATCACCAAGAATTATATGAGATAGTTAAGCAGGATTAAACAAGTAATTCAATTCTTACAATCAAGAAGCATGTTATGAAGTACAATACAAACAAGATTTCATACACATTCGCTTCACGAAATAAACAGACATTACAATGTAACGTACGTGTAGAAAATCATACAGATAATTGAGGTAACCGAGATTCGTATCTCGATCCTTCTACAAAGTATTCTAGGTGATCACTAGAAAATTCAGACATTTGTATAAACACAAAGACTAAATACATCACTTTCATGATGTATGAGGATTACACATGTGTCAGGCTAATTCCTTTAACTAGGGAGTTACCTCACATACCACATGCATATACCCACGATGGATAACCATGGTGTGCATGAATCCGAGCTCCATGTTCATTCAAACATTTCTACAAATACTTGGGCTACACACTTAGTCACATATAACGTATTTTATCGTGACGTGATTTTAGGCAAGTCCTTTCGCTAAGGAGTTGTCGCACATGTATTAGGCATATATTCACGACAAATAAACATGTTAAGCGCAAATCCAAATTCCAAACATATTCAAACATTCCAACATATGCATAGAATACACTATATTCTACGTAGTTCATGTAAACTCGTATAACGAAACAGACGACACATTTTGCATGTGTAATTGTACCCTTGTCAGTTATAAATCATTAACTAACATTGAAAGCCTTGAAAACCATAACCTATACGTCTAAAGTCCGCACCTTACGCTGTAGAAGCATAACGAATATGATTTTAGTCGTACACTTTCGTCAACGGCAGTATGACGACCTATAACACAAGGTAAGTCAAATACTTCACTACTTGTACCAATAGAAACCTTAAAACAGGTTAGGGTTAGGGTTTCTTACGTAGGAATGAAGCTGGAATCGCCGAAAAAGTGATTGGATCGGGATGGTTAGGCACGTAGGATAGCAGGGTAGGATAACAGGAAGATTCTCCCACTACTCTCACACTTTATCTCTCTTTTCTCTCTTCTCTCTCCTAGTTTTTCTCAAATTCGTATGGGAGGAATGAGAGAGGGTTTAAGTCCTTATATAGGCCCAGAACTCACCAATTTAGACTCAGGGCCATGGTATACTTAGGTTATAACCAAATCGACCTTATTTGGATCCAACAGAGCATTTCTGGAGGTCTTGTTACTGTGTCCGGTCGGACTTAAGCTCATAGATGTTGGATCTTGATCAAGTTAAGTTTTCAATTCAATCGGATTTCCAAATCGACCATGGCGGATCAGTTTCAGTTCAACAGTTACTGAAACTCGATCGGGGATTTCAAATACACGGACATGTATGGGAAATGTTCCCTGATCTGAGGGTATATTTGGGTCAGATTTCGACGGTCTGATTGCTTATAAAAGGCGCATAAGCGACACGACTCAGATTACTTAAATTAGATTTAATTTATAAAGATAACTACGTTTTCTCACACTCTTCGCTTCGGACTCAAGGAAACAGTCTCAGAGCATCGTTTAGACATGATTTTCACGGTGCTTGTCAAGTCCAACTACGCGGTCAATATCTTCTAAGTTTATTGCTATCAGACTTTCAACGTGCGGTCCAGGTCCAATACGAAGTTTCAAAGTGCTCCTGAGAGCAACTGGGTTTAGAGTTGGATTCTAGATTTCAGGGTATCATAGCGTTAACGATTCCACATGTTTTGGGTCTTGCAGAACGTATTTAAAGTAAACAGTGCTAATTTCATAGCTAGTCTAACTTAGCGCTAGTTAACTTATGTTTAATCTCCAAGGGAATTAATACCAAGTAATTTCTGCTCGAGGTGGTACTCGGGTCTTGGTACGAAATTTTCTGAGTCGTTACAATCTACCCCCCTAAAATAATAAATTTCATCCTCAAAATTTATACCTTTTCGTACTCTTCGAGAAGCTGTGGGTAGTTTTTTCTGATCTCGGCTTCTGTCTCCCAGGTAGCCTCTTCTTCAGTATGATGCATCCACACTACCTTCACAAGGGGGATGACCTTACTATGCAATACCTGCTCCTTCCTGTTTAATATACGCGTCGGTCGCAGTATATATGTTACATCCTCACCTAACTGCACCTGCTCCCACCTAATGATATTGGAAGGATCAGGAACGTATTTCTTCAACATAAAAATATGAAATACATTGTGTACGCTCGCGAGAGGTGTAGGCAAAGCTAGACGGTATGCTACTGCACCCACACGATCGAGTATCTGGAATGGGCCAATGAATCGCGGTGCGAGCTTCCCCTTCTTCCCAAACCGAAAACTCCCTTCATAGGAGAAACTCTCAAAAATGTGTGATCTCCAACTGCGAACTCTAGCGGTCGCCGCCTCGTATCGGCATAACTCTTTTGCCTGCTCTGCGCTGTAAGAAGTTGACGCCTGATGATGTCAATCTTCTCTGAGGTCATCTGTACTAACTCAGGACCAATCAAATTCTGCTCGCCAACTTTAGCCCAGCAATGCAGTGCTCGACAAGGACGCCCATACAAGGCCTCATAAGATGCCATACCGATACTCGCCTGAAAACTGTTGTTGTACGCGAACTCCGCATATGGAAGACAATCATCCCAACTGTCCTTGAAATCCAACATGCAAGCCCGCAGCATATCCTCCAAAATCTGGTTCACCCGCTCTGTCTGCCCGTCGATATGTGGGTGGAATGCAGTTTTGAACTTCAACTTCGCACCCATCGCTTCCTGGATGCGAGTCCAGAAAATAGAAGTAAACCACGTGTCTCTGTATAACATGATCTTTAAGGGAACTCCATGCAGGCGAACAACCTCCCTGATGTAAAGTCTGGCTAACTCATCTGCAGAGTCTGTAACTCTGATCGGAAGAAAGTGCGCCGACTTCGTCAAGCAGTCGATGATCACCCAGATAGAATCATGTCCCTTCCTCATCTTTGGCAGTCCCGAAATAAAATCCATAGAAATAAAGTCCCACCTCCACTCAGCTATAGGCATAAGCTGAAGGAGACCAGGAGGCCGGCGATGCTCTTCCTTCACTTGCTGGCAAGTGAGACAACGAGACACAAAGTCTATAATGTGGGTCTTCATGCCATCCCACCAATACGTCATCTTCACATCACGATACATCTTCGTACTGCCCGGATGCATCGCAAGCCTAGAACTGTGCACAGCCTCGAGAATCTCTCATCTTAAGTCGGGGACATCTGGGATGCATAGGCGGCCACGATAACATAAGCCCCCATCTGTTCCAACTCGCCACTCAGCATCTGCATCGTCACTGGCCTGCTCTCGAAGCTCAGTCAGACGCTCATCGTCCCTCTACGCTGCGATGACCCTGTCATCGATAAGAGGTCGCACCTGAACGTGTGCGATAACCTCTAATGGCTCCTCCATAGTGAGTTTCTTCTCAAAGTCTCAGAAAAATTCAATCATGTCCCACTCGACAATCATCAGCGGAGCCACAAACTCTATCACCTTCTTGCGGCTCAACGCATCAGCCGTAAGATTTGCCTTACCCGGATGGTAGGAAACCTCGAACTTAAAGTCCTTCAAGGTCTCCATCCATCGTCGCTACCTCATATTCAGGTCTCGCTGCGTGAATATGTACTTGAGGCTCTTGTGGTCGCAAAAGAGCTCAAACTCCTCTCCGTAGAGGTAATGTCTCTAGAGCTTCAATGCGAAGATGACAGCTGCCAACTCTAGGTCGTGTGCAGGGTAATTCTCCTCATGTTTCCTCAACTGTCTCGAGGCATATGTAATTACCCTGTCCTTCTGCATAAAGATGCAACCTAAACCAACGCGAGACGCTTCCGTATATATCATATATCTAACCCCTTGCTCTGGCAATACTATCACAGAATAAGACGTCAGTCTGTCCTTCAGCTCCTGAAAAGTTGATTCTGCCTTCTCATTCCAGGCGAACTTCAGATCCTTCCATGTCAACTGAGACAAGGATCTGGCTATCTTGGAGAAGTCCCGAATGAATCGTCGATAGTAGCCAGCGAGTCCCAGGAAACTCCTCACCTCGGTAACCGAACCAAGTTGCTTTCAGTCCTGCACTGCGGCTACCTTAGCAAGGTCCACTGCTATCCCATCCTTGGACACCACATGTCCCAGGAACTTGACTTCTTCCTTCCAAAAGTCGCACTTCTTATACTGTGCGAACAACTGTTACTTTCTAAGAGTATCGAGGACCGTCCTCAGGTGCTCCTCGTGGTCTTCCTGACTTGCAGAGTATATCAGGATGTCATCGATAAACACGATGACAAACCGGTATAGAAATGGCTGAAATACCCGGTTCATCAAATCCATGAACACGGCCGGTGCGTTCGTAAGGCCGAACGACATCACGAGGAACTCATAGTGTCCAAAATAGGTCTTGAAAGCCGTCTTCTGCACGTCCTCATCCCTGACGCGCAACTGATGATACCCTGACTGTAGATCAATCTTTGAAAAATACTTCGCCCCCTTCAACTGATCAAAAAGATCATCTATCCTGGGCAAATGATACTTGTTCTTCACCGTCACTTGGTTCAGTCTGCGGTAATCAATACACAACCGCAGTGACCCGTCTTTCTTCGTCACAAACAGCATAGGTGCTCCCCAAGGAGATACACTCAGTCGTATGAAGCCAGCCTCCAACAAATCATCGATCTGTTTCCTCAACTCCTCCATCTCACACGGGGCCATGCGATACGTCGACAATGAGATGGGCGTCGAACAGAGTACTAGGTCGATAGTAAAATTGATCTCGCACTGAGGAGGCAACCCAGGTATCTTTCTGAACACATTCTCATAATCACGAACTACTGACGTGCTTTCAAGTGTCGGGACGTCAACATTCCTTAATAAGGAAGCATAACAAAGTACTCGAGAGGGGTGACTAACCTGCACCAAAAATGTAAAGGACGTGCCCTCCGGCTCATAAACTGTCACTAAATGGGTCTCACAGTCAATCTCAGCCCTCCCTGCAGTTAGTCAATCCATGCCAAGGATGACGTCGAAATGATAGAGAGCGGAGACGACGATAAGGTCAATGGTCATCGTCCTGATCCCTAGATCTAGTAAACAACCGTCACACATCGTAGTGGCATCAGTAAAGGTCCCGTGTGCTAAAATAACTCGCACCCCAACCATTCGAGTAGTCTGTAGCCCAAGGCGCTTGACTACTGAACAAGATATCACTGAGATAGTGGATCCCGTATTCACCAACAGAAATATAGGAGTATCTCCAATGTGGGCTGTGACCTTAAAGGCCAAGGGTGGTACGATCTCTGTCCCAGATCCTCAGCTGTCAGTGCATGTACCCGAGCCTACTGTGGACGGTTCGACTGTGGTATCATAGGTCGTTGAGGCGGCCGGAAGCGAGGTGCAGGTGGTCTGAAGGACGGATGTGCAGGTGCTGTCCGTAGAGGTGGAGTCCATAAAGCCTGAGGGCGAGGACGATCAATCCTCTGCGGTGGTGAAAATTCGCTATCTCTCATCCGTGTAAAGCAGCTCTCTGCAGGGTGACCTGGTTTCTCACAGTAAGAACAGGTCACACCTGGATGCCTCATCGGAACTACTGGTGCCGCAATCCTGGGAGGAGAGTCAATACAAGGCCTCTTGCCGAGGAATGGCCTACTCTGGGTATCTGGTCGTGGCCTAACAACCATAGGGCCACGAGAGCATGTCAGTCGATCTACATCCTGCTCTGCCGCATAGACATATGTATCAGCTCGACATAGGAGGGTACGCTAACACAGCACATCTTCGACCGAATGTCAGGTCGCAAGCCCTCAAAAAAATGACGTATCCGCATCTGCTCGTCAGCAAGTATCGTCGGGAAGTATCTACCCAACTCAATAAATCGATGCTCGTACTCGATAACTATCATGCCTCCCTGCCTGAGGTACAAGAACTCATTCTCCCACTCATGTCGGTAGGTCTGAGGGTAATACTTCTCATGGAAATGAAATTCGAAAGCTGCCCAAGTCCATACGTAACCAACCGCGACCGTCCGTAGGACACTATCCCACCACATACTGGCCTCCTCAAACATAAAGGTGGTCAACTCAAATGTAACATCCCGAAAATCGGGGGGTCGAGCAAAAACCCAACTCCCGAGTTCCAAAATGTTATTTATGCAACATAGATATGTATGATTGAATGTTGTCTGTGATAATGTATTAAACATGAGTGAAATTAAGCCAGAACAGCATATCCTACTCCAGAGACAGTTAAATTAACTAGCGGAAGTCTGTAATAGTATGTATAACATATATAAACTGTTGTATGTCTCCAGAGTGTGAACATGTTTCCAGGTTATATACATACATGTATACTCCAAAAGTAAGCAAAAGAATATAGATGAGTGCTCTAAAAATATAAAATGACAAGTGTCAAGGCATCTAATCAACCTCCCTGTAATCCCGTCGATCAGAACACGCATAAAGGAGGGATCCTCCTCATCATCATCAAGTCCGGCTCCGCCTCACAGGCCGCGCCATCATCTGTAATCACAAAAAGGTCTGGTGGGTGTCCAGGAACACTGTAACGCCCGTGAAAAATCTATACTTGGGCTCGAGTACTAACTCGACCCGAAATTGCGTAGAATTCATTCCTTTGGAAAATTTGACTAGGTTAGCTAGTGCAACGTTGGAATAGCTGGGAAATGGTCCCTGATCACTTTAAATACGTTCTACGAGGCCCGAAGCGAGTGGAACCAAGGGTGCTATAATGCTCTAAAGCCTCGGATCAAACTCTAAGCCGGTTTGTTCTCGGGACCTCCTTGAAACTTTGTATTGGATCTAGACCGCGCGTCGAAAGTCCGATACCTCCTATCTTAGACCGTTAGAACCGTCTAGCTGGACTTGACACTCATTCCAAAAATCAAGTCAAACCGATGATCACAGGCTATTTCATTGAGCCCGGACCGAAGAGAGTGTGAATAGGGACATAGTTGGAATTTCAAATTCAAATCTGGCACACAAATTTGACGCATCAGTATTAAGCATTCTGACCGTCAGAATACAGCCAAATTACACCCTTGGATCAGGAAAAATATCTATTATATATCACGAGACTTATAGGCCTGATCTTGGTGCGGTGACCGTTAAACTGAAACTGGGCCGCCACGTGCGATCTGGGAACCCAACCGGTCTGAAAACTGGATGTAGGCTAGATCTAGTATGCATGAGCTTAAGTCCGACCGCATTTGGCCAGGGGACCTCCAGAAATGCCCTTTTGGACCGAAACGGCCCCGATTTGGTTAGGCACCAAGTAAACATTGTTCCCAAGCCTATTTTGGGAATGTTTTAGGCTATAAAAGGGGTTGAAACCCTCACTCCTCTCTCCCATCCGAATTTGAGAGAAGCCCTAGCTTGGGAGAGAGAAAAAGAGTGAGAGATTGTGAGAGAGTGGGAGAGTTCTTCCCGCCACTTGTGCTACGTGTTGCACGTGCTTAAGCAACACTCCTCTACCGCTTTCCCGGCGATTCCACCGCAATCCTAGGTAAGTAAAAACCCTAAATAGATGTGGATTTGAGTTTTCCTTGTTTCCATAGCGGTGTAGCTTATGGATCTTATGTATTAGGCTCCTTACTCGCCGTAGACGAAGCATATACACTCCGCTTCAATTCCCGAGTCTACAAGACACTAGGTGAGGATTTTAGACCCTTGGATTGACGGTTCCCAATGCTTTCAATGTCGTTTAATAGTAGATTCTTGACGGCATCGCCGTTTGACATGTACAAAATGCTCTCCGTTTCCCGTTTCGTAAGCTAACGAAGAATATGAGATTTAGGGCATTTTAGTCATTTGTAGGAAGTACTGTTTACATTCATATTTTGCTGATGTGATTGACATGGTTTGTTGTCGCATTAGGAAGTTAGGAATGCGTGCATAATTAGTTTGGCGAAGAGATTCGCCTAGTTGCACACTTTGGGTCGACATACTATATGTAGACTTAAGTGTGTAGTGTATGTGTTTGTATAAATGCTTGTATTAGTATGTATTGAATTAAATGATGTTATTTAATAGTTTGTGATTGATTTTTCAATTATTAAGCTGACCTAAATGATTTTCTACATGTTGACAAAATGCATGATTTCATTACATGCATGGGATGTATGTGCTTGAGGATTTGCTTAAGTTGAATATGCATGGGAAGTATGCCTTGAAGATTTGCTTAAGTTGAATGTTATAACATGTGCTAACATGCTCACATGATGTATTTCAATTCCAATACCTTTTATAGTAATTCCATAGATGTGTGGGACTTGACTTAGTCCAGGCAGTCGGTAACCGAGCGAATTCGTGGCTGACTGGTCATAGCCACGAACGACGCGTCAATGAACGTGATTCGTGTTGAGAGTTGGCGGCAGTGGTTAGGCCACGCGAAGTGTTTTACGCACTTCATGTCGTTCAGCTTGAGATGCGATCGCGCTAGTCGAGCCCGTCAAGTAACCCGACTGGCCGATGTTTGTTCACCTTGTATGTATCATAACTGCTTGAACCTAGGGTACTGAACTTACCATTGTAAACCCTATTAACCGTGGTACCTTGATCCACGAAGACTCATGAGCCGGGCATGGTGGTATGGGACACCGTGGTCGAGCTGTCGGCCTACGCTGGGGCCACAAACCTCCCCGTAGTGACCAATGAGCACCTTGACTCGTGAGCAGATTATGGTGGTATGGGACACTATATTCTAGCTGTCGGCCTACACTGATCAGGCGACGAGCCCTTTGTAGTGACCGCGAGCGTATTCTGAGTTCACGGGAGGCGACGACCCTTCCGTGCAGTAGAGTACAGTAGGCCTGTATTGATAAGGTGATGGGGGAGCGGTGCAACGAGTGCGAGCAACAGCCCTGGCAGCCCTTGCAGTGACCTACGAAATGTACATCGTATGAGATTACTAGGAGTGACGACCCTAGACAGGATCCGTGTTGGGATTGATACAAGGGAGGTACCTTAGTTTCCCAATCCTGCTGTTTGAATGGACTAATAACAACTTGGTAATCATATCACCATAGCATTGCATGTGCCTGGAAGATGTGGAGCACTCTAGGGAGTGTGGCATGCCGCGGTCGTAAGATGTTGCCGTATGAGGGTGATCGTCGGTGAGGGCATACATCACGTCATATCATCTTGCATTAACAACAGTATTAGGACTTGTCTGATTTACTGCTTTACTATTATCGCGTGATTGAATTGTGAACATGCTAATCTTTGCTCTATGATTCCACTGAGTTGATCACTCATTCCCACGTTACGGGATGGTGTTTGCAACACCCACCAGACCCTGTTGTAGTTGCAGGTGATGACGAGATCCAGGAGGTGGAGCTAGATGATGACGAGGACCAGGATGAGTTCTCGTATATGCAGTATTATGACGGCTTCCCGTAGGCGACCTGGATCGAGGGGACATCAGTGGGACTTTTCTTTTTGAACATTATTCTTTTGTTATGTACATGTATATGAGACTCAGAGATGTAGTCATACTTTGGAGACAGTTGAGATTACTTTGTTTTTCCATACAGTGATATATATCTTGTTTAGTCTTCCGCTTGCTTTTATCACTGGATCTGAAGTATGAATTGCAGTTTTGGTATACTTTTACTCATGTGAATGCTTTAAATCAGACAACATCGAATCATAACCATTTTTGTTGCATAAGTGACGGTCTGGAACTCGGGAGTTGAGTTTATACACGACCCCCGATTTTCAGGGTGTTACAAACACCGTCCCGTAACGTGGGAGTGAGTAGCTAACTCAGTGGAATAATAGAGCAAGGATTAACATGTTCTCAAATCAATCACGCGATAATAGTAAAGCAATAAATCAAACAATCCTAATACTGTTGTTAATGCAATTATGACATGACGTGATGTATGCCCTCACCGACGATCACCCTCATGCGGCAACATCTTACGACCGCGGCATGCCATACTCCCTAGAGTGCTCCACATCTTCCAGGCACATGCAATGCTATGGTGATATGATTTTCAAGTTATTATTAGTCCATTCAAACAGCAGGATTGGGAAACTAAGGTACTTCCCTTGTATCAATCCCAACACAGATCCTGTCTAGGGTCGTCACTCCTAGTAATCTCATACGATTTATATTTTGTAGGTCGCTGCAAGGGCTGCCAGGGCTGTTGCACGCACTCGTTGCTCCGCTCCCCCATCACCTTATCAATACAGGCCTACCGTACTCTACTGCAACGGAAGGGTCGTCGCCTCCCGTGGACTCAGAATACGCTCGCGGTCACTACAAAGGGCTCGTCGCCTGATCAGTGTAGGCCGACAGCTAGAATATAGTGTCCCATACCACCATAATCTGCTCACGAGTTTAGGTGCTCACTGGTCACTACGGGGAGGTTTGTGGCCCCAGCGTAGGCCGACAGCTCGACCACGGTGTCCCATACCACCATGCCCGGCTCATGAGTCTTCGTGGATCAAGGTACCATGGTTAACAGGATTTACAATGGTAAGTTCAGTACCCTAGGTTCAAGCAGTTATGACTCATACAAGGTGAACATACATCGGCCAGTCGGGTTACTTGACGGGCTCGACTAGCGCGATCGCATCTCAAGTCGAACGACATGAAGTGCGTAAAACACTTCGCGTGGCCTAACCACTGCCGCCAACTCTAAACACGAATCACGTTCATCGACGCGTCGTTCGTGGCTATGGCCAGTCAGCCACGAATTCGCTCGGTTACCGACTGCCTGGACTAAGTCTAGTCCCACACATCTATGAAATCACATTAACAATATATGCAAAGGTTTTGGAATTGAAATACAATCATGTGAGCATGTTAACACATGTTATAACATTCAACTTAAGCAAATCTTCAAGCACATACATTCCATGCATGTAATGGAATCATGCATATGGTCAACATGTAGGAAATCATTTAGGTCAGCATATTAATCAAGAAATCATTCTCAAACCACTACATAACATCATTTAATTCAATACATACTAATACAAGCATTTATACAAACACATACACTACACACTTAAGTCTACATATAGTATGTCGACCCAAAGTGCGCAACTAGGCGAATCTCTTCGCCAAACTAATTATACACGCATTCCTAACTTCCTAATGCGATAACAAACCATGTCAATCACATCAGCAAAATATGAATGTAAACAGTACTTCCTACAAATGACTAAAATGCCCTAAATCTCATATTCTTCGTTAGCTTACGAAACGGGAAACGGAGAGCATTTTGTACATGTCAAACGGCGATGCCGTCAAGAATCTACTATTAAACGACATTGAAAGCGTTGGGAACCGTCAATCAAAGCGTCTAAAGTCCTCACCTTATGTCTTGTAGACTCGGAAATTGAAACGGAGCGTATATGCTTCGTCTACGGCGAGTAAGGAGCCTAATACACAAGATCCATAAGCTACATCGCTATGGAAACAAGGAAAACTCAAATCAACAACTATTCAGGGTTTTTACTTACCTAGGATCGCGGTGGAATCGTCGGGAAAGCGGTAGAGGTGTGTTGCTTAAGCACGTGCAACGCGTAGTACAAGTGGCAGGAAGAACTCTCCCACACTCCCACAATCTCCCACCTTTTTCTCTCTCCCAAGCTAGGGTTTCTCTCAAATTCGGATGGAAGAGAGGAGTGAGGGTTTCAACCCCTTTTATAGCCTACAACATGCCCAAAATAGGCTTGGGAACAATGTTTACTTGGTGCCTAACCAAATCGGGGCCGTTTCGGTCCAAAAGGGCATTTCTGAAAGTCCCCTGGCCAAATGCGGTCGGACTTAAGCTCATGCATACTGGATCTAGCACACATCCAGTTTTCAGGCCGGTAGGGTTCCCAGATCGCACGTGGCGGCCCAGTTTCAGTTTAACAGTCACCGCACCAAGATCAGGCCTATAAGTCTCGTGATATGTAATAGAAATTTTTCCTGATCCAAGGGTGTAATTTGGCTGTATTCTGACGGTCAGAATGCTTAATACTGATGCGTCAAATTTGTGTGCCAGATTTGAATTTGAAATTCCAACTATGTCCCTATTCACACTCTCTTCGGTCCGGGCTCAATGAAATAGCCTGTGATCGTCAATTGGACTTGATATTCGAAACGATTGCCAAGCCCAGCTAAGTGGTCATAACGGTCTAAGATGGTAGGCATCTGACTTACGACGCGCGGTCTAGATCCAATACAAAGTTTCAAGGAGGTCCCGAGAACAAACCGGCTTAGAGTTTGATCCGAGGCTTTAGAGCATTATAGCACCCTTGGTTCCACTCGCTTTGGGCCTTGTAGAACGTATTTAAAGTGATTAGGGACCATTTCCCAGCTATTCTAACGTTGCACTAGCTAACTTAGTCATATTTTCTAAAGGAATTGATTCTAAGTGGTTTCTTTGGCTATGGAATTGGTTTCTAAGCAATTTTCCAGGTGTTTTAATTGACCCATTGCCTAAGAACGTCAAATCTCAGATTGGCCAAAATCTGGGGTGTTACAATCTACCCCCCTTAAAACACAATGTCGTCCCCGACATTGGCGAACGGCAAGGAGTACCTAGAGGGACTTTAGTATTGACATTCTAAGGAAGGTTCAAATCCTACTTAATAACCTAACCGTACATATAACCTAAATCAAATGTTTCGATCTTGGGCCAGTGGGGAAGAGCCTAACCACGCTTCCGCTGCGCCACTCTAATCGAACGGGAGCGTTGACTAACCTAACCGGATTGGACTCCATACGTTCTACCCCCCTTAAAACTTGGTTTTACTTAAATTCAAGAATCTATGCATCGCTCCGTATATCGGAACGAGGTGCAACTTAGGGGCGAACAACCTCTCATTACAGTGGTTTTCCTTTGCTAATGATGCGTTTTATGGCATTAGTATCTATGATCATAGAGATGAGCCTAATCTCTATTGTGGTTAAGGTCAGGGGCAGGTATGAGTTGGTGGCAAGATGTCGAATTCTCTACTGGCTTTAAGTCCTTAACATTTATCAAGGGCAAAGCAAAAACTTGTGGTTGTAGGTGGTCGAGCCAACACGGAAGAAAAGTTGTGTAGTGGGTCTGAGCCGGATACATGGACTTTCTGTCTAGCTAGGACAGAAGATTTATTGTATCAATTCTTAATCCGAGTTGATGCCGATCTTCTGCTTGATCAGAGCATTGGATTTATTGGTAACCACTAGGATTAAGAAGTCGATTCAAACCGCGAATACATCGCTTACATGTAGTTCCTTTATTCCGCATTCCCGAATGCAATAAGTCCTTGGGGAGGGTAATTCTAAGGGGTGTGTTAGTACATTCTAAGTCCAATCTGAGGGAGTTATAAATGTTCCCTGAGAGCGTATGGTTCCTTCCTATGGGTAACAACAGAAGTCTATAAGTCATAAGGGAATCTACCGAAGGAAGGGAGTCCCATTCCAACCAAATCTAACCTACTATCCCTTAGCATATTTAGGCCTTACACTGCCTAAGACAACTAGTAGCCTAGTTTGTAACTCAGTAGTTATAATTCAAAGCCTAAATTTATACGTCAAATGGTTCCATACCATTTCTACTACAGGGAGTTGTTCTATCACTCAGGGTCAAGATTATCTAAATGGACAGATCCTTCAAATCTAGGAGTGCTAACACTAGGTCCAAAATGCCAAGGGTCTATGTGGCCAGTAGCATCAAGTTGTATTAAATGGACCGCATTCCTAGTCCCATGGCGGGATCGGAAGAGGCATGCTTGGTAGGAGGGTGGGGTGGGACAAAAATTCATTTGTAGACTGAATCCCGGGAGTTACCATACTCCCAACCTAGGGACAATACCTTACAGTGAAATGAGACGGCATGCACTCCATTCCATAAATTTTGGCTACATTAAGCCCAAACCACAACACAAACATTAACATAACAAGTCGAAAAGCATCATGCATTTCATTAAACCAAAATTGTCATAATACAAGGGATATCTCCCTACAAGTATCATGACAAAAAGTACATGGGAGCTATGTCAGTCAGCTACTACAGCAACATAGGTAAACTACCAGCCTTATCAGGCTTATAAAACACAACTTAAAACAGGAAATGACTAACTACAACCCGCGATACCTGGATCTAGATTACTAGTCCGAGTCGGGCGATGGAGGAGGAAATGCAAAGAAATCGTTGTCCAAATGGACAAAACAAAATCTAGGCATTGTAGAGGGATGCTTCAAGCTCCCCTAGGATGCATTTTCAAGGAGAAATGAAAATGAAAAAGGGGAATGGAGCACCTCACGATTTCAGCTCGATTTGGAGGTTTTAGGAGCTCCAAAAGATGAAATCTTCAAGAGGGAGGGCTGCCAACTGAAATAGATTGATGGAGGGTGGTCTTTTTTGGCCAAGGATGGATCTAGGGTGGTTTGGAATTACGAATTTTTGAAGATAGTTGCTGGAAAATGAAAATGGGGCTAGGAAAGGGGCTGTTTGTGAAGGAAGTATCCCTATTTGGAGTTTTCGTGAGATGGGAGCTACATAGGGAGGGTGTAAAACCCATTTAAGGGCGTGCGCCCGAAAAACAGCTCCATTGGGCCCCGCCGGTCGGCGATGCATCGCCCGACCGGCGATGGCATCGCCGGCCAACTCCCACGTTGGCCAGTGGGACCCCATGGGTCTGGTCCCCCATGGTCCCAGGGTTCCAAAAAGTCATGTCCCACCCCCTAGTTCATAGTATTTTGGTCTGTATGAGCCCAAACATGTGTTCAGGGCTTTCCGGGTCCACATCGCAATCCCGAATACCAAAATATATGATGCAGCATATGAATTTGGGGTAGAAGGAGCCAGTACATCTATCTAGATCCTTAGTTGCTAAAGAAAGTGAAGTTAGAATGGCTTTATGACCATTTTTCATGAAATTTTACTATTCACTGTAAAATTTTGTGAAAGTACTAATTTGTGTTATTTTCACATTAGGTTTGATGCCTAACATGAAATGGATAAGAAATAACTGAAGGTCGGAGTGTTTAGAGGAGGAATTTTGAGAATTTTTGGCGAAACGGAGTTTTTAAGCCTTGGCGATTGATTACAGGAGTCGTGGTCATCTCACGGCCCAAGTATTCACTTTTGCGGTTTAAAACCGCTCATAGGTCGTCTCAACCTGACTTCCTACGACCTAGGAGCTATTCGGGTTACTCTACGCGACCCGAAATGCGTTACAGACTCGATCGCGCGATCGAAATGAATATACTTCGCCTATTGGCGAATCTGGGATCGTAGAAATGTTTCTAGACCCTTCTCGCACCCACCTAAGTCAAAGGAAGCGACTGCGTGCATCGCGTGACCATAACCCAGGCCCGGTTTAATCCAAATCATGCTCTGATACCATCTGTAACATCCCGAAAATCGGGGGGTCGAGCAAAAACCCAACTCCCGAGTTCCAAAATGTTATTTATGCAACATAGATATGTATGATTGAATGTTGTCTGTGATAATGTATTAAACATGAGTGAAATTAAGCCAGAACAGCATATCCTACTCCATAGACAGTTAAATTAACCAGCGGAAGTCTGTAATAGTATGTATAACATATATAAACTGTTGTATGTCTCCAGAGTGTGAACATGTTTCCAGGTTATATACATACATGTATACTCCAAAAGTAAGCAAAAGAATATAGATGAGTGCTCTAAAAATATAAAATGACAAGTGTCAAGGCATCTAATCAACCTCCCTGTAATCCCGTCGATCAGAACACGCATAAAGGAGGGATCCTCCTCATCATCATCAAGTCCGGCTCCGCCTCACAGGCCGCGCCATCATCTGTAATCACAAAAAGGTCTGGTGGGTGTCCAGGAACACCGTCCCGTAACGTGGGAGTGAGTAGCTAACTCAGTGGAATAATAGAGCAAGGATTAACATGTTCTCAAATCAATCACGCGATAATAGTAAAGCAATAAATCAAACAATCCTAATACTGTTGTTAATGCAATTATGACATGACGTGATGTATGCCCTCACCGACGATCACCCTCATGCGGCAACATCTTACGACCGCGGCATGCCACACTCCCTAGAGTGCTCCACATCTTCCAGGCACATGCAATGCTATGGTGATATGATTTTCAAGTTATTATTAGTCCATTCAAACAGCAGGATTGGGAAACTAAGGTACTTCCCTTGTATCAATCCCAACACAGATCCTGTCTAGGGTCGTCACTCCTAGTAATCTCATACGATTTATATTTTGTAGGTCGCTGCAAGGGCTGCCAGGGCTGTTGCACGCACTCGTTGCTCCGCTCCCCCATCACCTTATCAATACAGGCCTACCGTACTCTACTGCAACGGAAGGGTCGTCGCCTCCCGTGGACTCAGAATACGCTCGCGGTCACTACAAAGGGCTCGTCGCCTGATCAGTGTAGGCCGACAGCTAGAATATAGTGTCCCATACCACCATAATCTGCTCACGAGTTTAGGTGCTCACTGGTCACTACGGGGAGGTTTGTGGCCCCAGCGTAGGCCGACAGCTCGACCACGGTGTCCCATACCACCATGCCCGGCTCATGAGTCTTCGTGGATCAAGGTACCATGGTTAACAGGATTTACAATGGTAAGTTCAGTACCCTAGGTTCAAGCAGTTATGACTCATACAAGGTGAACATACATCGGCCAGTCGGGTTACTTGACGGGCTCGACTAGCGCGATCGCATCTCAAGTCGAACGACATGAAGTGCGTAAAACACTTCGCGTGGCCTAACCACTGCCCCAACTCTAAACACGAATCACGTTCATCGACGCGTCGTTCGTGGCTATGGCCAGTCAGCCACGAATTCGCTCGGTTACCGACTGCCTGGACTAAGTCTAGTCCCACACATCTATGAAATCACATTAACAATATATGCAAAGGTTTTGGAATTGAAATACAATCATGTGAGCATGTTAACACATGTTATAACATTCAACTTAAGCAAATCTTCAAGCACATACATTCCATGCATGTAATGGAATCATGCATATGGTCAACATGTAGGAAATCATTTAGGTCAGCATATTAATCAAGAAATCATTCTCAAACCACTACATAACATCATTTAATTCAATACATACTAATACAAGCATTTATACAAACACATACACTACACACTTAAGTCTACATATAGTATGTCGACCCAAAGTGCGCAACTAGGCGAATCTCTTCGCCAAACTAATTATACACGCATTCCTAACTTCCTAATGCGACAACAAACCATGTCAATCACATCAGCAAAATATGAATGTAAACAGTACTTCCTACAAATGACTAAAATGCCCTAAATCTCATATTCTTCGTTAGCTTACGAAACGGGAAACGGAGAGCATTTTGTACATGTCAAACGGCGATGCCGTCAAGAATCTACTATTAAACGACATTGAAAGCGTTGGGAACCGTCAATCAAAGCGTCTAAAGTCCTCACCTTATGTCTTGTAGACTCGAAAATTGAAACGGAGCGTATATGCTTCGTCTACGGCGAGTAAGGAGCCTAATACACAAGATCCATAAGCTACATCGCTATGGAAACAAGGGAAACTCAAATCAACAACTATTCAGGGTTTTTACTTACCTAGGATCGCGGTGGAATCGTCGGGAAAGCGGTAGAGGTGTGTTGCTTAAGCACGTGCAACGCGTAGTACAAGTGGCAGGAAGAACTCTCCCACACTCCCACAATCTCCCACCTTTTTCTCTCTCCCAAGCTAGGGTTTCTCTCAAATTCGGATGGAAGAGAGGAGTGAGGGTTTCAACCCCTTTTATAGCCTACAACATGCCCAAAATAGGCTTGGGAACAATGTTTACTTGGTGCCTAACCAAATCGGGGCCGTTTCGGTCCAAAAGGGCATTTCTGAAGGTCCCCTGGCCAAATGCGGTCGGACTTAAGCTCATGCATACTGGATCTAGCACACATCCAGTTTTTAGGCCGGTAGGGTTCCCAGATCGCACGTGGCGGCCCAGTTTCAGTTTAACGGTCACCGCACCAAGATCAGGCCTATAAGTCTCGTGATATGTAATAGAAATTTTTCCTGATCCAAGGGTGTAATTTGGCTGTATTCTGACGGTCAGAATGCTTAATACTGATGCGTCAAATTTGTGTGCCAGATTTGAATTTGAAATTCCAACTATGTCCCTATTCACACTCTCTTCGGTCCGGGCTCAATGAAATAGCCTGTGATCGTCAGTTGGACTTGATATTCGAAACGATTGCCAAGCCCAGCTAAGTGGTCATAACGGTCTAAGATGGTAGGCATCTGACTTACGACGCGCGGTCTAGATCCAATACAAAGTTTCAAGGAGGTCCCGAGAACAAACCGGCTTAGAGTTTGATCCGAGGCTTTAGAGCATTATAGCACCCTTGGTTCCACTCGCTTTGGGCCTTGTAGAACGTATTTAAAGTGATTAGGGACCATTTCCCAGCTATTCTAACGTTGCACTAGCTAACTTAGTCATATTTTCTAAAGGAATTGATTCTAAGTGGTTTCTTTGGCTATGGAATTGGTTTCTAAGCAATTTTCCAGGTGTTTTAATTGACCCATTGCCTAAGAACGTCAAATCTCAGATTGGCCAAAATCCGGGGTGTTACATCAAACTACTCTGGCTCGGTACAATGCAGCATCCGTAGCATCTTGGAGATGCGGTCTAGCCAATATTCAGCCTCCTCGGGTCTGTGAGAACCCATAAAAGTAGGAGGCCTCAAGCGCTGGAATCACTCGAGAAGGCCACTAGTACCCAAATTCTGTGTAGGGTAGGCAGCAGGTGCAGGCGGAGTCACATCCTCAGCCTGAGCAGAAGGCTCTGCAATCTCCATGGGAGGTACAGATGGTGAGTCACACTCCCACCCTGAGATAAGGCCCCTGTAATAGTGGTCAAGAGCTGTTGTTGCTGCTGCATCAACATCATCATCTGCTCAAACCTATCGGTGGGTGGGGCAGGCTGAGGCACGTACTGCGTCGAGGAAGATGCACGGTTCTACTCATGAACCGGTGGTGTATACGGTGGTAGTCCAGTTGTAGGACCAATGGATGGCTGAGTCGCAGGAATAGTCTCACGATCCGAGCCCAAACCAGGGTCCGTACGACCATCTCTGTGGGAAGGAGCCTGGTCCATCATATCAATAAGTGTGAGGTGTGCTGTACTCCGCTTATATTTTCGTGGCATGCCTTATACAACATAGGGCACAATGCATGTAAGATAAAGCATAGCAACACAACGCACAATTACTTAAGTAATCCACACACTTCATAGAAAAAGAGGCTATATGCATTTCATTTACCAAAAATTGTCACAATACATGGAATACAGAGTTAAATGAATCATAACAGAAGATGTATATGAGCTAATACAATCAAGCCTCAAACACTTAAAGCATGTTACCACTACTGCACTACTAGGCCTATCAACATGAAAACACAAACATATCCTAAAGCAGTAACCAAACGAGTTGCAAGACACTGGCATGGATGACTCAGCGTCCGAGTCTGGCGATGGAGGAGGAGCACCCTTATCCTGCAAGCAGCACAGGATAGTCTTCAACGTGCGAGTCACTTTCTTGAACTTATCTTTCACGAGGCCCTGAAGATCCATAATGTCCTGTCGTAGGACAGCCTGACTCACCTCAAGTCGGGCTATACGAGCATCCCTAGCAACCTGATCAGTACCCTGCTCTGGTGCCGTAGGAGGGGAGCTCTCCTCCATGTCCTGGGCCTTCGATTCCGCTTCTTCTTCTTCCTGTTCCTCCTCTTCCTCACTCTCTTCTTCCTCCCTCTCCGTCTCATCATCGCTCTCATCAAGACGAGCTTGGCATCGCTGTAACCCGATATTCATCTGATTGAGAGTAGTCTCATCGATGCTCCGGCATTTCCGCCCCAAGACTATAACCAAACTCACGGGCAATCTTGCATATGATTCAACTGAAGGGGAGTGAATCAGCCCTCCTATTGGAGCGTGCAGTATTAATTATCTGTCGCAACACAAACGTAGGCACACACAGGTTCGCTCTCTGCCCCACTTGATACGGGAAGTCTACCATGAGGTGCATACACTCGTTGAGATTGCTCCACCTAGGGCAGACGTTGAATGTGAAAATGTGATGGAGTAAACGAAAGTCATCAGACATATTGGTCGCTAGGAGACTTTTGTTCAGCTGCCACTGAACCAGTCAGCCACAAAGGGCACGTGTGCGGCGATCGCTTTCATGGGCGCTCCTCAGATTTAGCTCGCTTGCATGTACCTCGCCAAGGGGCACATTCAAAAGTCGAGATATCAATCTGACGTCAACTGTGGCCAACCAATCCACTCCACATGAGATCTGGAACTGTAAGGGCTCCAGCGTAGGCTCATGAATGTTGGCATAGAAAGCTCGGACCGTGCTCTCATTGGCACGATACCTGCCATCAAATAGTGGACCCCAATGGGGCCCTTTCAGAAGCTCGAGCAACAGATATTCACCAAAGAGCCGCCTATCCACCTGAGCTTCAAAAAGGACCCTACGGCCCTCATAAACTCCATGAGATAACTCCGCCAACTGAGCCCTTCCAGCAGGAGTCCGGGGATCAAGATCCCACTTCGTTTGAAACTCTCAATTGACGCATGAACTAGCGGCGTTGCCTCTCGGTCTCCTTGTATGAGTGGGGCGGCTAGCCCAGCTTCATCCGCGGCACCCTTTCTCTTTCCCATAAGAGAAAGGACACTGGAAATCTAGAAAATGGCCACAATGAACTCGAAGAAGGCCATGAAAAGTGAAGAAAAGGGGGAATAAGGCTGGAGTTTCTGGTTCCCCACGAATGTGAGCCTCAACAGAGGTCGTATAGGCCCAAATGAGAAGGATTAAAGAAGGAAAAGTGAAGAAATGGGCTGAGTTGAGAACTTACACGAATTTTAGCCATAAATGGAGGATGGAGGGGCTCAAATGAAAGAGAATGGAGAGTGTAAGCAGCAAAGGAGATGGGTTTCGAATGGGTAGTTGTAAGACCCGTATCCTAGTTCGTACTGTTTCATCAACTCCCGCGATCCTTCCCATCAAATTTCAGCAACCTTCAACCATTAACCGGTATTAGCGCGCGACCCTGCGTTATACGTCGTCAACCCGAGTTGACTCAACTCGAGACTTTTACCATAGCGACCACGTCGTCACCACAGTTCTGATGCCGTAACTCGTACACCAAGGTGATACCCTGGTCAGGAGATGTGGGCCAACGTTCGGTGCGAGAAAAATACCGCGCATTGCGAAACCTAAGAGAATCTCTAAGACTTGTCACATCAATCCATCAATCTCAACATGTTAAGTACACATCACCTTTCACCCTTTTCCAAGCAAGCCCCAAAAGCCAAAAAGCTCTTACACACCCATGCTTTTCTTACACTAATGGCCACAAAAGTCAAAAAGGTCTCTTACACCCATCACTCACCACATCCATCCATCACTCATCTCTCTCTCCCTTTACAAGTCTCTCTCTCTCATTTTCAAATTCATTCCCAAGCAAGAGAGAATACTCCATACATATGAGCCTCTCCAAGCTCTTCCAAACTCCAAGTGTGGCCCACCTTTCCTCCCCCTTCATCTCCCATCTCCACCATCCAAACCTCATCTCCTCCATTGGAATCGAAGCTAAGGAGCTAAGGAACCCATAGGTGCAAGAAGATCGAACGGTGGGTGCTTGATAAGAGTAGTTTTTCATGTTTTTAAGATGGGTCAAGTAAGGCCAACCGATCAATGGTTTGGATCTCACTTGGGACCCTAAGATGTGGCCGATGGCCCACTAGGATCATCATGATCATTCCATGATGGGGCCATTCTCCATGGACCCCATCATGATGTTTATTTCCTTGTATTATATAGGTCATCTAGACCGTCCATATTGGTGGGAAAAGGATCTCCACCGTTGAATTACGATTTCGATGGACTCATGTGTAATGGGACCCACTTGATGTATGATCAATTTGAAGGGAGGGCCCATATTGTCGAGGCCCCTCCATCCTTGCCGATGTCCCTCTCTCTCTCTCTCTCTCTCTCTCTCTCTCTCTCTCTCTCTCTCTCTCTCTCTCTCTCTCTCTCCCTCTCTTTTATTTAATTATTTTTTTTATGTGTGGTGATATGGCGGTGTGGCCCACTTGGATGGACCCCACCATGCAGCATGTGTTTTGTCCAAGTGATCCTTAAGTGGGGGCCCACTTTATATGTACTGTATCTACACCATTCGTCATTCAGTGGCCCACTCGAGCAAGGCCTACCTTGCTGCACATGTTATTACCCAGACCATCCACGTCCAGGGACTTCCCTGGACGTGAAATGAAAACACAAATATGAGCTTGTTTAAGCTCTTGGGAAGGGCCACTCACATAGGTCCCACCTTGATGTATGTATTCAATCCACACCGTCCACCTCATTCCTTGGCTCATTTTAGGCGTTGAGCCGAAAAATGAGGCCAATCAGATAATCTAATGGGCCATACCATAGAAAACTATGTTTCCTATCGTTCAAAGCTATTAGGACCCACCTTGCTATTTCTACACGCCAAAAATGCCGAACATTAGACTTGTTCGGCATGTTTTGAGCCCTAGAATCCATTGGACGGAGTGGATTCCCAAGGAGTGGGCCCCACATGTGAAATTTCACAAGATAAAAAATAAATAAATAAATAAAATTTTAAAACATGCAGCAGCATTGCTGTTGTTGCTGTTAGAAGTGTGCAGGCAGCGCCTGCTGCATGCGACAGGCGGACTGACGGGCGGGCAGCAGCTCACGGCTCTGCTGTGGGCCCCACCATGATGTATATCCTATATCCACACCGTTCACGAGGTGGGCCACTCCCAGAAGTGGGCCCCCTCCAAAGATCAGCTGCATCCAAAGCTCAGGTGGCCCACAACACAGGAAATAGTGGTGATTTAGTGGCTGCCCTTGAAATTCTTTTTGGGCCCACAGAAATTTTGGATCAAGTTGAAATTTATTTTTCCTCCTCATCCAGGTCCGTACGACCTTATCAATGGAGTGGATGGCATATAAACATGGTGGTGGGCCCCACGTGGAACCCACAGTGATGCTTGTGTTTTATCCCCACCATCAGCATGATGGTGGAGCCCACAGTGTGCATGTGTTTATCCACACCGTCCACACTGGGCGGTGGGACCCACCCCATGTGTGGGACAGTGTGTGTGTGCAGTGTGTGCGTGCGCGTGTGTGTGTGTGCAGTTTGTGTGTGTGTGTGTGTATATATATTATATTATATATAATATTATATATACTATATATATATTAGATGTAGTTTATATATTATATTTTATATATAATATACAAGATGGTGGGCCTTCATGTGGACCCCCCACCATGATGCATGTGTCGCATACAATCTGTCCAACCATTTTGAGATACGATTTTATGGCTTGAGATAAAAAAATGAGCCAGCTCCATAGTCCAAGTGGACCCCACCTTGGCATGTTTTGAATCCCATCTTAAGGTATTTGTGGTAGTCCATTAAGGCCCACTTTGATGTGGATCTAAGGCTCATGGGTCGAGGCCCATTTAATGTATTCTAAGGCCCCTAGGATTAGGCTCATTTGATGTGTTAGAGGGCCAATGGGTTAAGGCCCATTGAGATGTACTAGGGCCTATGGGTTGAGGCCCATTCGATGTGCATATGGGGCCCAATTAGTGTGGCCCATTTGTTACATATAAGACCAATGAGATTAGGCCCATTTATTGCATTCTAAGGCCCACGGGTTATGACCCATTGCAATACGCATAAGGCCCATTGGTGCGGCTCATTGATGTGGCCCACTTGACGAATGAAAGGCCCATATGATATGGCCCATTTGATGTATTTAAGGCCCAATGGAATGTACCTAAGGCCCATTGCAATGTATGATCCCAACTTGGTTCATGTAATGATATTCACTACGGGCTACGCCTTGGGAGCAATATCGGTTTGACGTCCACATTTTATGAATAATGTTGGTTAAATGTCCGCATTATAATTCTCCCTTGGGTCCATTATTAGGCCCATACTTATAGGCCGTATAGGCCCATCTTCATTATGAACAACATCCCTCACCTTATAACATGCTTAGTATAACTCCATAATGCGTAGTCCATTTAATGTATTTGGGGCCCACTTGATGAAGCCCAATTCGATGTATTTGGGGGCCCATTTGACTTGGCTCATTTAATTTAATCCATTTGTATTGGTCTATTTGATCGGCCTGCTTGTATCGGCCCATTTGATTGATTTAGCCCATATGATTGATTAGGCCCATCTTGATGTATTTGTGGCCTGGTGCTGAGGTCATATATGAGGCCCATGTTATGAGGCCCACTTTGATATACTTGTGACCCATCTAGATGGGTATGTTATGAGTAGACCCACTTGTTGCTTATGCAGGGCCCACCTGTTATGTATGTAGCCCTTGTACAGAGCCCATTGTGACGTATATCTAACCCTTGTATGAGGTCGTGGGCCCACTGTATGTTTGACCCTATGTGGGCCACTCCTTTGAATAATGATGGTTAAATGTCCACCTTGTGACCTTCCCTTAGGCCTTGTTAGGCCGATTATCATGATCGATTGTCGATTTCGATTGTACAGGCCGATTCTGACTGTCGAGACCAAGAATCGAGACCGATTCCGATTGTCGAGGCCGAGGCCGATTGTCAAAACCTATATGAGGTATGTGCGACCCGTAGTTGGATCCTGTTGTGATGTATTCGTGGCCTATGGGCAAGGCTTGTTGTGATATGTATTAGGCCCATGATGCATGATCCATTTGATGTATTCGAGACCCATGTGTAGGACTCACATGTCATGTATTTAAGGCCCATGAGCAGGGCCCACCTATTGTATATATGTGGTCCTTGGGCAAGGCCCATTGTGTTGTACATTAGGCCTTTGTGAGGCTGTGGGCCCATTATGTGTTTGGCTCTATGTGAGCCATTTCTTAGGGCAATGTTGGTTAGATGTCCACATTATCGAGGTCGATTGTGGTTACTGATTATGAGTATATGACAGCATGGCATTATGATACATGCTCATACACATCATCTGCATGTTTATTATGAGACGTAATTGACCATTACATATGTCCTTAGGCAGGTTGTTATGAGACTCCCTGATAGGCAAAGGTTATCTCACATGAGCACACGACATACATAGGATTAATGAATGACTGGATTGTATGACTCATGCTTCTTACATTGTGTGTTGTGATTACTGTATGCCCTAGTGACATCAGGGTCGTGGCCTCCATAGGCATATCATGGATGGCCAGATGGGATACCGAAAATCTGTTCGAGCATCGGGCTGTCATAGATGGCCCTGTGTGAAAATTCCTAAACACCCTCTTGGTACCAAATGATGCCCCAACGTCGAGACCGAATGGATACATGAGCGCCTGAGTGCCGAATATCAGGAGGCCGCGTCTCTTACTGTGTTGTGGTCGGTTGGGAGGAGGTGTGGCCTTACCCGCCCGAGCACAAGGGGCATTGCTAGGCTAAGTCTGACCAGCTCGAGGAATGGGTCTGCTATCGATGTGCCGAATAGGTATTGGCAGACTATTGGCCAGGCGGATAGTGAGGTTTCTTACGCTCACTTGGACTATGCGGCTAGGGAGAGCGACAGTGCCATTTGGAGTGTCCTAAACCCCAGTGATGATTTTTCAGAGAGGAACTATATTGATATGTGGACTTGTTGAGTAGAAGTTGCATGCTCATTCATTCATTCATTGACTATCCACTCGGGCTGGTGGTGCATAAATAATTATTGTGTACTTTCGTTATGACAAGGATTTCAGTTGGGCGCGCGACTAACCTGAGATCAGGAGTTTACCATGTTGAGTCTGACTATCCAAATTTAAATATGGGACTGGTTTGGATAGGAGTCCCTTGTGGTGGACCCCATAGCCTATGATACTATGTACTATCATCCCGACTTCACACTCCATCATGGTCATTTCATTCATATCACATATTGCATTACATCTGCAGGCATATGACATTTTGGGTTGCTATGTTTTTACACTTATATGGCCTAGACAGACTTAACAGGATTCGAATATTATCTTACATCCTCGGCATCTGATATTTAGCTCTTTATGACTCCTTATCGCATAGTTATTCTATATTGCATATTCTGATATTGATTGACTTATGGACTTGTTCATACTTCCGCTTACTCTGTTATCGTATGATTTATGATCTTGCTAGTATTTCTGTTTATGCTGATAATTCCTACTCTTGTCAGTATTTCTACTTACTCTAATAATTCATGATCTTATCAGTGTCTCTGCTTATTCAGACATTGTATGGTTTATAGATTACCAGTTTTCTGATATTGTATGATTATGGCATTGTATTGAATACTTGACACTTACCTTGTGCACATACTTGCACCACCTTCTAAGCTTTCTATAAGCTTATGCATGATAGATGCGTGCAGGTGATGTTAGGTTGCAGCAGTGTTGAGCTTGGAGCATGAGGTGGTCTTCTGGAGCTTGATTTTCTATTTATATATTCCCTTTCAATGTTGTACTCCAATGATTATATTAGTGGATATGTGATGATGATGTTACCTTTGTGAATTGGGTAATCTTGTGGTTATGCTTATTACTAGTTAAATGTATAAAAAAAAATCCTCCTTGTAGGATCTCAGGATCGGAATCTGGCATATGAATGCTAGGAGCCGAGAATGGGGTACTACGGAGGCTGTCGGCACCAGATTCGACGATCGAGATTCCTGTGAATCCGATTTCTGAGTTTGGGGCGTGACAGTAGTGAAGGTGGTGCACGAAAATGAAAGAGGAAGTGATTAGAGGGGTGATTTTTACCAAAAACCAGAAGTTTAGGAGAGAAAAGAGAGCTTAGGGGTCACTTTATGAAGGAGGGGTGTGTTTGGGGATGTTTTAGTCGACAGCCCACACACCAGGTGGTTACCCTAGCCCCCAAACACGTTCGGGCCGACTCGCCGAGGTCCTTGCCACTCCCTGGACTAGTTAGCAAGGTCTCACCATTTGGGCGAGGTCCTCCTGCCCCTTAGGCCCCAAAAATGTCTGGGTCCCACCCTAAGTCCCTCTGTACTTGCATAGTTAGGCCCCCGACTCCGTTTTGAGCTGTTTCGGGTGATTTCGGGCAGATCCTGATGCATAATGACGTTTACCGATTTTCAACGGCTGGGATGGGATAATTTGCGATCTAGACTTGTTGCTTGATGGTCTAGAAGTGATTTAGGGTCGACTCATGCGCTCATGGATGAGTACAAACCTGATCTCGGCTATTATTTTCAGTGAACTTCGCCATTTGTGAAATCAGGGAATCCTAAGTTCGTTTCTACATTTCTCTCGCATCCACCTATGTTGAAAAGTGTCAATGTACGTTGTGTGACCATAACCCAGGTCCGGTTTAATCCAAATCATGCTCTGATACCAACTTGTAACGCCCTGAAAATTGGGGTCGAGTAGCAACTCAACACCCGAGTTTCAAAACATCACTTATGCAACATAAATGCTTATGATTGAATGTTGTTTGTGTTAGTACATTAATCATGAGTGGGATTACACCAAAACAGTAATTAATACTCCAGATTAATTTATAAAATGCAAACGGAAGACTGTCAAGTGAATATAATGTATAGAAGTCAAAGATCATGTTCGGTCTCCAAAGTATGAATACATCACTGAGCTACCATATACATGTCATAGTACAAAAATCAAAATGTCAAAAGAATAGTTCCACTAGCATGGTGAATCCTGTAGCCCCGTCAATCTGAATGGCCTAGGAGAAACCATCAGAGAACTGCATATATGAGAACTCGTCCTGATCATCGTAGTAGTTAGGCACAGCCTCCTACGCCTCGTCAATACCTGCATCTAAGACAGGATCTGGTGGGTGTCCAGAACACCGACCCAAAACGTGGGAGTGAGTAGCTAACTCAGTGGAACAATAAAGCATAGGTTAACATGTTATCAATTCAGTCAAGCAGTAATGATAAAGCATTACAATCAAACACTCCTAAATACTGTAATTAATGCAAGGATGAGACGCAATAATGATGCATGCCCTCGCCAACATACTCCCTCATGCGACACCATCTTACATTCGCGGCATGCTTTCGTCCCTCAGTACTCCACATCTTCCAGGCACATGCAGTGCGATATGGACATGATTATCGAGTTGTTATTAGTCCTTTTCATACAGCAGTATTAGAAAATTAAGGTACTTCCCTTATATCATTCTCAAACAAGGATCCATTCTAAGGTCGTCAGTCCTAGATAATCTCATACCATGATGTGGTTCTAGGTCGCTGTAAAGGGCTGTCAAGGCTGTTACACTCACTCGTTGCACCGCTCCCCCATCACCTTATCAATACAGGCCTAGTTTATACTCTGTTTACTACGGGAAGGCTCGTCGCCTCATCGCAGATTCAGAGTATGCTTGAGGTCACTACAAAGGGTTGTCAGGGTTGTTACACGCACTCGTTACACCACTCCCCCATCACCTTATCAGTGTAGGTCGATAACTCGAATACAGTGTCTCATACCACCATATTCGGCTCACAGGTCTGAGTTGCTTACTGGTCACTACGGGGAGGCTCGTGGGCCCAGCGTAGGCCGACAGCTCGACTACGGTGTCCCATACCACCATGCCCGGCTCATGAGTCTTAGCGGATCAAGGTACCAAGGTTAACGGGGTTGCACTGGTAAGTTCGGTACCTTAGGTTCAAGCAATGGCGTCCAAACATGGTGAACATACATTGGACAGATCGGGTTACTTGACATGCTCGGCTAGCTCGAGCCCACGACAAGTTGAACGACATGAAGTGCATAAGCCCTTCGCGTGGCCTAACCACTGTCGCCAATCGAAGTACGGCTCGGGTTCGTCAAACACATCTTACGTGGCGAATGAATCTCAACCTCTAATTCAATCCTGTTACTGACTGCCTGGACTAAATCATAGTCCCAACTTCATTTTATATCACCAAGAATTATATGAGATAGTGAAAGCAGGATTAAACAAGTAATTCAATTCTTACAATTAAGAAGCATGTTATGAAGTACAATACAAACAAGATTTCACACACATTCGCTTCACGAAATAAACAACCATTATAATGTAACGCACGTGTAGAAAATCATACACATAATTGAGATAACCAAGATTCGTATCTCGATCCGCCTACAAAGTATTCTAGGTGATCACTAGCACATTCAGACATTTGCATAAACACAAAGACTACATACATCACTTTCATGATGTATGAGGATTACACATGTGCCAGGCCAATTCCTTTCACTAGGGAGTTGCCCCACATACCACGTGCATATACCCACGACGGATAACCATGGTGTGCATGAATCCAAGCTCCATGTTCATTCAAACATTTCTACAAACACTTGGGCTACACACTTAGTCACATATAACGTATTTTACCGTGACGTGATTTTAGGCAAATCCTTTCGCTAAGGAGTTGTCGCACATGTATTAGGCATATATTCACGAAAAATAAACATGTTAAGCGTAAATCCAAATTCCAAACGTATTCAAACATTCCAACATATGCATAGAATACACTATATTCTACGTAGTTCATGTAAACTCGTATAACGAAACAGACGACACATTTTGCATGTGTAATCGCACCCTTGTCAGTTATAAATCATTAACCAACATTGAAAGCCTTGAAAACCATAACCTATACGTCTAAAGTCCGCACCTTTCGCTGTAGAAGCGTAACGAATATGATTTTAGCCGTACGCTTTCGTCAATGGCGGTATGACGACCTATAACACAAGGTAAGTCAGCTACTTTGCTACTTGTACCAATAGAAATCCTAAAACAAGTTAGGGTTAGAGTTTCTTACCTAGGAATGAAGCCGGAATCGCCGGAAAAGCGATTAGATCGGGATGGTTATGCACGGATGATAGCAGGGTAGGATAGCAGGAAGATTCTCCCACTACTCTCACACTTTATCTCTCTTTTCTCTCTTCTCTCCTAGTTTTTCTCAAATTCGTATGGGAGGAATGAGAGAGGGTTTAAGGTCCTTATATAGGCCCAGAACTCACCAATTTAGACTCAGGGCCATGGTATACTTAGGTTATAACCAAATCGGCCTTATTCCGATCCAACGGAGCATTTCTAGAGGTCCTATTACTGTGTGCAGTCAGACTTAAGCTCATAGATGCTGGATCTTGATCAAGTTAAGTTTTCAGTTCGATCATATTTTCAGATCGACCGTGGCAAATTAGTTTCAGTTCAACGGTTACTGAAACTCGATCGGGGATTTCAAATACACGGATATGTATGGAAAATGTTCCCTGATCCGAGGGTGTATTTGGGTCAGATTCCAATGATCTGATTGCTTATAAAAGGAGCACAAGCGACATGACTCAGATTACTTAAATTAGATTTAATTTATAAAGAAAATTACGTTTTCTCACACTCTTCGCTTCGGACTCAAGGAAACAGTCTCACAGCATTGTTTGGATGTGATTTTCATGGTGCTTGTCAAGTCCAACTACGTGGTCGATATCTTCTAAGTTTATCACTATTGGACTTTCGACGTGCGGTCCAGGTCCGATACGAAGTTTCAAAGTGCTCCCGAGAGCAACAGGGTTTAGAGTTGGATTCTAGATTTTAATGTATTATAGTATTAACGATTCCACAAGTTTTGGGTCTTGCAGAACATATTTAAAGCGAACAGTGCTAATTTCACAGCTAGTCTAACTTAGCGCTAGTTAACTTATCTTTAATATCCAAGGGAATTAATCCTAAGTGATTTCTGCTCGAGGTGGTACTCGGGTCTTGGTATGGAATTTTCCGAGTCGTTACATTTATCGTGTTTGGATTGGAGTGAATAGGAGTTAAATCCCATGCGTGCCAATACAAACTCCAGCCAAATTTTTGAACTAACGGTAGAGTATTGTTAGTGGGTTCTCTTACCATCAATACTTTGTACTCATTGCTTTATATTCGGCAGCGGATGAAAGTTTAAAATTTGTACGTTTACAAGTTATCTGGTACCTATGCAATGTAAGATCGGAACCGTTCATTTGGTACATTTCAATGTGAAGATCATCTGGGCTAGAAATCAGAAAGTTTCATAGGTCAAACAAGCCACTCGACCTAATTAAGGTTGTACAATATGCAGACATAATACATCCTATCCAAACACTGATCTGTATAAAATATTGTATACTATGCCAAACAATACCTCCTATCCAAACATTGATTAGTATCTGATTGATTTGGATGTATTCTGAAAACCATCTAATGTATACATGAATAGTACCCAAATACAATACAATACAATACAATACTATACGCGAATCCAAATAGGCCCTAATTGTTTTATCCACGTAGTTCATTGCTTTTCTCTGGTCATTTTAAGGTATTATCTTAAAAATGAAGTAGGTCGACAGCTCAAGTGGACCACACTAAAGGAAGCTGCAATGATAATGACAGCCACCGTTGAAACCCTTTTAGGGGCTAACGTGATGTTTTTTTACCATCCAACCTATTTAAAAGGTCATGTAAACATGGATGAAGTGAAAACAAAAATATCAAATTGATCCAAAACTTCTCCATCTCCCGAGAAATTTTTAATGGTAGACATTCAATCCCCAATTTGTAGTCCACTTGATCCTTGAACCTAACTCATTTTTTGGATCATATCTTAAAATGATACGAGCAAAATGGGGACAGGGTGGATTTCTCAAAAAAACCCTATGGTTGGCCCCACCTAGGTTTCTAAGGCAGGACCTTCATGCGGGAGAGCCAGTTTCACTAGTTTTGTTTCTCCACTCTCCTGTAAAGTCTCACATTTCTTCCTATAAAATCTCACCATTCTTTTAAAACTTTCACCATCCAACCCCTAGTAGAGTGCCAGCGCTCGACCTCATGGGAGGGTATTATACGGTCGAGTGCATAGTCTACACACACACACACACGCACGCTAGTATAGTGCCAGCTCGTGGATTTTCGCTCTCGTGAAAATACCGTCTTGACTCTAGGCGTTGATTTCAAACTTTAGCATCCAACGGCCAACATTATGACAACGCTCGACCATATGGAAGCCTACGGTAAGGTCGAGCGTATAGTACCTTTTCCCATATATATATATATATATATATATATATATATATATATATATATATAGAGAGAGAGAGAGAGAGAGATGCTCAACTGCGCACCAATTCGCACACCTCTTCACCTTATTCTTTAACTCTCCAAATAATGCAGCGGAAGCCTACGTGAAGTTCTTCCGCTAGGATGCTAGGTAGGTCCCACCAAGATGTCAGTGATAAATCCATGCTGTCCATACATTTTTAAAAATAATTTTATGGTATGTACTCGAAATTTAGGTAAATCAAAATCTCAAGTGGGCTACACATGTCGATTGAACTCTCACCGTTAAAAACTCCTTGGGGCTACCAAAATTTTGGATCAAGCTGATATTTGTTTTTTGCTATCATCCAGGTATGTATGACCTAATCTATATGTTAGATGTCAAATAAACATCACGGTGGGCCCTAAAAAAATTTTAATGGTGAGAATCATCATCACCGCTGCTTCCTGTGGTGTGGTCCACTTGAGATTTGGATCTACCTCAGTTTTGGGATAATGCCCTGTAATGATAAGGAAAAATGGATGGACGGTGTGCATAAAACCCATACATCACGTGACCACTCAAAGCTCTTGCCTATTCATAGCTGGAGACAGGCATTGGTAGGATGCAGATTTTGCGAGAAGATTAGCTATTGACAAGTTGAGTAGTGTGACTGTATACTAAACTTACGTCATCAAGTTACGTGGGATCCATCATGATGTATGTGTTACATTCGCACCATCCTCCACTTGGAGAGATTATTTTAGGGAATAAAGCAAAGAATAAGGAAAATCCAAAGTTGTAGTGGACCCCACCACATAAAATAGTGGGAGAGTGACACCCACCCGTGGAAACTTCCTAAGGATCACCATTATGTTTTTTTGAGATCCAAACTATTCATAAGTTAATGCGGACATGAAAGAAGGGAAAACATAAATATCAACTTGATAAAAAACTTTTGTGGCCCTTAGAAGTTTTTAATGGTGGGTGTCACTCTCCCACTATTTTTTGTGATGGGTCCATTAAAGTTTTGTATGTGGCTCATTCTTTGGGTCATGACCTAAAATGATCTCTCCAAATGGATGGACAGTTTGGATACAAAATATGCACCATGGTGGGCCCATAGAACCTGGTGACGTCACTTCAGTATCGAGTTTGGCTACTCAACCTATCCGTAGTTAATCCACTTCTTAGAGCTGGGCATCGGACCGAGTCGGATCGGATTCGGTCCAACCTGACTCTATTCGAAATCTGCAAGGCCTGACCCAAATTCGATCCGATCCGAGGCCAGATCCGAGTCATCTAACTTGAACCTATCTGAATTCCTATTAGCCTGAACCTGTCCGAGTCTGACTCGGTCAGGAAAACTGAGTCGGATTGGATTGGGCAAAGTCCGAATTGTCCATTTCATTATTTCAATTGTTTCTTATGGTGTGATGTACTTAATTATTAGATATACTTAAAAATTTAGCATCAATCCCTACGATGATCTGAAAAAACTTATGAACGGCATGGATAAACTAAAAAAAAAAAACAAAATGGGCCCCACGTAGTTTACTTAGCGAGATAAAATAACTCAGTACGAAATGGCTTCTTGAAGAAGCTTCGTACTACTGGCTATATGCTATAGCTGACACTAGCTGTATCGCTGCTCTAGGAAATCGGATTGCGTACTCAGTATGCTCTTTTCGTAGTGTGTAAAATATGTTGGACCCACCCTGAATGTATGTGATCTATCCATGCCGTCCATCTGTTTTTCAATATTATTTTAGTGGTTGAGTCCAAAATTTAATAATGCCCAAAGATCAAGTGGACCATACCATAGGAAACAGTTGGAATAATGATTTTCACCGTTGAAACCTTTTTAGGTCCCATGGTGATGTTTATTTCTCATCAAACCTGTTCATACGATCACATAGACATGGATTAAGGGAAAAAAAACAAATACAAGCTTGATCCAACACTTCCGTGGCCCCCAAGAAATTTTCAATGGTAGATGTTCAATTTACACTGTTTTCTGTGGTGTGGTCCACTTGAGGTTTATATATACTTCATTTTTATAATCAAGCCCTAAAATTATCTGGTAAAATAGATGGAAGGAGTGGATAAAATACATAAATCACGGTGGACCCCACAAGATTTACTCAATACGCTTAGGGTACTGAGTTACTCGGTACGCAATCCCCTTCCGTGCTATAGCCTGTCGTTTGTACATGAACTCATAGTGGTTATATACGAGCACGGTATATCCCAGCATTTCCTGCCAATGCGTCCTGATATGGAAAATCTGAGCCGTGAAGAAGGTGGGGCACAATACAAAGATCATCCATTGCAAGGAAAAATCTGGTCCACTGATCACACAAGCTACACCACCAAAATCAATGAAACCTACTTATTTGATTCAACATTCATGTATGCCCCACATAATGAGTGGATCGGCCAAATTTCTAAGTAGAAAATCTTCATATTGTGAACCATCTTTTGAACAACTCAAATTTTCTATAAATATGACAAGTTGGTAGAAAAGATGAAGCTGTATGTGAAAGTTCACATGCTTCTCCTCACATGTTGGGAGACTTAAACCGCCACTACTGCTCTAGGTACGTGTCGTGTGAAGACAAGCATTGACGCTCCTCGAGCTCCAAGTTGTACGAACAGTTGGAGATCAAAGTTACAGGGGCCCACAGTGATGTATTTATTATATCTATACCATTCATCTATTTTTAGAGATCATTTTAGAGCATTATCAAAAAAATGAATCATATCCAAAGATCATTTGGACTACAACATAAATAGCAACGAACATAATGATTTTCACCGTTAAACAATTTGTAGGGCCCACCATAACGTTTAGTTTCCATCCAATCTATTCATAAGGTCACAAAGACCTTAATGAAGAGGAAAAAAAAATTTCATATTGATCCAAAACTTCTGTGAACCCAAAGAGGGTTTCAATGGTAGACGTTCAATCTCCCACTGCTTTTCGTAGTGTGGTCCACTTAATAGTTAGATTTGTCTTATTTTTTGTCTTAAGCCTTAATACGATATTGCCAAATGGATGCACGGTTTGGATATAACACATACCTCGTGATCAGACCCACAAAACTTGCTAATCGCTTTGTACACCATCCAATCCGCTTCCACCAACTTGGTCCGACAGACTACAAGCTGTAAACAACTGTATACGAACCATCCAATGCCGGACTATGACTCTCTTTCTCTTTCTCCTTCTTCCGAACACAGAGAGATCCTTTAAAGCTTCAAAACTGAATGGCAGAAAGAGGGATATAGAGAGAAATAGACAAATATAGAGAGATAGAGTTGGGGGGATCAGGTGTACATTCAGCGAAGTTTTTTTGGCGCCAGACAAAAAACTAAAGATGGATGGGCGGTAAGATTTTATTGGGAAAGAGAATTTTACAAAATAGAGGGATATTTACATCCCGAGTCGGGTCGGGTCGGGTTGGTTCGGACCCTATCGGTCCCAGTTTTCAGATCGGTTCTGTTCGGATACACCATTATCCGAACCCGACTCGAAAAATGATCAAATTTGGATGGACGGACTTGATCAGGGCCAATCTATGCCATCGGTTCTGTTCGGAACGATACCAATTCAGGTCGGATCCACTGGATTAGGTCTAACATGCCCACCTCTACCACTTTTGAAGTCGCGAATTTCCTGGAAAAGCCTTTTGCAGGAACTTCCTGTGCTGGAAACCTAAGTGGCACCCATCGTGATGTTTTTGAGAAATCCAATCCATCTATCCATTTTGTGAGATCATTTTAGGACATGAGGCCAAAAATGAGAAGGATACGGTACTCAAGTGGGCTGAAAACGTAAGGATTGAACATGCACAGTTGAAATATTCATGGAGCTCAAAAGCTTTAAATCAGGCTAATATTTGTGTTTTCAGTTAATCTTAGTGGTAATGACATTACGAACGGTATGGATAACAAAAAAAAAAAAAAAAAATCACTGTCGACCCATGGAGGTTTCAACGGTAGAAAATTCTCTACCCACCTTTTCCTTTAGTTTGGCCCACTTGAGTCTTTCATCAAGCTAATTTTTAGTCTAAGTCCTAAAATGATAAAAAAAAAATGGATGGATAGGGTAGATTTCTTAAAAACATCATGGTGGGCCCACATAAGTGTACAAGACAGGAATCAACGTCCAAAGTCACTGCGCTGGAATGGGAAGCGGATTGCATCCTAACCCCCCCCCCCCCCCCCCCCCCCCCCCCCCCCCCCCCCCCCCCCCAGCCTGGATGGTAATCTGTCCAGTCAGACCTTTGTGGGGGCCACTGTGATGTGAATGTCTTATCCACACCATCCATCCCTATTTAAAAATCATTATACTGTATGAACCTAAAAATGAGGCAAAACCAGGGCTTAAGTGGCCCACAAAGTGGGGATTGAAGGGTCACCATTAAAAACTTCTTGGGAGCTACGGAAGTTTCGGATCAAGCTGATATTTGAGTTTTCACTTCATCCAGGTCTACGTGAACTTATGAATAGGTTGGATGGTAAGAAAAACATCATAGTGGCCCTTAGAGAAGTTTCAATGGTGGGTGTCATTATCACCAGTGCTTCCTTTAGTGTGGTCCACCGGAGATCTGGACCTGCTTTATTTTTTGGATCATTTTATAAATTGATCTGTTAATAGGTATGGACGGCGTGGATAAGTTTACATCCACCGAATGATCTGTTAATAGGTATGGACGGCGTGGATAAGTTTACATCACGGTGGCCCCCATAGAACTCTGCCCGGATGGATTAGTGGGACGCAATCTGCTTTCGCGCCAGGATTTTCCTGCGCTGGAAACCTAGGTGGGGCCAACTTGATGTTTTTGAGAAATCTACGCCGTTCATCCATTTTTTGAGCTCATTTTTTCCAGTGCAAGAACTTCTCACGAAAGGCTTTCACAAGAAATTCACGACTTCGTAAGCGGATTAGCTATGGATAGGTTGAGTAGCCAGGCTCGCTACCGAAGTGATGTCCCCATGTTTTGTGGGCCCCACCATGGTACATATTTTGTATCTAAACCGTCCATCCATTTGGAGAGATCATTTTATGTCATGACTCAAAGAATGAGCTACATACAAAGAAGCTTTAGTGGACCCACCACAGAAAACAGTGGGGAGAGTAACACCCACCGTTAAAAACTTCTAAGGGCCACAAAAGTTTTCAATCAAGCTGATATTTATGATTTCCCTTCTTTCATGTTTGCGTTAACTTATGAACAGTTTGGATCTTAAATAAACATAATGGTGATCCTTAGGAAGTTTCCAACTGTGGGCGTCACTCTCCCCACTGTTTTATGTGGTGGGGTCCACTACAACTTTGGATCTGCCTTATTCTTTGCTTTATACCTTAAAATAATCTCTCCAAATGGATGGACGGTGTAGATGTAACACATACATCATGATGGATCCCACAAAACTTGATGACGTAGTGGGAACCATCTAGCATCCTAGCGGAACAACTTCATGTAAAAGGCTTTCGCCACATCATTTGGAGAGTTAGAGAATAGGGTGAAGAGGCGTGCGTGCTAGAGAAGGAAACTCGTTCTTTCAAACTCGCGCTATCTGCCTTATCTGACGGTTAATAGAAAGGTTTGTGCGTAATGACGTGCTTACTTGTGCACAACAGAGTATCTCTCTCTCTCTCTCTCTCTCTCTCTCTCTCTCTCTCTCTCTCTCTCTCTCTCTCTCTCTCTCTCTCTCTCTCTCTCTCTCTCTATATATATATATATATATATATATATATATATATATATATATATATATATATACACACACACACACACACACACACTTAAAAAGTTATTTAATCACTTCAGTTGAATAAATAGAAGTCAAGATAAGCTACTTAAAGCATAAGTAGCTTAAGTAACTCACGATCTAAACACCCCCTTAATATCTAGTATATCCAAAAGCCCATTAATGTCTGGCCAAAAGTGGGCCACTGCTCAATCACAACCTATTGGTGCAATTTTCAAGATGCGGTTGATGGAGCTTGCATTATAATTGGTTTCGTTCACATTACACCAACTGATAAATCCAGTGGAGATTCATGGGCAAAAGAGGCCTTGACCGATCTCCGTCTGTTACATCATCAGTATGGGAGAAATTCTCATACTCTGGATTATAGGGCTACAAATTGGGTTTGGTTCAGTCCCTATCTGTCTGACCCAACCGAGTTCAGGTTGAGTTGTCAATGTCCTCAGGTTAGAATAATCACATGTATTTGGGTCAGCTTGGGTCAGCTCTGGTCATGTTGGGTTAAGCAAAGAGAACTTCGTGTTGGAACTCAGGTCCGTCGGGCTAGGGGTTAGGTTGCAGGTGGGGTTAGGGGTCTGGTTAATATGTAGGTGCTACAAAACTGCATAGGTGGCATGTGGGTTAGTTAAGTGAACCGTCTAAATCTTCAGCTCCAATTTAGATGGATCGACCAAATGAAGTTAAACCGATTTAATATCCTAAATGGTTTGTTGGTGGACAATAAAAATGAAAAGCATCCAATGGTCCCTACTTCAGCCAACAGATACCCATCACTTGAGAGGTAGCATCCTTCAATGAATCTGAGTGTCAGATGGTAACCTATCCTTTGAATTTCACATATTTCTGACGGTTTATTTTGAGTTAATTGATGGACTGGATTTATGCCCGTACACTCATTGAGTGCTCGAGTATCATCCATTATACTCTACCTCTTTCCTTTTTTCTTTTTTTTTTTAACACACACGCACACAGACCCCACACACTCACGCTAGTGGAATTTCACCACTTAATGGATACTCGAACCCTTACCGGGTGTTGAAACTCCAGAGAGTACCACCCGGGCAAGAGTTAAGGATCCATCCATTACACTCTACCTAAGTATCAAATAAATTTCCATTAAGTAATAGTATGATATGGTGATCCGAGGCCAATGGAGACCTTATGTGGGCTGGGGCGCCTGCCCTCCAAAACAAACTACAAGGGGGTCCCACCGTGTGAGCGGCAATGTGGATAGGGATGCCCATATTTCCACTAATGGGCTGATCCTAGCATTTCAACCAGTACAACAAACGACATTAAAAATCAGAAGAAAAGAAAGGATGAAAGAAAACACAAAAAAAAAAAAAAAAAAAAAAAAAAAGAGAGAAAAGAAAAGATGAAAGAAAACACAAAAAAAAGAAAAGAAAAGAAAAACAGCATCACTCCACATACAGTGCAGAAAAACTGCAGATTGGACAAATGAAATATTCCAATGCATCCTCTTCCACAAGGTGCCACATCAAAATCAAGGGTCGGGGTCACCCCACCATCAGGCCCACTTGAAAGAATTGGGCCCTCGAGGACAAATGCCCCGTCTCAGGGAAGACATGATAGTATGATACCTCTAAACTACAAGCCTCAAATAACTGAAGCAACTGCGATCTGCATCCTATTGTCTGAATAACAATATTCTAAATTACGAATATTATTGTAGTATTATACACACACAAAAAAAAAGAGTATTATTTGTTATAAACATGCCACCAAAAAAATTAAAAAGAAAAGAAAAAAAAAAAAACACCTGTTTGTACTTCCAAAACACATGCAAATTATCTTGGATATTTCCATTCCTGCATTTGTTATTTCCACCTTCAAGGATAATTTGGTCACTATACGGAACTTTAAAGGCACGCCCATGACCAATTTACCCCTGTAGGGGTGGAAATATCAATTTTACGAGACTTGGAAATAACATTCCCTGCTGGGACAATATACAAGAAATTCCCACAATCACATCAGCGAGGTGTAATGGTGGGGACAACACCGCTAAGAAGGTCACTTCCTGAGATATCTGATGACACGTACGGATTGGCGCTTGTCGAGGATGATGGGGCTGGTGTGGATGCCTTTCCAGTATCAATTGACATGGACTCGGATGGCACAGTGTCAGCCTCTGGTGTCACGCGCCATATATTCTCTAGCTCCCTGACCACCTCTGCCATTGACGGCCGTCCATCTGTTTCATCCTGGCAACATCTGAGAGCTAATGACACGAACTGCTCGACGCATTCCGAAGGATAGGAACCCATTTGGCTGTCTATTACCGAGAACATCATGCCAGATTGATAGGACATGTTCACCTGGAATTGAAGGAATATGAAATAATGGCCACTAGTTTGAATCAAAGTGCTTAAAAGTTAAAACACAAAAAAAACCTAACATCATACGTAGCACAGAACATGGTTAAATGACTCGGCAACTCCGATTGGCTAATTTGTTCTCCAGTTGAGTTGTGACTTGCCTGAGTTGGGGATTGCTCGGGTATCAAATTGGATTGGGTTCGACCAAATTCAAGTTGATTTGGACAAGTCACATGAGACTCTTCTGAGGCTTGGAACCTTTTTCAGTTGATCATGCAAGGGATTGTCCTATTGGAGATTCTTGAGGCAAGGTCCATCTGTGGTTGGATGCAACATGGCAATGGTCTGGATTACCAAATCACTTGTCAAGGATTCTATAATCACTCTCTTGTAAAAATACAACTTTAGCAATCTCAAAACTACTGTCATCCAATGTGTCTTTTTGTTGGGCCAACATCAGGTTAGGATGATGTGGCGTATGTGGAATCAGAGAGATTACAAGATTGCAGCAGGGTGTTTTTACAATAGACCCTTTGTAAAATTCCATGAGGGATCACATGTTAGCTCATGGTGCAAATAACAACTCCATATGAGTAAATATTTATGTAAATTGTAATGACATTTTTGATCCAGTACGTGTTGTAATCATCATGTTAATGTGCACATCCCACTTATGGGAGACGTTGATAGTCCATTCATCCATCAAGACTGTTCACTTCAGTACGCCACACTGTGATGGGCCATGCTGGAGAAACCATGCCCAGTCAGGCAACTCGTGTCTGAGCAGTGTATAGGTGGACGTTTAACTGTATGGTATCCAATCAATATGATTTTAGGCAACTAGGTCCAAGTGAAGTCTACTAATAGCAGCCCTGATTGGAGTTTCAGTGTATCCAAAACATGGAATGTACACTGAATATGGTGCAAATGATGTGTAGCAGTTTGCTCCATATCTTTTAGGACGAGGAATTAGTCTCCCAATGCATCAGAACTTGAATAGCATCCTGATGCACCAGCCAGTACCAAAGGGGGTTGCTTACTTGATGGACCCTGTCACGAATGAGGAATTTCCCAAAAAATCACATAGATCAGAGGTTCCTAGCCCTTCAATGGGTGGCCTACAAGAGATGGAGGAGAGAAAAATACAGCCAGAAAAGTCCAAAGTTTGGATGTGTAGGATATTCCAATCACGAAGAGTTTTGTGTCATCTCCCACCTGCATGGGTCCCACAAGATCATTGATTTGGATCACCAAACCATGGGGCCCATTCATATGGAATGGGTCCATCGGGATACTTCACTTTCTGATGTGCATCAGTACCCCATAATTCTTCCTTTTTATAATATTTTTAACTGTATAGGTATGTCAACATGTTGGGTTTCACAGGCACGTTCCATTGTGAAACATGTGCCTATGGGTGAAAATGGCCCATCCTAGACCAGCTGCAACCTGTGTACAGCTCACTTTGGGCTGATGTTAAAGGCCTGAAGATTGGTATTAGGCATGAATTTTGAGGCTTGATACCTAATAGGGCCACGCTTAGAATTGGATACAGATAGGGCCGAACATAAGCACAATGCGACCAAGTTATTAAATGCCTACCCAAATGGATACTTGGCTAGCACACTGTGCTGGGTTGGGCATTGACCTAGATATTTACTGGGTTGAGCTGGGCATGGGCCCAGGCATCTTAAATACTGGGCCGGGCTTAGACAAGCTCTGGCCTGGCTCGTTGCACCCTTACAAAGAACCCATCTACCTTGCATGGGTTATGAAGAACATGATATGTGCTCTAAGAAAGAAGATATAAACAGTGAAGGCTTCTGGTAAGGACAATATTTCAACTGAAAGGAGGAAGTAAGTACCTCTCGGACGATGTTTTTTCCATGGGAAATTGGATGCATCCCCGTCAAGAGCTCTAGAAATACGACTCCAAGGCTATAAACATCGCTTTTATCTGTCAGTTTATGGGTTAGGAAGTACTCCGGGTCAAGGTAGCCCTGTGAGGAAAACACACGTCTATGAGTTAAAAATCATTGTTATAATCTGAAGCATCCATCATCATAGGCTTGTCCTAGCTACTTGGGGGTCAGCTTTACCAATAATATTTTGAAATAGGAATCCCCATGATTGCTTACAAAATGCATTAGCAACAGAGCCCTTCTAGGGCTACATGTAGTGGTAGGATCTCGATTCTCAAATCCTCCTACTCTTGAAAGCAGGATGTGTGCCAGATCCTGTCCAATCATTAGGCGTGCCCATCATGCAAGTGCCATGGATCAGGCAAGTCCAATTGTCAAGTGGGCCACACATGTACATTGAACTTGAGTACCACTTACCTCTCCCCACCCATTTGACCTACCTGATGGCCAGACCAGCCTGATTTTTGAGCCACAGAATAAACATTATTGGTGCCCACATAATGAACAACCCATATCCTGAACTTGGCAAGATTTAAGACTGATAATCTTACTAGTGCAAGCAGCCTTTGCATTTAGGTCATATAATCACACTTACTGGGGTGCCCTTCACAACGGTAGATACGTGATCAGGGACAATCCCTTCAACATCTGGAACTGGCGCAAGCTTTGAGAGTCCAAAATCGGCGACTTTGGCAGTCATCTTTGAGTCCAACAATATGTTGCTGGCTTTGATATCTCGGTGGAAGATAGGAGGATCTGCTTCTGTATGTAGGTAGAGGATGCCCTTGGCTGAAGCCAATGCAATTCGCAACCTCATAGCAAAACTCAAAGGTTCTTTTGCTTTGGCTGCCATACCATGGACCCTGTCAGAGTTAGAGCTCAGGAAAAAAGAAAGAAAAACTATGCAGTGTCATCAAGGCAAAAGAACCAGCATCAATTTGCAAACAGTGAAATTTAGACAAAGCTTAAAACAGGAGGTCCGCAAACAGGATTCATGTGCTTGGACTACCAAGGGATTTAGTTCATGTTCCACATTCAAGCCTCTCATCAGGTGGGCCACTGCACAGGTGCCACCTTAAAGTCATTCTGGTCTGCTCATTGGAAGATGGGCCATGAGTCCAAAAAATAAATGGGCTGTTCAAAAATTTGACCAAAGGTCCACATTCAATGTAGATGTATGACACAAAAGAAGAGTGGACTGCAATGATTTGTGGTCCAGGGCATCTGAATGTGGGACCCACCATCAGATATTGCACCTACATACCATGTAGGTACATGTGGCCATGTAATTGCAGGTTCCTTTAGCAAGTCCAAATGGGTGAGTCATGTTCACACTTCACCGTTCATTTTTACTTGGAAAAAAAAAATAAAGTAGAAAACAATATATGGTAAACACTCGTGTACAAAAAACCAGCATCTATAAAGACATGATAGTGAATGAGGTATGTAAAAAATGGCAACATATTGGAAATCTGAGAAGATAATAGTTTCAATCCAAGTATCTCATCAGACAGATATCACATGTTTATGTTTGATACTTGAAGACAAGTCTTGGTATATCAGAAGATATATTATCAAGAATTATGAGCTGTACATGCTTTTCTTCCAGCCACTTTCATGAATTATTAACATTCCAAAATTAAAATGCTGAGCTATTGATGACGTCTGGATGGAATTTTAATAAATCAAAATGTGTAGGTGTCAGAACTAGGCAACAAGACTTGTAGCCATGCAAATAATTATTGCTGCAATGAAATGTACAGATATGAGGTATATGCATGTGCAGATATCTAAGTGCATATGGATACATAGGTATGCATCCATGCAGCTTCAGATGTAAGATTATCCAGTATTAAATGTTAACAAAACAGGTACATGTATTTTGTCTTTCACATAATTTTACAATCATCTTCTATTTTAATGGTCATAAATTTGTACGAGTCTTACAACTATAATTGCCAAAAATCGTTTTTTTATTGCCCTGGTTACGAGTGAGCTGGTTCAACTTAAAGGCTCTAAAAGAGCAAAGGGGAAAAGACCAAAAGGACATAGGTGGAGGTAGTAAGAAAAGATTTTATGACCTATGGTTTAACTGTGGCTATGGTCCTTGATAGAGTGGAATGGCAGAAAAGGATTCATGCAGTCAACCCCAATTAGTTGGTATAACACTCAGATTATTATTATTATTATTTTGAAAGATGCAAGGCTTAGATGATGATGATGATGGGAACTAATCAAGCAAAGAATTAAAGTGCCTGAGGTTAAATCAAATATAATGACACAACACAACCAAATATAGAAGGGCTTACCAGAAAGGTGATCCCGCAGCGTGCCATTTGGCATGAATTCATAAACCAACATCTGCAAACGCACGTACCGGCAACAAGATCAGAAGTTAAAATTTCTCCGTTAAATTAGAAATGTCCATAAATGATAGCAGAGTGGAGAACATTAAGAAAATCATCCTGCCCTGTAGGTAATTGGATGCCACAGATTCTCTTTGAGAAAAAAAAAAAAAAAAAAAATCATTTATCCTAATTCATCTCTAAAAGCAGGCAAATCTACAAAGCCGTGGTATTCAAAAGAATAGTGAAGTGACCTTATTTCAGCTAGAGGAAAAGAACATCATTATCAAAAAATTGACGCGAAAGCCCGAGGTTAGAACCTTATAATTCTTAATCTGAAAATGCCTTTGATGATCAGCTTATAGCCTACATTTTTGCAATTTGAACATAATAGTGTAGTGGGACGGATATGAAAAACAGTTTTAGTGTTAGAAATATGTAGTTAATGAATATAGAAGCAGTCAATCCTTCTGTGTTATCAAACTTTATAGCCCCATAGACCTCAGAGTCCAAAACTCCATTTCTCAATGTATAGTGGCACCACACAAGTTCTCGGAAATGAGGGCATACCACTCAGTTTGTGTAGTTTGCAGGTTTCATGAATGATATATATTCAATTATGTAGAAAGAGCAATACATACAAGTTTACAAATTAGATCGCAGCTATATCTGTCCAACACATGATTTTGGCTGAAGTGCTAAGTTTCAACTCACAACGAGAACTTACACACCAGTTCATATCTGTCCGTCTTTTTCATACATTTTACTTCCCATCAATTTATTCTATTTGTCATTCAAAACAACTACAAACGTATAAGGATACTTTTATCCTTACCATGTCTATGTATCATGGTTTTTCAAAATTCCATGTCTGGTGTCTATGACTATACAACACAATTATTGAAGAGCTTTGCTGAGACCACACACATGTACAAGACAGCTAATGCACATGCTACCATGTGTCCCAGCATCGTGTACAGGTGCTATATCTGAGCCATCAATATGGTGGGTTTGACCGTGTAGATGATCCTACATGGAAGTAAATCTCTTCCATTCAGCAGGTGGGGCCTGATTTTAGAATCAGTTGAACAGTTTAAAAAAAAGACTTCACCCAAGTTTTTCAGCTGTATATATATATTTTTTTTCATAAACAGTGGACACCTAACAAGCAGACTGACTTTATTCTTGGCAGAGAGCATCTAGAAAGTGGGACAGCTCGAATGAACAGATTGGATCTCAAACCAACAGGCCACACTTGCAGATGTGTGGTAGGTGCATCATCTGTCTTGTACATGTGTGGGCTTAGCAAAGTTCATTATTGAAATAATCCATGATAACCCCAAATCCATAAGATCCTTAGAGAGCCAACTGTTTGACTGAAGAGTAACAAAATCTAGCAGACAATAATTAGGACTTAAAGGCCTAGAGAGACGAGAACGATACCTGTTCACCTTCTTCGTCACAATATCCTAACAAAGAGACCAGATTTCGATGATGCACTCGTGACAGAAGTTCTATCTCCGTGAAGAACTCCTTTTGACCCTGTAAGGATCCTTCTTGTGCACGCTTAATGGCAACAACAGTACCATCAGCTAGAACACCTCTATAGACCTTACCATAGCCTCCTTGGCCAACTTGAGTAGAGTTGCTGAAATTGTTTGTAGCCAATGCCATTTCTCCAAAAGTGAAGCCTTTCACACCATCAATTTTGATTGGGATTCTTGACACTGCAGAAGAAAAGGAACCTAACTGTTATACCAGAGCTTTGTAAATACTCATAAGTTGATAAGATATCTCGCCTGGTATTTCAAGACCTCTACTTAGCTCTCAGGCGTGTTGCTAATAAAGTAGCTCACACTCAATTTGAGTGGTTCAATAGATGGGAAAAAGGGCCTCCATACTCAGATATATGGGTTCCATCACTAACCCATGCATGGCTTCTTAAACGTCCATGCATGTGGGTTTGGCAGAAAACTAAACTAATATATGTAAGAACAAATTTCAGTCAGATTCAGTTTGAGTGCCACAGAGTTACACAAATTTAAGTGATTTTTTTATTACAAATTAGGAAGGAGTATGCAACAAGATTTTCATAAATGAAACATCTTACAATGTAACCTAAAGAGTAGAACTGGTTATTTCCTTTTGTCCCCTGTATCATTACAAGATTTGGAAAAGTCCCCAAGTCCAAACTGGCTGTAACCAGATAAGATCGAGGTATTTTCAAGCAGAAAAGGAGACCAATGACTTAAGTTTTGGAAGAGAAAAAAGAGGGGTTCCACCAGAACTTCACCAGAACAGGTTCAATTGAGATAGATATCCTGAGTAGCCTGGTTAAATGAATGGACAGGAAAACTCAATTTCTTTGCTCCTACCATGTACACAAGTATACTGCTACGGAAGAACAATGGCATAAATATAACAAACCTACCTTCTTCAAAGACTTTAAAATAGTTACAGCACCCTCATATTGTAGGGACATATGTACTCAATGTAGAGTACAATTCCATTTCTCTTTTTATTTCAGGTACCCTGTATTTGTGTAATCCTTTAGAGTACCATATTGAACTTCCTCATTGTTTATGAAAAGTGTTAATCTCATTAGACTAAGGGCCTGTTTGTTAAATCTGATATCGAAAGTCTGAATCTGAAACCTGAATCTGAAGTTAGAAAACTAGTAGTGAATCTTGAACAACTTGTTTGTTAACTAACGTCTGCAATGTTTGAAATATATTAATTTGACACATTTACCCATATGAAACAATAGTAATCGAATCCGTACCCTTAAAAACTTCATGGATTTCACTGAAGTGTTTATTTATCATCCAACCCATTGATAAGGTCACAAACAGCTAGATGAAGAGATGACACAAATATCATCCGGATCCAAAGCTTTTGTGCCTCACAAGAATTTTAAAATGGTCAATCACCGTTGTTTCCTATACTATGGTCCATATGGAATTTGGAGCTGCTTTATTTTTTGGATCGTGCCCTAAAATAGGCTTTCAATATAGATGGATGGTGTGGATGTAGTCACATATATCACGGTAGGCCCCACAATAAGGGGTACCACCCACCTCAGTGGATCCAAGGTCACACCAAATCGGCTTCCCCAGATCAGAGAGGCAGATTGGATAGTGACCCTGCAATTGGCCAATGGCTACTGGTCGATGTTCTGTGGGCTTCACCATGATGTATTTGTTTCATCCGCTCTGTCCATTCATGTTTCCAGGTTATTTTATGGCATGATCCCAAAAATGAGGTATATCCAAATCTCAAGTGGATCACACCATAGGAAACAGTGTTGATTGAACGCCCACCATTAAAAACTTACTGGGGCCACAAAAGTTTTAGATAATGTTGATATTTGGTTTTCCCTTCAATCCAGGTCTGTATGACCTAATCAACATGTTTGATGTGAAATAAACATTATAGTGGGCACCAAGAGGTTTTTAATGGTGGCGCTTGATCACTATTGTTTTCTTGTGGTGTGGTCCACCTGAGATTTATATATGCCTCGTTTTTTGTAACAATCTATAAAATGATTTGGAAAAATGGATGGACGGTGCAGATGAAACACATACACCACGGTGGGCCCACATAACACCAACCACTAGCCACCTTGCTATAGTGGCAACGTCACTGGCCAAACCGCGTCCCCAAAAGGGAGGCCGATTTCATGGGAAAGTCTTCCGCATGAAGTCCAGTGATGTAAATCTAGGTGGGGCCCACCGTGATGTTTGTGTGAAATCCACCCCATCCATCCTTTTTGTGAGATCATTTTAGGTCATGGGGCCAAAAATGAGCTGGATCCAATACCCAACTGGGCAAAAACGTGAGGATTGGACGTTCATAATTGAAATAATTGTGGGGCCACATAAGTTTTCAATCCAACTAATATTTATGGTTTGAGTTCATCTCACTGGTAATGACATTATGAACGGTATTGATTGCACATAAACATCATTTTTTATCCCAAGGAGGTTTCAACAGTAGGAATTTTCCTACCCACCTTTTCCTTTAGTGCGGCCCACTTGAGTCTTGTATCTTGCTCATTTTGTCTCAAGTCTTAAAATGATCTCAAAACACGGATGGACAGGTTAGATTTATCATAAACATAACAGTGGGCCTCACCTAAGTTTCCAGCCCAGGAACTTCCTGCTAAAGGCTTTTGCACAAAATCCGAACCCAAATCTGGTTAGAGATTGTGGACTACCACACCAAGTTCTAGCTAGAGATAGATAGTTAAGAGCTTTGTGGGGCCTATCATGATATATATGTTTTATCCATACCGTCTATTCATTTTTTCATATTATTTTAGAAATTAAGATAAAAAACAAGAGAGATCTAAGGCTTAAGTAGGCCACGCTACAAGAAACTATGGGAATTGGGTGCTTATCATTGAAAACTTCTTGGGTTCACAAAAGGTTCTGATTAAGCTATTTTTTGTGCTTTTCCTTCATCTAGGTCTGTGTGACCTTATAAAGAGGTTTGATGGCAAATAAGCTTCACAGTGAACATCAGGAAGGTTTTAACAGCAATCGTTCTAGTCCCACTACTTTTTGTGGTGTGGTCGACTTGAGCTTTAGATGTGCATCTTTTTTCGGATCATGCTTTAGAATGATATAGAAAAGTTGATGGACAGTGTGGATCTAACATATAAATCATGGTGGGCCCAAATAAGTATCACACATTAAAAGTTGGATTGTGTATTAAGTAAATGAGAAAATCTATGTCGCAAAGGGCAATTTTGGATTTTTAAAAAAAAATGACGGAGTGCATTCTTGATTCACCATTAAGCTAGACCGGTTGAGGAAAAATTTCAGCATAAAATGACAGAGCCCTTTCCTTGTTCCACGTTAACAAATACCACTAAACATCGAACACTTTCCAAATTCCCCATTAAGTGAAAAAATTAAGTGTTAACAAACAAGCCCTAACTTTTCTCTCTTTATCTCTTCTCCTTCTTTTCTTCTTTCCAATTTCTTCCACCTTCATCAATCTCAACTTGGTATCAAAGCAGGCAAGAGTCAATGATCGAAGACACAGGTCGTGGAGCCCCTTGCTGACATCACCAGTCCTCATAGAAGATTTCAGCATATGTACAAACTTGGGCCCTTTGTGGAAAAAAAAAAAAAAACTCCCCCATCACGTAGATCTTGATTAAGAACTATCATCATCTTTTGAAGATTTTTTGTTGAAGTTTAAGGGTCTGATCTAAGGAAATACGTATCAGTTTCAATTTATGTCTTGTCCTCATTCGATGGGAATTTTTTGAGCGCCTTTGTTCAATCCATTTTGTCCATTAGAAAACTCTTAACTTCAGTCAGCGTTATATCTCAGAGCTGTTAAGATTCAAAAGTTTTGTGATAATCTTTTTGCTAACTGTTGGACAAGTTTTTGGGTTATGGAATGCTTCAGTATCTGGTGTTCTGTCATGGTTGATTGGTTGTAGTGTGTAGATGCGCTCGTTCTGTAAGTAAAAGTGAATATTTTTTTTTTTTTGGTTTTGCTTATGTGCATTCCAGTGTACTTGAGGGTGAGAGTGCACATATATGCAGTTGTCTTGTGGTATAGCATGTCCTTGGAGATGTATCTTTTTAGATTTGATTTGTGATTATTTTGATCGAATCTTTTGTAACAAGTGTTCAATAAATAAGAGCTAGTAGGGGAAGAGAAATATGAAGAAAATATTCTCTGCTTTTCCCTTTTCTTCCTCTCCATGTCTTCAACAATGTCATCTCTTGAGTTTAACATGGTATCAGAGCCATGACACATTTCTCCTCTCCAATCTCTATTGTTTTCCCTACTCCTTTCTTACAACTTTGTCATGTAGTTTTAAAGAGTTCTCCCTCACCAGTAGATCTAATGGCCTCAGATTTGCCCGGAAATAAAAAGGGGCTCATTGTGTGTCAAAAACTATCACAAGTGCTACCATTGCCATCCAGTCACTGGCAGTGTTGTCAGAACATTCTATAACCACTGGAAGTTGCCAGATTGTCATCCAGCCACCAGAAGTGCTGTTGGATCATCATACAACCACCAGAAGTGCTTCCAGAACATTCCGTAGCCACTGGAAGTGCTGTCAGAACATTCTATAGCCACCAGAAGTGTTTATGGAACATTCTACATCCACTGGAAGTGCTGCCAGAATGTCTTTCAGCCACCGAAAGTGTTTATGGAACATTATACAGCCACTGGAAGCGCTGCCAGAATGTCTTTCAGCCACTGGAAGTGTTGTTGCATAATATAGCAAAGTCAAAGAGTGCCAAGTCCTTTGACAGCCACTGGAAGTGCTTGTGACTCGCATCCTAGCCACTAGAAGTGCCTACCATTCAAAACCCGGCAACCATACTCATCGGAAGTTCAATCAGCTTCTCTTGCAGTCTCAAGAATCATTGGAAAGCTTGGCATGTATGTTACACATGCTCCAGCTTGAGGGAGAGTTAGAGTGTACACAGTCTCTAATGTACATGTAGTTTATTTGGGTCTGAGAATGCATATACATTCAGTCGTCTTATGGTGCACCATATCCTTAGAGATAATGGTGGATCTCTTAGATTTGATTTGCATTTATTTTGAGCTTATCTTTTGTAATAAGTGGTCTATAAGAGCTAGTAGAGGGAGAGAGAGATGAAGATATTCTCTCTTCTCTCTTTTCTTCCTCTCCATGTCTTCCACAATGTAGTCTCTTGAGTTTAACAATGAAAATTTGTGGTAGATCTATTAAATGAAAGCTTCAAGTGGCCAGCTATTTTTTTATTTTTATTTTTCTGTCCTTTTCTTTTCTTTTCTTTTTGCTTTTTTCTTTTTTTCTTTTTTCTTTTTTCTTTTTCCATCTTTTTTGAGAGTTCTAGTATGTATTGGATCTAAAATATCTAAAAGTAAGATTTTGTGTGAGTATCAATGATTGATTTCAAGGGGAAAATAGTAATAGTTTGCTAGAAGGCATTTGATCAAGTGAAAATAGTTCCTCAGGGGCAATGTTTTAAATATCGACGATATCAGCTGATATATCCCATGATATATCTTGTATCCGACATGTGCAGTACGAAACGCACATGTAGTGCCGAGATATCCCACCTATTCGATCCAGTGAGCATTTTCAATTTTTGATCCATGTTTTTGTTGTAAATCATGTTAAACTAGTGTCAAATGGTTACGAATATATAATTCTTCATGTTTTTCACAAAAAATCATGGATTTGGAACTTCCATTTCAAGATTTGGGGGAGATGAGTCAAGTTGCGGAAAATTGAGAAAAATAAAAAATTCTCAATTTCTCACAAATCCGTTGCAATCATGGTGTGCCGTAAAGGCCGTTACGGTGGCAACCGTTACACGTTACGGGGTCGTAACGGCCGTAACAATCGTTATAGAAAAAAATGACCCATAATTTCCATTAATGGCACGTTACATCCCCTATAAAGGCCATAATAGCCCCTTAATGGTCTATTACAGGACATATATAGGTTTTTCGTACTTTTTAATCAACATTACGGGGCAGATATAGGTTTTTCGGGAGTTTTTTCAATAAATAAAAAATAAAAAAGAGAGACCATAACAGCTATTATGCCTTGTATCGTAAAGGTAACAGTGGTGGCCGTTACAGCCACCGTTACCGTTATGGAACACCTTGGTTGCAATCTTTGTATCCAAACACAAAATTAAACATGTAACCTGATCTAGTGATTCTTCTTTTACTTTTGAACGTATTGCTTGTGTTTTCATACATGTCTTCTTGCGTTTATAAATTATATGAATAAACTTTGAATATACTCACATCAGTTCAGTTGGAAAGCACATATATTAGGACCCCATACAAAGGAAACCCCTATTATTTGTACTTTTTTTTTGGTTATGTTTTGATTTCTAAGTGTATTGATGCCTTTTTGAACAAACCCTAAAGTTTCATTGAAAAATTCGACCAATTTCCCAATGTTCCCATGTTTCCCAATGACAACGATACATTATGCTATACAACCGATATATCTCATGCGATAACCGATATTTATCCGTTTCCCAAGGGTGCGATACATCATGCGATAATGATATTTAAAACATTGCTCAGGGGTACCTTACCATAGTCAAAACCATAATATCTAGGTAGTTGAACACCCATGTTGCATATTTCGACCGTAAATTTTGATCAAGAAAATTCTAAAATTACAAGGATGCTTATCGGGGAAAAGGAAGAAATTAGGGTACTTGGATCGCGACCTTGTGGATCTAAAAGCAAACGACCCATCACATGCAAACTGGGAACCAGACGAGATGATAGTTATGTAATGATTACTTTATATAATGGAGCCTGAAATATGCAAGATATTCATGTATTGTGATATTGCAAAAGAAATATAGCATTCTATTGCAACCTCATATTAAAAAAAATGGAATTGCACTCCTCATGACTCTCCTGAGTCTTGTGATGGAACAAATATAATGCACAATTCTACAAGCAAGTGATTGTCGGGAAGGATGCTAAAATAAATGCTTTTGTAAAAAATACTATAAAAATGCAACCCCATAGACAAATTTGAACACCACATGGGCATATAGAGCTGATATTTATAGTAACCAATTTAAAAAATTACCATCAAGTCAATTCACGCTATTGAGTTTATTGAGTTTATAACTGTTAGCGTACATAGATTTGATTACACCTTGTAGGACATGTGGTTGGGGGTGGCAAATCCTAGTGGGGCTCACCCACCATGTGGCAGCACAAAGGGCCTAGCTACCCCCTCTCCCTCTACACATGGATTGAGGAGAGAGAGAGGTTGGTCATGCACCGCCTCTCCCTCCCCCTATTTAAATTCTCTCCACTCACTCTCTCAGTCTCGCTATCACAACACTGCTCTTTCTGCACTTAACAACGCTTGGACCAACATAGCGCCTCCACCTAGGGCCTTACAACCCTCGGACTGCACAACACTCGCTCCACTCGGGCTACGTGCCCCCACTTTGAGTCGTGTACTCCCACCTCGTCTAGCAAACTATGGATTTGCACCTTCGTCCAACAAATTGCATCCTTGTGTCTCTATTTGGTGGATTACTTGCTTACCCCTGTTTCACTAAGAGGTGAGAAAGAACAAAGAGATGGGACATGTAACCTGGGGTCCGTCCACCTACATTTGACCGAGACCATGTCATTGACATTACCATCTTTGTTGTCGGATTGGAAAGGTGAATTGGTTCGTCTTCTTGTATGTGGTTGATTTGAGTGGGCCACTGGGTTCCATGTTTAATGATGATGATGATGATGTGGTGATATAATGCATTAAGCTATCCTCATACGCCCAACACACATGTGGTATATCATACCGGAGCGTGTACATAGGCTTAGGTGCACCTGTAGTGCACCATTCATGTTTTTTATTTGGTTTGTATAATTGTGATTAGGGGACAACTAATGAACCTTATCTTTTGTAAATATTTTCTCTTTAAACAAACACAAAAAGGGGAGAAGGAAGATAACAAAAATTGTGCTTTCTTCCATATGTTTCTCTCTCTTCTTTCTTAGTATTAGAGCTTGACAAATCATGATCCCCTTTCACCTTTCCCCCTTCCAATCCTCTTTAACTATAGAGATACTTCTACAGATTCGATTTTGAAGGTCTACCTTTTTTTATTCATCTTGTACGATGGTGAAAAAGAGTTTTCTCCATCACCACCTGTGACGCCTCGTCACTATGGTCACATGTGGGCGGGCCCCAAGGTAGCTGGCAGGTTACTGTGCTGGCAAGCTATTGTACACACAGTGAAGGTGGAACTTTGTCCCACATCGGAAGCGTCATTTGAAGTTGTGGTGGCTATAAGTTGGGTTCCTTCCTTAACAGGCATGACGCATTTTAAATCCGTGAGCTTCGGCAAAGTGGACAATTTCATATGTTGTGGGGACAGGCCTTACACCACCCAATAGACGTGACTATAATACATCTATGTTCTGTCGAGAAGAGATCTGACCATTGATTTTTCTCTTTGAAAGAGGAAATCACAACATCTTAGTTTGTCAATCCCATTGAAGAAGCTCCTACGATCTTCGAACAACATCGAAATTGAGTTCCGACTGGTTTTCTAGTATCGAATTTGCACAGGGAACTCTTGGCATTACTGGATCTACATCGAAAACTCTCAACATCACTAGATCTGGGTCAGAATCCATCGTCACCGAATATGCATGGAAATCTTCCCACATTTCCAGATCTATGTCGGAAACCTTTCCATCTCCAACAGAACCCATCTCTAACATTGGATTTGCACTAGAAATCTTACAAAGTCGCCAGTTTTTGCTTCAGAACCATTTCCGATGACAAATTCAAACCTTACATCCCTCACAGTCACTGATAGTGCCATCTAGATTACCTACACCACTCGAAAATGTCATGTGGATCACTTGGACCACTTGGAAGTGATCATTCGACATCATATTCGAAGCTCTACATCCCTTACAGTCGTTGAAAGTGCCACTTGGATCACCTGAAGTAACATTTTTTTTTTCTGTTAGATTTGCCCTCTAGACCATTTAACATGACTAGATCTGATGTGTACACACTCAATGGACACTTGATTTATCTCCTGGACCTCTACTTCTATTAGATTTGACATTTAGATACTACTTTGGTACACACTATCATCTCTAAAAGTCATTTTATTGTTCTTCTCTAAAACAGGAGATGATAAACACACCCATATTCTATCCAGACAAATGGACAACCCTAGTCATACAATTACAATAGTGAAACTAGATGACACAAATTATTAAAGAAGATGTTGCGTAATCCAGTGTTAAAGCTAAGTACCATGCTATGGCAAATATAGTGTGTAATTTTGTGGTCAAAGAGCTTTAGTGCTAAGTTAGGATTTCAATTGCAAACTTTTATTCCCATATTTTGTGACAATCGGGATACAATACATATAGCTTCTAATCTTGTCTTACATGAATGGAAAAACATATTGAAGCTAATTGTCATTTTATTCGTGAGAAGGTTTTATAGAAAATGTTAGTGTATGGTGTATGTGGTTAGTTAGTATATAGTGTATGTTTTTTAATGTAAGTGCATGTGCACAGTTTCCTCTTCTCTTGTGGTGTACTATATGCTCAATTATAATAAAATATTGTGTTAGGGTGTGTTAGCTTAACACAACATCTTTCCCCAAACTCTCTCCTTTCTTCTTCTTTCTCACTCTTCTTCTCCTTTCTCCACACTATAATCATCAAACCATTCTCTACTTGGTATCAGAGCATATATCCAGGCATTCCGCATCCAACAGGTTTGAGAGGCGACACGTCACTTTGCTAACATTAGCATTGTACGGACGCATGAACTTCATTTAAGCTAAAAGTTTAGGAGATAGATCTTGATTTTAGAAGATTTGTCATGATTTTTTAAAAAAATTTTGAACATTTTATAGTGTTTTGGGTGAAATAGAGAAATTCAAAAATCAGACCCATCTTTCGTTTTTCTTTGATCTACCTCAAATCAGTAACCTTTTCTTTGGTTTCTTTGCTCAAGATGGATCGAAATCTTCCTCCTAAGCTACTCATAGAGGATTTTTTTAACCTAAGATCCATGTTTAAGAGGGTTTTAACCTCAAATGGACGTACGGCTGGGCCATTTTTCACTCGGTTGGGGGCCATTTTTTACTATGTTTCATGTTATTTTGGATCTCGATGGGTTTATATGATCAAGTTTCTTTCAAATGGCTCCATTGATCGCTATAAAGCCTGTCTTGTTGCTAAGGGTTACACACAGACTCGTGTGGATTACTTCGAGACATTTTTTCTAGTGGCTAAGCTTAATTCGATTCACGTTGTGATCTCCTTGGCTGTTAATTTATCATGTCCCTTATTTCAACTTGATGTTAAGAATGCATTTTTTCATGGGGACCTTGTAGAGAAAGTCTACATGCATGAACCTCCTAGCTTTATTGCTTCCTACAACCCTCTGCTTGCATGTCGGTTGAAGAAAGCTCTTTATGTACTCAAACAATCCCCGCATGCATGGTTCAAAAAATTTAGTCAAGCTCTCTTGGAGTTCAATTTTGATCGTAGTCATACCGATCATTCTCTCTTTATATGATATCGATCAACGGGTATCATGGTTCTCATTATCTATGTGGACGATATTGTTCTGTCCGGTAGTGATTCTATTAGAATGTGGAGATCAAAGAATTTTTGAAGACCAAGTTTGAAATCAAGGATCTTGGTCCTCTTCACTACTTTCTCAGAATTGAAGTTGGTCGCTCCTCATCCAGATTGGTCTTGTCATAACGAAAATATACGCTCGATCTTCTTATGGAGACTGACATGTTAGGGTGCAAGCCCGCTACCACTCCCATGGATACTTCGCAGAAGCTTCGACCAGATGATGGTGCTCTCCTTACCAATCCTAAGATATATCGACGACTTGTATGCTGGCTTATTTACCTGACTATTACTCGCCCAGATTTTCCATTTGCAGTGGGCATTGTTAACCAATTCATGTAAGCTCCCCGTACTTCCTATCTCACGGTTGTCTACTGCTTACTTCGATATCTAAAATCAGCCTCGAGTTTTGGCCTCTGCTTTCGGTTGCATGGTCACTTCATCTTTCTAGCTATTCCAATGCTGATTGTGCGGGTAATACTTATGATCGTCGCTCTACATCCGGCTTTTGTACCTTCCTAGGTAGCAATCTTATAACATGGAAGAGAAAGAAGCAACCGGTTGTTGCTGAGTTCTCTGCTAAAGCAGAATATCGTGTTATGGCTCATGCAACGTGTGAGCTTGTGTGGCCTCGCAACCTTCTTAAAGAACTTGACTATCCTCCTTCAGATCCTGTTCCTTTTCATTGTGACAACCAAGCAGCCATCCATATTGCTCGTAACCCGGTTTTTCACGAGCAAACCAAGCATATTGAGGTCGACTGTCACTTTATTCGGGAGTAAGTTGCTTCTAAGGAAATTGTCACTCCTTTTGTTTGATTTGAGGATCAACTTGTTAATGTTCTTACAAAATCCTTGAGTCGAGATGCTCTTCATTGTGTTTGTGACAAGTTGGTCATGATCAGCATCTATGCTCCAACTTGAGAGGAGTATAGAAAATGTTAGTGTATAGTGTATGTGGTTAGTGTATAGTGTATGTGGTTAGTGTATAGTGCATGTTTTTTAATGTAAGTGCATGTGCACACTTTCCTCTTCTCCTGCGGTGTATTATATGCTCTATTATAATAAAATATTGTGTTAGGGCATGTTAGCTTAACACAACATCTTTCCCCAAACTCTCTCCTTTCTTCTTCTTCTTCTCTCTCTCTCTTCTCCTCTTTTCTCCACACTATAATCATCAAACCATTTTCTACTAGTTTAAGGTTGTGACTGGCATTATTTCTACTCCATTTGTTTCATTTATTGCACGACTTCCTGATATCTTCACCAAGGTTCTTACAGTTGTTGAATGACTTATTCTTGGTAAGCTGGACATAATTGATATCCATACCTCAACATGAAGGTGAGCGTAGACATATATTGTATGGGACTATTGAGTCTCTTATTCTTTTATTTCCTTTTCTTTTCCTTTTTTACCCTTTAAGCTAAGGGAACTTTATATAATTTGGCAATCATGTTAATATAAAAAGAAAAAAAGGGTCAAAGTCCAACCCAAACCTTGTCTTCCTTTCCCTAAGATATTTTTCTCTCTAACAATTATTTATTTATTTATCATTATTACTATGACGACAATGATTACTGCCACCACCACCCCCACTCCTACTCCTACTCCTGCCACTGCTACTATTGCTACTAGAACTATTGTTATTATCGTTGTTATTTTGAGTCATTCATGAGCAATGGAGAGACATTTAGATTGAATCCAAGTGGTCAATTAGTAGAAGAATAATGCATGAACAACATGAGAATATCCTTATGCATTTCCTAGGGGTAATCGTGGTATAACAATGACTAGAATACAATTTAGGAGGTCATGGGTTATCAGAGTAATCAGATAATATTCCCAATGATTTTATCTCTTATTTGAGATTCAAGAATAATAACTGATTCAATCCATTTATGGAGTTCCAAAAGTCATTGACTTATCTCATTATCAATCAATGATTTCTTATTAAGCTAGAATGACCCTCACAAATTGTGAATACTAATTTGTTAAGAATCAATCAGATTGAGGCTATAGCATTATCGTTGGCTGGAATCGAAATATCAGCAAGATCCAGGTCACAATTTTTATTGATTAAACAAATCGTTGGAAATCCTAAAGTGAGACATTCTCAAAGAGCCGTATATTCTTCTTGTTGATCAACGATAATAACAATATTAGGTAACCCCGTCATATATTTGATCCCACCCAGATGTGTTTGCAAGTGAGATAATTGTCTCTTCAACATTGTTGCATCTCTTTTCGTGAGACGATTGAGTTTCCTTGTCTTTTGTTCTGCTCTCGAGTCCTTGAACTTATGAAGTCATGTTTCTGTAGTGTACCAATTCATTAACATACTATAGGATATCACAAACGAGAAAGAATATAGGGTCCTTTAAAGTCATCCACTCATGATGGAGCTCTAAATCACTAACAATTTTTGGTCTACAAGAAGCTGCACAAACAAAGCTAGAGAAGTTTACCCTTCCATAAGGTACTTAATGCAGGGGCATTTCCACACCGGGCTCTAGTGGGGTCGCTTATGGGATGCAGGGGCACACTAAGGGTAGGTGTGGCCCACGGAGGAGGTCTCGTGTTCGAGACTCCTCACCAAGGGTGATAAATGCACATTTCATACCGGGCTCGAGTGGGATAGCCCTATTGGACGTAGGCCAGTGGGGCCCACCGGTGAGCAATCACTAGTGGGTGAGTCCTATATGTTTAGGCTTCTTCCAACTTTTACCTTTCTGTTGAGATTTCAAATTCATTTTTGAATTTGATTTTGGATAGGAGTTAGGGAGAAGATCGGATAATCTGGTCTCATCCCATCTCCTTCCTTTCCTATATAAGGGATACCCTTTCTCTCGTAAAAGGCAATCAATTCATTAGAAATACGGTGGGTATACAGAGATATATAGTGTGCACTATAATTTGTCCATTTTAACTTGTCCTTGGGATGATCTAATCCATAGATCGTGATCCAGGGCCATCTTATACCGTAGGATCAGAGCATCTGCTCCAGTAGTAGATAGGCGGGCCATTGGAGTATTAATCTTTCGCTTTGTGAGGGCTCCGAAACTCGTGTAGACCGCCAGATCTTGAGGGCTCACTTTCGAGGTGGGTGGCCCATGTGATTTGGGGCCCATGAAGGGGGTTCGGCTGAGGTCCCAACCCATGCGATGTGTGGCCTGGGTTATGAGATAAAGGGATTAATTTGTCATACTCTAACAGTTCGAGCTATTAAAGCAAGTGGTTAAATGTCCTGCATCAAATTGGTATCAGAGACGGAGGTCTCGTGTTCGAGACTCCTCACTGGGGGTAATTAATGCAGGGGCATTTTCACACTAAGCTCTAGTGGGGTCGCTTGTGGGATGCAAGGGCATACTAGGGGTGGGTGTGGCCCACTGAGGTCTCGTGTTCGAGACTCCTCACCGGGGGTGATTAATGCGCATTTCACACCAGGCTCGAGTGGGGTAGCCCGTGGGATGTGGGGACACACTTGGGGTGGGTGGCCCATATGATTTGGGGCCCACGAAGGAGGTTCCTAACCCATGCGATGTAAGGCTAGGGCAACGAGATAAAGGGATTAATTCGCTATACTCTAACAATTTGAGCTTTTAGAGCAAGTGGTTAATTGTCCTACATTAGTGCTATGAGCCTATGACCTTAGCAATGGAAGTAAATATATGGGAACATGGTTTGTTAGGATTCACATATGGCTGGGACAGGAAATATCCTCTGACATCTCCTTCTTAGGTCTTCCTAGGAAATATTTTGAAGCCCCTTTGGTTAGAAGAAAAGGAGTTGAGGGAAAGGGAGAAGGGGAAAAAACAGGTAGGTATGCTAGAGGAATAGAAGAAGGGAAAGAAATACCGTTCACATTGTACTTTAATCTTAATCAGGACTTCAGCTCATGTACATCATCAAATCTTTCTAGAAAAAGGTGGACCAGCATCAGCATATCTTGGTCAGATACACGCGTAAGTGCCTTTCCATAGTTCCAGCATGTAATGATTTCTTTAACAATAGCTAGACTGGTGAATAATTGACAGTGATCTTACATATCATGCTTTGGTGATATCTGAGGAACTTACATAGACGTTTTCTTGAAATTGCATGGTAGTATTTTGTATGTCTTCTCATGATAATAACTGAAATGATTGCAGATATCGTAATTGCAACAGCAACAGCCCCCAATACAATCCCAGCCAAAGCACCCTTGCCTATTCCTGACTTTGAAGGGACTTCAATTTCTGTGAAGTGAAAAAGAAATATGAACAAGATAATAGTTAATCATTTCAGTTTTTGCATAAAATGCTTGTGAATCAGATAGGCATGACTTCCACAAAATAGAAAGCAACCTGATTTTTATGATCTTGAGCTTGAAGTTATCTTTTTGATATGGAACTCCCATGTCAAAGAAAAAAATGACAAAATAACAAAGAATATGAACCTTGCTAATCTTCTAGTAGCTCCTCTTTTGGGGAGGAACCCTTTGCTTGGACATCATAATCATAGTCATGTCCTAGCTAGTCAGGATATGAGAACCCATTTACTTGGTATTAAGAGAAAAATGTACGTTGCCTTGAATTCATGACCCAAGTTTAGGGCTGTCAACAGTCTGGGCCAGCAATGAGCCAAAGTTTGTCCTAGCCCAGCCCACTAAGTAGAAAGCAGGGCTGAGACCTGTGACAAGCCAAAACAAACCAGCCTGTACATCTACTTTTGTGCGTGATCCAGGTTGTTCACTAAGTCTGGCCCATCATGCATGTACTGTGGCCCAAATCAAGCCATTCCGATCATCTGTTGGCCTACACATTTACCAAGCAACAAATGCGTGCAGTATATGATATGTGTCTTTGTGAATTATGAAAATACCTTTGAAATCCTGAAAGGGCCATGCTGAAAGGCTTTTAACACAGCCTGAGCCTAATAGAATAGATGGGCTTGAATTTTACACCCGGGCCAAACACTTGGGCCTGATGCAATGGTCTAAGCCAGGCCAAAGTGGGCCATGCTCCACAGCCCAGCCCAGCCCAGCCCATTGACAGTCCTACCCAAGTTCCTTGATGATGGATTGAACTGTACACGAGTCAAACCGAGTCGAGCTTGACATAGCTCGGCTCGGCTCAGTCCTCGAGCCTGACTGGCCAGCTCAGCTTAGTTCGGTCAGCAGCTCGGGCCAGTTCGAGCCTGTGCGGCATTTTCTCAAACACAGGGTGCATCTTCGATTTCTCACAGAACGCAAAATAATAACAGCAGTTTACAAGTATTTCATCAAATACTCAGTTGGCAGCATCAAAATCAAGATATGAGGGTAGTTTTATAATGAACAGTTTTTTTTTTTTTAAGTAGTGATCTGTTTCGTATCCATTCCTTCCTCGCTACTAGCCGATCCCGCTAAGAATGTATGCACCCGAAACAACACTTCATTGAGTCATTTCATTAAACATTCGGCGAGCAGCATCAATATCAAAATAACCGAGTCACCAAGCTGATTCAATCCGAGTCGATTTGAGTTGAGGTTCAATCCGAGTCGAGTAGAGCTCAGACAAGCTTGAACTCGGCTCGAAATTTTTCCGAGCTCCAAAAACCATCTTGACTCGGTCCAAATCCAATTTCTAGCCGAGGCGAGTCGAGCTTTTCCAAGTCAAGTCAAGCGAGCTGACCGAGCTAACTCGACTCGTGTACAGCTTAGACTTATGAAAATGGCATGGAAATGAAGTTGTGGCCTAAATACTCTGTTTTAAAAAAAGTGACTTAATGCCATCGACCTATTGATTGGTAATGGCCTTCGCTTCTCAAATGTTTATAAAAATTCTAGATGATAATCCCCAAAATGGAATTGTCTAATGCCCTGCAAGGAATATGCATACTTTCTCCTAAGTCTAATGTGGAACTTAGATCTATTCCATTGCACTTTAATGTACTTAAAAAAAAAAAAAAAAAACTTCTGTTTCCAGCATTCTTGAAAGATACTGCAATCCTGGCTAATGTTCCAAGGTCAAGTTACCTCATATTTCAATCCATTAGCAATTTGTATTCATGAAGAGTAACAAGACAGGCAGGTCAGTTTCAAAACCAGAAGTAATATAATTAATCTTTCGGATAAACCAGAGGTGCTTCCACAATCTGAACTTTACAGATATGGTCCAGAAAGCATACCATTTTTATAAGGCCCCAAGAGAGTAAAGTTGAGCAGTTCATAAGGTCCGAAGATATCGCTATCTGGGATTGTCCATCCTGTGAACATGCTTCTGATTCGTTGAATCTCACTTACATTAAATAATGTTTGATTAGTACCAAACTGAGGGAAAAGCTTCAAATACATCCTTAGCCTAGGTCCTTCTTCCCAAAGAACTGATTCAATGGATAGTTGATAAAGATCCAACTTAAGACCAGAGGTTAAGTACACCTCAAAAGGATCCTCGTATGGAGGAAAATGTGAGAATCCAGGACTTTTCAACCGATATCCTACTCTAAGAGGTGCTGCGCAGAAACATGGATCAGGAGCTTCTGAGACATATTCAAAATTGAAATCTGCAGGGCATGCTTGAGTGGGACAAACAGATGTGTTTGTTGAGCCTCCAGGTGTCGCTCCATTTCCATTCTGAGACCCACAGAACTGGATTATGTTGACATCATTTGCATTAGTACATACAGGATTCCCTTGAAGCCTGAACATCATGTCAAACAAATCACTTGAATCACCATGGCAACCAAGTACAATATTTCATAATTGAAATATAATTCATTGGATTTTTGTCTCTACTCAAATAAACATAATCAAAGTAATAAGATGATTTCAATCACAAAGTGCACGTCATATGTTTTGGTATTCATAACTGCCCCTAAAATGTGAAAGAGAATAGGGATTCCCTTATAATGAAGAGATGGATAAATGATAAGCACTTAGAATAAGTTCTTGAGGAAATAGAATAAATTAAGCAATTCATGTGTTAAGCTTTTTTATTAACCACATGTTTTCTAATATAAGGGTATGGCTTGCACCCTGGAAGGAGCAAGCACCATACCCTATAGCAGGGGTCTCTTAACCACTGCATCGTTTACAGATGAGATGATCTATGTTAAGTCAAAGTTTCTAAATTACTTTCAGTATGGTTATCTCACATAGTGATGGCTCCCTCAATACAATTACACCATTACATAGTGGGAAAACAAGTAATTCTAAAATGCCATAATTGGGATATGCTCACAATGGTGTTACAGTCATATTCAAATGCTCCACAATTGAAATTTCTAGAAGCAATTGACACAAAACTTTGTCAAAATTTTGCAGGCAATGATCCTAAAAAATCAGCAGGAGGCAAGTGGTGCAAATCATCATCCTGCAAATGGTTGAATGCTGGCATGCATAAAATTGCAGAGTCTGGTTACTTCAAGCAATGGTCAATTCTTTTATTCAGCTTAGCACAGTTCTCAATAGCAAAAACTGAAAATCCATACAGGCTGCAGCTAACGCACACCTTAAGCATTATTTGTTTGTGTGTGAGTGCTCACATGCAGGTGTGTGTAAATGCATCTGACACTACAGGAGAAACCTACATAATATGTAGCCTTGCCCCAGCTATTTTGGCATCTGCTTTAAGAATCCTATTTTGCCAATCATATTTGAAACAAGAACTCTCATGGTTGCTTGAAAAAAGCTCTATGACTGGCTGATTGCCTGACATCAACCCCGTGCTTTATCTAAACTTATCACATCGCTTCCAGGCAGAGTTTCCAATTATGTCTCAGATATTAAAATAAACACAATAGAACATGTAAATTCAGGGGATCACAAAATATAAATCAGATTGTGTTGAAATTTGAACATGGGTTCATGCGGGATACAGTGAAAATGACATTGTGGTGAATTTTTTAGAAGAATTTGACTTCAAAACATCAAGGATGAAGGACCTTGAAATTATATGGCATCAAAAACTCACTTCGATGTGACATCACCAAACAATATTTGGAATTTTGTAATTTCAAAATGTTATTTTTCTAAATTCTTCTGTAAGTTGGGTCTTTGTCAAGTTTGACTTAAAAAAAGAAAAAGAAAAAAGAACTACAAAAATATCAGAGACTTTTTCCCTTAAATCACAGTAGCTTAAATGCTTTAGATGCATACAGGATTTGAAGGCAAAAAGTGATATGATTAGAAAAGGAGACACTAAAGAATCTATGCTTACAGCGAACTTATTTTGAACAAAACAGGAATTGATGATATGATGGATCTATGCAGTAGCTCCGCCAGTAGTGATTATGGGCTCAAAGCTGTGTTCTTCAAGCATGATGATTAGTTCACGAAGCTACACACCTCATTGTATGTAGATTCAGATGATTCCCCCACCACAGGAATCAAACGCACACTTTAGAGACATTTAAGGTTGACACATCACAGAAAATACACTACTTAAAGTCATAACAATTTCTTCCAATGTGTCTTCACAATGAATCCAATAGAGACGTTGACGAAGAAGAGTTATTTGACTAAGATAACCCCAATATGGTGAAGACATTGCATCGATCATGCACAAAGGCTGTAGTCATGCTATCAGTTGCATAAAGTGAGAGCAGGAGTTGTTCCGGGTCTTAAAGGTAAATTATGATGCAAAAATAAGATACGAGATGTGCAGTAGAATTTTTATTTATTTATTTTAATTTTTTTGAAAAAAAATTTAAGGATAAATCGTGTGAAAAGCTAAATGTAAACATTGTGGGTATCAATATTAAAACATAAACAATATTTGCCAATTTACATGTACTTCGCAGGTTTTTTATTTCTACTAATTAAATATCATGCAGATTAATTCCGAGGATGATCCACGCCAAGAAAAAAAACAGACTATACAATGGGGCTAGTGCATATGTGAATAGAAGCATACAGGATGGTGACGTTTGCAGGAGGATTAACAGGGCCCGAAATATTTGAAAACAAATTATTCTTGAAATCCCTACAAAACCGAGCACAGAGACAATATTTAGCAAGAAATTCATGTTAATCAACTTGAAATGGAGCTAGGAAAACACTATCATTGATTATACTGAAGAAAATTTTATCCCAAGACAACAGCACAATCAAAACTATGGAACCTTATATAGTGCTGCTTAGTATGCGTGGAAGTATAGTGAAAGAAAGACAAAATAAAAATAAAAAATTGTGGATAAACAGTTAGGAGTCTTACAAGATAAGTTTTGTAGTTGCATTGAATGTCAAGTTCTGCCAAATGGTGGATGGAACAGAACCATTCAATGAATTGTTCTGAAGAGACCTGAGTGGAAAACAAGCAGAGAAAACTCAACTAATGTGCATAACGCTACTTGAATTGTGAATTAATACACAAAAGTCTCTGAGAGCAGAAAAGTTATCCCGCACATAGAAGATCCAAAATAAAAAGCACTAAATATAGATCAATCCCGCTTGAATTGCGGCTAACTTGAAGCAATCTAAAAGGCACTGCCACATACACAAATACAATTTCTATCATCATCTTTTACTTCATTGACAATCCATCATACACCCTACAATGAACAGTTATAAAGGATAATGGGGTAAGCATTCTCACAATCTCTGAAGAAGAGGAAGACCCGAGAAGTTAGCTGGAATAGGTCCAATAAGATTGTTGTATGATAGGTCACTGCAAAATTGCTTAGCATAATCAATTCCTTCATCAGAATAAAGTCAAGAAATGAATGATACTATAATTGAATTGATATTCCTACAAACAATGGTTTAATGTGTTGCTGTCCTGAGAGTGAAGTGACTAATAGAGGTTACTGAAGTAAAACAGATTCAAACCAGAATAGGGGAAAGGATGTAGTTGGATTAATGCTTTAGCATATCCAAAAAGGCAATTTACGCACATTGTAGTGATATCATCAGAGAGTTTATTTGATGGTATGGATTCATTAAGCTGGTTAGAGCTGAGATCCCTGAAATATGAATACGGCCACCCAGTTAGTTAGAGTTATCATTGAGCATTTAATAAATAGGATTGCAAAAAATATAATGAAAACAATGAGAGAGTTTGCCCCGAAGGCAAAGAGTTGCACCCAAGATTCTCTACAAGTACCCAAGAACTTACAAATAGCCAAGGTTAGGTATCCTGCTTAGATCGGGAATAGGTCCTTGCAAGCTGCAGTTCCTAAGACTCCTGCAGTCAGATGAATAGAATGGGAATGTAACCACCCTACACAAGCATAATTCTGGAAAAATATGCCAAACATTTTTTTCACCATCTCTAAAGCATTTAAAGCTTCAAAGAACATGCAAGTACCACATTAACATTATCACTTTATAAATGATGATAGCAACAGAAGTTCATAGATAAACCATTTCAAGAATGACCCATGAGCCATTTTTTAAAAAAAAAAGAAGATAAAAGATAAAAAAAGCCTGAGGAATATTTTCGCTAAGCTGCAGATTGTAACATCAGCACAAGGATGGTGTTCAACTATACAGCCCTAAAAAAAAACTCCGACAAGCATTAAATTGGACTGGGATAAACATGACTAAAGGTCAATAATTAAAGGAGAATAATCTGTACAAATTTGCCATTCAACAGGCATTCAAAACAATCTCCTAGGGCCTAGTTCAAAATTTTTAACAAGGTACTAATCAGTTTTGGATTTTACCGATGTCGTGTGGATCACTCAGTATTTGTAAAGCATAGTGACAAAGGAATGGTTACCATTGTGGGTTTCATAGATGATATCATCATCAAAGGGAATGATCCTATTGGCATATCAGAAGCCAAGGTTCATATCCAAACACAATTCCAAACAAAGGTGATCCAAGACACATGATTTAATGCTAGCATGCAATGTGGAGATTATGAAAGAGTCCGTAAAGTAATTGAATTGTGGTGGTCCTATTGTGTACTTCAATAGCTGTCAAACAGTTGTTGATAGTGTTAAGGGCCTCAGAAATTTGTTCTACATTCAAGTGGGATGTAGGCCAAAACCATGTCTAGAACAGGTGGGCATACACAAGGTAACTCTTAGGAGAAAACCTATATCCTTGGGTAATGTTATGACAAAGACAAAACCAACCTAGAAATCAAATTGGACACACTAGAGACACTAATATGAAAATTCAGCAAGTTGTTAACCTAAAATACTACCCTCAAAATTCAACAGAATGGCAATCTGAGAGTACCAAGTTGAAAATTCAGCAAGAGTGTAATTTGAAAATTACGAACTGAAAATTCAGCAAGTTGACAACTTGAGAACGCTGAAAATTCAGCAATGGTATAAGTGGAAAATGCTAGCTGAAAATTCAGCAATGGGACACTCCAAACTAGAAATAAAAATTTGCAATATGATCCTAGATTCTATATGCAATGTATGCTCTAATAACACTAGATGTAAGTTCTACCCTAGATGTGACTCTAACCTAAGTGCGACACAAATCCTATGCTAAACATATGTATCTGATACCAAATTTGATGTAGGACCGATGCATGAACTCAAATATTGTGTGAGAACAATCAGCAAAATTAACTTAATTATTTAAAAAACATAAAACTTGCTATCATCATCACAAATATCAAAATCTCAGGCGAAGATCATGCATGATTCTAACCTAGGTTAACAAGCATCATCCTACAAGACCATTAAATAAGAGAAACTACGATCTAATGGATGTAGGGACATCCAAGTAGCAAAGGGTAAAACATATTTTAAAGGAGAAGGCCTAATACTATCTAGGGTGAAATTAGAGTTTAGGAAAAATTAAGAAAATTTTGAAAAATTAGGGTTCATAGGAATTGGGAATTTTAGAATTAGGGTTTTTAGAAATCAGGAAAAATAGAAAATTGGGGATATAGGGTTTAGGGTAGGATTATGGATGTGGAATTAATGAGTTTTAATAAGGGAAGTAAAGGAAAATAAACGGATTGAGCGGTTGTCCGTATGGTCAACTTAGGGACTCACACGTGTGGGTCATTGGTTAGGGTTTTGGTATCCTCAATGGTTGATTTCGGTTGGGGTTAAAGTTGGATGATGAAAAGTTGAAGAAAAAGATGATTTAGATGGTCTTGGATAGGAAGAGAAGAAGAGAGATGAACATTTTGAAAAAATACATCTTTTAGATAGAAAGGAAGAGATAAGGAAGATGATAGATGGAAGCCTCGCACCTTCATTGAATGGGGAATGGAATCACACCACACCCAAGCTCTAAATCACATAGAGTATTTTTCAAATCACATGAAGAAGAGAAAGCATGGCTTTTGTTTTGTTTTTCTTCTTCTTTTTTTTTCAAAATAATGGCATTAGGGCTTCACACACCCATATTTCTCTTTTATAGTCTTAGAAAAGATATTTTACAAAAAGACGCTCTCAGATAAGATTCTCAAGATAAAGACGCTTAATAAATTAAAAATTGTTCCTAACTCCCTAATCTCAACACAAATATAAGGTATACAAAAAATAACAAAGCATGTAAACAATCTAAACAACTAAACTATTTCATGGCCCAAGGGAGTCCACGATCAAGATGTAAGATGATGATGATCCAACGGTCCAATCATCGTGTCCACTCGATCCAACAGTCCGATGAGTCCATCAAGCTCCTATATGAAATCCACATGCATCTTCCCAGTGTGGGGTGTTCAAAGATGCATGAACATGCACGTGGGGTCTTCAACATCGCTAGGAATGTGAATTGGGCCAAGTGAGCCCTATGTAATTGTCGTCTAGCCATAAGGAGACTAGCTCAACCCTCCTCATCTGGTATGGTGCTCGGATGTCCTCATCAAAAGGACCTTGGCCCTCTCCGTTCCTCAGAATCGAAATGGCTCAATCAACATGAAAAATCAATTTATCTCAGCCAAAGTATGTGTTAGACTTGTTGAAAGAGACTGGAATGTTAAATTTTGTTGAAGTGTGTAGCTCGTAGTAGTTTGATGTTCAATTCCATTCCCTTTGAAAAAGTTTTCAAAAGTGTTTGAGGTGTATTCACAACCTCCGTTCTGATAACTTTCAAAGAGTAGCCACTTTGTTTCTACACGGACAATTTGAACTCTTGAAAAGCACTCAAAGTTCAATTTTATTTTTTATTTTTCTAAAAAATAAACCCTTGTCTTCCAACTAACATCAACAATGAAAGTCGTGAAATACATGTTGTTCCCATTCGAGCAACAACCCATCTAACACAAATTTGAATGTACTAGCTGAAGTGGCAACACAACACCGCAACTTTTCAACTAGGATGGAAATGTATGCTACTTTCCATATATGCAACCCTCACAAATCTGATTTGGGTGATTTATGAGAGGTAGCCCTGTCACCATGTTCCTGCTAGCTGGCCTTTTCAAACCATCGAAACTCAAGTGATCAAAACGAAAATGCCAAAGCCATAAATTATCACACGCAATTGTTTTAAACATGGCACATTATCATTCTGAATCTTCAGGGGAACATGCTACTTTTCGTCATATGCACTCTAGCAATCAACTGATTTTGAGCATCTTTAAGGTAATGCGCACCATTTTTAATATGCACAACACATCCCTTTTCTTGCAACTGACCAATACTTAATAAATTGCATCATAATCCAGGGATGCAAAGCCTATAAGAGATATAACAATGATTATTATTCATTGCACAAATTAGAGTCTTACCCTTTCCTTTTTACCAGTATCTTCATGTGATCCCTAAACTTAGCCATGGAACCTATTGATTCATTCAACTCTACAAATATCCCCTTCTTTCCACATATGATTACCATATTCAAGTACTAGATGCTACCTTCACCTTCCTCTGCAACATTGCACAATAACAACAAAGGAGTGCCAAAATCTTCATCTTTGTCCACAAAATTAATGTTTTCGACTTTTACATCTATATGCTCGGATTAGTAAATGACTGGATTTACCATAATTATAACATTGAATATTAGATTTGTCATACCTATGAGTAACTTTGGACATAAACCTCTTCCCCTACCTCTCGATGAGTTGGCTTTGATTTCCTTCTCCTTCGTTATCAAATGATCCTTTACCATGATCATGACCATGGCCACAACCATATCCGCCTCTCACCCTTGACGTCAACAATTGAGTTTTGAGTGCAAGCTCAAATGACGGAGAGGCTCTTTCATTGAGTCGGTGTTCATGGGCTTCCAACAAACCCATGAGTTCTTCGATGTAAATGGAAGAAATGTCTTTCGCTTCCTTGATAGCACACATCATGTGCTCAAATTTGTGTGAGTGTTCATAGAAATTTCTCGGTGACTTCTACATCATCAATTTCGTTTCCATTTGCACATAACTGATTTCAAACAAAAGTCACTTTGCCAAAATAATCAGCACTCTTGCCTGTATCTATCATCTTTAATACTTCAAATTCACCTTTTGTGTTTAGAGTCATACCTTTTTCACTCGATCTACACCTTCATAACTTTTCTCCAAAAGCTCTCATGCCTGTTTTTCCATTATAGCTCCTGAGATTTATTGAATAACATCCCATCTACTGTCTAGAAGATGAAATAGAGTGTCTTTGGGTCCATCTTTCGGGTGTCAAGAAATGCTTCTTTTCTTGGTTGTGGAAGGGCTTCAAACGCTTGCAAGTCGGCTACATCAATGTAAACACTCTCCACCAAATCCCATAACTTTTGGGATCAGAAGAGAACTTTCATTTGAATGCTCTAGTGATCATAGCTTGCACCAGAAAACCTTAGGAATTCTCGTTGAAACATCTTGTTCATGACTATGATTCCTGTCAACATAACGCTTCTTGAATTGATCGGACCAAAAGAACAAAAAAACAAACTTCCTCACCTGATCTCCGATACCACTTGATGCACCCAATACACAAATCCAAAATCATGCTAAATTGACAAAGTAGCAACAATGGAGAAAATAAATGAAACAAATCAAATCTGTATCTCACCTTGGACGTTCACGTCATGTGTATTATCATCCGCTGGATATGACCATAACACGTATATATAAAGACCCAAAACTCAAAGATTCCAACTCCTAATACATTAGTATGACCGTAGACTACATGAACTCCAACACTAACCAAACTCTGTACATAACTTTGCTACTGTGTCATATATGGACTTTGAAAAGTCCAAGTTAACTATGGTCTTTTAACAGAAATAAATACACTGTACTTGTCTCCAAAATTCTCACAGAAGACCCTAGTGGGAATCAATAAGAAGAATCTAGGCTTGTTCCAAATCCTCATCATTTAACCAAAAGCAACGAAAAAGTTACAGGGTTTAAGAAATGCACTTACAGTTTCAATAGTTTTGACATATTGCCAAAAGAAGGTGGAATTTCACTCCCATCAAAGTGGTTGTTATCAACTTGACTGCAAAAAAAATAAATAAATAAATAAATAAAAATAATAATAATAATAATAAATAAAGAAACATACAGGAAAAATAGTAAAACCTAGACAAGATTACTCATTTTACAAGTCTTGAAAATCAAATTAATCAATGAAGTCTTGCAAATACATAAGAAGATGATGAATAAAGTATTAGGAGCCATAAGAACCTCTAACGATGAATGTCAGATATAGTAGATATAGTGCATGATGCAACATGAACATGAACCTCTTATATTAACAGAACAGTGAAAACTATATATAATTAAATAAAACTGAAAAATAGGTCAGACAAGTTTTAGACAAATAATCAAGTGGGTGAAAAGTGAAGAGAAATGAAAATAGAAAAGATCAAGATTAACAAGTAACTAGAATCATGATCTTAATTAGGCAAAGCATGTGTAAAAGTGGGAGCTTATTCAGGTCCAAGAGAACAGCACCATCTATTCAAAATGTTAGCAAGTGTAAGCACCTAGCCAGTGGCAATGACAACAGCACCTTGGGTAGATGGTTTCTTAGACCAAGACCTCCACATGATTCTAAAATCTCTAAAATCACATGCTGTCATGTATAGGAAAACAGCACATAGTTAACTCAAATAGAGCAACCTCCATCTGACAGTAGTAATCTATCTGGGAAATTTACATTTCGCAACATACAAAGGTACAAGACCAGTATTTCTTCGGCGTGGAATATAAACCAAATGTGAGTTCCTAAAAGGAGTGTTGGATCTTTAGCACAAAAACTAATTACATGGATGAAAACAAGAAGACATAAAACCAATAAAACTATGACCGTTGGGACTCTTGAATCTTGAGCTTGTAGATAATTCCATAACTTCATAATCTCTTTCAAGTTATTTATTTATTTATTTATTTATTTAAAGAGAGACAAAAGTTGCAAGTTACAACTTACAAGTGTACAACTACAACTCTACAAATTAAAAGTTTCAACTTTCAAGTTACAAGTTGCAAAAGGGGAAAAGCTACAAGCCTACAAGCTCAAGATCGGGCACTATCGTAGTGCTACCGAAAGGATTCGCGTAGTATGTATGATTTGCGGGTTTGTAAGTACCGGTAGCATTGGATGGCACAAGAAACACCTTGCACACACGCCGGGATCAAATGCATGAACTTGTCCCAATGTTACTCTAGAAATCCAAAAGGCAATCGTGCAGTACATGGACAAACATGCCAGAAAAATGCATGATACCGCAGTATTTCGAGAAGAGTTTATGGAACAAGAGGCCTATGAAATATGGATATTGATGTTGTCGATGTGGATCAATCTACTACCCATCCCCCCAATTGATCAGGTGCTCTAGATTACTGGCCACCAAAAGAGCTCATGGTCATGGGCCAACAGATATGTGGTGTAGACCACATCCCGAGGATGTGGTCGAATAAAGGGGTGAAGGAAAAAGACCCACTCAAACAACACTTGAAAACCGATACAAGAATAAGATAGAAAGACCACAATTCAGTATATTGCCAAGTGGTTATACCAAGCCGGTGTTGCTTTTAACACCATTAAATTGAAAGCTTCAAGATTACAGTGGAAGTAAAGGTAAATCTAGACCTGAACTTAAGCCTCATTCGTATCATGAAGTGAAGGAAACATGCCTCAAAACTGAGGTTGATTATACTAGAAGTTTCATTGCTGAATATATATAAGCATGGAAAACATATGATTATATAGTTTAATAACCAACGGATGGACAGATAGATCCAATCGAACACTAATAAACTTTTTTAATGAATTCTCCAATTGAGACAATGTTTTTAAAATCCGTGGATGCATCGGCTCATTCCCACATGGCCAATTATTTGTTTAAATTGTTAGATAATGTAGTTACGGAAGTAAAAGAGGAATATGTCATCTAAATTTTCACAAACAATGCAACCTCTGATATAGCCTCCGGTCATCTTCTTATAAAAAAGAAGCGCTATTTATTTTGGACGCCGTGTGTGGTATATTGTATATATTTAATGTTAGAAGATATAGGTAAGTTGCATATTAAAGTGATTCTTAGGGATAGAAGTCACGGTCTTTATGTACGAACATGTTCTTCTTCTCCATCTCATGAGAAAACAAATTGGGTGCAACTTACTTCGTCTAGCTGTCATCCAATTCGCAACAATCTTCTTAACACTACAAAGGTTGTATTAAAAGAAAAGCGAACTTGGAAGCTTTGTAGTGTTGACCGATTGGAATAATAGGCCTTGATCAAAGAAGAGCGAAGGGAAGTTGGTCCAACAAACCATCCTCTCACAATCGTTTTGGACACAAGTGCTAGAGGTATTAAAATTATCGAAACCCTTAACGGAGATGAGAAGCCACCAATGGGCTACATCTATGATGGGATGGAGAGGTCTAAAAATAAAATCATGGATTACTTTGACTATAAAGACCATGATTATAGGCCTATCTTAGAAATTATAGATAAGAGATGAGGCAACCAAATGTCATCTCTATTGTATTCGGCAATCTACATCCTTAATTTTGTTGTATTCTTTGCTTTCTCCGATTAGACTAAGGCAGAAATGATGCATATGGAAAACTTTCTTGATGTCTTCGAGAGAATGGTTCTAGGTAAAGAACATGATAGGATTTCTGCTCTACTAGACTTCTACAGGACTATAAAATTACCAAGTAAATATGAACCTCTTAGCAAGTTGGTCTAGCTTAGAAATAGTTTCTTACAATGTACAAAATCTAACCAACTTAAATTGTTATTTTCACAACTAATTAGTGGGCAATCTATGGAGTGGATCCAAACAGGAAAGATCTAGCACTAGAGAAGCTAGCCATGGAGATTCTTGACCTTACATGTTCTGCTAGCGGTTGCAAGCACAACTAAAGTACGTTTGAGTCGGTAAGTCATGTAATTCACTCAATGTTGAATTTAGTCATTTAGTTTTAGACTTAGGGGGTTAAAACTTACAAAGTAAACGACCATCGCTAATTCACTATCAATTGGAATGTTATACAGATTCACACTAAAAAAAGGAATTGTGTTAAACAAAAACAAAAGTTTAATGACTTGGTCTTTGTCCAATACAACCAAAAGTTGGGAGAACGATTCCAAGCTAAGAGAAAGAGAACCTAAGATGGGTAGATAGTGAGTGGCTTGTAGAGACAGAGGACCTAACATAGGCCCAAGTCGAAGATGCCGCATTTGGATCAGCACTTGGAGGTTGTTCTTCCACTCAAAGGCAAAGAAGATGGGCGAGTAGTAGCAGGCCCAGTAGCAATCAAGGCCAAGAAGTAGATAAGATCTAGGAAATAGAAGACGAAGATGATGATCAAGATCAACCATTAGATGTGGATGAAGTACCAGTGTGAACCGATGATGAAGAAACAAAAGAAGATGAAGTATACAACGAAGAAGGAGATGACTCTGATAATGACAATGATAATGATGGTAGTGGTGATCAGGTGCCACTATGGCAACTGGATTAATGTGTATCATACCCTATGTTTATTTTTTAGATTTTAAATTTATAATTCCATAAGTTATAACTTTTAAATTTGTAAGTTGTGCTTGTCATTTGTAAATTGTAAATTGTATATGCATTAAGTTGTAACTTGTAAGTTGCATACATCAATGATTCAAGATTCAAGTTATCAATAAAATTTCTATGTTTGAAGTTTTTAATCATTAATTCTCTCTTAGTCTTGTGTAACTTGTTGATAGTTTTATTATATATAATATAAGTAATTAAGTATATACTATATAACTTAATTTATAGATGGTTTAATAGTCAAACTACAATGAAATAGATAAAAAGAACCCAATCAAATCACTTGTAGTAATTAGGCATAGTTTTTTCCTAATTTTTTACAATACATTTTGATTTTTCCCCATTTTTCTGTTTTTTTTTTTTTTTTTCAAAAGAAAAAAGGGGGCCAGAGGCCTGGGTGATCGCTTATGCAATTTAACAACATTGATCCTAATGTTTCCCTCACACTATGATACATTTCCCGATACATGTGATATTTCCCTATGTTTCCTTATATGTTTCCATATCCAAAGGATGCGATACATTCAACGATAACAATATGGAAAACACTACTGTCACATTGTGTATGGCAATCAAACATTTGATTTTCCCTTTTGAATAAATGATTTTCTCCAATGTGATGTAGCTAATTTCTTGTGATATGTCATGGTCACAAATGTACATTATCCCCACATATAACAAAAACCTTAAAGGGGGGAATTTGTGCAAATTTGTTGTGTATTTACCTGCTGAGATTTGGGCAGGCATAACTAGGGCTTTAATGACAAGGCTCACTGGGTCATTACTCATTACTGAAATACATTTTGTTACTGTTCAGTATGTTATGTGTCTCTATTTATATAAAGTGTACACCTTTTACATATGACAGGAAAATGTTATCAGCTCTTTTCAACAAAGTAAGGTTGTTATAAAGCTGCCTTTCAGACATATATACTTCTACACTTTTTCTTTTTCTTTTTTTTCTTTTTTTTGTTTGTGCAACTGATTTTGAAAAGTTTTTAGTCTTTCTATGTCCACTTGTTTCCTCAACTTTCTCAACCCTTTCAGCCTACCTCTTTCCAGTCCACGTATCTCCATTGGCATCTTTCATTTCTATCCCCTCAGTTCAAATTGTGATGCCAAAGCAAAGATACTGATTAAACAATTCAACCATGTTATTTATTTATTTATTTATTTATTTATTTATTTATTCAACAAACTATTGGTTTTTGGCCTTTAATATGTTAGATTTATCGAACATGGACAACTAAGCAAGGCCCAAACCAGGACCTGATACATTTAATTGATTATATCTTATAGTGAGACAATTATTTATTGATTGTACAATGAACAGCAATATTGACAAGCAATAGAAGGTAAATGAACACGCGATTTCAGGGCAGAATGCAGATCTACAAAAGATCGACTAAGATCAGCACAAGATTATCTTATCCGTAAGGAACAAGACTAGGAAACCTACACCACATAATCTGTAAGATTCTTACAGCATCATCGCGTGAACAAAATTTAATAGATACCTATGATGATTATTATTATTCTTTTAAAGGTCTCGGTCACAAAATTAGTGAAACCCACACAAGAAGAAGAGAAAGAAATAAAGAAACATAATGTCTTTTTTAATGTCAAAAAGAAGAAGTGAAGCATTTACATTGAACTTGAAAACATCATGTAGTGTTACAGTTTTGGGGCTTTCTATAATGGGCTAAGAACCATTCCTCACATAGTTCTTTCAACAATGTAACATCTGAAGTCCATTGATTAGGGAACTTTAGAAGTAATGATTTATTCCTGTGTAGCCTTCAAAGAAAAAACGTCACCCTATGTTTTCTAACATCAAGGTAAGAAAGATCACACTTTATAATCAAAAATGAGGAAACAAGCATCAGTGCATGGATGAAAGTCAGGAAATTAAATTAAGAGTTACCCACAACAGAAAATTACTACAAGGAGAGAACATACAAGATGAGCAAGTTTGGCAACTGAGAAAACTCTGGAGGAAGATACCCAGATAAGTTGTTATTGTCCAGTAGGCTGCAAACAATTCACTTTGTTAATAACAAAAGCATGAACTCAAAGAAACCCGCATACACTTAATAACCAACAATCAACCATCTTAAGGCATGCCACACCTTAAACTTGGAGCTAATAGCACACCATAATGTAAATATAAATGGGAGAAATCTCAACTTACAAGTGAACAAGACTTGGTAATCTGGAAAGCTCGGGTGGAATTTGCCCGCTAATTGAATTATTATTCATGTGGCTGCCAAAAACAGAGATTTTTAACAAGCAATTAGAAAATAATTTAAGTGCAAAATAGTGAAACTTTGTTGCCAACTAAAACAAACAGCACAAACCAAAACCACCACTCACAAGTGTTTTGTTTTGTTCAAGTTTGCAAATGATTTTGGTAATGGTCCTGATATTTGGTTCTGGTCGATTTGAATTCTGTCCAAGTTAGGGAGAAAACCAATCTCATCAGGCAAAGAACCCGTTAGTTGGTTTCCATTCAAAAGCCTGCATATAAAGAATAGTACAACTATGTCAGCATTCAAGAAATTGGAAAAGTTTTAGTAACAAGATAACTAACTGAAGAATAATAAATAACCTGATAATGGAAGTATCATTGATAGTAACTTCTCTTCAGTTTCAGAGGAAGTGTCAAACAATATTTCTGCCACTATATAAACATTATTACATTAGGTTTATCATTTTATCAATATAGTCATTACCATAGCCTTACCACAGCTACTTGAGTCAGCTTTACAAATCGCATTTCATCAAGCAAACCGTGTCATCAAAAGTGAACAAGCCTTCATATCCCTTCTCACCACTTCAATCCAAGTCCTGGGTCTTCCTCTCACCCTCTTTCAGGCCCTTCAACCCCAATAAATGTTCCCCTCCTTATTTGAGCCAATGCTGTTCTTCCTTCACATGACCAAACCATCTCAATCACCTCTCCATCATTTTCTCTTATTGGGACTATCCTAAGCTAATTTGAATATCTCTGTCTTTCTGAGTCTTCCCACACATCCTTCTCAACATCCAAATTTTCGCAACACACAATCTCTACTCATGCTGCCTTATGTCCTTTAAGGCTAGAGGTAGAACCCTTTGCAAAATACTTATGTAATACTTTGGACCATCTGGAAAGAGCAAAATAAAATTATTTTCAAGAATACATCTTCACCAATTAATAGCCTTAAGGAGAAACTTAACTTCTCATGAATTTGTGGTCTTGCAATAGGCCCCAAGAGTGTTTAAATCACTGTTCTGGATAGGAGCTAGAGTGATGAGGTTAATGATTATAGAAAGCCTCCAAAGAATGCTACCATTCTAGCCCCACATGGTTGGTGCAAGCTCAATGTAGATGGTCGCTCGATGGGGAACCCTAGTATTGGGGGAATCATCAAAGATGACGAAGGGCAGGACAAGTTAGCATTTTAAGGACCCCCGGGCATTTAGGACTCCAACCATGTGGAATTGAAATCAATAAAGATTGGGTTGCATCCAAAGAAAACTTCCCTCAGCTCCTTAGGTTGGCTTATTATTGAAGGGGACTTGAAGAGCTATCTAGCATGGGCTTCCGAGCCAAAGTTAACTCTTTGCAAGCGGTGCTTCAGCATTTATTTATTTTTTTTTTGTTGAAGACTAAGCCGTGCTTTAACATTAATGATATCAAGAGGCTGACTTCACCTTTTTAAATATATTTTATCTTAATGCCTAGAGAGGCTTACTCCTTGGCTGATTATTTAGCCAAAGAAGTTGAGAGATAAGATTTGTATGCTAGAAAAACTCATCCACTGTTTAGTGGATAGTATCTCTGTTTTATATTAATAAATTGCCATTACTTGAAAGCAAAAGCCCAATCTCCGTCCCAAAAGCATAACCCATCAAGTTTCTTACGCTGAGTTTTCATAGGCATGCAGAGATCACACAACACTCCAGAGGCACATCTCCACTTCATCCACCCATCTCTTAGGTCCAATCTTATTAGAAGAAGCATCTTCATCAATCTTCCCACCCTTTTGAATAAAACTAAAATAACAAAGGAAAAAATTGCTTTAAGGAATCTCCGAACCCAGCACTAACTATGTTAGGTTGTATAGTGTAGTTGTTATTGTTTTAGCCTTTATTTATTATAAGGGAAATCATTCAGTTAAGTTTTCCCAATCACATGTGTTTTCTAAGTTGTATATTTGATTTGTGAATTCTATACCCAATAAGAGTTACAAACAAATTTACGTATAAAACAAAAAGCCATCATCCCGAAAGCTCTCCCCTTTTTGCTACATTCTTCAGCTTCCATTGAAGGAGAAGGCTCTTAGTCGTGGGATTCAGATTCAACAAAAAAAGTAAGATGTGGAGAAATCATCCATTTAGGTGGTAAGGAAATTTCAATAAAACAGTAAGATATGTTTTTATTGAGGGAGAAAATTGGTTTTTCTAGTTGCGCTACTTTAAACAGACAATTGGAAAAATGGTCAAAGAAAGAAACAGTTGTACATAAAACAGCAATGCCCTCTGCAAGGAAATTTAACATTCTCAGGATGGATGCCTTGTATCACTGGCTCACTGCAGACAAACCGACAGACTCATTTTGGCCGACAATTTGTTGTCACGATTCCAAACCTTTTGCAGACCTCCTTCCTCATTAATGGTATATCGGGATATAGTGTTGTGGTGATCCCTGAATTGGGAGGAAATCTTGTTTGAATCATTCGACTTACCCATCATAAGGGAGGTGAAGGATAAGGCAGTATGGACAGAAGTATCATCAGTTACTTTTAAACCAAATTCTTTTGCCAAGTTATTTCATTGAGTTTTTTTTTTTTTTTTTTCCTTTTTAGAAGTTCGTTGTTGAGAAATCTAGGTCTCTCCTTTTAATCTATTTGGTAAGTTCCCTCTACTGCACCTGCTGGCCTTCCAATAGAGAGCTTGTTCTTTTTCTCTTCTCCACTGACAAGTTGGTTCCCGTCTTGTTTTAGAAGTGGGGCTCCTTTTTAACCAATTATGTTTATTGTTGGAGATGTCAAAAGTAAAACGGAGAACTAATTTGTAGTGATTTTAGTTTCAGTCACTATCTTGTGGAAGCAGTCACTATCTTGTGGAAGCAATGGTATCAAAGAGATGATACTATTTCAAGTTTCAACAGTTCAGACCTAGATGCTTGAAGTGTGATTAAGACGATGCAACAAAACTGATAAAGCAAGACATTCCGTTGACATGAATTCAGAGGGTTTCCTTGTACGTTTTTCACTACGTTGGCATAATATTTGCTATTGGCACATGGATATATAACTACCCATGCATGAATTATGCAAGTATATGCCCATCCATTGGCGCACATAGAGATACAACTACCCATGCATGATTATGAATCTAAATTTGAGTGTCCAAATTGTTTCAAGGTTCAGGTGAGAGGAACTATATATTGGCACACAAAGGTATATATTCATCCACAGAGTATCTAGTTGGAGGTTCAAAACCCAGATATTGGCACACTTATATAATCATAAATGCATATATTATGCAGATACATTTGCAATTGCCCGAATTATTTCAACAAATAAGAACAGTTATTGAATCCAATATAGTCTCGATTCAACTTACAGGAGTTGCAAAGACTTAATATTGCCTATCTCCTTGGGTATACTGCCGCTCATCTTGTTCCACATAAAATCCCTTCCAGAACAAAGAATAAAGCATCAGATAGTGAATCTTACACTCAATCAGGAGAATGACATCCTAAAACAAATTCAACATCTACAAACTCGATGTTGGCAATTAGTCCATGACATTGTTTTTGTCATTGTGTTAATACAATGTATCTATGACTCACAGTATTTCCAGATAAGATAGTTGACCGAGCTCAGGGGCTAAACTTCCAGAGAGATTCTTATTCAGCAACTGCCTGCAAAAGAAAGCACATCACCAATTATTAAAAGTTGATTTATATTATAAGAAGAGGATAGGGTATATGGATGAGGAGAAACAAGCAAAGAGGAGACATTTGAAGAGAATGGCTTCATTGCAATTAAGAGAGGGGACATCCCCATCATATAGTACAAAATACATTAACTTTTAGTCTATACAGCTATTGGTATTGAAGAAGATGAAAAGGAGAAAAAAAAAAAAACAAAGTTTTGGAGAGAGAGAGAGAGAGAGAGAGAGAGAGAGAGAGATCCCCCCAACCATCTTTTAACAAAACATAAAAAAAGAATGGTGTCATTAGCACCAATACATGAACACACACACCCAACTGAAATAGATATCATACATTGTATGAGCACAAATTTACCCACATCAATGCACACAATATCATGAAGATGAGTAGAATTCTCACATACAAAATGACAATCCACTTCAATGTGCTTTGAACTCTCATGAAAAACAGGATTGGAAGGAACATGGATAGCAGCTTGATTGCTACAATATAATGGGGTGGGAGTAGGAGCTGCTATGCCCAAATCCTGAATTAGAGACTTTAGCCAAAGAACTTCACACACAGCATGACCCATGGACCAGTATCCTACTTTAACAAATGAACGAGCAACAACAATTTGCTGCTTGCTCTTCCAAGAGACATGATTGCCTCCCAGGCTCCCACAAAGGTACAGACGTACAGTAACCCATGGTGTAACTACAGTCGTTAGAAGATCCAGCCCAGTCTGCATCACAGTATGCATTGATATGAAGATGACTGTGATCCGCATAAAAAAGCCCCTTTCTAGGACTAAACCTGGCATTACAAAGAATGTGATATATAGCATTGAGATGGTAGGAACATGAGGCATGCATAAACTAACTTGCCACACTAATGGCATAGGTTTACTGGTCGAGTGACTGTCAAATAACTCAGCTTTCCTACCAAATGATTATACATGTCTAGATCTTTGAGACACATTAAACTCATGGTGCTATCAGAGTATCAACACATCAAGCACCCAGCCTATTGGTTTCCCTTAGAGGTCAAGAACATATTTCTGCTAAGAAACAAATATTTCTTTCTTGGACCAAGCAACTTTAATTCCAAGAAAATACTTCGGTGTGCTCAAATCCTTGATTTCAAAAGTTATTGCAATAAAAGTCCCCATATCAGCTATCTCAGATTCATTGTCATCAGCGATGACTTTGTCATCTACAAAAACTGCAAGGATAGTTGCAACGTCCCGGAAAAACACGTACAAAAACCCGAGTACCACCTCAGGCAGAGATCACTCAAGACCAAATCCTTTAGTAATTAGACGAAGATTTACTAAGTGCTAAACTAAATCACCTGTCAAATTAGCTTGGACAACTTTCAATACAAACTGTAAGGCCCAAAACTATTAGGATCGCTAACACTACACTACCTAGAAGCTTAGGATCTATTTCAAAACCCAGTTGCTCTTGGGAGCATCACAAAACTCCGTATCGGACCTGGACCGCGCGTCGAAAGTCCGATTACCACGAAACTATACAGTTATGACCGCTTTGTCGGACTTGACAACCATCTCGGAAATTAAGTCCAAACGATATCCCGAAATGCACAACTTGAGCCCGGAGCGAAGTGTGTGAGAAACGCGAATATCTTTAGGAAATGAACTGAAACTTAAGTGATTTGAGTCGTTCTCTTGCAAGCCAAATCTAAGGATTCGGACCGTCAGATTCTGACCCAACTACACTCTTGGAACAGGAAAAATGTTAAACACATGTCAGGCTATTTATGGCCCTGATCGAGTATCGGTGACCGTTGGACTGAAATAAATCCCCCGCAGCCGATCCACTGATCCAATCGGACCGAGATCTTAACTTGACCTAGATCCAATGTCAGGGAGCTTACTCCCGACCATATGCAGAAAAGGAGCCTCCAAATGTGCTCCGTTGGCCCGAAACAGATGACATTTGGCTATAACCTAAGTATACCATGGCCCTGGGGCCATTGAGATCAGTTCTGCGCCTATATAAGGGCCTTAACCCACCTCTCTCTCATTTCATACGAATTCCAAACCCTAGGAGAGAGAAGAGAGAGAAAAGAGAAGGAGAGTGAGAAGAAGTGAGAGAGAGTGAGAGATAGTTGCCGGGATTCATCCCCGCCACTCCACGTGCCGAATTGTCTCTTCTGTGTCGCTACACCGTCGCTTTCAATTCCGTTCTTGGATAAGAAATCCTAACCCTAATCTGTTTTAGGGATTCAAATAGAGTAAATGGTGAAATAGCTAACCTATTTCATACTATAGGTTGTCGTTGTGCCGTAGATGAAGAGCTAGTGTTCGAACTGAGTTCGTTACGAGTCTATTGGTGAAAGGTGCGGACTATAAACGTTTAGGTTATGGTTTTCAAGGCTTTCAATGTCAGTAATGGTTTATGACTAACTTGATTGTTGTCACATGTGCTTAGATACGATGGTTTCCATATATTACATATAGATATAAACTATGTTGAGTATAATGCGTTCTATGTGTTTGTTGAAATGTCTGAACGACTATGGAAATATGATTTGTGCTTGCCATGCTTGTAAACTGAGAATATATGATCGTTGTATGAGTGGCAGCTCCTTTGTAAAAGGATTTACCCTAATGTCTGTTGAAACTAGTATATTACACATATGTGTAATATGTAGTCTAAGTGTTTAACAAAATGCCTGTATTAGCAATTGGTTGATGCTTTGTATTTACAAGGGTTGTTGAGATAGCATTCTCAACTACCTTACCTATATGTATACTTTTCTTCATGTAGCTTTAATTTCAAGTGCATGTTTTGTGTAGCAAATGTATATATAGAATATTATGTTATATGTGTTGAATAATATACTCAAATGATATGTACGTTGGAATTGGTTGTTAAATGCCGTATGACTATCATGTATACTTCTTGCATTTGACTGTGATTGGGACTACGACATAGTCCAGGCAATCGGTAACAATTCCTGTTTGAGTGGTTGTGTTAGTCTCACCACATTTGATGCGTTCGGTGAATCCGAGTCGTACGATGATTGTCGACAGTGGTTAGCGCTCCATATCGATTAATTTAGCGTACGCTCGTACCAATCAAACTTGTCAAGTAACCCGATTTGCCTACTGTGTGTTTACCATGTATGAACACTACTGCTTGAACCTAAGGTACCCTTTACCAATGTAAAGACCCGTCTCAACCATGGTACCACGATCCGCTAAGACTCATGAGCTAGGCATGGTCGTATGGGATACCGTGGTCGAGCTGTCGGCCTACGCTAGGGCAACAAGCCTCCCCGTAGTGACCAGTGAGCAACCCAAATTCGTGAGCCGAATACGGTGGCATGGGACACTGTATTCGAGCTGTCGGCCTACACTGGTGCAGCCTTGTTGTGGTCCTCAGTCGGGTTAGTGACAAGCCTTCGAAAATAGACTGTCAGTTGGTAGGGCGTTGGTGGAGTGACCTCGAGTACGAAATAGGCTTACCCCGGTGCAACATGGCTGTGGTCCCCAGTCGGGTTGGTGACGAGCCTTCGAAAATAGACTGACAGTTAGTAGGGCCTTGGTGGTAGTGACCTGAACTTGCCTATCGTATGTGATTAACTAGGATTGACGACACTAGATGGATCATTGTTTGGGTAAATGATACATGGGAGGTACCTTAGCTTCCCAATCCTGCTGTATGAATATGTCTAATTAAGAACTTGGCTAACACAACCATGCATCGCATTGCACGGTGCTTTGGCGAGGAAGTGCACAGAGGAAGGGGTACATGCTGTGATCGTGAGATGATGTCGCTAAGGTAGTGTAGGCGAGGGCATGCATTATTATGGCATATCATTCCTGCATTAACAAGAATACTTAGGACTTGATTGTTGTACTGCTTTATCATTACTACTTGACTGAATTGATAACATGTTAACCTTTGCCTTATAGCTCCACTGAGTTGATCACTCACTCTCACATTCTGGGACGGTGTTTTAAAACACCAAACAGACCTTATTGTAGTTGCAGATGATGTCGAGATGGAGCCTACCTTCTATGACGACGAGGAGTTCTCCTACATGCGACTCTCTGGCAGGTCTATGTAGACCTGAAGTTGCGAATCGGGGCTACAGGGATATGGATAGATGAAATTACACTTTATTATTTTTTGTATCTTTTGGAGTTACACTTGTATTTATAACCTGGAGACCATCATACTCTGAAGACTTACAAATCACTTATATGCTTTATATATCTATCATAGTCTTCCACTTGCGTAATCTAATTATCTCTGCAGTATGATATGCTGATTTAGTGTAATCCCACTCGTGCTAAAATGCACTAATATGGACAATATTCAATCATTATTATCTATGTTGCATAAGTGATGTACTGGAACTCGAGAGCTAAGCTTCTGCTCAACCCCCGATTTTCAGGGCGTTACAATAGTAGAGGAGGAGCCAAACCATTTGATAAACATTAAATGATCACACGAGTAGGGACCAAAACCCAATATGAGAGATAGCTTTGTTGAATTTTTCAAACCATGCCCAATGGGATTGCTTAAGCCATATAAAGCCTTATTTAACTTGCACACCTTCCCTTTTGATCCAGGTTAATGGAACCAGGAGAAAGGGACATGTTTGCCTCTTAGTGAAGGTCACTGTGGAGAAACACATTCTTCACATCTGACCGAAGAAGAGCTAGTTACAACAAGCAACGATGGCGAGAAGAACACGAACTGAGTTCAGCTTCGCGAGTGGAGAGAACATCTCATAATCATCCACTCCGAATATCTAGGTGAACCCCTTCACCACCAAACGAGCTTCATGTTTGTCAATCGATCCATCTAGGTTATACTTTAGTGTGTGCACACATTTACATCCACCACATGTTTACCATCTGGCAAGTCCACCAGATCCTAAGTCCCTTGCTGCTCAAGCAGTCATCTTCTCAATCATCATTACTTTCCAACAAGGATAAGGTAGAGCATCTGCAACTAAAGAAAGGATAGGCCAGAGGACGTAGAAGAAAGAAAGGCCTAGAAAGATGTTGCAACAAGTAACAAAATTACTAATTAGATATGATGTACAAAACTGTTTGACTTTGCAGAGGGCAATTGGCAACTTAGTAGAGGATGTCAAGGAAGCTAATATGTGAGCCAAGTACCCACCAGCTCATGGTTCTGAATATCGGTATCAACAGGCATATCAGCCTAGCTAAAAAATGATAAGTTACAAGCATCGGGTATTCAGTATCGACCCCACATGGCTCAAGATTTTTTAAGCCAAAAATACACGGGAAAAAAAATCAGAAGGGGGGGAATAAAATAAGATATTCAAAAATCTATCTTTTTTTATTAACATGTATGTAATGGAGTATCAGACCATTCTTTGGTTAGAATGTTGCACATCAAGTTGACCAATTGTAAGCCATGTTATCAAGTCTTTGAGCTGTAAAGTTTTAATGCATGTCATTAATTGATATAATATACGATTCTATTACCTACTCTACTATCATCTTCGTTGTTCATGAATCATGATTTATAAAGTGCAGTGTATAGATTACATAGGCAAAGAAATAGATTATATGATAGGGAAGTACATTACCACGGTTCACAATATCGAAAAACATATATAATGTAAATATGCATTCACAAAATAATTACTTAGTTAACCAAGATGCGTCCAAGTGCTTTACCTTGTTGAGACAAAACGGATGCTTGAGAAGGGAATATAATAAATACATTAAACACCAAACATTAAAAGCATAATCCATAAGCACCGAGCAATGAAAGCATAGTCGATGAACAATTAAAGGAAAATGTAGGTATAAAAAATTGTACAACGAAAAAAAACAACAAAAGGAAAGGAAAATGATTATCATTTTTAAGATAGAAAGTAAAACAAAAAAAAAAGCATATAGTCATTTTTAAAATAAAATAAGGAAAAAACATTTAGAGAATGGTAAGAAAAGAAAGAAAAAAATGTGCACAAATAATGGGATTGATCTCATGCATGAATGTATGCCCAAATGCTTAAAACAACTTGATCCTCAAAGAAATTTAAAGAAAAAGATGAAAATAAATGAATAATAATCGAGTTATGATTCATCCCTAAACAATGGCTCAAAAATGCGAAAACTTTTGGAACTAACGACATTTGTGCTAGAAATATGTTCAACATACCTAAAGTGACAATTCCCCAGACTAATTTGATGATAATTTGGAAGAAAAAAGAAAGAAAGAAAAAAAGAAGAAGAAGAAGAAGAAGAAGACAAAGAAGAAGATAAATAGCAACTCCAAAAAAAAAAGGGCAGAAAATGATAGAAATACCCAAAAAAAAAATAAAAAAATTAAGAAGTACAAACCAACTGATTGCGTACATGAATCTATAAAGGTATACATTACGCATGCCATTCATGACTTATTTTAAAAAAGCACTTGGAAAAACAAAAAAGAAAAAGAAACTACCTAAAAATTAGGCAAAAACTTGGTGAAAATTGGAAATAATCAAAAAAAATGAAGCAAATATGCCCAAATCAAACACAAATTAAGCATGATTTGGTCACATTACATTGAAAGGACATGAAATCAGCAAGAAAAATCAAAAGAGAAGGATCTGCACCTTTTTTTGGATTTTCCCCAAAATGGGCACCAAAGCTTCAGTTCTTCAAATACATGATTTTATTTTTTTTTGATCTTCGAAGATGAGCAAGAAATGATCGAAAATAGCTTAGAAACCCTCGACAAGCCTCCAATTGTCATAAAAATGAGAGATGAAAAAGAAACAAAAAATGGGCCTTTTATGTGTATCGGCCGATACTGGTACATGATTGTTGTATCGGCACTAAGGCCCAAAATTTCAAGCTGGGGTCAATTCGGCCCAGTATCATGTATCATATCAAGCTGATATGAATATGATATGGTCGTGTCGGCTGATTCGACATTGATATTGCATTCCATGCAGCCGCTTAGCTTTCAAAATGACAATTGGCACATCAAGAGAAAACAACAAGGATGCTAATGTGGGAGCCAAGTCAGAGGATAAGTAGCAAACACCCATCTCATGTAGTTAGCTGTTCTACCTGTGAGTGTATACCTTTAAAGGCTTTCCTACAGACTTGGACCCTGACAAGGACTGGACAAATCCTCAATGACTAGAAGTGGGAGAGCATCATCATTATATGAAACAGGGTTGGCTGTCTTGAGACTAAAATAAGGAATGATCTCAAAGAATGTGACATGACTAGAGGCATACCTTTTCTAAATCACAATATAGTAACACTTATCCCTTTTGTGTCTATGTATCCCAAAAAGACACCACTAGTGGATATATAACCTAATTTATCTCTAGAAGACCCTAAAATGTGAACAAAGCAAACACAACCAAACACTTCAGGAGGAATGTTGAACAATGGTAAATTGAGTTTTAAGAGTTTAAGGGGGTTAACTATTTCCGACAACAAGGTTTGGCATCTTATTGATCATGTAGGCCACAATAAGAACTGCTTCACCCAAGTAGATTTTAGGAACCACTATCCCTATCAACATAGATCTAGTTACTTCAAGGGGCCGATTCTTTCGATCAACAACCTCATTTTGTCAGTGTATATGTACAAGAAGTTTGAAATTCTACACCATGATCAAACAAGCAGCTTTGCAGATCATGGCCTTGATATCCCTTTGCATTGTCTGACCCAAAAGCTTTCACTTGAGCATTAAAATGAGTATGGAGCACTTTATGAAATTATTTTAAAAGTAGAAAGCACTTCGCTTCTAATTTTCATCAAATATGTTGGTGTAGCTAATGAATGAGAATCGTCAACCGCACAAAACTATATCAAACCCAAGAACCAAATCGTAACCAAACACACCTAATCCAAGAAAAGAAATTCTTCCACTTGAAAAGAAAGGAAAAACAATGCAATAATTAGCAAATAATCAAAGCTCTCACTAGTTTTGATGGCCTAGATCATATGCCCTACTTGTGAATGATGCAGGACAATTAACCAGTTGCTTTAAAAGCTCGAACTGTTAGAGTATGGCGAATTAATCCCTTTATCTCATAGCCCAGGCCCCACATCTCATGGGTTAGGACCTCGGCCGAACCCCCTTCGTGGGCCCCAAATCACATGCGCTGCTTATAGAGAATGCTAGTGTATTGTATTGTGTATTGTGTATGGTTAGTGGGCCCTTTTAGTGTAAGTGCATGTGCACACTTCTCTATTCTCCTGCGATCTACTATATACTTTATCATAATAAAATATTATGTGTTAGGGCAAGCAAGCCTAACACATCATCTCTCACAAAGTCTCCTCCTTCTTCTTCTCTCTGAATATTCTCATCTCTTCTTCACATTATCCTTATCAAATCATTCTCTACTTGGTATCAGAGCAAAGATCCAGGCATTCCGCATCCAACAGGTTGAGAGGCGACACGTCACCTTGCTGATGTCAACAGCCGTACGGCTGACGTCAGTGTTGTACGGACACATGAACTCCGTTTGAGCTAAAAGTTTAGGGATTTGATAGATCTTGATTTTAGAAGATTTTTCATGATTTTTTCAAAATTTATTGGACCTCATTTCATTGTATTTTGAGCGAAATAGAGAAATTCGAAAATCGGTCTCAGATTCCGTTTTTCTTCGATCTACCTCAAATTGGTAAGCTTTTCTTTGGTTTCTTTGATCAAGATGTACCGAAATCGTCCTCTCAAGCTACCCATGGTGGATTTTTTTACTTAAGATCAATGTTTGAGAGGTTTTTAACCTCAAATGGACGTGCAGCTGGGCCATTTTTCACTCAGTCAGGCCCTTTTTTACTGTGTTTCATGGTATTGTGGATGATTGATATTTGTTTGAGGTTTATCTCTTATTATCTTGAAGGATTGAGTGAGATAAAGTTGTTTGAATCAATCTTTCTTGGCGTGGGGGGTCTCTTGGCATAGGTTTATCTCTCTTGGACTCTATTATGGCTGACAAAGGGCCCTCATCTGTTGGCATAGGATCTCTTGAATCCAACCCCTTGCAGATTACCTCCATTAAGTTGAATGGTGACAACTATCTTCAATGGGCACAATCTGTAAAAGTATTTTTAGGAGCCCGTGACAAGTTGTCGTATATTTTGGATGATCCCTCAAGCTCTACAGATGTTACCTATAAGTCTTGGACAAAGGAGAATTATCAAGTTATTGCATGGTTGTTGAATAGCATGGATTCCTCAATTAGCCACTCAGTGATGTTTTTATCCTCGGCTAAAGGCATTTGGGATACGCTTCATGATATGTTCTCAGAATCTCAAAATTTTTCACGGGTATTCCAGCTTATTCAAGAAATTGGTCGGTTTCAACAAAACTCCAAATCCTTAAAAGACTACTATTCGACACTTCGGGGTATGTGGGATGAGTTGGATATGTATCAGCCTCTTCCTTCCAAATGTAAAGAGGATCATGAACATGCTCATAAGCAACGGGATAATACTCATATCATGCAGTTCCTCGCTGGGTTGAGTTCTGATTATCTTTATGTTCACGATCAGATTGTTATGCAGGATCATCTTCCTCCATTGACGATAGTCTATGCCATGTGTCAACGTGCTACGATCTCTACTCTTCCTTCTCATTCATTTGTGCCACCCGAGCGTTCGGCACATCTTGTTGGCGATCAGTCCTCCCTTGGCCTTCGGGTACCATCCTTGAGCTCAGGGTGCATTTCTGGATTTGGTGGTGGTGGTAGAGGCCGCAGGGAGATCGCAATCGTGGTGGCCGTAGTCTTCGTGGTTGTGGTGGATGTGGATGAAGACGTGATGGTTCCCGCATTTGTTCACATTGCTGTGGAACTAATCACACTGTTGATTATTGTTGGCAGCTACATGGTCGTCCTACGTATGTCGCTGCTTCTATTGCTTCCACTGTTGCTTCTGAGACATAGTCTTCCACCCCGACAGCTAAGCAGTCTACTTTAGGGGAATCTCTTATCATTTCTCGGGCGGCATATGATGCCCTTATGCGGCTTCACATTTGGAATATTGCTGAGCCTTCTCATGCGGCTTCGGCCTAGTCAGGTACTGCCCTTCTTGCGTCATCCTCTCCTACCTCCTGGGTCATCAACTCTGGAGCTTCCTCCCATATGACTGGTAAGCTGCAATTCTTTTCTTCTCATTCTCCTTCTCCTCCCACTTAGTATGTCACAGTCGCAGATGGAACCCAATCTCCCATCTCTGGGATTGGTTTCATCCCTCTCTCTTCTTCCTTATCTTTGTCCTCAGTCTTGCATGTGCCTCGTGTTCCATTAAACTTATTGTCTATTAGCTCTCTTACTAAATCATTCAATTGTTCCATCACATTCTTTCCTTCTTATTGTTTGTTTCAAGACCTACAGACAGAGAGTGATTGGTGGGGGGCATGAGCAAGGAGGCATTTATCTTCTCGATGATATACCTGTTGCCGCTTCTAATACCCTTTCTCTAGATCGAGTCCATGACTCGGTGGCATTACCACTTAGGTCACCCCTCCATTGTTAGATTGAGACTTTTGTTTCCCTCCTTATCTGTCACTAAACCATTATGCGGTGATATTTGTGAATTGTCTAAACATCATCGTGCCACGTTTCCTCCTAGCTCTTCTAGAAGGAAATCTCAACCTTTTCTTCTGATTCACTCGGATGTCTGGGAACCAGCTCTGGTTACCTCGACTTTTAGATTTAGATATTTTGTTACCTTTATTGATGATTATTCCCGCATGACTTGGATTTATCTTTTGAAATCTAAAAGTGAAGTGTTTGATGCATTTAAAGTGTTTTATCATGAAGTGTGCACTCAATTTCATTGTTCCATCAAATCCCTCCATTCTGATAATGGAGGAGAATATATGTCTACTGCCTTTCTGGCCTTCTTGCAGGAACGTGGTATTTTGTCTCGAACGTCATGTGCTCGCACTCAACAAAATGGTGTTGTAGAACGAAAGAATCGCCATCTTCTTGAAGTTGCTCGCACCCTTCTGCTTGGTATGCATCTACCCAAACATTTTTAGGATGATGCTCTTTTAATTGCTACTTTTCTTATTAATTGTATACCCTCACATATTCTGTCTTACAAATCTTCATTTACTATATTGTATCCTCATGATAATCCATTTCCTCTACCACCTAAAGGTTTTGGTTGTACATACTTTGTTCAAATTTTGATAAACTTAGCCTTAGGGCGATTAAATGTGTCTTTATAGGGAATACTCGGAGTTAGAAAGGGTATGAATGCTTTGACCCATTGACTTGTAAGAAATGTCTTTGCCGATGTCACCTTCTTTGAGGATCTTTCTTTTTTCTCCTCTCCAGGCCGATCCCTCTGTGATCCTCTTGCGAGTCAGGCAGAGTATGACTCTTATCCTCTTTCCACTAGTGATCATGGAAAAACCCCTCTCCCCTCTATTCAGCATCTTGTTGGTGATATGGGTGAGCCTAAGCCTCTACGGGTGTATCATCGTCGAGAGAAATCTTCATAAGCTCAACCATCCACCCTTCCGCTCACTTTGGATATTGGTTCAGGTGACTCTCCTAACTCGAGTTTAGATCTTCTCATTGCCTTGCGCAAAAGGTCACGATCTTGTACTTAACACCCCATTAGTAATTTCGTTTCATATGATCATCTTTCACCGTCTTTTCAATCGTTTGCAACTTCCCTTTCATCACAGACTATTCCTAAATCTCTCTCACATCCTCTTCAAAGTCCTGATTGGACAAAAGCGATGATAGAAGAAATGTCTGCTTTTGAGAAGAATCATACTTGGGATCTTGTGCCACTTCCTATAGGCCATAAACCTGTTGGCTGTCGATGGGTTTATACAATCAAGTTTCTTCCAGATGGCTCAATTGATCGCTATAAAACCCGTCTTGTTACTAAAGGTTACGCACAGACTCATGGTGTGGATTACTTCCAGACATTCTCTTCGGTGGCTAAACTTAATTCGATTCGCATTGTGCTGTCCTTGGCCGTTAATTTATCATGGCCCTTGTTTCAGCTGGATGTTAAGAATGCATTTCTCAATGGGAATCTTGCAGAGGAAGTTTACATGCATCAACCTCCTGGCTTTGTTGCTTCTCACAATCCTGCACTTGTATGTCAGTTGAAGAAGGCTTTTTATGGACTCAAACAACCTCCACGTGCATGGTTCGAAAAATTTAGTCAGGCTCTCTTGGAGTTTGGCTTTGTTCGTAGTCATGCCGATCATTCTCTCTTTATATGTCGTTGATCGACAGGCATCGTGGTTCTCATTATCTAAGTGGATGATATTGTTTTGTCCGGTAGTGATTCTGCTAGAATAAGGGAGGTCAAAGATTTTTTGAAGACCAAGTTTGAGATCAAGGATCTTGGTCCTCTTCGCTACTTCCTCGGAATTGAAGTTGCCCGCTCATCATCCAAATTGGTCTTATCACAACGAAAAATGCGCTCGATCTTCTCATGGAGACCGGCATGTTAGGGTGCAAGCTTGCTACCACTCCCATGGATATTTCACAGAAGCTTCAACCAGATGATGGTGTTCTCCTTACTGATCCCGAGATGTATCGACGACTTGTAGGCTGGCTTATTTATCTGATTATTACTCACCCAGATCTCTCATTTGCGGTGGGGGTTAGCCAATTCATGCAAGCTCCCCATACTTCTCATCTCACGGCTGTCTACCGCATACTTCGGTATTTAAAATCAGCCCCGGGTCTTGACCTCCGCTTTCAGTTGCATGGTCATCTTCATCTTTCTGGCTATTCCAATGTTGATTGTGCAGGTAGTACTTTTGATCTCCGCTCTACATCTGGCTTCTGTACCTTTCTAGGTGGCAATCTTATAACCTAGAAGAGCAAAAAGCAACCAGTTGTTGCCCGATCCTCGGCTGAAGCAGAATATTGTGTTATGGCTCATGCGACGTGTGAAATCGTGTAGCTTCGCAATCTTCTTGAAGAACTTGGCTATCCTCCTTCGGATCCTATTCCTCTTCACTGTGACAATTAAGCGGCCATCCATATTGCTTGCAACCCAGTTTTCCACGAGCAAACCAAGCATATTGAGGTCGACTGTCACTTTATTCAAGAGAGAGTCGTTTCTAAGGAAATCGTCACTCCTTTTGTTCGATCTGGGGATCAACTTGCTGATGTTCTTACAAAGTCTTTGAGTCGAGATGCTCTTCATTGTGTTCGTGACAAGTTGGGCATGATCAACATCTATGCTCCAACTAGAGGGGGAGTATAGAGAATGCTAGTATATTGTATTGTATATTATGTGTGGTTAGTGGGACCTTTTAGTGTAAGTGCATGTGCACACTTCCCTATTCTCCTACGGTGTACTATATGCTTTATCATAATAAAATATTATGTGTTAGGGCAAGCAAGCCTAACACATCATCTCTCCTAAACTCTACTCCACTCTCAATATTCTCATCTCTTCTTCACATTATCCTCATCAAATCATTCTCTACTCTGCCCACCCCGAGTGTGTCCCCGCATACCACGGGCTACCCCACTTGAGCCCGGTGTGAAATGCGCATTACTCACCCCTGGTAAGGAGTCTCGAACACGAGACCTCCCCCATGGGCCCCAAATCGCATGGGTCACCCACCCCGAGTGTGCCCCTGCATCCAACAGGCGACCCCACTCGAGCCCAATGTGAAAATGCCCCTGCATTAATCACCCCCGGTGAAGAGTCTCGAACACGAGACCTCCCGCTCTGATACCAATTTGATGCAGGACAATTAACCAGTTGCTTTAAAAGCTCGAACTGTTAGAGTATGGTGAATTAATCCCTTTATCTCATAGCCCAGGCCCCACATCTCATGGATTAGGACCTCGGTTGAACCCCCTTCGTGGGCCCCAAATCACATGGGTTGCCCACCCCGAGTGTGTCCCCACATCCCACGGGCTACCCCACTCGAGCCCGGTGTGAAATGCGCATTACTCACCCCTGGTAAGGAGTCTCGAACACGAGACTTCCCCCGTGGGCCCCAAATCGCATGGGTCACCCACCCCGAGTGTGCCCCTGCAGCCAACAGGCAACCTCACTCGAGCCTAGTATGAAAATGCCCCTGCATTAGTGAAAACATGCACTTACACAAACCATAGAGAAGGGTTGACACCCAAGGCTTGTAGAAAAGAGAAATGTCCAAAAGTTGCTGGACATTTTCTGTTTATTGAGTTTTTATATATAGGAAAACAAAAGAGAAGCCCTAACACTAAATTGGGCCTTACATCAAGCAAAAGTTATGGGTTGGATGTTATAATCTCAGCGCTACAATTTTTTTTAAAGGAATATGACTAAAATACCCCTATCTACTTAAGTGAGACATAAGCAGAGCAAAAATAAACAAAAATTCGTCCAAAATTAAGATAAATGTCAGAACTAAAGGTAAATGCACTAAAAGATTCTTTTGTGGACCCAAAACTGTACCACTAGTGCCACAACGCATGGTCCATTGATGGGTCTACAGACTTGGCCCATTATGGAAGATATTTAGGCCCCTCTCCACCCTCTAATCTATCTCAAAACTCCTCGTCAAGTACATTATCCGATCCATCAAATTTTGGTTGTCCACGGAGATGGAAACCCAGTAAAATATGGATTCAAAAAGTATTAGTTAATAAAGAGATTTGGGAACCCAGATTTGGACTCTCATCATCCTCCCCAAGTTGGGAAGGACTCAATCTCAAGTCAGATCCATTGCCTGAAGCCCCGTATGGTGTAAGATCAATAACATTGAACACATTAGAAGTGTTCGCTCCAAGTGGTAGCTCAATATGATAAGTGTTGTCATGAGTCCGCTTCCAGATCACCGGCAAATCATTTTCTGCTTCAACTTGTAAGCGCCCACTACAAACCTTTCTTTTCACATATAGACCAACACTAGATCTCTCTTTAAAAACTACCTTCCAACATCATCTATCTGTTGCAAAACTTGCATGAGATAGAAGGCTTACATCCCCCATGGTTGCAAGTTTTGCCAGGAGCCTCTCTCCCATAATTCAATACTATTTTCTAATTATCTTTCATGAAGGTGTATGTATTTTTCCCCCCATTGTGAATGGTCCACCAGTCATACTACCATGGTTGACCCAATAATATGTGGCACACGTCCATCCCTTAGGCTATGTCGCACCAAACATTGTTATTAAAGGTTTACCAATCGTGAATGAAACTAAACGATGGGAAACCTTTACCTTACTACCTTCTTTAAGCCAAGCAAGTCTATATGGAACTGGATGTCTCTCAATCTTCAGCTAGAGCTTTTCTACCACTTTAGAAATGACATTTCCATAGCTATCACCATCAACGATCACCCCATAGACTTCACCATTCACTATGCAGCTCATGTGTAAGATATTATTCCACAACCAATCATCTTCCTTAGGCGACTTTGGTGCAAGAAGAACCTTTTGGATCACCAACGTTTCTGGGCCATCACCATATATTCTATTGTCTCAACCATCAATATCATAATCCGCACTATGTGTTCTCTGTGGTCTCACCCTCATTGTCAACTGATTGTTCCTCCACAACTGCTTTAGAGCTACTGGTCAAGTTTGTTGTTTCCTACATTAGGAGGAAACAGGCCCAATTCCTTTACATTTGTAGCACCAGATGTTATTCTGACCTATTCATCCTCCTTGTCATTCAGAATTCGTGACCCAAATGTTGCAGTGACATTTTTGGACCGACTCAAATCCCATGCAGACTTACTACTACTTTCACAAATATCAGTGGATCAATTAGCAGTTTCCATGCAACCATACCTGCCTTTTGCTCCTCTTTTCAACCAAGGTGGCTTGCCTATATGCTTCTGCAACAGTGACCATTGGCCGAGTCCCCAGCTATTCTGCAATAGTAGGCTGCAACCCATTCATGAAATGAGTAACCAGCTACTCTGAAGTCTTGGATAAATTATTCCGAGCCACCAGATGATAGAACTCTTCCGCGTACTCTTTTGTGGTCATATCCCCTTGTTAGATATGCAATAATTGTTGGAAAAGAAACTACATGAAGTCAATGGGCAAAAAGGCATCCTTCATAAGAGACTTCATCTTCTCCCATCTTTTCACCTTGGACTTTCAGTGCCTTTCTCAGGTGGCCTTAACCTATTCCCACCACATTGAAGCTCTACCTTTCAACTTCATGGCGATTATTTTCACCTTTTTTCTTCGTCCACATCTTTGTAATAAAATATCATTTCCATTACATCGATCCAATCAAGAAAATGGTCCCCGCACATACTACCATGGTATTCAGGGACTTCCGCCTTCACTTCCAACCCCCTACTTCGGTCATAATAATCCCTTCTTCTTGCTCGCCATAGTTCAACAAATGGAGCTTTACAATGGAACAAGTTAATGTCACTCCCACCCAACTCATTGTCATCATTTTCCTAAGTTAGTGGCTCATTCCTCGCTAATAGCGTAACGAGTTGTTGGGAGATGGTCTGCATTTGCCTTTCTAACACGGTAAATCTCTCTTTTGTTGGATCTACGTCTTTGCCATCTATTCTTTGTGCACCACGACATTTACCTCTACGTGCCATAATCGTAGAATAAGAAGTTCATGCAAAAATGAAACAATAGCGGCAGCAGAGACTCTGATACCAAATCTTGTATAGCTAACAAATGAGAATCATCAACCGCATGTAACTATATCAAACCTTAGAACCAAATCAAAACCAAACACACCCAATCCAAGAAAGGATATTCTTCCACTTGAAAAGAAAGGAAAAATAATACAATAACAAGCAAATAATTAAAGCTCTCACTAGTTTTGATGGCCTAAAGCATACGCCCCACTTGTGAAAACATGCAATTGCACAAAACCTAGAGAAGGGTTGATGCCCAAGGCTTGTAGAGAAAAGAAATATATCCCAAAAATTGTTGGGCATTTTCTGCTTATTAAGTTTTTATATGAAGGGAAACAAAAGAGAAGCACTAGAATCTAGGCCTTACATCAAGCATAAGCTATGGGGTTGGATGTTCTATTCTTAACCCTACAATCTTATTTTAAAGGAAAATGACTAAAATAACCCTATCTATTTAAGTGAGACATACGCAAAGAAAAAATAAACAAAAATTTGTCCAAAAATAAGATAAAATTCGGAACTAAAGGTAAATGCCACCAAAAGACCCTTTTGTGGATCCAAAAGTATACCACATGTGCTACAATACGTAGTCAATTGATAAGTATACGGATTTGCCCCATTATGGAAGAATTTAAGCCCCTTTCCATGCTCTCCCAAAACACCTTAGCAAGTACATCAACCCGCTCCATCAACATTTGATTATCCACATTCTCATCATATATCACGTAAAATCTAAAATAATCATCCACACAAGAAATAAAATACTTATAACCGAAAGCATAAACAATTGAGGCCAGACCCCATACATCATAATGGACTAAGTCAAAAGAAGCAATATGCTTATTAATACTAGATTGATAAGTGGTCGACAATGTTTATAAATTTGACATGTCACATTGAAAATTAACATCATTTGAAAATTTATTAGGAAATATCAACCCAAGGGACCTAATGGACATATGACCTAAGTATCTAACCACATGTGACATAAGTATACACTCTTTATTACCAACACGAGACTTTGAAACAAACACAGCAGAGGCTTCACCAACATCAACGAGATACAAATTGTGAAATAGGGAAAGAAGAATGGTTTTAACAAAAACTAGAGAGAAGAAAGAGAAAATATAAGAAAATGTGAAGAAAAAAAGAGAGGAGGAGGTACAGCTGCTCACATGCTAGTCTCCTCACCTTTTTCCCATCTTATTTTATTAGGGTCAGAGTCATTACAACTGAAATTACAAAATTGCTCTCCCTGCTTAGGGACTAACTAAAACACATTCATGTTGGCCCAAAGTCGGGCCTAAACTAAACCCAATAAACAAACCAAAGCCGAAGAAGCCCAAGACCCAAAATGTGTGCACCCACAATACTTTTAACACTCCTCAAACTGGAGCATAGATATCATACGTGTCCAACTTGGATACTAACTTAAAGAATTAAGACCTTCCAAGAGCTTTGGTGAATAGATCTGAAACCTGACCGTGAGAGTAGATATACAAAGTGCAAATTTCCTTCCAAGAGACTTTATCTCGAATGAAGTAACAATCAACCTATATATGCTTTGCTCTCTCATGGAAGACTAGATTGTTAACAATGTGGAAAGCAGCTTGATTGTCAGAATGCAAAGGTATTGGACCTTAAACAACGAACATCAATTCTTCAAGGAGTGATTTAAGCCAAATGAGCTCACAAGTGGTGTGGGCCATTGATCCATATTCTGCCTCAACACTTGACCTAGCAACCACATTTTGCTTCTTACCTTTCCAAGTAACAACGTTTCTGCCAAGGAAGGTACAATAACCTGTACTTGACCGCCTGTCATATCATGACCCTGCATAATTTGCATCGGAATAACCGGCTATCTGGAGATGGTGATGCAAAGACATGTGATGACCTAATCCTAAATGCATGTATAATCAGTTTAAAGAATGTTCAAATAAATACACGAATCAACCAACCATTTCCAATCAAAGATGAGGGATTAGGTAAATCTCGACACAAAAATGAGGTCATTCTGTCAGGATCATGTCCCTTGGCATAAAATCAAGTAAATAGTAAAAAGGGAGGACCTAGGGATATGAGGATATCCCAAATCTAACATAAGTCAGTCCACGGTCAAGTATGGATATGATTATACTGACTAACCATCCCTCTTTTCCGTTCAAACTAGAAGGGAGATACCCAAAGAGGAATGAAAGGGGTGAAGAATGAAGGGTTCGAGATGAAGAAAGTACAAGTCCTTTGTTGTCAAAAGAAAAAGAGGATGATTCTTACATTTTCCTGCACCTCAAAGATCTAGAAAGAAGAAAACCTAAAATCGGGGGGGAATCCTCAACACCTAAGGGACAATCCTGAAACCCTAATCTCTTGATAAAAGAGGAAGAAAAGATACGAATTTCTATTCATTCAATAATAATCAAAATAGGATTTCTCCCAACGTATTTATAAGCCATGGAAAAAGTAAAAATGCACTAAAGCACCTGAAAACAAGAAAAATAACAAAAAGACGAAAGAATAAAGTGCAATAAAGCCCCTGAAATAAGAAAAACGAACAAAAAAATGTCTAAAACTAAAACACTCGTGTGATAGGGTGTGAAATCCGACTCATGGGTCTGTGGTCAGGGTGCGGTCATGCCGCTTCTGCACTCGTAGCGCATCAGAAAATGGGTCCGATGGACCCAGCGTCCATCCAAATCAACTCCTCCACTCCAATACTCTGTCGGCGATGCCTCCTTCTCTGGTACTCTTTAAAGGGTGCACCACTATTATCCACATCAGATGGTCATGAAACCCATACAAGATACCTTTCCCAGGTGTACCCTTCAAGTACCCAAGAATTCTCATGACTACATATAAATGTGTGATTCTTGGACTTTGGAAAAATTGACTAACTATGCTAACAAAGAAGCCAATATCAAGTCTTGTAATGGTCAAATAGATGAGCTTAATTAAAAGTCCTCCATACATGTCAGGTTCTGCCAATACCTCTCCTTCTTCAAGCTCAAGTCTGAGTTGAGAATCCATCGGTGTACTGTCGGCTTGGCACCTATCATGTCTCTCTTCCAGTAAATCATAACATATTTTCTTTGACATAAATTTATTCCAACTTTAGACGTAGCCACTTCAATGCCCAAAAAATATCGAAAAATAACAAGATCTTTGATTTGAACTGAGATTGAAGATACAACTTCAACTTCTCAGTACCTTCTAAGTCATCACCTATCACTATAATATCATCCGCATACACAACAAGGATAATATAGTCAGATATTGTGTGCACCAAACTAAGTTTTTATTTCATTATGAACATTTTAAAATATATGAAATAATTTTGACCTATGTTTTATGAGAAATGACCATGTCATACTAGAAAAGTCATTGATAAATAGAACAAAGTACTTAAAACCTAATAAGTTAGAAACACAAGCTGGTCCCCACACATTACAATGAACTATAATTTAAAAGGAACATCACTCCTAGTATCAAACCTAGACGGAAAATGAAATCTATGACGTTTACTCAATTGGCACATTTTCCATTCTAAATTCAACATCTTCGAAAGAGACGGAACAAGAGTCTGAAATTTCTGGAGAGATGGATGACCCAAATGATGATGCCAGTGCCACTAAATTGTTGGACTCTCATGAAGCACGGCAACACCTACTAATTCCCTCTCAGAATAATATAAACCATTCCTCTCACGACCTCCATCAATTGTCGTGTACGTTTGGAGGTCTTAAAAAATACAGTAGAAAAGAAAGACGAAACAATTCAGAGACTTTGTCAGTTTACTAACAAATAAAAGACTAAATGGGAATTTGGGGACATACAAGACAAAAGATAAAGATACAGATGCGTTTGGTTGAGCAGTACCCAATTCAACAACAGTGGATGATGTGTCATATGCCAAAGTAACAGATATATTTGATAAGATACAATCAAGGGAAGACAAATAGCTATAATTACTAGAAATATGATCTGACGCCCCAAAATCGATGACCCTGGGAGAAGAAAGAGATGATAAGAGGTACACTTTACCTATTTGAGCTAAAGTGGCTATAGAGGTGGAAGGAACATTATTAGATATAGAGCCATTAGATGAGAGAAACCACACATTTTTCCCGTGATAGGGTGACATTAATCTGATCACCCCAACATTTGATGAAGTAGACGAGGTAGGTCTCTCACCAGCAGAAACATCATCCATCACAAGAGCCTGATTAGCCTTCGGAGTCTTCCCATGAAGATCCCAACAGAAGTCCACTGTATGATTTGAAATCACAATGAGTGCATACGCGGCCTCCTCTACCACCACGACCACCTCTACCTCCCCATGGTAATCTACCACCTCTACCACCACGATACATATCACGACTTGTTCGACTTCCACGACTTCCACGCACACCAGTGAAACCAAATTAAGAGGCCAATGCTACTTGATCAGATACATTAACATGACTCGATGAAGTTTAGCATAGACCTCCGTGACTAATGGAATTGATACACTACTTAAAATATGATCTTTAGTCTATTGATATTCTTTTGGCAAACCAAAGAGAAGCTTCACTACTTTCATATCCCCAATTGCTTCTTCACAAGAGTAATATCATAAGCAATACGATGACATATCGAGAGCTCTTCTCACATGCTAGTAAGTTTAGCAAAATACTCCCCAAGAGATTTGTCTCCATTTTAAAACAAGAAAAATTCCTCATACAACTGATAAACCCGTGAGATGTTCTACTCTAAGGAATACATCTTTCTCACAGTATCCCAAACATCTTTCGCAATGTTCAAAAGCCCCAAATTAGAGCTAATCTCAAGTTCCATACTATTCGATAATCATGATCTAATCTAGGCATCATCCCGCATCCACTGTCTGAATTTAGGATCAGATTCCTCCAATTTAGATTCTGCAAGGAATCGGTCCTTTTCCCGAACCAAGAGGAAAACTTCAACCGATTTAGCCTAGTGAAGATAATTCTTCCCATTTAGTTTCATGGAGGTTATGGACACATTAAACAAAGGTCCAGACAACTCTCCCAATGATGAGGAACCACTAACTGCATTTTTTTTTTTTGTTTCATAACAAGCTAGGGACTGATTTACTTCAATTTAGAACAACAACTGCTATTTATAAACTCTTGGGATGTGGAGTCACATCTGGACAGGGCTACTCGACCAGTCGAGGGCTGGCTCGACTCAAAGTCCAGCAAGCATCAGTTTTTTGGTTCCGAGGTGGTCGACTAGTCGAGGGTCCGCTCGACCAGTCGAGTAGCTTACTCGACCAGTCAAGGTTACGCAGATTCATTCTGCGGATTTGATACGGACTGCAGAAATTTAAGTCGGTTTGCAAGAGTGCGAAAGAGAAGTTGCCTAAACTATAAATAGGTGTCTCTAGGGCTTTTCTAGGGTAATGGGAGTTATTCTAAAGTGTGGGCAAAGGGTTTTCTCTATACATCTAAAGGGAAAAGGTTAGTATATTGCTTGAAATCTCGTTTTCTTTATAGTGGAAGTTTGCATCTGTGGGTTTTTACCCTTGTTTGGAGTTTTTCCACGTATATCTTATCTTGTGGTTTGTTCGGAATGCTTTGATTCTTCTTCTAGATTATATTTCTTCTTGTTTATCGTTTGTGGGTGAGACCGGACATTGGATCTCGGTTCACTGCGTTGTTGGCGTGTTGAGCAACAACTGGTATTAGAGCTATTGGTTTAGTTCAAGTGGGAGCGATGACGGAAGAAGGGAAGACTAGAATTGAGAAGTTTGATGGTTCAAACTTTGCCTTCTAGAAGATGCAGATGGAGGATTATCTGTATCAGAAGAACCTCTATATTCCTCTATGAAGAAAAGAGAAGAAACCAGAAAGGATGATAGATGATGAATGGTTTTTATTGGATCGGAATGCTTTAGGAATAATCCGACTCTCTTTGTCTAAGAGCGTTGCCTTCAATATATCCAAGGTGAAAAATACAGAATTAATGGAAGCCCTAGCTACGATGTATGAAAAACCCTCGGCGTCCAACAACATTCATCTCATTAAATGGCTATTCAACATGAAGATGTCAGATGGTGGGAGCATGGCTGAACATCAAAACGAGTTCAATACAGTCACAAGCCAGTTGAAATCCATTGGCATTATTTTTAGGACGAGGTCAGGGCATTATTGATCTTGTCCAGTTTGCCAGACAGTTAGGATGGTTTGGTGATTGCCGTAAGCAATTATTCAGGGTCAACAAAACTGAAATTCGATGATGTGGCCGGTCTAATTCTCAGCGAAGAATCTAGAAGAAAGACATCAGGAATTTCAGGGGACTCAGGGAATGCTTTAAACGTTGAAGGAAGAGGAAGATCACTGAACAAAAGAGGCAATAAACACGGACGTTCTAAATCAAGGAAGAAATCCAAGGGACCGAAAGACAAAAACAGGTGTTGGCATTGCGGGAAAAAAGGGCTTATGAAACGTGATTGCAGGGCGCTTAAGAAACAAGAAGGAAGCTCTCAAGGCTGGAAGGATTCAGTGAATCTATCTGAGGAGAGTGACACAGAGGCGTTGATTTTGTCTCTTGATGCGAGGAATGAGTCTTGGGTCATAAGACTCGGGTGCTTCGTTTCATGTCACTTCGTGTAAGGAAGTTCTGCGTGATTATATGTCAAGTGACTTTGGGAGTTTCTACCTAGGTGATGATGAGTCGTGCAGTATTGTCGGAAAGGAAGACATTCATATAAGTCAGAAAGATGGAATGGCTTTGAAATTGAAGGATGTCAAAATGTAACGAGTTTGAAACGGAATTTGATTTCAATGGGGCAGTTGGCTAATACCGGATATGTGACGACATTCACTAGTAATTCCTGTAAGATCACAAAAGGTGCCTTGGTGATATCTCGAGGCAAGAATGAAGGTACTTTATAAGTGACTTCAGGATCGTATAGTTCACTCACAGTCGCATCAACTGGAATGAATGGATAGTTATGGCTTCAGAGGTTGGGACATATGAGTGAGAAAGGGATGAAAGTGTTATTGTCAAAAGGGAAGCTACCAGGGCCGAAGTTTATTGACTTGGAATTCTGCGAGGACTGCGTGTATGGCAAACAGAAGAGGGTAAGTTTCAAGAAAACAGGACACGCTCCAATGACATATCTGCTGGAGCTTGTACACACTGATGTGTGGGGACCGACACAAGTATCATCTCTTGGTGGCTCATGTTATTTTGTTTCTTTTATTGATGATGCTAGTAGAAAACTGTGGGTCTATTTCTTAAAGCATAAATCTGATGTATTTGATGCATTTAAGAAGTGGAAAGTTATGGTGGAAAACGAGACGGGTAAAACAGTAAAATGTCTCAGATTAGATAATGAGGGAGAGTACTGTGATAAGAGGTTTGAAGAGTATTGTGCAGCAAATGGAATCAAACATCAGAAAATGATTCCAGGGACACCGCAGCAGAACGGTGTGGTTGAGCGCATTAACAGGACCATCCTGGAGCGCGCCAGGAGCATGAGGTTACATGTGAGGTTGCTAAGACGTTTTGGACAGATGCTGTAAATATTGTCGCATATCTCATCAATAGAAGTCCTTCAACACCATTGGATGGTGCACTACCAGAAGAAACATGAACTGGGAAAGAAGTGAACCTTACACATCTCAGAGTGTTCGGTTACAGTTCATATGTTCACATTGATGCAGAGCACAGAAACAAGTTGGATGCGAAGTCCAAGAGGTGTGCGTTTATAGGCTACGGGCAGCATGATTTTGACTACAGGTTTTAGGATACAGAAAATTAGAAAATCATCAGAAGCAATGACGTAGTCTTCAATGAAAAGGTGATGCATAAGGACAGTGTGCAGCAAAATAAGGCCGATGAGAAAGAATTCGTAGAGTTGGAAGAGTTACCGGACACGCTTGTTACAGTGCCACAGGATGAACATGCAAAGGAGCATAGTGAGGCAGAGCCGCAAACACCGGTTGTGAGGAGGTTTACTCCGGAGAAGAGACCCACGGTCCGATACTCACCCTCCTTACATTATCTACTGCTGACATATAATGAAAAACCAGAGTGTTTTGAAGAGGCATTACAGTCAGATACACGGGTTAAGTGGAAGCAGGCCATGGATGATGAGATGGACTCTCTTGAGTCTAATTGTACATGGGAGCTAGTCACTCTACCTAAAGATAAGAAAGCTCTTCATAATAAGTGGGTTTACAGACTGAAGGAGGAGCACGATGGTTCGAAGGATTCCAACAAAAGGCAGGTATCGACTTCACCGAAATATTTTCACCAGTTATGAAAATGTCTACGATTCGTATGGTCTTAAGTATAGTGGCTACAGAGGACTTACATCTAGAGCAGCTAAATATTAAGACAGTCTTTCTTCATGGGGACCTTGAAGAAGAGATATATATGTATCAACCGACAGGATACGTGGCACCAGGAAAGGAGAATAAGGTGTGTAGACTGAAGAAGAGTCTATATGGCATAAAGCAGGCCCTGAGACAGTGGTACAAGAAGTTCGACAGTTTCATGTTGGGAAACGGTTTTAGAGAATGTCATACAGACCACTATTGCTATTTGAAGAAGTTTGATACATCATACATCATCCTTCTTCTGTACGTTGATGATATACTTGTGGCCGGTTCAAGTATAAAGGACATTTCAGATCTCAAAAGACAACTGTTTAAAGAATTTGTCATGAAGGATTTAGGAGCTGCAAAACAAATCCTAGGCATGAGGATAAAGCATGACAGGGAAAACAAGAAATTGGTTTTATCACAGGCAGAGTACATATCCAAGGTACTTGATCGATTCAATATGTGAGGTGTTAAGCCGGTTAGCACTCCATTAGCCAACCACTTCAAGCTTTCTAAGGAACAAGGTGCAAAGACGCAGGAGGAACGAAACTACATGCCTAAAGTCTCATACGCGTCAGCTATTGGGAGTCTCATGTATGCTATGGTGAGCACGAGGCCAGACATTGCTCAAGTAGTGGGAGTTGTTAGCAGGTTCGTGAACAACCCCGGGAAGGAACATTGGGAGGCTGTGAGTGGATCCTTAGATACCTGGTAGGTATTGTGGATGTAGGGTTGTGTTATGCAGGATCGGAAATCAAGCTACAAGGGTATGTAGATTCAGATTTGGTAGGAGATATCGACAGCAGAAGAAGAACTACAGGGTATGTCTTTACTTTGGGTAGTGCTGCAGTCAGTTGGGTCTCTCAGTTACAAACGATAGTATCTATCAGTACAACGGAAGAAGAATATGTTGCAGCTACAGAAGCATGCAGGGAGATGGTATGGAAGTAAGGTTTTATGGAAGAGTTGGGTAAGAAGCAAGCAGATTGCAAGTTGTACAGTGACAGTCAAAGTGCAATACACTTGGTTAAGAATTCAACCTTTCATTCAAGGACTAAGCATATTAACATCAGATATCACTTCATACGTTCGTTACTGGAAGATGGATCGATTGCTCTAGAGAAGATTCATACAAGTGAGAATCCTACGGATATGCTAACCAAGGCGGTCACACGGGAGAAGTTAAAGCTCTGTTCAGCTTTGATTGGTCTTCATGCTTGAAGACAGGGAGGTGGTGGACTACGAATGTAGAAGACGTAAGTTTATGGTGATGTGTCTCCAAGTGGGAGATTATTCAGATGTGGAGTCACATCTAGACAGGGCTGCTCGATCGGTCGAGTGGCCCACTCGACCAATCGAGGGCTAGCTCGACTCAAAGTCCAACAAGCATTAGTTTTTTAGTTCCAAGGTACTTGATCGATCGAGGCCCATGCTCGACCAGTCGAGGTTACACAGATTCGTTCTGCGGATTTAATACGGACTGCAAAAATTTGAGTCGGTTTCGCAAGGGTGCTAAAGGGAAGTTGCCTAAACTATAAATAGGTGTCCCTCAGGTTTTTCTAGGGTAATAGGAGTTATTTTAAAGTGTGGGCAAAGGGTTTTCTCTATACATCTAAAGGGAAAAGATTAGTATATTGCTTATAATCTCGTTTTCTTCATAATGGAAGTTTGCATCTGTGGTTCTTACCCTTGTTTGGAGTTTTTCCACATATATCTTGTCCTGTGGTTTGTTTGGAATGCTTTGATTCTTCTTCTAGATTATATATCTTCTTGTTTATCGTTTGTGGGTGAGACCGGAGATTGGATCTTGGTTCACTGGGTTGTTAGCATGCTACGCAACATAAACAAGTCCAATCACAGTTATCCCTTGCAACAATATGCAAAAAATATAAAAAACTGCATCCAACATAGAAAAGTAATTGAAGGAAAACCACCTTAAACATCCCCTTAAAGAACAATAAGTGTGCCTTCATCTTTAAGGTGAGGCTCCAATGCTCCCTTTTTGCGAGCAATTCAATTTATTTAACAGAAACCACGGAAAACATGTTTTCTGAACAAACACAAAACCATCTTTTTCTTAAGTTCCGATCAGCCCGCTAGGGTCATGGGGACCTCCTAGCTCGATCCAAATATTAGGGATTTGAAAACAAAAGCTCTAAGGCCAAAATCACTCGAGTCGGGCTCTAATACCATATGAAACAGGGAAAGAAGAATCGTTTTAACATAAACAAGAGAGAAGAAAAGAGAAAGATGAGAAAATAGAAGAAAAGGTGAAGAAAAGGAGAGAGAGAGAGAGACGGCTACTCAAATGCTAGCCTCCTCACATTTTTCCCATCTTATTTTACTAGGGCTAGAGTGATTACAGCTGAAATTACAAAATTGTTCTCCTTGCCTAAGGACTAAATAAAACACATTCATGTGGGCCCAAATTCAGGCCTAACATAAACACAATAGACAAACCAAAGCCCAAAGGGGCCCAAGGCCCAAAATGTGTGAGCCCACAATACTTTTTAACACAAACCTTTAGCTTCACATCAACTACTCTAAGGACCCCATGCATTGGGGGTCCATTATAATACAAAACTAGAGTATACACACTCTAAGGACTCCATGCATCATAATGGACTAAGTCAAAAGAAGCAATATGGTTATTAATACTAGATTGATAAGTGGTTGACCATGTTTATACAATTGACATGTGTCACATTGAAAATTAACATCACTGGAAATTTTATTAGGAAAAAACAACCCAAGGGACCTAATGGACACATGACCTAAGTACCTAACCGCATGTGACAAAAGTATACACACTCTTTATTACCAACATGAGACTTTGAAACAAACATAGGAGAGGTTTCGCCAGCATCAATGAGATACAAACCTTTAGCTTCACATCCACCACCAATCCTTATCTTGGTCTTTAGAACCTCAATAAAACAATAGGATATGAAAAAGTTAATATGACAATTCAATCGTTTAGTAAGGGGCACTCATAGATAATAAGTTAAAGAGGAAAGAAAGGAACATGAAGGACAGAATTTAAAGTCAATGATAAGGTAAGACAACATGATCCATTCCCAGAAACCTTGGATTAGGATCCATTAGCGACTTTTATATTGTAAGTAATCACATAGAAGATGGAAAAAAAAATAATAATAACAGAGAGAGAGAGAGAGAGACAAAGAGAGACAGAGAGTTTTTGGGAGGATATGTTTGAGAGAATAATTTATCTCTAGTACCATAATCTATAGAAACGAATTGTATCTTGAGGAAGCACCAAAAAGATACCATACACCACATAAAATATAGTTCTCTATATGCACCACAACTATACCCAAACACCTACATACACATATCTCTTTACTCACCCTCAAGCTCAAGCAAAGATGTTGCATATGCCCAACTCGTCAATAACTGTCTGAAGATGATAAGGATGGATAGCTTCGTTGAGAATATCTACCAATTGATCATTTGTTCAAACATGAGGCGTACAACTGAGCCCAGACAAAACCTTCTCCCAAATAAAGTGACAATCTTTTATGCGTTTCATCCTTTCATTGAAAGACGAAATTGGACACGATGTGCGCAACAGCTTAATTTTCGTAAGGCAGTGGAAAAGTAGGAAAGATGATGCTCATATCACAAAGGAGAGATTGGAGCCAAACAATTCACAAGCGGCATGAGCCATTAAGCGTTACTTAGCTTCCGGAGATGAATAAGCACCACAAACTATTTCTTGCTTTTCCATGAAACCAGATTTCCAGGACGAACATGTAGTAACTAGAAGTAGAACACCGATCAACAGATGACCCAACCCACATAATATGCATGGGTTTCCAGTGACCATGATCAAAATATAAGAGCCATTTATCCTAGGTTTTCTTCAAGTATTTGAGAATATGATATATAGTGTTGAAGTGATAGGAGCAAGGAAACTACATAAACTGGCCACACTCATAGCGTAAGTAATAACAAATCATGTAATGGCCAAATAAACCAACTTCCCCACTAAGAGTTGATACATGTCCAAGTCATTAAGAGCAGTGGATTCTATTTGATGAAGGCATTGATTAACCTCAATAAGAGTAGATGCAAATCTTGCACCCAACATTCCAGTCTCTTGAAGGTCCAAAACGTAGTTCCTTTGAGAAATAAAAATTCCACTTTCCAATTGAACAACTTCAATCGAAAGGAAATATTTAAGCAAGCCCAAATCTTTAATCTTAAATGATCGGGCCAGAAATGGCTCCACCTATCCAATCTCACTTTCACCATCCCTAGTGAGAATAATATCATCAACATAAATAGCAAACACAGTGAAGGATTGGCCATTGTCTTTAATAATGACTAATCATATGCACTCCTAGGAAACCAATCTTGTAGGTGACATTCTATAGTTTCTCAAACCATGCCTGGAGAGATTGCTTAACATCATATAGTGCTTTCCTCAACTTACATACTTTTCCTCTTGTACCCTATGGTCAAAACCCTTGTGGTATAGCTATGTACACTTCTTCATGAAGATTGCCATGAAGGAAGGTGATGAGGACATTACGTTACGTACACCCTTACGTACGTATCAGAGGAGGCGGCGGGCTGCATCGATTTCCCTATGGCTAAGCGAGTACCCATGTGCATGTGCAAGCATCTAGAAGACCCCACACTGGGAAGATGCACATGGGTTACTTTATGGAGTGATCCAGACCATTGGATCGGAGGGACGTGACGATCGGGTCATTGGATCGCATAAATTACATGATCAGGTCATTAATCGTTGATCGTCCACATCAGTTATAGACTTTATCATCTTTTAAGATTTAGTTTTTTATTATTTTATATTTGGACACATTATGAGTGTTTTGATTGATTTTGTTTAGACTAGGGCTATTTTCGTTAAGATTCACAAGACGGGGATTATTGTAATTTTTGAAACTTCTTGGATCAATAAAAAGAGGGGGGGCGTGTGACCTCTCCCATTGGATTTTGTGATAAAAAGAGAGAAAATCTCTTGCTTTCTTCTTCCATCTTCATGCGGTTTGAGGATACTTCCATGCGATTTGGAAGAAAGATTGGTGCGAAACTAATCTTCATCAACGGAGGTACGAGGTCTCCATCTAACCCCACACCATCTTCTCTTTTCTTACGCATCCATGTATTTTCTTCAGGTTCTTAATTTTCCCATCCCAGGTCTTCGTCTTCTCCCAAACCCAATTTTCTCATACCCATCCACAATCCAAAACCTAACCGACCTAAACCCATCCACCCCACGCCACACATGTGACCGTACGACCACACATGTGAATCTCACCTTGCCCCTTTTTGGTTTTCCATTATCATTATATCAAAACCCCTTTCTTCCATCCCCGAAACCCAACCCTAAACCTAAAATTCCTAATTTTCCTACTTTCCCAAATTACCCAAACCCTAATTTTCACCCTATGTTGTATTAGGTTTTCTATTTTGAAATAATGCTAATTGGATGTCCCTACATCCATTAGATTCTAGTTTCTTTTATTTAATGATCTTGTGTTACAATGTTGGTAGCTTAGGCTAGGATTATGCATGATTTTCTTTTGATTTTCATGATATTTGTGATGATTATAGAGATGTTTATTTTTTTGGTTAAATATCTTAATTCGGCTACTTGAACTCACATGTTAATTGGTTCATGCATCAGTCTTGCGTCAGAAGGCGTCCTTGACATACAATTGGTGAAGAGTGAAGAATGAAAGAACCAAAGTCACACTACAATTTACGCTAGAAAGACAACTAACAGATATCAAATTTGCATTGAACTTAGGAATGTACAAAACACTGGATAAGGTGAGGGTAGGAGAAACTGAAATTGAGCCAACAAATTCAACTAGAGTAGAAGTCCCATAAGCAAGACGAACTGAATGGCTACAAGAAGTGGAAGGAAGAAGACAACTGTGCGTACCAGTCGTATGATCAGATGCCCCAAAATCTATAATCCAAGTGGCAGGAGTGGAGGAGGCATGAAGTGCAATACCTGTTGTAGCAACAAAGGAAGAGACAGATGACTGTGATGAGACAGATGTAGGTGTGGTTGACTGAGGCTGAAGGGATCTGAGATGCTGAAGCTCCATCACATCTGCCCTAGTCATAATAACAGACTCCATATGAGAGGAGTTGGTAGGATGAATAACACAAATATCGTACGTATGTTTAGTATCATCAGAAGCCGTGACGTGGGCAATAGGGTGGTCATGTAGCTTAAAACATTTTTCCCGAGAATGTCCTGAACGATTGCAATAGGTACAAAAAAATAATAATAATAAATAAATAAAATAAAATCTCCACCACGTCCTCCAGATGAGAACCCGCCTCAAGTATTTAAACCACCACTTCTATCACTACGTGTAACAATAGTAGAGGTAAAGGCAGTCCTCTCTTGCGTGCTGGAGCTGACATAACTCGCCGGCGGGCTTCCTCCGAAATGACTACAGAATATGTTGTCTGGAGCGTAGAAAAAGGAGTTGTGGCGACAAAGTGGGTCCTAAATGCCTCATACTCATCATTCTATCTTGCTAGGAATTTGTATATCTTGGTTTCATCCTCCCGATTCTTCACAATTTCAACACCGCGAGTGTCGGGGAGTTCATTGAGGGGCGGCAAATGACTTCGTTCTTCCCAACGACTCTTCAAGGTCCCAAAATACTCAGTAACGGAATTGTTTTCCTGTGTGAAAGAATACAACTCTGTATTCAGCTGGAAGATGCAAAGCTTATTGGAGACCATTCCATAAGTGTCATTGAGTGATTTCCATAAATCAGCAGCAGTCTCATAAAAGAAATATCCAAAAGCAATACTGGATTCCATTGAATTGAGTAACCAGCCCATAACAATGGCATTAGAAGAATCCCATGTGTCCACTGAGGATAAAGGTCGTTTTGTCATGCCAGTAAGATACCCAAGCTTCTCCTTGCCAACAATATACATCCGAACATCCCCAGACCAAAGAGGAAAGTTACCTCCGTTAAATTTCGTAGAAGTAATTGAAAATGGTCCATCGGGGCCATGTCCGAGAGACTTGGATTCAATAAATATGAACAAAAAAAAAAAAGAAGAAGAAGAAGGAGAAGGAGAAACATGGAGAAGGAATACAAAGAACAGCAATAGATGGAGATCAACCAACACAAAGAACGCAGGAATATACACCGAGTAGTCAATGTATGCTTTGGACCTCAAAAACCGAAAAAATGGTGCAGTCGGTCACCCATTTTGGCCCAAAAATCCATCCACATTGTTCGGATCTCCACGAAACTCACTCCTCCATGTAGGGTAGTAAAAGGCTGCCCATATGCAATTGGATTGGTGGATCAAAAACCACGAATTCGAGAGAGATCCGAAAAATGGTCTGATTTGGGCATTTTTCTAGAAAATACTATAAAATCCATAAATATATATATATATATATATATATATATATATATATATATATATATATATATATATATATATATATTAATCTTCTTCAAAAAAAATCCAGAAAAATAGTCATAAATCCTCTTCCATGATTCTGCACCAGGTGGTAGAGATTTTGGAGAAAACCGATCCATACAAATGGTGGATAGTTGACGTCAAGCATACGGATGCTGACATCAGCATGTGGCTCCCTCGATTTCTGTGTAGAACTTCCCCTTTTTACCTAGGTTTGATGTCTTGACAAGAAGGATCCGATGTATGTTGGTCTTGTACAAGTTGGATCAATCAAGACTCTGATACCATGAAAAATAAGAACCAAAGAGGAGGAATTTGAGAGAGGGGGTTTGGAGAAAGAGAGAGAACGTGGGATCCCTCTATTATCGTATTCAATATATGTGTACGGTTTTTTCCTTTATTACATCATAATAACCCAGTTTATACAATATTTGCAAATAAGCCCACTAATATCATATTTACAGAAATGACCCTACTAACTTAATATTCCAACAAGGACAATGATGATGATACATAATAGATAAAAGCTTATGCATGAAGTTCAATTTTCAATAGGAGCAAACTTCTCTTGGTGATCAACCCCAAAATGTTGTATAAACCTACTAAAACAACATGAGCCATGTGCCTTATGACAGAACCGTTAGTATTATATTTGAGGGTGAACACCATCATGCAACTAACATGTTTTCCCTTGGGGTGATCAACTAGACCCCACGTGCCCTGCTTCTCAAAGGAGGTCATTTCCTCCATCATTGAAGCTTTTCAACAAGGATCAACCAAGGCATCTTTAAAATTTGACAGAATAGAAGCCGAGGAAATGAACTAAAGAAAAGCTTTAAGGGGAAGGAAAAATAGTGTGTGTAAGTTGGTACAGAAAAGAGGAAAAAAGAAGAAGAAGAAGAAGATGAAGAAGATGAAAAGAAAAGGAGAGAAGAAACTCGAGAAAAGGGAATTAGGAGCTAGGGCTCATGTTCACGCTTTCCTCTTATACTATTTTATAAATGGATGAAATTTCAAAAGTGCACTTACGTAAATAAAAGCAAAAATACAGAAAATACCCCTTACACAAAAACTATGTTCACATTCTGGGACTAATTAAGTGGGCCATAGGCTCATAGCCACTACTGTTAACACTCCCCCTCAAGCTAATGCATAGATGTCTTGCATGTCTAGCTTGGAGAGTAGTTTGTCGAACTAAGATTTTCTAAGAGCCTTCGTGAATAAATCTACAACTTGATAATGGGAAGAAATATAAGGTGTGTGGATCTTTCCTTGAAATATCTTGTTCCGAATGAAATGACAATCAACCAATATATGCTTTTTTCTTTCATGAAACACTCAATTATTGGCAATAAGTATTGCAGCTTGATTGTCGCAATGCAAAGACATTGGAACCTAAACTCAATATCTCAATTCTTCAAGAAGAGACTTTAACCATATAAGTTCACAAGTTGTATGGGCCATTGCCCTGCATTCAGCTTTAACACTTGAGTTGGCAACTACATTTTGTTTCTTACGTTTCCAAGTAACCATTTTACCACCTAGGAAGGTGCAGTAACCCGTAGTCAACCTTTTATTAGATCTCGACCCTGAATAATCTGCATTTGAATAACCGGCTACCTAGAGATGGCCATGAGTTCTATATAAAATACCCTTCCCATGTGAACATTTCAAATGCATGGGGATTCGCATAACTGCTATAAGATGTGATGTCCTCAGATTTTGCATGAACTAGCTCACCACACTGATGAGGAATGGGATATCAGGCCTGGTGATGGTCAAATAAATGAGCTTGCCAACAAGTCTATTGTACATACCAAGGTCTTCCAACACTTCTCCTCCTTCAAATTCAAGCTTGAGGTAAGGATCCATTGGTGTATCAACTAGTCTAACACCCAACATACCGGTCTCTTCCAACAAGTCAAAAAAATATTTTCTTTGACAAAGATTTATGCCAACCCTCAATCTTGCTACTTCAATGCCCAAAAAATATCGAAGAAGACCAAGATCTTGTGAGAATATCATGTATATGAGTTACTAGAATATTGTGTATATGGGTTGTTAGTTGTAAAATACTATGTATAGGGAAGCTCTAAATAAGCTTCCTTGTATAGCCTTGTAGTGTGGTTATTTAAACCCACCTTTGGGTTGAAGAAAGTAAGAAATACAAAAGGAGTAATTCACTAGATTCTTGAATTATCATAGTATCAAAGCTGCAACTTTGAGCATCAATCCTTCAGTCCTCTGCCATCGCGGTCCTCATCATAGCAGCAAGTCCAGAGATCTCCTCTCGCCGCTACCATCTCTACGGATCTTCCTCAGATCCCAAACCTCTGCAACCATTTGCCCCAAATCAATTGTTGCCATCTCTTCCATCGCAACTCTGTCAGCGTGCTCGTTGTCAACACCCATCTATCTTCCCTGTTCTAGAAAAACGGCCCATTGTCGACCAGAGAACCGATTTGTCTCTGCCATCATCAACGTCGTTGCTGCCACTGTTGTTCGTCTCTGCCATCTCCAGATCCGGCGGCCCATACCTGCAGCACAACCTCACAATATGGTCCTGCTCGTCACTATCAAGTATCAGATCCGGCAACCCATAGCTGCCGCACAACCGCACGATCCCAAAAACCTCCAGATCCGCATCAGATCGCACCAACCCATCATCAACCCATTAGAGCATCTCTAACTCTACATCGACGATTTGGTCTTGCTCGTCGGATCCGGTCCTGCTCGCCCAAAAATCAATGGTACATTTCTTCTTCGTGGTTTTTCTTTCTTATGGCATCCATGAATCCCTCCGATAAGATCGAAACTATCCATGTCAGGTTGGAAGGGAAAAAAATTTCCGTGGCAGTTTCAATTCAAGCATTTTTTAGTAGGAAAGAGCCTCTACGACTATGTGGATGGCTTAATAGGCAAACCAAATGATGAAAAAGAACTCATATCTTGGACCACAAATAATTCGAAGGTGGTCACATGGATCCTTAACAGTGTTAAGAGCAACATTGTAATTAACCTCACGTCATTCAAGATTGCATCTGAAATATGGGCTCACTTAAAAACGTGTTATCAACAATCGAATCATGCCCGTATCAAGTAGAGTATGAGCTGTCAAAATTAGAACAAGGAGCTTTGAGTATACAAGATTTCTATTCTAAACTTACCTCCCTTTGGCATGAGATTCAACTTATGGATCCAGTTATTCCCGCTACAGCGGTCAAGACAGTAAAGATACTTCACGACACAAGTAAATTGATGCAATTTCTGTATAAACTCCGTTCGGAGTTTGAACCAACCCGAGCCGCTCTGATAAACCGGCCTCAATTTCCATCTCTTGAGGCAGCTCTATCTAATTTGATGGCAGAAGAAACACGTTTGAAAACCCTTACTTCCATGAGAGAGGTTGTTCCTGATGCTGCCTTCATTACTCGCAATTTTTCAGGAAAGTCGCGAGACATGTCGAAAGTTAAATGTTTTGAGTGTAATGGATTTGGTCATGTGGCTACTCATCCCAACAAGAAAGCAAATATTAATTCCTCTGCACCAAGTACACTATTTTGTCGATACTGCAAACAAGGACATGATATAGCCAATCGCCCGACTCGCCCTCCTCTACGTCCTCACTACCAGCAACGTGGACGTGCATTTCTGGCTTCCTCTACTGAGAAGCCTGACTCATCATCTATGGCCCCATCAGTGAAGCCTAATCTACTTTCCTCAGAACAAATTCAGCAAATCCTTCAAGCGATGGGTTCTTCAGGTTCGATAGGTAATATTTATCCTAGAAATCTTTGGTATATTGTCTCAAGGGCATCTAATCATATGACTGGGGATCTTTCTTGTCGAACTGATTATGTCCCATATAAAGGAGTGGGTTCCATTTGCACTACGGATGGGAACCATTTGCCTATCTCTCATATTGGGTCCTTGAAAGTCTCACCTTCATCATCTCGCAATTTCTTCCTTCGCAAAGTATTTTATGTTCCTAAATTATCTGCCAACTTGATTTCGGTTGCTCTACTAGTGGAAAATAACTGTTTGGTTTTGTTTTCTCGGTCTGGTTGTTTCATACAAGATCTGGAAACAGGGAAGCTGATGGGGAAAGGCCATAAGAGAGGAAGGTTATTTACTTTGGAGTTCGATCTCGGAGTTGTCTCATCACGTAGTTATTTTCTTCCATCTTTTCATGATATTTCTTTTGCTAATAAATGTTGGAAACTTTGGCATAGTCGTTTAGGGCATCCAAATTCTAAAAACATGTTTTTCTTATTTAGATCTGGTCTTTTGAATGATGAAATCAATAGTAGTCCCATTTCCACTGATATGAATTGTGTTAGTTGCAAAGTGTGTAAATCTACTGTATTGCCCTTTTCATTGAGTAACACTCGTACTCAGAATCTATTTGATCTCGTTCGTACAAATGTTTGGGGTCCATCTCCCATCATGGCTCCTGGTGGTTCGTTGTATTACATCATCTTTGTGGATGACTTTTCAAGACACTTGAATTTATTTCATGAAACACAAGTCTGAAGCATTTTCATGTTACAGACAATTTTCATCATATGTGGAGAGCCAATTTGCAAAGAAAATTAAAGTTCTACAATCTGACTCTAGGGGAGAATATGTCTTCCGAGTTTGAGACTTTTCTAAGTTCAAATGGAACTATACATCAACGAACGTGTCACACACTGGAGAAAAATGGAGTAGCAGAACAAAAGAATCGGCACATTATTGAGGTAGCAACCACCATGATGGAGTACGCAAGTGTTCTGAAATTTCTTTGGGCTGAAGTAAAATCAACAGTTGTGTATCTGATCAATCGATTACCTTCCAGTGTTTTAGCCAACCGGAAAACTCCCACGTTCTTCCTTCATGATAAAGATCCAGATTATAGTCAGTTACAAGTGTTTGGATGCATTGCTTTTGTTTATCTTCTAGAACGAGAACGGGATAAACTCAATCCCAAGGCAGCTAAATGTGTATTTCTTAGATATGGGGAGCATCAGAAAGGGTATCGTTGTTATGATCCATGTGCTCATCGTGTTCGTGTGTCTAGACACGTCACATTCTTTGAAAATTTACTATACTATAAAGTTGTCCATGCATCTCCTTCAGTTAACATTGTTCCATCTTCCATTTCTCATGTCCTCTTTTGAAGAAAATCATTTTATGCTTCCTTCTCTCACTCCTCCTTTGCAGGTCTACCAACGCCGTATGAAGCCTATCTCTCTTAGGTCCTCTCCCTCAACTGCTCCTGCTTCTGATCAGGTGTTTTCTTCTCCTATAGCGCAGGTAACTGTCCCACCTTCCACTGAGATCTAATTACGTCGTTCTAGTCATCCGTCTGTTCCTCCCTGTCGATTAAATTTTTTTTGCCTCTCATCATGCCTTGTTTTCTAGATTAGATTCTTTGGTTGTGCCTACTTATTCTCAGGCATATACACAACCGTGTTGGGTAAAGGCTATGAATGATGAGATTCAGGCACTTAAGGAGAATGCTACTTGGACGCTGGTTCCATTACCTGAGGGGAAGCAAGTGATAGAAAGCAAATGGGTATATACTGTGAAATTAAAATCCATGGGAGCTTAAATCAATATAAAGCTCGGCTAGTGGCCTAAGGTTATAAACAAGAGTATGGAGTTGATTATGATGAGACATTCACTCCAATGGGAAAAATGAAAACGGTCCGTTCCTTAATCGCTATAGGTGCTTTTAAGGATCGGCAACTCAGTCAACTCGATGTCAAGAATGCTTTCCTCCTTGGAAATCTCAAAGAAGAAGTTTACTTGAAGCAACCTCCCGGTTATAAATCCGAGGATCCATGCTTAGTTTGCAAGTTATCTAAAGCTTTATATGGACTCAAACAAGCACCAAGAGCATGGTTTGAAATTTTCCATGGGGTGTTAACCACGGCGGGCTATTCTCAAAACCAATATGACTCCTCACTGTTTATTCTCAAGTCTAATTCAGGTCTTGTTGCTTTATTGGTCTATGTTGATGATATTCTCATCACAAGACGTGATGCTCAAGGAATTGTCGATCTCAAATCATTTCTTCACTCCTCATTTCATATGAAGAATATGGGGCCATTAACATACATTTTGGGTCTTGAAATTTCTCGTAATACTCAAGGTTATCTCATGAGTCAACGAAAGTATACTTATGATTTGATCAAGCTAGCAAACCTTACAGATAACAAGACCCATGAGACTCCTCTGGAATTAAATGTCAAGTACGGGAAAGATGGAGACCTTCTCTCCGATGTTACATCCTATAGTCAGCTGGTGGGGAGATTAGTCTATCTCACTATATCTCGTCCCGATATCTCATATGCAATTCATGTTGTTAGCCAGTTTATTGAGGCACCTTGCACATTGCATATGACGGCAGTTCATCGCATTACTCGATACCTTTGAGGTACCCTCAACCAGGCACTTCTCTTTCCATCATTGCATGATCTACAATTATATGCTTACTTTGATGCGGACTGGGCAAGTTGTCCCGTTTCACGACAGTCCACCACTGGATATTGTGTTTTCTTGGGACAATCATTGGTTAGTTGGAAGTGTAAAAAGCAAACCACAGAATCTAGATCCAGCACAGAAGCCGAATACCGTGCAATGGCAGAGGCATGTAGTGAAATTACTTGGTTCCGGGGATTGTTGACAGAACTTGGGATCCATTTGTCTATGACAACTCCATTATATGCTGACAATCTTAGTGCGATTTAGTTGGCTTCGAATCCAGTATTTCACGAGCGCACTAAACACATTGAAGTTGACTGCCACTTTATGAGAGAAAAATACACAGTTGGAATCATTTCTCTTCCTCATGTGACATCAGAGCTGCAACTTAACTGATTTATTTACCAAAACTATGACCTCATCCCGTCATAGGTTTCTTCATGGCAAACTGATGTTGCTTCATTATCCCACATCAGTTTGAGGGGGGATGTGATAATATCATGTATATGAGTTACTAGAATATTGTGTATATGGGTTGTTAGTTGTAAAATACTATGTATAGAGAAGCTCTAAATAAGCTTCCTTGTATAGCCTTGTAGTGTGATTATTTAAACCCACCTTTGGGTTGAAGAAAGTAAGAAATACAAAAGGAGTAATTCACTAGATTCTTGAATTATCAGATCTTTGATATGAAACTAAGTTTGAAGATAAGACTTCAACTTCTCAATGTCCTCAAAGTCATCACTAGTCACCATCATATCATCCACATACACAACAAATATTATGTGGCCAGACGTAGAATGTCTTGAGAAAACTGAGTGATTTACCTTCTTTTTAATCCAAATGACACAACCACATTGTTGAACTTCTCAAATCAGCTCCGTTGTGATTATTTCAATCCATATATAGATTTGTTTAACCTGCATACTTTAAATGACTCTCCCTAAGAAATATACCCAGGAGGTTGCTCCATGTAGACTTCCTCATGTAAATCTCTATGCAGGAATGCATTCTTCACATGTAGCTGAAAATGTTTCTAATCATGATTTGTTGCTATTGATAGAAGAACCCGAACAGAATTAAGTTTAGCCACTAATGAAAATGTATCAAGATAATCTACTCCATAAATTTGTGTACACCCCTTAGTGACCAATTTGACTTTATAGCGATCAATTGATCCATCAGGCACGAACTTGACTGGAGTCTTACCTAATGGAAGATCAATCAACGTCCAGGTATCATTGGAATGCATAAATTTCATCTCTTCATCCATAGCTCTTTTCCAATTTTCATCTAACAATGCCTCATGGACTGACTTAGGAATAGGTACAGCAGACAAGGTAAGGGCAAACTTACAATAATTTGTAGACAAATGAGAAAAGGTAACAAATTTGGAGATGGGATGAGAGTAACACATGAATGCTTACCTTTTTCGGACAACGATGGGAAGATCATTTGCAACCTCATGAGACTCAGTCGAACCAAGAACCTCAATAGGCACAATAGTTGATTTTATGGACTGAAGAGGATTAGTTTGTGATGCTTGGTCTTTTCTCCTTTTCCTATAATAAGTCTGCGTAAAATCCTTCTGAGTTGGTGGTGGCATCTCAACATCAAATTCTGAAGGAAATACATATAGCAATGGAGTTTCAACATAAATGACTTCAACAATACACTCGTCTTTAACATAAAATGGAACGTTTTCAAAGAAGGTGACATCAACGGTCGCAAAACGTTTCTTAAGTGTAGGGGAATAATATCGATAACCCTTTTGATTACGAGAATATCCCAGAAAAATACACTTAGTGGAACTAGGCGAAAGTTTACCTTGACCTAACCCAAATATATGAACAAAGGAGGTGCAACCAAACACTTTGGGAGAAACGGAAAAAACTAGTTGATTGGGAAATAACAAGAACGGAATTTTGCCATCTAAACCTAATGAAGGCCTCCTATTGATCAAATGACACACAATAAGAATCGCAACACCCTAATAAAATTGCAGAACATTCATTTCTAACAAAAAAGCAAGAGTAACTTCCACCAGATGTCTATTCTTGTGCTTAGCCACCCCATTTTGTTGCAGTGTGTAAGCACAAGAAGTCTGATGAATGATGCCCGGATTTTGTAAGTTTGTTTGAAAATCTCGAGAAATGAATTCCAAGGCATTATCTGACATTAACATGCACAATTTTGCCCCAAACTAATTCTTTATTTCATTATGAAAATTCAAAAATACATGAAAGACTTCAAACTTATGTTGTAGTAGATGTAACAATGTCATTCTAGAATAATCATCAATAAAGATAACAAAGTACCTAAAACCTAACAAACTAGGAACTCGAGCTGGTCCCCACACATCACTATGGACTAGTTTAAAGGAACATCACATTTTGACTCATTTCTAGAAGGGAAGTGGACTCTATGATGTTTACTCAGCTTGCATGCATTGCACTCCAAGTTGGACACCTTAGGAAAAGATGGAATGAGAGTCTGTACATTTTGAAGAGAAGGATGTCCCAAGAGACGATGCCAATGAATTGCCAAATCTGCAGGAAGTACTGTTGCACCTACTGGTTCCTTCTCCAAGTAGTACAGACCATTCCTCTTATGACCTCCACCAATCATCCTGCCTATCTTTAGGTCCTGAAATATACAATAAGTAGGAAAGAAGGACATAACCATTCAAAGACCTTGTTAACTTATGGAGAAAAGACTAGAAGGAAAATTAGGTGCATATAGTACAAACGACAGGAATACTAATGCATTAAGATGAGCAGTACCAACATCAATGACATTAGACGACGTACCATCAGCTAAAGTAATCGACATATTTAATGAAGCACAATTAAAAGAAGAAAAGAGATTGTGATTACCAAAGATATGGTAGGACACCCCAAAGTTGATCTAACATGGGGAGGAAGATAACAAAAGACATGCTTTACCTGATTGAGCGAAAGTGGTTGTAGAGGTGGATGCAGATCCACTAGAAGAAGAAAAAAAAACATGCATAATCCTCTCATGATAGTGATCCACTGCTCTGATCACCACTAGGATTAAACGAAGTAAGAGCACTGGATCTACCATCTAAAGAAGCATCCCCAACCATAAGAACTTGATTAGTGAGGGTTTTCCATGAAGATCCCAACAGAAACCTACGTATGATTTGTTAGGACACAATGAGTACACATACACGCTCTTCTACCATCACGATCACCTCTACCTTCCGCCGGGAATCTACCACCTCTGCCACCACGGCGAGGACTATGCCCAACGTGAGTGTTCAAATTATCTCCAATATTATCGAAATATCTCTGATATTATCTTTATCTCCAGCTCAGCGATAATGATAACACTAGTAGCGATACCGATAACATTGGTAGTATCAAAAATTCTAGGTATTAACAATATATCACTAAGTATCGCCAATGCATCAATATTGCTAATATAATAACCAATATTTTCAACTATGTAAATTGCAGGAGTATGTTGTATTGCCAATGCATCAATATTGCCAATGTATAGCCAATATTTTAGACTGCGTAAATTCTAAGTAATGCTCGTATCATAAGTGTATCGACAATATTTCAATAGTAAATTTTATTTCAATTTTTTTTTATGGGCACATGGTTGTATGTAGTGTTCAATTTGTCATTGATAATATTGATAATATCTTGATATTATCGATATCACAACATGCACAATATTGAGACCGCAATCTTTCATTTCCTTTCCAATTGTTGATGATTTCTTGGTGAAAGATCATAGTGTTGTTGATATTTTGCAATATCAATGGATGTTTAGATGGAAAGTTGGATGATTAAATAGGCCAGATGGGATGGTTGGACTGATTTCTTACAATAACACATGCTTTTAAGGCCCCATGAAATAGAAACTTGTTATGTATGCATTCTTTTTGCAATTTTTTTATTTTTAAATATGCAACTATGTCCATTTTAACATCTCCTTAAGTTTTGCAAAAAAATTCACTGTTTTTCCCATGTTTCCCCAGATTTCTGGTTATCAGCGATATTATCGGTGATATCGATATTGTTTCCGTATCCCTGGCCAGCGAAACTTGTAGCGATACCAATACTTCGAACACTGAACGCGACCACCATAGCCTTCACGAAAGCCAAAATAACCAGATGAAGAGGCCAATGCCTTTTTATCAAATGCATTAGCCTGAGAGTTGTCAAATTCATTTGCCAGGTAGACTCTTTAATAAAGTCTTGTAGATACCTCTGCCACTGAAGGAATGAAAATTCCCCTTAAAATCTTATCCTTCGTTGATTAATAGTCCAGACAAAAGTTTTATTGCCTTCATATCTTCCCACTACTCCTTCATAAGGGTGACATCTAAGGTAACAGTATGATATATGCCCAGTTCTTCCCACATTCCAATCAGCTTTGTGAAATATTCACCAAGCAGCTTTTGTCACCCTTCTGAAAGGAAAAGATTTCCTCATACAATTGATACACTCAGTAAACATTTTGTTCTAAGGAATACATCATCCTTACAGTATCTCAGACATCCTTTGTTGTGCTTAAGAAAACCAAATTAGAACTCACCTCAAAATCCATACTATTCCATAACCAAGAGCGAATTTGGGCATCCTCACGCATCCATTGCCTATATTTTGGATCAGATTCCACCGGATTCCGCCAGCTTAGGATCCATGCAGAACTAATCCTTTTCGCTAGGTAAGAGAAACATCTCGACAGATTTGGCCCACAGAAGGTAATTCTTTCCTTTCAACTTGACAAAAGTTATTGATGTATTGAAGGAGGGTCTAGACATTTCCCTAAGAGATGAGGAACCAAGGACTATACTTTTGGGCTACATAGATATTCCACAATCAACTTGCTTCAAAGTTAAAAGAGAAACGCCGACCCAAGCGGAGATCCACACACAACTATACATACCTGATAAAAAAACGCGAAGATCACTTGCCCATTATAACCCTTATGAGAAATTAGCAAGCCTTTATAATTCGACAAGGCATGTGTACGCTCCTTTTTCATAAGCATTTCCTTCTACTCGAGGAACAACGCGGAAAACAACATGTTTTCTGCACAAACAGATGACGAAACGCGCTCCCCTTTGCGGTCTGATCAGCCCCCAATGTGTTGGAACTAGAAGGCCCTCAAAAAAAAAAAAAAAATCCAGCAACTTGAGTTAGATCGGGAGGAATTACAGAGTCCAAACCACTTCTATGATGGCTCTAATACCATGTAAGTCGGTATAGAAAAGAGAAAAGTAGATGAAAAGATGAAAAGAAGACAAAAATGAGAGAAGAAACTTGAGAAAGGGGAATTAAGAGCTAGGGCTCACATTCCCACTTTCCTCTTGAATTATTTTATAAATGGATGAAATTACAGAAGTGCCCTTAAGTAAATAAAAGCAAAAATACCCATTAAACAAAAACCATGTTCTCAACACATCCCAAGACTAAGTGGGCCATAGGCTCATAGCCACTCCTGTTAATAGAGTGAAAGGACATGAAATTACTAATAGGGCGAATCATATGAGAACTACTTTTTCCCAATGCAATTGGCAAGTCAAAAGTGTAAGATGTATTTTACAAGTAAAATGATAAGAGGCCGTCAAGAATCTCCGGGGGCTGGTCCTTGCATCTCCTCTAAGTATACACCAATAACAGGTTCTCCACAGGTTCCAATACCTCACTTGGAGTTGTCTGTGTTGAGACATAAGGACATTCTCAAAGAATATGATGCCCTTGGAAATGTACCTTTTTTGAGTAACCACACAATTGCCCTTCTAACCTTTTTTTATTATTTGGATATCTCAAGAAGATGTAGCTAACTGAGGGCTACGTTTATGTCAAGACAACCCTAAAATCTGAACAAAATATACACATCAAATGTCATTGGGGGAATAGAGAACACTTGCGAATCAGGTTTTACTAATTATAAAGGAGATGAGATGGCATCCTATTGATTACATGGGTAGTAGTAAGACATCCTTCACTCTAATATATCTTCGGAACGTCAAACCAATTAATACAAATCTAGTTACCAGCAGTAGATGACAATTTTTCCGTTTCGCAACTTCGTTTTGTTGAGGAGAATATGGACAAAATGCTTGGAGTACAAGTCATGGTCACAAAGATAACCTTGATGATTATGACATTGATACTCCTTAGCACTGTCTGATCAGATAACTACCTTTTTATCAAACTATATGAGAACCATTTTGTGAAAAGATTTAACAACAGACGATACTTCAGTCCTAGCTTTCATGAAATAAACTCATTGTGACAATCTGGCTGCTATTCACATCTCCTCCAACCTAGTTTATCATAAGCGCACTAAGCACATCAAGGTTGATACTTGATCTGTGAAAAGGTGGAGGAGAAGGACATTTGCACGTAATACCAGAAATCTGAAGATCAACTTGCTGATAGTTTAACCAAAGGAACTGGCCATTATCATCTGCTTCACATGTGTTGCAAGCTTAGCATGATCGATATTCAAGCTGTAGCTTGAGGGGAAGTTTATGAAGATATACATTTGTATGTGTAATTTCTTGTAGCCATGCAATCTACCATTTTCTATCTCCTATTAACGAAAGGGTTTTAGTCACTTTGACGAACACAATATAAGTTTCCCTAAACACTCGCTCTCCAAATGAGTCCAAGCAAGAGTTTTGGTAAACTTATTGGCCAATTGATAGTGAGATCTTACTAGCATGCAAATTTCATTAGTAGCAACTCTATCTGATGAAGTGATAATCACCTTTGATATGCTTCGCCCCTTAAAGAAAAACTAAATTTCCGGTAACATGTGAAGCAACGTGAGTATCAGTATAGTTTGATTGGATCCAAACGAGTTTTGACTGGTTTGGCACCCATAAAACTAGTCTCAACCAGTAAATCCATGCCTGTGCCTCGCTATCATAGGCAATCCACAAGCAAAGAAAATGTGAAACAAATCTAGTAAAACTGAAAAGCTAAACAGTAAGTATCGAAACCCTACAATTCTTGAACATGCAGATATCCATCATTGCGTGTCGTATTGAAGCACAAAACCCCTGTCCAATTTGATGTACATGGATCTCTGTTATTCCAATTTCTAAGATTCTTCAGAGGATCGTTCAAACTGCTTTTGATAGCCCTCAATGCAGCGACTGCAAATTAATACAATTAATCATCAGTATTTCACAATCAACCCCAATGATAGTATAAACAAAACATAGTATTAATAATATGTAACTCATACATAGTATCAATATCAGATGGGTAGAAAAGGTGACACCATGGGATCTTGAAAACCCCAACACACACACACGCACTCAAAATGTTTGTTGTGTATATTTTACCTAATAAATGAATATGAAGTAGAAAATATGTATCAAATGACCAGAATACATTAGAAATATATAAACAGTGTATGGAGCTTTGCCCCTTCCAAGATCTTAACTGCTTCTAGACCACAAAGGACCTTTCCGCCCAAGCTGCCTCATCCTCCACTGTTGATCAACAACTAAACTTTCTAGCCTTGGTGTTTTTTTTTTTTTTTTTGTTAGCTTGTTAGTACACCCCACTGTCAGTTCACACATCACTGTTAGCCACCCCCACTAGGGAATCGATGCCAAGACCTCATTGTTGAAACGAGGTATCTTTCACTCACTCTACCACTTGAGCTATGGATCTGGGTGTAGTGTAAAAGGCTATGGATTCAATTACAACTTTCTAGCCTTGGTTAATGCCAACCTTCTTCCGTAAGAAGGTAAAGTAGAACTTCACAATCACCTCACGTATTAGTAACTTTCTCCTCAACTCTCTCCTCATTTACGAAAAGGCTATGGATTCAATTACAACTTCGCCTCTAATTGGAAATGCCAAATAAATATTACATTTTTGTCCCATTCTTTTAACCACATTGCTCTATACCTTTGCCGCCACTTAATTTCTTAGTCTTTCATTTTCATTTCAAGATCCAGATTTAACTGTTGGCGCTCATTCCTTTTATATTCAACATGGTGTCTACCTTTCCCTTTCCTATCAAAAGCTTGAAATACATCCAACAAACAAGCCTTGGCTTCCTCCACCAAGCTGAAACAATCTTTTTTCCGCTACTTGAGCTTGCCTTTTTAAGTAGCTTAAGTTTCATCATTAGTCTACATCCAGCCCGACCCTCAAATCTAAAAGAAGAGCACCATTCTTTAATATCAAAGATAAACTCATTGTCTTCAAGCCATGACAGTTCAAACTGGAACAGTTCGAGACCCCACGACTCCAACAGAATCAGGCAGTGATCAGATATTGGACGTGGCAAACCATATTGATTGATACTAGGAAAAGACTTGTCCCACTCAACTGAAATTAAAGGCCTATGAGTCATCAACATTGCTCTTCTTTCTTGATGATTTGACTACAGGAATTTGGCATTGATCAGCGGAAAATTAATAAGATCATACTTCTCCACCAATGCATCAGGCCTTGTTTCAAATACTCTGTATTCCATCCAGTTCAGCTTAAAACTTGGGACAATAACTCAGATCATTTGGGCCATAAATTGCAGTGAAGACTCACCTCTGACCATCAGTAAAGTTTTTTTAAAAAAAGAAATGACACCAAAAACAGATCTGCTGCTTTAAGTTTTGGAGGTCATGTCAGTTTGATTAAGTCTGTGTTAGCTAATATGCTGTTCTATTATTTGTCCAATTTCAATGCACAGCTAGCTTAACAGGTTGGAAAGAATCCAGAGGGAATTTATTTGGCAAGGGGCTGAAAACAAAGTAAGTTTCACCATGTTGGGTGAGGTTTAACAACCAAGGAGTTCAGAAGTCCTGGGATTCATGGTCTAAAACTTACGAATTCTGCTCTTGTAGGTAAATGGCTGTGGAGTTTGGAGTGGAAGAGGATAGCCTCTAGTGGATGGTAGAGTTTTGTTAACTAAGCAATCTACTCAATATGTGGCCTCTGGGTTGTAGAAAGCAGTGATCAGGGTTGAAAACCAATTTAGAAGGGAGATTTCCTTTGTCTTGAGTATGACAATTGCATCCAATTCTGGGAAGGGAGATTTTGGGACAAAGATGGTGACACCAAAGGCAGAAGAATGCATCTCTCAGTTTGTCTCCTTCGTTGGTGAGCAGGAGGTTTGGGCCCCTATTTTCTAAATAAATCTCTCTGATCAGGAATTCTAACAATTCATGGATCTAATTGAGCTTTCATAAGGTCAAATAGTGTCTTTGGGGAAAAGGGATAGATTGGTGTGAACACAGATATATGGGGCCGCTTCCCTATCAAATCCTTTCATTCAGTTATTTCAGTGGAGTCCTTTTCTAGAGTCCTGGATCCCTTCATCATATATGGAAGTACTCAGCCCGCTGCAAATTTTTGCTTTTGAATGGTTATAAGGTAAGATAAAGGTTCTCAAGATTGACCATTTGAGGAGCAAACAAATGATCATTCCAAATGGTTGCATAGTGTGTCTATGTGATGCAAAATAAATGGACTGCCAAAAAAAAATCAGCCGGATACAGAACTCAGGTGACCCACACCACAGGGAACAATGCTAAATCATGCCTAATACTAAGGAGATGTTTGGATTTGGGCAATGTTCTGTGGTGACAAGCAGTTGGAGCAACCATGCATATTAATGGTCTATCAACCACCTTGTGCATGGAAAGCAATGCACTTTCAGACTATTTGTGGATATGTGACTGTTAGAACATGGATTGGGCATGGATATTGTGTCTACTACGTGATGCATAATCAATGGACCCCCAAAAAACAATCAGCCGGATACAAAACTCAGGTGGCCCACGCCACAGGGAACAGTGCCAAATCATGCCTAATACTCTACGGGCCTGTTTGTTTTCCAATTTCCTACGAAATGCAAAGTAAATGAGCTATCATTATCATTTGAGGTGTTTGTTTAAATAGGAATTATGACGCGTAAATCGACAGTCAAATACACTTGTAAAGTAGGTAAAGTAAATTGTAATCATTACATTTCACATTATAAAACTGTCATTTTTACAGTGATTTATGGGTGAAACAAACAATGTAGCAAAATCATCATTGCAGTCAAATGTAAGTGATGTCACCACACAATTACAAGAGTAAATAATCATTACCCATTTACAGCCTTTTACCATTTTAATTGGGAAACCAAACAGGCCATAAGGAACTGTTTAGATTTGGGCAGAGTTGTGTGGTGACAACAAGCAATCAGAGCAACCATGCATGTCCATGGTTTGTCAACCACCTTGTGCACGGGAACCAATGCACTTTCAGATTGGTAACGGATATGTGATTGTTAGACCATGGATTGGGCGTCTCTGAAGGAGAGTGGAATTACCTGTTAATGACACTTTTACATTTCGGTGCACGTGAGGATCACACATTTCCATGCACATGTGTGATATGTTCCAAGGTGCTACTTGTACGAACATCCATGTTCAAGTGTCCCACATGTGCATATGTGCCACCATCAATCTTCAAACACTAAAAGTGGCACATATGCCAATCTTCGGACTCCGACCACAATCAAAGGGTCGGGATCATCTAATAGGCATAATTTTTGCACCACCCCAATGGTATTTTATTGGATGGATGGTTTGGACAATGATGGGTCATGCCATGTCTCACATAAAAGCTTCGAGGAAGTTGCTACATGCCATATCTTAGATAAAAGCTTTGGGGATGATGCTAACTTCCCCATGAAGGTGGGGACATTAGCATTTCCTATATATGACTATCCATTGTGTATTATACAATTGAATATCCATTTTTTTTCTATATTGTGACCCACCTAATGAGTGAATCAGCTTGATTTCTGTATTATGTGAACTTCATGATCCTATTGGATGGATTGGATGTCATATACACGTGACATTTTAGAAGTTATTGTCATTGGACAATAATCATCGGTCAACCCGTTGGATGTGCGTGTGCGCATGAGAGAGAGAGAGAGAGAGAGAGAGAGAGAGAGAGAGATGTTCACACATGGTAGACACTATGGGAGCTTCCCCACGGTGTAGAGCAAGGTGGGCCCTATCGTGATGTGTTTTAAACATCCAACTGTCCATCAAATATGCCCCATGATGTTAGGCCTAGGGATCAAAATTCCGCCCCATCTGTTTACTCAAGTGGGCCACACCAAAGGAAATAATGGAGAGGGGGGCCTTCATTGCATGCATACTACCTGGGTGAAGGGACAAACAAAACCTTCTAAAAAAAAAAAAAGGGATAGACCAAAATCAGGCCATCCCAAAACTCAGGTGAGCTTCTCCGGGTGATTTTAAGGCCTATTTGGATGTGGGTAGAGTTATGTCGTGACTTGCAATCCATGACATGTTGCCAAGGCTAGCTAATCAAGGACAGATTGTTGATGACTAGTTGTTCATTCCCTTGTTTGTCAAACACCCTAGAACATGGACAAGATAGATTGTGGTACATGCGGCACATGTGAGGAACTCAAAGATTTGTTGGTCGCACATTTACACATGTGCACACATTGGAACATATGTCACTTTTAGTGCTTGAAGATTGATGGCAACACATATGCACATGTGGGATGCTTGAACTTGGAGGATCGCACAGGTGGCACATTGGAACATGTCATGCATGTGCATGGATAAGTGTCATCCTCGCACTGAAACCATAAAGTATCATTAACAAATAGTTTAACCTCTCCGCCAAAGACACCCAATTCATAATTTAACAGTCACATATCCATGGCTAGTCCAAAAGTGCATTCGTTCCCATGCAAAAGGTGGTTCACAAACCACACAATGGGGATTGAATGCCACCATTAAAAACTTCTTGAGGGCCAAAAAAGTTTTGGATCAAACTGATATTTGTGTTTTCCCTTCATCTAGTCTTTGCAGCCTTATCAAAAGGTTGGATGGAAAATAAACATTAAGGTGAGCCTTAGGAAGTGTTTACTAGTCAAGGTATACAAAAACGGTTACGTAATGGCTGTTACATAATGGTAACGGCTAGAACTAGGGGTGTACACGAGTCGATCCAAGTCGAACTGGGCTCGACCCGGGCCGGCCCAATCACCAGCCGCACCCAGCCCGAACCCGGTCCGGCCCGGTCACCAAGCCAACATGTCCAGCCCGAACCCGGCTAGGTCAGCAATCAGGCGAGTTCGGGCCGAGTTCGGGCCACTTTCAAACCTTACAGCAAGTTCATGGGAAGGGCTTTGGCAGTTAATCCGCATCCCATTACAAGGCCCTCGAGTATTCCTTTTTGTATTTGGATGAATCTAGGTCGTTCAAATTATACGTCAGTGAGGCGGATGAGTCACCGTCACTTCAAAGATGGGCGGTGAACTATCCCAAAAGGGTAAAGGGGAAAGGGACGGGTGGATTTTGAATATATATATATATATATATATATATATATATATATATATATATATATATATACACACCACTTGTCCGAGTCGGGCCGGGTCGGGCCGAGTCGGGCCAAGTCAAGTCGGGTTTTGGCCGGGTCGGGCCGAAATGGGACCTATCCGAACTCGGCCCGAACTCAGTTCCAAGTCGGGCCGAGTCGAGCGAGTTAACCAGGCTAGCCCGGTTCATGTACAGCCCTAGCCATAACCGTTACGCATTACGGGGCCAAAACAGCCGTTACAGAAAAAATTGCATGTAACAGCCCCGTAATGGTCCTATAATGGACCCGTAATAGTCCAGAAACATGTTTTTTCAAATAAAAAATAAAAAATGGTGTAATAGGTGTTACAGCCTGTATTGTAAGGGTAACGGCGGTGGCCGTTACGGCCACCGTTACCGTTATTGAACACCTTGTTATTGGTGGACATTCAATGACTATTGTTTTTTTGGGGTATGGTCCACTTAAGATTTAGATCTACTTCATTTTTAGGACCATGCCATAAAATGAGTTGGGAAAACTAATTGGCGGCTTACATACACAACATATATATCAAGGTGGGCCCCACCATCAGTGTAGCATCCGCTAAGGTGTTGCCCCGCTCCACCAAAATTGAGGACTCAGATTCCATAGTAACCCCTCTAATCAGCGTTGGAAAAGCTCTCTGGGCCCACCCATGATGTATGTGTTTTATCCATGCCATCCATCCATTTTTTCATAACATTATAGGGAATGAGCCTAAAAATGAGGCAGATTCAAATCTCAAATGGACCACACCACAAGAAATGATGGTGATTGAAGGTCCACCATTAAAAACTTCTTAGAGGCACAAAAGTTTTAGATCAGGGTGGCATTTGTGTTTTCACTTCATCCAGGTCTTTGTGACCTATTCAACAAGTTGTATGGAAAATAAACTTACAGTGGGCCCTAGGAAGTTTTTAATGATAGGCGTTTAATCACCATTGTTTCCTATGGTGTGGTCCACCTGAAATATGGATGTACCTCATTTTTTGGATCATGCATGAATATGATCTTGCGAAATGGATAGACACACTGGATAAAACACAGACAACATGGTGGGATCCACATCGGACCAACCAATGCTTCGTATCACCCACTTGTTGTGCTTGTCCCTTAATGACACCAATCGAAGGGTTATGATTATTCTATTAAGAAGAATGTAGTGCATGATCCATGGTGTAGCCCATCTCACCAATGCACTTTGATCACAGAACTAAAGGCAACACCTATATTATCACCTACTTGCCTCTTACACAATCAATTCATGTCGCTGCACATGGCAAACATGAAAGATCCAGACTATTTATGTGGTTAGCTTTATTTAGTGGGGAAAGTATCAAAATTTCATAAGATCGGGCATTGGTGTGTAAATTTTGGAGGCACAGCAATAACAGGTTTCGTCTCATACTCTACAAAAGATAGAAATTGGGATAATATGGAAAAATATGACAACTTGACAATATTCAGACATTTGTAATTTGTGTTTACCAAACAAGTTTTTGCGAAAAAGAAAATAGTGTTTATTTTCATATATTAGGACTTTTTTCAAACAAATTACCAAATGAGTACTAAAATTCAGCACTTAAATTAATTTTCAGACCTTATTTTCAGTTTACCAAACAGCACCTAAGTCAAATAGTTATTCTATTCTTAAATGACATGTGAAGAGACAATGGAAGAAGAAATCGAGGCCGAAATGGGTCTCCTTCACTAGCCACAATGGCATTTCTGTTGAATGATTAATAACAAACCAAAGATCAGCCAGCTTACATCCTTCAAGACCAAAATTCCATTTGTGCACCTAAATGAATCATGAGTTGTCCCAGTTTTCATTGTTTTAAATTGTTCAGATATAGTGCCTCAAAGCTTTCATTGTAAAACAAGAAAAACAATCTTTGATTCACCGATCTTGTCAAAATTGAAATGCTTGAGCCGAACACAAGGAGGACAAAGGCAAAGTGCAAAAGAATGAGAATGAAAACATAAAATTTATGTGGCAAACTTCAAATTTTGTAAAATAAAATCAGAATGAAGGAGAATAAGAGAACGAAAGTTGAAAACTAGAAATCTGTCCATGCAAGTACATTATGTCACCAGTATCCATTTGAAACTAACTGAAGCACACTTTCCCAAGAAGGCATCAAAAAATATGAAGATTGAAACAACTCCAAATATCTCTCCCTCTTAACTTTCAGTAAATAATCTATTGTTCTAAGCAACCGTAAGGGATTTGCTGCATTATCCCACTAGAATTATCTCCACCATCAACTACTTCTCAGTGCCCTCAATTTTGCCTTTGTTGCACACTTCATTATCATCCCAGTCAACCTTCAAGTCACTGCTACCAGCAAGAAGCCCGTCGTTGTTGTAAACATGGTCCTCATCATCGTTGGATGTGTGTATTTGTGGTGAATCATTGTCCGAGTGGTTGTCCACCACCTTTTATACATATTTTGGCCATGCCTCTCTTATTCAATGCCAACATTCGCCAATGGTATGCATGCGTAGTGTCGTAGTGGACTTCAAGCAGTTCTTTTGGGCTTTTAAGTCAATTTAGATGTGGTCCAAATGTTGCATGTTGAGGTTGGAAGAGAGGCGGATCAGACCATGGATTACTATCCTAATTTAGCCTAACGTCCCCAAAATACATGAACTCTGACCTTGTTTTTGTTGGACGCACACAAACTCTGGAATGATCAACCCAACCTGACATGGAAGATTTCAACCGTTGTGGGTTTAATCCCCCTCCCAACCGTTGTGGGTTGGAATGATCAACCCAACCTGACATGGAAGATTTCAACCTGACATGGATTACTATCCTTTTACATTGATCATCTTTCTTTATTAGCATTTGTTATCTGTTATGTGTGTAATTACTCACCTATTTTGCAGTATTTCACTTGTGTTTTCATTTACTGTTATGGGTTTAATCCCCCTCCCAACCGTTATGAGTGTAGTTCGTTCACCTACTATGTAGTATTCCATTCGTCTTTGAAAGGGTTTTGCATCTAAATGATAATTTGATGGGTTGATGGTTGTTGAGTTCAGCTACGGCCTACTAGATCAAGAGAAGACTCAAAGGGCATCAAAATATCATTATAAAGTCAAAATGCAATTCTAATCCCACCATGTTGAGTTGCAAGAGAGTGTTGAGATTACAAACTCGACCCTTTATTTTGTTGTTTTGTGTTTATTGTCTTGTGAGTTTAGTATAGGATACTTGTGGTAAAATGGGTTATAACTCGCATCTACATAAAGGGGCTCAAGTTACCTAGTACTCTAGGGTTGAGAGTGTGTAAGCAATATAGTTCCTTGTGCAACTCATGGTATGCCGAAACAATTACATAATGGCTGTTACATAATAGTAACAGTTGTAACCATTACGTGCTTCGTAGCCGAAACAGCCGTAACAGCTGTTATAGAAAAAATGAGCTGTAACCGACCCATAATGTTCTGAAACAGCTTTTTTCAAAAAAAAAAAAAAAAGGCCATAAAAGCTGTTACGGCCCGCATCATAACAGTAATGGCAGTGGCCGTTACGGCCACTATTACCATTATGGAAGAACTTGGTGCAACTAGATGCTCTAATCTAGTGAAAGTGCCCAGGCCTTTATTTTCAAATAAATCTGTTCTGTTTTCTCTTTGTTTAGTTTGTTTAACAAGAAGCATAGGTATTAGGATTATGAATGTCCTTTACAAATAGAATTGCAACTAAGTACATGCTATGGGTGGGTGTACATGAACCTCAGAATCTTCACGTGCATAGCAACATTTCAATTCTCTACATAAGAATATAAGGATTTGACTACCAATTGGTTTAGAAGGCATGGTAGCCCTTAGTTGCAAGATTCTTCTACCCCAGCTTGTCGTTTTTGCTTCAGATTCACACTTGGACTCATGCCCCAGCTTACTAGGCTTTTAGACTTGCTACTATTTTGAAACAAATGCTTCCCCACTCTAACACTTAAATCTACACCTACCTTGCCCACACTTAGTGCAACTATATACCAAGACAACTGTGCAATTTGGGGAGTCCATTCACTAACTAACCAAAATAGATGGGTAGAACTATGGGAGAAACAAAAATAGTGGTTGTGTTCACACTTGAGGCCCACTTGAATCAACCTATTAAGGAAGATTTAAAGGCGAGTCAGCTTGGACAAGTTATGACCTTCTATATAACTACAGTAACCTAGGAGCAACCAAGCAAGTTAAATCAACTCATCTAGGGAGCATCAAAAATTGGAGAGGCCGAGTCAACTAGGTGGCCTGGGAGCATAAGGGAAGGTTGTTCGTTTGAAGTAATTTACCAAATAGAAACAACCATCATGCAATTCATACCAGCATTAGAGTCCTATTGCCTTTAGAAAGACCTGTTATGAAGAACTCAACCCATCATGGAAAATTTTGTTGGCATGCTCAAAAGGCTACTTCATGAAAAGATCCCCAATCGAATCATCCAGACAACCTTCAATAGGCCGAGAAAGTTCCACCAAATCTTCTGCAAATAGCAACAATGCAGATACATATACATGCATACATATATATAGCTTATTAACGGATTTTCTGTCACTAATACTGTTAATTTCCTTAAAATGGGTAAATTAATTTCCCTTAAATGGGTACATATATGCCCTTTCAAGATAAACTAACCCATATATGTAATATTGTAACTCCTTCAGGTCCTTTCTAGACAATCAATAATGTGTAGATTACATACAAGCAATGTTTTAAATATCGACGAATCGGCTGATATATCCCACGATATATCTTGTATCCCACCTTTGCGATACGAAACGCATAGGCGGTGTCAATATATTCCACATGTTCGATCCAGTGAGCATTTTCAATTTCCGATCCCCTTTTTTGTTGAAATTATGTTAAATCAATATCAAATTGTAAGAAATCCATTGGTTCTTCAAGTTTTGCATGAAAAATTATGGAGTTGGAGTTTGATTTCAATATCCATTGGTTCTTCATGTTCTCCGTGTTTTTTTCCAAAATTTTCCTTCAACAAGCTATCAATTGACACTAATTTCGAAATATTTAGGTTATTTGATGAAACGAACACCACATACAATCTAATTTCGAAATTTGAGTGTAGGTGGCTTAAAATTAGGGAAAATTCAAATTTTCCCCAATTTCTCCCAAATTGCTTGCAATGTTGCATTCCAAACATGAAATCAAGCATGTATGACGGCTGGTCTACTGATTTGTTAAGTCCTCATCAATTTTCAAAAAATAAAAATTATTTTAATTAAAAATTATTAAAATATCAATTTAAAAAATTTAAAAAAAAAAAAAAAAAAAAAAAAAAAAAAAAAAAAACCCTTCAACTAGCTGTCAATTGAGACTAATTTCAAAGTATTTATTAGTGTTTGATGAAATAATCATCACATATACTCTAAATGTTATGCATTCAATTTGAATATAGTCGCATTAGTTCAGTTAGATAACACATAGCTCAAGACCCTATACAAAGGAAACCTATCATGTGCACTTCTTTTTTTATATCTTATTATTTAAAAGCGTGTATTAAGGTCTTTTTTAATAATTCCTGAAGTTTCATTGAAAAATTCAACCATTTTCTCAATGTTTCCCCATGCTTCCCAAAAAGTACGATAAATTACCCGATACGGATGATATATCCTGTGCGATAACGGATACGTATTTGTATCACAAGGATGCGATACATAACGCAATACCGATATTCCGAACACTGCATACAAGGTGACAACAGATAAAGCTCTATAGATGCTTGATCAAAGTTCCAACTTGTTTCAAAACAAGCTAGAGCAAAATACTTACAGAGATTGCAAGCTCTTTCTATCCGTTACCCAGGATTGAATCATGTAATTTATTACGTTGCCTTTGACACAATACTATGAATTACTGAGCCTGCCTCCTGGCTCCTGCTTAGCGCATGCTTCCAGAACCATCTACGTGTATAATTTGTCTAAAAGAATTCAAGGAGAACCAGAAATGTACAATTGAGGCAGAAAGATGCTTTCAGCAGAAATCTAACTAAACATGTGGAAAGTTACATGAAACAACAACAAAGGGCAAGACTATCACAGAAGTCCTTTGCAGGGATCCATAAGACACTACAGGCATGCATCAAGGACAAGGTTGAATAAAACATTTTACAATCCTTTTATGTGTGAAAAACATTTAAACTTTAAAATTCAAGCATGCTCACCTTCAGATGGATCGGTGATCTGTGCTCCAACAAGTAGCGAAGAACAACATAACGAAACAAACAGAAAGGCTACCAAGACACTAACTCCCACTCCAGGCATCTTCAGATCCTTGAAGAAGAAGAATTCTAGAGAATCTCTCAATCTGTATGTGTCCAGGGAAAAAAAAAAACACACCCAGGGAATTCAAGAGCATTTCATAGGACGGTGCAGGAAATTCTTCAGTACCAAGAAAAGTAAAAAGATCACAAAAAGAAGAAGAAGAAAAAAAGAAAGAAAATTCTGCTCTAGACATCACTACCAACATTTCCATTGGATGAATTCTATAGCTTTGTACAAAACTAGAAAATCCCTACATCATCTAGGTATCGTGAGAGCTTTGCTCCAGGCAGCTTCGAAGCCTAAAAATCAAATGCATTCTAGCGTGATTCCAAAAATATGGTACTGTATAAGTATAGACTAGAAACTACTCCAGAGACAAATCATCCATACACTGTCTGGAAAATCACCAAACTCAATCCCGGAGAGCTTGAAACACTAGAATCAAACAAATCACAAAGAATTTCTCTGGAATAAGATGCTGCAGAAAGAGAACTTCAGAAAGCATGAATCCATTTATTTCACATCGGAGATGAAGAAAATTCTCTAGAACTTGATATAAAGAGCTTGAAAGCTGAGAAATCAAACGAATTACAGAAAAATTTACAGAATGAGATGGTGTAGAAGTATAAAAAGAATTTCAAAATCCCTACAACTCGCTCCAGAAATCTCAAGAACCTGACAAAAAGAGAATTCCAACACAATTTCCCCTAATTTCAGGTAACATCACGAGATTCAGCTCCAAACAACTCAAAACCCTAGAAATCAAACAAATTTCAGCAAATCGCTGAAATATGAAGCAGAAAAAGTACAGAGCAACTTCAGAAAGCGATAATCGGCCGATTACCAGGGGGAAAATGAGAGTTTGCTTCGGAGAACTCAAAATGCTGGAAATCGAACGATTTTCTGCATATCTTCTCCTGATTTCACGAAAAAATTACAAGATCTCGTTCCAGATGTCTTGAAACGCTAGAAACGGAGTGAATTGGAGAGATTCCAGAGCGGATTCTTCCAATCCGTCTGGACAAATTGCGGCAGGAATGGAAGTATATAAGGTATTGAGATATCATCAACAGAAGTAGTGGAAGCGTTCTCGAGCTGACCAGGTCGAAATGACGCATGCTGAGATCGGAAAGGGACATTTTCACAGTGCGTGGTTTGATTTCTAGAAAGAGAGAGTCGCGGTGGGTGAGATAGAGAGACAGGGGAAAAAAATGTAAAAAAATAAAATAAAAGGATCCGAGCTTTCGTTGTGTGGGACTTAAATTGTCCTGGTCGATTTTCAAACAGGCAACTAATTTATATACTTGCCGTGGCGCGAAGTTCTAGTTTGCGCCGGCGTGGAGTCTGCAATCACGATATTATCGTGATATTTAAACATATCGGCAGATTTTGAAATATCACATTTTTTTTTGGCCATATTAACTGGACTAAAAACCTTAAGGGCCTGTTTGGGAGCGTGGATTTGGAACCCCTGGATTCGGAACTCCCAGCATTAGGAAACCCTTGGATTTACAATCCTCCAAACAATTTTAATCTAAAAGTATCTTTCTATAATATATTTATGGGGGTTTGAATTTAATTATCAAATCAACTTTAATATCTCTAATTAGTGAGATATATAATTTTTGACACAATGGTTATGATGCTGAAATATATGCTTTGCCTGGAATTGATGAAATTCCAAGTCTCAAATGGGCCACAAGCACAAGACATATCTGAGTGACTAACTAATGATTTTTAATATTTGATTTACATGAACAACGTTTGGACGGTGTTGATCATCATTAGTGGGCCATGTGTCCAATAAAATGATGGTGTATAGTGACACACATGTTACACCTGCAACTATTAAAATAATTTTAGGTGTAATCCAAGCTCTCACCGTGGATTACAAACCCATTAAAGAAGGTATTGGAAACCCACTCGATTTGAAAACCCCATTTACTTTATGCTGCCAAACAACCAAAACCCCCTCAAATCCCCTTCAATCCATGGTACCAAACAACCCCTAAGGATTTTACTACATAGATATATAAATTTAAAATTTAAATGTCTTTCTTAATTAATTATATATATGTATATAGCCTTTTTGGACTTTTGAATGTATGCATAAGGACCACACATAGGAGACCTAGGCTAGAGCACAGACTCACTCAAAGGCAGGACAAGGAATATGGGTTCAATTGAGAATAGAGTTTTAAGTTTAGAGCTGTGCATACCTTTCTTGGCAGGATGGGCATGTATATATATGTCTCTCGGAGGCGGTATTGGGTATAGTAATGAATCTGTCACCCGATACCGTATCATACTAAGAAGTTGATTTTGAGGAAGCATAGTTGTCCCTCTGAGATTTCTTAAGAAAATCAAAAGGATATTCTAGTAGATCCTAGGCAACGGACGGCCAACTAGGCTGGGTTGTAAGGCTGAGCTTGACCTTAAATTTGGGTCGAGCTCGTCTCATACTTATGTAAATTGAAGTTGAGGTCGAGTTCAAAGTCGGCCAGACTGAGGTCGAGGTTATATATATATATATATGGGAGAGAGAGAGAGAGAGAGAGAGAGAGAGAAAAGATATCCCTGATATTAAAACTTTCAGAGAACTAGATTTGTCGCCGTGGATTAGATATATAGCCTACTCATTCTCATTACTGAGACATGACTTGCCACTAACTCTAACATCTGTGGTCCCCTATGATGTGTGTTATATCCACTCCGTCCATCGGTTGCACCACCCATGTTAGGATTTCATCTCAAAAATCAACCAGGTTAGAACCCAAGTGGGCCATTACACAAGCAACAGTGAGGATTAAACTCCCACTGTTAAACCACTTTAGGCCTAATGAAAAAAGAACATTTGGATAAGTTTGATATTTGTGTTTGAATTGATGGCATATCAACATGAGTAGATTGGTGGCGTATCAACATCCTGGTGAGCTCTTTGGAGACTTTAACCGGAGCATTTTCATATCAACCGTTTATTATGGTGTGGCTCACTTAAGTTTTAAATATGCTGGATTTTTAGTTCAAATCCTAACATAAGGGGCACAACAAATGAACGGGACACACATAACACGTGTCACAATAAGGTCCTTAGAGCTTAGGGTTACAGGCGAGTTGATGCACACTATCAGACCACAGTGGACCATGGGAAAACATTGATCAGGAGATGCGAACTCCTAACTAACTGTAGAGAGAAACAAAAAGTTCTGTGGGGACCACCATGGTGTGCTTGACAACCACTCCATTTATCATTTGCAGTTAAGACGGACTTAAAATTCAAACAAATCCAAAACTCAAGTGGGAGACGAAATAGGGAGGAGTGAAGATAATGACAACCCATTGAAACCTTCCCGTGGCCTATTTGGGAGCTTGGATTTAGAATCCCCTCAATTCGGAACCTCTTGAATTTGGAATCCTCTCCTTGTGTTTGGTACTCTGGATAATCCAAAAGTATTTATGCATTTGTGTATTTATAGAGATTTGAATTTAATTATTAAATCAACTTTAAAATGTAATTAGTATATGTATGTAATGTTGGAAACAATAGTTGTTGACGCAGTTTTCAGCTCACCCCCCTTTTAGCACTTGAAACCTGGTACCTGCATAGGAAGAGGACAAAGGATACCCTGGATAATTCAGGAGACCCTCTGATGCCTAAGTCAGGCCTGAAATCTGGGTCTAGTAGTAAAGATTCAGGGGTGAGAAGTGGATGGATATGCGTACCTTTTACCATGTGTAGGTTCTCTATTTATAGAGGCAATGTAATCCCATGGCATATAGAACTTTCCCTGAAAGGATTGATCGATATCTTTAAGGATTTTATGATCTTTGATCCTCTAGATTTTTTAGATCGGAGTTTATCCTCCAAAGATCTTGGAAGGAGATTAAGCCACCTTCTTGGCTCGGCTCTAATTCTATAAGAGGCAATAATAGTCAAGATTTAGTTAACCGAGGCTCGACCGACTATAAACTGATTCTGAATATTAATGTATTTGAACGGCTTATGCTAGGCTCTTGTCAACTGTCGGTGGATTGTGGACGGTTGGCCTTTGATCGGCTATTAGCTGAGGTATGGTCGATCTGTAATCGACCTATCGCTAATTGACGACCAACCCATGGCTAACCTAGAGGATAGGTCGGACTAAGGTTAGGCTAAGATCTGGTTAGCCTGTGCTTGATTAATAGTGGACCAATGAACTGGGTCGATATGAAGCGGCCTCTAAGGGACCCCTTGAGTGTCCTTGAAGGTGTATCGGCCTCTTTAGAGGTCTCGCCTTGTGGCTTTGGACATGTGGGCCTCGGCCAGGCTCAACACCTAGTAAATTCGTGTCATGTCTCTCCTTTCGACTTTCTAGACATGTGGGCCCCGGTCAGGCTTGGCGCTTGGTGAGTTCGGGCCATGTCAGTAGAGTTGGTCCATTTCATAAGCCGACTTATTGACTTGTCATATTTTTTCCCCAATAATGAGCCCCCTACTCCTTGTGCCGACCTGTAGAGGCCAAGGAGTAGATCGGTATTAGATCAGATTATGTGTGGTCTGAACTTATAATGGAGCGTTTATTGCTGGTATAGCAACTAGCTCAAATTTCGAAGCGGACTACCTTGTCTTGAACACACGTCGATTCAATTCTCAATGCCGCACGAGCGGGGGGCCGTCATCTCAGCGGCGGGGCGAACGAGCGTTGGACGTGTGACAAGGCGTTTGATGACGGATTCGTATGGCGTGTGGGATGACGACACGTGTCGAACTGGGGAGTCTGAGGAGGCGACAAGTCGGCTTCTCATTTAACGCGTGCACTATGTGGCGCAACTATAAAAGGAACGCCCTAGTCTCTGAATCGTCCCCATTTTCACGCAACTTCTTTTTTGCTCTTTGCCTTTTGCTTTCTCTATCCTTTTTGCATTTTTCGGCAATCGTTGCAAGCTCCGGTGAGCATTTTTCTCCCTCCCTTTCATTTAATTTTGAAAAATGTCAAACTCTATAGGCTCTCGGAAGGGAGTTTACAATGACGAGGGTGGAACGAGCAGCTTCTGGGCTACTTTGAAACCACCCACGTTGTTGGAGGAGACGGTGGCCAGTGTTGATGCCGCATTCCAACATTTGCAAAGGGTGATAGAATCTCCGACATAGAGGCCTGTGGCATCCGTTAAGGCATCTGACTCGTCTCTTAGGCAGGGGGCAGTGATAGAAACTGCTCTAGGCAAGCCCAACCCTCCTGCCGTGGATGAGGATGATGAAGCCGAAGAGGCCGAAGAAACCGTGACTGAAGAAGCCACGACCGAGGAAGGGTCGAGGGGCCCAATACCCTCAGTTTTGACTGAGGACAACCTGCTTCGGATCTGGGTCAGATATCATATCCCCGACTCTATCGGCCTTAGCTTTCCTCGGCCAAATGAACTGCCCGACCGACCCCCTCCTGGGACAGTCGAGACTTTTCAGGTCGCAATGCAGTGCGGCCTCCTTTTACCGCTGTAGGAGATTGTTCTGCGTCTTCTGGGCTCTCTTGGTTTGGCTCCTGGGTAAATAGTTCCAAACGGGTGAAGGGACTTGTTCAATTGTGCAGTCCTGTGGGTTGAGATGGATCAGCCAGCGTTGACCATTAGAGAGTTCCTCCATTTGTACTAAGTGCGGCCGAATTCTCAGCAGCCCGGCTGGTATTACTTCTGCTCTTGGTGGAAGAAATGAGGATCTCTGATAACCAACCCTCCTTCCTCCAACAAACACTGGAGGGATCGGTGGTTCTGGGCCTGCGGTCGCTGGAAGATGGCTGGGTCGGAACCATTCGTACCTTTTGTTCCCTTGGTTTTTTCTAAACCAGGTGACTTGACATTTATTATTTTTCCTTCTTAGTTGGCTAACCACTTTAATGTGTCCTTTGACCGTCTATGCTCCTTTAGTCCTCCCCAAGCATCATCTAGAGTTGGACCGAGCTCGGAGGCTCGTATCAAAGATCTGAGAGCACTGGACCCGAAGACGAGGTCTTGCAAAAGACTTTTCCAACCAGAGCACCTTTTTGAGTTGGGCTTGGACTGGGATCCGACGGGTTTGACCCTTGGCCGGTAGTAGTACTTGTTATAAAATCTTGTCTTGTTTGCTGACACTAATTGTATCTTTCTTTTGACGTAGAGATATCTGAGGCTCGGCCGACCCTTCGTCCCCCTTCCAAGATGAAGGCTCCTCCTCGGGGCAAAGCTCAGGTCGATACTCGACCCTCGAAGAGGCAGAAGATAGCCTCCAAGAGCCAGGGGAAGGTCACCCATCCTCCTCCAATCGTCATAGAAGTCGCGAACGAGGGTATGGAGGTGGAGAAAGTGGCTCCACTAGAGCCTCGGGAGGATCCCGAGCCAGGACTTGTTGCAGAAGAAGTCCTTGAGAGGAGAGAGGAAGTGGATGGGGATGAGCCCCCTAACTGGGAGGCGGCCAAGAGAGAAAGGATGGGCTTCCTTTGAAGCGTCGAAGGGATCCTCCATTGGGTGAGTCACCAGAGGAACAAGGAGGATTTCGCCGACCTCTTCGAGTCTTCCATAGAACGAACGCTCGCCAAGATGATGAGGATGTTTCTTGAGGTAAGAGCGAGATCTTCTATTCTTCGCTCGACTTCTTTATCTGATAGTAACTCTCTTTTTTTATGCAGTTCGCGCCATGTGCACTAAGGGCCCGCGCTAAACTATTTAAGGCCAACAAGCACGCGGATGATGCAGAGGCTCGGTTGTCGACCACCGAGGCTCGAGTTGCCACCGTAACGGCCGATCTGTCATCGACAATGGCATCCCTTGATGAGGCCGCAATGGAGAATACTCGCCTGGCCTTGCGATTGGAAGAGGTTAGGGCGGCATACGATAAACGTCACGTCGAGTATGTCCGAGCTTGTAAGGTGGCGAATCAGCTCAAAACGGAGACCAAGGCTGTTCTTGTCATTATGCAGGATAAGGCATGGGCGAAGGCTATGGAAGGCTTTCTCTCGTCCCAATCTTTCGCGGAGGAGTGAGATCGTCTCTATCGAGACAGTTACGCTGAGTGCATGAAGTTGATGAGGGAGAGTTTTCCTCAGTTCGACTTCTCTGGCTTCAACGAGAGCGGGTCGAGATCTGGGTGTCAAGGGGGATGCTGATCCCAAGGCTGAGTCGACTGCAGCTAGTCCTTCGGTGGTCGTGGTTGATCCTGAGGTAACTTCTGAGGCTGCTCTTGAGTTGGCTACTGATGTGGCAGCCAAGCCTTGAAGTTAAATTTGCTGAGCAAAATTCTTTTCTGCTCCCCTTTTAAGCTTCAAGCTCAAGAGCATCTGCAACCCCAGGCGTTGCCGAGCCTCAATACTTACGCATTTTGTGCATTTCTTTCTCTATTAATGTAATACCGATGTACATGATGCTGCGTTCCCAATGCAAATCTTATTGTGATCAATGAATACACTTTTTCCTCGCATTCAATTGTCTAACCTACATGGTTGTGATTTTTTTGCATGTTTATCAATAGAACTTAAGCGATGCTTTGTCTGATGATCGATTTAGGGATAATAGATCTTGAGATGCTTAGCATTCCAGGGATAAGGCAGTAGTTGGCCGGTTAAGTCTTCCAGTCGATATGTGTCAGGTCGGATGGTGTTTCCAATCACATAAGGTCCTTCCCAATTGGGCCCCAACATGCCTGTGCCGACTTCCTTAGTGTTTTGAAATGTCTTTTGAAAGACCAAGTCTCCAACTCGGAATCTTCTTACTTTAACTCTGGCATTGTAGAATCGTGACACTTTCTGTTAACGGATGATTAACCGGAGCCGAGCTTGTTCCCTACGTTCTTCCAAGAGATCGAGGTCAAGCGCTAGGAGTTCTTTGTTGTCTTATTCATTGAACGAGCTTACTTAGGTGCTCGGCAATCCGATCTCAACTGGGTTGATGGTTTCTGACCCATATGTTAAGGAGAACGGGTCTCCCCTATTGCGGTCCGGGTTGTAATTCGGTAGACCCATAAAACTTTAGGAAGTTCCTCGGTCTAGGCTCCTTTGGCCTAGTCGAGCTTAGTTCGGAGATGCTGTTTGATGATCTTGTTGACAGCTTCGACCTGCCCGTTCGCCTGAGGATGGCGCAAAGACAAATTTACGTTTCTGATTTCGAGGTTCTTACACATCTCTCAGTACTGCTTATTGTCGAACTATTTCCCGTTATAGAAGATGATGGTCTAAGGCACTCCAAATTGGCAAATAATATTTTTTCAAACAAAATCAGTGATTTTTTGCTCAGTTATCTTGACCAATTGTTCAACTTCTGCCCACTTGGTGAAGTAGTGTACAGCAACGACGATGAACTTTGTCTGACCCTTTCATGTAGGAAAAGGCCCGATGATATCGATCCCCCACTTAGCAAAAGGCCATGGGCTACCCATAGGGGTGAGATCTTCAGGCGGTTGCCGAGGGACGGCCAAGAACCTTTGTTATTTATCACAACTTTTGACGAGCTTCCGTGCATCATGTTGGATGGTTGGTCAGTAATATCCTTGCTTTATCACCTTATGAGCCAAGGATCGTCCTCCAAAGTGATTTCTGCAGATGCCTTCATATATCTTTCTTAAGATGTAACTGGCCTCGTCTGGTCGCAAAAACCTTAACAGAGGCACGTAGTATCCTTTCTTGTATAATATTCCATTATGCAAGGTGTAACGAGTGGCTCGGATCTTCAGTTATTGGGCTTCGGCCCGGTCTTCGGTAGCTCGTCTATTTCGAGGTAACAAATGATAGGATCAACCCAAGAGGGCCCTGAGTCAATTGGGAGTTCGGTCATAACCTTGGTCTCATTGATGCTCGGCTTAGCGACGTACTCGATCAGGACGGACCTAGAGATCTCATTTTCGTTGGCTGTGCCGAGCTTAACCAGTAAGTTGACTTTGACATTCTCTACTCGCGGGATCTGGATGACGGTACAACGTTCAAAACCGTCGATAAGTTCCTTCTCTTTTTGGAAATAGGCTTCCAGCCACTCTTTCCTGGTCTAATAGACATCAACTATTTGATTGACGACCAACTGTGAGTCACTATATATGTAGAGGTGAGTGACCCCCAAGCTAACTGCTAAACAGAGTCTAAGGAGCAGTTCTTCATATTCCGTCATGTTGTTGGAAGCTTGAAATCTGAGTCTCAAGGCATACTGCATATATGTATGATCGGGAGTTTCCAGGACGACCCCTACCATGCTTGCCTTAGAGTTGAATAAACCGTCGACGTAGAGTCACCAATTGGGTTGGGCGGGAAGTGAAGCGGGATCCGACTGTTCCGAATTCTAAGCATGGGCAGAGCTTTCAGGCGGGATGATCTGATTAGGGTCGGCCACAATTGGTGTCAAGCCTGTATCATAGTCCGTAGCATTCCGTAGACTCTTACGATCCTCTCCATTGAATTCTAGCAACCCGCGACCTGTAATCAACGTTTGCGCGTGACCCTAAGTGTATCCCGTAGATCTAAGTCGGCTCAACCAGAGACTTATACCCTTGCGACCACGCCGTGTCTTGCACGCTGATGCGATACCCAGGCCAGGAGTTGTGGGCCCACGTTTATTTCAAGAAAGCATCACACATTGCAATCCCGAGAAGAGAATCTCTACAATCTATCAAATCAATCCCATCAATCAAATCAAGTACATCCCATTAAAATCCATCACTCACCCATCCCTCTCTCACCCAAAATTCAACAACACCCATATCTATCCCATTCCTTTCTTATCAACAAGTCAACAAGTACCATACCCTCCATATCATCTCTCCTTACAACACCGATCCCCTCTCTCTCATTTCTCACTCCATCCCAAGCAATCCAAGATAGAAGAACGTCTAAGCATTTCAAGGGAGAAGGAGAAGCCAAGTGTGGCCCACTTCCCACCCCCCTCAACTCTCACCTCCACGCTTCAAATCTCATCGTCCTCCATCAATGAAAGAGCTAAGGAGTTTGGCATTCCATAGAACCAAGAAGATCCAATGGTGGTTGTTTATAACATTAGATCTTAATTTTTTTATGTGAGGCCCACTTGTGATGGGACCCATTTTCATGTATGTGTTGTAAGCAAAGAGGGGCCCATTGTGGCGGGATCCCTCCATCACACTGTCCCTCCATGGGACCCCCTCGATGTATTGGTTTTATCCATCCTGTCCTTCCAGATGGTCTGAACATGGGCCCATCATGATTTATATGTTTGATCCAAGCTATCCATGTGGGACGTGGGGCCACCGTGATATGTGTTGTACATTCACACCTTCCAGGGCAGCAGCCCACCCTGATGAATGCATTGTACATCTAGGTTGCCCATCCGTTTTTCTTGGATTATGGGCTGCCCATTAGGTCCATTTTGTGGTGTATTAGGCCCACTTAGATGTATGTAATGTAGGCTCATGAGATGCAGCCCATTGTGATGTGTATTAGGCCCATGAGATGTGGCCCATTGTGATGTGTAAGGCCCATGTGATGTGGATCATTGTGATGTATATGAGGCCCATGCGATGCGGTCCACTTGATGTATATGAGGCTCATGTGATGCGGCCCACTTGATGTATATGAGGCTCACATGATGCAGCCCACTTGACATATATGAGGCCCATGTGATGCAGTCCATTATGAGATGTGAGGCCCATATGATGAGACCTAGTGTGACGTATGTGAGGCCAATGTGATGAGGCCCATTGTGATGTATATGAGGCCTATGTGGTGAGACCCATTGTGATGTATACGAGGCCCGTATGATGAAGCCCAATGAGAAGTATATTAGACCCTTGTGTGAAACCCATTGTGATGTGTATTGGGCTCTTGTGTGAGGCCCATTATGTTGTTTGTGAAGCCCTTATCTGAGGCCATGGGCCCCACTATATGTTTGGCCCTATGAGGGCCACTCCTTAGGAGCAATGTTGGTTGAATATTCACATTGGTGGGCAATGATGGTGAAATGTTCACATTGTGACCTTCCCTTAGGTCTCATTAGGCCTAATCTTGATATGAGTAAGCCGTCTAAGCTCATCCTTGATATGGGGAGAGTACATCATCACCATATAACATGCTTAGTATAGCTCTACGATCCATGCCCATGGGCATCATATGTATGCTTGATATAAGGAGTGATTGATCATAGCACATGCCATTGGGTGGATTATTATGAGACTCCCTGAGAAATGGAGTTGCCTCATATGAGCGGGCGGTACGAGCAGCTTTAATGCATGACTAGATGGTATGATTCATGCATCTCGCATTTTGGGATATGACTATTGTACGCCCTAGCGATATCAGGGCCGTAGCCTCCATAGGCATATTGTGGATGGCTAGATGGGATACTGAAAATCTTTTTCTACTTAGGGTGTTATAGATGTCCCTGGGTGAAAGTTCCTAACTTCCATGGCCAGGAGACACTCTAATGTCTACACCGAGTGAATACATGAGTTCCTGAGTGCCGATACCAGTAGGTCGCATCTCCTACTGTGTCGTAGTCAGTTGGAAGGGGGTGTGGCCTTATCCGCCCGAGTGAGGGGGTTGTAAGCTAGGTTGAGTTTGACTAGCTCACAAATGGGTCTTCTATTGATGAGTCGGGTAGGTAATGGTATACTACTGGCAGGTGGGTAGTGAGGTCTTTTCTACTTGCATGAATATGCGGCTAAGGAGGTGATAGTCAGTGTAGAGTGTACTAGACCCTTGTGATATTCGAGAGATATACAGTATTGATATGTAGACTTTGAGCAGGAGTTGTATACTCAGCATTTTACTCATTCATTCATTCATTCACTATCCACTCAGGCTGGTGGTGTACAATTAATTGTTATGTGTACCTTCGCAATGGCTAGAATTTTGGTTGGGCATGCGACCAACCTGAGATCAGGAGTTTACCACATTGAGTCTAGCTATCCAAATTTAGGTATGAGACTAGTTTGGATAGAAGTTCCTTGTAATGGACCCCACAACTTGCGGTACTACGTACTATCATCCTGACTTCACACTCCAGTTTCGTCATTTCATTAGCATCACATATTGCATTGCATCCTTAGCATATAACATTTAGTTTACTATGCTTATGTATTACATAGCCTGAATAAGGCTGATGGTATTTATGGACTTACCAGCATGTTTTCGCATTACTTTGATATTGTATACTTGATACTTACCTTGCGCACACACTTACACCATCCTTTAAGCTTTCTATAAGCTTACGCACGATAGATACGTGCAGGTGGTGTTAGGTCGCAGCAGTGTTGAGCTTAGAGCGTGCAGCTGTCTTCTGGAGCTTTGATTTTCAATATATGTATTTTCCTTTCAGCACTGTATTTATATGTTTATATTAGCGAATATACGATGATGATGTTGCCTTTGTGATTTGGATAAACTTGTGGTTATGCTTCTTACGAGATAAATGTATGTTGCAAAATCCTCCTTGTATGATCCTAAGATCAGAATCTGACGTATGGGCGCTGACAGCCGAGAATAAGGTACTACTAAGGCTGTCAGCGCTGGATTCGGTGATCGAAAATTTTGTGAGCTCGATTTCTGAGTTTGGGGTGTGATAATTAGCTCAGCCTGCTACGTAACTTTAACGAGAAAGTCGGCCACTGCCTGGCCTTTGATTGTGACTTGGGGCTTGTACTGAATGTCGAATTCACTCAGCTCGATCGCCCATTTGGCGAGGCATCCGGATGCTTCTGGTTTCTGGAGTATCTGTTATAACGGTTAGTTGGTCAGAATAATAATCGAATAAGCTTGGAAGTATGGCCGCAACCATTGGAAAAAGACAACCAACGCAAGGGCCACTTTTTTCAAGGTTAGATATCGTGTTTCTGCAGGGACAAGTACTTTATTGACATAGTAAACTGAAAACTGCTTCCCCTCATACTCATGAATTAGAGCCGAGCTTACAGCTACGTCGAATACCGCTAAGTACATCAGTAATGTTTCGCCCGGCGTGGGCTTCGATAGTAATAGTGGTGATCCCAGGTACTGTTTCAACTGCTAGAAGGCTGTTTCGCATTCTTCTGTCCAGTTCACCATCTGCTGACCCTTCAACTATTTGAAGAAGGAAAAATATTTATCTGTGACTCAGGACACGAAGCGATTGAGCGCAACAACTCTTCCAATCAGCCTCTGAATATCTTTAATTGTCTTCGGTAAGTCCATGTCGAGCAGAGCCTGAATCTTCTATGGATTTGCCTTGATTCCTTACTGGCTGACCAGAAAGTCGAGAAACTTACCCGAGCCTACGTTGAACGCGCATTTGCTCGGGTTCAGCTTCATCTAGTATTTTTGAAGGATGAGGAACATCTCTTTAAGGTTGGCAATATGCTCAGCTACTTTGATGTTTTTGACAAGCATGTCGTCGATGTATACTTCCATTGTCTGGTCTATTTGTTGGGCGAACATTTTATTGACCAACCTTTGGTAGATTACTCTTACATTCTTTAAACCAAATGACATCATTCGATAACATTAAGGACCTTTATCGATGACAAAGGTGGTTTTCGATTTATCAGAGGGGTGCATTACAATTTGGTTATATCTTGAATAGGCATCCATAAAACTAAGTAACTCATGCCCCGCAGTACAGTCAACTAACTGATTGATCTTAAGAAGATAAAAACTGTCCTTCAGGCAGGCTTTGTTAAGGTCGGTATAATCCACGCAAACCCGCCACTTTCCATTAGCCTTTTTGACGAGTACGATATTAGCTACCTAGTCGGGGTAATACACTTCTTTGATAAATTTGGCCTTGAGGAATTTTCTAACCTCCTCCTCAATGATGGCATACCTCTCAGGGCTAAGGGCACGCTGTTTCTGTCGACCGGTTTGTAGGTCGGATCGATGTTGAGGCGATAAGTGATGATCGAAGGATTGATCCCGGGCATGTCTTCATGTGACCATGCGAAGACGTTGGCGTATCGATGCAGCAAGGCCACCAACTTTTCTTTCAGCAGTGGAGTTAAGGACGAGCCAACTCGAATGGTTTTGGAGAGGTCAAATTCATCTAGAGGGATCTGGACGAGGTCTTCCACCGGTTGGCCTCATTCGGGAGTTTCGTCGCGTGGGTCCAGGAACTCGATCGTTGCTACTTCAGATGGAGCTTTTAGGGCAGTGTCGTAGCAACACCGGACGTCATGTTAATCTCCCTTGACAACTCCAACTCCTGACTCGGTCGAGAACTTCATGGAAAGGTGGTATATTGAAACTACGGCCCGGAGAAGACAAAGCGAAGGACGACCGAGAATACCATTGTAGACCGAAGATTGGTCGACTATTAGGAAGTTGACCATAGTTGTTGCTTGGTTTAGCGCGTCCCTGGCAGTGAGTGGGAGCTGAATGATTCCCTCGGACAGGATCTGTCGGCTTGAGAATCCAATCAGAGGAGTTCAAACGAGCCATAGTGCGGACCGTTCGATGCTTATTTTATCGAACGCTTGGGTGAATAGCACGGCGGAAGACAACCTTGTATTAACGAGGACCCTGAAGAGTTTACGATTAGCGATAGTGACGGTGATAACCAAAGCATCGTCATGTGGATGATGGATGCCTCGGGCGTTTGCCTCAGTAAAGGTCATACTATACTTCTCCAGTTTCCTTTCCTTCGAGGGTCGAGTCAGGACCATGATCTCAGACTCAGGCTGGCTCATGTTTCTTGCATGGGTTTTTTTAGCATTGTTTGAGTGGCCTTCACCCTTGTGACCATCGACGATAGTTCGAATTTCTTCTATTGGTCGGTTTTCACCTGGGTGTTCTTCTGATGCGGCAGTCCTGTTGGCTCCTTAGTCTACGTGCTCACCAAGATGGCCTTCACGAATGAGTCTCTCAATTTCCTACTTCAAAGTGTAGCAGTCATTCGTGTTGTGCCTATGATCGCGATGGAAGTGGTAATATTTATTTTTGCTACGTCGGTTAGGATTGCCTCGTAGCTTATTTGGCCAGTTGACTAATTGTTCACCTTTTATTTCCATCAGGACTTGTTCTTGGGGCTTATTAAGAGGGGTGTAATTGGTGAACTTGCTGTCGAGTCGTTTGTTCAACCTTCGTTCGTCTCGAGGCTGATCTTCCTTGTGCTTTTTGCTAGTGTTGGTTGAGTCAGCGTCCTTCTTCGTCGATCCCTTGGCCGAAGAACTTCTGTTCTGAGCTGCTTATCGTAAGATTCTAGTTTCCTCGACATTAGAGTACTTCTAGGATCGGGCCATGAACTCGGCCAAAGTGGATGGAGGATTTTTATCCAAGGAAGAAAGAAACGGCTTGTCTCTTAACCCTTGCATGATATAATTCAAGGCCATTTCGTCCGAATGTTTTCGGACCTGTAATGACTCGAGGTTGAAACGTTGAATGTAGTCTTTGAGGAGCTCTCTATCCTTCTGGACCACATTGTTGAGATGGGTTGAGGCTTTGAGCCTTTTCTTGCCCCCTATGAAGTTCGCGACGAATGCCTTATTAAGCTCGTCGAATGAGCTAATGGATCTCAGTTTCAATTGTTGAACTAGAGTCGAGCAGCATCAGTTAAGGTGAGCGAGAAGTCACAACAAATTACCTCATCCGAAGTGTTATGCAACTCCATATAAGTCCGGAATATGTTCAATAGGGTCTGTTTTCCCGTTGTATGACGCAATTTGGGGTAAGTGAAACCGATCAAGGAGCCAAGCACGCATTATGTCAGTCATGAATGGTGATTCCTTCTCTTCCAGCCTAGATGCATTGCTCATTCGATTTTGCTCTTATGTTTGTAATTTCTTTCTTCAGAGCTAGGAACACAGCCTTCAAGGGTGCTTCGCTATCCACTGTTCCCTCGACCGGGGATCGGTTGCGTCTCCTCCAGTCTGTCTCGTGCCAAAGGTCGGAAACAGATAGCGAAGTCGTTTTCGAGACGTAAGTCGGAACAGGCTCGGGAGGCCCTTGATGCTAGCTCGGTTGAGGAGGGGCCCGGGGGTTAGACGGTTGAGGATTGGTGAACTATCAAACATTGCTCGATCGCTCCTCCCCTGGATTGGGCTGCTACATTTGCAGAGGTTGCATCTGTTCCAGCATCTGCTTCATGTATTTCATGTCAGCCCTCATATCTCCGACCTCTCTTTCTAGCGAATCTCGTTGTCTGCTCCCACCGGTGTCCCGCTGACTATACCTGAACGGGCCAAAGGTGGCTCGACGAGTCGGAGAGGCTTGACAGCTCTCTTATCGTTCTGGCCAGTCCACAGTTTGTGGGCCGCGTTCTACCGGCGACAAGGTTATAATCGGAACCGCCTCTCGAGGTGTTTGGGCTTTCTTCTTCCCTCTTGCCATGGCAAGTCGTAGTGCTTTGATAGAGCGGAACACGACTTGTAATGTCGTTCCCACAGACAATGCCAAATTGTTGATGCAGTTTTCGGCTCACCCCCCTTTCAGTACTTGAGAACTTGGTACTTGCACAAGAAGAAGACAAAGGAGACCCTGACTAATTCAGGGGACCCTCCGATGCCTAAGTCAAGCCTAGAATCTGGGTCTAGTAGTAAAGATTCAGGGGTGAGAAGTGGATGGATATGCGTACCTTTTGTCGTGGGTAGGTTCTCTATTTATAGAGGTAACGTAATCCCGTGGCGTATAAAACTTTTCATGAAGGGATTGATCGATATCTTTAAGGATTTTAAGATATTTGGTCCCCTAAATTTTCGAGATCGGAGTTTATCCTTCGAAGATCTTGGAAGGAGATTGAACTGCCTTCTTGGCTCGGCTCTAGTTTTGTAGGAGGCAATAATAGTCAAGATTTGGTTGACCGAGGCTCGGCCGACCGTTCATTGATTCTAAATATCAGTGTATTTGAACGGCTTACGCTAGGCTCTTGTCAATTGTCGGTGGATTGTGGACGGCTGGCCTTCGATCGGCTATTAGCTGAGGTATGGTCGATCCGTAATCGACCTATCGCTGATTAACGGCCGACCCATGGCCGACTTAGAGGATAAGTCGGACTGAGGTTGGGCCAACGTCTGGTCGGCCTGTGCTTGATTAATAGCCGACCCATGAACTGGGTCGGTATGAAGTGGGCTTTGAAGGACCCCTTGAGTGCCCTTGAAGGTGTATCAGCCTCCTTAGAGGTCTCGCCTTGTGGTTCTGGACATCTGGGCCTTGGCCAGGCTCTGTGCGTGGTGAATTCGGGCCATGTCTCTCTCTTTTTGGCTTTCTAGACATGTGGGCCTCGGTCAGGCTCGACGCCTGGTGAGTTCGGGCCATGTCAGTAGAGTTGGTTAATTCTATAAGCTGACTTATTGACTTGTCATATTTTTCCCCCAATAATAGTTATAATAAGCTCGTTAAAATATATACTTTGCCTGAAAATGATGAAATTCTAATTCTTGGATGGGCCACAAGCATATGATCATATCCGAGTGACAAACCAATGATTTTTAACCGTTGATTACTTGGATAATGTTTGGACAATGCAGGTTATCCTGTTAAAGTGATTACAGTGATTCATTTGATAATCTGATTGCTTTTGGATATTACCAATGTACCTAATTGATTAGTAGCCTGGTGAGACACGTTACATTTGCGATCTTGTCCTTACCTCAGCGGTTTCAACACGAGGTCTTGTCCTCGATGCCCATGGGCGGTGAAATCCCACCATGGCTTGCGTAGGTGTGTCTCGGGTGCGTGTAACAAAAAAAACAAAGGATTTTAGATGTAATCCTCCTCCCAATGGGGATTTGACACTCGGGGTTACTTTATAATGTCAAACATATCAAGGTATTTGAAATTCCCTCAGGTCCTCCTAAGCTTATGGTGCCAAATGGCCCCTAATATTTATATGTCATCTGAACCGTTCATAAAAGTGAATCTTCTTCCGGATGAATCCAAAACCGAATGAGGTTTCAATGGTATGTAGATTGCATACTACGCTACTGGTAGCAATTGTGCTCTATGGGCTTCAAAATGATGTATGTGTTTTATTCACTCCTATTATGGATGGTTAATATAGTGGGAGCCCAAAATGTAGCAGATCCAAATCTCACGTGGATCACACAGGAAGAAAGAGTGGTGATTGATAGCCCACCATTAAAAATTTTCTAGGACCCACTGTAATGTTTATTTGCCATAACATGCAGGTAACACAAACTTGAATGGAAAACACAAATAATCAGCTTGATCCAAACTTTGGTGGCTTTTAAGAAAATTTTAATGGCAGGTGTTCAATTATCATTGTCTCCTATGTTGTGGTACACATGAAATTTATATATGCCTTATTTTATGGCCTCACATCTAAAATGAGTGAGAAAAATAAATAGACAGAATGGATAAAACATATGCATCACAACGAGCCAACGGAATACCATCCAGTAGGCGTTATTATGCAATCCGCGTCCTCCAGTTAGAAGGTCCCCGTAGCCAGTTTTTCCTCCACCGTAGACCCATTGAGTTTCGCATAGGCATTACTCATGGTCTCAACTCCCTACACCCATCGTGAGCTGGCGCAATCTACGAAGGCCCCGTTTGTTAAATCTGAAGGCTCTGAAGTCTGAAGCTTGAATCTGAAAGCCGAAGACTAAATCTGAAATCTGAAGCCTGAACCTGAAATTTGAAGTCATAAAACATGTTTGTTAACTATGGCTGAAGTCTGAAAATTAAATACTGAATTTGAAACAATTAATTTATTAACAAACATCTAAAATGTCTGAAATATGTTAATTTGACACATTTACCCTTATCTATCTTCTGTTTATAAATGCTTTACATTATAAATAAATTATTTTTTATTAAATGAAAATAAAATTATTCTATTTAATTCAAATAAATTATAAATTATTTAATAGAAAATTAAAATATCATTATTCATATAAATAAATAAATAATTAATGATATATATGTATGAAAATTAACCTGAGATTTATATCCCTTTTATTTTCGGGATAGGTACATAAAATGATATGTAAAAATGGATGAACGGAATGGATGAAACACATACATCATGGGGCCACATAGCACCGACGACCAGGTTGGCAGCAGGGGGAGTATCTAACGTTAATACATTCCATGGGCTGAGGAGCGGATTTCCTATGAAAGCCTTTTGCAGTAAGTTCCAGTTGTCGGGAACTTAGGTGGGACTTACCATAATGTTTGTCAGGAATCCACTCCATCCAACCGTTTTGTGAGTTAATTTTAAGAAATTAGACTAAAATTGAACATGGTCCAAGACTCAAGCGGGCCGTACTAAAGGAAAAGGTATTTAGGAAAATTTTTACTGTTGAAACCTTCTTGATTTGACATTGATGTTTACATGCCATCCATACCGTTAATAACATCATTCCTACTGGGATGAACTGAAAACACAAATATTAGCATGATTCAAAACTTCTGTGGCCCCACGAATATTTCAAATGTGAACGTTTAATTATCATGTTTTGACCCACTAGAGCATTAGATGCGGTTCATCTTTGGCCTCATGTCCTAAAATTAACTCAAAAAATGGATGGACAATAAGGATTTCTCACTAACATCCCAGTGGGCCCCACCATCATTCCTGCAGAAAGTTCCTGCGAAAGGCTTTCGCGGGAAATCTGTGTCCATGACGAGCGCCCGGGCTCCTAAAAACGGATTAACTACTCCCCCAACACTAGCTTCGTGGTTGGCTCTGGGTGCTATGTGGGCTCCACCATGATGTATGGGTTTCATCCATTCTGTTCATCCATTTTTAAAGATCATTTTAGGGCTATATCCTAAAAATAAGAGGGATACAAATCTTGTGGACCACACCATAGGAAAACAATAGTGATTAGATATCCATCATTTAAATCTTCCTAAGGCCCACTGTACTGTTTATCTTACATCCAATATGTTGATTAGGTCAAGAAGACCTAGATGAAGGGAAAAAACAAAGATCAGCTTTCCGTCTTCCAATAGTGGTGTTTGTTAATAACACATTAACAAACACCACTAAACACGGAAAATTTTCTCTATTCCGTGTTAAGTGCAAAAATTTAGTGTTAACAAACACAGTCGAACTTTAATGGTCATCACCGACATCACCTTAAGCCATGAGCTTTTTTGTTGCGTGACAAAAGGTGAACCCTTGACCATGGGGCCTATCTTGATGTATGAATTTTATATATATGCCGTCTATCTGTTTTATCAGCTCATTTTAGTACATGACCTTAAAAATAAAACATATCTAATTCTCAGGTGGACTACATCTCAAGAAACAATGGCCGTTGACCATTAAATACTTTTTTGTGGGCTATAAAAGTTTTAGATCAAGCTGATATTTGTGATTTCCCTTCTTCATCCATGCCCATGTAATCTTATCGACAGGTTGGATGGTAGTAAATATTACGGCTAAGAAGTTTTTAATGGTGGGCGTTCATTGACCATTATTTCTTGCTGTGACCATGTGGTCCTCTTGAAATTTAGAACTGCTTCATTTTTGGACCCATGCCCCTAAAATATGCTGTAAAATGATAGATGGTATAGATATACAACGCATACATCGATGTGGCCCCACGGTTAGGGTCCCACCCGCATGGGTAGATAGGGGGGGTAGATAGGGGTCGCAGCTAACTGGAGTCCCATGACTAGCGGCCTACATCTATACACCCCATGTGCGGATCCTGTGTTAATTTAACACCATTATAAAAACAGTGGTGAGTCATCTCGTCTCACGTGGAAATAACGTGCAGCTATCTGAATTCTAAACCATCCAAACAGCGAGTCCCACCAATCCTATTCATCCAAACATCTAATACCAAAGGATGTTTAAAACAAAAATGGTCCAAAATGAAGGGAAACATCAAATGGTTAATATTATTTTTTTAATCTAATGTTTTAGGTTCTGCTCCATCCGGCGGTTGGTTCAGGGATTTGGACGGCGTGGATTCCGTGCAGCTATGGATCATGCCATTTTTATTTTATTTTATTTTATTTTATAACATGGAAGTCTAGCTTGCAAAGCATCCAAGCTTTTCGATTATGATCACAAGGCCCATGGTTCGATGATCTGGACCATTGATCTGTTGAGTCCAAGTGTGGCTTGTAAATTTGTTAGAGATGTCCCAGATTGGAAGAGCAAATTGACTAATACTGGACTTATTTATTATGTTGAATGTGGACCACTGTATTTCTCTTCTTAATCTCTATCTATAGCCACTAGTTGAGAATGTCCATCCGTTGCTCTGTACTTGTTAAAATTGAGCTCCGCTTGCAAGAATTTGAACGCACGTGTGCTTTTCTGAAGATGTGGACCACACATCATACAAATCCTCTTCATGAGGTTGGGCGTGCTATGAGAATGCCCCTGCGTCAAAATCAAGCCATTCATCCCTACCAGACCAATGACCCCCATGTCTCACCCTACCAGACCAGTCCCGCCTTGAAGCCCGGTGGGATTGTGTGTGTGTGTGTATATATATATATATATATATGATCCTCGAGGTATATATATATATATATATATATATATATATATATATATACTCGAGCCAAGGGTATCCACGGGATGCTCCATATTTAAGTTGGTAGAAATGGATCCACTGTCCATATCGTTGCTCTGTTCAGCCCATAAGGTGGACAATCCATGCCTCGAGGCCTGTTTGGAATGCAGGATTAAATTGTATTGAATTGCATTAGGTAGAAGTAACACAGTTGTTATTTAATAATTATGTCTAGAAATACTATGGTAATTTGATAGGCCATATGTATTAATTGAAATCAGCATTTTGTGGATCTTGGATGTGTAATCGACGTACCATATTTCACAACTAATGTTGGCCACCTATATGCATATGCAACTTGATTAGATGATGTGATATATGGACAACATGGAAAAACACATGTATCAACTGGAGCTTACAAATATAATGAATTTTAAAACTCATCCTAAGACTAGATGTGATACCTATATTAATTAAATTATTCCTATCATTTTCAAACAGTGTCTACATTGGATCAAATGCAATTCCATACCGCCTAATCCCACTTTCCAAACAAGCCCTAATTCTATCCATGTTTATGGCATGTTTGGATAACGAGGAATCAATGTTGCGAATGTGGATGATTGTGATGATTTAGTCTTTCAACATTGTTTCTTGGTGGATGCTGCAAAAAGTATTTGGATGAGAAGTGGAAAAACAATTTCTTAGTGGACAATGATAATCATCTAATTTATACCAAGCAGTGGAAAAGTGTAATGATTATAATACGAATTTATAGATTTAGCAATCTAAAAAACTTCAAACCCCAAATTAAGCAGACTTATCAGGAAAGGGGCCTATATTCGTGGTTAAGATCTTCCATTCCAAGATATTTTTGGAAGATGATCCATCAAAGCAAGGAGCCCACACATACAAATTGATCAGAAAGAACATCCTTGGGCTCTCCCCTAGCTTTGTTGTCTACGCTAGGCAGACAATGACAGCCCACTTTGACGAACCACGTAATTACATAAGGATCTTCAATTCGTGGAACTCATTAACATGAACAATGGAATAGAAATTGCAATTTCACTAAAAAAAAATAAATCATGTTTTAGTAGCTCCCTTTGAACGCCGTATGTTTAGTAACTCCATATGTTTAGTTTCTCAATATCATCTTATTGAGAAACTATTAACCATATTAAGTTAAGATCCAAGACTTCTAGCCATAGCTACTTGCAAAACTTCCTATGATATGATAGTAAGAATAGACTTGATGACAAATAATCTAATTGTAAGTTTGGCCCTTCATAAGTGGATTAATAGTAGAACAGGATTCATACAACCAACCCCAGTTAATTGAAATAAGGCTTAAAAGATGATGATAATAATGAGACAAATGTTATAATCTCACACCTAGCAATGCATGTAAGACTCCATCAGGTGGGCTACACATGATCATTGGTTTAGATCTAACCATTAGATTATTCAAATGAAGCGATTTAGTGGGCCCTACTATAGTTGTGATCATTGCAAATTTGTTTGGGGCGGGACGCTTGAACCATGGTGCCTATACATGATTATTAAGATGGATATGTAAACTTACGGTGTGGAGACCCTAGAGGAGAGAAGTGTGATGGGTAAGATTTTCTGGCCCTCTTTCTTATAAATACATATTTTTATCCCCTCACCAACATAAGAGAGAAAATTCTAGTTCCATTAAAGGTTCTCCTAAGAATGTAAGGTGGAAAATATTAAGATCTCTTCTCGGTGAATCACGGAATTGAGAATGACTTCCCAATCCGGTAAGCTTTTAAGATTTGAGTATGGAATCTTCATTATTAATGCATAAATGATCTTTTTATTCCGCAATATAGAAATAATAGTTGGTATCAGAGCCACCTATGCATCAATGTTGCTTTTTACCGCCGTCAAAACCCTCTAATCATGTGATTATAACAACCTTGATCGGAGGAGAACTACAATTGGGTATCATGGGAAAGGGGCTTTGAATGACAGATGCGATTATTTTGTATTTCTTCTCCAGTAGCAACGCTATCAGGGTGTAAATCTAATTAATCAGATTGTGTCATTACTGGCGATCATGGCCTGATTCAAATGATCTGTAACTTGTTGATAGCCATGGCCAATGGTATTGTACAACATTGATGTCGGACGTTTGATTGCAGCTCTTCCAGCCCCTGATTATCAATTGTCATTTATGGTGAAACCCATTTTGAGTTGGTAAGGGCCAAAGCAGCCATAGTCGGTGGTCTCGTAGCGACCTTCCCTCTCATCGTCGATCGTTAGCGACCATGGAATCAACGGGTAAAATCTCAATGTTGATATCCAGATTAAGATGTAAAAAAATGATGTTTATCGTGGCCATCATCCGTGAAAGAAGATGAAGAAGATTGACAGGGTTTTTTTATGCTCACCAGAGAGAGGGTAATAACCACCTTTAATGACGGCTGAGACACCATTCACCATGGTCGCCACCATCCTTAAGCAAACCCATCTATCTTTCCCCTCCACTATTATGACCATCATCAACCATTGAAGGCGAAACCCACCTCTGTTCTCTTGGGCGATAACCATTAGTGGCACAATGAGGAAGCACAATTCAGGAAAATATTCTACAAGTCCTGAGGATGGTAATTAGCCTAACTCTGAGAGAAAAACAAAGAAGAAAAAGTGGGGTCCTAAAGATGACTGATTCTTCTGCAAGAAGCCTGCTCATCAGAAGAATGATTGCATAAAATTTAAAGAATGACTCGTTTCTAAGGATAAGAATCAAGTTTTAGTATATTTTGAATTTAATTTAGCTAATATGTCCACAGACTTCTGGTGGATAGGCTTTGGTGCAACTATTCACATATGTAATTTCATATGGGATATGCTCAAAAGCCAGACACCAACTAATATAGAAAGATCAGTCTATGTGGGGAACGACATTAGAGAAGCGTAGAAGTTATTAGAGTTTGTAAGCTTAGGTTATCATTAGGACACTTTCTTTATCTAGTAGATATTGTTTATGTACTTTATATAAGACATAATTTGGTTTCTGTTTTTCATTTAAACAAGTATGATTATGAGTTTAAATTTGAAAATGAAAATTTCAGTATTTTTTATTATTCAGTTATGATTGGTTCTAGCATTTTAGTTAATAAAATTTATCATCTAGATTTGGATGTTTTACATGTTTACAGTATAAACTCATCACATGGAAACACTAAAGGCGTCAAGTGAAGTTTGGACTATGAAAATTCCTCCATGTGGTAGCACAGGTGATTAGGCTACATCTCTCACGAAAGATTGGAAAGACTTGTGCGTAAGGAATTCTTCACTCTCTAGATTTCTCAGACATTGAATTCTATATAAATTGCATTAAAGGTAAATAGACTAAAACTAAGAAAAAATGGTACTATTAGGAGCGAATGACTCTTGGAAGTGATTCATACAAACATCTGCGGACCGTTCCTTATAGCATCTTGAATGTGTATAAGTATTTTATCACTTTTATAGACGACTACTCTTGTTATGGTTACTTATACCTTATAAACGACAAATCAGATGCCCTGTATACATTTAAAATCTATAAGGCTGAAGTTGAGAATCAACTCGATAGAAAGTCAAAGTTGTCAGATCTGACCTTGGTGGTGAGTACTATGGAGGGTATGATGAATCTGAGCGTAATCTAGGGCTATTCGCTAGATATCTACAAGATTATGTCATTGTCGCCCAATGTACCATACATGATACTCCAGAGTAAAATGGTACAGCAAAAAGGTGAAATTGCACCCTAAAAGACATGGTGTACTCCATAATTAGTAATTCAACGTTGCCAAGATCTTTGTGGGGTGATGCGTTGAACATAAATGTGCATATCTTAACTAGAGTCTCACGTAAGGCTGTAATGAAAACTTTATATGAATTGTGGATAGAAGGAAAGCCTAGTTTATAATACTTTCATATATGGGGGTGTAACGCCCTGAAAATCGAGGGTCGAGCAAAGTTTAGCTCTCGAGTTCCAAAACATCACTTATACAATATATTTAATGAAGATTGTATGTTGTCTGTATGAGTGTATAAAAAATGAATTAAATTAAGCCAAAACATAAATTCATACTCCAGAAATAATCAAGTTACGCAAGCGGAAGACTGAGGAATATAGATAAGCATAGGTAAAATGTATAGACCATTACCGATCTTTAGAGTACGAATACATTGCTAGGTCAAATAAATACAAGTGTTGTTTCAAAATCCAAATGTCAAAATGTGATAGTCCACTACAAGTATAACCCTGAATCCCCGTCGATTAGGACACGACTCATATGAACCCGCCTGAATACTGCATGTAGGAGAACGCCTCCTCATCATCCTCAAAATCATGCTCTGCCTCGTGGGTCGCATCATCATTTGCAACTAAGACAGTCTGGTTGGTGTTTAAACACTGTCCCAGAACGTGGGAGTGAGTGATCAACTCAGTGGAGCTATACAGCAAAGGTTAATATGTTATTAATTCATTCAAGCAGTAATGATAAAGCAATACAATCAAACATCCCTAAGTACTCTAATTAATGCAAGAATGTATGAAGAAATGATGCATGCCCTCGCCTGCACTCCCTCTGCGATCTTTATCTCACGGTCGTGCATGTCAGTCACTTCCTTAGTGCACTACCCAACGCCAAACGACACATGCAATGCGGTGCATGTGCATGATTACCGAGTTTTTATTAATCATTTTCATACAGTAGGATTGGAAAATTAAGGTACCTCCCTTATATTAATTCTCGAACAATGATCCATTCTAGGGTCGTCAATCCTAGCAGATCTCATACGATGTTATGCTTCTAGGTCACTGCAAAGGGCTCATCACCTGATCAATGCGGGCCTAGTTGATACTCTAATTACTACGAAAAGGTTCGTCACCTTCATGCAATTCCAGGGATACTTGAGGTCATTACAAAGGGCTCGTCACCTGGTCAGTGTAGGCTGATAGCTCGAATACAGTGTCCCATACCATCATATTCAGCACACGAGTCTGGGTTGCTCATTGGTCACTACGGGGAGGCTCGTCGCACCAGCGTAGGCCGACAGCTCGACCACGGTGTCCCATACCACCATTTCGGCTCATGAGTCTTAGCGGATCGAGGTATCAAGGTTAAAAGGGTTTCACTGGTGAGTTTAGTACCTTAGGTTCAAGCAGTAGCGTCCATACATGGTGAACATACATCGGGCCAATCGGGTTACTTGATGAACTCGAGTAGTACGAGCGCATGTTAAGTTGATCGACATGAAGTGCATAAGCACTCCAGTGGCCTAACCATTGCCGACATCCCAAGTACGGCTTGGATTCATCGAACACATCCAGTGTGGCGAAAACAACCTCAGCCACCAGTTCGAGGCCTGTTACCGATCGCCTGGACTATGATATAGTCCCAACCGCGTGCAATCACAACAAATAAGCATATGAGATGATCAAGCAGTAATGAACACTTAAGTCAAATCCTACAATCATTTGAGCATGCTATGGAATATAACTTAAACATGAATATATAGTACATAGAGGAAATCATACACAGTGTTAAACATGAATAAACAGGCTATACAGTACATGGAGGAAATCATGCACACAGTTAAGGTAATTGGGATCATATCTGAATTCCTTTATAAGTTATAATTTACTAACTACTTACTCTTTCAGACATTTTAACAAACACTTGGACTACACATTCCAACATACATCACGTATGTTGGTTATAACACGTATTAGGACAAATCCTCTTGTCGAGGAGTTATCGCATATATAACAACCATGTACCTACGACAGTTAATCATGACAATCACAAATTCAGATTCTAAATGCATACAAACATTTCAACAAACACATGAAATATACTATTCACAACATAGTTTATATGTATACGTAAAGCGAAACAGAGGTCGCATTTAGCATGTGTAATGGCACCCACGTCAGTAATAAATCATTAACTGACATTGAAAGCCTTGAAAAACCATAACCTAAACGTATATAGTCAGCACCTTACGCCTGTAAATGCGTGACGGATTTGATTTAGACGTTTAGTCTTCGTCAACGTCGGATTAGCAACTTAGAGCATGAATTAGGTTAGCTATATCATCACTTAGACTATTTGAAACCCTCGAATGGATTAGGGTTAGGTTTTCTTACCCAACTACGTTGTTGGAAATACTGAAAGAACTACACGGGATTGATATTTCAGCAGGTGGATTAGCAGGGAGGAATCTTAGGAATCTTCACCAACTTCTCTCACTTTCTCTCCTTTTATTCTCTTCTCTCTCTTAGGGTTTTTTCAAAATTCGTATGGAGTGAATGAGAGAGGGTTTAAGACCCTTATATAGGCTCAGAACCGATGGAAATAGCCCCAGGGCCATGGTATACTTAGGTTATGTCCAAATCAGGTCTGTTCCGATCCAACGGAGCATTTCTGGAGGTCCCTTTGCTGAATGCGGTCGGACTTAAGCTCCTCGATATTGGATCTTGGTCAAGCTAAGTTTTCAGTCCGATCGGGTTTATAGATCAACCGTGGCGAACCAGTTTCAGTTCAACGGATACCAGCACTCTATCAGGGCCACAAGTACACTGGCACGTGTGGGACATTTCTCCTAATCTGAGGGTGTATTTGGGTCAGATTCTGACGGTCTGAATGATTATAGTTGACCCACCCACGACACAACTCAGATTACTTAAATTTGAATTTAATTTCTAATAACATTCACGTTTTTCACACACTTTGCTCCGGACTCAAGTAAATGTCATGGGATACCATCTGGACTTGAATTCTGAGGTGGTCATCAAGTCCAACAAGACGGTCATATTCATCTAATTTTGCCGCTATCGGACTTTCGACGTGCGGTCCAGGTCCGACATAGAGTTTTCAGATGCTCCCGAGAGCAACTGGGTTTAGAGATTGATCCTAGATTTTAGGGTAATATAACATTAATAATTCTATAAGTTTTGGGTCTTATAGATCGTATTTAAAGTGATTGGTGCCAATTTTCCAGGTAATCTAGTTTAGCGCTAGTTAATTTTCGTTTAATTTCTAAAGGATTTAGTCCTTAGTGATTTCTGCCTGAGGTGGTACTCGGGTCTTTATACGGATTTTTTCAGGACATTACAAGGGGTTATCCTGCAGAAGCCAAACCTTATAACATGCATAAAAGAAAACTTGACCTTAGAACGATTGGTTACTTCTTTATAGGATATTTAGAAAGATCTAAATGATTCAGATTTTATTATCTATCCTATTCCATAAGAGTCATTAAGATTCTGAATGCTAGGTTTATTGAGAATACTGAAGATAGTGGGAGCACAAACTTAAGAAACATTGTGTTTGAGAAAAAGTGGATTGTGATTCCCACCAAAATCATTCAGAGTAGCATGGTCGTCTGTCTAACAGCGGACCTTGAGATTCTTATGGATGACCATCTAGATTGTCAAATATAACCCATTGATGAGGAAATAGAAAACTCAATTTAGAATAATGAGCCTTTAATATGATCACATATAAAGAGAAGATCTACGACTCCAGACGATTATATCGTCTATTTGTAGGAGTATAAATTTGGCATTAGGGTTGAAAATGATCCTATATTTTTTTGACAAGTAGAACAAAGTATGAATTCCTCTCATTAGTTTGATGCTATGAAGGATTAATTGAAATTCATGAGGGATAATAAAGTCTGGGACCTTATTAAATTGTTTGAAAGGATTAGGCTGATTGGTTGTTGTTGACAACACCAAGTGCAGGGCTACGATGTAGTAATAATTCGATGAGACCAAGGTTGAATCCACAGGGACTTACCTTGTACAAATTTTGAAATAAACTAGAACTGGAACTAAAATCAGAATTTAAACTAGAATATGAAATAAGAGATATCAATTGTGAATAAACTATCAATAATAATGGAAAACTAGAGTGCGAAAGATCCACTTGTAGTTATTATGATGCTACCTTACTTGATTAAACAAGCACAACATAGTAGTTAAAACATATTTTGAACTTTTCATTAGATTAGTTCTCTCATGAAGTACCAATGTGATGATTGTAGGGAATTCAACTATCTACCATGCCCATGGGACAATGGTAAATCACGAATTTTACAGATCATACAATTGCAAAATAGGTAAGAAGATATTAAAACCCTTGCAAGCATCTAATATAATTGGAGTCACAATAAACCACAAAATATTGAAAATATTCCTTTATTCAAACTATAAATCAATGGAAGTTCAACCATAAACTTGAATCAAAGTAAGATAAATATCTAAATAAATTATAAGTTTCACCTCTTAGCTCTAGATAAGAGATTTAGCCAACCAAAAACATGATTGAAACTAAAACTCTTAAACAAAGCACGAAAACTAACTAGAAGAAAAATATTGGAGAAGAAAGAAGGACTCCTTGAAGTTCTCCAACACCTTACTCCACTCTTTCAACCCTAATTTGTGCTTAGAAGCTCCTAAAAGACCCATATTTATAAGTTTTGCTTGGAACAACTTTAAAACTGCTTCAAATTTACTCAGCGAGTTATGCTTTGGTTGCACCGAAGTTACCTTCGGTTGGACCAAAGTCGACTTCGAATTGTATTTGGATTCTCTGTCTTCCTTCAGTCGCACCGAACATAGTTTTAGTCGAACCAAATTATTCCTCAGTCGAACCGAATTAACTCTGAATTTCATCGTTCCTTGCTGGATAGTTATGTGCACTTTTGGTCACACCGAACATAGCTTTGGTCGGATCGAAAGTTGATCCGAACAATTTGTTTCTTTTGTTGCTTTTATGATTTTTTTTTCAGTTTTTTTTTCTCCTTTGCACTTGGTTTTCTTGGATCTTTGGCATATAATTTCTTCATTCTTAATCTCCAAATCTCCAAGCCTCACTTTGGTAATCCTTTGAGCATTAATTCATCACTTTTAATATCATTTTCTCTAAAGCTCTCGAAATCACCTCATAAGAGAAAACAAGTAAAAATAGATTGATTAAGTACTATCATATTTATAAAACCAATGAATAAATAGATAGAAATATGCAATATTTCACACTCAATACACCCTTCAACCAACATTTTACTAGTCCCAAGCAAAACATGCGAACATTATTTCTCAAAAAATCTCAAATTCCAACCCTCTCTTAGAAAGCAATTTCCTATGCAAGCCTATACATGTGAGTGCTATTCAAAGGTATGTAAATAAAACATGGGCAATCTGGATCCTAATCTCCTCAGCAATCAAATGAACTAGGTTCTCATCCATCACTTAACAAATATAATAAGTACAAACATTAAGTTTCTAGCGTGTTTAATGAACTCTAACTTACAATCTCATGAAGTTAATTAACCTTTCATAATGTTAGTCATGTTCATTATCTTAAGTGGAAAACTCAACAAAAATATTGATTCTGATCTTATTTCGTATTTCACTTATTTTTCAGTTTTTTGATTTTATATCGATGGCTTTCAAATTCATTCTTTTTATCCTTTCTCTACATAAAATTTTCATTTAAATCACATCTAATAGGTAGCCATAATCAATTTCATTGTTTTCTTAGCTGGTTGGTTTTTCTTCTTTTCTTTTCTTTTTAATTTTTTTTTAGGTAGATAATGATCTTCAAATTTGGTTCCTAATCACTTTTAAGTAATTCTTATGTTTAGCACTTAGAAAGTAAACAATTTCACAAAACATAAGTTAGATGTAGATTGTGTGCTAGAACCAATTGATGTTTAAAAATTTCTATTAACCAACTAACTAAGAAAGCTTAGTTAAAAGTTTACTAACACATCTAGTGTTAGATTCTTTATGTTTTAATTCATATATTATCACAGTACTCAACGTGCATTCAAATCACATAGAAATTCACTTTTTCAAGAGACTTTTGAAACAAAAATTTCACAAAATTTGAAAGATTTAGCTCAAAAATTAGATCTATCTAATCTCACCCCCAACCTAAAATTTAGGTTGTCCTCCATGTAAGAAATACATAATAATATCAACATTAGACAAAGATAAGAAAAGAGGAATGAGTTAGCAAAGATAATACCTGAGAAGGAAGAATATTAATATTTATAGTCTTTGCTATGTAAGGATTAAGCAGTAATAAGCATGAATAACTAAAGCAAAATCTGTCTAACCTAATCCTAGGAAAGTAGTAAACCTAACTATACCTCCATCAGACTAGGAGGTCAATCCTAATACACAAGATTAGTCAGAGGGATGGATATATCCCCTAAATCAAGTTTCTCAACGAATGGCTTGATACGATGACCATTCACTTTGAAAGTGTTACCATTAGTTGGATTCTTAATCTCAATAGCCCCATGAGAATAAATAGTTTTAACGATAAAAGGACCGGTCCATCGAGATCGAAGCTTAGCCTGAAAAAGGTGTAATCGGAATTATACAAAAGAAAATTTTGACTAGTTGTGAATGATTTTCGAAGAATGTTTTGGTCATGGAACATCTTCATTCTGTCTTTGTAAATTCGCAAGTTCTTATAAGAATCATTCTGGATTTCTTTGAGTTTATTTAGTTGAAGCTTACGCAACAAGCTGACGTTGTCCAAATTAAAGTTTAAATTTTTAATCGCTCAGTAAGCCTTATGTTCTATCTCCACATGCAAGTGGCAAGCCTTCCCATATACAAGTCTAAATGGAGACATTCCAATGGGGGTCTTGTATGCCATACGGTAAGCCCATAAAGCATCGGTTAATCGAATTGACCAATCCTTTCGATCAGGATTACCTGTTTTTTTCATAAGTTGTTTGATTTTTCAGTTGAAAATTTCAACTTGATCGCTTGTATGCGGATGAGAGGGGGTGCTCACCTTGTGTGAAATGCCATATTTTTCATTAAGTTTTGAATGATCTATTACAAAAGTGTGAACCACCGTCACTTATGATGGCTCGAGGTGTTCCGAACTGGAAAAGGATGTTTTCTTTTAAGAATTAAATGACTATTTGATGATCATTATTTCGGCGTGGGATTGCCTCGACCCACTTGGTAACATAGTCTACTGCTAACATAATATAAATGTTTTCAAAGGATTGGGGGAATGATCCTATGAAATCAGTGCCCCAATAATCAAATGCTTTAATTATCAGAATGAGGTTCAATGGCATCATGTTTCAATAGGACAATCCTCCCACTTTTTTATAATGCTCATAAGCTTTGCAAAACTCATAAGTATATCTAAATATTGTGGGCCAGTACAAGCCACACTGTAGAATTTTAGGCGTGGTCTTTTTGGCAGAGAAGTGACCACCATAGGTCTGAGAGTGACGAATGAAGATTATACTTTAATGTTCGTTATCAAGTACACATCTCCTTGGAATTTGATATGGGCAATATTTGAAAATATAGGGATCATCCCAGATAATTAACTTGCACACCTCGGTGTAGAATTTTTTCTTACCTTGCACAATCCAATATGTGGGTGTGAAACCTATAGTAGGATGATTAGAGATATCAATGAACCTAGGTACTTAAGAAATTTTAAACAATTGTTCATCAGGGAACATGTCACTTATTGGTATTGGCTCAAGGGAATTGGATATGATAAGTCTAGAGAGATGGTCGGCCACTATATTCTCTACTCCTTTCTTGTCACGTATTTTAATGTTAAAATCTTGGAGTAAAAGGATCCATCTTATCAAGCGGGGCTTAGCATCCTTCCTGGAAAGAAGGTACTTCAACATCGCATGATCGATGTAGATGATGATCTTGGATTGGATCAAGTAAGACCTAAATCTGTCCAAAGCGAACAATATGACCAAGAGTTCCCTTTCTATAGTAGAGTAGTTCACTTAGTCAGAATTTAGAGTTATACTCGCATAATAAATCACATAGGGCTTCTTCTCTTTTTTCTAACCCAATACCGCCCCAAAAGCATAGTCACTAGCAACGCACATAATTTCAAAAGAAATATTTCAATCGGGTGATTGCATGATAGGAGTGCTAGTCAACATACCCTTGAGCTTAGAGAAAGCTTTTTGGCATTTTCATTCCACTCAAATGGAATATCCGTTTGGAGGAGATTACAAAGAGGACGAGTGAAATGATTAAAGTCCTTAATGAATCTCCTATAGAACCGAGTGTCCTAGAAAGGATTGCACGTCATGTATGCTTTTGGGTGGAGGTAGGTTAGAGATCAAGTCAATTTTAGCCTTATTTACCTCAATTCCCTTGGACGATATTATGTGTCCAAGAATTATTCCCTTAGGAACCATAAAGTGACACTTTTCCCAATTCAGTACATGATTTTTTCTTTACTTCTCTTCAGCACAAGTTTAAGATGTTCAAGGCATTCACTAAAAGATGGACCAAAGACAGAGAAATCATCCATGAAGACCTCTAAATATTGCCTAATCATATCTAAAAATATACTCAACATATATCGCTGAAATGTGGCAGTGGCATTACACAGTTCGAATGACATCCTTCGGTAAGTAAATGTGTCAAAGGGGCATGTGAACGTTGTCTTCTCTTGATCTTCAAGGGCTATCTCTATCTGATTGTAGAATATCTGTCTAAAAAGAAGTAATAAGAATGACCAGTTAACCTTTCTAAAATTTGATTAATGAAAGGTAAAAAAAAATGTGGTCCTTCCTTGTGACTGTATTCAACTTTTGGTAGTTAATACACATCCTCCAACCAGTAGTAACTCTAGTTGGCATGAGTTCATTATTGACATTGGCTATAATGTTGATTCCAGACTTCTTAGGAATCATCTGTGTTGGACTCACCCATTGACTGTCAGATATAGGGTATATGATACCCACATCCAACAACTTGAGTACCTTTGCCATAACCACTTCATTCATGTTAGGATTTAAACAACGTTGTGGTTGTTGGGAGGTTTTTCCATTTTCTTCTAAGTGAATGCGGTAGGTACAAATCACAGGGTCAATTTTCATGAGGTCTGCAATTGTCCATCCAAGGGCTTCCTTATGTTTCTTAAGAGTAAAAATAAATATACTCTCTTAATTTTCATCAAGGTGGGAGGAAATCACCACCGGGTATGTCTCATCTTGACCTAAGTAGACATATTTAAGATCAGCGGGCAAAAGTTTTAGTTCAAGCTTTGGTACCTTGAAACAATACGATAGAGGCATTGAATTTGTTTGGGGAAAAGTATCAAATTGTGGCCTCCACCGTTAATTTCAAGTACTGGCGTCGCATCAAGCAAGGCATCCATAACCCTAATCATGTCATCATCTAAATCAGGAGAGTGAGCCAAGCACGTCTCCAAAGGGTCAGAGTATAGAGTCAAGAGTGCTCTATCTTTCATAAATGAATCGATCATGTTAATGTCGTGGGTATCGTCAACGTCCTCTGATAATTTGCTCATATTGAAAAGATGTTTAGCTCTAATATCATGTTCCTAAAAGATAAGTTCATAACTTCATTCTTACAATTGATGATGACATTTGATGTAACTATGAATGGGCGACTAAGAATGACAGGAATCTAAGTGCTCACATCCGTGATAGGATGAGTATCCAAAATGATAAAATCCATTGGATAGTAGAATTTATGGACTTAGACCAACATGTCCTCAATCATCCCTCTCGGTACATGATCAGATTATTCACAAGTTGTAGTGTGGTCCGGGTGAGTTTTAATTCACATAGACTCAGCTATTCATAGACTAAGTAAGGGATCATATTTACACTTTTCCCCAAGTCAAGGAGTATATGTTTAATCCGGTGATTCCTAATTACCTAAGTGATGGTTGGGCTATCGGGATCCTTGTATTTTTGTGGCACATCTTACTTGAGGATGACACTCACTTTTTCTATCAAAAGATTTTCTTTTGTATGTTTTGTTGCCTTTTAGTAGTGCATAGATATTTCAGAAACTTGGCATCTGAAGAAATTTGTTTAACGACATCCAATAGATTGATATTGACTTTCACTTGTTTAAGCATCTCTAAGATGTCCTGAGTGTTAGCCAGAGGCTTTGGTGAAATCAACCATTTTGGGAATGATGTAACCGGCTTATATTGGGTATCCAGTTATTTCTCATATGAGACGTCACTAATTCCATCATTCTCCTTAAATTCTTCCAAGTCCCTAGGCTTCTTACCCCTCGTCGGGATGGTTTTGTCTATTTTCTTTCCACTTCTAAGAGTGGTGATGGATTTAGCTTGTTCCACATGCTTATTTAAAGAACTCGGGTCACTTATCTTACATTGTGATTTTGGATTAGGGAGAGGTTGGGCTGGAAGTTTCCCTTTCTCCCTAATTGCTTGTTATGACTCTATTCTTTGAATGAACAACGCAAACACTCCCAAAGTTGTTTTGATATCCTGGAATGCTTGTAGCGTATTCTAGTTGAATTACTCTTGATTTTACATGAATTTCTTAACCTATTCTCTTGGGGCCTCCTTTGATTAAGAAGTTGGGTAATGACTTCCTGTTGGGTAGCCTTTTGTCCGTTACTCCAACTGAAGTTTGGATGGTTCTTCCAACTAGAATTATATATATTTGAGGTGGGTCCGTTGATTGCTCATGTAATAACTCTTGAAATGCAGGAATTGTAGGATAATCTTGCATTAGTGTATATTGCTAGCACAAATAACGCAACCAACTTCAACATTTTCGTCGGGCTTGACCATTTCTACCTTCTTAAGTTCCATAGCCTCGACTTTCCTTCTGAGATTAGCCACCTTAGCTCTCATGTCATTGTCTTCTTTTAAAACATAAATCCCTCCCTTTTTTTTGATTGAGTTGACTTAAAAATGGTGGGTCTTAAGGAGGTGTCCCATGATTGCGCATTTTTAGCAAGTGAGTCAAAGTAATCTCATGCATCATCGTTCTCTTTATTCATGAATTCGTCATTACACATCATCTCTACAAATTGGTGCATGAATGAGGTTAATTCATCATAAGAGAAGCTTATTAGCCGCCATGTTTTGTAGCCATGATGTGGACATGAATTCAAGGGATCCTTGAATCTCTCCCAACAACGGAAGAAGGTCACTTCCACTTTTTGGGAGAAGTTCATGATCGATCTCCTTAAGGTGCTTGTTTTGTGAACCGGAAAGAACTTTTTAAGTAACTCTCTAGTCATCTTGGCTATGTGCCGACGGATCTTAGCCTTAAGACATATAACCACGACTTAGCCTTCTCTTTCAATGAGAAGGAAAATAATTTTAGTCATAAAACATCTTTAGTTACATTATTAAAGTGTAGAGTGACGACTATCTCATCAAATTCTTTTAAGTGCAAGTTTGGGCTCTCAGAATCTAAACCATAGAATTTAGGGAGGAGTTGGATTACTCCCGGCTTAAAATCAACATTTCCTACATTGAGTGGAAAAATCATGTAGGAAGGTGTAATCGCCCTCACTAGTTGGAGATAGTCTTGCAATGTTCTTGGTGCATGGGCATTATGCACCTTATTCTCATCTTGGTGTTCCTCAACTGGTTGGTGTGGTTGATTCCCAGTCATCGTTTCTATCAACTCAGGTGATCTTAGATGATGTCTAATCTGGTGATGGATAGGCAATCCTTTGACTAATTCTCTTTCACTTGAGATACGTATAGTGTTGTCACGGAACTACTTGGGCATTAAACAATCTCAACCCTCAAGTTCTAAAAACTATTAAAATCTAAAAGAGAATACAGGAAGAGGAAATCTAAAAAGTGAGAAGTTGGAAAGAAGTTACCGGATCGGAAGTACTATGTTAGTTGCTACAAAATAGAAAAACAAGTTAGTTCTAAAAATGCAGCAAAAACTAATCCTAATCATAAACTAATTTCAATAATCAAATTTAGAAAAACACAACCGAAGTCCCCAACAACGACGCTAAAAACTTGTTCACAACCCCAAATGCAAGGCTGCATTGTAGTAATAACGTAGTGAGATCGAGGTTGAATCTATAAGGACTTACCTTGTATGTATTCTATAATAAACTAGAATCAGAGCTAGAATTGGAATTTAAACTAGAATATGGAATAAGAGATATCAATTGTGAAAAAACTATCAATAATAATGGAAAATTAGAGCATGAAGGATCCACTTGTAGCTATTATGATGCTACCTTGATTCAACAAGCACAACAACTAGAATCGGAGTCCTATCCTATCCGACTGGATGATCGAGCAGTTAAAACATATTTTGAACTTTTCATTTGATTAGTTCACTTATGAAGCACCAATGTGATGATCGTAGGGAATTCAACCATCTACCATGCCTATGAGACAATGGTAAATCATAAATTTTACAGATCACACAATTGTAAAATAGGTAAGAAGATATTAAAAGCCTTCCTAGCATCTATTGTAATTGGAGTCACACTAAACTATAAAAAAATGAAAATATTCCTTTATTCAAACTATAAATCAATGGAAGTTCAATCATAAACTTGAATCAAAGTAAGATAAACATCTAAATAAACTACAAGCTTCACCTCTTAGCTCTAGCTAAGAGATTAGCCAATTAAAGACATGATTAAAATTAAAACTCTTAAATAAAACATGAAAACTAACTAGAAGAAAAAATTGGGGAAGAAGGAAGGACTCCTTGAAGTTCTCCAACACCTTGCTCCACTCTTGCAGCCCTAATTCAGGCTTAGAAGCTCCTAAAAGATCCATATTTATAAGATTTGCTTGGACCGACTTTGAAACTGACTTAAATTTACACAGAGAGTTACGCTTCGGTCGCACCAAAGTTACCTTCGGTTAGACCGAAGTCAAGTTCAAATTGTATCTAGATTCTCTGCCTTCCTTTGGTCGCACCGAGTATACCTTCGGTCGCACCAAACATGGTTTCAGTTGGACGTAATTATTCCTCGGTTAAACCGAATTAACTCTTAATTTCATCATTCCTCGCTAGACTGTTTTGTGCACTTTCGATCAGACCGAACATAGCTTCGGTCGTATCGAAAGTCAAGCCAAATAGTTTGTTTGTTTTGTTGCTTTTGTGATTTTTTCAGTCTTTTCTTCTACCTTTGCACTCGATTTTCTTGGATATTTGGCATGTAATTTCTTCATTCTTAACCTTCAAATCTCCAAGCCTCACTTTGTTAATCCTTTGAACATTAATTCATCACTTTTAGCACCATTTTTTCTAAAGCTCTCGAAATCACCTTATAAGAGAAAATAAGTAAAAATAGATTGATTAAGCACTATTATACTCATAAAACCAATGAATAAATAGGAAAAAATATGCAATATTTCACACTCAATAGTTGTGAGTATTAAAAACCAAACGGGACTCTAAGGGTAATATCGAAATGTATAAGATATACTAGTTGTAAAGAGTTTCAATTAACGTGAGAGCATTGACTTTAAGGAGACTTTCTCACCTGTGTTCAAGAAATACTCCCTTAAGATCATTATTGCTCTTGTGGCTCATATAGATTTAAAACTACATTAAATGGATGTGATAACTGTGTTTCTCAATGGAGATCTAAGTGAGAACGTGTATATATTGTAATAAAAATATTTCAAAGTTAAATGCTCAAAACATCTGATCTGCAAGCTCAAGAAGTCCATTTATGAGATGAAACAGACATCACGATAGTGGTACCTAATGTTTCATGAAGTTATTTCCTTATATAGTTTAATTGAAAATACTATAAATGAGTGTATATATGTGAATCTTAGTGAAAGTAATGTATTATTTTAGTCTTGTATATTAACAACATTTTATTGGCCAGTAATGATTTTGGACTGTTGTGTAAGACTAAAAAATTTTTATCTCAAAACTTTGATATGAAAGATCTTGGTAATGCATCATTTATTATCAACATTCAGATTAGCTGGGACATATCACGTGGACTGGTTGGCTTGTTGTAGATGACCTATGTTGATAGAGTTCTTGAAAAGTTTAACACGTAAGGTTGTGCTCCTAGCCAAACTCCTATTGTAAAATGTGACATGTTTGGCAAATTTCAGTGTCCTAAGAATGACCTAGGAAAGGATGAGATGAAAGATATTTCATATGCATCAGCAGTAAGGAGTATCATGTATGCTTAAGTATATATGCATCCAAATATTGCTTTTGTGGTTGGAATATTAGGCAGGTACCTTAGCAATACAGGGATGAACTATTGGATAACAATTAAGAAAGTGTTACGCTACTTACAAAGGACAAAGGACTTCATACTCACGTATTGGAGATCCGATCGTTTGGAGTTGGTTAGATATACATATGCTGATTTTGCAGGCTATCTCGACAACAAGAAGTCCACCTCAGGTTACATACTCATGATGGTTGGTGGATTCGTATTATGGAAGAGCGTGAAATAGTCTATTACAACTTCTTCTACCATGGCAGTGAGGTATGTAGCTTGTCATGAAACTATGAGTAAGACGATCTGGCTTCAGAGTTTTTTCTCTTGTTTACTGGTTATGCAGATGATCCCGAAACCATTGAAAATCTATGTAATAGTTCAAATGCAGTTAACTTCTCCAAAAAAAACAAGCATTCATCGAGGTCAAAGTATATTGACGTTAAGTACCTTTTTGTGAAGGAGAGATTTTAGAATTGTCAAGTATCTGTAGAATTCATTGGTACAAGGCAGATAATAACAGATCCTTTCACTAAAGGCCTTCCCATTGTACTCTTTAAGGAACATGTGACGTCTATGGGAGTTATACATCCTAAGGATGTATTTTAGTGGGAGTTTTCAGTTTTGATCTGATTATATATATAAATTTTAAAGATCTCTTTTATATGCATTGATGATTCTGTTATTAAGTTTATATCTTACTTCTATTTCAGTGTGCACATTCAATTTTAAGTAAGCATATCTTACTTCTCCTTCAGTGGGCACATTCAATTTTACGTAAGTAAGACTTTGGTTTGTGTCTTGGAGAGACGTTCAGTATGACCACTTGAAGATAGACACGTATGATCACATTAGATGTGTAATCTTCATACTACACCCCATATCCTTTATCCATGTCATTAAGGCCATTGGTATTCATGACCATGAATAACCACACTTCAAAAAGTATGAATATTGTGCTGAGTGCCATGATCTAGTATAAATGGTCTTAATGGACCGGATTTAACGAGTGTTGCTCATAATTATCCAACGGTGTTGTTTTGAAATTCAGTAGAGCACCCATTAGGAACTTTCAAAAGCAAATGTGTTTTATAAAATTATTTTTTATAAATAAAATAAAATATGTTATTTTTTTCAAAAATCAATGTAGCCCAAGTGGGAGAATATAAGACTCCATTAAGTGGGACACACATGATCATTGGTTTCGATATGATAGTTGGATTATTCAAATTAGTGATTCAGTGGACTCCACTACAATTGTGATCATTGCAAATATGTTTAGGGTGGGATGCTTGAACCGTGGTCCCTATACATGGTTATTTAGTTAGAATGGAAACCTAAAATGTGGAGACCTTGGAGGAGAGAAGTGTGATGGGTAAGTTTCTCTGGACCACTTTCTTACAGATACATGTTTTGGTCCCCTCACCAACATAAGATAGAAAACCCTAATTCCAAACGAGAGAGAGATCTTCGGGTCGTTCGCTTTGGGTAAGACCAAACGTTCGTCGAATACCGATAAGCCTATCCAAGCCTTTGGTAAGATCAGATGGTAGAGGCAAATGGCGCCTCAGAGGTAGGAAGTACCGAGCTATCAGTAGGTCAGTATCATCCTGATGTTGATAAGCCTGTGATGTCCTTATGATCATCGATCCCAGTAGCCCTTAGCTTCCTTTGCAGAGCCTAATAGTTCTTATTAGGCTGTTATTCCAAGAAGTTCATCGAAGGTTATGCTGACCTATGGTTGTGCCGACCTATTTTAAGGTCGGCCCTTCCCAGCCAGTAGTTCTCTCTCAGGTAGTTTGGTCTATTAGTTCATGCTGGTTGTTGGTTCGACCTCTTTTCATGGATCACTCCATTTTTTCCATAACAGTAAGCCTCCTAACTTCAAGTCTGCTATACAGGCTCGGAAAGTAGGTCGAAAGTTACTAGGTTAGACTATTTTGCCATAAATGCTGAATATGGTGGCCAGCACGGGAGTCGAGGTGTGTCAGTAATCATGTACGGTATAGTCGAGGTGGCATGTCGTGGCTCGAGGCCATGTAGGTTGTTAGGCCATCATTTTAGTACCCGACCAAAAAGAGAATGATGCGTAGCCATTCTCGGTAATAGGGTTAAGTGACGAACTGGGTCACGTCATGTGTCGAGATGGGGTAGCCAAGGGGACGTCGTACGAGATCTGCATTAATAGGGCCATTTAAATGCTGCCGCATGGCTTGGTTCTCACCGCGTTCACTGCTCCAGGTCGACTTTCCTTGGACTTAACTCTTTTTCAATCGTTTATCAATTGATCAGTCTCTAGTGTTTTCTTAATAGTTCATGCATGTCTTCTTTAATGTAGATATTCCCAAACACCCTTCTCTCCTCGGAGAAGAATCTCTTGCTCGGATCCAAGGAGCAAGGTCACTGGGAGAGGACGATCGATCTTGGAGAAGGCTTCTCCAACTGGAGCTTCTGCAGAAATTGGGCCTTGATACCGAACTTATAGGTAAAAGCTTTGGCCAACCTATAGGACTTAGAAATTTTTCATGAATTTTGCAACTAATTCCCCTTCTTCTAATGTAGAAATGCCTGAAGCTCGTCTCTTTTTGAAGCGCGTCTCCAAGCGCAGGGCGCCTCTTCCAAAGGAGACTACACTGTCGAAGAAGGCGAAGAAAACAAAGATGACCTCCAAGAGTAAGGGAAGACTCGGTTCTTCATCTCCCATCATTGTGGAGGTTGAAGAAGAGGTGGCGCTGTAGAGCTTGCCCCTGTTGTTGCTGAAGTGGCAGTCGAGTTGACTACTCATGAGGAGGCCCATCCCGCGCAGGTCTTGGAGGCTGCTGAGCCTTCCAATGAGGCTCGGTCAGTAGAGGCTGGTGAGGCCAGCAGGCCTTCTGAGGTTTGGGAGGAGGGAGAACATCCCTCTAGGACAATTTGTGGAGTTATAGACGAGCTCCTACCTTAGGCCGATCAAAATCTACTCAAGAAAGAATTCTTCCACATGCTAGATTGTACTCCAGACGCCATCCTCGCGTCTGTGATGAAGAGTTTCCTCGGAGTAAGTGAATCCTTTAAGTATTCATTGTTTTCCCTTCTGTTTGTTTGACTTTTAATATCCTCTCTTGGTCCTCTAGCAGTTTGCTCCTTGCATGTTGAAGGTGCACCGCAACATCGTGCAGTTGCGGAATCAAGTGTGGGAGAGTGAGTAGAAATTTTTGCAGAAGAGAACTGTGGCAAAACAGTCTCGGGCTGTGTCTTTTGCGGCCGACTAGGTGTTGAGTGTCAAATACTGCATATTCTCCCCTATTTATATCTTGGTTTTATGAACATGGTAAGGCTTAATGGTATATTTTATACATGTTTGTATTGCAAAGTGAATCAGAGAGCTTGGATTGAAAAGAATGCTAAAAGCATGAATTTGACGCTCAAGAATCACCAAGGCATAGAATGGATCTTGAAAGGACAAGAATAAAAAATTCACATGCCAAAGATCGAAGGAAACCAAGTACAAAAGTTGAAGAAAAGACTTGAAAGAATGTAGAATCCGCAGCAGAAAAACAGACAGGTTTGGTGTAACCGAACTCGCACAAAACAGTCTGTGAAGAACGATGAAATTTTGAAGAAAATTTGGTTCAACCGATGGACAATTCGGTCCGACCGAACCCTAGTTCGATGAGATCGAAAGTGCATAAAAAGCTCCAGCTTTGAAAGGAGTTAATTCAGTTCGATCGAAGATTAATTTCGTCCAACTGAACCTAGCTCGGTCCGACCAAAATTGGGCAACTGCTGAACCAGAATCCTTTCCAAACTCAGACTCAACTTCAGTCAGATCGATGCGTAATGCGGCTGCGTAAATTGAGGCGGTTTCGCGATCGAATTGCAAAAATTTTGAGTCGGTGCGTAAGGTGGAGCTTTACAACTATAAATAGGAATCCCCAGGGTATTCCTAAGGATCATCTAGGGTTTAAGGAGTAGATCAAAGGGTGGAGAGTGAAAAGGAGAGCTCTCAATCCTAAGGGGGGGGGGGGGGGGGTGAATAGTACTATGCCAAAATAAAGAATTACTGAATAGAAATAATAAATATAACTGAATCAAACTAAGATATCAATCATAATATTATTGAGAAATTGATTCAAACCTGGTTCAAAGGACAACCTTACATTAAAAACAAATGTTTATGGTAGGACAATCTAATTTCTTGAACTTAGTAAGGATCAAGATCACAAACTAAAACAAAAGGCAAATAAAGTAAGCTATCTATTATAATCATTCACCACATGTACATGAAAAGAAAGATTACAAACATTCAGTACACATCCATCACATACATCATCATCCACCTCAAACACCATGATATATAGTGGTTCGGTGTGTACTCCAACTATTCTCAAATAGCCATACCTACTCCAGTCCCAATAATCACAATCCACATGATATTGGCGTTCACTATAAATATAAGGTTTTCTCAAGTTCACCTTAAAATCTATACAATTGTGTTTTCAAATGGGCTATCACAATCACAAACCCCACACATTAAGATTTTCTAGCTATCTCAGTCAAAACCACAATAGAGATTTTCTTTGATATCTCAAATAAACCAAATAACAAATAAACAAAATACTTATCTTCTTATTTAAAGATGTTACTTGATTTAGCCCGTAGAATCGCTTTACTTGATGTGTAGATGTTCAATGTCCAACAAATATAATCAAGGATTCTAGATTCTAAATAGATTTTAAATTATCTCAAACCTTGGGGTACTTGTTTGAATTCCTTGGATCTCAAAAGGTAGAGTAAGAACTCCCTTTAAAATAAAATCAGATTCACAACAATGAGATCAAGGAATTACAAAAACAAATAAGTTAATAAAGAATCTTAAATTACCGGACTATAGCTTGATAATGATGGGGACTTTTCTCTCAAGGTGGAAGCTTTCTGTGGATTTTTTTTTAAAATGATTTAGAATGAGAAAAGACCTCTATTTATATGCTTAAAATTGGTTCCTTCGACTGGTCTAAGGTTCAACCAAATTTTAAAAATTTTGGTGCGATCGGATAAAATTGACCTGCGACTGGTCGAGTGGCCTGCTTGACCGGTAGTGGCTCTACCAGAAAAACTCAAAATTTGAATTTGAAACTAGGACTAGTCGAAGCAATTCCTTGACTGGTCAAACCAAAGTCTGGACTAGTCGAACATAGGCTAGAACTAGTCAAATGTAAGTCTATTCAAAGTATAATAACCTGTAGATAATATGTATAAGAAATGACCTAAACCTAGGGTCATATATACCTGAAAGATTGGACATTGAACTCAAATCTTCACCAGCTTCAGATCTTCTATTTGAAGTAGATTTAGTAGCTTGATCATGAAGTAGAGTTTGATATGAAGTAGACTTGATCTTCATGTCTTGCACTTTCCAACTTTATGTGATCTTGCACTTTCCAACTTCATGTGATCTTGAAGGTGAACTTTCTATCATACTTGAGTTTGACGGTGAACTTTCTATCATATGAACAAGTCACACTTTGAATTGTTTTGTCTCATTAAAATTTGACAACAAAGGTTGTTATATACATCATAGTGCTTACGGAGATCCACTGCCAAGAGTTTTTCTTCTTCTTCCTTAGTTGTTTTAACGCTTTCTTTAAGAGATTTTGGTTCAATCATGTCTATGGTTAACTAAACCTCCTAGCTAGGGCTAAGAAGTGAAGCTTCTAGCGTGATTGAGATGTTTACTTTGCTTTGATTCTTGTTTTGATTGAACTTCATTAATTTTTAGTTTATTTTAAGGAATATTTTCAGTTTTATATGGTTTGTTGTGACTCAAATTACAATAGACACTGCGATAGCTTTGAATATCTTCTTTTCTATTTGAGATTGTGGGATTGGTAAATCTTGTTGTTCGCCATCATCTTCGGGGCATGGTTGGGTGATAGAATGCAAAATTTTCATTATGCTAACTTGAACGCGATCAATATACAATAAATTATGAATAAATTCTTTAGGGATGATAGATCTTAAGATGCTTGGCATTCCAAGGATGAGGTAGGCCTTCTAGATTTTTAAGACGGTACGATCAAGGTCGGCTTGTACTTGTCACCATGTATGGTCCTTCCCTGTTGGGGCCCAAGGTTCCCAAGCCAGGCTTCTTAGTGTTTTGGAAAGTTCTTTGAAGGACTAAGTTCCTAGCTTGGAACTAACTAACCTTTACCATGTTGTTATAGAAACGTGCTACTTGTTATTGTCGGATTACAGTCAGGATCCAAGCTTGTTCCCTTCTCTCCCCGAGGAGATCGAGATCTAGAGCCATTAGCTCAGAATTTTGCTATTCGTCGAATGACTCAATCTGAGCTGTTAGTAGTCTAATTTCTATTGGGGTAACGGATTCGGCCCCATAGGCTAAGGAGAAGGGAGTTTCCCTAGTGGTCGTCCAAGTTGTAGTTCGGTATGCCCAAAGAACATTGGGGAGTTCTTCTACCCACGCTCCCTTGGTCTTCTCGAGCTTGGTCTGAAGATGGTGCTTGATGATCTTGTTGACTGCTTTAATTTGCCCATTGGCTTGCGAATGTCACGGTGAAGAGTAGACATTTTAGATCCCAAGGTTCTTGCGAATTCCTTGGAACTGCTCGTTGTTAAACAACTTCCTGTTATCTGAGACAATCGTGTGGGGAATACCAAACCTGTATACAATATTCTTCCAAACGAAGTCCTGCATGATAATTTTTACCAAAGGCTCGCTTCGGCCTACTTCGTAAAGTAGTCGATTACAACCACAACAAACTTGGTTTGACCTTTTGCAGTCGGGAGGGGACTGATGATATCGATCCTCCATTAGGCAAATGACCATGGCTTAGCCATGGGGGTCAGTTCTTCGGGAGGCTGCCAAGGTATATTTGCGAAGCATTGTCATTTACCACACTTCCGGGTGTACTGTTGTGCATTGGCCTTAATGGTCGGCCAATAATACCCCTGCCAAATGACCTTATGGGCTAAGGGCCGACTTCCAGAGTGATTTTCGTAAATACCCTCATGGGTTTTCCTTAGAACATACTCTGCTTCATCTGGTCGGAGGCATTTGAGATAAGGGAGATAAAACCCTTTCTTGCTCAAGATGTCATTGACATAGTATAGCGTGCTTCCCTGGTTCACAGCTTGCGTGCTTTGACTTAATCTTCTGGAAGCTTATCTTCCTTGAGGAAATCGATGATCGGATCTATCCAAGTTGACTTCAAGCTTACCAGAAGAACTGACTCCGTGCCTATCAAAAGAACTGTGGCAAGGTCGGATTTGCCAATGCTCGGTTTAGTAAGGAATTCGATTGGAATCAATCTCAAGATATCATCTTTGTTCACTATGGCCAGCTTCACTAAGATATCATCTTTGGAGTTTTCAACTTAAGTGATCAAGGTGACATTGCACTTTTGGAATCTGCTGATCAATTCTCTTACTTTTGGAAGATATGCTTTCATGCTTTCCTTCTTGGCTTAGTACTCCTTGGCTATTTGATTGATGACCAATTGAGAATCGCTGAAAACTTCAAGGTGTAGGGCTCTCATGGTGGTTACCAACCTAAGTCCAATGAGCAATGTTTTATATTCAGCTATATTGTTGGAGGCTTGTAATCCAAATCTTAAGGCATATTACGTGCATATATGATCTGGAGTCTCTAGGACTATCCCGGCCCCACTGGCTTTATAGTTGATGAGCCATCAACATATAATGTCCATCTGGGTAGGTCAAGATCAGCCTGGGAACCAAGCGTTTGTTCGGGTGGAATGCTTGGAATAAGTTCTAACCTGGGTAGGTCGGCCTGAACGGGACTTTGTTCGGGTGTTTGGGTAAGTTTGACGATAAATTCAGCCACCGCTTGACCTTTAATAGCTGTTCGGGGTTGATACTTGATGTTGAATTCACGTAGTTCGATCGCTCACTTGGTCAGCCTTCCTAAAGCTTTGGGCTTTTATAGTATTTGGTAAAGAGGTTGATCTGTCAGAACGATGATGATGTGGGTCTGAGAGTATGGTCGCAATTGTCGAGAGGAAATGACCAGTGCTAACACCAATTTTTCTAGGTCTGGGTACCTCGTTTCGGTTGAAACCAAGGCTTTGCTGACATAGTATACTTGCAATTGCCTTCCTCCATTCTCCCTAATCAAGGTCGAGCTGATTGCTACATCTGAAAAGGCTAGATATAACATAGCGATTCCCTTTGTTCAAGTTTAGAGAGTAATGGTGGCGACCCCAGGTATCACTTGAGCTTTTGAAAGGCCATCTCCCATTCTTCTGTCCAATCTACAACCCGCTTCCCTTTTAACTGTTTGAAGAAGGGGAGGCATTTGTCTGTAGCTCGGGATATGAAGCGATTGAGAGTGACAATCCTTCTTATAAGGCGTTGGACATCTTTGGTCGTCTTTGTGAATACTTGTTGAGTAGAGCTTTGATCTTTTCGAGGTTTGCTTCGATTCCTCGTTGATTGACTAAGAAAATGAGGAATTTTCCTGAGCTTACCCCGAAGGCACATTTATTTGGGTTCAGCTTCATCTGATATTCACGAAGAATGAGAAACATTTCCTTGAGATTGAAAGTATGATCCATGGCTTTGATGCTCTTGACGAGCATGTCATCTATGTAGACTTCCATTGTTCGTCCGATATGATGGGTGGACATCTTGTTAACAAGCCATTGATAAGTGGCTCCAGCATTTTTCAATCCGAACGGCATAACTCGGTAAAACTAAAGGCCTTTGTTAGTGACAGATGTTGTTTTTGACTCATCATATTGATGCATTACAATCTGATTATAGTCAGAGTAAGCGTCCATAAAACTTAGTAACTCGTGCCCTCCAGTACTATCAATAAGATGATCAATTCGAGGAGAGGAAAACTTTCTTTGGGCAGGCTTTATTTAGGTCAGTGTAGTCAATATAGCCTGCCATTTCCCATTGAACTTCTTAACCAACATGATGCTGGCTATCCAGTCTGAATAGTAAACATCTACGATGAACCCGACTTTAAGGAGCTTGTCAACTTCTTCTCCAATTACTGAATATCACTCGGGGCCGAGAAGTCTGTGTTTCTATCGGACTGGTCGGTGATCAAGGTCGACATTCAATTGATGTACAATGACTTTTGGGTCTATGTCGATCATATCTTCATGGGACCATGCAAAAATGTCTACATATCAACGAAGAAGGTTGATGATCTTGTCCCGTAGCGGAGATGTTAGAGACAACCTAATCTGGACCATTCTAGATGGGTCAGAGTCTTCGAGTGGAACGGGTATGAGGTCCTTCATGGGACAACCTCTTTCTCCAGAATCTTCTCGGGGCTCCAGGGATGAGATGGTCATCGTTTGATGTGAAGCTCTTAGCGCCATCATGTAGCACTGTCGAGCCTCATATTGATCTCCTCTGATCGATCCAACGCCTTACTCGGTCAGGAATTTCATTGCTAAATGATAAGTCGAGACCACAGCTCATAGGGGATTGAGGGGTGGTCGGCCAAGAATCACAGTGTAGACGGACGAACAATCTACCACCAAAAAGTCAAGCATCGTAGTTACCTGTTTCTGTCCATGCCCGACAGTAAGTGGGAGCTGTATCGACCCGTTGGGTATGACTTTGCCTCCTGAGAAACCGAGCAGAAGAGTTTGAACGGGTCAAAGTTAACACCGACCAACTCCCATATTGTCGAACGCTTGTGCGAAGAGGATATCAGTAGATGATCTGGTATCCACAATGATTCGAAATACCTTGTGGTTAGCTATGGTCATTGTGACCATGAGCGCATCATCGTGCGGATGGTGTATTCATCGGGCATCCTCTTCAGTGTAGGTCAAGCTGCAAGTTTCTACCTTTTGTTCTTTTGAAAGCTGCTGGTAGTAAGGATTTCTCATTTCGAGTCAGAGTGATCGATGCTTCGTGTGTGGGCTTTCCGAGCTTGGTTCGAATCTCCTCCACTGCCAGGGCCTCTAAAAATGGTGTGAATCTCTCCTGTTGGCTTGTTATTGATGGGCTATGCATCTTTTGAAGCAGCCCAATCTCCTCGGTGACTTACGTACTCCTCAAGGTGTCCGCTGCGAATTAGCGCTTCGATCTCTTGTTTAAGGTTGAAACAGTCACTCGTCGAATGATCGTGATCCCGACAGAAGAGGCAATATTTATTTTTACTCCTTTTATTGGGATCATATTTCAATTTGCTCGGCCACTTGAGAATGCATTTATCCTGTATCTCCATCAAGACTTGTTCGAGTGTCTTGTTAAGAGGATTATACATCTTGAATTTTTTATCAGGCTGCTTGCTTGGACATTGATTATCTCACGATTGGTCGTCTTTTCTTTTCTTGCTCTAGTTGGCCGAATTGGGTTCTACTTTGGTTGCTCTTCTTTGCCCGCCGATCCTTTGCTCTGGTTGGCCTTTCGTAGGGTTGAGGCTTCCTCGGTATTAGAGTATTTTTGTGACATGTTCAGTAGGTTGGCCATCGTTATTGGCGGGTTATTATCCAGCAAAAAGAGAAACTTAGGTTCCCTTAATCCTCCCATTATCACAGTTAGAGCGATTTCCTCAGAATGTTTCTTCACTTGCATCGCTTCAAGGTTGAAGTGGTTGATGTAGTCCTTCAACAATTCTCCTTCTTTTGGGACAACGTGGAGAAGGTGTGAAGCTGGTTTAAGCCTCTCCTTTCCCCCGATGAAGTTCGTGACGAAGATTTGTTTGAGTTGGGAGAATGAGCTAATGGAGTTTGACTTCAATTGCTTGAACCATAGTTGGGCGGCTTCTGTTAAGGTCAGGGAGAATACTTGGCACATTACTGTAGAAGATGCGTTGTGGAGTTCCATCCAGACCCTGAAGGACTCCAGATGTTTGGATGGGTCGGTAGCCCCCTAGAAGTGGGTGATTTGTGGCATACAGAACCTGTCCGACAGTCGTGCCTGTATAATGTTAGCAGTGAATGGAGGCTTGGTCTCCTCTATTCTCGCTTTCATTAGCGGCAGGGCATTTTTGCAGTAGGCTTGTCTCATGTCTCCTATCTGTCCTCGCAAGTCCTTGAGCTCGGCTTCCCATGGTTTGTCATTTTTGGCAGTAGTTTCAATCGGAGCTTTGCCACTCTTTTTTCGATCCAGCTCATGGTGTAGGTCGGAAGCGGGTAAAGTTGTTGTCCTACAAACGTGTAACATCCCGAAAATCAGGGGTCGAATAAAAACTCAACTCCCTAGTTTCAAAATGTTATTTATGCAACATAGATATGTATGATTGAATGTTGTCTGCGTTAATGTATTAAACATGAGTGGGACTACGCCAGAACAGCATATCATACTCTAGAGACAGTTAAATTAACAAGTGGAAGACTGTAATAGTATGTATAACATATATAAACTTATGTGTGTCTCCAGAGAATGAACATGTTACCAGGTTATATACATACATGTATACTCTAAAGGTAAATAAAACGAATATACATGAGTGCGCTAAAGATATAAAATGACAAGTGTCAAGGTATCTAATCAACTTCCCTGTAATCCCGTCAATCAGATCACGCATAAAGGAGGGATCCTCCTCATCATCATCAAGTCCAGTTCCGCCTCTCAAGCAGCGCCATCATCTGCAACCAAAATAGGGACTGGTGGGTGTTCGGAAACACCATCCCGTAACGTGGGAGTGAGTGATCAACTCAGTGGGATAAGAGAGCATAGATTAACATGTTATCAAATCAATCATGCGATAATAGTAAAGCAGTAAATTAAAAAATCCTAATACTGTTGTTAATGCAATATGACATGACATGATGGATGCTCTCACCGACATTCTCCCTCATACGGCACCATCTTATGCCCGCGGCATGCTTGCGTACCGCTCAGTGCTCCACATCTTCCAATCACATGCAATGTGATGGTGACATGATTGCCGAGTTATTATTAGTCCATTCAAACAGCAGGATTGGGAAACTAAGGTACTTCCCTTATATCAATCCCAACACAGATCCTGTCTAGGGTCGTCACTCCTAGTAATCTCATACGATATATATTTTGTAGGTCGCTGTAAGGGCTGTCAGGGCTGTTGTTCGCACTCGTTGCACCGCTCCCCCATCACCTTATCAATACAGGCCTACTTTACTCTCACTGCTACGGAAGGGTCGTCGCCTCCCGTAGACTCAGAATACCCTCGCGGTCACTACAAAGGACTCGTCGCCTGATCAGTATAGGCCGACAGCAAGAATATAGTATCCCATACCACCATAATCTGCTCACGAGTCATAGGTGCTCACTGGTCACTACGGGGAGGTTTGTGGCCCCAGCGTAGGCCGACAGCTTGACAACAGTGTCCCATACCACCATGCCCAGCTCATGAGTCTTTGTGGATCAAGGTACCATGGTTGACAGGGTTTACAATGGTAAGTTCAGTACCCTAGGTTCAAGCAGTTATGACTCATACAAGGTGAACAAACAATGGCCAGTCGGGTTACTTGACGGGCTCGAATAGCATGAGCGCATCTCAAGTCGAACGACATAAAGTGCGTAAAACACCTCGTGTGGCCTAACCACTGCCGCAAACTCCAAAACACGACTCGTGTTCATCGACGCGTCGTTCGTGGCAAAGATAAGCCAACCACGAACTTGCTCGGTTGCCTACTGCCTGGACTAGGTATAGTCCCAAACAATTATGAATCCACATCAGCAATCATGTGAGAGTATTAGAAATGAAATACAACAATGTGAGCATGTTAACACATGTTATAACATACAACTTAAGTAAATCATCCAACGCATGCATTTCATACATATAATGAAATCATGCATATAGCCAACATGTAGGAAATCATTTACATCAGCATATAAATTGAGAAATCAATCTCAAACTAATTCATAACACCATTTAATTCAATACATACTAATACAAGCATTTATACAAATACTTAAACTACACACTTAAGTGTACATATAGTATGTCGACTCAAAGTGCGCATTTAGGCGAATCTCTTCGCCGAACTAATTATGCACGCATTCCTAGTATCCTAATGCAACAAGAAGCCATGTCAATTACATCAGCAAATTATAGATGAAAACAGTATTTCCTACAAATGACTAAAATGCCCTAAATCTCATATTCTTCGTCTGCTTACGAAATAGGAAATGGACAGCATGCTGTACATGTCAAACGGCGTTGCCGTCGATAATCTACTATTAAACGACATTGAAAGCATTGAAAACAGTCAATCAAAGCATCTAATATCCGCACCTTTTCTCCTAGAAGCGTATCAATTCGAACGGAGCATATACGCTTCGTTTATGGAGAATAGGCAACCTAATACACAAGATCCATAAGCTACTTCGCTATGAAAATGAGGGAACAGTAAATCAGCAAATATTTAGGGTATTTTCTTACCTAGAAATGCGGCGAAATCACCGGCAAAGTGATTGGATTGCGTGGCTTAAACACGTGTAGCAGGTAGCACCAGCAGCAGGAAATTCTCTCCCACCTTCTCTCACAATCTCTCACCTTTTCTCTCACTCAACCTAGGGCTTTTTCCAAATTCGGATGGGAGAGATATGAGAGGGTTTCAACCCCTTTTATAAGCCCGAACATGCCCAAAACAGGCTTGGGAATAAAGTTTACTTGATACATAACCAAATCAGGGCTGTTTCGGTCTAAAAGATCATTTCTGGTGGTCCCCTGGCCGAACGCGATCGGACTTAAGTTCATACATGTCGGATGTCGCATACATCCCATTTTCAGACCAGTAGTGTTCCCAGATCGCACGTGGCGGTCCAGTTTCAGTTCAGCGGTCATCGCCCGTAGATTAGGCCTACAAGTCTCATGATATGAAATAGAAATTTTTCCTGATCCAAGGGTGTAATTTGGCTGAATTCTGACGGTCAGAATGCTTAATACTGACGCGTCAAGTCGTGTGCCAGATTTGAATTTCAAATTTCAATTTTAACCCTATTCTCACTCTCTTCACTCCAGGCTCAATGAAATAGCCTGTGAATGTCGGTTGGACTTAATTTTCAAAATGATTGTCAAGTCCAGCTAGGTGGTTATAACGGTCTAAAATTGTAGGTATCAGACTTTCGACGCGCGGTCTATATCCAATACAAAGTTTCAAAGAGCTCCAGAGAGCAAACGGGTTTAGAGTTTGATCCAAGGTTTTAAGATATTATATCACCATTGATTCTACAAGTTTTGGGTCTTATAGAACGTATTTAAAGCGGTCAGGGACAATTTCACAGCTACTCTAGCGTTGCGCTAGCTAACTTATGCTTAGTTTCTAAAGGAATCAATCCTAAGTGATTTCTTTGGCTATGAAATTGGGTTCTGAGCGATTTCCCAGGTGTTTTAGTTGACCCATTGCCTAAGGACGTCTAATCCCAGGTTGGCCAAAATCCGGGGTGTTACAAAACATGAGAAGGGGCCAGTCTGGTCGACTCGTCTGAGAGGCGGCGGGCATATAGGCAGGTTGAGGAGGGTTGTGGCCCATTTGCTCGTCCTCCTGAGAGGCCCTCTGTACCTGTCGAGGCTTCTGTACTTGCTTGTCCAGTTTTTCTAACAATTGCCTCATGGAGTTCTTGTTATTGTTCAGCGTTTCAACCTATTGCTCAATAGAGTTCAACCGTCCTCCTCTGTTGCGAGATCACTGAGCCTGCCTCGTGGGACCAGAGTCAGCTTGGTATTGGGAAGTGCCGGTGACTATTGGGCTACTTCGACGGTGTAAGATCTAGCGCAATAAGGGAGACTCAGGTCTTCTTCTTTCCTCTAGCCATCACGGTTTCTTTGGTAAAGCAAGAAATTACTTTGATGTTGTTTCCCACAGAAGGCGCCAAACTGTTGATGCAGTTTTCCGGTAGACCCTCCTTAGACCCTTATACACCTGCACACAAGAGACAAAAGATGAAAGGAAGACCCTGACTAACGTAGGGGACCCTTTGATGCCAAAGTCAGGGACCTAGGTCTTTGTGGAAATGGTTTAGAGGAAAAAAGTCACCTGTCTTTTTAGGTTTATGAGTTGTGTACCTTTCACCGTATAGGGGCTTCCCTATTTATACGAGAGGGAAGATCACACGGTCGAAAGATCTTGTTTGTTAGAGGGAAGATCACACCATTGGAGATCTTTTCGATTTAGGACTTCAGAGATCCCGAGGATCTTCCTTGGATAGTGGATGTCCGAGATCTCCGAGATCCTGACCTTATCTCTCGATATCTTGAGAGAGATCTTCGCGTCATTCGCTTTGGATAAGACCAAACATTCATTGGAAACCGATAAGCCCATCCGAGCCTTAGTCAAGATTGGATGGTAGAGGGAAATGACACCTCGAAGGCAGGTAGTACCAAGCTATCAATAGGTCGGTATCATTTTGATGTTGATCGACATATGATGTCCTTGTGATCGTCGATCCTCGTAACCCTTAGTTTCCTTTGCCGAGCCTAATAGTTCTTAGAAGGCTGTTGTTATAGGAAGTTCGTCGAAGATTATGCCGATTTATGATTGGGCCAATTTATTTTAAGGTCGGCCCTTTTCAGCCAATAGTTTTCTTTCGGGTAGTTTGACCCATTGGTTCATGCTAGTTATTGGTTCGACCTTTTGTCATGGATCACTCCATTTTTTCCATAACAATAACTATGATTAGAAACTTTTTAACCATAATTACTTGCAAAAATTTCTTAAAGATCTTGTTTGGTTTTTCAAAATTTTATAAATTGCAATGTAAATGAGCCATCATTTTCAACTCCATGTATTTATTTAAACTGAAATTGCAGCTCATTAACCAAAAGTCAAAAATACTCCTAAAAGAAGTAGGCAATGTAATTTATAATTATTACTTTTTCATATCATAAATCTATCATTTTTACAGGGATTTGTGAGTGAAACAAACGAAATATTAGAATTATCACTGCAGCTAAATGTAAGTGATATCACGTGAGTGAACTAACGGCACATTAAAATCATCGTTGCAGTTAAATAAGTGATATCACGTCAACTTATAAAAGTACATAATCATTGTGGCAATTAAAGTTATTTATTGTTGTAATTTAAAAACCAAACAGGCCCCAAATATCACGTTTTGAGAAAATAATATTAATAATATTAAGTTACTTAATAGCCATGGTTAGAATATTTTTAACCATAGTTACTTGCAAAAAGTCAATTACACGATTGGTAAAATCTAGCATCGAGCAGGAGGCATTTGCATGCACGCATGTGACATGCGGACTATGAAAAGTCCTATTTACGCATGACTTACGACAGACAATCCTAACCGTAGAGTTCCGCGCCACTTTTGCAGGCGAACAACTGGTAGTTAGCTCTAGAGGTTGTCCGATTAGGTGGGGCCCACAAACCATTAACGTGATGAGCATGGGCTTAAATGGCAGAGCGAGAATTAAATAGAGGTTGTCGATTGTACAAGGGTATACCTGCAAAGGAGGTTCATCATGACTCTTCATTTCCATGCGACAGCAGACGGACGCTAACCTGCGCGCTGGTGGTAAACCCACCCTTAAAGAAAAAGTGTGAAAAAAAAATAACGGAGAGGTCAGGAATGGAAGGTAACCAACCCTCTTTGCTTGAGCTGGTTCTTGTTATACATTTGGCTGCGTATGTATAGCGCGGTTCAGCGCTTGCAGCTCTTCACTCCCGCCGTCCTGCGAGTGTATTTCTCCGAAGCACATGTGCCAAATTGGCAGACGTGTGTGATATACAGCAAGTGGGACCCACCTTTAGAAGCTATGTCCCAAGAATCAGGTGGATATGTTCAACGGCTATCTATATGTGTACAAGAGGAATGGACCATTCAGAGAAATTGACAAACGGTCCATGTTTTACTTGTATGTTCGGCCCACAAAATGAGGCACACGGACCTGCCATATTTTTTAACCAGGGCTTTTACACTGTGGGGCACACCTGATGAGCGGCTGGTATCTATGGCACATGTGAGCGGCGAGGGTCAGAAAAATGCATTCTGTATTTCTCACAGCATAAAACGTTGCGGCATGCACGATTATCCAAACAATCCATCAGTGGGGCCCACTACGGCTACGACTCATGCCAGAATAGGACGCGAAATGCATGTACCCATGGCAACATGAAGTTCCTGTGGTCGTAAGCTATTTGGGTCCCAGCAGAGATGCCTGTGTCAAATCCATTCCGTCCACAAGTTTCTAAAGGCGACAATAGGGCTGTAATAGAATTAATTTTAGACAGATCCAAAAGTCAGGTGGGCCACACTACAGGAAATACTGAGAATGGAAACTTATACCGTTGAAACCTTCTTGAAGCGGAACATGATGTTCATATGATATCCAAACCGTTCTTAAGTTTGTTACCGCTCAGATAAACTGTGGGAAGAAATACCATCTTTATACAAAACTTCCATGGTCTCTACAAAGCTTCCAACGGTGAACGCCCAATCCTCACTATTTAGTGTAGTATGGCATACGTGAGTTTTGGATCTGACTGATTTTTGGACGTCTTAACTATCACGGTCTTCAGAAACTGATGGAAAGAGTGGATTTATCACGGGAAGTTTCATGGGACCCACGTAGTTTCCGACCACAGTAACGGGGTGGGGTGGGCAACTCGCGTCCGCCAAAACATGCCGGACGTGGATTTCCTGCTAAAGCCTTCTGCAGGGAATTCTTGCGCTGGGAATTTAGGTGGGGCTCACTATGATTTTTGTGAGAAATTCTCTCGGTTCATCTGTTTTGTGAGTTTATTTAAAAACATGTTACGAAAAAAGAACTGTATATAAAGTTCAAGTGAGCTGAAAACGTGATACACTTTACCTTTAAATATGGTTCATTTTTTACAACATGTCCTGAAATGAACTCACAAAACAGATAAATGAAAAAAATTTCTCACAAACATCACAGTGGGCCTCACTTAAATTCTCAGTGAAAGAACTTCCTGCGAAAGCCTTTCCAGTATTCTATTAGTGGGTTCTTTTTTCTCATATAATCTGATGAACTGGCCCTGCATTTTGTTTTTACCCTTCAACTTGTGCTTGCACGGTCTACTTTATTTTCAATTATGGCAAGCGGGCCCATACTTGGTTAATCCACGCCATTGGTCTGTTGCACCCTACCCACCGTGGATGGATTGCACCATAAAGATAACCTCAATGGGATTCGTGGCTTATAGATTATTAAGAAGAGAGGGGAAAGAATGCTCACATTGTACTGAAAGTGTCCCGTGATTCAGGTTGAGGCTTTGATATTATCAAATTACAAATCTATAATTATTATAAAATTGAAAGAAATATGAAATTAAAAAGTATACTATTAAGCTCAGATTGAAGCACATGTAAATACATTTTCCTTTAAGTGATATTCTCCCCTTTTAAAAATAATTGAAACTGTTGACATGTTGCAGACAAATTACTTCCGGAATACAACAAGCCAAGCTTGTGCGTTACTGCTCTCAATAAGTATGTCGGAAATAAAGATAGAAAATGAAATTTAGCTAAGTTGGATTAAAATTTCATAAGGTGATCTTAAAAATTGAAAGTTATCCTTAAAACCTTACAATGGACCAAGCTAATATCAGCTTGATCCAAAACTTTTGTGGCCCACGGGTAGTTTTTATGCATTAGGTGGCCTCCAAGGAGTTTTTATTTGTGGTGATTCAATCACCATTATTTCCTGTGCTGTGGTCCACCTAAGAGTTGGGTCTGCTTCAAATCATGCCTAAAATGAGCTGCCAAGATCGATGAACAGCGTTGATTTAAGAACATATATGGCTCGCCATAGAATCCATTGAGATGGCGCCCGATAAGATGTGCAGCGATGAGACGAAGGTCCCACTGTTATCACTTCTGGCGGTACGACTCACCCAAGTCGGATTGCGTGGTGAACCAATCACCACGTAGCTACGTTGTGTAAGGACTCTGTGGGGCTCACCTTTGATACATATATTTTATCGACACTGTCCATCCGTTTTTCCAGCTCAGTTTAGAGTGTGAGCTCAAAATTAAAACATATTCAAACCTCAAGTGGACCACACTACATGATGGAGATTGAAGGTGTTGAAAACTTCTTAATGTCACAGGAGTTTTGGATCAAGCTGATATCTTTATTTCCCTTCATCATAGTCTGTGTGACCTTTTGAACTGGTTGCATGACAATAAACATAGCTGTGGGCTTTAGGAAAGTTTCAACGGTGGACATCATTATCCCCACTCTTTCCAGTGGTGTGGTCTGCTTGAGTTTTGGATATGCTTCGATTTTGTCTTGATAATTTAGAATGAGCTGGTAAAACAGATGAACGTTTTGGATAAAATATATATATTACGGTGGGGTCCATACTGTCCTTTCACTCTGTGGCCTCGAGGTATTGGGTTCACCACGCAATCCGCGTTGGATTCACTCATATCCAACTTTCAATGCGAGAAGAAGATAATTAGAAGATTCGCACTGGCTAACCTTTCAATACGGATAACAAATAAATGGTGCGTGGCCCACTTGATCCAGCATTAAAAACCCAGATCTCATCTACGATCTTCTGTTTGTCTTGTCATTTAATGCATACCTCTACAACGCATGTTTAGCAGAATCGTTTGGGACCTTTATTTGGTTGCTTTTGGAGGTAATTGGGTTCAAATGCATGCCATGTAATTGTAGGTAAATAGAAAGTACATTAAATAAAAAGTTATTATTATTATTTTTTGTGTATTTTGAAATCTCTTTATTTTTATTTTTTTGTGATTTCAGTATAAATATAATTAGTGAGAAATGTTTTTCTATAAACTTCCTTTTTAAATGCACCAGGGTCCCACCGTTAACAAATGTCTTATTAGACCACTAATCTATTATATACATGATACTCCAATGATACCTAAAACAATCTAATTATTAACTACATCACTAAAGTTATATTAATATAAACGATTCAAACTGTCCAAATGCTGGCCATTTCAATGAATGGTTAAAAATGTTGGTGAGCTGTTCTCTTGTGATCCTTACATTTGTGGCCTAGTCAATTCTCAAAATTTCTTAGTTTTGACAAATTATATATTTCAATGAATTTATTACAATCATTCTATTAAATATTATATATATATATATATATATATATATATATATATATATATATATATATATATATATATATATATATATATATATATATATATATATACACACATTAATTTAGAAAATTAAAGTTGATTTATTTAATCAAATTCAGGTTCATACGAATATACTAAAAATTCAAATGCATTCCAATTAGACACATTCAAATATAATTTTAAATTTTAATGCATTCCGATTAAGAGTTACTAAACACATCTAAGGATTCCAATTCACATCAATTTCATGATAATTTTGATTTGGATTCCAATAACTCCAAATAAAAGCTCCTAAATAAGCCATTGACACCAAAGTTATGTAAGCCCTTGCCTTTGTGGCATCTACTCCATCTACCAACTCATTATTAGGTCATGAGTCGAAAAATAAGCTTGATGGACAATTGAGGTGATCCACATCATAGGAAGTAATAGTGATATCTTTGTACATGCACTACAACAATACTGGGCATTGCCAACGCATTTTAAATGTAATTTTACCGGTGCTCAGGACATAGCGCTGGTGAAAGTCAATTATTTCTAACCCCCAAATCCTTAATCTATCACATTCTACATGTAACGACTTGGAAAAAATCCGTACAGAGACCCTAATACCACCTCAGGCAGAAATCCTTCAGGACCAAATCCTTTAGAAATTAGATAAGATTTAACTAACTGCTAAACTAGATTACTTATGAAATTAGCACCAATCACTTTAAATATGATCTGTAAGACTCAAAACCTATAGAATCGTTAACGCTATATTACCCTAAAATCTAGAATCAATCTCTAAGTCCAGTTGCTCTTGGGAGCACTTTGAAACTTCGTATCGGACCTGAACCGCACATCGAAAGTCCGATGACTATAAAACCATAGGATTAGAACCGCCTTATTGGACTTGACCACCATATCGAAAATCAAGTCCAGAGAGTATCCTGATATTATTTTTTTGAGTCCGGAGTGAAGAGTGTGAAAACGTGAAGGTTTTTAGGAAATTAAATATGAATATAAGTAATTTGAATCGTGTCACTTGCGGACGGATTATAAGCATTCAGACCGTTGGTTTTTTACCCAAAGTTACCCTCGGATCAGGGAAAATGTCCCACACGTGCCTATGTATTTGTGGCGCTGATCGAGTTTCGGTGACCGTTGAACTGAAACTGGTCCGCCACGGTCGATCTGGAAATCCGATTGGACTAAAAACTTAGCTTGATCAAGATTCAATATTAGTGAGCTTAAGTCCGACCGCATTTAGTAAAAGTACCTCCAGAAATGCTTCCTTAGATGGGAACAAGGCCGATTTGGATATAACCTAAGTATACCATGGCCTGGGACTGTTTCCGTTAGTTCTGAGCCTATATAAGGGCCTTAAACCCTCTCTCATATATTCCATACGAATTTCAAAACCCTAGCTAAGGAAGAGAAGAAAGAGAGAGAAAAAGTGAGAGAGTAGTTGATGATTCATCCTAGAATTCTTTCCAGCTTCACAATGTGCCTAATCCACCTATTCGAATCGTTATTCTGGCGATTCTAATTTCATACTTGGGTAAGAAAAACCTAACCCTAAACTGTTCTAGGGTTTCCATTGATACAAGTAGCGAAATAGCTGACTTAACTCGTGTTATAGGTTATCATTTCATTGTTGACGCAGACTTAGAGTCTTTATCGAATTCGTTACGCTTCTACGGCGTAAGGTGCGGACTATAGATGTATAGATTATGGTTTTCAAAGCTTTCAATGTCGGTTAATGATAGATTTCTGACATGGGTACTATTATACATGCCAAATGCGCTATCTGTTCTGTTTTACGAATATGCATAGTCTATGTTGTAAATAGAGTATTCCATGTGTTTGTTAAAATATTTGTATACATATGAAATCTGATGTTGTGATTGCCATGATTAATTGTTGTTAGTACATGCTTGTTATGTATGCGACAACTCCTTAGTAGAAGGATTTGCCCAAATATGCAATATGCCAACATACGTGGTGTATGTTGAATAGTGTAGTCTAAGTGTTTGTGTAAATACCTGAACGGGTTAGAAATTGGTAGAGTATGATTTTTAAGAGTATTGAGATATGAATCTCAATCACCTTACATGGGTGTATGATTTTCTCCATGAATTATTTAGCCTATTTTATTCATGTTAACCGTGTGTATGATTTTCTCCATGTACTGTATTCATGTTTAAGTTATATTTCATAACATGTTCATATGAATGTAGAATTTGAATCAAATGTCTATTATTGAGGTTTTACGTGTCTGGGACCATGTTATGGTCCAGGCAATCGGTAATAGGCTTTGAGTTCGTGGCTGAGATTTATTTGCCACGCAAGATGTATTTGACGAACCCGAGCCGTACTAGAATTGTCGGCAGTGGTTTGGCCTCATGGAGTGTTTACGCACTTCATGTCGATCAATTTAACGTGCGATCGTGCTAGTCGATCTCATTAAGTAACCCGATTGACCCGATGTATGTTCACCATGTATGGACGCTCCTGTTTGAATTTAGGGTACCAAACTTACCAGTGCAATCCCGTCAACCTTGGTACCTCGATCCGCTAAGACTCATGAGCTGGACATGGTGGTATGAGACACCGTGGTCGAGCTGTCGACCGACGCTGGGGCGACGAGCCTCCTCATAGTGACCAATGAGCAACCTAGACTCGTGAGCTTATTATGGTGGTATGGGACACTATATTCGAGCTGTCGGCCTACTCTGATTGGTGACGAGCCCTTTGTAGTGATCTCGAGTATATCCTGAAATTCCATTGGGGCGACAAGCCTTATTATAGTATATAGGATATAATTAGACCTGTATTGATTGGTGACGAGCCCTTTATAGCGATATATAACTATAATATCGTATGAGATTGTCTAGGACTGACAACCCTAGAATGGATCATTATTTGGGTATTGATATAAGGGAGGTACCTTAACTTCCCAATCTTGCTGTATGAAAAAGACTAATAATAACTCGGTAATCATACTCATAACATTGCACTGCATGTGCCCCGGGTTGAAGAGCACAGAGGGAAGAAAGCATGCCGCGACCGTAAGATGATGTCGCACGAGGGAGTGTAGGTGAGGGCATGCATCATGAAAACATTTCATCCTTGCATTAATAAGAGTATCTAAGAATGTCTGATATGTCTGCTTTATCATTACTGCTTGACTAAATTGATAACATACTAATCTTTGCTCTATGATTCTATTGAGTTGATCACTCACTCCCACGTTCTGAGATGATGTTCTGAACACCCACCAGACTCTGTCTTAGTTGCAGATGACGATGCGACTCAGGAGGCGGAGCCTGATTACTATGATGATCAGGACGAGTTCTCGTATATGCAGTTCTCCGACTGTTTCGCTTAGGCCGTCCTGATTGACAGGGCTACAGGGCTTATCATTGTAGTTGAACTATCTCTTCACATTTTGATTTTTGAACTATTACATGTATATGGTGACTCAGTGATGTGTTCATACTCTGGGGTTCGACAGTGATCTTTTATGCTCATATACGCTTGTATACATCTTTCAGTTTTCTACTTGCGTTATATAAATTGATTTGGAGTATGAATTACTATTTTGGTATAATCCCACTCATGTTTAATGCACTAATATGAACAACATTCAATCATCATTATTTATGTTGCATAAGTGATGCGTTGGAACTCGGGAGCTGAGCTTCTGTTCGACCCCCGAATTTCAGTGTGTTACACTACATCTTTCTCAATCTCGTCCTGTAATGCCCTGAAATTCGGGGGTAGAGCATAACTCAGCTCCTGAGTTCCAAAACATCACTTATGAAACATATTTAAAGATGGATATATGTTGTCTGTATTAGTGCATAAAACGTGAAGTAGATTAAGCCCAAACAACAAATATAGTTCAGGGACAGTCTGAAAACGCAAGCGGAAGACTAAAATACACTTATAAACCAACATAAGTCCCCAAGATATGTATGCTCTGCCAGGTCATAATTACAAGTCGTGTCTCAAAATACATATATCAAAATATAATAAATCACTACAAACGTAACCCTGAATCCACGTCAATCAGGACATGGCTCACATGAACCCGCCTGAGAACTGCATGAATGAGAACACCTCCTCGTCCTCATCAAACTCCTCATCCTCAACAAGGCGATACGCTACAATCCCCACTCGATCAAGTATCTGAAATGGGCCAATGAATCTCAGCGTGAGCTTCCCTTTCGTACCCATATCAATCCATCACCTCTTGGCTGTGCTTGGCCATCCATCTGCGGGACGGTCAGCAGCCTCACCTTGATGGATGTGCTACATCCAGCCGTTCATCCATTTGGCTACCGTCCATCCTTCTGGCCATCTCACCTCAAAGCTTGAGACTAAAAACGAAGTAGATCTGATGGTTAGGTGGACCACACTACAGAAATCAGTGGAGAATGAACATCCACTATTAAAATCCTTTAAGGATCCCAAAAGTTTTGAATCAAATGATATTTATTTTTCCTCTTTAGCCAGGTCTTGTAACCTTATGAATAAATTGGGTGGAAAATAAATCTGGCCCTATGTGGTTTAAACAGTGGAAAACATTACCTTCATTGCCATTTATGGTATGGTCTAGGTGATCCTTGGGATATGATTCATTTGTGATGATGTTCTAAAATGATCTCTAGCTATAAATGAATAGTGTGGTTGGTTTGGGCCCATTCAACTCGGCCCATTTGACTTGGCCCGTTTGACTTGGCCCATTTTATTTGACCCATTTAATTCGGCCCATTATGATGTATATGTGGCCCATGAGTGAGGCCCATTATGATGTATTTCTGACCCATAAGATAAGGCTTATTGTGATATGTATTAGGCCCATGACACGTGGCCCATTTGACGTATTCAAGGCCCAGATACGTAGCCCATTTGATGCATATGAGACCTATTTGTAGCGCCCATTATGATGTATTTTCAGCCCATTTGATAAGGCCCATTATGATGTATTCCCAGCCCATTTGGTAAGGCCCATTGTGAGGTATTTTCAGCCCATTTGGTAAGGTCCGATGTAATGTACAAGGCCCATGTGATACAACCCACTCGATATATGAGACCCTTTTTAAGGCCCATTGTGATTATATGTGACCCATTGTGATTGTAAGTGGCCCATCGTGATTATGTGGGGCCCGTTGTGATGTAATTGTGGCCATTGATGAGGCCCGATGTGATGTATTTATGGCCCAAGTGATATATATTAAGTGAGGCCCATGGTGATGTATATTAGGCCCTTGTGTGAGGCCATGGGCCCACTATATGTTTGGTCTTATGTGAGCTACTCCTTGGGAGCAATGTTGGTTGAATGTTTGCATTAATGGGTAGTGATGGTTAAATGTTCACATTGTGACCTTCCCATAGGTCATTTGTTAGGCCGATTCTGATTATCGAGGCCGAGTATCAAGGCCGATTTTGATTTGTCGAGGCCGATTGTATAGGTCGATTCTGATTGTCGAGGCCGAGTATCGAGGCCAATTCTGATTTGTCGAGGCCGAGTATCAAGGTCGATTCTGATTTGTCAAGGCTAATTGTATAGGTCGATTCTAATTGTTGAGGCCGATTCTGATTTGTCGAGGCCGATTATTTAGGCTGATTCTGATTGTCGAGGCCAAGTATCAAGGCCGATTCCGATTTGTTGAGGTCTATTGTATAGGCCGATTCTGATTATCGAGGTCGAGTATCGAGGCCGATTCTGATTTGTCGAGGCCTATTGTGTAGGTCTATTCCGATTATTGAGGCTGATTTCAATTTGTCGAGGCCGATTGTATAGGCCGATTCTGATTGTTGAGGCCAAGTATCGAGATCGATTCTGATTTGACGAGGCTGATTGTATAGGTCGATTCCGATTGTCGAGGCTAAGTATCGAGGATGATTCCGAGTGTCGATTTCGATTGTTGAGGCGGATTTCAATTGTTGATCCGCATTTCGATTGTCGAGGCCGATTTCGATTGTCGGGGCCGATTGTTGAGACCTATATGATGTATATGCGACATGTAGTTGAGGTCCATTGCGATGTGTATTTGGCCTGTGTGATGTGTATACGGCCCGTGTTTGAGGCCTAATGTGATGTATATGCGGCTCGTATTTGAAGCTCATTGTGATGTGTTTTCAGCCCGTGTTTAAGGCTTAATGTGATGAATATGATGTTTATGTGATGAGGCCCATTGTGATACATTTGAGGGCGAGGCGATGAAGTCCATTGTGATGTATATTAGGCCCATGTGAGAGGCCTATCGTGATATGTATTAAGCTCTTGAGTGAGGCTCATTATGTTGCATATTAGGTCCTTGTGTGAGGCCATGGGTCCATTATATGTTAAGCCCTATGTGGGTCATCCCTTGGGGACAATGTTGGTTAAATGTCCACATTGTCGAGGCCGATCGTTGATGCCAGTTATTGATATTAATTGTGAGTATATGACAGCATAGCATCATGATACATGCCCATACGCATCATCTGTATGTTTGTTATGAGATGTGGTTGACCATTGCATATGTCATTGGGCAGGTTGTTATGAGACTCTCTGATAGGCGGAGGTTATTTCACATGAGCTTACGGCATGCGCAGGATTGATGCATGACTGAATTGTATGACTCATGCATCTTGCATTGTGTGTTGTGATTACTGTACACCTTAGCGACATCAGGACAGTAGCTTCCACAGGCATGCCATGGATGGCCAGATGGGACACCGAATATCTGTTACTAGCATCGGGCTGCCATAGATGGTCCTGGGTAAAAATTTCTAAACCTCCAAGGCCAAGAGATGCCCCAACGTCGAGACCGAGTGAATATATGAGCACATGAGTGCTGAATACTTGGAGGCCGTGTCTTCTACTATTTCGTGGTCGTTTGGGAGGGGGTGTGACCTTAGCCGCCCAAGAGAAGGGGGCATTGCTAGACTGAGTTTGACTAGCTTATGAATGGATCCGCTATCGACGTGCCAGGTAGATATTGACTGACTACTAGTTAGGTGGATAGTGAGGTCTCTTCCACTTGCATGGTCGCCCATTAGAGGGCATCGATTTGCATGTAGAGTGTACTAAACATCGGTGATAATCCCAGAAATGAACTGTACTAATATGTAGACTTATTGAGTAGGAGTTACATACTCATTCATTCATTATCCACTCGGGCTGGTGGTACGCAACTATTTGTTATATGTACCTTCAAAATAGTCAGGATTTTAGTTAGGGCATGCGACTAACCTGAGATTTGGAGTTTACCACATTGAGTCTGATTATTCAAATTTAGGCATGAGACTGGTTTGGATAGATGTACCTTGTGGTAGACCTCATAGCCTACGATACTACGTACTATCATCCCAACTTCACACTTCGGCTTGGTCATTTCATTCGCATCGTATATTGCATTACATCCGCACGTATATGACATTTTGGGATTGTTATGTTTTTACACTTATATGGCCTAGACAAACTTAGCAGAATTTACATATTGCATTGTATCCTCAGCATCTGATATTTGACTCTCTATGACTCATCATTTGTATAACTGATTTATATTGCGTACTTTGATATTGTATGATTTATAGACTTGCAGTATTTCCACTTACTCTGATATCGTATGATTCATAATCTTGCCAGTAATTCCAATATTGTATGATTAAGACATTATATTAAGTACTTAACACTTATCTTGTGCACACACTTATACCACCCTCTAAGCTTTCTATCAGTTATGCATGATATATGCATGCAGGTGAAGTTAGGTTGTAGCAGCATTGGGTCTGGAGTCTGCGGCGATCTTCTGGAGCTTTGATTTCGATACATATATATTTCTCTTTTTGCATTGTATTCAAATGATTATATTAGTGGATATGTGATGATGATGTTGCCTTTATGATTTGGGTAAACTTGTGGTTATGCTTCTTATGAGATAAATGTATGTTGAAAAATCCTCCTTGTAGGATCCTAGGATCGGAACCTAGCATATGGGAACTGAGAGTTGAGAATGGGGTACTATGGAGGCTGTTGGCACCGGATTCGACCATCAGGATTCCTATGAATCCGATTTTCGGGTTTGGGGCATGACATGATACGTGTGCAGGTAGTGATGAAATTTGTCCATGACTGTTATATATTAGACATTTATTTATTTTTGTATATTTGCATATGTCCTTATTCTGTCACGATTTGATTTGTTTTTACAACTAATTGATGACATTACCTTCTCAATTAGGCATAGATCTATGTTTATGTGTAGGTCAAGCGCATTGAGTACAACATATAACTCTCTCCCAAATGAATCTTCCCAACTATTTGAGACCGCGATTGAGATGAATTTGTGTAAGCTATCACTCCTCATATCTCTCTCCCTTTGCAATTTATTTCCCAGGTAGAAGAGTGGGCTAGAAATAGAATGATGCTCTAGATTCACTTTTTGTGTATGAGAATCATCCTTTAGCTCCATCAATTATCTTACTATACCAATTGCAGTACCATTCACCAATGTAAGGATTGCATCCTTTTCAAATGGACACAGATGCCAGGTCAGTGTAACATGATTTATGCAATTTAGCCCTTGAATAATTTCTGCTCTATGTATTCATGCAAAGGCTGGTTTTATGGTCTATCACTTGTTGCAATAATGGAATGAATGACTATCTTTGGTTATCTAAGAGGAACATATACAAAAGAGTAATCCCTTCCCCACTTAAGGGGTTGGGAGACATTGATAATAATCAAGTGTTGTAAGTTTCAGGTTAGGCTCTTGAGCATTCGTGTTCATATTTTCAAGTTCCTACTTTAAATTCTGCATTTTATTATGCAAAAATACTATTTATCTTAATCCTCTAGCCCACTAGCACATTCCAGAGGTGTAATCATGTCGACAAAGGTATTTTAGAAAATAAAAGAAGGCTAATTTCAGGTTTCTCACCTTTAACCTCTAAATGCAGACACCACATGTTCCAACAACATGGGATGTGTGTGGGATCTAGGACGCTTATCAATTGATCTTCCTAGTGTGCATGTTATGTGCTAAAAATCAGGCTGGCTCACTCAGGTGAGCGAGACATACAAAATTGAAAGACTGTTGGGTATCATTTTTATAGCAGTCATTTTCGTCATGCATGTATAGCCTGCATGATAAATGGATGTGCCGAACCCTAAGCCAAGGAACATGAACTGTCTGGATTACCCTATGAGTGCCCAGAGTCACGTAAACATGTTCCATGCTACTACATGTGGTTTGTTTGTGCCTTCTGCTCGAAGATGTGACATCTAAAATAAGCATTCCTTATATTGGCATATAAGTAACATATCCTTTTGTCTAAAAACTTTGACTATCATTCACTTATTTGTGATGGTTGCTTGATTAAATTGAATGGCCCATCTAGCCATTGATAGCTCTGTTATATTGTTTCAACATTGCAATTAATGGTTTATTTTTTAATTCATTTATTCTATCTTCGTGGAATGCTACTTTTTTACTTTTTTTTTTCCCTTATATGTGCAGGATTTTAATCAATCGCACCTAAATTTAGGCCTACAAGAACTTCTTCAGCCTTTTGACGTCAGTCGTGCTTAGGAGTGGACCATATGGAGGATTTGTTTTTGTTTTTTTTTTTTTTTTAAAAAAAATTTATCAAGACCATTTTCAGCTTATTGTTGTAAATATTATAATTTTTTTTTCTTGTGAAGTAATATAATTTTTGTTTAATATTCATTTTTAATTGTATTGCAACATTTTTTATGTTTCAAATATGAAAAAAATAATACAGGTTTCAATTTGAATTATGTATATATATATAATTATTTACTGGCCTGCGCTGCAATCGGGCCTCTTAAATCTATACAGCCATATGGAAGACTTTTACCGACGCTCGTATAGATTTTTATCTGCGCTTTTACATGATAAATAGTGTTAAGAAACCGTGCTTTGGAATACTTTTACTGGCACTTGGATATACTTTTGCCGACGCTTCTACAGGAAATACCAGCAGTCACCAAAAGCGTCGGTGAAGTCAGAATGGGCGCCGAAAAAGTGTATACAATTATCGGTGCTCAGAAAAGCACCATTAAAGTTGGTTAGTGCCGGTAAAATATTTGCCGACACGCCCCTTTACCGACACTTGTCTAGCGCCGAGAAAAGTATTGCCAACGTTTTTTCAAAACCGCTGGTAAAAGCCCATATTCTTGTAGTGGTGGCCACAATGGTTTGTATATTTTATCAAACTTATTTACACAGGTCTCACATGGATGAAGAGAAGGTACAATGTTAGCCTCATAAAAAGGTAGTATAGACTATAATACATAAATTATCTATTAGGATGATCCTTTACATGTATGGAAAACATTAGACTTCTCATCCGATGGACTGAGTGGATTTTACATATGCAATGTGTTGGACGTATTAGAGCTTGATTATTTTATGCACTATGTTATACATATATATTGTAAACGTTTCTGATGTGTATGAGAGAGAGAGCATTTGGGTTTAGAGAAACCTAGCTCTGATATCATATTGATTTATGAAGAAAAAAAGTGTGAGAGAAATTCTCTCACCTCTGATATCATATATATATATATATATATCATATTGACTATGTTAATCTTAATCGTTGATTTGATCATTTTGACCATGGATCATGATGACCCTAGGTCATGTGAAGACATGTCATTAACGTTAATCATTAGGTGGGCGTGTGTGCATATATATATATATATATATATATATATATATATATATATATGTATGTATGTATGTATGTATGTATGTATGTATGTATGTATGTATGTATGTATGTATAACTCAACTATTAGCTGCACACTAGTTCTCACCAATTTTCATGAGAACTTTTTGAGAACTCATCACACGAGATGTGAGCCCCAAATTTGAATGATCCACATTGAAATTACACATGGAGGGCCCACAGGCTATGCGTTGAAGCTTAGCATAGCTAACAAATGATTATATCCTATATGGGGTGATTAGGACCCAAAAAAAAATCATCTTTTAAACACAATTTACTACTTAAACCAATATGTAAATTAAATTAAGGTAATTAACTTTGCAACTTTCAAGCCATTAGAGGGTCTAATCACATAGACTACAAAATATGTGGTAATTAAGCAACTAGTTTATAAATATGATAGTGTACATGTGTGTTAGAGATGTACTAATTATCAACTCCCAACATTTATCTAATCATGCATACATATAATTAAATATTCACCACATAAGCATAATTAAACAAGTGCTCAAATAACAATCGCAAACACATGCATTACAGTGTTTTGAATTCCCTACTCCACTCTCGGCAGACACACTCAACTCATGAGTGTACTAGATTTCACTATAGAATGTTTTAAACCAGGTTCACTTCTAACATTTACAATTTTACACAAGGACCAACTCCTGCAAGAGACATTACATGATTTTTTATAGGCTCGTCACGAACCTCAGTCCTACACAAGAACCTACTGATGTACACTCTCGTTGGAGGCTCATGCGGAGAAAAACACGTACACACCCATGTCCGATGGCCTACAAAAAGACTTTGATTTAGGCTCCATATAAGAGCCAAGGTCCCACATAAGAACCTAGTCGAGTTTGTCAATTCAAACTCTTACACTCAATCCTACACACAAAAGCAGTGTATACAGATTCTTTCACGTGACAACTTACTTATCGGATTGAGCACCTTTTATAACAACTTCTTGGGTTGCTTGATCGATTCTTTCCCATGCTTCAATCAACTCCCCTTTTCTCCTATGATCATAATGTCGATGCTTTGTTAAGGCTTCAGCTCCAAGATCAAACATCTTTCATGTGATGCTCTGATGTGGTGACTAAAGTGATGGGAGGTTGGGTAAAATATTTTACAACTAATGAAAACTTGTAAAACATAGGGGATTCTACTTGATGGACACTCTAGAGGTTGATAGACACATGTGTTTTCCAAGAGAAAATATGTCTAAACTCTAAAGAGGACTTGAGATCATGGTCTTCTTATACAAGAGCTTGGAATGCGCATTAGAGTGAAGAATCACTAAGAAGCGAGCATGAATTTCATTGGGATAGAGTCTATGAGGTTTGGTAGAGCTTGGGATGTAACAAGGTCTCTAAAATACCAAAATTCATCCTGTCCATAAAGATCCAGTTGATAGATTTATAAGAAAAAGGCTTCAACAGATCTATAATGGCTAGTCTTCGGTCGCACCAAATGTAAGTTTGGTCGAGCCGAATTAGATAGGAAAGCCGCTAGACAAATTCAGGCACTTTCTATTGCACCGAAGGTGGTCTTTACTTTCATCAAAAGTGGTCTTCGGTGAGACCAAAGTTGGCACTCGTTTGCAGTTGAATTACCCGAAATTTTTCCTCAGATCCCTGTTCTATTTTAGCCGTTTTCGCTGGGACTGAAGGTGGGTTTAGTGGGACCAAAAGTTGCTGAAATTATGCAGTTTTCTCAACAACATGAGACCTTTAAAGAAAATCTAAGAATGGTCAATTTAGGTTCTTATGCCTTAATGGATGATCAATAAAAGGTTTACATATTAGGTTTAAGATCATCTAGATGTTTAGGTTTTTTTGGGCCAAGGTTTAGGATTACTAAGGCATCGTATATACATGTTCTTTGCTCCTTAATGCTCCACCTTCACTTTTTTCTTCAGTCTTCAGCTTCCAAGAGCTCAATTGACTACATGACATAAGAACTCATGTGATTGACAAATAAGGTGTATAGATCAGCGCACTAGCACACGTGATGTAGCACCCCATAAAAACCCCAAGGCCCAACTTTTACATTGATCCAAAACTTTGGTGGCCCATGACAAAAGAAATTAGTTTCTTCCTTTGATTTGCATCTTTCTTTGCTATGGCCCACTAGAGTCTTGCATTAGGGTGAAAATTAGTCCATGGGGGTTTCATCGGTGCCACATCACATGGACCATTCGGATTTTAGGCCCATGACATGTGTACAAAGTTGTGCAGTTACGAAAGTGAGCATGCCTCTATATATATGTATACACACATATACATACATACATTATACACACACACACGCATTGTTATGGGGAAGACCAAATTGACCTACTACATGGGACACGTATATCATGGGGAGGATGAGGGTGATGCTGGTGAAGAATCACTGAACGGGCTCCCTAAACCACCAACGTATCATATAGATGAGATGACCTGACCTTTGAGGAGAAACCTAAGAAATGAGCTTCGAAGAAAGACTCACCTACCGAGTTGAATTGCTCGAAGATAGAGCTTGGTGAAAGGATTGAGCTCTTGAGCCGGTCTCAACCTCGGACGAGGAATATCTATAAAAAATTTTGCATCATATAGATCAAGGATAAACTCGATGAGATCCTAGTCGAAGATCACGTCGATCGATGTAGGCTTAGCGATAATCTCGAGAGCAAATCCCACCTTAAATTCAGACCCTTTAGCGTATATGATAAATTTTATTAAGATACGCAAACCACCTAAAATACCTTATAAATTAATATACCCCCTACGTTGGGATGAAAGTACGCACAAAAATCGTAACTCAAGTCATATTCTTGTGATAAACCTACCCACCTAACTTAGACATCGGAGGGTCCCCAACCAACACCGGTGCCCCCATTGTCCCTTGCATTTTTACTAGTACAAGTATTTGAGCACCTACAGGTATAGCTGTAAGTTCATCTAGATACAAGCGATAACATTTAACGCCGTCTATGGGAATGACAACAAAGCCAGCAAAGCTCTTGACATCGGCTCGATGCAACCTACTATCCTTCCCCTCTCCTACCTTAATGGTAAAGAAGAGAGGAACAACATTGACCATCGTTGAGCCTGTGAAGGAGGAACAACCTGAGAATCCTTAGGCCTCCTAATTGGGCCCTTGGTCTTAGCCATCCTCACCGGTAATCGATCAAAGATTTGGAAATAGATGAAGCCGGCTCATCTCTTTAGAAACCAAGTAGGAGCTTTGACTGGCAAAATCGACTGCATCATGAGGTTATTGGAAAGGCAGCATGCCCTCCTCGATGACTAACATATAAAGTTGGGGGAAATAACTGAGCAATCTCGCCCAGTACCCAGGCCTCCCAAACCGTATGTTGTGAAGGCTTGACCAGGAGGTAGTATGCTTGTCCCAGCACAAATACTAGGAATCGCTGAGCTCACCGAGTCAAACTTGCAATATACGCCAATGAAAAGGAGGAAGCTCGGGAAAAAGCCCTAGAGATCACAACTGAGAATGAGGTTCCTTTGGGAGCACAAATGAAAGAAATCCGAGATAAGCTCGGGGACATCCAACATACCTGTTAAGCCAAGGCCCCATCATCCGTAGACGCCCTTATCGAGCAGAAAGAACCTCCATTTACAAATGGCATTATGCAAGTCTAGTTACCAACTATATTCTGAATGCCCTAGATAACTCCCTCTTCAAGTTCAGGAGACACAGCAAAGTATTTAGAGTCTTTCCGAGCATGGATGGAACTTCATTGTGCTTTTGGACCTATAATGTGTAGGGCATTCTCCTTAACACTGACAGGGGTTGCATGTAAATGGTACAAGCACCTGAAACCCAAGTCCATCAGCTCATTTTCTCAGCTCAGCAAGGCGTTGACCACCTAATTCATTGGGGGGAAGGACATAAAGAAACCCTCGACCCTTCTCCTCACAATAACATAAAAGGAAGATGAGCTTCTGAGAAACTATATCATGTGGTTCAACGCTAAGGTTGTTCAAGTGGACGATTACTCTGATCAGGTCACCCTCACAACCATGATGACCAGCCGCAAATAGAGATTCCTTTTCTTGATTGGGAAAAACCCTCTGACAAATCCCGCCGATCTTCTTGACTAAGCCCACAAATATTCAAACATGGAAGAATTATTCAATGAGCGTAAAGCCACTTGAGGAAAAAAAGCTTAGCAAGATAGAGAAAGTAAAAGGAAGAGAGGGAGATGCCTAGAACAAACTCCAAGAGAAAAGGGTGATGACCAGCGCAGTGGTCCCCAATCCAGTTGGCCTCCACAAAGCCATTTTCATAGGTACACCCCCTAGAATACCACACCAGAATAGGTACTCATGGAGGTTAGAGACAAAATAATCTTGAGGTGGCCAAACAAGATAAGAGCTGACCCCGAGAAGATCGAAAAGAGGAAATATAGTTATTTTTAAAGGGATCACAGCCACAACACGATCGAATGTTTTGATCTTAAGAAGGAAATCAAATCTCTAATTTGGAAGGGGCACTTGCGCAAATTCATTGACATATGTAGGGAAGATAGACTGACTAGGCAACAAGAGCAATGTGATTATTAGGTTAAGATTGAAGCAACAAGCGCAATATGTACCATCATTGGAGACTCAAATAGGGCGCGCCAAGCTCATGCTTGAAATGTGACCACCAATGAAAGAGGACACTAGGTTTATCTTACTGGATGACCTAATAAGGAACCAGGGATGAATTCATGTAATCTCATCTTCATCGAATATGATGAACGTGGGCTTCAACATTCGCATGATGACGCCCTAGTAGTCACTATGATTGTTGTTAACTACAAAGTGCGTTGAGTACTGATCAACATCGGGAGCTTAGCCAACATACTATTTGCAGCTACATTTGATAAAATGAGGGTCGAGAGGTCAAGATTGCAATTCGTCTGAACCCCCTTGCTCGACTTCGTAGGGGAAAAAGTGATCTCCGAAGGAAGCGTTCTCCTACCTGTAACAGTCGACGAAGGTGCTAACCGGGTCACCATTATGGTTGATTTTCTTGTGGTAGACTGCCCCTAAGTGCATAATGTGAATATTGACAGACCATCTTTAAACACCATGAGAGTTGTGGTGTCCACCTATCACCTCGTCATGAAGTTTCCAATCAAACATGGAGCTGGCTAGGTTAGGGGCTACCAACATGAGGCTCGACAATGCTATTCGACAACGCTCTGAGTAAAAACACAATGAAAACAAGCAATGCAAATTACCTCTCTAGATCCATGAGAGGAAATTGTAGAAAGGAGATCACCAGTAGAAGGCCTCATTATGATACAACTCTTCGAAATCAACCTCTCCTATACCGTTCAGGTTAGGTCACTACTCGAGCCTTAGCTTCATGTGGAAATAACCAATCTGCTGAGATAACATGTTGATGTATTTTCTTAGTTCCACCAGGATATGTCTGGCATAGATACATAAGTTATGGTCCATCGACTGAACGTAGACCCCGACCATAAACCTGTAAGGCATAAAAGGTAAGTGTTTGACCCTAAGAGATACGCGTTCATCAACGAGGAGGTTGGTAAGCTCCTCGAGGCCTGGTTCATTGAAGATATCCACTATCCCGTCAAGTTAGTCAATGTTGAGCTAGTAACGAAGGCTAGTGAGAAATTATGGGTCTGCATAGATTACACTGACTTGAATAATGCGTGTTCGAAGGACAGTTTTCCCTTCCTAAGGATTGACTAGTTGGTGGATGGCATTGACGGGCACACTCTCCTCAGCTTGATAGACACATATTTAGGGTATAATCAAATCAGAACACACAGACACGACAAGCAGGAAATGGCATTTGTCACCGATAAAGGGCTATATTGGTACTAGGCAATTCCATTCGGGCTAAAGAATGCTGGAGTGACGTACTAGTACCTGGTGAACAAAATGTTTTCCAAGTAGATCGAGAACATAATGAAAGTATACGTCAATGATATGCTCATTAAGAGTTCCAAGGTAAGAGACCATGTGACAAACCTGAAGGAGATGTTTGCAATTATGAGGAAGTACTGAATGAAGTTAAACCCGAATAAGTGCGTCTTCGGTGTCAGATCGAGAAACTTCGTAAGCTTCTTACTCAATCAGAGGGGAATAGAGGCAAACCCTAACAAGATCTGAACTCTCCCGAAAATGAACTCCCCCAAATGATGAAAGAAATTCAATGCCTGACAGGTAGAGTGGTGGCCTTAAATAGATTTGTCTCTCTGGCCATGGACAAATGCTTACTATTTTTTAAGCAACTGAAGGGAAATAAAAAGTCAACATAGATGGAAGAAAATGAGAAAGAGTTTCAACAACTCAAAACATACCTAAGGTCTCCACCATTACTCTCCAAGCTAGAGCCTGAGGAGCAGCTACTACTGTATCTAGTAGTATCAACTACAGCGGTTAGCTCGGCCCTAGTGTGAGAAGAGGAAAGCAAGCAGTGACCGGTCTATTACATGAGCAAAACCATGGAAGTAAAGACGTGATACCTAGAAATAGAGAAGTTAGCATTGACGCTAATCATACCATCACAATGTCTTTAACCTTACTTCTAGGCCCATGTGATCGTGGTCCTAACTAACCAGCCACTTTTCCAAGTACCGCATAAACCAAAAGTATCAGGGCGATTGACCAAATGGGCGATCGAGCTAGGCAAGTTTGACATCATATACTGACCAAGAGTGGCAATTAAATAACAGGTTGTTGTTGATTTTATCACCAAATTCACTTATCCTTGTTCGATGTTGTTTCTGCATTGGTGCTCGAGCTTGCCAGAACTGGAATTGTGGCTCCAATTCAAACCGAACAACAATGAGCCAAGCGCTAAGATAAGTAAACACTTAGTGTGTGATTGAGATATAAAGAGATCGGTCATCTATTTATCCACTCGCTCAATGTGTAAATTGGATTAGGCGATATTCAAAGGGTGGGATTCATCCTTTGATGATTGGTTACACCTTTGCCTTCTGTACGAAAGGGCTTTTCAATACAATTGAAATGAAATGAGAAAGAAATCCTTACAGTCGGTCATGGAGAACAGCTGAAGAACACTTTTATGATGGATGAACTGAGTCCAACATGTGAGCGTAGACTCAAATTACAACTAGAATTACTGGCTACTTAGTTACCGCTATAGATTACACTAAGGAATGTAAATCAACAACTTTAGAAAGTAAAGATTACACTAAGAAATATAATTTGTTTAATAAAGAAGGTAACAAATTACACTAAGGAATGTAAATCGACAGGATAATTTGAAAGATATTTGAAAAGATAATTGATTTGGTTTGTTTGGGTTGGTGTGAGATAGTTTTTTTTTTTTTGTTGCATTCCCCTTATATTTATAGCTTCGATCCAACTATTTTGGATTCTTCCCACGTTCAAACAGTTGCCATAATCTCTCTCCACTAATGCTCTCTAGATGTTTCCCACATTCTACTTTCTTTGCTTCTCCTTTTGCCATATGTCCTATAGCCGTTTAGCATTACTGCCTTTTGAAGACTTCTTTGCCACTTGTCCTAGTGGTACAAAACACCATCTAATATGTTATGGCTTCATTTCGTGAGAAATCTCATTCCATACATATTTGCAGATCTTTGAGCGCGCAAGGCATATCCGTATAGATCACACATAACTACCTTTGATTGGTCAAAGCAAGCTATAACAATAATGGAGATAAACAATCCTGACCCTCAGCAACTGACTGAAGTTAAGCAAAACATCAGGTCACAAGTGTGGACCTTGCACGTGGATGGGTCATCGAATTCCTGAGGAAGCGGAGTAGGGTTGATTATTGTCTCACCCGACCGGGCCAACATAGAATATGCTCTAAGATTTTGCTTCTTGGCTTCCAATAATGAAGCTTGTAAGTGCTTATACTTAAGCACAATTAGGATTATCAAATTTTGTAGTCCTGAAAGAAGTATAAGCACTCATGAAGATACTCTTCGAAAACTCATGAAGAGCTCGTAAAGACATGATCATCATCTCAAGCCATAAAAGCTTTACATGGTTCGAAGATCGGAACACTTTGTATATGTAAACCATCAGGTGGTATAACCTTAGATTAACCCTAAGTTAGGTGTATTTCACATGATATCATGATAACATATGATTCTAAGTAAAATACACTGGAGTTAGGCTAGCCCAACCATGGGTTCGGCCAATCGAACCTGTCTGCTCGGCTAGCCCGAAGTATGTCCGGTCAAGTTTTCAACAAGATAAGATTTCGGATCTCATGGTGATTCGGCCAATCGAATTTTGTCTTAGGCCAGCCAAATTTTTGAAAGATTTCATCCCATGAAATTCAAAAATTCGTTGGAGCACAATGGTTGAAATTCAGCCAGCCGAATTTTTAAATCCTTTGACTATAAATAGAGACTCTCTCTCACTCATTCAAGACTCAAAAATTAAATATCCATCTTCTCAAGAAAAGAGTGAAAGTCCAAGCCTCCTTAAGCTATTCGTGAAGTAATTCTTATGTTTGATTTAGCTTATTGTAATCTCTTTTTCAAGTTAGTTTAATTCTTTTTTAATAGAGTAATCCATACTCTACTTAAGAATTAGAGAATTGAATTTGTAGCATTAGGGTATTGTTTATCACATTAAAAATATATTAGATCCCTATATTCTTTTTGGTTTAAACTCATACACGGCTAAATCCATATCCCAAGAAAGAAGATAGCTGCAATCAAGCTACAGTTATTTCTTCGACTCGCCAATTGAAGATGAGTATTATTTTTTACTTTCATTTCATTTTAGATTTTTCTGAGATAGTCTAGAAATCTTAGCAGGTTGTTTTGTGGTGAGGCCATGAAAATCACGAAGATGGTTTTATTGTAATAGCCCGTGAAAATCACAAGAATTGTATACCTTGAAATAGTGAAAGCAAGAATTACAAGGGTAGTAGTTTTGGGAGTGGAGTACGTGTGGAGTTTAAGCACCGAACTACTATAACTCCTTGTGTATTGCGGTGATTGTTTAATTTTTTATATGATTTCTTTGTGTTGATTATCTCTTGCTAAGTTTGATATTTTGATCTCAAAGACGTCATAAAATAAGGTTGTCCTGCCTAAATATTTTTGGTGAAGGTTGTCCTACGAATTATTTGAAATCAAGATTTCATTACTCTAAGTAATTGAGAGTATTCGTTTTATTATTATACATTATATTAAAATATTTTGTATTGTCCTATTCACCCCCCCTTTAGGACATCTATAACTTGTACTTTAAAGTGGTATTAGAGATAGAGGTTGCTCTTTTTAAGATTCATCTCCTAGATCTAGATCCAAAGCTATTAAAATGTCAAATTTTGATAGTTTATCCATTTCCAAGCCACCTCCCTTTGATGACTCAAACTACTCTTATTAGAAAGCAAGGATGAGGATTTTTCTTCCATTGATAAAAGTGTGTGGCAAGCCACTATGACCCAATGGATCCCTCTTATGATGAAAGTAGTAGCTGAAAATGAAACCATGTCCATGAAAGAAATAGCTTATACTTTTTGGACAATAATTTAGAAAAGTGAAAGTGTACAAATGTAAAAGTCTTAAATGTTATTACTTGTCCTCTATCACCAGATGGATTTAAAAGAATCATTTCCTATGATACAATAAAATAAGCATGAGATATTCTCGAAATGATACATGAAGGAACTGACATTGGAAAAAGGTCTAAGATCCAAATCCTCACAATAAAGTTTGAGGAAATTCATATGGAAGAAAGTGAGTCATTCATGAACTTTTATATGAAACTAAATGATATTGTTAATTTTATGTGGGGTTTTGGAGAAAAATTCCTTGAAAGCAAGGTTTGCGCAAAGATACTACGATCACTTCCTGACAGGTTCAATTATAAAGTTACTGCTATTCAGGAATTGAGGGATACCGATGCCATGAAGGTTGAGAAATTAGTTGGATATCTACAAACCTATGAGCTGAATTTCAAAGCTCCTAAAAACAAGTCCATGACTCTTAAATCATCTAAATCCAAAGAGATAAATTCGAAAAATGATGAGAATGAAGATGATATGGTAATTTTGGCCAAAAATTTTTATAGAATTTTTTAAAATAAAAATAAATCTAATTTTTAAAAACCTTTTGACAAAAGAAAATGAAATCCAATTTTTTGAAAATCAAAATCTAAAGACACTCAATGCTTCAATTGTTCTGAATATGGACATTTAGCTTCAAAATGTCCTAAAAATGATAAATCGAGAAGAAGATGCATGATTGCCACTTAGGATGAATCATCAGAATTTGAATCTAATTCAGAAACTGACAAATCAGACCAAGAAACTAAGAAAGATCAAAAGGCTTTTATGACCATATCTAGAATCACTTCCTCTGTTGAATGTGAAACTTCTGACTATGAAACTTCTGGAAGTGATTCTGAAAATGAGCATGATCTTCAAAACGCTTATGATGCCTTATATAAAGAAAGTTATAAGATTTTGATTAAATTGAAAATTGAAAATGAAAAGTTTGCTAAACTTTAATTAGAACTTGAAAAATCAGTTTTGGAAAAATCTCATTTTTTTGATTGTTTCGAGAAAACCAAACTAGATTTAAGTTTAAAAATTTCAAAAATTCAAAATCTCATAACTGAAAATGAGAATTTAGAATTAGAAGTTGCTTCCCTTAAGACTTCAAAAGATACTTGGATATACACCCAAGGAAACTAGAAACTTGAAAAACTATTAACTGCATCTCGACGAAGTGGTGAAAAATTTGGTTTGGGATATATCAAAAATCACATAGAAAAATTTAAAAATTCTACTCCGAATCTTTAAAGTTTAAAGGAGAAACTATAAAGGAAGTAAAGAAGAATGAAAATTCCTTTCAAAAGACTTTTAATCCAAAAACTAATGCGAACTACCATAAAAATCAAAGGAGAAATAATAATCCTCCTCTAACAGATAAGATAATGGACTTGCTTAAAGAGTTCTTGAAATCCAATTCTGAAAATAATAGAGTAAGTTGAATCAAGAAAAACTCTTACTCCCAAACACAAAAAATAATAAGAGATCCTCCTAAACCCAAAACCATAATGAAATGGGTTCCAAAAGATAAGTGTCTTGTTATCCACACAACTTTCAAAGCAAGTAGCCATTCAAGATGCTATCTGGATAGTGGATGTTCTAGACACATGACAGGTGATAAGGCAATTCTATCAGACATCAATGAAATCGATGGCAGCTTAGTTACTTTTGGAGATGGTAGCAACTGCAAAATCATCGAAAGAGGTAATATAAAACTTCCAAATCTACATATCTTTAAAGATGTATTATATGTTGAAGGATTAAAACATAATTTGTTGAGCATATCTCAAATCTGTTATACTAATCATGTGTAAAATTTTCAAATCACGGATGTGAGATAATTAACAATCAAGGTCATATAATATTAAATGGATGAAGAACCTCTGAAAATTGCTATATCATTGATGACTTTTTCTCTATAAATCATTCTTGTTACATGGTCTAAACAGATGAAACTGAACTTTGGCATTAACGTCTTCAACATGTAAACTATAAAGACTTATATAAATTGAGTAAGAGAGATCATTTACGTAGTCTAAACAAATGGAAAAAGGTAGAAAATAAAGTATGTGGTGTCTGTCAAATAGGAAAACAAATTAGGTGTAGTCATAAATTGGTAAACTCCTTAGCCCCTACAAGACCTCTTGAACTACTAAATATTGACTTAGTTGGACCAACTCGAACAGAGAGTAGAGGAGGAAAGAAATACTTTCTAGTTGTAGTAGATAACTACACTGGATATTCATGGGTAGCCTACTTAAGAGAAAACTCGGATGCTTTTGACGAAGTCAAAAAGTTAATTAAACGCATTTAGATTGAAGAAATGTCTGTGATTAGAATAAGAAGTGACCATGGTACTGAATTTGAAAATAGCAATCTTGAGAAGTACTGTAATGACCATGGAATATTACATGAGTTTTCTACTCTTAAAAATCCTCAGCAAAACAGAGTTGCTAAGAGGAAAAATAGAGTTCTTTCAGAAATGGCTAGTGTTATACTAAATAGTTTAAATTAGCTATAAATTTATGGGTTGAAGCTATTAATACCGCTTGCTACACTATTAATCATGTTTATGTAAGAGCAGGAAAAAATAAAACAACTTATGAACTTTAGTTTGATAAAAAATATTTTGTTAAATATTTTCACACTTTCGGAAGCAAGTGTTTCATTTTACGAGACTAAAAAATTTGAAAAAGTTTGAAGCTAAAAGTGATGAGGGTATTTATTTAGGATACACTCTAAAAAATCGAGCATATTGTGTTCTAAACAAAAGAACTAGGGTGATTCAAGAATCTATAAATGTTGTATTTGATGATAAACCAATCAATCCTAGTTGTCACCAAGATAATGATGATGATGATTTATTATGATTCATCAAAGTGTACCATCATCCAAATCAGATTCTACTAAGTCAAGGTTGGTAAAAGACCAACCAATAAATCAAATACTTAGTAACCCTCTTTCTAGTGTTCAAACCAGAAGACAATTAGAAAATGTTTGCAATTATGTTTGCTTTACTTTCTAAATAGAATTGACCAACATAAATGAAGCACTAGTTGACGAAAATTAGATTTTGGCTAAGTAAGAGCTTGAAAACCATTAATCTTGAGATTCTTACTCTGTTTTCATCTAAGTCTGAATAATTTGTAATAATTTAAGTTTCTGTCTTAGACTATTTGCTTGATATTTTCAGACATTTTATCATTTTAATTGATATTGCTTACATAGATTATTTCAATTTTGCTTCATTCATCTATCCTTATTTTCATTTGGTTTATAATAACTTTAAAAAAATTTGAATTATCTGCACACTTTTGCTTATTCCCGAAATATTTTCACACTAGTGTTTTTGAGCTCTCTTTATTATATGTCTTTATTTATGATATTCACAAACGATTTAAAATTTTTTGTTTTACTTCTTCCTTTGTTAACTTTTGACAAAAAGAGGGAGAAAATGGATATTTGGATATATATATATATATATATATATATATATATATATATATATATATATGAGTACACACACTTGCATATATGAATTTTATGGAATTATATATTTTTTTTCATGTGACAAAGTATTGGATTTTATAAATATATATTCTATGTAACTAAGTGTTCAGGGTGAGTTATGAATATTTGTTCTAAGGGGGAGCATCAAGATCATCAAGATATGGTATCACTGGTGATGTACATATGCTCTTTTGAAGCATGGGGAGCATCAAGATCATCAAGAAAATAGGATATAGGGCCACCTCCCCTGTGGGAGGGTGACCTAAAAGTTCTGCAACTCAAGGAAGCCATAGCCCTATTAACTTCAGGATCCTGAACTTCGATCGAATGGATAACAAGTCCTCCTGTCGTGGCTAGGAAATAAAAATACTGGCCAATAAGGATGCCCCCTGAGAAGAGAGAAGGCCACATCTGCCTGGGGTGAAGGGGCCTTCCTAACACAATGTGCTAGTCACCACTAGTGGTGGTCCCCTCGATGAAGCTAACTAGGAGTCTGTACTATCATGTATAAACTCCCCATGAAAGGCTCTCGAAATAGAGGCCTGCCTGGAGTTCTCCTCGGAAGACATATAAAAAAAAAGAAGGAGAACGTAAAGAGGAAGGTAAAGACAAGAAAAACATGAACAAAGTGTACGAGAAGTACAAATCTCCAGATAACTACGGGAAGCCAAGAGGATGATGCACAAGATGAGAGAAGAAGGAAAACCAGCAGGGACTTAGGTCGATAGAGCTCGGACTTTGCAAAAATAGGTGAATGCACAATGAGGGGAAAGCCTCTATTTATAAGTGTCTAAGTGGTAGAACATTTAATGCTGACAGCATCCCCGAAAGCACAAGAATGCACCTTGATTAACAAGCTCTTCCACGTTGTGGTGCAGGGTTCGCTCAAGCGAGGCATTAAATGGTCGAGTAATAGGTGTTCGCCTGTGAGTCACTCGAAAGATGAAATGATGCTCACCACTCAATAGGTGTCCCCAAGTACAACGTAACTACCATTATATCTTTTTCAATTCCAGTAACAGGGGTTGTCCTTTTCAATTTTTGCCCTTATAAAAAATGATAAATTCGAAGAAAGAGAAAAGAACGAGCTACAGAAAGTTTGAAATTCTAACTCCCACATTTTCAGATCAGTTCATTCTCTTACTTCCTAAGCTCAAATATGTCGAGCTCAGAAGTCAGGGGAAACGGTTATGGGGAAAACTGAATTGACCTACTACATGGGACACATATACATCATGGGGAGGACTAGGGAGACGCTGGTGAAGAATTGCCTAAATAGGCTCCCTAAACCACCAACGTATCAACCATATAGATGAGCTGAGATGAGCTCTGAGGAGAAACCCAAGAAATGAGCTCTGAAGAAAGATTCACCTGCTGATCTGAACTACTCAAAGACAAAGATTGGTGAAAGGACTGAGCTCCTGAGCTAATCTCAACCTCGAATGAGGAATATTCGAAAAACATTCCACATTGCACCGAGAAAGGATAAACTCAATGAGATCCTAACCAAAGATCACGCAGATCGAGGCAGGATTAACAATAATCTCGGGAGTAAATTCCCACTTAAATTTGAACCCTTAAACATATCTGATAGATCTTATTAAGATACACAAGCTACCTGATGCAACTTATAAATATACCCGCTGTCTTGGGAGGAAGGTATGCACAAAAATTTCTAACTCAAGTCTTATTCCTATGATAAACTTACCCACCTAACTTAGGCATCAGAGGGTCCCGGTCAACACCGATGCTCCCATTATCCTTTTCCTTTTCACTAGTATAGGCATCTGAGCACCTACAGGTGCAGTTGCGAGCTCATCTAGATTCAAGCGATAACACACACACACATACAAAGGAATGCTCACCTGCACACCTTCGTACGTGAGCACCTGGGAGCACCTTTACACACGTGTCATGGGTACGAAATCTGAACTATCCACGTGATGCAGCACCCCTTGAAACTCTATGGGTCCAATTTCCAGCCTAATCCAAATCTCTAGTGGGCCATACCAAAGAGAAATGCAAATCAAGGGAGGAAATTGTTTCCTTTTTCTATGGCCCACCAAGTTTTGTATTGGGATGAAATTTGTGCTTGTGAGGTTTCAAGGGGTGCCGCATTACATAGACGGTTTAGATTTCATGCCCATGACACGTGTGCAAAGGTGCTCCTAGGTGCTCACATATGAAGGTGTGTAGGTGAGCATTCCTCTAGACACACACACACACATGGGTTTAATGAGAGGGATTGCTTTAGTTATCCTTAGAAACTTAAGTTTAGACATAGTTACAACTACTCAAGGGAGAATTACATTCCATAGATCTTAGTATCTTATTGTTCCATGATCATTGAGCAGGTCGAAAGAAAAATATGTAGTTTGTTATTCTTGCATGGTAATTCTATGTGAGGGATTGATGACCAATTGTGATATGATGTCTCCACCATCAAATTCAACAATGAGTTGGTGTGTCAGTGCCTACCCTACATATGAGTGTAAGCATGCATTATAATATAACCTCGGTATTGTACTTGTTAGACATTTGACTAATTCAAGTCTCTAGACTAGGAAACCCATGATACCTAAACTATGATCAACTTGTGCATGTGCTAGCTTTTATTAATCTTTACACCCAATGACATATGAGGAGTTTAAGTTTGTAATGTAATGTAGTTTGGCCTGTCTCACAAAGTTAATTGCAATGGCTCATATGCAAGTTTTATTGGGTTCATGCATTATAATACAGTTGAGATTCATATAATTAAATAAGTAATGTAGCTAACGAATGAGAATCGTCAATTGCACCTAGATATATAAAACCCTAGGACCAAATCATGTGTAAACATACCAAATAAAAAATATAGATTCTTGTAGTCGAAAAGAAAGGAAATATAATGAAATAACCAATGAATAATTGAGGCTCTCACTAGTTTTAATGGCCTAAATTATACATCCCACGTGTGCAAATATGAAATTGTACAAACCCTAGTCCAAGGCTTGTAGAAAAGATAAAAAATACCTTAAAAAGTCACTAGACATTTTTTGTTTATTAAGGTTTTACGTGAAGGGAAACAAAATAGAAGCCCTAACACTAATTTGGGCATTGCATTAGTAAAAACTATGGGATGGATGTTATAATCTCAGCCTTACATTCTTTATTCAAAGAAAAATGACTAAAATATCCATCTACTTAGGTGAGATATAAGAAAAAAATAATCTAAAATTCATTAAAAAATAATAATTTGAAACTAAAAATAAATGCCATCAAAAATCCTTTTTTGGACCTAAAAGTGTACTGTGTCACCGCAATGCATGGTCCATTGATGGGTCAATGGATTTAACCTACTATGGAAGTTATTTGAGCCTCTTTCGATACTCTAATCCATTCCAAAACTACCCAACAAGTACATCATCCTGGTCCATCAACATTTGGTCGTCATTGTGCTCATCATCCTCCTCAGATTGGGAAGGATTCAACCTCAAATATGATTTGCCATCTGCTCCCCTATATGGTATAAGATAAGCAAAATTGAACACATTAGCTCAATGTGATAGGCTGAAAGGGCCTAGCTATATGCCCTAGAGGGGGGGTGAATAGGGCTATGCCAAGTAAAATTTATAATAGCGAAATAATAAAATAAAATAATCCACAATGCTGAATTAAAAAGCAACCTCAATAAACTAGTATTGAGAGGTTAATACTAATTCAGTTCTAAGGACAACCTTACACCAAAAACCAAAGACTTATGGTAGGACAACCTTATTTCTAGAACGTCCTTTGTATCAAAAACTCAAACCGAGAGGAATAAATAAAGCAAGGAAATAACTTGCAGGAAATTAAACTTAAGTTATTACAACATTCCCCACACTGGCTTGAAATAAAATGATTACAACATTCAACCACTGACACAATCCACAAAACTGAATGAATAAAGGAATGAAAGAATAAAGCACATCCACAACACAAAGATATATAGTGGTTCGCCTGTGTGTACACCAACTGTTATCCAACAGCCACACAGAATGCTACTCCACTCCTAATATCCTCACACAGGGGATATTAGCATGCACTATCAAAATAGGTTTCACAGGTTCACCTAAAACCTTCACAATTGTGTCTTTTTATCACGGGATTATACAATCCAAAAACCCACACAATCTGAGTTTTCTGGCTCTCCTCAGATAACCAAAACAATGAAATTTTTCTGGCAAATCTCAAATAAAACCAAAGAATGTGAATTACACAAATGTAAAATACTTGAATCTCCTTTTGAAGTAGCCCGGTAGAACCAATCGGAGTATAAGTTTGATTCAACGTTCAAAGTCCAATACTCACTTTATGAATGGTTATAAGTCTAATTGATTTTAAATCAAAAGGGCTAGTTCTATTTGATTTTGAATCCAAGAAGAAGGAATATCAAAAATTCCTCTTTTCTAATAAGATTGGAATGTAAATCAAAATCAAATACAAAACAAGCTAGCAAAAGGAATATTAAATGAGCACAAAGTAGCTTAAAAACAAACATGAACTTATCTCAGAGTATGGCCTTAAAATTGCTTGAATTGAATTGAATTGAAAAACTTTGAAATTCATGCTCTATTTATAACCTGAAAAATCCCATCTACGACTGGTCTTAGGATCCCTAGGACTGATCGTAGCTTCAACAGATTTTCAAAGATTTCTACGGGATAAAGATTAGTTGTTCCACGATTGGTCCTGGGTAGCCTACGACCGGTCGCGGGCCACCTATGACTGGTTGTAGGTCACCTACGACTGGTCGTAGGACCCCCAGATTAGTTGCTGGAGTTCGAGTCGTAGGGCTAAGACCGGTCGAAGGACGAGTCGTACAGCTCACAGGACTGGTCGTAAGATGTCCAGGACTAGTCGTAGGACAACTAGAAAAATTTAAAAATCTTCAACAACCTAGGACTGGTCCTGAAAAACTTAAGACTAGTCGTAGCAAAGCTAGGACTGGTCTTGAAGTCCCTAGGACTGGTCTTAGAACAGCCCGAACAAGCATATTTAAAATATATGAATTATGTATCCAGAATGACCTACAATAAAGCCCAACCTAAGGTCAATCTAAGGTCAAACAAACCTTGAAAGTGAGATGAACATTGATAGTCTGTACTCTCAGATGACCCTTAAGAGAAGCTTGAGAATTTATGAATCTTGTTGTAGGCATTCTCGAGCTTGAACCTTTCTTGACTTGATAAAGTCTTCTTCTATTCTTGTACTTGTTAGAATCTTGAACATGCATACTTGAAGACTTCTATTCTTGTATACTTCATCCATGACTAGACTTGAAACTTTCTTCATTTAAGTTCTTGTCTTGAAATACGATGTCTTGAAGCAATGAATAGTCTCAAACATGAAACACAAGATGTACAAGACATATATATATATATATATATATATATATATATAGGTTTTATTACCATAAAATTTGACAACCAAAGGGATATGAAATCATAGCACTTACATAGGCATTATCCTTTAACTTATTATAAGTGTGGTAGATTCACAAGAGTTTCAACATGAGGTCATGGGTTCGAGCACCCTTTGCGGTGTGAATGTGCAGGCATGTTTGGGGTGAGTGAGTGCATGTGAAAAAAAAAAACTTGTGATAAATGCATGTTGCAAACTTGTGTTTTTGCATATAGAAATATATCGCATCTCCCTCTTTGAAAATCACCTTCCGATGTTATCTATCTATTGTAAATCTTACATGAGATAAAAGGTTGATGTCCCCATGGAGATGGGTTTTTCTTAAAGTCTCTCTTTTATGGGTTTCAACACTATTTTCTAATTATCTTTCATGAAGGTGTTTGCATTTTTCCAACTATCGTAAATGGTCTGTCAGTCATTCTACCATGGTCGACCCAATAATATGTGGCATATGTCCATCCCTTAGACTACGCCACACCATACATTGTCATGATATATTTTACCAATCGTGAAAGAAACCAAACAACGACGAGAAACGTTTATCTCACTACCTTTCTTAAACCAAGTAAATTTATATGGAACTAGATGCCTCTTGGTTTTCAACTGGAGCTTTTCTATTGCCTCTTTAAAGATGACATTCTCACAGCTGCCACCATCGACTATCAGCCCACAAAATTTACCATTCATTGTGCAACTCATGTAGAAGATATTGATCCACAAATTATCCTCTTCTTTAGGTGATTTGGGTGCAAGAAGAACTTGTTGGATCACCAATGTTTCTAGACTATCACCATATATTTTGTCAGCTTCACCGTTAGTATCATAATCCACACCATGCATTCCCTCTATGGTTTCACGTTGAACGTCAACTGACCATCGACAACTGCTTTGGAATTACTGGCTAAATTAACTTAACACTTTCAACATTCAAAGGAAATATGCCCAATTTTATTGCATTTATAGCATGAATTATTATTTTGACATTGTAACACCCCAAATTTTTACCAACCTGGGGTTAGACGTCCTTAGGCAAATTCCAAAGCCAGAGAAATCCTTTAGTTACTAATTCTTTAGAAATTTAACGTGAATTAACCAGCGCTACACTAGATTTCCTACAAAATTAGCACCAACCACTTTAAATACAATCTGTAAGACCCAAAACCTATAGAATCATTGACGCTACCTTACCCTGAAACCTAGAATCAAACTCTAAACCCGTTTGATCTCAGGAACCCTTTGAAACTTTGTATTGGATCTAGACCGCGTGTCGAAAGTCCGATAGCAATGAACTTAGACTATTATGACCGCGTAGTTAGACTTGACTACCACCCCGAAAATCAAGCCCAACTAATATTCTGAGGCTATTTCATTGAGCTTGGAGTAATGAGTGTGAGAAAAAGTGAATTCATTATAAATTAAATGTGATTTAAATAAATCTAGCACGTTTCGCTTGCGGATTAAGTATAAGCATTCAGACCATCGAAATCTAACTCAAATACACCCTCGGATCAGGGAACATTTCCCACTCAGGTCAGTGTACTTGGAATCCTTGATCGAGTCTCAATGACCCCTGAACTGAAACTGGTCCTCCATGTGCGATCTGGGAACACTATCAGGCTGAAAACTTAATGTGATCAGGATCCAACATTCATGAGCTTAAATCCAACCGCATTTAGTCAGGGGACCTCTAGAAATGCTCTTTTGGATCGGGAAAGACCCGATTTGCCTGTAACCCAAGTATACCTTGACTTGGAGTCTATTTTGGTTATATTTGGGCTTATAAAAGGGCCTTAAACCCTTAGCCTTCTAACCCATACGAATTTGGGAAAAACCTTAGGAGAGAGGAGAGAAAAGAGAGAGAAAGTGATGGAGAAGTTAGAGCTTTCTCCTGGGATTCTTCTCTGCTACTCCACGTGCCAAATCCATCCACCTACATCGCTATTATGGCGATTCCAACTTTGTTCTAGGTAAGAAAACCCTAACCTTAACCTGTTTTAGGAATTCCATCGATACAAGTAGCGAAGTAGCTAACTTATCTTGCGGTATAGGTCGTCATATCGACGATGACGAAGCGTAGAGTTTCTAATTGATTCGTTACGCTTCTACAGAGTAAGGTGCGGATTTTAGACGCTTAGATTACCTATTTTCAAAGCTTTCAATACCGTTTAATGGTAGATTGTTGTCAAGAATGCTGTTACACATGTAGAACGTGCCGACCGATTTCTATTTCGAATACATACGAAGAATATGAGACTTAGGGTATTTTAGGTATTTGTAGGAAATACTGTATACGTACGTATTTTGTTAATATGATTGCCATGTGTATTTTTCATGTACCTATGCTAGTTATGCGTGTATGATTTGTTTGGCGAAGAGATTCGCCCTAATGCACATATTGGCCGACATATGCTATGTAGACTAATGTGTGTAAATTAAGTGTTTGTTGAAATGCCTAAATCAATATGATTTATGCCTATCATATGTTTTGAATGTAAGAACATGATTGTTGTGTATTAGACAACTCCTTGATATAAAGATCTGTCATATTATATGTTGGAATCAACATACGTCAAGTATGTTGGAGTTGAGTAGTCTAAGTGTTTGTATAAATGTATGTATTAGTAAGTATTGAGTAAATGGTGTTGTAGATTAGCGTTGAGACTGGATTCTCAACTACTTTGATGATGCACATGATTTCCTCCATGCTTGTTGCATTTGAATTGATTACCTTGGGCGTGAAATACTCGTGTATGGTTAACTGCTTATGATGTACGTTATAACATGCTGGTAACATACTGGAATTACTTGTATTTCAATTCTGTCTCTCTCATATGATTACTGATTCACATTACATGTGCTTGGGGCTATACTCTAGTCCAGGCAGTCGGTAACAGTTTAAAATTCGTGGTTGGATTCTATTCGCCACGCAGGATGTGTATGACGAACCCGAGTCATACTAGAGTCGTTGGCAGTGGTTAGGCCACACGAAGTGCTTGTGCACTTAATGTCGGTCGATTCAACGTGCGCTCGTGCTAGTCGGACTCATCAAGTAACCCGACTGACCATTGTATGTTCACCTTATATTCGTCATAACTGCTTGAACCTAGGGTACTAAACTTACCATTGGAAAGCCCCTCTAACCTTGGTACCTCGATCCCCTAAGACTCATGAGCTGGGCATGGTGGTATGGGACACCGTGGTCGAGCTTTCGGCCTACGCTGGGGCCACAAACCTCCCCATAGTGACCAGTGAGCACCCTACTCTGAGCATATTATGGTGGTATGGGACACTATATTCTTGCTGTCGGCCTACATTGATAAGGTGATGGGGGAGTGGAGGAACGAGTGCGAGCAACAGCCCTGACAGCCCTTTGTAGTGACCTTGTGTTTATCCTGACACCACATGAGGGCGATGAGTCCTGATGCAGTCTTAAGGATATAAACTAGGCCTGTATTGATAAGGTGATGGGGGAGCGGAGCAACGAGTGCGTGCAACAATCCTGGCAGCCCTTGCAGCAACCTAAAAATATATCATCGTATGAGACTACTAGGAGTGATGACCCTAGACAGGATCATTGTTTGGATATTGATATGAGGGAGGTACCCTGGTTTTCCAATCCTGCTGTATGAAAAGAATTAATAACAACTCGATAATCATATTCATATCGCACTGCATGTGCCTGGAAGATGTGGAACACTGAGGGGAGAAAGCATACCGCGGATGTAAGATGGTGTTGCATGAGGGAGTATGTCGGTGAGGGCATCCATCATGTTATTTCATTCTTGCATTAATCACAGTATTTAGGAATGCTTGAATTGCTTGCTTTATCATTATCGCTTGATTGATTTGATAACATGTTAACCATTGCTCTATGATTCCACTGAGTTAGCTGCTCACTCCCACTTTACGGGACGGTGTTGCGCACACCAACCAGTCTCTATTTTAGTTTTAGGTGATGGCGCTGCTTGTGAAGCGAAACTGGACTTGTTTGATGATGAGGAGGATTTCTCCTATATGCTGGTTCTGATCGACGGGTTTACAGGGTTACTGATTAGATGCCAGTACACTCGGTATCTTGCCTTTTATTTACACACCCATGTATATTCTTTTCTTTCTATTTTGGAGTATACATGAATTTAGTTAACCTGGTAACATGTTCACACTCTGGAGACTTACAATCATTCATATATTTTATATATTTATCACAGTCTTCCGCTTGCTACTTTAACTGTCTCTGGAGTATGATATGCTATTTTGGCTTAGTCCCAATCTTGTTTAATGTCATTCTATAGACAATATGCATTCATCATTATCTATGTTGCATAAGTGACGTTTTGGAACTCGGAAGTTGGGTTTCTACCCGACCCCCGATTTTCAGGATGTTACAGATATGTTCATTCTATTGCTTCATCATTCAGAACTTGTGACCTGAATGTTAGAGTGATACTTTTTATTCAACTTGAATCCCTTGCTAGCTTATTACTGCAACTCAAAATACTTGTGGATCGATTAAAAGCTTTCATGCTACCGTACTTAGCTTTGTTCTACTTTTTAATCAAGGTGGCTTGCCTGCATGTTTCTACAATAGTAAATACTGACAGATGGAACCCCAACTGATCTGCAGTAGTAGGTCGTAACCCATCCATGATATGAGTAACCAATTGCTCTTTGGTCTCAGATAAATTAATCTGAGCCACTGGATGATGGAACTCTTTCGCGTACTCCTCTACAGTCATGTCCCCTTGACGAATATGTTGTAATCGCTGAAAAGGAGATTACACGTAGTTGATTGGTAGAAGGTCTCCTTGATGAGAGACTTCATATTATCCCATGTTTAGCTTAGACTTTCCATGCCTTTCTCAGGTGGCCTTAACCAATTTTCACCACATTAAAGCTCTACCTTTTAACTTCATGGTAATTATTTTCATATTTTCTATTTTGTTAATATCTTTATAAACAAATATCCTTATCACTACATCAAATGCCCAGGAGGGACTGACCATGATATTCAAGGATTTTCACCTTCACTTCTAACTCCCTACTTTAGTCATAATAATCCATTAGTCTTCTTACTCGTCGCAACTCAATAGCTGGAGCTTCACGATGGAACATGTTAATGTCACTTAAACTTGACTCATTACCATCATATTCCTGAGTTGGTGGTTCATTTCTTATGAATAACATAGTGAGTTGTTGAGAGATGGTTTGCATTTGCCTTTCTATCATGGAAAATCTCTCTTTTCTTAGATATGCTTCTTCCTTATCTATTCTTCATGCACTGCAACTTCTACTTATATGCATCATCATAGGATAAGAAGCTCATGTAAGAGTGAAACAATGGTGGAATTGGAGGCTTTAATACCAAATCTGATGTAGCTAACAAATGAGAATCGTCAAACGCACACAATTATAACAAACCCTATGACCAAATCATATTCAAATACATTGAATCCAGAGAGAGAGAGAGAGAGAGAGAGAGAGAGAGAGAGAGAGAGAGAGAGAGAGAGAGAGAGAGAGAGAGAGAGTCTTCCATTTAAAAAGAAAGGAAAAATAATGCAATTACTAGCGAGTGATCAAAGCCCTATATGTATAAAAATGAAATTGCACAAAACCTAACATAAGGCTCATAGAAAAGATAAAAATGTCCTAAAAGTTGTTGGACATTTTTTATTGATTTTTTATATGAAGGGAAATAGAAGAAAAGTTCTACTACTAATTTGGGCCTTACATCAAGCATAAACTATGGCCTGGATGTTATAATCTCAACCTTATACTCTTTATTCAAAGAAAAATGGCTAAAATATCCCTATCTACTTAAGTGAGATATAAGAAAAGTATAAACAAATTAAAATTAATAAAAGTCAAATAAAAATTTGGAACTAAAGGAAAATGCCACCAAAACCCTTTTGTGGACCCAAAAGTATACCACAAGTGCAACAATACACGATCCATTAATGGGTCTACAGATTGGCCCATTAAGGAAGATATTTGAACCCCTTTCGATGCTCTAATCCTTCCCAAAACTCTTCAACAAGTACATCACCTTGGTCCATCAACATTTGGTTATCCTCGTCCTCATCAATAAGGAATTCACTAGTTTCCTAAGGACACTTTTATGGCTATGATTTGGTAATTAAACAATTCGTTTAGTAGTTTTTCACTAGTACCAATACTTAAAAAGGTTCAAATAGTTTTACGAATACTTTCGACTATCTTTATTTTAATCATTAAAATCTTTTCATTACACGTAATGATAATTTTAACGATTAAGACATTACAGTTCATCACTTAATTTGGATTGAGGATAGATGGTTATGTTCAATGGGGAAATGGAGTCAACTTGAATACATGGTTAGGTAGGATAGATGGTTCATAGGATGTTGAAACACCATATTACTATTTTTTTTTTCTTTAAATCTGATTTTCTCCTTATAAATAAGATCCTATTCTAGAAAGAAATGACATAAAAGAGAACATTAGGCACCTAAGCCTCCCTGCGCATCACCATTTAAAGAGAGAGAGAGAGAGAGAGAGAGAGAGAGAGAGAGAGAGAGAGAGAGAGAATCCTCTTTTCTCGCTTTCATGCATTCAGACATATGCATGTGTGAGGCTTATTGTGTGTATTTCTCTATGCACAACCTAGACTCGCTTTAGGGTTTTGCATGTAGGTTTTCCTCATTTCCTTATCTAGGACGGATCTGCGAGAAAACTTTTTCGCTTTGAAAGTACAACATTAGCAATTCAATGGTACTCAACAATGATGATAAAAAATTATAGCTAAATATAAAATGTATTTTTTGACATTACAGAAATTTGATAATATTTAAATAGTAACTAATAAGCTCATTAATTAATTTGGACTACTGATTTTTTCTTTATATTTTACATTACGTTTACAAAACTCAAACACACCTTCATTTATTAAAAAAAAAACCTAAAATAAAGTGGGTTATGCTTATAAACAATACACTAGTCAACATCCGGTGCACTTTCAAATGCTACCAAATAGTTATTGTGATTGAAGTGATAATATTCAATTGCAATGATGGACGGAGGTTTGTCCCAATTGTTGTTGTTGTTATTGCTATAGGGATATGATTCACCCATAGCTAGGTTTTGATTTGGGAAGCATATGGTAATATGAATCACCCACCACAAGGGATTCATTATTGAAGAATATCCCTGATCTTTGATGGGACATGACTTCCCTACAACCCTAGTGTAACCCTAAGTTTTGTGGCACCTATCGTCATTTCACTTGTTACGTTTACTCCATTCATGTGTGAACCCATGTTAGGATGTGAACAATAAATCAGGTAAATTTAAAACTCAAGTCTACCACATAATAAGAAATAATGGGAATTAAATAGTCACCATTGGAACATTTTTTAGGTTGCCATTTGTTTCTTCCTTCATCCAACTTGGCAATGCATAAACATCATGATTGACCTTGGAAGGTTTAGAGGGTGGGGTAGTGTGGCCGACTTGGGTTCTTGATCTGTTTCATTTTCTAGCTTGTCTTAAAATGAGTTAGTTTAACATATTGAATATAACATAGGTAAAACGGTAGGCCCCACAGAGATTATAGGAAGTTGCCTCCCAATTGATGTGACCACTGTCACCCCCCAAACTCAAAAATCGGGCTCACAAAATTTTCGATCACCGAATCCGGCGTCGACAGCCTCCGTAGTATTCCATTCTTGGCTCCCAATGCCCATACATCAGATTCCGATCCTAGGATCCTATAAGGAGAATTTTTAATACGTACATTTATCTCGTAAGAAGCATAACCACAATTTTACCCAAATCACAAAGGCAACATCATCATCACATATCTACTAATATAAACAGTTGATTACAGTGCTGAAAGGGAAATATATATATATCGAGAATCAAAGCTCCAGAAGATCGTTGCATGCTCCAAGCTCAACGATGCTACAACCTAACGCCATCTACATGCATTTATCGTGCATAAGCTTATAGAAAGCTTAGAGGGTAGTGTAAGTATGTGTGTAAGATAAGTGTCAAGTATACAATATTAGAGCAATACGAAAACATGCTGGTAAGTCTATAAATACCATTAGCCTTATCCAAATTATGTGATGCAAAAAGATAATAAGCCAATATCATATACTAAGGAAGCAATGTAGATCAGTTATGCAATATAAAGACATAGTAAACCAAATATCATATACTGAGGATATAATGCAATACGTAAATCCTGACGAGTCCATGATACTGTCAACCTCATCTAGGCCATATAAATGTAAAAAATGTAGTAATCCAGAATACCATATATCGCGGATGTAATGCAATATGCGGAACGAATGAAATGACCAAGTTGGAGTGTAAAGTCGGGATGATAGTACGTAGTATCACAGGCTACGGGGTCCATCACAAGGGACTTTTATCCAAACCAATCCCATACCTAAATTTGGATAGATAGACTCAATGTGGTAAACTACTGATGTCATGTTGGTCGCGCGTCCCAATGAAATCCTGGCCATTGCAAAGGTACACATCAATTAGTTGCGCACTACCAGCCCGAGTGGATGGTGAATGAATAAATGAATGAGTAAAATGCTGAGTATACAACTCTTACTCAATAAGTTCACATATCAATATTGTACATCTTTGGGATCATCACCGAGGTCTAGTACATTCTACACGTGATCCCCGCCCACTGGACGTGCAACCATGCAAGTGGAAGAGACCTCACTATCCGCCTGCACCGTAATTAGCCAATATCTACCCGACACGTCGATAGTGGACCCATTTATGAGCCGGTCAAACTCAGCCTAGTTATGCCCCTACCCTAGGGCGGGTAAGGCCACACCCCTTCCAACTGACCACGACACAATGAGAGACGCGGCCTACTGGTGTTCAGTACTCAGGTACTCATGTATCCACTCGGTCTAGACGTTGAAGTGTCTTCGGGCCACAGAGGTTTAAGAAATTTCACCTAGGGACATCTATGGCACCCTATGTAGAAAAAAATTTTGGTGTCCCATCTGACCATCCACGAAATGCCTGTGGAGGCCACGACCTTGATGTCGCTAGGGTATATAGTAGTCATATCCCAAAATGCAAGATGCATGAGTCACATAGTCCAATCATGCATCAATCTTGTGCATACCGTGTGCTCATGTAGGACGACTTCACCTATTAGGGAGTCCCATAAACAACCTGCTCTGCGGCATATGCAATAGTCATCCACATCTCATAAAAAACATGCAGATGATGCGTATGAGCATGTATCATGATGTTATGCTGTCATATACTCATAATTGTTATCAATAACCGTCATTGATAATCGGCATCAACAATTAGCCTCAATAATCGGCCTAACAAATGGGTTAAGGGCAGGTCACAATGTGGACATTTAACAATCATTGCCCATCAATGTGGACATTTAACCCACATTGCTCTTAAGGAGTGGCCTTCATAGTGCCAAACATATAGTGGGCCCATGCCCTCACACATTATACACAACATAATGGGCCACATACAATCTCAAAGGGCCTCATACAATCGTAATGGGCCTTACCATATAGGCCTTACCTATCACAATGGGTCGCATCACATGGACTTCATATACAACACATCGGGCCTCGTCATATGGGCCTCATATACATCAAGTGGGATACATCAACGGGTCACACCAATGGGCCTCATAAATGTTATGTCTCGAAAAAATTCGTACAAAGACCCGAGTATCACCTCAGGCAAAAATCACTAAGGACCAAATTCTGTAGAAATTAGATGAGAATTAATTAAGGACTAAACTAAATTAATCAGTGAATTAGCTTAAACCACTATCTATACAAATGGCAAGACCCAAAACTATTAAAATCACTAACTCATCATTACTTAAAAACCTAGGAGCAATCTCAAAGCCCAGTTGCTCTCGAGAGCACATCGAAACTCCATATCAGACCTGGATAGCGCGTCGAAAACCCGATAACTGTGAAATTATAAGATTATGATCACCTTATTGGGCTTGACAATCATAACAGGAATTGAGCCCAAATAGTACCCAGAAACGCACAACTTGAGCCTTGAGCGAAGTGTGTGAGAAATGCGAATATCTTTAAAAAATGAACCAAAACTTAAGTGAATTGGGTCGTTCGCTTGGGGGAAAAATTAAAGGATTCAGACTATCAGTTTCTTACCAAACTATACCCTTGGATCAGGAAAATGTTCCTGAACATAATGGTATACTTGTGGCCCTGATCGAGTGACAACGACCGTTGAACTAACACGGGTCCTTCACGGTTGATCGACCTATCCAAATGCGTTGAAATCACATCCTGGCCTACATCCATTGTCAGGGAACTTACTCTATGACATAGATAGGTAATGGACCTCTAGATGAGCTCCATTTTTTAAAAACAGTTGCCCTTTGGCTATAATCTAAGTATACTATGGCCCTGGGGCCATTGACATCAGTTTTGAGCCTATATAAAGCCCTTAAGCCACCTCACCACTCTCTCATATGAATTTGTTCAAACTCGAGGTGAGAGAAGAGAGAAAAGAGGAGAAAAGAGAGAGGAGAAAGTGAGAGTTAGGGGGATTGTGATTGTGTTTCTCTCCCACGACTACACATACTAGATCGCCTCTTTATTACGCTACAGGACCTATTCCAACTTCAATTTGGGTAGGGAATCCTAATCCTAATCTCGTCTTAGGAATCTAAATAGAGGGATCTATGAAATAGATAACCTATTTCATTACTTAGGTGTCTAACGCTCGGTTTACGAAAATATAGTGTTTGAACTCAGTTCGAAACGATCAATCCGACGAAAGGTGTGGACTATAAATGTTTAGGTTATAGCTTTCAAGGCTTTCAATGTCGAAAATGATTTATGTTTAACTGGATTGCTGCCATATGATCTTAGTTACGATGTATTCGATAAATTATACATGTGTGTGAACTATGTGAATAAATATGCATTCCATATGTTTGTTGAAATGTTTAAATAAAATTGTAATTATGATTTTTTCTTGCCATGACTATTAATCTAGAATATATATTTATTGTATGTATGACAAATCATTTGTGAAAGGATTTGCCATAATATATGCTGTAACTAACTTATTTCATGTATGTAGAAATGTAAGTGTTTGATAAAATGTCTGAATAAGAAATTGCTTGATGAATTGTAGTTAATGAGGGTGTCTAGATAGGATTCTCAAGTACCTTATCAATATATATAGTTTCCTTCATGTAATCTAAATTGCTACTACGTGATTCATGGATGAAATGTATATGTATAATAACATGCTCAATGTGTTTGTTAAAATGCTCAAATGGGATTTATATCTGAATTATTTGTTAAATGTTGTTTTGACTATCACATGTGAATACCTATTGTATTTGAGTATGATTGGGACTAATACGTAGTCCAGGCAATCGGTAACGATTCCCAATTGAGTGGCTGAATTAGTCTCGCCACATTGGATAAATTCGATGAATCCGAGTTGTACGTTGATTGTCGACAATGGTTAGGCCACGTGGAGTACTTATGCACTCCATGTTGATTAATTCAGTGTACGCTCATACCAATTAAACTTGTTAAATAATTTAATTAGCCTACTGTGTGTTTACCATGTATAGACACTACTGCTTAAATCTAAGGTACCACTTACCAATGTAAAACCCGTGTGAACCATGGTACCATGATCCGCTAAGACTCGTGAGCTAGGAATGTTGGTGTATGGGATACCGTGGTTGAGTTTTCGGCCTACGCTAGGGTGACGAGTCTCCTCGTAGTGACCAGTGAGCAACCCAAACTCATGAGCCGAATATGGTGGTGTATGAGATACTTTATTCGAGTTGTCGGCCTATGTTCAGGTAACGAGCCTCCCGTAGTGACCTCAAGTATAATTAATTGAACTTACCTATCCACTGCTTTCATTAGGAGTGATGCCCTACAACCTATCGTATGTGATTAACTAGGATTGACGACCCTAGATGAATCTTTGTTTGGATAAATGATAAAAGGGAGGTACCTTAGCTTTTCGAATCTATTGTATGAATAAGCCTAATTAAGAACTTGGCTAACACGACCATGCACCGCATTGCATGTGCTTTGCTGAGGAAGCGCACATTTAGGGAGTTTTCCATGTGCAATCATTAGATAAAGTCGCTAAGGGAGTGCAGGCGAGAGCATGCATCATTACTGCATATCATCCCTGCAATAATAAGAGTAGTTATGAATGATTGTTGTACTGCTTTATCATTACTACTTAATTGAATTAATAACATGTTAACCTTTGCCTTATTATACCACTGAGTTAATCACTCACTCCCACTCTGGGACGGTGTTTTAAAACACCAATCAGACCCTAATTTAGATGCAGGTTATGGCACGAGGAGGAGTTTTCTTATGTGCAGCTCTCAAGTGGGTCTATGTAGACCTAGAGCTGTGTTGCCGGGATTACAGAGCTATGGATTAGTTGGACGTTTACACTTGATATTTTGTAAATTTTGGAACAATACATGTACATATTCAGCCTGGTGACATACTCATACTCTGGGGATTGAGAAACACTTATATACTTTATATATCTATCTCAGTCTTTCGCTTGCCTAATTTAATTTTCTCTGGAGTATAATATGCTGATTTAGTATAATCTCACTCATATTTAATGCACTAATATGGAAAACATTTAAACATCATTATCTATGTTGCATAAGTGATGCATTGGATCTTGAGATTTGAGCTTTGCTCGATCCTCAGAATTCGGGGTGTTATAAGTTAGTATTAGAGAATGATTTGGATTAAACTGGACTTGGGTTATGGTAACACGATACACTCTGGCGCACTTTGACTTAGGAGAGGCGATAAAATATAGAAATGATCGTAGGATCCCAAGTTTCACTGACGGAAAAAACTGACAGTTGAAATGTAACCCATATGCGTTTGAGATCATATAAAATGATCTCAATTCCTTTTTAGACCGTCAATCGACATGTTTAAGCTATTAGTTGGTGAATCCTAAACTTGAAGCATGCCAAAAGGTGTGAATATGTGCAAGATGGACCGAAAAAATGCATCTCACAGGCATGGGAGCCCAAACTGTAAATTACAGTGGGACCCAGGGGGTATCCCGCACATTTTTGGCACCCTGGGAGGGAGTGGCCACCGCCATCAGTCCAGGGAGGGCGCGGCGGCACCACCTGGTCATGGCACGCCGCTCATACCTCCAGTGTGCCGCGGCGGGCCAGCGGTTCCGGTGGCCCGTCGCCCTCACCCACATGTGTGGGGCCCTGTAACATGTGTGAGGCCCTCTATTTTACTCCCCTAGCTCCATTCCACTCCATTTCACTCCTTCCAAACCCTCCAAACCCCTCCAAAATCACATTTTCACTCTCAAATCTCCCTTCCATACACAAAGCTTCTTCTTCTTCTACATTACACACCCATCCTCCACCATTTTCCTTAAAACCCCTTTCTTACAACCCTCCATCTTCCCATTTCCTACCTATTTGGGCACAAAAGCTCTCTTTTGTGCTCATAGCCCTCCAAATCCACAAACCCATCTCACCTTTCAAGTTTTTCCAACCCCATGGCTCTTTTTGAGCTAGTTGCTACTATTTTCTCCCTCTCCACATCCTTTCCCTTATGGGAAAGAAGAGGGCATCCATGGATGAAGCTGGGCCTAGCCGTCCAACCCGTTTAAAGAAGAAGACGGGTGCCGAAGCAAGCATGACCATCGAGAGAGAGAGAAGATCAAAATGGGATCTTAACCCACGGATCTCCATCGAAAGATCTCTAGCACCGGGCATCAGACTAGGTAAGTCCTGTGACTGTAAAGTTGTATTTGAGGCTCATGTTGATGAGAAGCTGTTTAGAATGTACCCAGTGATAGACATGCTCCTGAAAAATGGGTGGGGTCCTATATTTGAGGGAAATACTCAGGCGAGTGAAGGCACTGTACGGGCCTTCTACGCTCATATACAGAACCCAATATTGGAGTCTCTTCAGTTTACTATCCTTTTGGGAAGAGAGGAAGCCATAGTTAATGTAGTTGTGGTGGCTCGAATCATTGGTATGGAGTGTGGACTTGTACATTCTAGTGAGATAAACCTTGCCAGTGAATGAGAAAGAAATCACTGCACGCATTTTCTTTGTGGCTGGCTTGTGCGATGGAGGCGAGGAAATAGCCTTGCATCTACCAAAATGCAAATGACTTCCACCTGCTCCACCACATATTCACGTATAATGTATATCCTAGGTAGAGTAACTGTACGAAATGTACGCGGCTCATGGTGAATTTCTTATACAGAGCTAGTCAGGGAAACAAGCTATGCCTACCTACATTTATCTTGTCTCAGATTGTGGGTATTGACAATCTGTATGGGGAGATACCTCACTTCCCTTTGGTCGGCTTATTTGTAAGATCACCCGAAACTTCGGCTTTCGACTCCATATGGATAACCATACCCTGATCCATATCGCCAGTGACACTACACTCAACAATATGGGCATAAGTCCCAGGCAGCAACAAGGCTTGATGAGTCCGCGGATGAGATAGAGGAAGAAAGTGAAGAGGATGATGGGAGTGAAGATGAAGAAGGTAGTGAAGAGGAAAGCGGTGAGGAAGAAGGAAGTGATGAAGAAGAGGAGTCCCGAGATTCTGATGGGTGACCTCCTCCTACTACACATAAGCACCGCCGTGATTGGGCCACCTTAGAAGCCTGCATGTCTCAAATTAAAGAGAACCAGGCTGCCTTGAGATAGGAGGTTAAGGAGACCTAGGCCGAATTGAAGCAAAAGCTTGAAGAGAATCAGGCTTACCTGAAACAGAAATGCAAAAAGATGTCTCACACCCTGAAGGTCCTCCTGTGCTATATAAAAGATGAGGGTGCGCCTCCACTTTTGTCAGAGTCAAAGGACTAGACTTATGTTGTAGTTGTCTTTTGGTTTGCTTTGTTTCTTGCTTTCTATGTAATAGCCTTGGTAGGTTTAGTTATATGTTAGAGTAGTTGGTGTGAAAATTTTACTAGATTAGCTCACATGCATCTTCTGTCATAATTCATGTAATATTACATCTCATGTATTGTGACAATTTTTGGTTAAATGGAATGCATGAAGCTCTTTTGAATTGGAATGTGTAGAATGTTTAGGAAATTGAGTAATATTATTCTAAGCCTCACACATATTTCACCCTATGTTGTATATAGGGAATGCCTCCGAAAACCACTCAGAATATAACACGTCTTGCACTTGGCGGATCGATTAATGGGGCACCTCCCCTAAGCGATAGCCATATAGACCCCAGCTTGGGCCCGGATAGTGACACAATGTCAGATTCATAGCCGGCCACTAGCCCCACAAATTGGCCAAACCTTGTGCACCACTGGTTCCGGAACTGAACTGTGCGTCTATGTTAATGCCACACATACCTCAGTTGGCTCCTCCTCCTGATAGGTTGGAGCAGATAATATTTTTTATGTAGCAGCAGCAACAGTTTTTGGCCACTATTGTGGGGATTATTGCCTAGAACATGAATATGGTCCCTCTTGCACCACCTGTGCAGCCTGTTGGGAATATGAATACCAGTGGCCTATTTGAATGCTTCCAGCGTTTCCGTCCTCCTACCTTTGTGGGTACTCACCGACCCAAGGAGGCTAAATATTGGTTGGATTGTATATCCGAGATGCTGAAGCCATTGCACTATACTGAGGCAAAGCAAGTGGAACTTGTGACCTATATGTTCGAGAAGGAGGCCAGTCTTTGGTGGGACAACATCTTACGAATATTTCTCGCTGGATATGTGTGGACATGGGACGCATTTCAAACCCACTTCCATGAGAAGTACTTCCCCCTCACTTATCGTAATGAAAAGGAGGGTGAGTTTCTTCACGTCTGAAAGGGAGGAATGACCGTGGCCGAGTATGAGAACCGCTTCATGGAGTTGGCCAGATATGCTCCTTTGATCTTAACAGATGAGCCGATGAGAATGCGGTGATTTTTTGAGGGTCTACGGTCTGATATCCGCACAAAGATGTGTTGTGCTAGCATTTCCAACTATATTGAGCTAGTGAACGTCCTTATGAGCTGAGCAGGATGGAGACAGACTGTCTCGTACACGTATGCCCATGGATTCAAGGCCTCGACCTAATTTACCAAACCGATCATTCCTCGGCAAGAGGCCACGTACCGATTTGCCTCCCAGGCTTTTGGCTTCATCGACCCACTCAAGCCGATCAGATTTATGGTGCACCTACTATAAGAGGATGGGCCATACAGACAGTTATTGTTTTACTAAGATGAGGGACAACGGATTTACACCACTGTACGACCCATATCCTAGACCGTACCATTTTGTTGGTTCCACAGTCCTTTCGGTCGAATTTCGACAATCCTCGACTCGTATCCGATGTTTACGCGCGATCCTAAGCCGGATCCCGCATACCAAAGTCATCTCGAATCAAAACCTGTATCATAGCGACCATGCCGTCGCCGCAGTTCTAACACCATAACTCGCGCACCGATCCGATACCCAGGGTAGAAGATGTCGGCCTGCGTTCATTCCGAAGAAACGTCACGCGTTGTGAATATTGAGAGAATCTCTACAACATGTCCCATAAATCAATCAATCAATCAATGTTAAGTACAACTATACCTCAAGTACAATAACTCATTCCTCTTTTCTACAAGTCAACTCTCTCTCTCCCCTCACCATCCCTCTTTTACTTCATTTTCTACTAAAGCCATACCTCCCATCACCTCTCCTTACACCCACCATTCCACCTATCCCTTTCATCCAATAATTCTCCATTTCTCTCAAAAACTCTCTCCCAAGCAACAAAGCTTCACACGTCCAAGCTTCTCCCTCCCAAATGCCAAGTGTGGCCCACTTTCCCTACTCTCTCATCTCCCATCTCAACCGTTGATCCATCATCTACCACCTTTAAAAGTCAAGAAAAAGAGCTAAGGAGGCTAAGGGAGCAAGGTGAAGGCCAAGAGGTGGGTGATCTTTGAGTTTCTACCGTTGATTTAATGATTGGAGGGCCCACTTGTTGGTGGGACCCATTTTGATGTACGTGATGTATCCATGAGGGGCCCATAGTGCTGGGGTCCCTCTATCACCACATCTCTCTCTCTCTCTCTTTCTCTCTCTCTCTCTCTCTTTCCTCTTACTAGAATAAAGTGGGCCCCACCAAATCATGTTAAATTCACTCCATTCATCAAATGGTGTGGCCCACCACATTTTAGGCGAATTCCACCGTCTGGTGGAAAGTCCACGTGCAATATAATATATGATATTTATTTTATATTAATATATATATATATATATATATATATATATATATATATATATATATATGCACATGCATGGTGGGCCACGATCATGTGGGACCCACCTTGGTGAACGTGGGCCACATACGTGTGGGACCCCAGCCATGATGCCTGTGTTATATCCATGCCGTCCAGCATCCCTGGACGCTGGACGTGCTGCTAACATAGAGTGCGTGTATTGACATGGATGTGTACTGACAATCTAATATAAAAAAAAAAAAGAAAAAGAGAAGAAATGGCGGGCCACCCATGTAGATCCCTCCTTAATGTATGTACTAAATCCAAGTCATCCAGCCTTTTCCTCAGATCATTTTATGCGTTGAGCCAAAATATGAACCCAATCCAACATCTTGGCGGGCCATAGTTTGAATAATAAAATTTTCACTATTGAAACATCGCCTGATGTTTTGGTACGCCAAAACCCATCAAACATTGGGCTTGATGGGTTGGTATTGAGCCATAGGAGCCGATCGTTGGGTCAGATCCACCTGAAGCAGACCCCGCATATGAAAATCCCCAGAAATGAATGTTTTTTTAATAATAATAATAATAATAATAATAATAATAATAAAACAGCAGTAACTTTGCTGCTGCTACTGACAGAAGACGTGGGCGCTGCGCGTGGGCAGGCAGACGGATGGGCTGGGCCTCACGGCCCAGCTGTGGGCCCCACCGTGATGTGTTTCGAACATCAACACCGTGCATTTAACACGTCCCCTTTAAATTATGGGATATCCTAAAAATCAGCTGTATACGGAACTCAGGTGGGCCATACCATCTAAAATCATGTGAGGACATGCCTAAAACATATAAAATCATTTGGTGGGGCCTACCTAAAATTTAGATGCGACTGAAACTTGGTCTGAACCCTTAGCCAAGCGGGACGCACATAATGGGTGGGCTAGATTTGTGAACCACATCATGGTGGGCTCCCTGTCCACGTGACCCAATCAACTGGTTGGGTGAAAAATAAACAATACGATGGGGCCCCTAGTCCACGTGACCCTATCAACAGGTTGTATGAAAAAGAAACATTCCAGTGGACCGCCCCTGACCATGTGACCTTGTGAACAGGTTGGGTGAAAAATAAATATTACGGTGGGCCCCTGTCCCACCTCTGGTCTGTGTGACCTCACCAATAGGTTGGATGTCAAACAAACATTTCGATGGGCCCCAGGCCCGCCCCAGGTCTAAAGTGACCTCATGAACAGTTTGGATTGCATATAACATCACCATGGGCCCCTAGATGAGTTGGATGCAAATAAACATTACTGTGGGCCCCAGGTTTGATTGACCTTATCAATGGGTTGGATGGAAAATAAATATTATAGTAAGCTCCACATGGGACCCACCTGATGTATGCATTGTAATCCATACCTCTATTAGTGTGGACCCCACCATGATGTATGTGTTTCATCTATGTCATTCATCCCTTCCATCCCTATTGGACCCATGTAACGCCCTGTAAAAAATTCATACTTGGACTTGAGTACCAACTCGACCAGAAATCGCGTAGGATTAATTCCTTTAGAAAATAAGTGTAAGTTAGACAGCGCAATGCTAGAGTAGCTGGAAAATAGTCCCTAATCACTTTAAATACGTTCTACAAGACCTAAATCGAGTAGAACCAATGACGCTATAATACTCTAAAACCTCGGATCAAACTCTAAACCGGTTTGTTCTCTGGACCTCTTTGAAACTTTATATTAGATTTAGACCGCGCGTCGAAAGTCCGATACCTACTATCTTAGACCGTTAGAACTGACTAGCTGGACTTGACAATCATTTCAAAAATCAAGTCCAACCGACATTCGCAGGCTATTTCATTGAGCCTGGACTGAAGAGAGTGAGAATAGGGTTAGATTTGGAATTTGAAATTCAAATCTGGTACACGACTTGACGTGTCAGTATTAAGCATTCTGACCGTCAGAATTCAGCCAAATTACACCCTCGGATCAGGAAAATTTTTTATTTCATATCACGAGACTTGCAGGCCTGATCTACGTGCGGTGACCGCTGAATTGAAACTGGACCGCCACGGGCGATCGACAAGAACTGATGGTCTGAAAATAGGATGTGAGCGACATCCGACATGTATGACCTTAAGTCCGATCGCGTTCAGCTAGAGGACCACTAGAAATATCCTTTTGGACCGAAACAGCCCCGATTTGGATATACCTTAAGTATACTTTGTTCCCAAGCCTATTTTGGGCACATTTAGGCTTATAAAAGGGGTTGAAACCCTCATTCCTCTCTCCCATCCAAATTTGAGAAAAACCCTAGATTGAGAGAGAGAAAAGGTGAGAGATTGTGAGAGAGAGTAGGAGAGAATTTTTCTGCAGCTGCCCTACCTGTTGCACGTGCTTTAGCAACACGCTCCAATCACTTAGCCAGTGATTTCTCCACATTTTTAGGTAAGAAAATATCCTAATAAGTTGCTGATTTGAGGTTCCCTTGATTCCATAGCGAAATAGCTGATAGATATTGTGTATTAGGTTCACAGTTCGCCGTATACGAAGCGTATACGCTCCGTTCAAATTCACATACCTATAAGAGAAAAGGTGCGGATTTTAGACGCTTTGATTGACTGTTTCCAATGCTTTCAATGTCATTTAATAGTAAATTATCGACGGCAACGCCGTTTGACATGTACAACATGCTGTCTGTTTCCTGTTTCGTAAACCGACGAAGAATATGAGATTTAGGGCATATTAGTCATTTGTAGGAAGTACTGTTTTCATTCATATTTTGCTGATGTGATTGACATGGCTTCTTGTCGCATTAGAATACTAGGAATGCGTGCATAATTAGTTTGGCGAAGAGATTCGCCTAAATGCGCACTTCGGGTCGACATACTATATGTAGACTTAAGTGTGTAGTTTAAGTGTTTGTATAAATGCTTGTATTAGTATGTATTGAATTAAATGGTGTTATGAATTAGTTTGAGATTGATTTCTCAATTAATATGCTGATGTAAATGATTTCCTACATGTTAACTATATGCATGATTTCATTATATGTATGAAATGCATGTGCTTGATGATTTACTTAAGTTGTATGTTATGACATGTGTTAACATGCTCACATGGTTGTATTTCATTTCCAATACTCTTACATGATTGCTGATGTGGATTCATATTTGTTTGGGACTATACCTAGTCCAGGCAGTCGGTAACCGAGCAAGTTCGTGGTTGGCTTATTTTTACCACGAATGACGCGTCGATGAACGCGAGCCGTGTTTTGGAGTTGGCGGCAGTGGTTAGGCCACACGAAGTGTTTTACGCACTTCATGTCGTTCGACTTGAGATGCGATTGTGCTAGTCGAGCCCTTCAAGTAACCCAACTGGCCGTTGTATGTTCACCCTGTATGAGTCATAACTGCTTGAACCTAGGGTACTGAACTTACCATTGTAAACCCTGTCAACCATGGTACCTTGATCCACGAAGACTCATGAGCCAGGCATGGTGGTATAGGATACTGTGGTCGAGCTGTCGGCCTACGCTGGGGCCACAAACCTCCCCGTAGTGACCAGTGAGCACCTATGTCTTGTGAGCAGATTATGGTGATATGGGACACTATATTCTTGCTGTCGGCCTACACTGATCAGGCGATGAGTCCTTTGTAGTGACCGCGAGCGTATTCTGAGTCTACGGGAGGCGATGACCCTTCCGTAGCAGTGAGAGTACAGTAGGCCTGTATTGATAAGGTGATGGGGGAGCGGTGCAATGAGTGCGAGCAACAGCCCTGGCAGCCCTTGCAGCGACCTACAAAATATACTTCATATGAGATTACTAGGAGTGACGACCCTAGACAGGATCTGTGTTGGGATTGATATAAGGGAAGTACCTTAGTTTATCAATCCTGCTATTTGAATGGACTAATAATAACTCGAAAATCATATCACCATTACATTGCATGTGCCTGGAAGATGTGGAGCACTGAGCGGTACGCAAGCATGCCGCGGACCAAGATGGTGCCATATGAGGGAGAATGTCGGTGAGGGCATCCATCATGTCATGTGATATTGCATTAACAACAGTATTAGGATTATTTGATTTACTTCTTTACTATTATCGCTTGATTGATTTGAGAACATGTTAATCCTTGCTCTATTATTCTACTGAGTTAGCTACTCATTCCCACGTTTCGGGATGGTGTTTGCAACACCCACCAGACCCTGTCTTAGATGCAGGTGATGCAGCGATCTAGGAGGCAGAGCCGGACTATGATGAGGACCAGGACGAGTTCTCATACATGCAGTACCACAACGGCTTTGCTTAGGTGGCCTGGGTTGACGGGACTTCTCAGTGGGACTCTTTTTGGATATTTGATTTTGTTTATTTACATGTATATGAGACTCAGAGATGTATTCATACTTTAGAGACAGTCGAGATCTATTTTGTTTTACCATACAGTGATATATATATTCTTTAGTCTTCTGCTTGCTTTTATCACTGGATCTGGAGTATGAATTGCAGTTTTGGTATACTTTTACTCATGTGAATGCTTTAACTCAAACAAAATTGAATCATAATCATTTTTGTTGCATAAGTGACGGTCTGGAACTTGGGAGTTGAGTTTATACGTGACCGTCAATTTTCAAGGTGTTACAAGTTGGTATCAGACATGAATAAGATTATACCGGGCCTGGGTTATGGTCACATGACGTACGCTGTCACTTCCTTCGACTTAGGTGGGTGCGAGAAGGGTCTAAAAACACTTACAGGATCGTCAATTCGCCGATAGGCGAAGTTTATTCATGTCGATCGTGCGATCGAGTCTGTAACGCATCTAGGGTCGCGTTAAGCGACCTAAGTAGCTTCTAGGTTGTAGGTAGGTGGGTTGAGACATTCTTTAAACGATTCTAAACCCGTAAATGTGAATCCTTAGGCTGTGGGACAATCACGACCCTTGCATTCAATCGCTAGGGCTTAAAAATCCCGTTTCACCTAAATTCTTCGAAATTCTTCCTCTCACTACTCCATTCTTCAATTATTTCTTTTTCTTTTCATGTTAGGCATTGATACTAATGTGAAAATGACATAAAATCATACTTCGATAAAATTTTACAGTGAATAGTAAAATTTCATGAAAACTGGCCATTAGGCCATTCTAAGTTTGCGATCTTTAGAAAATAATGGGCTAGATGTATGTATTAGCTGCTTATACCCCAAAATAATATGCTGCATGATAGGAGATTGCATTCAGATTTACAGATTGGCCCCGAAAAGTCCCGAATGCATGTTTGGGCCTCCATAGGGCAATCTACAATGAACTAAGGTGGGGCCCATACATTTTTGGGGTCCCTGGACCAGGGGGGACCCGACTCATGTGGTCCCATCGGCCGAATGCACCACTGGCCGGTGATGCCATCTCCAATCCGGCAATGCATCACCGATGGGTGGGGCCCACTTGATGTAATTTTTGGGCGCGTGGGGTATTTTGGGCAATACACCCCCTCCACGTAGGGTTCGTCCATAGAAAACCCCTAAAAGGGGTACTTCCTTCACAACAGCCCCCTTTTCTAGCCCCATTTTACGTTTTCTTGCTGCCCATCTCCAAACCGTGGCTTCAAATCACTCCCAAATCCATTCTTGGCTGAAAACGACCCCACTCCATCACTCCATAGTGATTTGTAGCCCTCCCTCTTGCAAATCTCGTCGTTTGGAGCTCTTACAATCCCCAAAACGAGCTGAAATCGTGAGGAGCTCCATTCCCCATTTTCATTCTCTTTTCTTTCTGAAAATCCATCCTAGGGGAGCTTGAAGCATCCCTCTACAATGCCTAGATCTTCCTTTTTCAGTTTGGACAGCCATTTCTCAACATTTCTCCCATTTTTCATGGCTTTAGTTGAAGCCATTTTGGGTCTTTTATCTCTCTCTACCATCCTCTCTTTGATGGGAAAGAGAAAGACCGCAGCGGATGAGGCTGGGCCTAGTCGCCCTGCTCAATCAAGAAGACCGAGGGGTGGCGCCGCTAGTTCAAGCGCCCCACAAGTCCAAGCACAGCCCGAGAGTTCCATACAAAGCGGGATTTGGATCCCTATACTCAACTTGGACGAGTGATTTTAGCAGAAATGCCTCATGACGAATACACTGACCGTAAGGTGTTGTTTGAGGCAAACGTGGAAGGGCGACTCTTCGGCGAATTCCTGTATTCGAGCGCATTGAAGTTGCGCATTGGGGTCCGCTATTTGAAGCTCGTGCTCGTGCTAATGTGAGCATCGTTCGTGCCTTCTACGCTCGTATCAAGAATCCTACACTGGAGCCATTGCAGTTCAAGATTCCTTTTGGTAGAGACCAGATGGCTACGATCGATGTTCGGTTGATAGCGTGACTTCTGAACGTTCCCCTAGGTGATGTTCATCCCAGTGCGAAGAACTTGAGGAGTAGGCGTGAGCGAGGTCGCCATACCAGGTTCCTATGCGGTAAACTGGTTCCATGACAGCCTAATAATAGCCTCAAGGCGTCTCATATGTCTGACAATTTGTGCCTGATGCACCACATTTCCACGTTCAACGTGTATCCTAGGTCGACAAATCGCATTGAGTGTACGCGTCTTATGGTTGATTTCTTGTATCTGGTGGCCCAGGGAGAGAATGTGTGTATGACCACTTTCATCTTGCGACAGATTATCCTCATAGCGAAATCAAGAAGAACGTCTGAATCGCTTCCTTTTGGCCGACTTATATGCAAGATCGCGCTTGAGTTTGCTTACAGACTTGGGCCGGAATTGCCAGTTCCGATTCACAGCATTGATGAGTCTAATATGGTCAAGATGAAGATCGGGTCTCAGTACCATGAGACTCAGCTTGAGGAGGATAGCAAGGATGAATTTGATGATGAAGAGGATCCAAGTGAGGGAGAACCTGGAGCAGAAGTTGAGGAAGAAGTCCAGGAAGAGGTAGAAGAGGAGGCTCAGGATACAGATGAGAGCCCTCCTCCTTCTGCTCAGGCTACTGGTGATGATCGCATCGCCCGAATTGAGGAGAGCCAGGTCACCTTGCGAAGGGAAGTACAGGAACTTCGGACTGAGGTCGAGGATACCAAGGCCGTTATGAAGAGAAAATTCGACAAGGTGACTCGCACCTTGAAGGCGATCCTGTGCTGCTTGCAGGATAAGGGTGCTCCTCCTCCGTCACCCGACTCAGACTAGCGATGATTTTAGATGTTTTTGTTAGCAGTTTGTCGTTTCCTGCTTTAAGTTGTGTAAGCCTATTAAGGCTAGTGCTTTGCTTATGTTGCTGTTGAAACTTTAACTGTCTTAGTTCCCATGTACTTCTCGTCATGATGCTTGTAAGGAGATATCCCTTGTATTGTGACAATTTTGATTAAATGAAATGCATGGAATGCCTTTGAATCTTATGTGAATGATTACCGTGTGTTTGTGCTATTGAGACTGACAAGGTTGCGTCCTATTTTGAATATAGGGAATGCCGCCGAAGGCTACACGGAGCACCGCTCGGCTTACATTGGGTGAGCCTATGGATCAGGCTCCTTCACAGTCGGATGTACATGCGGACCCTGCTGTGGGCCCGATTCCTGAGACAGCACGTGCGTCTCAGCCTGCTACTGGTCCTGCAGTTGGACCACCTCCGTTCACACCGCCCGTCAGAGAGTCATACCGCACGTCTTCTTCGACGCAGTACACACCACAGCCTGCTCCACCTTCAGATAGATTTGAGCAGATGATGGCTATGATGCAGCAGCAGCAGCAGCTCCTGACTACTATTGTGGGGACTCTAGCCCAGGGTGGGAGTGTGCCTCCACCTGTACCACCTGCGCATCCAGCTGAGGATGCCGATACATATACCCAGGATGAGGGCATGACTCATCCTGTACCACCTGCTTACCCTGCGGGAAATGCCGCAGACACACGGAGTTTATTAGAGCGATTCCATCGCTTACGGCCTCCCACTTTTACGGGTTCTCATAGACCCGAGGAGGCCGAGTATTGGCTCGACCGTGTGTCAAAGATACTGCAGATGTTACATTGTTCAGAGGCCGAGTAAGTTGAGTTGGCTACGTCCTTGTTCGAGCGAGAGGCCAGCTTGTGGTGGGACAGTGTATTGCGGACCGTTGTCGCCGATTATATATGGACCTGGGCAGCGTTTGAGTTCCGCTTCCACGAGAAATACTATTCCCGAACGTACAGGCATGAGAGGGAGAATGAGTTTCTACGCCTCAGACAGGAAGGCATGACGGTCACTGAGTATGAGCATCGGTTCACCGAGTTGGGCAGATACGTCCCGACTATTTTGGCAGATGAGCAGATGCGCATACGACGCTTTTCAGAGGGTTTACGACCGGATATTCGGTCGAAGATGTGTTGCGTGAGCATTCCCTCCTATGCAGAGCTGATTCACATGTCCATGCGGGCAGAGCAGAATGTAGATCGACTTACCCGATCTCATGGCCCTGTTGCTCCTAGGCCACGACCAGAGATGCAGGACAGACCCTTTGCGGGCAAGAGGCTTCACGCCAACCCTCCTCGGGCTACAGCGCCAGTACCACCGTTGTGGAGCCCCGAGTTGTCTTGTACATATTGTGGGAGATCGGGCCATTTGGCACAGAGTTATTTTGATCAGATGTGGGACAGTGGGTTCTCGCCGCCGCAGAAGATCGACCGTAGGCGCTCATAGGCGATATCATCACTGCCTTTACGGTTGGCTCCTGCGCACCCTTCCTTTAGACCCCGGTATCTCAGATCAGGCCGCCTCTACGGCCCACGGCACAGCGGCCGAATCGGCCACAACAGGCACGGGTGCATGCCTTGACAGCTGAGACAGCTTTTACAGAGACTCCTCAGCATTCGGCCTTTGAGGTCACCGCCCACATTGGAGGTATTCGTATACTCGTGATGGTGGACACAGGATCCACGATTTCATTGATATCACATGCCATAGTCAGACGCATTGGGTTACAGACTATTACTATGGATGGGGTGCGAGTTTATACAGCTCACGGGTCCTTTACAGATGCCACCCTGATGTGTGAGGGCTGTTTGGTGGATCTAGGGGGGCAAGACGATGGCTCTGGATCTTGTTGTCGACCCCTCTCTTATTTATCTCGACGTCATTCTTGGCATGGACTGGTTGACTGCAGCGAGGGCCGAGATTGACTGCGAGACTCGTATAGTGACTGCGTACGAGCCAGAGGGCGCATCCTTTACATTTTCAGTGCGGGTAAATCTCCCCTTCTGCATACTTAGCTACGCTACTTTGCTACGTGACGCTGGTGCCCAGATGCTTGAGCATACGCCAGTCGTTTCTGAGTTTGGAGATCTGTTCAGGAAGATCCCTAGTTTTTCGCCTAGACGAGAGATTGATTTCACTATCGATCTAGTGCCTGGTTCCATGCCCGTCTCACTGCCGATGTATCGCATGGCACCATGTGAGATGGAGGAGTTGAGGACGAAGATTGATGGTCTTTTGGAGCTTGGCCTTATACAGCCTAGTGTCTCCTTGGGGAGCACCAGTTCTGTTCGTGAGGAAGAAGGATGGTTCGATGCGATTGTGTATTGATTATCGCAGGCTGAACCAGATCACGGTGAAGAACAAGTACCCTTTACCCAGGATCGATGACTTATTTGATCAGTTGAGAGGATCGCAGTAGTTCTCGAAGATTGATCTTCAGTCAGGATATCATCAGTTACGCGTCAGGGATCAGGACGTGCAGAAGACAGCATTCAGGACCAGCTTTGGCCACTACGAGTTCCTTGTGATGTCATTCGGTCTCACGAACGCATCAGCTGTGTTCATGGATCTGATGAACTGGGTATTTCGGCCTTTCCTCTATCGATTCGTAGTTGTGTTCATTGATGACATTTTGGTATACTCTAGGAGTCGAGAGGAGCATGAGGAGCACTTGCATTTGGTCCTGGATACGCTCAGACAGCATCAGTTGTTCGCACAGTACAAGAAGTGCGACTTCTCGAAGCAGGAAGTGAAGTTTCTGGGACACATGGTGTCCAAGGATGGCATGGCAGTTGACCTGTCTAAGGTAGCTGCAGTTCAGGACTGGGAGCAGCCTAGTTCTGTCACTGAGGTGAGGAGTTTCTTGGGTCTCGCTGGCTATTATCGGCGCTTCATTCAGGATTTCTCGAAGATCGCGAGACCTCTATCTCAGTTGACACGAAAGGACGTGAAGTTCGCCTGAAATGACAAGGCGGAGTCAGCTTTTCAGGAGTTGAAGGACAGACTTATGTCTGTCCCTGTGCTAGTATTGCCAGAGCAGGGGGTTAGTTACACTATATACACTGACGCGTCTAGCGTTGGTCTAGGTTGTGTCCTTATACAGAGGGACGAGGTAATTTCGTATGCCTCGAGACAATTAAGGAAGCACGAGGAGAATTACCCTACACACGACCTAGAGTTGGCAGCCGTCATATTCGCACTGAGACTCTGGAGACATTACCTCTATGGAGAGGAGTTCGAGCTTTTTTGCGACCACAAGAGCCTCAAGTACATATTCACGCAGCGAGACTTGAATATGAGGCAGCGGTGATGGATGGAGACTTTGAAGGACTTCAAGTTCGAAGTCTCTTACCATCCTGAGAAGGTGAACCTTGTGGCTGACGCGTTGAGCCGCAAGAAGGTGATAGAGTTTGCGGCTCCACTGATGGTTGCTGAGTGGGATATGGTTGAGTTTTTGCGAGACTTTGAGCAGAAACTCACTGTAGAGGAGCCGTATGAGTTCATCGCACATGTACAGGTGTGATCTCAGATCGATGACCGGGTCATCGAGGCGCAGAGGGATGATGCGCATCTGACTGAGCTTCAAGAGCAGGCCAGTGATGATGCAGACGCCGAGTGGCGAGTTGGGATGGATGGGGGCTTACATTATCATGGCCGCCTATGCGTCCCAGATATCCCTGACTTGAGACGAGAGATTCTCGAGGCTGCGCATTATACTATACTTACGATGCATCCAGGAAGTACGAAGATGTATCGTGACGTGAAGAGGACTTATTGGTGGGATGGTATGAAGACCCACATAGCAGAGTTCGTGTCCCGTTGTCTCACTTGTTAGCAGGTGAAGGCAGAGCATCGCCGACCACCTGGACTCTTGCAGCCTATACCGATCGCAGAGTGGAAGTGGGATTTCATTTCCATGGATTTCATTTCAGCGCTGTCGAAGACGAGGAAGGGACATGATTCCATTTGGGTGATCGTCGACCGTCTGACGAAGTCGGCGCACTTCCTACCGATCAGAGTTACGAACTCTGCAGACGAGCTGGTTAGACTGTACATCAGAGAGATCGTGCGTCTGCATGGAGTTCCATTGGAGATCGTGTCAGACAGAGACACGTGGTTCACTTCTATTTTCTGGACTTGCATTCAGGAGGCTATGGGTGTGAAGTTGAAGTTCAGTACTGCCTTTCACCCACAGACAGATGGACAGAAAGAGCAGGTGAACCAGATCTTAGAGGACATGTTGCGAGCTTGCGCATTGGACTTCAAAGACAGTTGGGATGGTTGTCTTGCATATGCAGAGTTCGCGTACAACAACAGTTTTCAGGCGAGTATCGGTTTGGCACCTTACGAGGCGCTGTATGGGCGACCTTGTCGCGCATCGCATTGCTGGGCAGAGGTCGGTGAGCGTAGCTTGATTAGCCCAGAGTTAGTGCAGGTGATGTCAGAGAAGATTGATATTATTAGACGTCGACTTCTCACAGCGCAGAGCAGACAGAAGAGTTATGCCGATACGAGACGGCGGCCGCTGGAGTTCACAGTTGGGGATCATGTATTTTTGTAAGTTTTTCCTATGAAGGGAGTCATTCGGTTCAGGAAGAAGGGGAAGCTGGCACCGTGATTCATTAGTCCATTCCAGATCCTCGATCATGTGGGAGCAGTGGCTTACCGATTGGCTTTACCTATGCCCCTCGCGAGCGTTCACAACGTATTTCATGTTTCTATGCTGAAGAAGTACGTTTCTGATCCTTCCCATATCATCAGATGGGAGCAGGTGTAGTTAGGAGAGGATGTTACATATATCCTGCGACCGACACGTATCCTAGACAGGAAGGAGCAGGTACTGCGTAGCAAAGTGATTCCCCTTGTGAAGGTATTGTGGACGCATCACTCTAAGGAAGAGGCTACCTGGGAGAAAGAATCCGAGATCAGAAAGAACTACCCACAGCTTCTCGAGGAGTACGAAAAGGTACAAATTTTGAGGACAATATTATTTGTTAAGGGGGGTAGATTGTAACGCCCTGTAAAAAATCCGTACTTGAACTCGAGTACCAACTCGACCAGAAATTGCGTAGGATTAATTCCTTTAGAAAATAAGTGTAAGTTAGCTAGCGCAATGCTAGAGTAGCTGGGAAATAGTCCCTGATCACTTTAAATACGTTCTACAAGACCCAAATCGAGTAGAACCAATGACGCTATAATACTCTAAAACCTCAGATCAAACTTTAAACCGGTTTGTTCTCTGGACCTCTTTGAAACTTTGTATTGGATCTATACCACGCGTCGAAAGTCTGATACCTACTATCTTAGACCGTTAGAACCGCCTAGCTAGACTTGATAATCATTTCGAAAATTAAGTCCAACCGACATTCGCAGGCTATTTCATTGAGCTTGGACTGAAGAGAGTGAGAATAGGGTTAGATTTGGAATTTGAAATTCAAATCTGGCACACGACTTGACGTGTCAGTATTAAGCGTTCTGACTGTCAGAATTCAACCAAATTACACCCTCGGATCAGGAAAAATTTCTATTTCATATCATGAGACTTGCAGGCCATATCTACGTGTGGTGACCGCTGAACTGAAACTGGACTGCCACGGGCGATCTACGAGCACTGATGGTCTGAAAACGGGATGTGAGCGACATCTGACATGTATGAACTTAAGTTCGATCGCGTTCGGCCAGGGGACCACCAAAAATGTCCTTTTGGACCGAAACAGCACCGATTTGGATATACCTTAAGTATACTTTATTCCCAAGCCTATTTTGGGCACATTTGGGCTTATAAAAGGGGTTGAAACCCTCATTCCTCTCTCCCATCCGAATTTGAGAAAAACCCTAGATTGAGAGAGAGAAAAGGTGAGAGATTGTGAGAGAGAGTAAGAGAGAATTTTCCTGCTGCTGCCCTACCTGTTGCACGTGCTTTAGCAACACGCTCCAATCACTTGGCCGATGATTTCTCCACGTTTCTAGGTAAGACAATACCCTAATAAGTTACTGATTTGAGTTTCCCTTGATTCCATAGCGAAATAGCTGATAGATATTGTGTATTAGGTTCACAGTTCGCCGTAGACGAAGCGTATACGCTCCGTTCGAATTCACACACCTATAAGAGAAAAGGTGTGAATTTTAGACGTTTTGATTGACTGTTTCCAATGCTTTCAATGTCGTTTAATAGTAGATTATCGACGGCAATGCCATTTGACATGTACAACATGCTGTCCGTTTCCTGTTTCGTAAACCGACGAAGAATATGAGATTTAGGGCATTTTAGTCATTTGTAGGAAGTACTGTTTTCATTCATATTTTGCTGATGTGATTGACATGGCTTCTTGTCGCATTATAATACTAGGAATGCGTGCATAATTATTTTGGCGAAGAGATTCGCCTAAATGCGCACTTCGGGTCGACATACTATATGTAGACTTAAGTGTGTAGTTTAAGTGTTTGTATAAATGCTTGTATTAGTATGTATTGAATTAAATGGTGTTATGAATTAGTTTGAGATTGATTTCTCAATTAATATGCTGATGTAAATGATTTCCTACATGTTAACTATATGCATGATTTCATTATATGTATGAAATGCATGTGCTTGATGATTTACTTAAGTTGTATGTTATGGCATGTGTTAACATGCTCACATGGTTGTATTTCATTTCCAATACTCTTACATGATTGCTGATGTGGATTCATATTTGTTTGGGACTATACCTAGTCCAGGCAGTCGGTAACCGAGCAAGTTCGTGGTTGGCTTATTTTTGCCACGAATGACGCGTCGATGAACGCGAGCCGTGTTTTGGAGTTGGCGGCAGTGGTTAGGCCACACGAAGTGTTTTATGCACTTCATATCGTTCGACTTGAGATGCGATCGTGCTAGTCGAGCCCGTCAAGTAACCCGACTGGCCGTTGTATGTTCACCCTGTATGAGTCATAACTGCTTGAACCTAGGGTACTGAACTTATTATTGTAAACCCTGTCAACCATGGTACCTTAATCCATGAAGACTCATGAGCCGGGCATGGTAGTATGAGACACCGTGGTCGAGCTGTCGGCCTACGCTGGGGCCACAAACCTCCCCGTAGTGACCAGTGAGCACCTATGTCTTGTGAGCAGATTATGGTGGTATGGGACACTATATTCTTGCTGTCGGCTTACACTGATCAGGCGACGAGTCCTTTGTAGTGACCGCGAGCGTATTCTGAGTCTACGGGAGGCGACGACCCTTCCGTAGCAGTGAGAGTACAGTAGGCCTGTATTGATAAGGTGATGGGGGAGCGGTGCAACGAGTGCGAGCAACAGCCCTATCAGCCCTTGCAGCGACCTACAAAATATACTTCGTATGAGATTACTAGGAGTGACGACCCTAGACAGGATCTGTGTTGGGATTGATATAAGGGAAGTACCTTAGTTTTCCAATCCTGCTGTTTGAATGAACTAATAATAACTCGAAAATCATATCACCATTACATTGCATGTGTCTGGAAGATGTGGAGCACTGAGCGGTACGCAAGCATGCCGCGGACGAAGATGGTGCCGTATGAGGGAGAATGTCGGTGAGGGCATCCATCATGTCATGTGATATTGCATTAACAACAGTATTAGGATTGTTTGATTTACTACTTTACTATTATCGCTTGATTGATTTGAGAACATGTTAATCCTTGCTCTATTATTCCACTGAGTTAGCTACTCATTCCCACATTTCGGGATGGTGTTTGCAACACCCACCAGACCCTATCTTAGATGCAGGTGATGCAGCGATCTAGGAGGCAGAGCCGGACTATGGTGAGGACCAGGACGAGTTTTCATACATGTAGTACCACGACGGCTTTGCTTAGGTGGCCTGGGTTGATGGGACTTCTCAGTGGGACTCTTTTTGGATATTTGATTTTATTTATTTACATGTATATGAGACTCAGAGATGTATTCATACTTTAGAGACAGTCGAGATCTATTTTGTTTTACCATACAGTGATATATATATTCTTTAGTCTTCCGCTTGCTTTTATCACTGGATCTGGAGTATGAATTGCAGTTTTGGTATACTTTTACTCATGTGAATGCTTTAACTCAAACAACATTGAATCATAATCATTTTTGTTGCATAAGTGACGGTCTGGAACTCGGGAGTTGAGTTTATACGCGACCTTCGATTTTCAGGGTGTTACAACCCACCATGATGCATGCATTGCATCCAAATCGTTCAAGCATTCTGGAAGCCCATTTTGTGACAGGGACTAAAGGCTGAGTCAGATCTATAGTTCAAGTGGACCTCACCTTAGTATATGTGTGAGCCCCATCTTGATTTATTTGTAGTTGTCCATTGAGGCCCACCCTGGTATGTATATAAGGCCTAAGCAACTAGGCCCATCTTGACGTATTTGTGGACCGTTGTTGTGGCTCACCTTGATTTACATGTGGCTAGATGTTGAGGCCTGCCTTAATAAATATGAGGCCCATATTATGAGGCTCATTGTGATGTATGCAAGGCCCAAGTAACTAGGCCCATCTTGACATATTTGTGGCCCGATGTTGAGGCCCACTTCGATATTTATGAGACCCATGCTATGAGGCCCATTTGATGTACTGGAGGCCCATGGGTCGAGGCCCATTAGGACGTATATAAGGCCCATTGTAGTGTGATTCCACCATGGTATATGTGTTAATCTTTATAGCGGGCTATACCTTTGGAGTAATGATGGTTTGACGTCCACATTATAAGGATAATGTTGGTTAAATGTCCGCATTGTTACTCTCCCTAAGGCCCACTGATAAGCCCATATTTGTAGTGAGTAGGCCGTCTAGGCCCATATCCGTTATGCACAAGCCCATCACCCTATGACATGTTTAGAATAGATCCATGATTCATGATCATATGCATCATATGTATGTTTGATATGATGAGTGACTGAGCTTAGCATATGCCTTCGGGCGGATTGTTTATGGGCTCCCTGATGGGGGAAGTTGCCTTACATGAGTGCGGAGCGTGAGCAGGATTGTTGTATGTTTGGTAGGGTGATTCATGCACTTGCATTTGTGTGATCATGATTATTGTATGCCTTAGCGACATCAGGGCCAAAGCCTCCACAGACACATCGTGGGTGGCTGGATTGGATACTGAAAATATTTGGTTCTAGCATACAGGCGCCATAGATGTCTTTGGGTGAAAATTTCTAGACCCGCTGGTACCAGAGGATGACTCTAACGTTGAGACAGAGTGGATATATGAGCGCATGAGGGCCGAATACCAGGAGCCCACGTCTCCCACTGTGTCGTGGTCGGTTGGAAAGGGGTGTGGCCTTACTCGCCTGAGGGTAGGGGGCAATACTAGGCTGAGTTTGACCAGCTTGTGAATGGATCTGCTATCGACGTGCTGGATAAGTATTGACAGACTATTGGCCAGGCGGATAGTGAGGTTTCTTATGCTCACTTAGACTATGTAGCGGCAGTGCCATTTAGAGTATACTAAACCCTGGTGAATATCCAGATTAAGAACTGACTGATTTGATGCTCTAGTGAGGAGTTTCATTGATATGTGGATGTGGATTGGCATGCTTGACTTGTATTATACATCGCATGGCCTTGATATGGCCGATAATATTTATATTCTGCACCGCATAGCCTTGGTGCGGCTGATTGCATTCATATACCCATCAGCATGTTTCCACATTACTTTAACCTTACATTTTGAGCACGCTCATATTACGTACACACTTACACTACCCTCTAAGCTTTTTATAAGCTTATGCACGATTGATGCGTGCAGGTGATGCTAGGACACAGCTGTAGTCTTTTCGTAGTTGGAGCATATAGTCCACAGTTTGGAGCACATAGTTAAACTTTTGAAGTTTCTATTATTTTCATTATCTTTTATTTCCCTTTAGACACATTGTACTCAAGGTTTTTGTTCATAGTGAATTTTGTGATGATGTTCTTTTAGTTATTATTCATGGGTTATGCTTATGGTTATGCTCATGACGATTCAAATTGATGATTAGAAATCCTCCTTATAGCATCCCAGGATCAGAACCTGGTAAATGGGTGCCAAGAGCTGAGAATGGGGTTCTGCGGAGGCTGTCGGCGTCGGATTTAACAATCAGAAATTTTGTGAGCCCAGTTTTCAAGTTTAGGGCGTGACAACCACCTCAGAAGATCAACAATTAGTTACCACAAGCTATATCAGCCCCACCTCTATTATTGGCACCGCCAGCACAGCCATTCTACCGATCACCTATACCTCGAAGTAGGCTGCCTCAACGACGTATGGCAGTGCAACCGAATCATTCACAATAAACACGTGTACATGAGCTTACAGCTGAAGCATCCAAGTCAACTACCGCGATACCATTAGCTTTCAAAGTCACTGCCCACATACAGGTACACCCGTATTTCTGTTAGTGGATACCGGGTCCACCTTTTCAATAATATCATGCGCAGCAGTCAAGCGACTAGTGTTGCAAACTACTCCTATGATTAGGGTGAGAATTCTTATCGCTATAGGGACCTTCTCAGATGCTTCCAAGATTTATAGGGATTGCTCGATAGACTAAGGAAGCAAAATAGTACTCGTTGACCTAATTATTGCCCCACTATGTCATTACAATGTCATCCTCGGTTGAATTGGCTCACTGAGATGGAGGCAGAAATCAACTACAAGACTAGATTGGTGACAGCCAATAGGCTTGAAAACACAACCTTTACTTTCCCAGTTCAGGTCAATTGGCACTACCGCATTAGTTTTTATGCTACCTTGCTAAAAAATGTTGATGTTCCATCACTTGGAGACACACCTATAGTCCAAGATTTCACGGACATGTTCAAGATGATACTGGACTAGCTCCTTGGCGTGAAATCGACTTAACTATCAACCTTGTGCCTGGTGCGACGCCCATTTCTCTACCAACGTACCGCATGCCTCCTTGTGAAATAGAGGAATTGAGGAGACAGATCGATGATCTGTTGGATTCAGGTTTCATATGACCGAGTGTATCTCCTTGGGGAGCACGCGTATTGTTTGTAAAGAAGAAGGACAGATCAGTGCAGTTGTGTATTGATTATCACAGGCTGAATCATGTCACGATTAAGAACAAGTATCCCCTGCCCAGAATAGATAACCTGTTTGAATAGTTGAAAGAGGCACAATATTTCTATAAGATCGACCTGCAGTCCAGGTATCATCAATTACGCGTCAGAGATGAAGACGTGTAAAAAACAGCATTCAAAACTAGTTTTGAGCACTATGAATTCCTTATGATGTCATTTAGGCTTACAAATGCACTGGCTGTGTTCATGGACCTCATGAACCGGGTGTTTCGGTCGTATTTGTACCGATTCGTCATCATGTTTATAGATGACATCCAGATATATTCTAAGAGTCAGAAGGATCACGAAGAACACTTGCGAGAAATCTTCGATACTCTCAGAAAGAATTAGTTATTTACTCAGTACCGAAAATGCGACTTATGGAAGGAAGAGGTCAAGTTTCTAGGACAAGTAGTGTCCAAGGAAGGTATCATCGTGGACCTTGCTAAGGTTGCAAGTGCTATGGCTTTTTAGCCCCTATAATTGTCAAATTTTACAGTGCTAAAACCTCTTGGAATCTGTGTTTTGTGCAGCGTATCGATATATTCAAGACAATACATATCATGTACAAGGACAGTGGTCTTTACTTCAAGAACTTCTAATGCAAGATCAAGTACATAGTACACTCCTTCAAAGTCTCATAGTTCAAGGTTTCAAAGCTATCTCTAAAGGCAAGACAATGGTCTGAATGTTGGGACTAAAGACTCAAGGTGAAGTTTAGCTCAAGCTCAAAGCTTCAATGTAACTACAAATTCAAGCTTCAAAAGTTTTCAAGTTCAAGCCCCTATATATGTCAAGACCTCAAGCTTCATGAACTTTGAAGATCATCTATCAACTGAAGGAAAGAAATTTCAATGTTCATACTTCATTAACAAGGTATAAATGACCATAGACTGATCTTAGGGTGGGTCATTTTGAATACATAATTCAATTACTCATTTTATAAGTGAAAAGTCTGTTTCTTGAGTAGTCCTGGACTCTATTTGACTAGTCCTAGCACTGGCTCGACCAGTCTAAGAAATTCCATGACTAGTCCTAAGGTTGTTACAAATTTTTAGAATTTTTTGTTAAGCCACGACTAGTCTTGGAGACTGCTCAACCGGTCGTGTGAATAGTGCACGACTCGTTCTCGACCAGTCCTGCAATTACAACTCAAACTCCAGCAACAAAATCAGGCTCCACACGACCAGTCGTGAACAAGTTACGACCAGTCGTGGAGGCCCTTCGACCAGTCGTGAAGGGCTTATGACCAGTCATAGAATGACTTTATTCGATCGCGCTTAAAATTTCAAAAATCATTTGGTCCTACGACTAGTCGTAGTGTCCACAGCACCAGTCGTGAACGCAATTTGTTCATCTATAAATATAACACGAATTTCAGAGTAATTCATTCAATTCAAGCTAATTCAATTTGTCACTCTGAGAGATAAGTTAGTGTTCTTTTTAAGCTATATTGTGCTCATTTTATATTCTCTTTTAGTAGCTTTCTTCACATTTAATTTTGAATTTTCGCATTCCAATTATATTTGAAAGAGGAACTAAGGTATTCTCATTTCTTAGAATCAAAATCAAATCAAGCTAGCCCAAGGTGCTTTAACTATAAAATCAATTTAGAACCTAAAACCATTTCATAAGTGAGTTTGGACATTGAACTTCTACGTTAAAATTCTGTTCCGACTTGGTTCTTCATGGCTGCAACAAAAGGGGGAAATCCAGGTATTTTACAGTCTTTGTAAATTCCTTTTTTTCTTAGTTTTTGAGATTGTGCCAGGAAAATCTCTGTTTTGGCTTGTCTGAGGTGATCCAGAAAACTCAAAGTGTGGGGTTTTTTAATTGTGTAAGCCCACTTGAAAGACAGAATTGTGAGGGTTTTAGGTGAACCTAGAAAAATTTATCTTCATAGTGAACGCTAATATCCACTGTGTGAGGATATTAGGAGTGGAGTAGTTATGTGGCTATTGTTTAACAGTTGATGTACACACAAGTGAACCACTATAATTCTTTGTGTCTTGTGGTTTAAATGTTTGTTTATTTTCTATATCTTTTATCATTCAAGTTTGTGGGATATATTTGTGGATGTGAATGTTGTAATCTTTACATTTCAGCATTGTGGGGAATGTTATATTAGTTATTTTCTTTCTTTCTATTTCCTTTTAATTCCTCTTCAATTTGAGTTTTTGATACACAAGTCGTTCTAGTAAGGTTGTCTTGCCATAAACCCTTGGTTTTTATGGTGTAAGGTTGTCCATATAACAACATTTGTATCAACCTCTCAATACTAAAATTTTGAGGTTGTTGCTTCCTTTATTTATTTACAATTCATTTGGCTATCTTATTGTTTAATTCTGTTGTTATTTTTAAATTTGGCATAGTCCTATTCACCCCCTGTCTAAGACATAAGCTTGGCCTTTTCAAGTGGTGTTAAAGCTTAATAGCTCGCTTTTAATTATTCTTGTTGGATTTATTTCTTGAGCTAATCGATCTGAACTAATTGAGATGTCAAATTTTGATAGTCTTTCAGTCACTAGGCCTCCACCATTTGATGGCTCCAACTATGCCTATTGGAAAGCAAGAATGAAGATTTTCTTAAAATCCATGGATGAGAGAATGTGGCAAGCCACAGTGACTGAATGGACCCTTCCTACCACTGAAGTAGGTATCAATGGATCCAAATATATGAAAATCTCACCTTATTTCTCTTGGACCACTCTTTAGAAAAGTGAGAGTAGTGCCAATGCAAAAACACTAAATGCAATCACTTGTGCACTATCACCGTATGAATTCAAAAGAATTATATCCTGTGATACTGCAAAGTAAGCTTGAGATATTTTAGAAATAACATATAAGGGAACAATAATTGTCAAGAAATCTAAAGTCCAAATCCTCACAACCAAATTTGAGGAAATACGTATGGAGGAAAGTGAAATTTTTATAGAATTTTATACTAAATTAAATGACATTGTCAACTCTATGTGGGGTCTTGGTGATAAAATCCCAAAAAGTAAAGTTTGTGCAAAGATACTACGCTCACTTCCTGAAAGGTTCAATTCTATGGTAACTGCGATCCAGGAACTTCGTGATATAGACAATATGAGAGTAGAGAAATTGGTTGGGTCATTACAGACCTATGAGTTAAAATTTAAAGCTCCTAAAGGAAAATCCATCACCCTTGAATCTTCTAAATGTATTTCTCAAGAAAATTCTGAAGATGATATGGCCCTTTTAGCTAAAAAGTTTTACAAAATTTTCAAAAGTAACAAGAGGGTTGATTTTTAAAAATCTAATGACAAGAAAAGATCTAAATCTAAAACTTGGAAATCTTTAAAACTTGGAAATCTTTAAAAATCTAAGGACAAGAAAAGATCTAAATTTAAAGTCAATGTTACAACTACCATGAATATGGGCATCTAGTAAACAAAAGTGTCTTAGAAAGGACAAACCGAAAAAGAAAGGTATGTTGGCTACTTGGGATGAATCTTTTGACACTGAAGCCTCTTCTGAATCAGAAGGTTCTGAAACGAAGTCAGGTAATGAAGTCAAAGCCCTTATGACTCTAGCTAAGTTCACTTTTTTAGATAATGATGATTTAGGTAGTGAAGAAAATCTGAATAGTGATCATGAAAATGAAGAAGATCTTCAAGATGCTTACAATGCCCTATATAAGGAAAGTTGTAAGATTACGGTAAAATTAAAACTTCAGAAAGAAAAGTTTTGAAACTTAAAGAAAATTTTGATACTCTTGTTTTAGAAAAATTCCACATTTCAGATTGTTTTGAAAAAACTAAATGCGATTTACATTTCAAAACTTCCCTTATTGAAAATCTTAAATCTGAAAATGAAAAATTTAAACTTGAAGTCTCTTCACTTTTGAGTTTAAAGGATACTTGGAGGTATGCCCAAGGTGATCCTAAATTAGAAAAACTATTATCTAGATCCAGAAAATGTGTTAATCGATCTGGTTTGGGCTATAACAAAAGTACTCCTCCTAAGCATAAGAATACTCCTCCTAAGTTTGTGAAAGGAGAGTCTTCAAACTCAAAAGGAAAATTTTCAAATCAAATTTTTTCTAAAAATACTAAAACGTTTCAAACTTTAAAACCTAGAAGTAACCATATCAACTACTAAAATCAAAATCATAATCCTTTAGCTGAGAAAATTATTGATTTACTTAAGGAGCTCATAAAATCTAACTCAAAGAGTCAATCTTATATCAACTACAAATACAAGAAGACCAACTATACTCTTAAACCCAAAACTGTAATGAAATGAGTTCTTAAGGTTACTTGCTTGGTTTCCCACACCGCTTTCAAGGCTTCAAACCATTTGAAGTGGTACTTAGACAGTGGATGCTCCAGACACATGACTGGTGACAAAAGTCTGTTTACTAATCTTAAAGACATGACTGATGGTTCAGTCACATTTGGTGATGGTAGCAACTGCAGGATTATTGGCTAAGGTACGGTTCAACTTTCTAACCTTTCTTTATTTGAGGATGTTTTATATGTAGAAGGTTTAAAACACAATTTATTAAGCATTTCTCAAATATGCGATAAAAATCATAGCGTAAAATTTTTAAACCTAGAGTGTGAAATTTTAAATAGAAATGGTTCTTTAATATTAACTGGCTGCAGAACTTCTGAAAACTCTTATATCATAAGTGATTCTAGCTCATCTAATTTATCGTGTTACATAGTCCTTACCAATGAGACCGAGTTATGGCATAAACGTCTTGGACATGTACACTACCGTAACTTGTATAGATTGAGAAAAAGAGAGTTAGTAAGAGGCTTATCCAAAATATAAAAAATAGATAAAATATGTGGTGAATGCTAGATTGATAAACAAACTAGGAGCTCTCACAAAAAGGTAGACTCCAATGCCACATCGAAACCACTCAAACTCCTCCATATGGATCTTATTGGACGAACAAGAATGAAGAGTCGAGGTGGCAAGAAGTATATTCTGGTAATCATCGATGACTTTACCAGATATACTTGGATAGTCTTTTTAAGAGACAAATCAGAAACTCTCGTTGAAGTTAAAAGGGTACATAGACGTATCCAAACTGAAAAAGAAACTCAAGTCTATAAGATCCATAGTGATCATGGATCAGAATTTAAGAATAGCAGTTTTGAGAAGTATTGTAGTGATTAAGGTATATCACATGAATTCTTTGCACCCAAAACTCCACAAAAAAATGGTATAGTAGAAAGGAAAAATAGAGTACTTCAAGAAATGATAAATGTAATGTTAAACAGTATGAAGCTCCCTAAAAACTTTTGGACCGAAATCATAAATACTGCATGTTATATAATTAACTGCGATTACATGAAAAAATTAAATAGTAAAACAGCTTATGAAATGTGGTTTGATAAGAAGCCTACTGTCAAATACTTTCGAGTTTTTAGCAGCAAGTGCTATATTTTACGTGACCGTGAAAATTTGAGAAAATTTGACACCAAAAGTGATGAAGGAATATCTTTAGGGTATGCTTTGAATTGTCGAGCATATCGGGTTCTTAATAAGAGGATCAGTGTGATTCAAGAGTCTATTAATATGGTTATTGACGATCACTTGAACACACCTGTCTCAAGTTCAGATAATGATGAAGTTCTTCTAATTGATAAATCAGATACTTCATCAAGTCAAAATAACTCTGAACTAAGGACTGTTAAAGATCATCCAACCACTCAGATTTTTGAAAACCCTCTCACTGGTGTACACACTTGTAGACAACTAGAAGATGTATGTAACTATGTGTGCTTTACATCTCAGATAGAAGCGGCTAACGTAAAAGAAGCTCTTATTGACAAAAACTGGATAGTTGCAATGAAAAAAGAGCTTAATCAATTCGTTAGAAATAATGTTTGGTACTTAGTTCCTAGACCTAAAGATAAACATATTATCGGAACTAAGTGGATTTTTAAAAATAAGTCTGATGAACTTGGTAATATAATTCAAAACAAGGCTATACTAGTTGTACAAGGGTACACTCAAATTGAAGGCATCGATTATGATAAAACCTTTGCTCCAGTAGCTCATCTTGAATCAATAAGATTATTTATATCCATTGCTTGCTTTAAAAAGTTTAAAATTTATCAAATGAATGTAAAGAGTGCTTTCTTAAATGACGATTTACATGAAGAAGTATATGTTGAATAACCAACGGGTTTTGAAGACCCTAAGAATGTTGATCATGTATACTGCCTAAAAAAGGCTCTCTACGGTTTGAAACAAGCTCTTAGGGCATGGTACGAAAAATTGACTAAGTTTCTACTAAGTCATAATTTTCTAATGGAAAGTGTTGATAATACTTTTTTGGTTAATAAACATAACGATCATATCTTAATAGTATAGATCTATGTTGATGATATTATTTATGAATCTACTTATACTAACATGACTGTCAAGTTTGCAGATCTTATGAAATCTAAATTCGAAATGAGCATGGTTGGAGAATTGAATTATTTTCTAGGGTTGCAAGTAAAACAACAACCTGATGGTATCTTTATTTCTCAAACCAAATATGCTCTGAACTTAGTTAAAAGTTTGGATTTGAGAATGGAAAGAACTTTGATACTCCTATAAGTATAATCTTAAAACTCTTAAAGGACTCTACAGGTAAGCAAGTTGATCCTAAATTATACCGTAGTATGATTGACAGTTTACTTTATTTGACTGCAAGTAGACCTGATATTGCTTTTAGTGTTGGTATTTGTGCTAGATATCAATCTGACCCTAAAGAGTTACATTTAACTATTGTTAAGAGAATTCTACAATATGTCGCAAGTTCAACTAATCTGGGTCTTTGGTATCCACATGATACTAGTGTTCAATTAGCTGGTTACATTGATGCTAATTGGGCTGGTAATGTTGATGATAAGAAATCAACCAGTGGTGGTTGTTTATATGTTGAGAACTGTCTTGTTTCTTGGCAAAGTAAGAAACAAAGTTCTGTATCGCTCTCTACTGTTGAGGCTGAATATATTGCAGTAGGTAATGCATGTACTCAGCTTGTATGGATGAAAAGAATGTTAAGTGATTACGGAATTGCATAGGATTCAATGGTTATATATTGTGATAATTCCAATGCAATAAATATATCTAAAAACACAATCCAGCATTCACAAACCAAGCACATTGACATTAGATATCACTACATTCAAGAATTAGTGGAAGAAAAGATAATTTCTTTGAAATATATTCCAACCGAGACTCAACTTGCTGACATTTTCACTAAATCGCTTGATAAAAGTAGGTTTAATAAATTAAAATTTGATCTTGGTATGTGCAATTTGAATTGATTATTCATGTTTATATGTATCATACTGTGTATATTTGTTAAATTATAATTTTAAATTTTAAAATTATGTGCAAAATACATATTTTTGGCTATGTACAACCAGTCGAGGACATACTCGACCAGTCCTGTAGCGTGCTGATGCTTTTAATTTGGGGAAAAACCCTTTTCTTCCACATTTACTCTTCCTGTCCAACGAGTCTAAGCTCGACCGATCGTATCTAACTTTCTTGATCTTTAAGGTTAATGCATTAATTTCATTTTTCTTTTAGATTCAAGTGCATATCACTTCATTTTCATACTTGGAGTGATTTATTTCTTGTTTCTTTAAGGTTTTTGGGTTTTTCTTCACCAAAATCTGATTTTAAGAAAACCTACTCTACATCTAAATCGACACCTATCATAAGACGCCACCTTCGATCACCCGAAGATGATCCCTCCTATGTACGAGATTTACGGTTGCATAATGTGATAGTTGAATGACCTGTGCATCTTGAACATATTGCTCCATTTGAGATCTTTCCTCTTCTCCAAGCTGTAGGATGGGATTCTACATTGGGGTGGGCTGGCATACTGGTCTATTGCACAAGCTATGTTTGCATGTATTTCTGAGTTTTCAACTGACAATTTAACTTTTATTATAGCAACTAGAGAAGGTCCATTTCATGTAGACCAACATCTAATTTATGGTCTAATGGACATACTTGTCAATGATGAAGGTATTCCTCTTAGTACTCTAGTTGATAAACCATCTGAATTAGAAAAATGCATGCTTACTAGAGCATTATGCAATATAGTTGCGCAATGGAGTCAAAAGGGGAATGCGCTTGCTTCAAATACTTGTTACCCAAATACAGGGTCCTTCACAGGATATTTATTTCAAATCTTTATCCTCGTTTTGGTAACAAAACCGAACTCACCTCTTTCATGGTTCGGATTTTGTATTCCATCATCTTTGGTACAAATGTCTGTCTTCTTTCTTTAATATGTCATTCCATCATACAATTTCATCTTCATCCTAGACACAGTGATATCTATTTTGTATATCTTATGACTGTGTTAGCCACTCATATGTTAATAGCTTTTCTTGTCGGAGAGGCTCTCATTCAACACCTTATATTCAACAACTCAAATATAAATAAGATAAATTTGAAGTTGGCCACAGGCCAAGTCAATGAGGGTGTTAGTGGATCTGAAGCTGGAATGACGTTAATATCGATGATATCTTTGATGAGATTGAATCAGATTCTGAGGCTGACCCTAACTATCAGCCTTCTGATTTTGCTGAGAGGTTGAATTATCTTGAGGAACAGGTGGCTCATATTTGTGTAACCCAGGATTCTCAATTTTCTTATATGTGTAAATATATAAGGCACATTAATAGGGGTTTACACCAAATTGATCCATCTATTCCTGGTCCCTCTTTGAGTTCTGATTAGTATTTTCTAATCTTGGTTGGTAATAACTTTGATACTTTGCTTCCTTTCAGTTTATGGGATTGACTTTGGTTGAACTTGGATGATGTTGATTGATAATTCTTGATTTTTACTTGCTTATGTATTTTCATATCTTGCTCCTTTATTCTTCCTTGTTTATCTACATCCTATTTCCTATCTAAGGTTCTTCCTTTGTCATATTGTGACAAAAAGGGGGAGATTTTTGCCATGCATGAGGCTTATGTTTGTAATTTATGGCATGTGGATTGTGGATGGAGGGATAAGAGTAATGGGGAGTAATAGCAAAATGCTTGCTTTCTTTTATATAATTGGTGCATGATTCTTTAACTAGGTTGACTGGTTTATATTGATAACTGGTTCATGATTCTTTGTACATATGATGCTTATGTAAGTATAGAGTGTGTTTTGTCACAAATTTGATAAAGGGGGAGATTGTAAGTGCTATGGTTTTTTAGCCCCTATAATTGTCAAATTATGTAGTGCTAAAACCTCTGGGAATCTGTGTCTTATGCAGTGCATCGATATATTCAAGACAATGCAAATCATGTACAAGGACAATGGCCTTTACTTCAAGAACTTCTAATGCAAGATCAAGTACATAGTACACTCCATCAAAGTCTTATAGTTCAAGGTTTCAAAGCTATCTCTAAATGCAAGACAATAGTCTGAATGTTGGGACTCAAGACTCAAGGTGAAGTTCAACTCAAGCTCAAAGCTTCAATGTAACTACAAATTCAAGCTTCAAAAGATTTCAAGTTCAAGCCCCTATATATGTCAAGACCTCAAGCTTTGTGAACTTCGAAGATCATCTATCAACCGAAGGAAAGAAGTTTCAATGTTCATACTTCATTAATAAGGTATAAATGACCATAGACTAACCTTAAGGTAGGTCATTTTGAATACATAATTCAATTACTCATTTTATAAGTGAAAAGTCTATTTCTCAACTAGTCCTGGACTCTGTTCAACTAGTCCTAGTACTGACTCGACCAGTCCAAGAAATTTCACGACCAGTCCTAAGATTGCTGCAAATTTTTAAAATTTTTTGTTAGGCCATGATCAGTCTTGGAGATTGCTCGACTAGTCGTGTGAACAGTGCACGACTTGTTCTCGACCTATCCTGCAGCTACGACTCAAACTCCAACAATGAAATCAAGCTCCACACAACCAGTCATGAATAGGTCACGACCAGTCATGGAGGCCCTTCGATCGGTCGTGAAGGGCTTACGACCAGTCGTATAATGACTTTTTTCGATCACGCTCAAAATTTTAAAAATCAGTTGGTCCTACGACCAGTCATAGTGTCCACAGGACCAGTCGTGAATGCGATTTGTTCATTTATAAATAGAACATAAATCTCAAAGTAATTCATTCAATTCAAGCTAATTCAATTTGTCACTCTGAGAGATAAGTTAGTCTTCTTTTTAAGCTATATTGTGCTCATTTAATATTCTCTTTTAGTAGCTTTCTTTGCATTTGATTTTAAATTTTCACATTCTAATTGTATTTGAAAGAGGAATTGAGGTATTCCTATTTCTTAGAATCAAAATTAAATCAAGCTAGCCTAAGGTGCTTTAACTATAAAATCAATTTAGAACCTAAAACCATTTCATAAGTGAGTTTGGACATTGAACTTCTACGTTGAAATTCTGTTCCGACTTGGTTCTTCCGGACTGTAACAAAAGGAGAAATCCAGGTATTTTATAATTTTTATAAATTCTTTGTTTTAGTTTTTGAGATTGTGCTAGGAAAATTTCTGTTTTAGTTTGTCTGAGGTGATCCAAAAAACTCATAGTGGGGCTTTTGAATTATGTAAGCCCACTTGAAAGACACAATTGTGAGGGTTTTAGGTGAACTTGAAAAAACCTATTTTCATAGTGAACACTAATATCCACTGTGTGAGGATATTAGGAGTGGAGTAGTTGTGTGGCTATTGTTTAACAGTTGATGTACACACAAGCGAACCACTATAATTCTTTGTTTCTTGTGGTTTGAATGTTTGTTTATTTTCTATATTTTTTATCATTCAAGTTTGTGGGATGTATTTGTGGATGTGAATGTTGTAATCTTTACATTTCAGCATTGTGGGGAATATTGTAATAGTTTAGATTTTCTTTCTTGCTATTTCCTTTTTATTCCTCTTCAGTTTGAGTTTTTAATACACAAATCATTCTAGTAAGTTGTCCTGATATAAACCCTTGGTTTTTATGGTGTAAGGTTGTCTTTAGAATAACATTTGTATCAACCTCTCAATATTAGAATTTTGAGGTTGTTGCTTCCTTTATTTATTTACAATTCATTTGGCTATCTTATTTTTTAATTTCGCTGTTATTTTTTTAATTTGGCATAGTACTATTCACCCCCCCCCCCCCCCCCCCCTCTAGGACGTAAGCTTGGCCTTTTCAAAGATGATCGTAGTTTAGGACTGGGAGCAACTCGGTTCGGTTACTGAAGTGATGAGTTTTCTCGACCTTACAGGCTACTATCACTGATTCATTAAATATTTTTCTAAGATATCCAGACCATTTTCTCAGCTCACTAGAAAAGATCTTAAGTTTTCCTAGAATGAGAAAGCAAAAGTAGCATTTCAGGAACTAAAGGACTAGTTGACGTCTGCACCCATGCTAGTATTGACAGAGTAAGGGGTCAGATATACGATATACACAGACGTGTCTCGTGTTGGTTTGGGTTGTGTTCTTATTCAAAGGGATAGAGTGATTGCCTATGCATCGCGACAGTTGAGGAAACATGAAGAAAATTATCCCATGCACAACCTGGAATTGACAACAGTTATCTTTGCATTAAAGCCCTGGAGACATTAAATCTACGGAGAGGAGTACGACCTCTTTTGTGGCCACAAGAGCCACAAGTACATATTCACGCAGAGAGACCTGAATATGAGGTAGCGATATTGGATGGAAACCTTGAAAGACTTGAAGTTTGAGGACTCCTACCACCCTGGCAAGGCCAACCTTGTGGCTGATGCGTTGAGCCGTAAGAAGACAATTGAATTTGTGGCTCCACTAATGATAGAAGAATGAAATATGGTGGAGTTCGTGCGAGACTTCAAACAAAAGCTTATAGTAGAGGAGCCGTTCGAGAGCATCGTACACATCCACGTACAACCACTTATTGATAACCGAACATTGTAGCTTAAAAAGAAGATGAACTGTTGGTGAAGATGACGAAATGAGCGAGTGACAGTGAAGACTCTGAATGGAGGATTGGTCTAGATTGAGGTTTGAGAAATTGTGGTCGTCTGTACATCCCGAATCTTCATGACTTGAGGAAGGAAGTTCTAGAAGCCGCTCACAATTCGAGGATGGCAATGCATCCTGGCAGTATAAAGATGTACTGAGACATGAAGCGTTCATACTGGTGGGACAACATGAAGGCCCACATAGTAGATTATATATCTCATTATCTCACGTGCTAGTAAGTCAAGGCCGAACATCGTCGACCTCCTGGATTACTTCAGCCCATGCCCATAACTGAATAGAAATGGGATTTCATAATTATGGATTTCATTTCTGGATTACCGAAGATGAGGAAGGGACATGACTCCATTTGGGTAATTATGGACCGATTGACAAAATCGGTCCATTTCCTCCCGATTAAAGTTTCAAACTTAGCAGACGATTTAACCAAGTTGTACATCAAGGAAATCATATGGCTACATGGAGTTCCTATAGAGATTGTGTCAGATCGAGACACGCGATTTATATCTATCTTTTGGACTCGAATCGAAGAAGCAATGGGAGTGAAACCGAAGTTCAGTACTGCATTCCACCCATAGACTGATGGGCAGATGGAATAGGAAATCAGGTGTTAGAAGATATGTTGTAGGCATGTGTGCTCGATTTCAAGGACAGTTGGGATGACTGTCTTCCCTATGCGAAGTTCGCTTATAATAACAGCTTCCAAGCAAGCATTGACATGACTCCCTATGAGGCCTTGTATGGGCGTCCATGTCGACCACCGCATTGTTGAATAGAGGTTGGCTAGAAGAGTTTAATTGACCCAAATTTAGTACAGGCGACCTCAGAGAAGATCGACATTTTCACGCATCAACTTCTTGTAGCCCAGAGCAGACAGAAGAGTTACACCGATACCCGATGATGACAGCTGAAATTTGAAGTTGGGGACCATGTATTCCCGAAGGTTTCCCCAATGAAGGGAGTACTTCATTTTGGCAAAAAAGGGAAACTTACGCCACGATTCATTGGCCCATTTCAGATTTTAGACCAAGTGGGTGTGGTAGCATACTACCTTACTTTGCCCACACCACTCGCAGGCGTGCACAACGTATTTCACGTATCGATGTTGAAGAAATATATTCCTGACCCTTCTCATATTATGAAATGAGAGCAAGTACAGTTGAGTGAAGATGCTACATATGTACTGCGAGTAACACGTATTCTCAATAAAAAGAAACAAATGCTACGCAGCAAAGTGATTCCGCTCATGAAAGTATTATGGACTCACCACACTGAGGAAGAGGCTACTTAGAAAACAGAAGTCGAAGATCGTAAGAACTACCCTCAAATCCTCGAGGAGGACGAAAAGGTACTAATTTTGGGGATGAATTTTTTTAAGGGGGGGTAGATTGTAATGCCTCGAAAAAATTCGTGCAAAGACCCGAGTACCACCTCAGGTAGAAATCACTAAGGACTAAATTCTGTAGAAATTAGATGAGAATTAATTAAGGACTAAACTAAATTAATCGGTGAATTAGCTTGAACCACTATCTATACAAATGGTAAGACCCAAAACCATTAAAATCACTAACTCAACATTACTTAAAAACGTAGGAGCAATCTCATAACCTAGTTTCTCTCGGGAGCACATCAAAACTTTGTATCAGACCTGAACAGCGCATCAAAAGTCTGATGATGGCAAAACTATAAGGTTATGACTGCCTTATTGGGCTTGACAACCATAGCGAAAATCGAGCCCAAAGAGTACCCAGAAACGCACAACTTAAGACCTGAGCTAAGTGTGTGAGAAACGCGAATATCTTTAGAAAATGAACTAAAAATTAAGTGAATTGGGTCGTTCGGTTGCTGGCAAAATTGAAGGTTTCAGACCAAACTATACCCTTGGATTAGAAAAATTTTCCTGCACATATTGGTATACTTGTGGCCCTGATCGAGTGACAATGATCGTTGAACTGACACGGGTCCTCCACGGCTGATCGGCCCATCCAAATGCGCTGAAATTGCATCCTGGCCTAGATCCATTATCAGGGAACTTACTCTGTGACATAGACAGGTAATGTACCTCCAGATGAGCTCCATTTGTTAAAAACAGTCACCCTTTGGCTATAACCTAAGTATACCATGGCCTTGGGTCCATTGACATCAGTTTTGAGCCTATATAAGGCCCTTAAACCATCCCACCACTCTCTTATACAAATTTACTCTAGGTAAGAGAAGAGAGAAAAGAGGAGAAAAGAGAGAGGAGAAGAGAGAGAGGTAGGGGGATCATGGCGGTGTTTCTCTCCCATGACTACACACACTAGATCGCCTCTTTGTTACGCTACACGACCTATTCCGACTTCGATTTGGGTAAGGAATCCTAACCCTAATCTCGTTTTAGGAATCCAAATAGAGGGATCTATGAAATAGTTAACCTATTTCATTGCTTAGGTGTCTAATGTTTGATTTACGGGAATATAGTGTTCGAACAAAGTTCGAAACGAGCAATTCGACGAAAGGTGCGGACTATAAACGTTTAGGTTATGATTTTCTAGGCTTTCAATGTCGGCAATGATTTATGTCTAATTGGATTGCTGCCATATGATCTTAGTTACGATGTATTCGATGTGAACTATGTGAATAAATATGCATTACATGTGTTTGTTGAAATGTTTGAATGAAATTACAATTATGATTTGTGCTTACCATGACTATTAATCTAGAATACATGTTTGTTGTATGTATGATAACTCCTTTGTGAAAGGATTTACCATAATATATGTTGTAACTAATTTATTTCATATATGTAGAAATGTGTAGTCTAAGTATTTGATAAAATGTCTGAATGAGAAATTGCTTGATAAATTGTAGTTAATGGGGGTGTTGAGATAAAATTCTCAACTACCTTATCAATATTTATAGTTTTCTTCATGTAATCTAAATTGCTACTACGTGATTCATGGATGAAATGCATATGTATAATAATATGCTCAATGTGTTTGTTAAAATGCTCAAATGGAATTTATATCTGAATTATTTGTTAAATGTTGTTTTGACTATCACATGTGAATACCTATTGTATTTAAGTATGATTGGGACTAATATGAAGTCCAGGAAATCGGTAATGATTCCCGATTGAGTGACCGAACTAGTCTCGCCACATTAGATAAGTTCGATGAATCTGAGTCGTACGGTGATTATCGACAGTGGTTAGGCCACGTGGAGTGCTTATATGCTCCATGTTAATTAATTCAGCATGCGCTCGTACCAATTAAACTTGTCAAATAACTTGATTGGCCTATTATGTGTTTACCATGTATGGACACTACTGCTTGAATCTAAGGTACCACTTACTAATGTAAAATCCATTTCAACTATGGTACCACAATCCGTTAAGACTCATGAGCCGAGCATGGTGTTGTATAAGATACCGAGGTTGAGCTGTCGGCCTACGCTGGGGTGACAAGCCTCCCCGTAGTGACTAGTGAGCAACCCAAAATCGTGAGCCAAATATGGTGGTGTATAAGACACTGTATTTGAGCTGTCGGCTTACGTTCAGGTGACGAGCCTCCCATGGTAACCTTAAGTATAATCAATTGAACTTACCTATCTACTGCTTTCATTAGGGGTGATGCCTTACAACTTGCCTATCATATGTGATTAACTAAGATTGACGACCCTAGATGAATCTTCATTTGGGTAAATGATATAAAGGGAGGTACCTTAGCTTTCCGAATCTGATGTATGAATAAACCTAATTAAGAACTTAACTAACACGACCATGCACCACATTACATGTGCTTTGGTGAGAAAGCGCACGTTTAGGGAGTTTTCCATGCTCGATTGTTAGATGAAGTCGTTAAAGAAGTGCAAGCGAGGGCATGCATCATTACCGCATATCATCTCTGCATTAATAAGAGTAGTTAGGAATGATTGTTGTACTGCTTTATTATTACTGCTTGATTGAATTGATAACATGTTAACCTTTTCCTTATAGTACCACTGATTTAGATACAGGTTATGGAGAGGCTTATGTGACGGAGCCGAATTTCTTAGACGAGGAGGAGTTGTCCTACGTGCAGCTCTCAAGCGGGTCTATGTAGACCTAGAGCTGCGTTGCCGGGATTACAGGGCTATGGATTAGTTGGACGTTTACACTTGATATTTTGTAAATTTTGGAACAATACATGTACATATTCAACCTTATGACATACTCATACTCTGGGGATTGAGAAACACTTATATACTTTATATATCTATCTCGGTCTTTCGCTTGACTAATTTAATTATCTCTGGAGTATGATATGTTGATTTATTATAATCCCACTTATGTTTAATGTACTAATATGGATAACATTTAAACATCATTATCTATATTGCATAAGTGATGCATCGTATCTCGGGAGTTGAGCTTTTCTCGACCCTCGGAATTCGGGGCATTACATAAACATCAAGTGGGCCACATCAACGGGTAGCATAGATATACAATACATGCATCACAGCGGGCTGCACAAATGGACAGATGATGTGTATAAAACACATACACCACGATCGGCCCACACAAACATGCATCAAGGTGGGTCTCGCACATTCGGACGACGTGGCTGAAACACATAGAGCATGGTGGTTTCCACCATCTAGGCTGCTGGACGGTTTGAGTAAAATACATAAATCATGTGGGGTCCACCATTCATCAAGGCAGGCCCCACACACATGTGGCAGGATGGTGGCATGGATAAAACACTTACATTATGGTGGGGCCACGTGCTACCAGCACGTACCACATCAGGTGGATCCCCACCATCCAAAAACCCCTGGACAATGGAGAAAAATTACATAAATCATGGTGTAGCCCACCGTCTAGCTATCTAGACGGTGTGGACCAAACATGTACATCAACATGGGTCCCACCTACCCACATGTGCCAGGCAGGTGCATCCAACACCATCCTTTACTGGACGGTGCAGATGAAATAGATACAGCATGGTGGGCCTTAGAACTTGTTGATGTAATACATCAGCTATTTTGCTGGTGTGGGGTCCATACATGTGGACGGATGGAGTGGATTTCCACATACATCACGGTGGGGTCCGCATTTGCTGGGCAGCGTGGGTAAAATATAACATTATAGTGGGCCCCAAAAGGGTATGGGCCTCACACATTACAGATGGGCCTCACCAAATGGACAGGGTGGATATAAAATACCTACAACAGGGTGGGTTTGCTGCTGGACAATCAGTCCAGCGACGTCCCAACCTGTTGGCCTCTAGATAATGGGTGGGATGAAGCAGCTACATATCAAGTGGGGCCCATCGTCAAGACGGTATAAATACACGTTACATCAAGAGGGCCCCACTCGTCCTTCATACATACAGATGGTGTGGATAAAGAATACATGCATCTAGTGGGCCCCACTCCCACATGTGCAGCACGTGTGGGGTGGGTCCCACATCCCAAATATGGTCAAAGGGCTAAGGTTAAAACCCATACCTCATCAGTAACACCGTCAAATGGACAATAGGGGTGAAATACATACCTCATGACCAGATCCCACGATCTGGTTGATGTCCTTTGCATGGACGGTTAGGATATAGCCCATCAGGGGTGGGTCCCACCATCAATGGACGGTGTGGATGGATACCACATCAGCTGGGTCCCACGGACCCTGTTGACGTTAATAAAGCAGCTATATAGCTACTGTTGACATCAATACAACAAATATAAGATGGTGGGTCCCACGTAGGACCCATCACGTGAGACCCACCATCATATAAAATATAATATTATAATAATAATAATAATTATTATTATTATTATCATAACGGGGAGGGGGGGTTTCCATCCAACGTCCAGGACTAGATGGACGGCTTGGATGCGAGATGTATGCATCATGGTGCATCCTTGGACGGTGGAGATCATAAGGTGTGGTCCAGATGAATGGTGAGGATAATCATCAGGTGGGTCCACACGTGTGGCTCACCTGCTCAGCGTCATCAGCTGGGTTTTTCCCTGCATGTGGTCCAGCAGCCTCAGCTGCTAGACATTCCATGGCTGGACGTCCTTAACACGATACGTCCAACAAGGTGGCATCCACATACACATGGCCCACTAGCTATATACGTCAAGGTGGCCCCACACCTAGGTGCTAAATGGTGTGGATTCACACGTTCATCATGGTGGCCCACGAACGGCTTAGATAAAATACATGAATCATACATCACAATGGGGGCCACAATACTTGGGAAGAGGAGAAAGAGAGAGAGAAACGGTGTAGTTGAGGGACTCCACCACTGCGGGCCCCTCTTAGATCATAACGCATACATCAAAGTAGGTCCCATCATATGTAGGCCCTAAATCAAAATCACGATCTAGAGCTACGAACACCTACCGATTTCGATCCTTCTTGGTCCATTGGAATCCTTGGCTCCTAAGCTCTCCCTTTGATGGAGGATGATGAGGATTGAAGGGTGGAGATGGGTGATTAGGGGGTTAGAAGTGGGCCACACTAGGCTCTCCTTAGAGCTTGGACGGTTTCTCCTTGGGAAGCTTAGAATGGAGTGAGAAAATGAGAGAGAGGAGCAGTGTGTATGACATGGGAGGCATGAGTCTCATTGACTTTTGGGATGAGATGAATGGGCTAAGCATGGATTGCTTTGACTTGGTGAAGAGAGAGGTATGGGTGTATGATGGGTTGTAATGGAATGTACTTGACTTGATTGATGTGATTGATTTGATAGATTTTCTTGAGTTTTGCAAATGCGTGGTGTTTTTTTGAAACATGCACGGGCCCACAACTCCTATCCTGGGTATCACATCGGCGCGTGAGATATGGCCTTGGAACCGCAGCGACGGCGCAGTCGCAAGGGTACAAGTTTTGAGTCGAGCTGACTCAGAATCTCAGGATGCGACTTAAGGTCACATGCAAATGCTATTTACAGGTCGCGGATCACCAGAATTCAATTGGGAGGACCGCGGAAGCCTACGGAACGGTACGATCTAGGATACGGGCCTCACAACCACCACCTTAAAAGTAGAATTTTTATATTATCTCCTGGTTAGTTTTTACTCTTGACTTTTGCATTGGGCCATTTCATGTAACAAAAATCTAAAGATTGATATGATTTTTTACTTAGGAAGTGATAATGGGCAATAACTTATATTGCGGTAATAAAAGCATGGCATCCAAACTATGGATTAGGTGTGCATTACTTGTTTGGCCACGCTCCTTGAAAATTGCATGTTGTGTAGAATACCACAACTATAAGTAGAAGTTTGGCGGAGCTATAAAATGAAGGCTATGACATTTGGGGGGGAGGGGGTTTATACCTATTTAAATACAATTAGTTACTTAAACTAATTTCTAATTAACCTAAGGCAATTAACTTTAAGGCTTTCAAGCCAATATATGGTCCAATCACATAGAGTACAAATCATATTCTAATGAAGTAACTAGTTTATAAAAAATAGTGTACATATGTGTATGGGATGCGCTAACTATGAAATCCAAACATTCATCTAATCATATTCCAACGAAGATTTCTAGGGAATCGCCCAGCTTCGATGTAACCCATCATATCAATGATTTGGATCCTCACATCAAATGCTCAATGATATAAGTCAAAAGTTGTGAAATTGCTCGCAACAAAAATTAATCAACTTTTGAAGTATTAAATAACTATTTGAACTATACCTAAAAGATTAACCAACATTAGTGTGGCACAACATCATGTGGGAAATGATCATACACATTCTATGATATGATAACTTCCATACATTCAAGTTGTGTTGGGCCCACCATAATGCAAGTGCCATCCAACATGTCCATTAGATGTGTCCCTTCATGCTATCACTTGATCTCAAAATCAATCCTGATCCACAACTCAAGTGACTCACATCAAATGGAACAATTGGAAACACCCACTCTAGAAACTTCTAGATAGAATGTGGGATCCACCATATTATTTATATGCCATCCAACCCAAACAACAAATTGGAACCGTTGGGATGAAGGGACATACCATGTTGGCACACCAAGCACGGGATGAAGAGACATACCAAACCTAGACAAAAAAGTATGAAATTTACAACGGGTACATTTTTCAAAAAGATTCTACTTAAGATCACATGACCAATTAGCTAAGCGGGCATGTAAGCAAATGGAATCCCTGCCTGGGTGAGCCTCACCGTGATGTTTATTTAACATCCATGTAGACCACCAGGTGTTTCATCTTATGTTAGGCCAAGGACCCTCATCCATGGTTTAAGGGAACCACATAATTGAAAAGAGTGTACATGGCACCTATCACCCTCTAATCTGTTTTTCTTAGTATGGTCCACTTGAATAAGTCACGGGCCTGATTTTTAGGCCCCAAGTCTAAATTTTTGTTTTTCATCTACTAGGGGAAGTTTTGTTTATATAATTATCATGGTAGGTCCTGTGAAAATTTAGGGTGGACATCTCTCTCAAGTGTTTTCTTCCGTGTGGACTACATGAATTACAAGTCAGCCTGATGTTTTGGATCTAGCCTGAACAAACATTACGTAGTATAAGGTTGGAGTGGATTTCACATGCATATCATGGTGAGCTCCATCAAAATAAAATCCCCACATCTCTCTGTAGCTTTACTAAAAAATTTTATGGCCTCCAATATATTACTTATATGAAATCCATTCTAACCATTATATTACACATAAAATATTTAAGCCTATGGTCCAAAAATTATACCCATATGTCATTCACTACGTCTACACTAGTGAAAACAGTTTAGAGGGCTAGCATTGCTTTGTACATTGTTCCCAGTCATGTGGACCTGGAGCTAATTTTTGAGCTCTCGGCCTAACAGCCGGTGACCCAATTAGTGGTCGAGGTTAATTTTACATTAGCATCATGGTGAGGGCCACCCTAATCACCCACCAATGTGCACGGTGTGGCCGGGGCGGAAGGTAGTGGTTTGGAAACGTCCCTTTTTTATCTTTTTTCTTTTTTAAGTAGGGGGATATAGGTTTTTATTTATTTATTTTTTTCTTTTAAAAAAAAAAAAATCTTTTTTAATTTCTATGCTGATGACAGTAAACAATGACATGGCCATATGAGATTCTAGGGCACATCAAAACAGAGGATCCTCACTCCACAAGAAAGAGTGGGTGTTAAATGCCCATCATTGGAACCTTCTCCTGACAAAGAAGTTTTGGATTAGGCTGATTTTTGTCTTTCCCTTTATCCACCCCAGCAGTTACTTTATGAACATCTTGAATGATGTTCAAACGTCATTATGAGCATAGGAAGGTTTGGACAGTGTAGTGTGGCCTAGTTGAGTTCTTAACATGCCTATTTTTGAAATTATATTCTAAAATCACCAGGCCAAACCGATGAACGGCTTAGATGTAAAACAGACAGCACGGTGGCTCCAAAGAAGTTATAGGTAGTAGTCTGAGTCATTTGACGTGACCACCACCTTCAAAAGCAGCATCTTCAACGTGGCTGTCTCCTTAATCCTTGTTAGTCTTTACTCTTGACTTTTGCATTGCGTCTTTTCACACAACAAAAATCATTAAATATGATTTTCTTCTGAGAATGGGCATTAGGACTTATCATGGGATGATTACATCAGGTGTGCCCAGCTTATTTGGCTGTGATCCCAGGAATCAAGCTGATCTGGACCCCACCATAGGAAACAATGTGAAATCATGCATAAGAATTGCAAATTCACGTGCGTGGCCCATATGAGATTTGGATTAGCCTGATCTTGTGGGAGTCCCTTCAACTTCGTTGATCACACCTTATGAATGGTTTGGATGACATATACACACAATGGTGTTCCCCAAACATAATATGAAAGATTTCTGTAGTGGGCATCCCCCACGATCGTTCACTATGAGTGAGCCCACCTGAGTTTTTGGATAAGCTAGAATTTTCGGCTCATTGAAAAAATAGAGGGAGTGAACCTAATAGACGGCGTGGATTTCATGCACATAGTAAGTGGCCCCCACAGATCGCACCACTTCATGGTAAGTTTCCATGGAGTTGGTTCCATGCGATCTTTACCCGCTTTTATAATTTTAGAGAAATTTCCTACTGTATGACCCATTTATGGGCCATTCTCAAAAATAAGCACACTTATTTTGAGCTCCCAAGAATAAGCCCCAGCTGTACGGCCCCATTTCTCAGGTCGAAAATGCCCCTGCTTTTCCTTCCGCAGGAGGATCGGCCGCTGACGCTCCTCGAACTCCTGAATTGTACGAACGGTTCAAAAGATATCAAAGTAACATGGCCCAACAGTCATGTATTTATTATATCCACAACGTTCATCCATATTTCGAGATCATTTTAGAGCATTATAAAAATAAAAAAATAAAAATCATACCCAAAGATCAATTGGACCACACCACAATGAGCAGTTGATTTTCACTGTTAAAAATTTCACAGGGCCCACCATAACATTTATTTTCCATCCAATCTATTCATAAGGTCACAAAGACCTGAACGAAGAGAAAAAACAAATTTCATAATGATTCAAAACTTTTGTGACCCCTAAAAGGGTTTCAATGGTAGACATTTGATCCTTCACTGTATTTTATAAAGTGGTCCACTTGATAGCTATATCTGTCTTATTTTTCATCTCAAGCCTTAACATGAGCTCCCCAAATAGATGGACGGTTTGGATATAACACAGACCTCATGATGAGACCACAAAAGCAACGACAAATATAAAAAAAAAAAAAAACCATACTGCAGGCGGCAATGCCGCACCAGTCCGACAGATTTATTATTTATTTATTTATTTATTTTATTTTTTATTTACAAGGGGAACATTTTCTCCCTTACATTTTTCTCTAATACATAATTACGTGTGTGTATATATATATATATATATATATATATATATATATATATATATATATATATATATATATAAGTATATATAAATATTTTTTCATCTTTTAATTCCTTTCTTTGTCGATTTATTTAACAAACATATCTCCTAAACTAAAATGAGTTACTTAACGTAGCATATATGATTTTGGGGTAGGAGAAGATAATTTAGCCAACCAACATAGTTATTTTTCAAGATTCCTTCAGGTCAATGGTTAAAAATCAATTTCGTTTACTTCGCGGTCAATTTCATTCATTAAACTCAGTTCGCGGTGAATTTGCTTCACTTCACCGTCATTTCCATTTATTTCACGATCATTTCCAGCGATTCCGTTTAAATTCATGATCATTTCCACGCACTTCACGGTCAATTCCCTTCACTTCATGGTCATTTCCACACATTTCACGGTCAATTCGTTTGACTTCACAGTCATTTCCATGCATTTCACGGTCATTTCCGGCGATTTCGTTTAGATTCACGGTTATTTCCATGCACTTCACGGTCAATTCCCTTCACTTCACGATCATTCCCAAGCATTTAACGATCAATTCGCTTCACTTCACAATCATTTCCATGCATTTCACGATTAATTCCGGCGATTCCGTTTAGATTCACGATCATTTCCATGCACTTCATGGTCAATTCTCTTCACTTCATAGTCATTTTCATGTATTTCGTGGTCAATTCGCTTCACTTCATTGTCATTTCCATGCATTTTACGATCATTTTCGGCGATTTTGTTTAGATTCACGGTCATTTCCATGCACTTCACTGTCAATTGCCTTCACTTCATGGTCATTTTCATGCATTTCACGGTCAATTCGCTTCACTTCACTGTCATTTCCATGCATTTCATGGTCATTTTTGACGATTCCGTTTAGATTCACGGTCATTTCCATGCACTTCATAGTCAATTCCCTTCACTTCACGGTCATTTCCAAGCATTTAACGGTCATTTCCACGCATTTCACGATCAATTTCGGCGATTTCGTTTAGATTCACGATCATTTCCATGCACTTCACGGTCAATTCCCTTCACTTCACGGTCATTTCCATGCATATCACAGTCAATTCACTTCACTTCACTGTCATTTCCATGCATTTCACGGTCATTTCCGACGATTTCGTTTAGGTTCACGGTCATTTCCATGCACTTCACGGTCAATTCCCTTCACTTCACGGTCATTTCCAAGCATTTAACGGTTTTCACTTCAGGGTCATTTCCATGCATTTCATGATCAATTCCGGTGATTCCGTTTAGATTCATGGTCATTTCCATGCACTTCACGGTCAATTTCCTTCACTTCATGGTCATTTCCATGCATTTCACGGTCAATTCGTTTCACTTCACCATCATTTTCATGCATTTCACAGTTATTTCCGGCGATTCTATTTAGATTCACAGTCATTTTCATGCACTTCACGGTCAATTGCCTTCACTTCACGGTCATTTTCATGCATTTCACAGTCAATTCACTTCACTTCACTGTCATTTCCATGCATTTCATGGTCATTTCCATGCACTTCACGGCCAATTCCCTTCACTTCACGGTCATTTCCAAGCATTTAATGGTCATTTCGCTTCACTTCACAGTCATTTCCATGCATTTCATAATCAATTGCAACGATTCCGTTTAGATTCAAGGTCATTTCCATGCACTTCACAATCAATTCCCTTAACTTAACGGACATTTCCATGCATTTCATAGTCAATTCACTTCACTTCACTATCATTTCCATGCATTTCACAGTCATTTCTTACGATTCCGTTTAGATTCACAGTCATTTCCCTGCACTTCACGGTCAATTCCCTTCACTTCACGGTCATTTCCATGCATTTCACAGTCAATTCGCTTCAATTCATTGTCATTTCCATGCATTTCAAGGTCATTTTCGGCGATTCCGTTTAGATTCACGGTCATTTCCATGCACTTCACAGTCAATTCCCTTCACTTCCCGGTCATTTCCAAGCATTTAACGGTCATTTCGCTTCACTTCACGGTCATTTCCATGCATTTCAGGGTCATTTCAGGTGATTTTGTTTAGATTCACGGTCATTTCCATGCACTTCACGGTCAATTCCCTTCACTTCACGGTCATTTCCATGCATTTCACAGTCAATTCACTTCACTGCACGGTCATTTCCATGCACTTCACGGTCATTTCCGGCGATTCCGTTTAGATTCACGGTCATTTCCATGCACTTCACGATCATTTCTGGAGATTCCGTTTAGATTCATGGTCATTTCCATGCACTTCACGGTCATTTCCCTTCACGGTCATTTCCATGCATTTCATAGTCAATTCGCTTCACTGCACGTTCATTTCCACGCACTTCACGGTCATCACTGGCAATTCCATTTAGATTCACGGTCATTTCCATGCACTTCACAGTCAATTCCCTTCACTTTACAGTCATTTCCATGCATTTCACGGACAATTTGCTTCACTGCATGGTCATTTCCATGCATTTCATGGTCAATTCGCTTCACTACACGGTCATTTCCATGAAGTGAAGTGAAGGGATGGAAATGACTGTGAAGTGAATAAATTGACCCTAAAGGACATAAAAATGACTATGAATCTAAACGGAATCGTCAAAAATGACCGTGAAATACATGGAAATGACAGTGAAGTGAAATGACCGTGAAGTGCGTGGAAATAACCATGAAGTAAAGGCAAATGACCATGAAGTGCATGGAAATGACCATGAAGTGAACGCAAATGACCGTGAAGTGCATGGAAATGACCGTGAATCTAAACAGAATCGCCAGAAATGACCGTGAAATGCATGGAAATGATCGTGCAATGAAGCGAATTGATCGTGAAATGCATGGAAATGACAGTGAAGTGAAGGCAATTGACCATGAAGTGCATGGAAATGACCGTGAACCTAAACGTAATCGCTAAAAATGACCATGAAATGCATGGAAATGACAGTGAAGTGAAGAAAATTGATCGTCAACTGGATGGAAATGACCGTGAAGTGAAGGCAATTGATTGTGAAGTGCATGGAAATGACCGTGAATCTAAACGGAATTGCTGGAAATGACTTTGAAATGTATGGAAATGACCGTGAAGTGAAGTGAAATGATGGTTAAATGCTTGGAAATGATCATGAGGTGAAGAGAATTGGCCGTGAAGTGCATGGAAATGACCATGAATCTAAACAGAATCGCCGAAAATGATCGTGAAATGCATGGAAATGGCAGTGAAGTGAAGCGAATTGACCGTGAAATGCATGGAAATGACCGTGAAGTGAAGGCAATTAACTGTGAAGTGCATGGAAATAACCATGAATCTAAACGGAATCTCCAGAATTGATCATGAAATACATGGAAATGACAATGAAGTGAAGCAAATTGACTATGAGATATACGAAAATGACCGTGAATCTAAACAGAATCGCCGGAATTGATCATGAAATGCATGGAAATGACCGTGAAGTAAAGCGAAATGACCGTTAAATGCTTGGAAATGACCATGAAGTGAAGGGAATTGACCATGAAGTGCATGGAAATGACCGTGAATCTAAACGGAATCACCGAAAATGACCGTGAAATACATGGAAATAACCGTGAAGTCAAGCAAATTAACTGTAAAATGTGTGGAAATGACCGTGAAGTGTATGGAAATGACCATGAATCTAAACGGAATCGTCAGAAATGACCGTGAAATGAATGGAAATGACCGTGAAGTGAAGCGAATTGATTGCGAACTGAATTTAATGAATGAAATTGACCACGAAGTAAATAAAATTGATTTTTGACCATAGACCTGGTGGAATCTTGGAAAATAACTAAGGTGGTTGGCTAAATTAGCTTCTCCTACCCCAAAATCATATGTGATACGTTTAGTAACTTATTTTAATTCAGGAGATATATTTGTTAAATAAATAGACAAAGAAATGAATTAAAAGATAGAAAAATATTTTTATATACTTATATATACATATTTACGTAATTATGTATTAGAGAAAAATGTAAGGGAGAAAAAGTCCTCCCAGTAAAAAATAAAAAAAAATCTGCCTGACTAGCCGCAACAGTCTGGCTTTTTTTTTTTTTTTGTCGTTGCTTTGGATCCCATCATAAGGTCTGTGTTATATCCAAACCGTCCATCTATTTAGAGAGCTCATATTAAGACTTGAGATGAAAAATAAGACAAATCTAGCTATCAAGTGGACCACACTGTAAAAGGTAGTGGAGGATCGAACGTCTACCATTGAAAAACCTTTTAGGGGTCACAGAAGTTTTGGATAAGTATGAAATTTATTTTTCCTCTTCATCCAGGTCTTCGTGACCTTAGGAATAGATTTGATGGAAAATAAATGTTATGGTGGGCCTTACCAAATTTTTAACGGTGAAAATCAATTTTCCCGCTGCTCCTTGTGGTGTGGTCCAGTTGATCTTTAGCTACGGCCCTGATGTTGCTAGTGCATATGGTGGTCATGTCACACAACTGCGGGATGCATAAGTCACAAGTCCAATCATGCATCAATCCTGCGTATACCATGCGCTCATGTGGGGCAACTTCGCCTATTAGGGAGCCCCATAAACAACCTGCCCTATAGCATATGTAATGGTTAATCACATCTCATAACAAACATGTAAATGATGCGTATGGACATGTATTATGATACTATACTTTCACATACTCATAATCGGTATCAATAAACAGTCTCAATAATCGACATTGACATTCGGCCTCGACAACGTGGACATTTAACCAACATTGCACCCAAGGGGTGGCCCACATAGGGTCAATCATATAATAGACTTATGGCCTCACAAAGGGCCTGATATACAACACCATAAGCCTCACTCAAGAGCTTAATACAAATCACGATGGGCCTTTCACATGGGCCTAACATACATCACAATGAGCTCCATCGCCTAGCCCTCAAATGCATCACAATGGGCCCATCACATAGGTCTCATATACATCACATTAGGCTCTCATATACATCACATTAGGCCTTTAACACAGGCTGAATACACATCACAATGGGTCTCAAATACAGGCCGCATATACATCACACAGGCCGAATATACATCATAATGAGCCTCAACTACGGGTCGCATATACATCATATAGGTCTTGACAATCGGCCTCGACAATCGAAATCAGCCTCAACAATCAGAATCGACCTCGACACTCGGCCTCAATAATCGGAATCGGCTAATATAATCGGCCTAGACAATTGGAATCGGCCTATACAATCGACCTCGACAAATCAGAATCGGCCTTTATACTCGGCCTCGACAATCGGAATCGGCCTATACAATCGGCCTCGATAAATCAGAATCAGCCTCGATACTCTGACTCGACAATCAGAATTAGCTTATACAATCGGCTTTAACAAATCAAAATCGGCCTCGATACTCCGCCTTGACAATCGGAATCAGCCTATACAATCGGCATCGATACTTTGCCTCGACAATTGGAATCGGCCTATACAATCGGCATATAAACAAGGTGGGGTCCATGGATGAACAACCGATCAACCATAATATAAAGATCGGCCCTCGGCTATGTTATATCAAATCCAATAGCATGGAGTCATCCGTTTATGGTGAATGGGGCCCACTTATTTGGGTTAACTTACAAGAGAATGATGAGAAGTGCCTAACAAGGCCTAAATGAAAGTCACAATGTGGACATCCAAGCATCATTGCCCATCAATGTGGACATCTAACCAAGATTTCTCCTAAGGAGTGACCTACATAGGGCCAAACATATAATGGGCCCATGACCTCACGTACAATCACGATGGGCCTCATTTACGTCACATAGGCCTCGTCATATGAGCCAACATAAATCATATTGGGCCTAGAATGCACAACAGGTGGACCTCGCACTGGGCCTTAAATATATCATATAGGCCTCAAATACATCACAATGGGCTCGCCCATGGGCCTTGAATACATCACAATGGGCCTCTTATGTCAAGAGGGCCACATCACATGGGCCGCATTATATGGGTCGCACCAACGGGCTTCATGTATATCAAATAGGCTGCACCGATGGGCCTCATGTATATCGAATCGGGCCCACCCTTATGTATATTTGAGATCCGACCTATTCATAAGTTAACATAGAGATAAATGAAGCGAAAACAATATCAGCTTAATTGGAAACTACCATGGCCCTTAGAAGTTTGAACGGTGGATGTCACTGTCCCCATTAAATTTTGATGGTGGGGTTCGCTTGAACTTTAGATCTAACCCATTCTTTTGCTCATGCCATAAAATGATATCTCAAATGGTTAGACGGTTTGGATACAACACATGTATCATGGTGGGTCCCATAGATAGACGACATGGATGGAATAGGTGGGAAGCACGGAACTTGCTGCCGTATACAGCAGCAGGTTTACACATTACAGGGCAGCTACATAGCTGTCGTACATGTAGCTAATGCTTCTTTAAAGAACAGCAGAGGTAGGTCCTACGTAGGGTACACTCTCATCATATATATAATATTATGTTATATTATAATATATTATAACATAATATAATATAATATAATATATTAATATTAGATTAATATAAGCACAACGTCCATGCCCTGGATAGCCTAGACCGACACGCACAACGAGGTGGCCCCACACGTGGGGTGGGTCCCACCATCCAGGGATGGTGGATGCCCACACACATCACAATGTGGCCCATCAAATAGGTGGATAATGTGGGTGGGTCCCACGGACCCCACTGTCTGTTCACACCACACTGTCAGCACATACCTCACTGTTGGCCACTCCCACTATTAACACACACTCCACCGTCAGTGCACACCTCACTGCTAGCCACTCCCCCACCGTCCATTCACACCTCACTTTGAAATGAGGATCTGGGTGGGTTAACACATCAAGGAGGGCCCCACCCACACGTGTGGGGTGAGCCACGTCCTAGATGGACAGTTGGGATGATATACAAACATCATGGTGTGTCTGTAATGCCCTGAAAATCGGAGGTCAAGCAGAAGCTCAGCTCCCGAGTTCCAACGCATCACTTATGCAATATAGATAATGATGATTGAATGCTGTTCATATTAGTGCAGTAAACATGAGTGAGATTAGACCAAAACAACATATTATACTCCAGAGACAGTTAAATTTCGCAAGCAAAAAACTGTGATAAATATATAAAATATATAAATTGTTGTAGGTCTCCAGAGTGTGAACATGTTACCAGGTTAAATATATACATGTATACTCAAAAATAAATAAATAAATATACATGGGTGTTCCAAAGGTGCAAACTAACAATTGTAATGGCATCTAATTAGCATCCATGTAACCCCGTCGATCAGAACATGGTCTACAAAGACCTGCTTGATAACTGCATATAGGAGGAACCCTCCTCATCACCATAAAAGTCTGGCTCCGCTTCGCAAGCATCGTCTTCATCTGAAACTAAAATAGGGACTGGTTGGTGTTGCAAACACCGTCCCGTAACGTGGGAGTGAGTGATCAACTCAGTGGAACTATACAGCAAAGGTTAACATGTTATCAATTCAATCAAGCAGTAATGATAAAGCAGTACAATCAAACATGTCCTAGATACTCTTGTTAATACAAGAATGATATGAGGTAATGATGCATGCCCTCAGCACAAACTCCCTCTTGCGACAACATCTAACGATCGCGACATGAATCACTACTACTGTGCTCTACACCAATGGCAACGGCACATGCAGTGCAATGTTATGAGTATGATTACCAAGTTCTTATTAGTCATTTTCATACAGTAGGATTGGAAAGCTAAGGTACCTCCTTTATATCAATACCCAAATAATGATCCATTCTAGGGTCGTCAGTCCTAGACAATCTCATATAATATTATAGTTCTATATCGCTGTAAAGGGCTCGTCACCAATCAATACAGATCTATTTATATCCTATATACTACAATTAGGCTCGTCGCCCCAATGTAGTTTTAGGATATACTCGAGGTCACTACAAAGGGCTCGTCACCAATCAGAGTAGGCTGATAGCTCGAATATAGTGTCCCATACCACCATAATCGGCTCACGAGTCTAGGTTGCTCACTGGTCACTATAGGGAGGCTCGTCGCCCCAGCGTAGGCCGATAGCTTGACCACGGTATCCCATACCACCATGTCCGGCTCATGAGTCTTAGGGGATCAAGGTACCATGGTTAAGAGGATTTTCACTAGTGAGTTTGGTACCTTAGAATCAAACAGTAGCATCTAAACATGGTGAACATACATCGCTCAATCGGGTTAGTTGATAAGCTCAACTAGGCCAAGCGCACGTTGAATTGATCGACATGGAATGCATAAGCACTCCGCGTGGCCTAGCCATTGTCGAACATCCTAAGTATGACTCGGATTCGTCGAACACATCCTGCGTGGCGTAAATAACCTCAACCACCAATTTAAGGGATGTTACTGATTACCTAGACTATGTCATAGCCCCAAACACATTCAATTACAACATGATGTCCTATGAGATAGTCAAAGCAGTAATGGATCAATATTATAAATCATACAATCATATGAACATGTTCTGAAGTGCATTGTAAACATGAATTCACACACATTCAATTCATAATCAAGTAGACATCAGAATAAGTCATACATGGAGAAAATCATACACATCATTGATGTAGTTGAGAATCATATCTCAACCTGCATACAGGTACATCTTACTAACTGCTAACTCATTCAAACACTTTTACAAACACTTAATCTACACATTACATCATACATATTATGTATTAATTAACATACATATTAGGGCAAATCCTTTCGTCAAAGGGTTGTCGCCCATACAACAATTATGTATCCACGACAGTTTGTCATGGCGAGCACGAATACAAAGTCTATACTCATTCAGTCATTTTCACAAACACTTAGGCTACTGTCACACCCCAAACTCGAAAACCGGACTCACAAAATTCTCGATCGCCGATTCTGGCGCCAACAGCCTCCGTAGAACTCCATTCTCGGCTTCCAGCGCCCATTTGCCAGGTTCCGATCTTGAGATGCTACGAGGAAGATTTTCAACATCAGTTTGATTCATAATGAGCATAACCAAAGGCATAACTCACAAACAACAACCAAAAACTCCATTACATTTCTACTATGATAAAAAACTTTACAAGTACAATGAGCATAACGGGAAATACAATGATGATAGACCAAAAGCTCCCAAATAATCTGTCACATGCTCAAGCCTCAGCGTTGCTGCGATCCAATATCACCTGCACGCAACGGTCGTGCATAAGCTTATAGAAAGCTTAGAGGGTAGTGAAAGTGTGCGTGCAAGATAATAATATGATCATGCAATATCAGAGTAATGCGAAATATACTGATGGATCCATGAATACCGTTAGCCGTACCAAGGCTATGCGATGCAAGTGCAAGTCAAGCATACAATCCTCATCTAAGTCCACATATCAATACAGCTCAACTCTGGGATATCACCGGGGTCTAGTATACTCTAAACCAGATCGTCGACCCATCGCTCGCAATAAGGTAAGTGGAAGAGACCTCACTATTCACCTACCAATATCGGGCTCGGCTCGTCGATAGCAGACCCATTTCTCGAGCTGGTCAGACTCAGCTTAGCTTTGCCTCCTACTCTGGGGTGGGTAAGGCCGCACCCCCTTCCAACCGACCACGACACAGTGAAAAGTGCGACTGTCTGGTAATTAGCACTCGGCACTCCTGTACCCACTCGGTCTAGATGTTGGAGTAACCTCTTGGTACCATAAGGGTTTACGGACTTTCACGCAGGGATATCTATAACACCCCATGTAGAACAAGATTTTCGGTATCCAATCCTGCCAACCACGATACACCTGTGGAGGTTACGGCCCCGATGTCGCTAGGACGTATAGCAATCATATCACACAATGCGAAATGCATGAATCACGCTATCCAGTCATGCAGCAAATACTGCACGTATCGTGCGCTCATGTAGGACAACACAGCCTAACCAGGAGCCCATAAATAACCTGTCCGAAGGCATATGCTATGATCAGTCACCTCGTATATCAAGCATACATATGATGCGTATGATCATGAGTCATGGAACTATACTAAACATGTAATAAAGTAATGAACTATCCTTACAACGCAGATGGGCCTAGACGACCTATACACAACAAGTATGGGCCTAACAATGGGCCCTAGGGAGAGTCGTAATGTGGACATCCAACCAACATTATACTCACAATGTGGACGTCAAACTGACATTGCTCCCAAGGCACGATGTCGTAAACATCATTACATAATCTGTGTTGGGATCACGCATTGCAATGGACCTTAGGTACACCCCATTGGGCCTTAAATACATCAAATGGGCCATATCATATGGGCCTTATGTTCATCAAGTGGGCCACATCAATGGGCCGCACCAATGAGCCTTATGTGCATTACAATGGGTCAAAACCAGTGGGCCTTAGATTGTATAAAATAGGTCTAATCTCATGGGTCTTATATGTGAAAAATGGGCCACACCAATTGGGCCCCATATGTACATCAAATGGGCCTCAACCCATAGGCCCTAGTACATCTCAATGGGCCTTAACCCATGGGTCCCTAAAACACCAAGTGGGCCTAATCCCATGGGCCTTAGAATACATCAAAATGGGTCTAATCCCATGGGCCTTAGAATACATTAAATGGGCCTCGACCCATGAGCCTTACATATATATCAAAGTGGGCCTCAACCACAGGCCACAAATATGTTAAGATGGGTCTCATGCACATCAAATGGGCCACACCCAAACATAAGTGGTGGTAGCGATTGCCACCATTAAAATTCCCTAAGGCCCACCATAACATATATTTCCCATCCACTTGATGATTAACATAGTAATGGATGCAGTGGATGCAAATATCAATTTAGTAAAAAGCTACTATGGCCCCTAGAAAGTTTTGAGCGGTGGACATCAGTGACCACAACATTGAATGGTGGGGTCCACTTGAACTTTAGATCTGACTCTTTCTTTAGCTTAAGCCATGAAATGAGCTTACAAAGTGGATGGACGGATTGGATGCGGCACATGCATCATGGAGGGCCCCACTGTCACTGGACAGTGTAAATAAAACACATGCACCAGGGCCCCACCGTCGAATTAAACACATATATCAGGTGGGTGGACGGTGGGAATAAAACCCATATATCACCGTGGGTCCCAAGTGAGGCCCACCACAATGTTTACATGCCATCCAACCCGTTAACGAGGTCATACGGACCTGAGTGAAGGAAAAACACAAATTTCATCTTAATCCAAAACTTCTGTGGCCCATAGAAGGGTTCCAATGGTAGACATTCAATCACACTGTTTCCTATGATGTGGGCCACCTAAGCGTTGGATGAGGCCCATTTTTGGAGGGGACCCACTTGAGGAGGGGGTCCATCGTATGGATGGATTAGATGGCAAAAACACATCAAGGTGGGGCCCACGGCTGGGACCGTGGGTCCCTGCCCATCTGCTCGTCCGTCAGCGCAGCAGGCCTGTGCACGCTGATAGCAGCAGCGCCTGCTGCAAGCATTTTCCATTTCTTCTCTCTTTTTTTTTGTTTTCCTGAGGTATTTCACCTGTGGGGCCCGCGTCTTGAGAATCCACTCCGCCCATTGGGTTCTAGGCCTCAAAACACATCCAACAAGTCTAATATCTGGCATGTCTGGCATGTAGAAACGGAAAGGTGGGTCCTAAAAAAAACTTGAATGGTAGGAAACACAATCTTCTGTGGTATGGCCCGCCTGATTAACAGATCAACCTCATTTTTCGGCTCAACGACTAAAATGAGTTGAAAAAAAAGATGAACGGAATGGATTGAATTCGTACATCAGGGTAGGGCCTGTGCAAGTGGCCCACCAAAAGTCTAAGAAAAACAAAATCCTGATGTGAGTACACCTCACTGTCGGCTTACCCTCCAATGAACACGTCTAGCGTCCAGGGATACTGGACGGACTGTGTTCATGTACAAAGCTGGGTTCCACACAAACGTGGCCCACTTGATTTTAATGTTTGTATTTCTTATCCTCTAGGCCACCAGATGACCTAGATAAAATGGGTAAATGGCGACGATTAAACGACATGATCAAGGTGGCCATACCGTTTTGGATGGGTGGACAGGGTGAATGTCTTAAGCATCAAGGTGGGCCACAAGCCATCATGCACAAGAGAGAAAGAGGGAGAGAGAGAGAGACATCGGCGAGGATGGAGGGGCCCCGCCACTATGGACCCCTCTTGCATACAAACATACATCAAGGTGGGTCCCACATATATGGACCCTTAATCAAATAAAATGAATGAAAAACAAGGATCTAAGATCACCCACCGGCTTCTTCTTGCACCTTAGGCTTCCTTAGCTCCTTAGTTTCGATTCCAACAAAGGAGATGAGGTTTGGATGGTTGAGATGAAAGATCTTGGGATGGAAAGGTGGGCCACACTTGGAGCTTGGAAGAGCTTAGAGAGGCTCATACGTATGGAGTTTTTCTTGCTTGGAAATGATCTTGGAAAAGAGAGAGAGAAAGAGACTTGTAAAGGGAGAGAAGGAGTGATAGTTGATGGAGTGATGGATGTGGTGGTGATGGGTGTAAGAACTTTTTGACTTTTGTGGCTTTTTGTGTAAGAAAGGCATGGGTGTGTAAGAGACTTTCTGACTTTGGGGTTGATTGGGAATGGGTGAAAGGTGATGTGTACTTGACATGATGAGATTAATTGATTGATTAATTGATTTGACAAGTCGTAGAGATTCTCTTGGGTTTCGCAATGCGCGGCGTTTTTCTTGCACCGAACGTTGGCCCACATCTCCTGACCAGGGTTTCGCCTCGGCGCGCGAGTCATGGCATAGGAACTGCAGCGACGGCGCGATCGCTATGGTAAAGGTCTTGGGTTGAGTCGATACGGGTTGAAAGCATACGAATCAGGGTCGCATGCAAATATCGGTTAAGGGTCGAAGGTTGCCGAAATTCTACCGAGAAGACCGTGGAAGTCTATGGAACATTACGGTCTAAGATATGGGTCTTACAGCTACACAAACTAAATACATATCATTTGTTGGTATATCATGTATTTGGGCTAAACCTTTAGCCCAAGAGTTGTTACACATACATCTAGCATACATAGACGGCAGTTAATCATGGCAAACTCAAATTCATATTCCATACGTATATGGGCTATTCTAAAAATACATGGAATACAGTATATTCAAAATAGTTCACGTATAACTGAAAGACAAAACGGACATCGTATTTTGCATGTGAAATAACATCTACTTCAGTAATAAATCATTATCTAATATTGAAAGTCTTGAAAACTATAACCTAAACATATATAGTCCGCACCTTAAACAGGAAAACGTGTAATGGATATGATTTAGAGGACAAGTTTTCGTGAACGGCGGATTAACAACCTATAGCATGAACTGGGTTAGTTATTTCATCACTCCAACTATACTAAGTCCTAAAACAGGTTAGGGTTTGATTGTCTTACCCAAAATGGAATTAAAATCGCCGGAATAACGATTCAGATATGGTGAATTTGACGCGTAGAGGAACTGGGAAGAATCCCAAGATGAATCACCAAGTACTCACTCACTTTCTCTCTCTTTACTCTCTCTTATCTTAGCTAGGATTGAAAATTCGTATGAGATATGTAAGAGAGGGTTTAAGGCCCTTATATAGGCCCAAAACTGACGAAAATAGCCATAGGGCCAGGGTATACTTAGGTTATAACTAAATCGGGCTTATTCTGATCCAACGGAACACTTCTGGAGGTCCTCTTATTAAATGCGGTAGAACTTAAGCTCACTAATATAGGATCTTAAACAAGTTAAGTTTTCAGTCCGATCGGGTTTCCAGATCGACCGTGGCAGACCAGTTTCAGTTCAACGGTCACCGAAACTCGATCAGGGCCACAAGTACTTTGACATGTATGGGCCACCTTCCCTGATCCAAGAGTGAATTTAGGTTAAAAACCAACGGTCAGAATCCTTATAAATGGTGTGCAAGCGACACGACTTAGATTACTTAATTTAATATTTAATTTCTTAAAAAATCTTCACTTTCTCACACTCTTCACTCTAAACTCAAGAAAATAGTCTCAGGATGTTGTTTGGACTTGATTTTCAAGTTGATAGTCAAGTCTAACTAGGCAGTCATAACTGTCTAAGTTCATCACTATCGGACTTTCAACGTGCGGTACAGGTCCGATACGAAGTTTCTGAATGCTCCTGAGAGCAACTAGGTTTAGAGTTGGATCCTAGATTTCTAGGTAATTGTAACAACCCGAAAATCGGGGGGTCGAGCAAAAACCCAACTCCCGAGTTCCAAAATGTTATTTGTGCAACATAGATATGTATGATTGAATGTTGTCTGTGATAACATATTAAACATGAGTGAGATTAAGCTAGAACCGCATATCATACTCCAGAAACAGTTAAATTAACCAGCGGAAGTCTGTAATAGTATGTATAACATATATAAACTGTTGTATGTCTCCAGAGTGTGAACATGTTACAGGTTATATACATACATGTATACTTCAAAAGTAAGCAAAAGAATATACATGAGTGCTCTAAAAATATAAAATGACAAGTGTCAAGGCATCTAATCAACCTCCCTGTAATCCCGTCGATCAGAACACGCATAAAGGAGGGATCCTCCTCATCATCATCAAGTCCGGCTCCGCCTCACAGGCCGCGCCATCATCTGCAATCACAAAAAGGTCTGGTGGGTGTCCAGGAACACCGTCCCGTAACGTGGGAGTGAGTAGCTAACTCAGTGGAATAATAGAGCAAAGATTAACATGTTATCAAATTAATCATGTGATAATAGTAAAGCAGTAATTCAAACATTCCTAATACTGTTGTTAATGCAATTATGACATGACGTGATGTATGCCCTCACCGACGATCACCCTCATGCGGCAACATCTTACGACCGCGGCATGCCACACTCCCTAGAGTGCTCCACATCTTCCAGGCACATGCAATGCTATGGTGATATGAATTCCAAGTTGTTATTAGTCCATTCAAACAGCAGGATTGGGAAACTAAGGTACTTCCCTTGTATCAATCCCAACACAGATCCTGTCTAGGGTCGTCACTCCTAGTAATCTCATACGATGTATATTTCGTAGGTCACTGCAAGGGCTGCCAAAGCTGTTGCTCGCACTCGTTGCACCGCTCCCCCATCACCTTATCAATACAGGCGTACCGTACTCTACTGTAACGGAAGGGTCGTCGCCTCCCGTGGACTCAGAATACGCTCGCGGTCACTACAAAGGGCTCGTCGCCTGATCAGTGTAGGCCGACAACTAGAATATAGTGTCCCATACCACCATAATCTGCTCACGAGTCTAGGTGCTCACTGGTCACTACGGGGAGGTTTGTGGCCCTAGCGTAGGCCGACAGCTCGACCACCGTGTCCCATACCACCATGCCCGGCTCATGAGTCTTTATGGATCAAGGTACCATGGTTAACAGGGTTTACAATGGTAAGTTCAGTACCCTAGGTTCAAGCAATTATGACTCATGCAGGGTAAACATACAATGGCCAGTCGGGTTACTTGACGGGCTCGACTAGCACGATCGCATCTCAAGTTGAACGACATGAAGTGCGTAAAACACTTCGCGTGGCCTAACCACTGCCGTCAACTCCAAACACGACTTGCGTTCATCGACGCGTCGTTCGTGGCGAAGATGAGCTAACCACGAATTCGCTCGGTTACCAACTGCCTGAACTAGGCATAGTCCCAAACAATCATAGAATCACATCAGCAGTTGTGTAAGGGTAATAGAAATGAAATACAACCATGAGAGCATGTTAATACATGTTATTACATACAACTTAAGCAAATCTTCGTACACATGTCTTTCACACATATAATGAAATTAAGCATGTCGCCAACATATAGGAAATCCTCTCCATCAACATATTAATTGAGAATTCAATCTCAAAGTAACTCATAAGGAAATCATCAAGCACATGTTATAACATACAGCTTAAACGAATCGTCAAGCACATGCATTTCATTCATATCATGAAATCATGCATATGGCTAACATGTAGGAAACCATTCACACCAGCATATTAATTGAGAAATCAATCTCAAACTAATTCATAACACCATTTAATTCAATACATACTAATACAAGCATTTATACAAACACATACACTACGCACTTAAGTCTACATATAGTATGTCGACCCGAAGTGCGCATTTAGGCGAATCTCTTCGCCAAACTAATTATGCACGTATTCCTAACATCCTAATGCGACAACATATCATGTCAATCACATCAGCAAAATATGAATGAAATCTATACTTCCTACAAATGACTAAAATGCCCTAAATCTCATATTCTTCGTTAGTTTACGAAACAGGAAACGGACAGCATGTTGTACATGTCAAACGGCGTTGCCGTCAAGAATCTACTATTAAACGACATTGAAAGCTTTGGAAACAGTCAATCAAAGCGTCTAAAATCCGCACCTTGTCTCTTATGGATGTTGAAATTCGAACGGAGCGTATACGCTTCGTCTACAGCGATAAGAGAACCTGTTTTACTAGATTTACTAACTATCAAGCTATGGAACAGAAGAAACATCAAATCAGCAACTTTCTAGGGTTTTTCTTACTTGAAAACGCGGAGGAATCGCCGGGAAAGTGATCGGAGTGCGTTGCCTAAGCACGTACAGCAGCAGCAACAGGTGGCAGGAAGATCTCTCCCACCTTCTCTCACAAACTCTCACCTTTTCTCTCTCCCAATCTAGGGTTTTTGCAAATTCGGATGGGAGAGAGGAGTGAGGGTTTCAAGCCCTTTTATAAGCCCAAACTTGCCCGAAATAGGCTCGGGAACAAGTTTCACTTGAGGGGTAACCAAATCGGAGCTGTTTCGGTCCAAAAGATGCTTTCTGGTGGTCCCCTGGTCGAATGCGATCGGACTTAAGCTCATGCGTACCAGATATAGCACGTATTAAGTTTTTAGTCTGGCAGGGCTCGCAGATCGCACGTGGCGGACCAGTTTCAGTTCAGCGGTCACCGCACGTAGATCAGGGCTGGAAGTCTCATAATAATAAATAGAAATTTTTCCTGATCCGAGGGTGTAATCTGGATGAATTCTGACGGTCAGAACGCTTAATACTGACGTGTCAAGTCGTGTGCCAGATTTGAATTTGAAATTCCAATTCTGTCCCTATTCGCAGTCTCTTCAGTCCGGGCTCAATGAAATAGTCTGTGATTATCGGTTTGACTTGATTTTCGAAATGATTGTCAAGTCCAGCTGGGCGGTTCTAACGGTCTAAGATAGGAAGTAACGGACTTTCAACGCGCGGTCTAAATCCAATACAAGAATTCAAAGTGGTCCAGTGAACAAACCCGCTTAGAGTTTGATCCGAGGTTATAGAGTATTATGGAGTCATACGTTCTACTCGATTTGGGTCTTCTAGGACGTATTTAAAGTGATCAGGGACTGTTTCCCAGCTACTCCAGCGTTGCGCTAGCTAACTTACGCTGAATTTCCATAGGAATTAATCCTAAGTGGTTTCTTTGGCTATGAAATTGGGTTCTGAGCGATTTTCCAGGTGTTTTAGTTGACCCATTGCCTAAGGACGTCAAATCCCAGATTGGCCAAAATCCGGGGTGTTACAGTAATGTAGCAGTAGCAGTCCTACTCATTTTGGGTCTTGTAGTTCATATTTAAAGTGGTTCAAGTTAATTCTACTAAGTATTCAGTTTAATACTTAACTAAATTCTACCCTAGCTAATTAAGACAGAATACGGTCTTAGGGCCATTTTATGCCCCGTTTTTAGCACTTTTAGTTGTTATATTATTTTAATTATTTTTTTAGTAGTTCATAATCAATTTTATCCTGTCTCCACCAAATTTCAAAAGATTTTGAGTTGTAGAAAAATTTAAAAAATTTCAGAAGCAGCAGCTGTCCAACAAGTGATTTTCGGACAGTTGTCACAACGACCTACTTTAAACTATATTAAATATTTTATTATATTTTTCACATATTTTTATATAAAATTAGACTCATTTATCTTCAATCTAATTTTGAATCACTTAAATCGGAGTTATAACGAGGGAGGTATGATTTTTTAAAGTTGGATAAAACGTGCTAAAAATCAGATGCCTAATCCGCTGTACGGACGAGGCCTCGCCAAACCGGCAAGCCCCTCGCCGGTCACTGGACAGTTTGGTGAGGGCTTGCCCCAGGGGCGATGTCCTCCCCCCCCCCCCCCCCCCCGGGGTTGTCGGAAACATGTGGGACCCACCCTGGGTCCCCCTGAAATGTGTCGTTTGGGCCCACGAATCCGTCGAGGTATTATCGGGTCTCATTTGCAAACTAGAATGAGTTACGCGATGTACAATATATGATTTTATGGTAGAAGAAGCTAATCCATCCAAATAACCTATCTACATCATGAAATTCCAAAAAGTAAATAGTTAAAATCTCATTTTACGCATGCATTTACCATTTATAGTAAGTTTTAGTTTAAGTATAGTTCTTCACCATTTAAACTTTAGGATTTGTGTCTAATATGAAAGTATTTGGAGAAATTTGAAGAATGAGGTTGTGAAAGGTGAGATTTTGAGGAAAATGGATTGAAAAACGATTTCTTTAACTTTAAGATTGAGCTCTGAGAGTGTTATGGTTGACCCATTTCCTAAGGACGTCTAACTTCAGATTGGCAAAAATCAGGGGTGTTACAGTGTCCCATATGGATGGGGTCCACTGGTAGGCATAGATAAAATACACACATCATAGGTGGGCCATTGATCATAGGAAGAGAGAGAGAGAGAGAGAGAGAGAGAGAGAGAGAGAGAGAGAGAGAGAGGAACGTGTAGGGGAGGGACCCTGCCACTATTGGGCCCTCCCTTGAACAATACATACATCAAGTGGGTCCTACAACAAGTGGATCTTTAAATCACAAAAAGCAAGAATGTGGGTCGAAGATCACCCACCGTTCACTTCTTCTTGGTTCGATGGAAAGGTAGTCGCCTAGGCTTCAATTTCAATGAAAGTTGATGATGTTTTGATGGTGAAGATGGAAGATGAGAGGGTAGGAAGGAAGCCACACACAAAACTCTCTTATGGAGATTTGGAAGAGCTTGGACGTGTGATATTTTGTTGCTTGGGAATGGATTTGAGAAATGAGAGAGAGAGAGGGTTGTAAAGAGAGGAAGAGAGATGGGCGATGAGTGATGGGTGAGGTGAGAGATTTGTTGACTTTTGGGGTAATTTTTGTAAGAGGAGCATGAGTTGTGTAAGGAATTGTTGACTTATGGGGTTGCTTGGAGATGTGGTGTGAGGTGATGTGTACTAGACATATACTTGACCCTTGATGGGATTGATTGATTGATTGAGGTGACAAGTTATAAAGATTCTCTCGGAATTCGCACGTGCAGCGTTTTTCTCGAACTGAACGTGGGCCCACTTCTCCTAGCCTGTGTATCACCTTGGCACGTGAGACGTGGCATCAGAACTGCGACAACGCTGCAATTACAAGGGTACAAGTGTCAGTTTGAGTCGACTCAAGTTTGCAAGACTCGGCTTAAGATCGTGCGCAGACGTCGGATAAAGGTCGAAGGTTGCTGGAATTCGACCGCGGAAACCTACGTAATGGTATGGTTTAGGATACGGGTCTTACACACTAGGTTAGGGCCCACCATCCAGTTCCCTGTTGGACGTGCTGAGGAAATACATACACCATGGTGGTGTCCGAACCGTCCAGCTAGGATGATCTTGATCTGCTGGATGATGAAACACATATATCACGGTGGGTCACCCAGATGGATGGTGGATATACAATATATATTTCATGGCAAGCCACAAACATCAGGGCCCACCGTCCCATACACATGGGCAGTGTGGGTATAAAACATATATGGTGGGTCCCTTCCAGATAGACGAACGGCTTAGGTAAAACACATATATCAGTGTGGTCCATGGTCCATGGTCTGGATGGACAGACGGTGTTGATGAGATCCATGCATCAGGTGGGCTCCACAGAACTAGCTGACATCAATGCACAGCAGCTAAGTGCTGCTCATCCAGCAGATGGGCGATGTGATAAAACACATACCTCATTACCAGACCCTCTGATCTGCTGACATCAATACAGCAGCAACAAACCCATACAACGTGGTGCATCCCACACAGATGGACGGTTAGGATAAAACCCATACATCATGGTGCGTTCCACACAGATGGACGGTTGGGATAAAACCCATACGTTGTGGTGGGGTCCACACGTCTCACGTGTGGACCGTGGACATACAACACATTATCAGTGGACATACAACACATCACCAAGGTGGCCACCCAAATCCCGTCCAGGGATGGATAGTTTTGATAAAACATATACATTGGGGTCGGTAAAAAAAACTTATACAGCAACGTGGGTCCCACCTGCCCACACGTGCCAGGCAGGACCATCCAGCACTATCCTTTACTGGACGGTGAGGATGAAACAGATACAGCATGGTGGGCCTCATATCTTGCTGACGTCAATACTTCAGCTACATAGCTGGGGTACGGTACTCCAGCCAATCCGCTTCTACATCAGGTGAGTCCCACGTGGGCCCACCACACACACACACACACACACACACACATATATATATATATATATATATATATATATATATATATATTATTATTATTATTATTTTAACGCGTTTTCCCTTCACACAGTCCAGCAGCAGAGGCTGCTGGACGGACTGGATATATAACGCATATCATCAAGGTGGGGCCACGTGGTGGGCCACTAGATTTTTTTAAAAAGATAAAGCTGATATTTATGGTGTCCCTTCATCCGGACCCGTCCAGGACGGACGGTCAGGATCAAGCACAAGTGTATCAAGGTGGATCCCCACATACGTGGTAGTTGGTCCCACCGTCCAGAGGTCTGGACGGTGTGGATCTGAACCACATACAGATGGACGGTTTGGGTATAACACACCTAACGGTGGGGCCCACAGAACTTACTAACGTCAATGCAGCAGGTGGAGCTGCTGGCCGTCCAGTAGATAGACGGTGTGGATCTGAACCACATATAGATGGACGGTTTGCGTATAACACACCTAACGGTGGGGCCCACAGAACTTACTAGCGTCAAAGTAGCAGGTGGAGCTGTTGGCCGCCCAGTAGATGGACGGCCCAGATGCAAACACATACACTAAGGTGGGTCCACACGTGTAGGACCCACCAGCTTTGGATGAAGTTGATACTTGTGTTTTCTCTTCAAACGGTCCAGCAGCAGCTGCTGCTGGACGGCCAGGATTAGGTACATCACGGTGGGCTCCACCATCTGCACAGCAAGATGGATGGATGGTATGGAAGTCATATACATCAGGTGGGGTCCACATCAGCGTGGCCCACTAGCCTCGAAGCAGGCTGATATTTATGTTTTCCTTCAATCAGGTCCATCCAAACGGACTACCGGGTGGGCCCACTCGGTGGACGGCATGGATAAAATCCATTCATCATGGTGGGCTGCAAAAATATGGAAGAGAGATATAGAGAGAGAGAGAACGTGAGACAAAGGAGTTCCGCCACTATGAGCTCCCCTAGGTGGGCCATATACAACACATACAACAAGATGGGTCCCAAATGGGATCCATACCATCATTCAGTAGGCCCCACTTGGTTCATCACAAAAATTATAATATAACCCGACAAAACACCCACAGTTTCGTTCCTTCTTGGCTCCTTGATCTCCCAAGCTCTTAAGCTTTCTCTTTGATGGAGGATGATAAGAATTGAAGGGTTGGATGGTGAGGATTAGGGGGGGGGGGGGGGGGGGGGGGGGGGGGGGTTGGGTAGGAAGTGGGCCATACTTGGCTCTTCTCTCCTTAGTCTTTTTCTCTCCTAGTTGTTAGGAAAAATGCTAGAGAATGAGTGAAATATGGGAGATGTAAGGAGAGAGGGATGGGTGTGTAAGAGGGATGAGATTAGAGGCATGGTGGTATAAGGAGAGATGACATGAGGGTTGACTTTTGGGTAAGGCTTGTGTAAGAGAGGGATGGGTTGTGATGGGATGTACTTGACTTTATTGATTTGAAAGGTGGTAGAGATTCTCTCGAGATTTGCAATGCGCGGCGTTTCTCTCAAAAAAAACGCAGGCTCACAACTCCTGGCCTAGGTATCCATCGGCGCGTGAGACACGGCTTTGGAACCGCAGCAACAACGCGGTCGCTAGGGTTAAAGATCGTAAGTCACCGGAATTCGACTGGGAGGATCGCGAGAGTCTAAGAAATAGTACGGATTAAGATACAGGCCTTACAACAACCAAGCAGGAACTTATCGACTTGAGGTAATGAAGGGACAACCCCTACTGCATCCTTGGCAGGCCGAGCACCTGAAAATCTACCATGCATGACCAGTTGAGCTCAAGATCAGAGTTTATAGTTTTCTACTACATTGAATATACAATGTTGAAATCTACTTCTTTAAGAAATTGCAATAAAAATCCCAAGTCAAGGGAATTTTTTCATTATACTCTCCAATTTACTAAGTGCTCAGCCTACAAAAATCTATTGAGGGCTTCCCCCCTGAATAAGGGAAAAGATGCCTTCACCCATGGTCTGACCCTCAAAGAAGTCGGGCATTCAACTATCGACACTACTTGGGCAAGCAGTCCATAAATGATAACTCGAATTAACAAGCAAATTTAGAAAATTCACGTGACAAGCCATTGTAGCAAAAAGTTCACTTTTTTTTAATATACTTTTAAAAATTACAAGTATATATATAAAAAAGGAGATAAATGACGCTTAAGGAGTGTCTCCAGTTCTAGGCTCCATAGGAGTAGGAGCTTCAGTGGGAGTGGGAGGTTCAGCAGAAGCGGGAGCCACAGGAGTAGCCTCGACCAAGCCATCCAGATCTATTCCCGGATACCTCAGCCTGACCAACTCCTCACACTGAGTAAAGCCCAGACTAAAGTAGTCTTTAAGCTCATCAGTGCGCTCTTCGGAACCCTTAAAGGCTTCCACTACCTCTGACTTGATGTTAGGGATAAAGGCTTCAACTTCGGCCAATCGAGTTGAGGCCACCATTGATTTGGAGACCGCCTCCGCAAGAGCAGCCTCCAACTTCAACCTCTCGGCCTCCAGAGATGCATCTGACACAGCTTCTCAGCCTTCAAGTCCTTCAAAGCAGATTTCCTTGAGACGCTCTTCATGAGGGCGTTGTCAAGCTGGGCCCTCAAGACCCTCTTGTTGCCCCCAAGCACGCGCACGGCCTGTCACGCCCCAAACTCGAAAACCGGGCTCACAAAATTTCCGATCGCTGAATCCGGCACCGATAGCCTCCTTAGAACCCCATTCTCGACTCCTAGCGCCCATTCGCCAGGTTCCGATCCTGGGATGCTACGAGGAGGATTTTCAACATCAGTTTGATTTGTAATAAGCATAACTAAAGGCATAACCCACAAACAATAACCAAGAACTCCATTACATTTCCATTATTATCAAAAACTTTACAAGTACTATGAGCATAAAGGAAAATACAATGGTAAGGAACAAAAACTACAAAAATGATCTGTAAGTGCTCCAGCCTTAGCGCTGCGACGCCCCAATGTCACCTGCACGCAACGGTCGTGCATAAGCTTATAGAAAGCTTAGAGGGTGATGAAAGTGTGTGCACAAGGTAGTAATATGATCATGCAATATCAGAGTAATGCGGAATATGTAGATGGATCCATAATATCATGAGCCGTACCAAGGCTATGCGATGCAAGATGCAAGTCAAGCATACAATCCTCATCTAAGTCCACATATCAATACAGCTCAAATCTGGGATATCACCGAGGTCTAGTACACTCTAAACCAGATCGCCGCCACATCGCGCGCAATAAGGTAAGTGGAAGAGACCTCACTATCCGTCTGCCAATATCGGGCATGACTGGTCGATAGCGGACCCATTCCTCGAGCTGGTCAGACTCAGTCTAGCATTGCCCCCTACACTCGGGCAGGTAAGGCCACACCCCCTTCCAACCGACCACGACACAGTGGAGAGCGCAACCGTTTGGTAATCGGCACTCAACGCTCATCTACCCACTCGGTCTAGATGTTGGAGCAACCTCTTGGTATCATAAGGGTTTAGGAACTTTCACCCAGGGATATCTATAGCACCCAATATAGAACAAGATTTCTGGTATCCAATCCTGCCAACCACGATCTGTCTGTGGAGGCTACGGCCCCAATGTCGCTAGGGCGTACAATAACCATGTCACACAAATGCGAAATGCATAAATCACGCTATCCAGTCATGTAACCAATCCTGCACATATCGTGCGCTCATGTAGGGCAATACCGCCTAACCGGGAGCCCATAAACAACCTGCCCGAAGGCATATGATATGATCAATCAATTCTCATATCAAGCATGCATATGATGCGTATGATCATGAGTATGGAATTATACTAAACATGTTATAATGAGATGAACTATCCTTACAATGCAGAGGGGCCTGGACAATAAGTACGGGCCTAATAATGGGCCCTAAGGAGAGTCGTAATATGGACATCCAACCAACATTACACTCACAATGCGGACGTCAAACCAACATTGCTCCCAAGGCACGATCTTTGTAAACATCGCTACTTAATCCGTGTTGGGATTACACATTGCAATGGACCTTAGGTTCATCCCATTGGGCCTTATGTATATATCAAATGGGCCATATCATATGGGCCTTTTTATTCATCAAATGAGCCACATAAGTGGACCACACCAATGGGCCTTATGTGCATTGCAATGGGTTATAACCCGTGGGCCTTAGATTGCATCAAATGGGCCTAAACTCATAGGTCTCATATGCAACAAATGGGCTACACCAATTAGGCCCCATACGTACACTAAATGGGCCTCAACCCATAAGCCCTGCTACATCTCAATGGGCCTTAATCCATGGGCCCCCAAAACTGTCAAATGAGCCTAATCTCATGAGCCTTGGAATACATCGTTCTGATTCAATCCCATGGGCCTTTAAATATATCAAATGGGTCCCGACTCATGGGCCTTACAAAATATTTATTTCCATCCAAACTATTCATAGGGACACATGGCCTAGGGCCCACTGCAATTTGTTTGCAATCCATTATGTTCAAAAGGTCATATGGACCTTGGACCCACATATATAATATGTATAACAATATACATACATTATAACTACAACAGCAATTCATACATTAAGGGCATGTATGTGTATAATATATATATATATATATATATATATATATATATATATATATATATATATATATATATATATATATATAGCTGTTGCAGCAGCTCTTTAAGCATTTAAAATGGAACAGAGGTGGGTCCCACGTAGAGCCCACCACTATATTCATATTATAAAATATACAATATAAACTATATAATATATAATGTATAATATATAATATATATATAATGGTGGGACACACAGAACAGCCGTTACTAGGGGACAGTGGGCCCCACCGTCAAAACAGATGGACGGCAGGGACAAAACAACGTGGTGGGCTCCACCGTCAGGCGGACGGTGAGAGTGAAACCCATATATCATGGTAGGTCCCACCGTCCATGGGACGGTGGATAAAATCCATTCATCACTGTGGGTCCCACATATGTGGCCCACCGTAATATTTATTTGAAATCCAACCTGTTCATAAGGTCACTCAGACCTGGATGAAGTGAAAACATAAATTTCAGATTGATCTGAAACTTCAGTGGGCCCAAAAATAGGTTTCAATGGTAGAGGTTCAATTCCACTGTTTCATGTGCTGTGGGCCACCTGAGTTTTAGATCGAGCTGAAATTTGGAGGGGGCACACCTGAGGAGGGGACCCACCTCATGAACGGCGTGGATCTTCACATACATCATGGTGGGGCCCACGGCAGCAGCCGTGGGTAGCTGCACGGCCGCCCGTTGCTGCTGCAGCTGGAGTCAAGATAGAGGCTCTGCCTCTTTACTATTTTAAAAGAAAATTTAGAAAACCCAATTTTCTGGGGTTTTTCACGCCTGGGGACCACATCTCATAGATCCACTCCGCCCATTGTGTTCAGTGGCTCGAGGCCGTCCCAATGAGTCCAGAGTTTGTGATTTTTGGATGTACAGAAACATCAGAAAGTTTCTCAATTGTAACCACCAATGGTCCCAATGTTATGGCCCACTAGATGCTCAGATCAGGCCCATTCTCCTACTCAACGGTTAAAATGGGGCCTGCAAGGGGATGGACGGGTTGGATCTTACCCCAACATCAAGGTGGGGCCTATAAGGGGACAACCCCAAAAGCTCCTCTTTTTTTCTTCTTTTTTTTTTTTGTATACTGGGACGTCCAGTGTCCCAGACGCTGTACGATTAGGTCCTTGAAGAAGTACATCGTGGTGGACCTTGTTGAGGTGGGCCACCACTGATGGATGATGTGGATGTGGGCCCCACATAAAGGAAGCTTGGACAAAATAAATGCTTTAAGGTGGGGTCCATTCAAGTGGGCCACACAAACACAATAGGATAAAAAAAAGATAAAATGAAGTAGAGAGAGAGAGATAGAGGGTGGGACACGCTTGATGGAGGGATCCCGACATTATGGGCCCTCCCTTGCAATGAATCATACATCAAGTGGGCCCTAAAGCATGTGGGACCACCAAAATCTACAAATCAACGGTGGAGTTCCTTTCTCCACCAAAATGGACGGTCTAGATGACCTTCCTAATGCAATAAACATCATGATGGGGTCCATGGAGAATGGCCCCATCATGGAATGATCATGATGATCCGAGTGGGCCATCGGCCACATCTTAGGGTCCCAAGTGAGATCCAAACCATTGATCGGTTGGACTCACTTGGCCCATCTCAAAAATAAGGAAAAATACTATAATCAAGCACCCACCGTCCGATCTTCTTGCTCCTAGGGGTTCCTTAGCTCCTTAGCTTTGATTTCAATGGGTGAGATGAGGAATGGATGGCTAGGATGGGAGATGATGGGGTAGGAAAGTGGGCCACCTTTGTTACTTGGGAAGAGCTTGGAGAGCTCATACGTATGGAGGTGTTTGAGATTTTTTGAGTTTGAAATGAGAAAGAGAGAGAGTTGTAAAGAGAGAGAGAGAGAGAGAGTGATGGATGGATGTGGTGAGTGATGGTTGTGTAAGAAAACCTTAACTTTTGTGGCCTTTTGTGTAAGAGAGGTATGGCATTGGAAGACTTTTGAGGCATTTGTGTAAGAAAGGTATGGGCATGGAAGACTTTTGTTGCTTGCTTGGGAGAAGGTGAAAGTGATGTGTACTTGACATGTGATGGATTGATGGGATTGATGGGACATCTCGTAGAGATTCTCTTGGGTTTCGCAACGCGCAGCGTTTCCTCGCACCGAACGTCGGCCTACAACTCTTGACCAGGGTATTGCCTCGGCAAACGAGTCGCGGTATCGGAACCGCAGCGACGGCACGGTCGTTAGGGTAATACTCTTGGGTTGAGTCGATACAAGTTGACAACATATGAATCAGGGTCACGCGTAAATATCGGCTAAGGGTCGAAGGTTGCCGGAATTCGACCGGTAAGACCGCGAAAGTCTACGGAACGGTACGGTCTAGGATACGGGTCTTACAACTCCCCTGTAAGACCTCCACCTGGGCCAGGGCAGCATCCCTGTCAAATGCCACAATTTGGAGCTCGGTGGTCTTTACTCGAATATCGACCTCCAACTTCTCATAATCGAAGCTGACCTCTTTGAAGATCAATCAAGCCCTTAAGAGAGTTGGAGTAATCTGAAAACAAAAATGAAGTCAGAAAAGCGAGAAAGGCTACATGAATAGAATTCGGCTAACGGTCCTGAAACATTCAGGGATACGATCGCCTCCCGCAGAATGTCCATTGATTGAAGGGCAGAAGCAGTGAGGATCTCCTGTTTGTTAACATAGCGAGAAGCCCACCCAGCAAACTTCGCCAAGGGGCCTAGCTCAGATGTCAAGCCACTCCCCTCCACCCCATGGGCTAGAACCCCTGCACCAATGGTAGACTGGGGTCCCTCCTCTTCCCAGATGACTGGAGCTCCAGCATCGGGAGCAGATCGAGCTCCTTCCTCAGGGAAAATCGGGATCGCCCCCTCAGGCCCCTGAGTAGGGGCTTCCTCGACCAGCACGCGCTCCAGTTCTAGAGCAGCAACAACAGTAGAGGTAACTTCCTCCTTATGCTGGTCAGCCAGCAGAGGGATGCTGAACTACTACCAGGGCGGTCCCTTAGTCCTGCGAGGGACAACACTCTCCTTAATCCTCTTCCTGAGTCGATCTACCTTAGCAGGAGGAGGAAGCATCATCTTCTTGGAAGGACGAGGATTAGTAGACATGCCTACAAAGATAAAAGCGTCAACAAATAGATAAATCGCAACTTGGCACAAAAAAAGGGTAAAGGCGTAACTACATACCTTGAGGCCTTGAAGCGACTTGGGCAATCCCAGCCTGAAACAAAGTCAGAGGAGTTATCAACTCCTTCTAACTTCGATCAGGAGCCTTCATTAGTCGTGCCCGAGCAATACGTTGAAGTTGAGAGAGAAGAGCTCGGGCTGAATACGAGAAGAACCCACTTCATAAAAGGATAAGATTAGTAACAAATCCGAACCCTACTCAACTTAATTACAACTCGACGATTCCCGACCTGAAGTCATGAACTCAGCAGGAACTCCGATCGCTGGGTCTGCCCATTCCCCAGACATAAAGAACCACTTGTCTTTCCACCTCTTGTTAGACGAAGGGTTGCCGGTGATGAGTGTTAAGTGGCAAATATTACATATTTTTCCTCATTTATATCTTAGTTTTATGAACATGATACTACTTAATGGTATATTTTATACATGTTTGTGTTGTAAGGTGAGTTTAAGAGCTTGGATTAAAAAAGAATGCTAAAAGCATGTATTTAATGCTCAAGATTCACCAAGTTAAAAAATGGACTTTTAAAGACTAAGATTGAAGATTTCATGACTCCAAGAGTCAAGAAAACCAAGTGAAAAAGGAAGGAAGTGTAGAAATTAGTGCAAAAATTCGCAGGATCTGAGCTTAGATGACATTGAGGCTATTGTCGAAGCCAGTCTTCGATGACATTGAGTTTAGATAACATCGAAGAATTACAGAAAAATCAAGTTTAGTTGATGTCATCGAAGTCAGTCTTAAATGACATCGAAGGTTATTTGACGTCATCAGAGGGTTTACGCGGAGCCTACGCGGAGGGAGGAAATTTGAGGCAGTTTCTGAATTTTTCAAACTAATTTGAAAGAGGGAGTTCCCCACTTATAAATAGGGCTTCCCGAGGCATTCCTAAGCATCATTCAGAGTACTCAAGGGTAAGATCTAGGATTTTTTCTAGGGTGTTTAGAGAGCTTTCAATTTTCATAGTTCTTCTTTTTCATTACAAATTTTCTTTTATTTATTTTTTCTTGCTTTCCTGTTGCTTTTCATTCTGCAATTTAGTTGTCTTTCTAGTTCCCTCTAGACCAAGCTAGAAGGGAAGCACATTGGTTTAATGATATCATTAATTATGATGATTGATTGTTTTTAATGATGAGAAGAATGGTGTATGCATGTTATCAATTATCTAGGTTTAAATTTTTTATTCTTATGTGAGATCCATATGTTTCCATCATATAAGACCATATTGATGGATAAGCTTAATCTAGATTAGTTAGATTTCTTAAATGAGATAAGTTCTCAACTTGCTACATTTCTTTGATTCATTATCTCATTGATATTGAATATTTAAAATCATTGGTGCTTGAGAATATAAATCAATGATGTTAATTTATGATTGTCTAATCTTTTATATCATTTATTAAAAATATTTAAACTGTTTTATTTTCTGATTTGGTTGACCATAGTGCTCAGATCCTAATTGTGTTGTCAAAGTCATCAGAACTTATGGAACATTAACCTGTGTGTGAAACTTTGAAGCTTGGGTGTTGTTTACAAATTAATTGAATTTCATACATTCAAAACCTTCAAAATCAAATCATCCATTTAGTTTCCATTACTTAGTTTTGCATTTGATTTTTTTCATTCTTATAAATTATCTCCTTGCGGGATCAACCCTGTATTTATAAAATATTACTTACGAATCTCTACACTTGAAGACAAGCAATCAATGAGCTCCTTACCTTGATTGGCCTAGGCAGAAAATAGTACCAATCCAGGTTCACATGGTTGACCTTAACTTTATACAAAAATAAAAATTCAGCTACAGACACCTCAGGGAACTCGATCTGCTGCCAAAGGACACAAGTCCCGACTAAGGCCCTCCAAGCATTCGGGATCAGCTGACCACGGGCCAGCCTCACATGAGCAAAGACCCTCTGGATCGTGGAATGCAAGGGTAAATGAAGGCCATACTACAAAACCACGACATAGATGGTCAACTCACCCGCGCGAGGCTGGCCAGGCACCTCCCCCAACTCTAGAGCTCGGAGTACGATCGACTCGGGGATTTGATAATCCCCCTAGACCCGAATTAGGTCGGCCTCAGTCATAGTGGAGCCGAAAGTACCTGACCTCCATAACTTTGGCATCAGGATCCCCTGGTCTTGGTCAAACTCCCTCGTCGCTCAAACCCTGAAATCCAACCTCTTCATCCCCCATGTTTGAAGAAGAGGGGACGACCCTATTCGGACGAGTGTCTTTGAGGGAGTAGTACGAGTTGTTGTGGAAGGCCCCTGACACTGACCTAACTCTAGACCAATCCGACATCTTGGTTGAACAAGAAAAGAAAGAAAAAGCTAGCCGGAAAAAGAAAAAAAGAAACCGGATAAAGGAAAACTGCCAGAAAGAGGGAAATAGAGAGGATTTCCGACTTATCGAAAATCATTTGGTTCGGTGAAGAGTAAAGAGAAAGGAGGAAAAGTGAGGAGTTTTGAGCATCCCACCCCCTCTTATACACATCCAACCCAACACATTAATGAGACTCAATCAATGCTTGAGCATGAGGAGATGTAACATCGCACGAGAACGCCCTCTTTGCAAGGAACGTGGCATGTAGCGACCTAGGGCGCTGAGCCACAAACAGCTGGCACTCGACCATATGTCTAAAGATCAAGCGACGCCATCATCTGAAGGTACACTGTCATCATTACCCTGATCACCTTGAGCTTTGCATCCATCGCCCCATATCATCATCCATGGCGGCAAACAGGAAACCCATCCTCCTTGACTTCTCGACCTGCCTAGCTTGGTTTGATTTCAAGGTTGATTTAAGATTGTCTAACTTGGACAAACTCAAACTTATCAAGTCCACTGCGTGAACTAGTAAGTAGGTGGGACTTACTGTTATGGAAAAAATAGACCTACTATTAACAGGCCAAGTCAACAATTCAAACAAGTGACATGTGTGATCCAGTGGCTAAACCTCTGTCGCCTCAACCAAGTACGGAGAAAGGCTAAGCTTGACCTCCTCGACCAAGTATGGAGAAAGGCCAAGCTCAACCTCCTCAATCAAGTATGGAGAAAGGCCGAGCTTGACCTCCTCGATTAAGTACTGGGAAAGATCGAACTCGACCTCCAGGCACAAGGTTGAGTCATTTACTAATCAACTACAATGTGAAGCAAGCTAACTCACTTCAAGTCGGCGAGATCCATCCTTAGACGAACACAGCACCGACTTCAGCTGTGACCCAGTTCGGACTACTTTGGGATAGTTGAACCCGTCCTCTGTGGGATCCAACCTGACCTCAATCAGGTCTATTTGTGTTCTCGACCGAAGATCACGGAAACCGACTTCCACATGGATCACCCCAAAATTGTAGCCAATGATGTAGAAAGATCCGCTGCACAAGGCGTCTAAATCCTACTATAATCAATTACTGCCAAACAGGGATACGTACCCTCTATGATACCGCATCTCCTCACCTATAAATAAGTTACCTCTAATGGTGAAAGGTACAGACAATCTCTAGCCCAAAAACCTCAATATTCAACTAGACCCAGATTCCTTTCCTAACTTAGGCATCAGAGGGTCCCTTGCAGAGCCAGGGGCTTCTGTGTCTGTCCCTTGTGCAGGTGTGCGAGTCCAGGGAAGGCTAACCAGATTTCTGCATCAACAATATATTTAATGTATTTTTTATTCTTATATTGATTGGACATCTTAGTAATATACATATATTTCCAATATGATTTTACTTATTAACCAGAAGATAAACATTTTAATTTGTAATTATTATACTTTTATTAATCCCGATTGCAATTACTTAACTAAACAAGCCTTAAAATTATATCGTGGCATGCTTGGGCTTTGGAAGAAAAAGATTTTTAGATGTCCATTTATCTTGGTTGGATGCATCTTCTAAATAGATTAGGAGGACACGCAAAACAATTTAAAAGGTTTTTAATGATATATTTTTTTTTAATCCAAACAATATGCATCTTCTCACTTATTTACTATGATAAGCTTAGTCTAAGTTAGCTAATTTTTTTATTTTTATTTTTTGTAACAAAGGAGAACATTGGAGGGTGCCACACACAATCTAGAAGGTTTTCAACGATGGGCATCTCGTCTCAGCTGTTTGTTGTGGTAGGCTTGAATCTTGAATCAGCCATGTTCTTGGAAATAAAGGACAAGATAAGAGATTGCAAAAGATGGATAGGTTGTTTGTCATTAAAAAATAGGATGGACCCCACAAGTCCATTTGTAAGTTATGCTTATCATATTCCAGTCGGCTTGGTTTGAATTCATACACTTGCATCCGTGCATGACCCGGGACGTGACCCTTCTTGCAATCCTATGTGACATCCTTCCAATCCCCAACAGGTTATAGCAATGTTCATATACACAGGCACTGCATGTTAACTCTCACTTACCGTCTGATCTTTCTGGCCAAATTATCACTTGTTCACGACATCCAAGCTAGAAGAAAATGTGGGCCACACCATGAAAATCTCCGATGGCTAAAACAATTCTGGTCTATTCATCATGCAAGCTACACCATCAAAATTAATGGACAGCTGATGGTCTGACTCTACTTACAGGTGTGACCCACCTGATGAGTCGATCGGCCTGATTTCTTTTTAAGATAATCATCATGGTGTGGTCCTTCTTTCGAAGGACTTGGATGTCTTACATGCATGAGGAAATTCAAATAAAAGAGGAGCTTGATCATGTGGAAGTTCACATATGGTGCCTTCACCTGATCGTTTCCCATATAAAACTGAGAATTTAAATGTTATTATATCTATAAAGTTTGTACTTATATATTCTAATAATGACATAAGATTAGGCCAGAGTCGAAGATTACCTGCAGAACATCCAATTTTTACAAGGAAATGTTCAAAATAGCTGTAGTCCATGGACATTTCAATCCAGCTAGCTGCATTTGGACATGAAAGAAGTCCACATCATCGATCTGGACCATCCATTTGATCTGACCCACACTCTTAATGGGCCACTATGCAAATCCTCACACCAACACCACGATCAATAATCATCATGTTGGCTTTCACATAACTGCCTGTTTCCAAGCCACATATAGAATGGTCAGGATTGTCTGATTGAAACGATTTTTCAGAGCCTTAAGAAATCCAGGCAAAGGCCTCCCAAATGGATAGTTCATATTGATAGTTGGACACCATCCAAATGTCATATGTGTAGAATATATATCCAACTATCAATATGGTTCATATTGATAGTTGGACCACATCATCATCATCACCTAGCATGAATAAAGGCACATCCGTTCATTGCGTGGACAGCATTTGATTTTACCGTTGTGTCCTGCTCCATGAGTGGATTGGCCTGATTTTCATACGGTGTGCAGGGGGAAAAAAAAAAGGAAGAAGAAAAAAGAAAGGATCTGCGGGAAAGAAAAGGCTGCTTGTGTAATTCACATATGGCGGCTGGATGCGATATCTCTCTCCCCCACGTAAGTAGGCCAACCCCAGGATTCTATCTTATGTGATTATTGGAACCGTTCATGTTCTCGTGTTCTCATGACTATCACATAGAAGAAAATTTTAATAATCATGCTACGTTGATCAACCTTATCTTTGAGTCTTGAATTTGAATATGCCTCATAAAAACTAACTAATTTTCAATGTTCCAAATTCAACTATATATATATATATATATATATATATATATATATATATATATATATGTTTCTTATGATGGCCCACGTAAGCTCAAGTGGTACATATGATACAGTGATCACCCGCTATTTATTAATTTTTGAGAATTCAAATACTATACTTGGGCACTTCTTCAGTATCCAAATTTTAATTGGTGTATGCAAATCAAATTTTATTTTATTTTTTCCGTGGATTTCCTATTTTTATATCATTTTCAAGCTCGAAAACCCCCATGCAAGCAAGGGGGTTCTAGGGAGTTTCTCCTACTCACGATACTTTCCCCAGCTACCATAGCCGTCTTGTGTTTACTGCATTCCTTGGCTTTTAAGTTGCTGAATCGAGGAATTGGCAGCGAATGCGAATCAAAATCCAAAACTCGGTTGAAAAACCGGACCGAGTAGTGACACTGTATTGTTTGTGTATAATTGAATTAAGAAAATGTCAACCCTAGAATATCAAAATAAAATAGAATAAAGAAAAATGTATTAGGTATCATCCAACTATCATAGGGTTGAAATTTTGGCTATTGATTGCATAGAGTAAGCCAAGTTGGTAAAAGCTTCACAAGAAAGCACGACCCGAGGGTTCAACTCTCTTGTTAGTTTTACACCATTTAGAAAATGGTGGTGACTTTTCAACCATATATGTGGCATTGATGTATATCTATCTAGAGCAATCAGCTTGTGGGTCCCATTGTTAAATAGATGGTTAAAAATATGACTGGTTCAAATTAGAATGGAAAAAAAAGAAAAGAAGAAGAAAGATCATTGAAGCCAAAAAATACGTGATCTTAACCTCTCATCAGGTTGGCCCCACCTTAGATTGGTCATACACCAAAATTGACCTCAGTTGGATTAATATACTAACTCTTGAGTTAAAGGACTTTGGAGGAAAAGAAGCGGTGATCAAATGAGAACTTTGGTTAGTTCCTTATCACAACCATCCATGTTCTCTCATCAAACATTTTGGATTTGTTATCGATTTCATTTGGGTGTGGCCCATCCAAGGTAGGGCATACTCGATCATTTCTTGATATATCTTACACAACCATCATCTTCAAAAATGGAATCACTATAATGCCAAAAAAGACCAACACTAATAAATAAAATCTTTAGCTAAATAAAATATTTCTTGCTCATTGGGTTAAGCTGCAGTTATTATATTAGTATGACCTAGCCTTGGGGTTGAGTATTCTCTTGGGTTTTCTTTCTTTCTTTCTTTTTTCTCCAGCTCGTATTTAATTGATCATATGCAAGCAATCACACCCACTACATTGACACAGACAAGTCCCATGCTGTTTAGGTTTCAACTATTACGACGCATCAAGTTTTTAGACATTCCCCACCCCCCCCCCACTAGAGCTTCATAAGGCCAGGAACTTTGAACATTATATATATATATATATATATATATATATATATATATATATATATATATATATATATATATATATATTAATTTTTTTATTTTTTAAGGAATGGAAGGACATTGTGAACGAAGTTAGGGGTATTTTGAGTTAGAAAATATGGTTGTTTTCTGATGTACTGTTCATATTTCACATGCAAATGACCTTTAAACGATTTGGATTTTACTTGAAAATTGAAGTTATTTTTCTGTACTTCATATATTCTTTCATATGCATAGCCCACTCTCTTTTTCTTTGCATGGAGCCTGCCCTGACGGTATTACTAAAGAGGTGTGTGACAAAAATTATCATGATATAATTGTATGAAATCCACTCCACGTATTAATTAACCGCAGCGCCTGATGTGAAGATGTCAACTTAAAAATGAGGTAAATCTAAAACTCTGACTTAAAAATGGGGATGCGTTGCCTATGGTTGAAAACATTCTTCTCCCTCCGTGTAACCGTGTAGCATCACCCTTTCCCTTCACCTCTTATTTTTCTCTCCCTTATTCTCTTCCATCTGCATGCACTTGCTATGCACCTGTATTATTAATATGTTTGCTAGGATATATCCCGGCATATTACTATAGATTACTGGGGAATTTGTTAGGACTTCAACCTTGTGATATGGAATCATTTCACAATCATCCACGCCATTTTATACGGGCCTCACTTTGGATGGGGAAGACATGTATTCTTATATTTGAGTATTTCAACCATTTGATCATTTCAACTCATTTCCTTTGAATATGGATGACATTCTTAAATTTTCAATAATTAAAGGGTTGGAATATTGCAATATAATAGTTTTCTTCATACCCCTAGGCCCATTATATGAACTGTTTGGTCATTGAAAAGAAATCCGATCTAATAGCTAATTTAGCCATGATAATAATCTTGTTGTTGGGGATTTTGCCCTGCGAAATCACACAGATCTAGATCTAGGATAGCAATTCAATGGCACCAAGCACACAAGAGAACACAGAGAACACCCATATTTAACGTGGAAAACCCTTTCGGAAAAAAACCACGTGGAAAACCCTTTCGGAAAAAAACCACGGCACAAAGCGACAGATCTCCACTATGAAAACAGAAATTACAAAGAGAGAGGACTTACCCGATTCGAACAATCTCGAATCTCACCCTTGCTCCACCCTTTAATTTCCCTAGAACCCTTTTAGAAAGCCTTTCCATACCATAGAAAAATCCTAGGATCACCTATTTATAGTTTAGGCAATTTTTCTTCCACATCCCGGTTACAAAAGGACACAGATTTCCACAATCCGTAAAATCGTAAAGCGAATCTGCGTAACCTATGACTGGTCATAGGAGAGCTAGGACTGGTCGAGCTAGGACTGGTCGTAGGAGAGCTACGACCAGTCGAAGGACCCCTACGACCGGTCGAGCAATCCCTATGACTAGTCGAAGGCGGTGAAGACTTTCTCAACAATCTCCACTAAGTCTTCACCCTTCAACCGTGTAGCAACTTGATCTCTTCTCTTATTTCTGTATCACATCATAGCTTCTTGTGCACACTCTGTCTTCCTTTTACGCCATCGCCAAGCCCATAGAAATTACACAGAACTTGAACTTCTCTGCAGGAACAATCCAGGTGAGCATGTCTGTCGGATCAAAATCCACGTGCCCAACCACCTTGCTCCTGTCTTCCCAAAAGAAAAGATGTAGTCTTCTTACCATCTCACCACTACCCAGTATTGCTTGTTGGGGTACTTGCTCACAACACTGATAACCTGTGAAATAACCGGCTAATGCAGACCATGGCATACACTGCCAACCACATTCGAATAAGGCTCATGAGATATCCTACTTTTCTTCATTTGTTTTGGGACAAATCCTGTGAAAAACTTGAGGAGAGATACGTAGGGAACGCTCTCCGGCTTTACCTGACCCATCACATCTTTGATCAATACCTACACATAAGGTATTCCTCCTTTGATTACCAAAGCCTACTCCTCCTTCAGTCTCAATGCCAAGAACCATCTTTGCAGCCCCCAATCCTTCAACCTGAATGTCCCACTTAACCGAGTCTTCAGTACATTGATTTCAGACATGTCATAATTGACGATTTACATGTCATCAATTCCTGACTCACCATAAAGGAATCAAAACCACTGCCTAGGCGACATGTCGAACCATGACCTCCTGCAAAGTCTTTTCTCAGCCCCTTTGACTTCGAACCGCTCTGTTTGCTTCATGTAGATATGCTCTTCACTTTCCCTTACAGAATTGCAAGCTCCACATCCATTCTTCTACCTCAAGATCACATTGGCCAACCAGCGTCAATCACGGATCTAATAGATAACTGCTATACCGTCGGAGTGTGTATATCTCTGAGAAGTCGATCCCTTCTCTCTGATCATAACCCTTCACTACCAACCTCGTCCTGTATCTATATTGTATCTTTCTGAAGATATACCTGCATCCAATCGCTTTTCAACCCAATGGAAGCTCCACCCACTCCTATATATCGATCTGGTACAACGAATCCATCACATCACCCATAGTCACCTTTTACTTCTCAGCACCAAGCTCACCTAGAGCCATCTGAATAGAAGATGAATCCTCCTACAATATTGGAGTCGTCCATGTACCTCGCCGATATCCTATAATCATGCCGTGTGATTCTTCTCACAAGTGGCTGTTCCACCTTCTCTGTATCCTTGTCCGTACGTCTCAGCCTTCTTGCCCTGCTCGCTCCTGTGGTCATGCCTAACATGCCACACACATGCATAAGTGGAATCCGCTACATCCACTGCAGCTCCACCTTTTGAAGTGCTTCCGATCAACCTGTACAAGTTACCGAGTCGTTGCGCTTTCATGATTACCTTTACCCCCTTGGATACTTTAAGAGCACCATCAATACCTGTGTACTTGCATCCTTTTGCCTCAAGCACACCAAGAGAAATCAGATTTCGCTTCAAATCAGGAATGTGTCTCACATCTGTCAAGGTACGCTCTACCCCATCAAACATCCTGATGCGCACAGAACCAACAGCCACAACATTACAGGCAATATCATTGCCTATAAATACCTGTCCACCATCACACTCCCTGTAGTTGGTGAACCAACTCTGATGAGGAGTCATGTGAAAAGATGCCCTTGTGTCTAGCATCCACTCGTCCTTACGATCATCCTATGACCGTCTGAGCGAAGACACAGATAAAACATCACCATCACTTCCATCTGACGTGGTAACGTTGGCCTCCCTGCATGAAGCCTCAGAATCTTCCCTCTTCAATTTAAAATTTTCACAATCTTTCTTCACATGTCCTTCCTTCCCACAGTTCCAGCACTTTACCTTTCCTTTGCCCATGCCCTTGGATTTAGATATAGAACCTGAAGAACCTGTACCTTGTCCAGAATTCCTACCCACTGTAAACAGTGCATTCAAAAATGTCCCCATGTCGCTGTTCAGTTGTCTCATAGCCTTCCCTTGAAGGGCTGAGATAACGGTGTCGACACTCAGGATTTTATTCATACTGCACATAGTGTCCTTGAATGACTCATAAGATGCTGGAAGAGAATTCAGCAATATACATGCTTGTTCTTCATCTTTCATTACTTCCTCCATATCTAGCAATTTGCAAACTAATTTATTAAAGTTGTTGATGTGAGCCTCCAGATCTCCACCCTCTGTCGTCTTGAAGTTATACCACTGCCGCTTCAAGTGTAGGCGATTTTCAGAGAATTTTTTCGCATAAACATCCTCTAACTTCACCCATAACTTAGCCACAGTTTTCTCCCTCATGCGTTGTAGAGAACTTCATCTGTAAGACATAAACGGATCGATGATAAAGCTTTCTTATCAAGAGTATTCCAATTAGCATCAGTCATAGTAGACTTCTGCTCCTCAAGAGTACCATCTTCGCCTTGCTTGATTAAGAAACTCATCATTTTGATATTTCATAACTCAAAATTATTTTTTCCTGAGTACTTTTTAATCTCATACTTAGCGCTTGCCATTATTACTAATCCCTCAGATTCAGATCTGTGCCCCAACGATAGCTCTGATACCACTTGTTGGGGATTTTGCCCTACGTAATCACAGATCTAGATCTAGGATAGCAATTCAATGGCACCAAGCACACAAGAGAACACCCAGATTTAACGTGGAAAACCCTTTAGGGAAAAAATCACGGCACAAAGCAATAGATCTCCACTATGAAAACAGAAATTACAAAGAGAGAGGACTTACCCGATTCGAACAACCTCGAATCTCACCCTTGCTACACCCTTTAATTTTCCTAGAACCCCTTTAGAAAGCTTTCCCATACCCTAGAAAAATCCTAGGAACACCTATTTATAGTTTAGGCAACTTCCCTTCCGCATCCCGGTTGCGAAAGGACACAGATTTTCATAATCCACAAAATCGCGGAATGAATCTGCATAACCTACGATTGGTCGTAGGAGAGCTAGGACTGGTCGAGCTAGGACTGTCCGTAGGGGAGCTACGACCAGTCGAAGGACCCTTACGACCGGTCAAGAAATCCCTACGACTGGTCGAAGGCGGTGAAGACTTTCTTAACACTTGTCGCAGTAAGTCAAGATGTATTATAACAAATCTCTTATACTAATATATGAACGAACCATTATATATGGTTAGGTGTGTTACATGTTGGACAAAGTTTGGCTCGAATTTAGTCATGCAATATGTGTGTGTTATTCCAGAACCTAATGTGGCTCAATTTGAATTGAACGCCTTTGACCCCAAGTATCAAGATAGGCCGAGAGACCAAGAGCCTCACATATTGACCATCTATTCAGCCACCAATTTAGAGAAATACGGAGATTTGTAAAGGGAAGGGTTCGTCCATCTAATAAGTTTTTTATACTTTTCAACCAAAAGTACTTTTTCCACCATGATAGTAGCAGTTAATTGACAATAACACAACATAGGAGTAAATAAAATAAACAAAATTACATTTATAAATGTTTATAAATGATAAACACTTACAATACAAAAGAAATCTTTTGTGATCCAACGATTATGACATAGTTTAGATTCCCCACACAGAATAGTACAACTGATTTGTGTACGTCCAAACCTTGAAATGCAAACCAAACCAAAGGCCCACTAAAGCCCAGTTCAAGACCAAACCTAAAACCACTTAACCTTAGGACCTTATTAACCAAAGTGCGAGAAGCCCAAAAGGGTACCCAGATCTCACCAAAGATCTCAATAAAATCTAGGTCCTATCCATGTATTGGGTGGCGAATCATGGGCCACGGGCGACATTTGATGTGTTGCGCGCCATGTGGATCACCTTGGGATTCGAGATTTGATAAGACGAAGGAGAGGGAATCCTAACCTTCACCTTGATTATATTGCTCAAGCTGTAATGACTACTTCGCCCCTATTTTTTTCCAAAGCTACACTTTTTACCATCCTTTCAACCGATGATAAAATTCCATGTGACACACTCTATCCTTTAGTCAATCACAATCCTTTTAGCCTTATTTAAGCCCTAAACTTCACATAAATTAACAAATGATACCCTCCACACCTACAAATATCCCTTTCTCTTCACTTACCTACACCATCCATCTTTAAGAAGAGAGGAGAGAAGGAGAGTAAGCCTATCTCATCCCACCCATCCATCAATAAGAGAAAGAGAGTGCAATGAGAGAGCCATTTCTAGCCCATAGTCCAGCTGAGCCATGCTCAAATCCTAGCTTCCTGTGCCATCAAAAGGCTGATCCAACCCACTCCAGTCAGTCATTACGAGAAACCATCCACCTTACCCTCCTCAAAACACCCCAATTATAACTCAGCTACATTCATCCATGCACCGGCATTGGGATAATCATTCCCTTCTCAACCCCCTACTACTCTAGTCTATCCAAGTGTATGCTCTGCGGCTTGCCGAATTTTTAGATCATGCCCATTAAAATTAGGAATATCTAGGTGCTTTTCCATTCTTTATCGTCCCTTATTAGGTAAACTGGTCGTATCAAATTGGTCTTGTCAATCCCACGCTCCCACTCCTGAGATGGATATTGCACCCCTCTTCTGCATCATCCCTACGTTATAAGCATTCTCATCAGCATATCTCTTCTCAACTTCGTGCTTTTCTAATTTATTCGAGTGTATGCTCTACAACTTGCCAAATTTTCAGATCATGCCCATTAAAAACTCAGATTGACTAGGCACTTTTTCATTTCTTTACTGTCCCTCGTCAGGTAAATGGGTATTGTCACATTAACCTTACTGATCTATCACTCTCACTCCTGAGTTAGACATTACATTATTTCATTACATATCATTCATTTATTACATAGTTTGATGCTAGACTAATTGAATCCCTTATAGTTCACTAAGTTTTGTGAAGTGAAGACCGTATGTTAGTACGGTCAGAGATGGTGGCTGACACCTTCCTTCTTTGTCACATGGTCCCTTACTCAGAATCTAAGGTTGCAAATTAGGAGTCATTTTATAATGGGGAATTCATGGATTCTCTAGCTTAAGGATTCTGCAAGGTCTAGCCGACTACAAAAATCTAAGTTAACTAGCTAGTGACGATTCTAAGTCAAATATCTAACACCCCAAGTCACAACCGCACCTGTGAAAAGCCTAAAATGGCCCCCATAAGCGTGATTCTAACATTCAGGTAAGGTCTTAAAACTATGGAATTCCTTAGTCCAACGACTATGGCGCAGATGAAGGGAATTACACTAAAGCTAATCTAACAAGTCAGTCCTACATATTAACACAGACAGACAAGATTATATTAAGATAAAATAAGGTTGGTCCAGCATGGTAATGTAGATGGATATAATTATACTAAGTTACATTAAGTTGGTCCAATGTGGTAGTATTGACGAACATACTAAATTTAATCTAAGTTAAGCATAATTGTGTTATGATTTGGTTGTGTTAGTGAGGGCTAGGAGCTCTTCGATCTTTCTCTTATTTATAAAAATTATGAATGGTTACGGAAGAGTGATTTACATTGCTACTTTTCAAATTTGTTGACGTGTGAATAACCATTTGGGCCATAATGGTCATAGCCTATTATGATTTTTCATGTGTAAAGAATGTCTGTTATGATTGGCCATCCATCATGCACACATCTTTAGGCTACTATGTGGATGAGTGCTTTTCATGTTTTACCACATGTGGACGGTTTCTTCCACTTGAATGTGCAATGTACAACACGAAAATTGACAAACCTGGGTTGTTGTTACATAGATCCTTTCTATTAAGTGTTTTGGTAGCAAAGGTCCTCTTTGTACAATGTTACAGCACATTGGCTGAATTTTTCATTTTCCTGGCCTTATTTTGGCCATTATATGTTATCGGCCATGCGGCTACTAAAGTGCATAGTCGATTTTATCATGTATCTCAGTCATGCAATTCGTGTCTTCATTGCATTAGCTGACTAGACTTACCCTTTTAAAGCTCCTCATGACATTTGGGATTCTGATCAAATTCGGTCGTCAGAGCAGTTATGAAGAGTAGAAAAATGCTTGGATACCTCACATGGGTACCAACATGTTTCTTTCACCAACATTGTATAATTTACTTAACTTGAAAAAATCTACATTGTCCATCATGTAAATCATGCCTTGTTTAGCCTTCATACAAAGTATAAGGTTGATTCAATTCTTAGGTGGGCCACCCTATAATTGCACCTAAAACCTTTAAATTTACTTGGTATGATCCCCATGTATTGGAATACTATGATTGGATGCCACATCATGAACACCATAATAGGTCCCACACAAAATTAATGGTGAGTGTTCCTTCCCAACTATTTCCTATTGTGTGGCCTACCTGAGTTTTGGATTATCATGGTTCTTGAGATCAATGGTTAAAATGGTATAGTTTGCCTTATGGACAGGTCGATCTCATTAAAGTTCTACCCACATAGCTTTTTATTTATAAAAGTAACCCTGGTGGGTAACAAGATGCGTTGTTGGAGAAATTGGACTTTGGTGAGACAAAGTTTGCGCATCGAGGATTTTGGCTTCTTTTTTTTTCACATAATATAAATTGTTGAGTAGAATTTTGCGAATGTTGAGATCAGGTCCACGGGCCTTTTTTCAGGCTTTTAATGTTCTTTTTGCTGTTTTTATAACGGGGTTGTAGTTTGACTTTGGAATATGATGCGTTCGACTTGGAGTCGCCAATAGCTAGTTGTCTGAGAATTCCACCATTAGCTAGATCCTACAGAATCTGTAAAAATTAAGGAATTCAAAGACTCTTTATTATAATGACTCGTTATCTGCATCATGGGATTTTGAGTAAGGGAGCTCGGTGACAAATAAGGAAGGTGTTAGGTACCTTCTCCACCTAGACGTGAGTACGGTCTCTACTTTGTGGGATTAATGGGGTTTTAAGGGATTGGAAAGCTCCAACATTATTTTACATACCAATTCTTGAAGGAAAGTGATTATTGCTAGACAACAAGAGATAGATATTCTGTAACTACTAGAGTTCAACTTAGAGATAGATGTGGGGAACATGACGGTGATTCCACAGCAATTGGTAAAATAAAAGAAAGAAAAAATGGATAGTCTTTACTAGTCATCCACAAACAAGTACTCCATAACTGATAGAGCTTAACTTGGGGATAAAAATGGGTGAACATGATAGTGATCTTGTAGCAACTGGTATCCAAGGACTAAAACAAGACTAGTTAATTCCAAATTTTTGATGTAACAAGATGTGGGAGCTAATAATCCTTAGAGCATATGCTCGAAATGTCTAAAAAATCAAAGATTTGGGAAGGATGAAATAATTCGAATGTTGCATGCAATGTAATGAGAATGATAACTGCAGGCTCGATTCACCACTTGGACGAAGCGTGGGTCGAAAGGTGCAAAATCCCAATACTCACTACAACAAGAAATCATCAAAGCTCTTAATCCTTACTTTACTCCTTACCTTGAGATGGTGCTTAAGTTGGTGGGTGTACGAGTCTTGGATGAAGGAGATGCTCGGGTGGAAGGGTTGTCACAAGAATCGAGGAGGCTTGAGCTATTGGGTGGAGGATAAGGAAAAAGGGATAGAGCGTTCTTATGGCTAGGAAAAGATTTGGGCATGTGAGGGGTTTGGGCAAGTGGGGTTGATGGAGAAGGTGGGTGAATGATAAAGTGGCTAAGGGGCTAAAGGGAAAGCTTGGTCTTAGTGCGGGGGGGGGGGGGGGGGGGGGGGGGTGGGGTGGGGGGATGTTGGGTATATGAGACTTGGATGGAGGAGATGCTTGGGTGGCTAGCATGGATGGGTTGTCACAAGGATCGAGAAGGAGGCTTGAGCTATTGGATGGAGGCTAAGGCAAAAGGGATGGAGTGTTCTTATGGTTACAAAAATATTTGGGCATGTGAGAGGCTTGAGGGAGTGGGGTTGATAGAGAAGGTGGTTAATGGAACAGTGGCTAAGGGGCTAAAGGGGAAGCGGGGTAGGTTAGTAAAGGAAGGAATTGGCTCTCCTCTCTTTCTCTCTCCTTGGTGAAGGGGTGGAATGGGAGAATGGCTCTCTCTCTCTCTCTCCCTCTCTTCCTCTCTCTTAAGGGGTGAATAGATTATAGAAAATGAAGGAGAAAACCCTTTTTATAGGGAAAGTGAGTGACAAAAGGGAGATTTGAAATTGCAGTCTAAGTTTAATTACAACTACAATAGGAGTTAAAAACTATGACTAAGTCCGCAGGCGGGGGTGTTGAATGGGAAATTTTTAAATTTTGAAAAAAAAAAAAAACTATGACTAAGTCCGCGGGAGGGGGGTGTTGAATAGGACATTTTTAAAATTTCAAGTTAAAACTTACTAAGTCACTGACATAAATTCTAAAGTGCATGCATTATATAGACTAACAAGATATACCAATATACGCAAGTCTATAAAGTAGGAAGATAACATTCATGTGGGCAATGATACAAACATGTAAGCTCCATTTTATCTAAGCATTCATCGAGTTCAACACATGAGCACAAGCATAGACAAAATAACATTCAACTCATTGCACATGATGTGTAGTGGTTTAACTACTTGTATACTCCATTCTCAGTTGTCACACTCAAACTTGAGTTTGCTAGATTTTAGTATCACTTATGGTTCTAAAATAGGTTTACCATTAACCTTTGCATCCTATACAAGGATCTACATGTAAACACTCTTCAGTGGCCTATATAAGGTCTTACGATGTTTGGATCTCTAACTTCACATTAGTCTTACATAAGAACTAACAATGTTCACTCCTGCTAGAGGCTCCCATGGAGACTTACAATGAGAAACATGTGTAGTATCATGACTAGGTTGTGTACGTCCCTCCACGATTAACCATCGTGGGAGGGTAATGACTATTCTAGTATGTGGTTGACCATGGAATGGGGTAGGGAGTGACCTATTGATTGTGGGCATTGTTGAACCAACTGGATGTTAAACCAACTTAATTAAAGGTAAAACTAATCATATATTCATTGGGATCTGACTCAGTGGATCAACCTGATAATGTCTAAATATTACATATTTATTCTCTACTTTGCATTACTTTTATCATATAAATCAAGTTAAGTGGTCCCAATAGAGTGTGTTTCATGTGCAAGGAGAGATTTAAAGTCCAAGACCAAATTGAAGTTAAATGTGAGAATTTAAATCCCAAAGATAATCAAGACTAGAGTGATTAAAGAATTATGAGCCCACGGCATAAAGATCAAGCATATTCGAGCATGTGGACCAAGGAGATCAAGAGAAAGTTGAACTATGCTGGAAAATAAGTGAAGAAACCAAAGAAAATGAGTCTTGAAAATTCAAGGCCAGGAAAATCAAATTCTTAAAATCTAGGGCCAGAAAGATAAAATTATGAAAATTTCAAAAATAACCCTTCGATGCCATCAAAGTCAATAACAATCCCATCGAAGATGGCTTCGATCACATCAAGAAATTCATAAAATTTTCAAGTTAGTTGCTGGACTCACTACTCGATGCCATTAGGTGCACACGAATACCTAAATTCAAAGTCAGTTTGTGATTTTTCAAAGGCAATGTGCAAATTGGATCTCTAAAACTATAACTTGGGGTCCTTAGGACGTCCCAAATCATCTTCGAGGGTTTGGAGAGAGAGATAAGGCTTAGGTGAAGTGCCGACAATGTTCTTCCACTTAATTTCTAGTAGATCTTTAGTTTTTCTTTTGTTTTTAAGTTATCTATGTTTAGCTAATCTCTTAATTATGGTTAAAGAGTGAAGCTTCTAGTTTATTGTTATGTTTTAGTTTATGGATTTATATTTTTGGATTTGAATGATGATTAGTTAATTGAAGTTGGTTTGAATTTTCTTTAAAGCTTTTGCACTATTTTATCTTTAATCCATTGTCGACTAAGGGCACATTGGATTCTTGAAAGTGCAATTACAATACTTGATTAGAGAAAAAATCAATCTATAAAATTCTTTGATCTATTGTAGACTCCATTCAAAATAAATGCTTTGAATTCCTTGTGATTGATGTCAGAATATTTCATAAGAGAATCGTTCAATTGAAATCATACCTTATTAGATGTTGAGATTGGTTTAAATGTTCGATCTTCTAATTAGAATGAATTAGAATTTGATTCTAGTTAAGTTATAGAAGATGAATTGATAGACTGTTCATTGTGATGGCTAGAAGTGAATCCTTGGATCTTCAATGCTTTATTTTTATTTCTTTTACAGTCACACCCTAAACTCGGGAATTGGACTCACAAAATATTTAGTCATTGAATCTGGTGCCGACAACCTCTGCAGTACCCCATTCTAGGCTCCCAACTCTCATGCGGCAGATTTCGATCCTGGGATCCTACAAAGAGGATTTTTAGGGTGAATTTTTTCGTTAAGGAGCATAATGACAAGTGTACCCAAGTCATAAAATATCATCACCACATATCCACTAATATAATCTTTGAGTACAATGCTAAAAGGAAAATGCATGATATAACAAAATTTCAAAAGATCAGTCACATGCTCCTGCTTCAATGTTATTGCAGTCTAGTCAGAGTAAGCAGAAATGATTGAGGGCTAAACTGACAAGTCTATAAATGTTATCAGCCATACCCTGGCTATGTGATGTAAAGGCCTACATGACTAAATGTCATATGATAAAGATGCAATGCAATGTACTATTTTACATGTCAGAATAATTCTCAATTGGATCATCACCGGGGTCTAGTACACTTCCGACACTAGTTACCACCCATTGCGCCCATTAACAAGAAAGTATAAAAGACCACACTATCCGCCTTGTCAGTGGTACAAAAAAATCGCCCGGTCTGTCGATAGCCGATCCATTTCATGAGCTGGTCAAACTAACCTAGCATATAGCCCTTTGTACTCAGACGGATAAGGTCAAACCCCCTTCCAACTGACCCCGACACAGTGGGAGATGCGGCCTACCGGTATCTAGCCATCACACACTCATGAATCCACTCTGTCTAGACATTGGAGTACTACAGGGTTTAGGGACTTTCACCTAGGGACGCCTATGACGCCCTATAACTTCAGTAATTTTCAGTGTCCATCATCCGTCAGCCACAATAAGGCTACGGAATCACTTCCCTGGTGTCTCTAGCGAGTAGATGTACGTGTCACACATAGTGCAGAATGCATGAATCACACTATCTGAGGCATGCATCAAACCTGCGCGTATCATGCAAATTATACGGAGTGACCCTGTCTCATATAGAGTCCCCTAAGTGTCTCAAGCTGAATGACATGTACAATGAATAATCGTTATCCACAATAGGCATACAAATGGTGCATATGGGCATATAATTGAGCATGATATCCATTACACTAAGCATGTTATCAATGTGTCCTACCGGGCTAAATACATGAACATTTTATCAGACATTCATGAGATAATCAGCCTTAATTGGCACATCATATGCAAAGAGTTGGAACCAAACGGCGGGCCTCACTAGAAATGTAAAGGTCCATGTGGCATGGCCCACTTGAGACTAGAATCGGCTCCTCATGTAGCCTATTAAACATGGGTAAAATACATACACCAATGCGGGGTCCATTAGGAGTGACCCGGATGGACACCCACATGTACAACACGTGTCACTAGGCTACCAATCCATTTGGGCATATGGCCCACTAATGATGTCTCAAAATAATCAGATTATCAATGACATTAATCTAATTACGTTAGTAGGATGATCTACACCGTATAATCATTGCTAATGTAAATCGATGGTGACATATCATTGGTTAGTCACTAGGATGTGATCTCATGCGCATGGCCCATAAGAAATCTAGATCATCCTGAGTTTTGGGCCCATGGCCTAACATGATCTAACAAGCTGGATGAACGAAGTGGATATGATACATACATCATGTAGGGTCCTACGTGTGAACCCAACTTCCAGCCCCCAAGGTGGGTGTCCACCCGCCCATTGGGCGCTACTGGCCTGCTGTGTTATATTGTTTTGGTTATGTGTTTTGGTCACACCATCAAAGAGGGCCCTACTTACATAATTTACTCCGTTCATCGCATAGACCAGCTCAAGAAGGACTAATAGACTCTAACTGGGACTGGTTTGGATGAATATGGACCCCATGGTGGGCCTAGGAAGGTTTTAACATTAAAAAAAATATTTCCCCTCCATGCGGTCCATTCTAATCTCGAATCCGCCTCATATTTTATCTCATGGCCTAAAATGATCTGAAGAAGTTGGTGGATGGCTCAGATCAAATATATACATCAAGCTAGGTCCCACTTGTGAGACCCAAATTTGGCCAGGAATGGGTTACCGCCCACGTGCATGGCATTCATTAATTATTTTTTTTATTATATTTATTTTATGTTTTACATACACTATTAAGGTGGGCCCTAAGTGGATGATCTAATCTATCCACTGTCTTGGTCAGCTCGAGTGGGGTCAATAGACTCTGGTTTGGGCTAATTTGGATGATCAGGGACTCCACAATGGGCCTAGAAGGTTTTAACAGATGGGCACTATCCCCCTTAGAACGGCCCACTCAAGACTCATATCTACCTCAAATTTTGGCCTAAGGTCTAAAATTATCTAGAGGAGAAGGTGGATGGGTTGGATTAAACACATATGTCATTGTGGGGTCCACTAGTGGGGGAAGCCCAAGGAGGCTTCCGCCCTCACGTCACTGGGAGCCCCAGTGACACTTTCTTTTCTTTTTATTTTTCTTTCTTCCTTTATGTATTTTTGTTTTCTGCTATGGGGGGTCCACGAGTGGATAATCCTTTCTATCTATTATATTGGCCAGCTTTTTGTGGACCAAATGAGTCCAATGTTGGGTAGGTTTTATCACATACACACACAACAGTAGGCCTTAGAAAGTTCCAACAATGGGACAAATTTATATAAGAGTGTCTTACTTGTAGAAGTTACCGTTGTGATTTGACTGAAATTATAGTTCCTAGGAAAAACCCACATGATATATTGTCAGTAAGAATTTGAACAAAATTTCACTTTACTTTGGAGATGAAGGAGAGGATGTTCCTGTTGAGAGTTGCCATTTTGGCATTGGTATGATACCGAATAGTGATAAAAGTCTTCTCATTAATTTCTAAGTTTATATTGAAGAAGAAAGGTAATTCCCAGCAAAGTTGCCATTTTTTTGACAAGAAACAAATGTATTTGATTTAAGGATTATCTTATTCAATAATAACAGAGAAAGAATGAAGGAACAATCATCAAAAAGTATTTTATTCATTATGAGTTCATTTACATCCTCATGTATCCCTTAATTCCAAAATAAAGTAAATACAACTAAAGAATACAATAATCAAGTAAGTTCAAATATCAATTTTGGCAGTATTTTGGATTGTAATGTAATCTTCTGATTGAAGAAGTCGTTGTGCAGAAATAATATTATTTTGGTCAATCTTGTAGACTTAGAGAACTTTGCTTCCTTTGCATGAATTAAGCTTTCTACGATGTCTTGAGATGATGATTCATCATCAGAAGTTTACTGTCCACACAAGGGACCTGTTGCACGGGTAGTAAGTGAGTCTCTTCTGTCGGTTGCGAGGATACCTTGTTGCACATCTCGCAATAGGTACACTCTGTACCTTAATGAATTTTGAAGAAGTCTCTGCTCTCCACTTGTTCCCGAAGTCCTCAAATGATCCAAATGAAGTGGCAAGAGGGGTATTTATAGCCTCTCACACGTGTGAACTCCCATGTCCGTGCATTACATCTCTGTTACGTGGGAGGTGGACCCCATTGCGGAGAATTATAACAGATTACATCAAACAGGTCATTGCGTTGTCACCATTTTTCTCATTTCATGCTGCGTAATGAATCATTAACAACATACCTATTGCACAGTGTGTAACAAAATATTGTGATTCTCAAATTCCTCTTCTCTTAATTTTGTGCTCCAATAGATGCCCCCTTGATCCTTCATTTGATCTTCTTTATTAGATGAAATGGAGGATCAATCTACACTTTGAAGAAACAACTTTATATACTCATTGCACGCAATCAGTATTACAAAATTTGAAATTGAAGGAGATGTTCCTGCTATAGAAGTTGAATGTCAAGTTCAACATGCCTCTTCTTCAATTTCTCGAGCAACTACTCCTGTTGAAGAGGAACAACTCGACTACGGGAACCTCTACCGTTCTCCAGGCATGAATAGTTTTGTGTCTTATGACGTTTTATATTCTCTTTCACTTGCAGAGGTAACAGACATGCCTGAACAAGGTTCCGTAGTCCTTCCTATAATCGCAGAAGTTTCTACATCGAGAGAGGCTGGAATCACTATGCTAGGAGTGCAGGCAACATGAGAAGCATTGTTTTCTCCTCAAAGTATTGAGGTGGATACTGTAACACCCCGAATTTTGGCCAATCTGGGATTAGACGTCCTTAGGCAATGGGTCAACTAAAACACCTGAAAAATCGCTTAGAACCCAAATTCCATAGCCAAAGAAATCACGTAGGATTAATTCCTTTGAAAATAAGTGTAAGTTAGCTAGCGCGACGCTGGAGTAGCTGAGAAATAGTCCCTGATCACTTTAAATACGTTCTACAAGACCCAAATCGAGTAGAACCAACGACTCTATAATACTCTATAACCTCGGACCAAACTCTAAGCAGGTTTGTTCTCTGGACCACTTTGAATCTTTATATTAGATCTAGACCACTCGTCGAAAGTCCGATACCTCCTATCTTAGACCGTTAAAACCGCCTAGCTGGACTTGACACTCATTTCGAAAATCAAGTCAAACCGATAATCACAGACTATTTCATTGAGCCCGGACCGAAGAGAGTGCGAATAGGGACAGTTGGAATTTCAAATTCAAATCTGGCACACGACTTGACGCGTCAGTATTGAGAGTTCTGACCGTCAGAATTCATCCATATTACACCCTCGGATCAGGAGAAATTTCTATTTTATATCATGAGACTTTTAGCCCTGATCTACGTACGGTGACCGCTGAACTGAAACTAGCCCGCCACGTGCGATCTGCGAACCCTGCTGGACTGAAAACTTAATACGTGCTAGATCTGGTACGCATGAGCTTAAGACCGATCGCATTCGACCAGGGGACCACCAGAAAACATCTTTTGATCCGAAACAGCCCCGAATTGGATATGCACTAAGTAAACTTCGTTCCGGAGCCTGTTTTCGGCATTTTTAAGCTTATAAAAGGGGTTGAAACCCTCGTTCCTCTCTCCCATCCGAAATTGCAAAAATTCCTAGATTGGGAGAGAGAAAAGGTGAGAGTTTGTGAGAGAGAGTAGGAGAGAATTTCTTGCTGCTCGTGCCACCTGCTGCAAGTGCCTAAGCAACGCACTCCAATCACTTTCTCGGCGATTCCAACGCACTTCTAGGTGAGAAAAACCTTCAACACTTGCTGATTTAAGCTTCCGTCAATTCCATTAGCGATGTAGCTTATGTAGCTTGTGTATTAGGTTTCCTATTCGCCGTAGACGAAGCGTATACGCTCCGTTCGAATTTACACATCCATAAGAGACAAGGTGCGGATTTTAGACGCTTTGATTGACTGTTTCCAAAGCTTTCAATATCGTTTAATAGTAGATTCTCGACGGCAACGCCGTTTGACATGTACAACATGCTGTCCGTTTTCTGTTTCGTAAACCAACGAAGAATATGAGATTTAGGGCATTTTAGTCATTTGTAGGAAGTACTGTTTTTATTCATATTTTGCTGATGTGATTGACATGGTTTATTGTCGCATTAGAATGTTAGGAATACGTGCATAATTAGTTTAGCGAAGAGATTCGCCTAAATGCGCACTTTGGGTCGACATGCTATATGTATACTTAAGTGTATAGTGTAAGTGTTTGTATAAATGTTTGTATTAGTATGTATTGAGTTAAATGGTGTTATGAATTAGTTTGAGATTGATTTCTCGATTAATGTGCTGTTGAAAATGATTTCCTACATGCTAGCCATATGTACGATTTCATTATATGTATGAAATGCATATGCTTGATGTTGTACTCAAGTGGTATGCTATAACATGTACTTGATGATTTCCTTATGATTTAGTTTGAGATTGAATTCTCAATTAATATGTTGATGGAGAGGATTTTCTATATGTTGGCGACATGCGTAATTTCATCATATGTGTGAAAGACATGTGTAAGATGCTTTGCTTAAGTTGTATGTGATAACATGTGTTAACATGCTCGCATGGTTGTATTTCATTTCCATTACCCTTACACAACTGCTGATGTGATTCTATGATTGTTTGGGACTATGCCTAGTCCAGGCAGTCGGTAACCGAACGAATTCGTGATTAGCTTATCTTCGCCACGAACGACGCGTCGATGAACGCGAGCTGTGTTCTGAAGTTGACGGCAGTGGTTAGGCCACACGAAGTGTTTTACGCACTTCATGTCGTTCGACTTGAGATGCGATCGTGCTAGTCGAGTCCGTCAAGTAACCCGACTAGCCGTTGTATGTTCACCCTGCATGAGTCATAACTGCTTGAACCTAGGGTACTGAACTTACCATTTTAAACCCTGTCAACCATGGTACCTTGATCCACGAAGACTCATGAGCCGGGCATGGTGGTATGGGACACCGTGGTCGAGCTGTCGGCCTACGCTAGGGCCACAAACCTCCCCGTAGTGACCAGTGAGCACCTAGACTCGTGAGCAGATTATGGTGGTATGGGACACTATATTATTGCTGTCGGCCTACATTGATAAGGTGATGGGGGAGCGGTGCAACGAGTGCGAGCAACAGCCTTGGCAGCCCTTTGTAGTGACCGCGAGCGTATTCTGAGTCTACGGGAGGCGACGACCCTTCAGTAGCAGTAGAGTACAGTAGGCCTGTATTGATAAGGTGATGGGGGAGCGGTACAACGAGTGCATGCAACAGCCCTGGCAGCCCTTGCAGTGACCTACAAAATATACATCGTATGAGATTACTAGGAGTGACGACCCTAGACAGGATCTGTGTTGGGATTGATATAAGGGAAGTACCTTAGTTTCCCAATCCTGTTGTTTGAATGGACTAATAACAACTTGGAAATCATATCACCATACCATTGCATCTGCCTGGAAGATGTGGAGCACTTGAGGGTCGATTGCATGCCGCGGTCGTAAGATGGTGCTGTATGAGGGAGTCGTCGGTGAGGGCATACATCACATCATGTCATATTGCATTAACAACAGTATTATGATTGTTTGATTTACTGCCTTACTATTATCGCATGATTGATTTGATAACATGTTAATCTCTGCTCTCTTATCCCACTGAGTTGATCACTCACTCCCACGTTATGGGATGGTGTTTTCGGACACCCACCAGTCCCTTTTTGTGATTGCAGATGATGGCGCTGCTTGAGAAGCGGAGCTAGACTGGATGATGATGAGGAGGATTCCTCCTTTATGCGTGTTCTGATTGACGGGATTACAGGGAGGTTGATTAGATACCTTGACCCTTGTCATTTTATATTTTTAGAACACTCATGTATATCCTTTTGGTTTACTTTTAGAGAATACATGTATGTATATAACCTGGTAACATGTTCACATTCTGGAGACATACGACAGTTTATATATGTTATACATACTATCACAGTCTTCCGCTTGTTAATTTAACTGTCTCTGGGGTATGATATGCTGTTCTAGCTTAATCTCACTCATGTTTAATACATTATCACAGACAACATTCAATCATACATATCTATGTTGCATAAATAACATTTTGGAACTCGAGAGTTGGGTTTTTGCTCAACCCCTCGATTTTCGGGATGTTACAGATACTTTGGATATTCAATCAGTTGCTGATACGGTTGTTGTTGATCAAATTCATATTGAAAGAGTGGCGGCTATACGCCCCACTCCTCTTCAACCAATCACTTGTAGTCTTAAATTTCCTTCAGAGTCCGTCGATGTAACAACATTGACGACTTTAGACTCGAGTATTGGAGCTAGAGAACTATCCCTCAATGTCGCAACTACTGCCGCAGACATTTATGTATCTTTGGGCATAGAAGCGTCTTCATCGCCAGTTGTCCCTCAATCTATCCCCATAGATGGTATATATTTATTTTTTATTCTACTTTTATTTACTTTTATTCTTGATATTATTACTGCTGATATATCATTTTCTTTTTCTCCTTTAATTGCAGTCATTCCTTCTTCATACAGGTTAGCAAGCTACAATATCAGACAGGATTTGTTTAGATAAATTATCCCCCATCATGCTTTTGCTACTCGAGAATGCTATTTCTACTATTATATGCGCTTTCAAGGACCTTGAACAATGGCCCTATTTAGATAGTGCATTAGCTATTCTTGACCATGCAGTGAGAATGACGCATGTGAATATTCTCCCTTTTCGGAACTCTTTATCACATTTCTATAATTCGTTGAACGTTTGAAATCGACACGAAATGTAGTCATCAACCCAGAAATCTTGGAACGCCAGAAAGAATTAGCATCTTTTAAAGAGAGTCTCTCGAACTGCAGCTGTTATATCGGGTTATAACATTGAACATCGATCTCTTCAAGATCGGCTGAAAGCTTCTGATCAGAACATGATAATTATCAAAAATTAAATTGCATTCTTGAAAGAACAGATCACTCAGCTTAAAGTTTGAGAACAGGAAGAAGAGCTGAATGTGAGCAAGATCAGAAAAGAGATGAAAGTCGATATTCATATTAGTGATCTTAAAAAGTCTGAGATGATTAAAGATGAAGAAGTTGTTGCTTCTTTAGAGAAAGAATTGGTTGATGCGCCTGATCAAGCTAAGCTTATCCTTGAAGCTGAATTGACAAATGCTGCAGTGCACGTTCAGTTGAAAGAAGACTTGCAGAGATATGTAACAGCTTTAGGCATGTCAGGGGACTTATAATTTTTTGTTCATTCTTGATTTATGTAATCACTTGCTTTATTGTAAAATTCAACATGTTATGAATGAACTTTTGATATTTCCTCTCAAGATGTATTTTTTTTTTTAATTTTCATCATAGCATAATAAGCATGTTTTAAAAATTTTATGAAATTGATAGACACATGCTTTCATCAGATTTGATTTATAGTCATACTTTGATAAAACATGCAATTCGGTAACAACATATCTCATTGCTAGTGTCACCTATGTGGTATTCATTCCAATGGGCGAAGCTAATTTATAGTTTTAGTTGGCTCTAAAAGACACCACACACAGTTCAAGCTCTTGAGTAGTCAGAGCAAACACAGTTTTTTAAGCTCTTGAGTAGTTGCAATTGGGAGTCTTAAGCAAATGGCCTTTGTAACTCTTACGAGTTCACTAAACCATCGCAGCCAAAGAGTTCACAAACCATGATCCATTAAAGGGGCCTAATGAAGCTACTGGGGCAGTGAACTTGGTAGGTTTTACACACAGTGTTGGACGCAGTAACTCTTTATAGTTCATGGGGCTAACAAGGCTACCTTAATGGGTATCAAATTCAAGGCAGCCAGTCTATTGATGAGGGGGTGGCTCATTTAGAGGACCCTTCCTCATAAGTTTCTACTGAAATCAAGCCAGGAATCTTGGGGGTCTTATGCATGGTTGGCCTATCTATGGACAAGCCAAAGAGCACACACCGTAGCTCGCTTTTTCTTCACCTATAAGGTCTAACCCTTTCATAAGAGGAAATTTTCTCTTACCATCCCTCATGGCATTGTCAGAAGCTATACAGACAACATTAGTCTTACACATGGTTGGACATATAGGCACACTCCGTTGCCCGCATGGGTTTAAGCATGTGATTACCTTCGCGGGCTTTTTAGGGCCACTGGCTTTTAACTGTTGCTTGCATAATGTTCGAAAAATTGCCTGTATTATGCATGGTTGGCCGTATAAACTCTCTTTGCTGCTGTAAATGATAAATCATCATCACTAATAATATAGGTGTAATGCCTAGAAATTCGGGGGTCAAGCATAAGCTCAACTCCCGAGGTTCAAAATATCACTTATGCAACATAGATAATGATGATTGAATGTTGTCCGTATTAGTGCATTAAACATGAATGGGATTATACCAAATCAGCATATCATACTCTAGAGATATTTAAATTTACGCAAGCGGAAGACTGTAATAGGTATAAAAGGTATATAGATGTGTTTTCCAACCTCCAGAGTATGATGGCATTACTGATCTGAATAAATACATATTTGTTCTAAAGATACAAAATGATAAAATGTGAATGTCCAACTAATCATATATCCCTACAATCTCGTCGGTGCAACTCCAAGTCTACATAGACCCGCTAGAGAGTTGCATGTAGGAGAACTCCTCGTCATCATAAAAATCAGGCTCTGCCTCGTAAGCATCGCCATCATCTGTAACTAAACCAGAGTCTAGTTAGTGTTTAAATATCGTCCCATAACGTGGGAGTGAGTGATCAACTCAGTGGAGCTATAAAGTAAAGGTTAACATGTTCTCAATTCAGTCAAGCAGTAATGATAAAGTAGTACAAAAAACATTCCTAGGTACTCTGGTTAATGCAGAAATGATATGTTATAATGATGCATGACCTCACCTACACTCCCTCTGCGACTTCATCTCACGACCGCAGCATGCACCCTTTCCTTAGTGCTCAACTCTAACGCCAAAGGCACATGCAATGCGATGCATGTGCGTGATTAGTAAAGTTCTTAACTAAACATATTTATATAGTAGGATTGAGAAGCAAGGTACCTCTCTTTATATCATTTACCCAACATTGATCCATCTAGGGTCGTCAATCCTAGTAGTCTCATATGATAGGCAGTTTGTAGGTCGCTATGGAGAGGCTCGTCACCTCAGTGTAGGCCTGATTTATACTCTAGTTTACTACGGAAAGACTCATCACCTCAACGTAGATCTATTATATACTCGAGGTCACTACCGGGTCGTCACTAGATCGTAGGCTGACTGCTCAAATACAGTGTTCCATACCACCGTATTCGGCTCACAAGTCTGGATTGCTCACTGGACACTATGGGGAGGCTCGTCACCCCAGCGTAGGCCGACAGCTGACCACTGTGTCCCACACCACCATGCTTGGCTCATGAGTCTTAGCGGATCAAGGTAATAAGGTTTAACCAGCTTACACTAGTAAGTTGGTACCTTAGATTCAAACAGTAGCATCCATACATGATAAACATATAATGGGTCAATCGGATTACTTAACAAGCTCGGTTAGTACGAGCGTACATTGACTTGGTCGACATAGAGTGCGTAAGCACTCCGCGTGACCTAACCATTGTCGACAAATCCTTGTATGATTTGGATTCTCCCATCGCATCCGATGTGGCGGGAGTAGTTCCTCCACTTAACTGGGAACCATTACCGATTGCTTGGGCTATATCATAGTCCCAATCACACTCCAACCAATAGCATTCACATATGATAATCCAAGACAACATATGACAGCTAAAATCAGATATAAATCTTACTTGAGCAATTAATAAAACACATACTACACATGTTATCATACATAGGAATTTCATTTGTAGATCACATAGTAGTAAGATAGGTAACGTAAAGAAAACTATAACTACGTATAAGGGAGTTGAGAATCCGATCTCAACACCCTCATCAAGTACATTACATCGGCATTTTCTCATTCAGGCATTTTATCAAACACTTAGACTGCACATATTACATACACGTAATATATTAGTTATAACATATATTATTGCAAACCCTTTTCACGAGTTACCACGTATACAACAATCATGTATTTGTAATCAATAATCATATATTATTGTAATCAAGTACATTACATTGACATTTTCTCAATCAGGCATTTTATCAAACACTTAGACTGCACATATTACATACACGTAATATATTAGTTATAACATATATTATTGCAAACCCTTTTCACAAGGAGTTGCCACGTATACAAAAATCATGTCTTTGTAATCAATAATCATGACAAGCAAAAATCATAATTCCATGTTCATTCAAACATTTCAACAAACACTTGGAATGCATTAAAATCAATATAGTTTACATATATGTGTAATATCCAGAAAACAGTATATCTAAGCATATGTGATACCAATCAAGTCAGTCATAAATTATTACTGACATTAAAAGCCTTGAAAACCATAACCTAAACATTTATAATCTGCACCTTTCGTCGGTAGACTCATAACGAGCTCAGTTTGAATTTGTCTACGGCACCACGACAACCTATAACATGAAATATGTTAGATATTTCATCCTCTACTCTATTTCAACCCCTTAAACAGATTAGGGTTAGGATTTCTTACCCAACAAAAGGATCAGAATCACCAGTATAGCGATACGGAAGTAGTGGTTAAGCACGTGGAGTGGAAGGGAAGGATCCCAGGAACAATCCCTGACTATCTCTCTCTTTCTTCCTCACTTTCTTCTTCTCTTTTCTCTCTTCTCTCTCCTAGGGTTTTAAAATTCGTATGGCAAGGGAGAGAGAGGGTTTAAGGCTCTTATATAAGCCCAAAACTGATGGGAATGGCCCCAGGGTCATGGTATACTTAGGTTAGAGCCAAAAGGTGGCTGTTTCAGTCCAATGAAGCACATCTGGAAGCCTATTTTTTTGCATGCAATCAGGATTAAGCTCTCTACATTGGATATAGGCTAGGTTTAGATCTTGGTCCAATCGGATCACTGGATCGGTTGCGAGGGACTAGTTTCAGTTCAACGGTCACCGGTACTCAATCAGAGCCACAAGTACACTGACATGTGTTGAAATTTTTTTTTGATCCGAGTGTGTAATTGGGTTAGATTCTGACGGTTTGAATCCTTACTTTTGGCCTACAAGCGAATGACTCAAATCACTTAAGTTTCAGTTCGTTTCTTAAAGATATTCGTGTTTCTCACACACTTCACTCCGGGCTCAAGTTATGCGTTTCTGGGTACTATTAGGACTTGATTTTTGAGATGGTTGTCAAGTCCAGCAAGGCGGTTATAATTGTATAATTTTGAGGTAATCGAACTTTCAACGCGTGGTCCAGGTCCGATATGGAGGTTCATAATGCTCTCAAGAGCAACTGGATTTTGAGATGGATCCTACATTTTTAGGTAATGTAGCGTTAGCGATTCTGCTAGTTTTGGGTCTTACAGTTCGTATTTAAAGTGGTTAGAGCTAATTTCATAGATAATCTAGTTTAACACTTAATTAATCTTCGTATAATTCCTTAAGAATTTAGTCCTTAGTGATTTCTGTCTGAGGTGGTACTCGGGTTTTTGTACGGATTTTTTCGAGACATTACAATCTACCCCCCTTAAGAAAAAAATTTCATCCTCAAAATTAGTACCTTTTTGTACTCCTCAAGAATTTAAAGGTAGTTCTTTCGGACCTCGGCTTCTGTTTCTCAAGTAGCCTCTTCCTCAGTATGGTGTGTCCACAGAACCTTTACAAGTAGAATCACTTTATTGCGCAACACCTGCTCCTTCTTATCTAGGATATGTGAAGGTCCCAGTACATAAGTAGCATCTTTATTCAACTGTACCTGCTCTCATCTGATAATGTGGGAAGGGTCAGGAATGTATTTCTTCAGCATGGATACATGAAATACCTTATGCATGCTGGCAAGTGGTGTGGGCAAAGTAAGGTGGTATGTTACCACACCCACTCAATCTAGTATCTAGAATGGGCCAATAAATCTCAGCGTGAGCTTCCCCTTCTTGCCAAACCAGAGGAGTCCCTTCATTAGAGAAACTTTTAGGAATACGTGGTCCCCAACCTCGAACTCTAGCTGTCGCCGCCTCGTATCAGCGTAGCTCTTCTGTGTACTCTATGTTACTTGAAGTCGACGACTGATAATGTTGATCTTTTCTGAAGTCACCTGATCTAACTCTAGGCCAATTAGTCTCTTCTAGCCAACCTCCGTCCAGCAGTGCGGTGCTCGACAGGAACGCCCATACAAGGCCTCATAGGGAGCCATGCCAATACTCACCTGAAAACTGTTATTATAAGTGAACTCTACATAAGGAATACAGTCATCCCAACTGTCATTGAAATCAAGCACATAAGCTCGCAGCATGTCTTCTAACACCCGATTCACCCGTTCCGTCTGCCATTCAGTCTGTGGGTGGAACGTGGTACTAAGCTTCAGTTTCACACCCATTACTTCTTGGATACGAGTCCAGAAAATAGATGTAAATCATGTATCTCTATCCTACACGATCTCTATACGAACTTCATACAGATGTACAATCTCCTTGATGTACAACCTGGCCATAGTCTGCTGAGTTTGAAACCCTAATCGGGAGAAAATGGGCCGATTTCATCAATTGGTCCATGATCACCCAGATGGAGTCATGTCCCTTCTTCGTCTTCGGTAGCCCTAAGATTAAATTCATAGAAATGAAATACCATTTCCATTCTTCTATGGGCATGGACTAAAGCAGTTCAGGAGGTCGGCGATGCTCTGCCTTGACCTGTTGACACGTGAGACAATAGGACACATAATCTGCTATGTGGGCCTTCATGTTGTCCCACCAGTATGAGCGCTTCATATCTCGGTATACCTTCATACTGCCAGGATGCATTGTCATCCTCGAATTGTGAACGACCTCGAGAAATTCTTTCCTCAAGTCATGAAGGTTTAGGACGCATAGGCAGCCACAATAATGTAAACCCTCATCCATTCCAAATCTCCATTCCGAGTCTTCCTTGTCGCCAACCTGCTCTCTCATCTTCGCCAATATCTTATTGTCTCTTTGAGCCGCGATAATCTTGTCATCAATGAGTGGCTACACCTGAATATGTGTGACGCTCTCAAACGGCTCCTTTACCATAAGTTTCTGCTCAAAGTCTCGCACAAACTCTACCATATCCCACTCTGCTATCATCAATAGAGCCGCAAATGTTATCTTCTTACGGCTCAACGCACCTACCACAAGGTTAGCCTTGCCAGGATGGTAGGAGACCTCGAACTTGAAGTCCTTTAACGTTTTCATCCATCACCGATGTCTCATATTCAGGTCCCTCTGCATGAATATATACCTAAGGCTCTTGTGGTCGCAAAAGAGCTCGAACTCCTCTCCATAGAGGTAATGTCTCCAGAACTTCAATGCAAAGATGATGGCCGCTAACTCTAGGTCATGAGTAGGGTAGTTTTCCTCGTGTTTCCTCAACTGTCGCGATGTATAGGTAATAACCTTGTCCTTCTGCATCAAAACACAACCTAAACCAATGCAAGATGTGTCAGTGTATATCGTATACTTAACCTCTTGTTCTGGTAATACTTGCACAGGGGAGGACATCAACTTGTCCTTTAGTTCTTGAAAAACTGCTTTTGCCTTCTCATTCCATGCAAACTTGAGATCCTTTTGAGTCAGCTGAGACAACAGTCTGGCTATCTTAGAAAAGTCTTTAATGAATCGACGGTAGTAACCTATCAGGCCAAGAAAACTCCTCACTTTAGTAACTGAACCAGGCTGCTCCTAGACCTGAACTGCGACTACCTTAGCGAGGTCCACAACTATTCCTTCCTTGGACACTACATGTCTCAGGAACTTGACCTCTTCTTTCTAGAAGTCGCACTTCTTGTATTATGCAAACAACTGGTTCTTCCTGAGAGTATCAAAGACTACTCGCAGGTGTTCCTCTTAGAGTATATCAGATATCATCTATAAATACGAAGATGAATCGGTACAAGTACGGTTGAAACACCTGGTTCATCAGGTCCATGAACACGGTCGGTGCGTTTGTGAGTCCAAACGACATCATAAGGAACTCGTAGTGCCCAAAACTAGTCTTAAAAGCTGTCTTCTGCACGTCCTCATCCCTGATGCGTAACTGGTGATACCCTGACTGTAAGTCAATCTTTGTGAAATATTGTGCCTCCTTCAACTAATCAAATAGATCATCTATCCTAGGTAAAAGGTACTTATTCTTCACTGTCACTTGATTCAATCTGCGGTAATCAATACACAATCGGAGAGATCTATCCTTCTTCTTCACTAACAACACAGGTGCTCCCCACGGGGACACACTAGGCCGTATGAATCCAACATCTAATAGATCATCGATATGTTTCCCTAGCTCCTCCATCTCACATGGAGGCATGCGATAAGTCAGAAGGGATATAGGTGTCACACTAGGCACTATATCGATGTTAAAATCAATCTTTTACTGAGAGGGTAATCCAAGTATCTTTTTGAATACATCTGAGAAGTCTTGGACTATAGGGGTGTCCTCAAGTGCTGGATCATTAACATCCTCTAGCAAGAAAGCATAACAACTGATGCGATAGGGCCAACTGACCTACACTGGGAATGTAAAGGCCGTGCCCTCTAGTCTATAGGCTTTCACCACTCTAGTACTGCATTCGATCTTTGCCTTCATCTCCGTGAGCCAATCCATACCAAGAATGACGTCATAATGATGCAATAGGGTGACAATCAGGTCAATGCGCATTGTTCTTCTCCTTACGTCTATTGAACAACCCTTACACATCCTGGTAGCGTCTGAGAAAGTCCCTGTGGTGGTAAGGATTCTCATCCTAACCATAAGACTAGTTTCCAACCCCAGTTGCTTGACTACTACGCATGATATTATAAAGATAGTGGACCCGGTGTCCATTAATAAGAAGACTAGTGTACCTTGAATATGCGTTGTGACTTCAAAAGCCAGTGGTAGTGCGGTTGCTGTCTCAGATGCCTCAGTTGTAAGTGAGTCCACATGAGCTTGTTAAGAATAGTTCGGCTGTGGTATTATGGGTCGTTGAGGCAGCCTAAATCGTGGTGCAGGTGGCCCAAAAGATGGATGTGCTGGGGCTGACCATAGAGGTGGAGCTGTAATAGTCTGAGGAAGCTGGCGGTTGATCCTCTGAGGTGGCGAGAAGCCGTTGTCCCTCATCTTGGTGAAGCAATATGTATCAACATGGCCAGACCTCTTGCAGTAGGAGCACCACAAGTCCGCTCGCCTCATCGGGGCTGGAAGAGCTGTAAGTCTGGGAAGCGAGTCTGCACAAGGCCTCTTGCTAAGGAACTGCCTACTCGACAAATCTGGTCACGGCCTAAGAACCATAGGCATACGCATGAGGGACAATCTATCCCCATCCTGCTCCGCTCGTAGAGACATACTCACTAGCTTAGTATAGTGAGGTATGCTAGCGCAGCACATCTTAGAGCGTATCTTAGGTTGCAGACCCTCCGAAAATTGTCGCATTCACATCGGCTCATCAGTTAATATCAATGGAGTGTACCTAGCTGGCTTCGTAAATCTATTCTCGTACTTCGCCACTGTCATGCCTCCCTGTCGGAGGTGACAGAACTCTCCCTCCTTCTCATGGCGGTACCTGAGGGGGAAATACTTCTCATGAAAGTGCATCTCGAAGGCCTCCCACGTCCAAACGTAACTGACAACAACGGTCTGAAGAACGTTATCCCACCAGAGGCTGGCCTCCTTCTCAAACATGTAGGTGAGCAACTCCACCTACTTTGCCTGAATGCCCTAGGGCAGAGCTGGTGGAGTTGGTCACCTACGAAAGGGGCCTCCTTTTAATATCTCTTAGAGATGCTGTCGAGCCAATACTCACCCTCCTCGGGTCTGTGAGTACCTGTAAAAGTAGGAGGTTGAAAGCGTTGGAGTCGCTCAAATAGGCCGTTAGCGCTCATATTACCAGCTCGCTACACAAGAGGTGCAGGTGGGACTACACCCATGCTCTGGGTAAAACCCCTACAATGGTGGCCAAAAATTGCTGCTGCTGCTGTCGCTGTTGCTGCATCAAAAGCATCATTCGCTCCAACCTATCAGTAGGAGCAGCGGCCGGAGGCATGTGAGGCGTCAAGGTAGATGCATGATTCTACTCAGGAACTGATGGTGCAACAGGAGTCAGCTCATTAGTAGGGCCAGTGGCTGGCTGAGAATTCGGTATAGTGTCGTGAGTTGGTCCTAAGCTGGGGTCCATGTGGTTATCGCTGAGGGAGGTGCCCCATTAACAAATTCACCAAGTGTGAGACGTTCCGTACTCCATGTGGCCTTAGGTGACATTCCCTATATACAATACAGGGCGCAACCTGGGTCAGATTCAGCATACTCACAAACTCAACTACACAGCATTCACATTACAGCTCAAAGAAACTTCAAGCATTCCCTTTAACAAAATTGTCACAATACATGAGATACAGTATTACATGAATCATGATAGCAGATGCATGTGAGCTAATTTAAGTAAAGTTCCATACACTAAAACCTACAAACCAATCTACCACACTACTAAGCCTATCAAGGTCAAACATAGAAATAAGCAAGCAAACAACAAAGCAACTAGAAGACGATTACATGTACAACTAGTCGTCTGAATCTGGCGATGGTGGAGGTGCACTCTTATCCTGCACACAACACAGGATGGCCCTCAAGGTGCGAGACACCTTCTTGAATTTTTGTTTCATGAAGGCCTCGTTCTCTTTAACCTTTTACCTTACTTCAGCCCGAGTCTCTTGGATCCCCTGTCTCAGGGCAACTTGGCCCTCATCAAGTTGAGCCAAGCGGGCCTCCATAGCAGCCCGATCATTGCCACGCACCTATGTAGTAGGAGGAGAGCCCTCATCAGTGTCGTGGGCCTCCTCTTCCTCTTCCTGCTTCCTTCTATCTCATCATCACCTTCTTCATCACTCTCTTCCTCTTCACTCTTCGTCTCAACTTCACTCTGGTCGAGTCGAGCTTGACGCTGTCATGGCCCAATCTCCATGTTGTTGAGAGTACTGTTGTTGATGAAATGAATCTGTACAGGGATTTCTACACCAAGTCTGTAGCCGAATTCACGTGCAAGCTTGCATATGAGTCGGCCGAATAGGAGTGAAATGGCCATCCTAGTAGAGCGTGTGGTCTGAACTATCTGTAGTAGTACATACGTAGGAAGGTATAGAAACTCCACCATCAAACACGTGCACTCACTGTGATTACTCCACTTGGGATACACATTGTACATGAAGATGTGGTGAAGCAGGCAGAAGTCATCAATCATATTGGACGCTAGGAGGGTATTGTTTGGATTCTAGTGGGCCAGTCGGCCATAAAGGAATCACGTGTGGCAATCTCTTTCACGTGTGCTCCCAAGATTCTTCTCACTGCATGGACCTCGCCAAGCAGCATTCTCATGATTCGGACTATCAAGCCCACATCGACTGTGGCTTCTCACCTTCCCATGGGAAATTTGAACCGTAAAGGCTCCAACATTGGCTCCGTATATGTGTATAGAAGGCTTGGATAGTGTTCCCATTTGCACGAGACTTGCCCTCAAATATGGGGCCCCACCCGGCATCCGTCAGGCGGTCCATCACCAGTATTGCCCAAAGAGCCTCTCATCCACATGTACTTTAAAAAAGACCCTATGGCCCTTAAATCTTCTATGGGACAGATCCACCAATAGAGCTCTTTCGAGGGGAGCCTAGGAATCGAGATCCCACTTTGTCCTTATCTCCCGATCGACACTTGTACTTGCCGAGATGCCCTTCTGCCTTCTTAAACGAGTAGGGCGGCTAGGCCCAGCTTCATCCATGGAGGCCCTCTTCTTCCTCAAAAGAGAAAGAAGCATAGAAATGGAGAAAATGATTGTCACAAGCTCAAAAAGAGCCATCTGAGTGAAACAAAATGGAGGGGTAGGATATGTTGTTGGACATGGAGATATATGTGACACAAATATGGTCTTGTGTGCTCAAAAGGGAGAAAATGAAGGAGATAGAAGATGGGTTTTTATAAAGGTGATGAAGGTGTGTATGGAATGAAGGGAATAAAGGAAATATGAGAATGAATGAAGGATTGGAGAGAGGGAAAATGAAATTTTTAGAGTTTGGAAGCTTGGATGGGTGAGAGTGGGAGAAAGGAAGCCAAAAGGGAAAGGTATAGGGGGTTCCGTACCCTTTCATGAGCCCCACACGTATTGGGGGGTCAGCCCGATGCTGGCCCGCTACGACCCGACAGGCCTAATTCGTGCGATCGGCAAGGCCTCGCCGATCCAGCGATGGCATCGCCAGTCGCTGAACACCTGGGTGAGCCCTCACCCTATGCGCGATGGCATCCCCCCCCCCCCCCTAGGGGTGCCGTATGTGTGCGGGGTCCACTTTGGATCACCCCGTTTTGCGTTTTACACCGTTTGAGCCCCTTGGTCCGTTTGAGTGGTTTCAGGTTCCATCTCACATATATTCGCGCTCTTCGATTTGTTTAAGTGTGGAATACATCTAATTCTCATCTAAACTTGTTGATTGACAATCTAGAAAGGGAATGGGATAATCTCATATGATCACAGACACCTACGGGTCAAATTTTGGCCAGTTTCACATATCAACGGTTAGTTTCATCGACAGGCGAAACGTAGAATCCTAAGACTGTTTCTATGTTTTATCGTCCCCACCTAAGTCAAAATAAGTCAGTGTGCATCGTGTGACCATAACCTAGGTCTATTTTAATCCAAATCATGCTGTGATACCAACTTGTAACACCCTGAAAATCAAGGGTCGAGCATAAGCTCAACTCCCGAGTTCCAAAACATCACTTATGAAACATAGATAATAATGATTAAATGTTGTCCGTATTAGTGCATTAAACATGAATGAGATTATACCGAATCAGCATATCATACTCCAGAGATATTTAAATTTATGCAAGTGGAAGACTGTAATAGGTATATAAGGTATATAAGCGTGTTTCCCAACCTCCAGAGTATGATGGCATTACTAAGTTAAATAAATACATATTTGTTCCAAAGATACAAAATGATAAAATGTGAATGTCCAACTAATCATATATCCCTGTAATCCTGTCGGCGCAACTTTAGGTCTACATAGACCCGCCAGAGAGTTGCATGTAGGAGAACTCCTCATCACCATAAAAATCAGACTCCACCTCGTAAGCATTGCCATCATCTGTAACTAAACTAGAGTCTAGCTGGTGTTTAAACACCGTCCCAGAACATGGGAGTGAGTGATCAACTCAGTGGAGCTATAAAGCAAAGGTTAACATGTTATCAATTCAGTCAAGCAAAAATGATAAAGTAGTACAACAAACATTCCTAGGTATTCTGGTTAATGCAGAAATGATATATTATAATGATGCATGCCCTCGCCTATACTCCCTCTGCAATATCATCTCACGATCGCGGTATGCACCCCTTCCTCAGTGCTCAACTCTAATGCCAAAGGTACATGTAATGCGATGCATGTACGTGATTAGTCAAGTTCTTAATTAAACATATTCATACAGAATAATTGGGAAGCTAAGGTACCTCTCTTTATATCATTTACCCAACATTGATCCATCTAGGGTCGTTAATCCTAGTAGTCTCATACGATAGACAGTTTCCAAGTCATTACGGAGAGGCTCGTCACCTCAGTGCAGCTTGGTTTATACTCTGGTTTACTACAAAAAGGCTCATCACCTCAACGTAGACCTAGTGTATACTCGAGGTGTCACACCCCAAACTCAGAAACCGGGCTCACAAAATTTTTGATCACCGAATCTGGCGTCGACAGCCTCCGTAGAACCCCATTCTCGACTCCCAGCTCTCATTCACCAGGTTCCAATCCTGGGATGCTACGAGCAGAATTTTCAAGTTCAGTTTGAATCGTGATAAGAATAACCAAAGGCATAACCCACAAACAACAACCAAAAACTCTATTACATTTTCACTATGATCAAAAACTTTAAAAGTACAATGAGCATAAAGGGGAAATACAATGATAATGAACAAAAGCTCTAAGATGATATGCAAAGTGCTCCTACCTCAGCGCTGCTGCGCACTAACGTCACCTGCATGCAACGGTCGTGTATAAGCTTATAGAACGGTTAGAGGGTGGTGAAAGTGTGTGCGCAAGTGGTAATGCAGTTATACAATATCAGAGTAATGCAAAACATAATGATGAAATCTAAGAATACCATTAGCCATACCAAGGCCATGCGGTGCAAAGTATGAATGATGTTGGCTATACCAAGGCCATGCAATGCGAAATACAACTCAAGCATACAAATCCTTATCTAAGTCCACATATTAATACAGCTCAAATCTAGTATATCACTGGGGTCAGTACACTCTAAACTAGATCGCTGCCTCATCACACGCAATAAGGTAAGTGGAAGAGACCTCACTATCCGCTTGCCAATATCGGCCTCGGTTCGTCAATAACTGACCCATACCTCGAGCTGGTCAAACTCAGCCTAGCTTTGCCCCCTACTCTCAGGCGGGTAAGGTCGCACCCCCTTCTAACCGACCACGACATAATGGAAAGTGCAACCATCTGGTAATCGGCACTCGGCACTCCTGTACCCACTCAATTTAGATATTAGAGTAACCTCTTAGCACCCCATGTAGAATAAAATTTTGAGTATCCAATCCTGCCAACCATGATACGTCTGTAGAGGCTACGACCCTGATGTCGCTAGGACGTACAGTAACCATATCACACGATGCGAAATGCATGAATCACACTATCCAATCATGTAGCAATCCTACGTATATCATGCGCTCATGTAGGGCAACATCGCCCAATCAGGGTCCTATAAACAATCTGTCCGAAGGCATATGCTATGATCAGTCACTTCTCATATCAAGCATATATATGATGCGTATGATCATGAGTCATGGAACTATAGTAAACATGTTATAAAGTAATGCACTATCCTTGCAAAGCAGATGGGCCTAAACGGCCTATACACAACAAGTACATGCCTAACAATGGGCCCTAAGGAGAGTCGTAATGTCGACATCCAACCAACATTACACTCACAATGTTGACGTTAAACCAACATTGCTCCCAAGGCACGATCGTCGTAAACATCGTTACATAATCCGTGTTGGGCTCACACATTTCAATGGACCTTAGGTACATCCTATTAAGCCTTAAATACATCAAATGGGCCATATCATATGGGCCTTTTATTCATCAAATGGGCCACATAAATGGGCCGCACCGATGGGCCTTATGTGCATTGCAATGGGTCATAACCCGTGGGCCTTAGATTGCATCAAATGGGCTTAATATCATGGGTCTTATATGTAACAAATGGGCCATACTAATTGGGCCATATGTACAACAAATGGGTCTCAACCCATAGGCCCTAGTACATCACAATGGGTCTTAACCGATGGACCCCTATGTCATGCCCCAAACTCGAAAACCGGGCTCACAAAATTCTCGATCGCCGAATTCGGCACCGACATCCTCTATAGAACCCCGTTCTCGGCTCCTAGCGCTCATTCGCCAAGTTCCGATCCTGGGATGCTACGAGGAGGATTTTCAATGTCAGTTTGATTCGTAATAAGCATAACCAAAGGCATAACCCACAAACAACAACCAAGAACTCCATTACATTTCCACTATGATAAAAAACTTTACAAGTACAATGAGGATAAAGAGAAATACAATGGTAAGGAATAAAAACTCCAAAACGATCTGCAAAGCGCTCCTGCCTCAGCGCTACTGCGCCCCAACGTCACCTGCACGCAACAGTCTTGCATAAGCTTATAGAAAGCTTAGAGGGTGGTGAAAGTGTGTGCGCAAAGTAGTAATATGATCATGCAATATCAAAGTAATGCGGAATATGCAGATGGATCCATAATATCATGAGTCGTACCAAGGCTATGCGATGCAAGACATGAATGATATCGGCCATCCCAAGGCCATGCGATGTGAAATGTAACTCAAGCATACAGATCATCATCTATGTCCACACATCAATACAGCTCAAATCTGGGATATCACTGGGGTCTAGTACACTCTAAACCAGATCGTCGCCTCATCGCCCGCAATAAGGTAAGTGGAAGAGACCTCACTATCCGTCTGCCAATATCGGGCTCGACTCGTCGATAGTGGACCCATTCCTCGAGCTGGTCAGACTCAGCCTAGCATTGCCCCCTACACTCGGGCGGGTAAGGCCGCACCCCCTTCTAACCGACCACGACACAGTGGAGAGCGTAACCATCTGGTATTCAGCACTCAACGCTCATCTACCCACTCGGTCTAGACGTTGTAGTAACCTCATGGTATCATAAGGGTTTAGAGACTTTCACCCAGGGATATCTATAGCACCCCATGTAGAACAAGATTTTCAGCATCCAATCCTGCCAACTACGATATGCCTGTGAAGGCTACGGCCCCGATGTCGCTAGGGCGTACAATAACCATGTTACATAAATACGAAATGCATGAATCACGCTATCCAGTCATGCAACAAATCCTGCCCATATCGTGCGCTCATGTAAGGCAACACCGCCTAACCGGGAGCTCATAAACAACCTGCCCGAAGGCATATGCTATGATCAGTCAATTCTTATATCAGGCATACATATGATGCGTATGATCATGAGTCATGGAACTATACTAAACATGTTATAATGAAACGAACTATCCTTACCATACAGATGGGCCTGGACGGCCTATACATAATAAGTACGGGACTAATAATGGGCCCTAAGGAGAGTCATAATGTGGACATCCAACCAGCATTACACTCGCAATGTGGACGTCAAACCAACATTGCTCCCAAGGCACGATTTTCGTAAACATCGTTTCATAATCGGTGTTGGGGTCACACATTGCAATGGACCTTAGGTACTTCCCATTGGGCCTTAAATACATCAAATGGGCCATGTCATATAGGCCTTTTATTCATCAAATGGGCCACATAAATGGACCACGCCAATGGGCCTTAAGTATATTGCAATGGGTCATAACCCATGGGCCTCAGAGTACATCATAATGGGTCAAATCACATGGACCTTGTGTGTCTTAAATGGGCCTAATCCCATGGGTTTCATACATATCAAATGGCCCCAATCCTATAGGCCTTATCTATCAAGTAGGCCTACATCCATAGGCCTTATATATCGAATGGGCCTAAATCCATAGACCTTATATGAATCAAATGGGCCTAAACCGACCCATAGGCCTTGGAATATATCAAATGTCCAATCCCATGAGCCTTATAACACGCTAAGATGGGGCCCACATGGACTATGGATCTGGCCCATTCTTAAACTCATTTCACAAAATGAGCTGTTAAAATGGATGGGTAGATTGGATACAGCACCTGCATCAAGGGTGGGGCCCACAAGGCCCACCATCAGGTCATTTACAAAATATAATATAATATATATATGTATATAGTATATACAATAATATATATGTATATATACATATATATATATACAATAGAATATATATATATATACACACATGCATAACCCCACACGCACGCACGTACGAACACACAGCGGACCCCACCGTTCGCTGGATGGTGGGGGTGAAACACAAATATCAGGTGGCATCCACCGTCCGTCTGGACGGTGGATATAAGTCACTTACATCACTGTGGGTCCCATGTGGGGCCCACTTAAATGTTTATTTGAAATCCAACCTGTTGATAAGGTCCACAACCCTGGATGAAAGGGGAAAAATAATTTTTAACTTGATCTGACACTTCTGTGGCCCAAAAGGGGGATTCAATGGTAGAGGTTCAACCCACTATTTCGTGTGGTGTGGGCCACCTGAGTTTTGGATCCGGCTGAAACTTGGAGGGGGCCCACCTGAGGAGGGAACCCACCTCATGAACGGCGTGGATCTAACATATACATCATGGTGGGGCCCACGGCAGCAGCCGTGGGTGGCTGCACGGCCGCCCGCTGCTGCTGCAGCACGTTAGAGGCAAGGGCCTCTTGTTCTTTTAAAATTTGGGAAAACCCATTTTCTGGAGTTTTTCGCATTTGGGGCCCACATCTAGCAGATCCACCCCGTCCATTGGCTTCAGTGGCTCAAGACCGTCCCAATGAGTCTAATATAGGAATTTTTTTATGTTTAGAAAATAAAATAAAATAGAAAAATGATCTTTGAGTGGTGATGATGTAACCTCCAACGCTATGGCCCACCAGATCTTCCTATCAACCCCAACTGTTGGCTCAACGCCTAAAATGAGATGGGTAAGAAGATGGACGGCTTGGATTGTTCCCATACATCAAGGTGGGGCCTGCATGAGCCGGCTCACCTAAACCTTCCCCTTTTTTTTCCTTTTTCTTTTCTTTTGGCAGAGACGTCCAACGTCTCAGATGCTGGACGGTTGGGCTTCTTTTTTTTTTTAAAAAATACATTGAGGTGGGCCTTGTTGAGGTGGGCCACCACTGATGGATGATGTGGGTACAACATATAAGGTGGGCCCCACTTGAAGAAAGCTAGGACAAAATAAATGCTTCAAGATGGGGTCCATTCAAGTGGGCCACACAAACATAACATGATCTAAACAAAGAAAATGAAGTAGAGAGAGAGAGAGATAGAGGGTGGGACACGCTTGTGATGGAGGGCTCCGCCACTATGAGCCCTCCCTTGTAAGAGATCATACAATAAAATGGGTCCCTCTACACATGGAACTAACAAAAATCGGATTCAACGGTGGAGATCCTTTCTCCACCAATATGGACGGTCTAGATGACCTTTAAATGTAACGAAATAAACATCATGATGGGGTCCATGGAGAATGGCCCCATCATGGATGATCATGATGATCAAAGTGGGCCATCGGCCACATCTTAGGGTCCCAAATGAGATCCAAACCATTGATCGGTTGGCCTCACTTGGCCCATCTCAAAAATATGAAAAACTAGTATTAACTAGCACCCACCGTCCGATCTTCTTGCTCCTATGGGTTCCTTAGCACCTTAGCTTCAACTTCAATGGATAAGATGAGGAATGGATGGCTAGGATGGGAGATGATGGGGTAGGAAAGTGGGCTACCTTGGAGTTTTGGAGAGCTTGGAGGATTTCTCATACATATGGGGTTTTTGCTTGAGAAAATGAGATGAGAAATGAGAAAGAGAGAGTTGTAAAGGGAGAGAGAGAGAGAGTGATGGGTGATGGATGTGGTGAGTGATGGGTGTGTAAGAAATCCTTAACTTTTGTGGCCTTTTGTGTAAGAAAGGCATGGGAGGTGTAAGAGATTCTTGACTTTTGAGGCATTTGTGTAAGAAAAGTATGGGCATGGAAGGACTTTTGGACTTTTGTGGCTTGCTTAGGAAAGGGTGAAAGTGATGTGTACTTGACATGTACTTGACATGTGATGGATTGATGGATTGATTGATTGATGGGATTGATGTGACACATCGTAGAGATTCTCTTGGGTTTCGCATCGCACGGCGTTTTCCTCGTACAAAACGTTGGCCCACATCTCTTGACCAGGGTATCGCCTCGACGCGCAAGTCGCGGCATCCGAACCGCAGCGATGGCGCGGTCGCTATGGTAATGGTCTTGGGTTGAGTCAGCTCGAGTTGATGGCATATGAATCAGGGTCGCGCGTGAATATCGGTTAAGGGTCGAAGGTTGCCAGAATTTGACCGGTAAGACCGCGGAAGTCTACAGAACGGTACGGACTAAGATACGGGTCTTACACCCTAAAACATCAAATGGCCTAATTTCATAGGCTTTAGAATACATCAAGTGGGCCTCGACCCATGGGCCTTACATAATGTTTATTTGTCATCCAAACTGGGGCCCAATATGATGTTTATTTCCATCCAAACTATTCATAGGGTCACATGGGCCTAGGGCCCACTGTAATATTTATTTGCAATCCATTCTATTCAAAAGGTCATATGGACCGTGGGCCCACGTATATAATATATATAGTAATATATATACATTATAACTGCAATAGCAGCTTTATGCATTAAGGGCATGTATGTATATGAAATATATATAGTTGGTGTTGTAGCTTTTTAAGCACTTTAAAAGGGAACAGAGGTGGGTCTCATGTAGGGCCCACCACCATATACATATTACAAAATATATAATATGAAATATATATAGTGTATAATATATAATATAATATATATATATATATATATATATATATATATATATATATATATATATATATATATATATAATGGTTGGACCCACAGAACTCGTTATCGCCAGATAACAGTGGGCCCCACCATCAAAATAGATGGACGGCATGGACCCAGAACACATACACCATGTGGGGCGTACGCCCCACTGACGCTACAGAGGGAGAGAGAGAGAGAGAAAGACATAGAAAGGGAGAGGGCACGTGTCCTCTTTCACCTTTTTTTCTTTCTTTTTCTTTTCTTTTCTTTTCTTTTCTTTTTCTTTTTCTTTTCTTCTCTGACAAAAGCAGAGACACAACAGAGGTGGGTCCACGTAGGGCCCATATATATGTATATATGGGACAAGTTACAGCGAGCTATGTGGACCCCACCATTGATGTTTGCCAACATCTAACCCATCAGTCAGGTGCACCATTCTAGCGTGGGCCTAGGTCTCAAAAATCAAATCGGTCTGTGACTTATGTGGGCCGCACCAGATACAACAGTTAAGAGGGCTACCCTCCATTGAAAACATTCATAATCATTATTAGGCCCACTGAGATGGAGTTCACAAATCCAGCCCACTCATCGTGGGTGTCCCACCTGAATGAAAGATCAGGCCAAGTTTCAGCTGCACCAAACTTAGGTGGGTCCGACATTAGGTGGCAGCCACCCGAACTAAGGAGTCGTACCAAGACCTCCATGTTGTAGCGAGGTACCTCCACTTCGCCTGCCAGTTGAGCTATGGATCTGGCGTCAGGGAGGGCCCCACACGATGGGGTGGGTCCCACCGTTCTAGATGTCCCTCCACAATCTGCACGGTGTGGCCCACCACATGAATGGACGGCGTGAATAGGGTGGGTCCCACGGACACCACCGCCAGTACACACTTCATTGGCAGCCACCCTCACTAGGAAACCGTACCAAGACCTCAGTGTTGAATGAGGTTTCTCCACTCGGTCTGCCAGTTGAGCTATGTAACTGGGTGTGCAAGGAGGGCCCCACACGAACGTGGGCCCCACCATCCTGGGTGGCAGACGGTTTGGATGAAGCACTCACACTATGGTGGGCCCCATCAAGAAGGATGGACAGTGTGGATGGGTCCCGTGGACCCCATGCCAGTCCACACCCACTGCCAGTGCACACCCACGGTCAGTGCACATTCCAAGTTAGCCACCTCCACAAGGAGTGATGCCAAGAGCTCAAGTCTTAAACTGAGGCATTTTTCACTCAGTTTACCGCATGAGCTATGGGGTTGGGCCCACGTTAGGTCACACTTCATTGTTAGCTACTTCAAGGTGGGCTCCCTATGGACGGTTGAGATGACCTATAACATCATAGTGTGTCCCACATGGACGGGGTCCACTGGTATGCGGCATGGATGAAATACATACATTCTAGGTGGGCCAAAATCATAGAAGAGAGAGAGAGAAAGGAAGAGAAAGACACCGGCAAAAATGGAGGGCCCCCGCCACTATGGGCCCCTCTTTGATACAAAGCCTACATCAATGTGGGTCCCACTATATGTGGCCCTTAAATCAAACAAATGAATGAAAAAAAAAAATAAGATGACCCACCGTTGATCTTCTTGCTCCCTTGGGTTCCTTAGCTCCTTAGCTTCGATTCCAACGGATGAGATGAGGTTTGGATGGTTGAGATGAGAGATCTTGAGGTGAAAAGGTGGGCCACACTTGTGGCTCTCTTGGAGAGATGGGAGAGGCTCATATGTATGGAGTTTTGGTTGCTTAAGAAAGTGGTTTGAAAAATGAAGGAGAGAGAGACTTGTAAGGGAGAGAGAGATGGGTAATAGATGTGTTGATGTGGTGAGTGATGGGTGTAAGAACCCTTTTTTGACTTTGGAGGCATTTTGTGTAAAAAAGGTATGGGCTTGTAAGAACTTTTTAACTTTTTTAGTTGCTTGGGTATGGGTGAAAGGTGATGTGTACTTGACATGTACTTGACATGTTGAGATTGATGGATTGATGGATTGATGTGACATATTGTAGAGATTCTCTTGGGTTTTACAACGCGCAGCATTTTCCTCGCACCGAACGTTAGCCTACATCTCCGGACCAGGGTATTACCTCGGCGCGCGAGTCGCGGCATCAGAACCGCAGCGACGACGTGGTCGTTATGGCAAAGGTCTTGGGTTGAGTCAACTCGGGTCGACGGCGTACGAATCAGGGTCGAGCACAAATACTGGTTAAGGGTCAAAGGTTGCCGGAATCTAACCGGTAAGACCGCGAAAGTCTACGGAACGGTACGGACTAAGATACGGGTCTTACACGAGGTCACTACGGGCTCATCACCTGATCGTAGGCCGACAGCTCGAATACAGTGTCTCATACCACCATATTCAGCTCACGAGTCTGGGTTACTCACTGGATACTACGGGGAGACTCGTTACCCGAGCGTAGGCTGACAGCATAACCATAGTGTCTCATACCACCATGCCCGACTCATGAGTCTTAGTGGATCATGGTACTAAGGTTTTATGGGCTTACACTAGTTAGTTGGTACCTTAGATTCAAACAGTAGCGTCCATACATGGTGAACATATAATGGGTGAATCAGGTTACTTGACAAGCTCGGTTAGTACGAGCATACGTTGACTTGGTCGACATAGAATGCGTAAGCAGTTTGCGTGTCCTAACCACTGTCGATAAATTCCCGTACGACTCGGATTCCCCGAACGCATCTGATGTGGCGGGAGTAGTTCCGCCACTTAACCGCAAACCATTACCGATTGCCTGGACTATATCATAGTCCCAATCACACTCCAACCAATAACATTCACATATGGTAATCTAAGATAGTATGTGACAACTAAAATCAGATATAAATCTTACTTGAGTAATTAACAAAACACATACTACACATGTTATCATACATAGGCATTTCATCTGTAGATCACATATTAGTAAGATAGGTTATGTAAAGAAAACTGTAACTACATATAAGGGAGTTGAGAATCCTATCTCAACTCCCTCATCAAGTACATTACATCGGCATTTTCTCATTCAGGCATTTTATCAAACACTTAGACTACACATATTACATATATGTAATATATTAGTTATAACATATATTATAGCAAACCCTTTTCACAAGGAGTTGCCACGTATACAACAAGCATGTATTTTCAATTAATAATCATGATAAGCGTAAATCATAATTCAATATTCATACAAACATTTCAAGAAACACTTCGAATGCATAAAAATCAACATAGTTTACATATATGTGTAATATACAGGAAACAGCGTATCTAAACATATGTGATATTAATCAAGTCAATCATAAATCATTACTGACATTAAAATCTATGAAAACCATAACCTAAACATTTATAGTGCACACCTTTCGTCAGTAGACTCGTAATGAGCTCAGTTTGAACTCTATATCTTTGTCTACGGTACTAACGACAACCTATAACATGAAATAAGTTAGCTATTTCATCCTCTACTCTATTTTAATCCCTTAAATAGATTAGGGTTAGAATTTCTTACCCTACAATAGGATCAGAATCACTGATATAGTGATACGAAAGCGGTGGTTAAGCACGTGGAGTGAAAGGGAAGGATCCCAGGAACAATCCCTGACTATCTCTCTCTCTCTCTCTATTGTTCACTTTCTTCTTCTCGTTTCTCTCTTCTCTCTCCTAGGGTTTTAAAATTCGTATGGCAAGGGAGAGAGAGAGGGTTTAAGGCCCATATATAGGCCCATAACTGATGGGAATCGCCTCAGGGCCATGGTATACTTAGGTTATAGCCAAAAGGTGGTTATTTCAGTCCAACGGAGCACATCTAGAGGCCCCTTTTCTGCATGCAGTAGGGATTAAGCTCCCTGACATTGGATCTAGGCCAGGTTAAGATCTCAGTCCAATCGAATCAGTGGAACGACCACGAGGGACTAATTTTAATTCAACGATCACCAATACTCGATCAGGGCCACAAGTACACTGACATGTGTTAGAAATTTTTTTCTAATCTGAGTATGTAATTGGGTCAGATTCTAACGGTCTGAATCTTTAGATTTGGCCTACAAGCGAATGACTCAAATCACTTAAGTTTCAGTTCATTTCCTGAAGATATTCACGTTTCTCACACACTTCGCTCTGGGCTAAAGTTATGTATTTCTAGGTACTATTAGGACTTAATTTCTGAGATGGTTGTCAAGTTCAGCAAGGAGGTCATAACTATATAGTTTTGAGGTAATTAGACTTTCGACGCACGGTCCAGGTCTGATATGGAGTTTCATGATGCTCTGAGAGCAACTGGATTTTGAGATGGATCCTAAGTTTTTAGGTAATGTAGCGTTAGCAATTCTTCTAGTTTTGGGTCTTGCAGTTCGTATTTAAAGCAGTTAGAGCTAGTTTCATAGATAATCTAGTTTAACACTTAATTAATCTTCATCTAATTCCTTAATAATTTAGTCCTTAGTGATTTTTTCCTGAGGTGGTACTCAGGTTTTTGTACAGATTTTTTCGAGACGTTATAATAGGGCTTACGCATGGTTTTCCGTATAGGCGCACTCCGCTGTCGTAAATGATAAATTGTCATCGCTGATAATATAGGGCTGACACGTGATTAGCCGTAAAGGCGCACTTCGCTACCGTAAACGATAAATCATGGTAATGTTTTGATAGTATTTGTGACTGTCGTAATACATCATCTTGTTGATATTGGTTTGGCGATGATTGGAGATGATAAATGGTGATTGGCATTAATATAAATTTGATGTTAAGAGCTTTGATATGCTTGCGAATTTGTCTTTTCATTCATATATGGAGAAGAATACATGGCATTGCCTATTGAGGCTTTTTCATCATTCTGCTTGTCTTGTCCCCTTTTGATTGGGATAGATTATCCTCATAATCTTCGTAATCAAAACCTTTTCGATCTTCAAGGATAATATTTTCTTTATGAAACGGGCATTGATGGGTATACTGAAGCCTTGTCCATTTTGATTTATAACTCATTAAGCTTCATTCGAGTATACTTCAATTATTACATATAGACCATCCCATTTAGGGTCGAACTCGCCCCCTATTCTGTGAGTGACCACTATGGGTCTTTTCAACATTAGCACCATATCGCCTTTCTTGAAGAGGCGATGCTTGATTTTTCTTATCAAAGGGAGCAGATATTCTTACCTGATATAATTCTAATCACTGTTGGGCTGCTAGCCTCTTTTCATCGAGCATATCCAACTTGGTCAGCCTTATCTTGGCATTTTCATCATCTGTAGTCGATTCATGTACTGTTACCCTAAGTTACGCGACTTGCGTTTCGATAGGAATGACGGCTTCAACACCATCAACCAGAGAATACAGTGTAGCTTTTATTGTAGTCCGAAGAGTAGTTTAATAAGCCCATAGAGCTTCTTGTAATTTCTCATCTAAGTCATGTTCATTCCCTACAACGGTTTTCTTTAAGATCTTGACCATCGTCTTGTTAAAGGCTTTTGCCAATCCGTTTGCCGGAGGACAATAAGGTGTTGAGAATGAATGTTGGATGTCAAATTTTCAACATAATTTCTCCATACCTCTGTTCTTAAAAGGAGTGCCATTAACGGTTATGATCTTTTTCATAATGCTTTGGCGATATATGATTGCATATTGAATGAAATTTACGACATCTTTTTCTTTGAGGTTTCATAGCATGATCGCTTCAGTCCATTTGGAGAAATAGTCTGTTGTTACCATAATGTATTATCGTCCTTTAGATGAAGGCAGATTAATGGGACCGATAACATCCAGTTCCCATGCTGTGAAGGGCCAAGAGGCTATCGATTGATGAAGATCTTCAGGGGGTATATGTATGATATCGCCATGCACTTGGCATTCATGACACCGCTTTGCGAAGCTATCGCATTCTTGAACATTGTGGACCAATAATGCCCCATTCGATATAGGCAATGGAACAAATTTCGACCGACTTGATGAGCTTCACATTCACCTGAATGAGCTTCTTGTAATATCCGACCTGCTTCCTCTGTGTCCAAGCATAGTATCAACATTTCATTATAGGATCTTCTGTATAGCACTTCATTGCACCAACATGCACCAACAATGAGGACGAATATAAAGCCTTAGGATGAAGTAGTAGATCACCTTGAGGGCTGATAAATATTACTCTAGCACCGGTTTGTAAAGTTTGAGAAGCACCGTAGAAATACATTTGCCTTAAATTAGGCGATTCGATCAACATTACTTGTTCATCTGGGAAATCATCTGTGATTACTTTGTTGTCTTACACAGGATGTGACTCTAAGAAATTTTCCACTGCTTATCCTTTTATTGCTTTTGCCTGTTCAAAGGTGATTGTATATTCTGAAAACAATAACATCCACCTAGCCAATCTTCCTCACAACATCGACCTTGTCAATAAGAAATTTATGGGATCAACTCATGAGATCAAAACTATGTCATGGGAGAGATAGTAATGTCTTAATTTTTGCACTGTAAACACCAATGCCAGCCATACTTTCTCGATTGGTGAATAATTGCATTCTACACCTATTAGCGTTCAGCTCAGATAATAGAGTGTGGTTTCTTTTCCTTGTTCATTTGCTTGAGTCAATAAAACTCCTAGGGAGTTTTTGGCTACAAAAATATACAAGATAAGAGGTTTGTCTTTCACAGGAGCTGTTGATACCCAGGGTTGTTTTAATAACTCTTTGATAGAATTGAATGCATTCTGACAAGCCTGATCCCATACAAATTCTATCCCCTTTTTCATCAGATGAGCGAATGGTTGACACCTTTCGGCCAAATTAGAGATAAAGCATTGGATATATGCTAATTTTTCTTGTAAGCTTTTTAATTCTTTCAGTGTCTTAGGTGGCGGCATTTCTTGAATAGCCCTGATCTTTCCTGGATCAATTTCAATTCCTCTGTGCCTGATGACAAAGTTGAGGAATTTACCTGATGAGACACCGAAGGCGCATTTTGTCGGATTCATCTTTAACTATATTCTTCCGAGTCGATGAAATACTAAAGACAGATGCTCACGATGTTCTTCATGACTGCTCGATCTGACTACCAAATCATTGACATAACATTTTACATTTTTGTGTATCATGTCTTGAAATATATTCTGCATTGCTCTCTGATATGTTGCTTTGGTATTCTTGAGACTAAAAGGTATGGCTTTATAACAATAGATTCCAAGAGAAGACCTATATGCAGTCTCTTCCTCATCCTCAGGAGACATCCGTATCTGATTGTACCCAGTGTATCCATCCATAAATGACATGACAACATATTTCATCGTGCTGTCGATCAACAATTCTGTTATAGGCAATGGGAATTCGTCTTTTGGACATGCTTCATTTAAAACCCTGAAATCGACGCATACTCTAATTTGTATGCTTTTCTTTTTCATCAGGACAATATTTGATATCCATTTAGGATATTTGACTTCTCTTATAAAACCAAATTTGATCAACTTGTTTACCCCTTCCTCTATTTAGAGGGGTTAGATCTAGATGAAATCGCCTCTGTGCTTGTTTAATCGGTTTTTTATCTTTACAGATATTTAACCGATGCATCACCACTAACAGTTCCATGCCTAGTATTTTCACATGTCCAAGCGAAAACATCTTTATTTTCTTTCAACAATTTAATATATTGATCGGCTTCCTGTTTAAACAGATTGGCATTTATAAATGTATTTCATGATTCTTCTTCTATTTCCAGATTTATTTCTTGCAAAATATTGATTGTCGGTTTTCCCCCGTCTTCTATCTATTTCGAAGCTATTTTCGAATGCTTGATTAATTCAGAATCTGCTTCTTGGATGACCGTTGAACCTGCTACGATCACGTTTGGTTGTGCATGAGAAGACTACGCTCCTAATCCGTGGAATTTATCTCGTACTTCATTCACACAGATCGGGACTTGTATAACTTTGCCATTATTCAAGTCAATTCTTTACAATTGAAACCCATTCTTCTATCTTTAGCTCTGATGGGGCATAGAACTCAATGGGCTCAGGATTTTTTGAACTGGAATTGACATGAAATCTTTTAAGAATATCTGGAAATGGCTTATTTCTTTCAGTGTATGGTAAGGGCACCATATAGTTCAACTACAGAGTTTCTAATTGTTCAAGCAATAGTAATGCCAGAGGAGGATGCTCAAGTTGTCTCAAGTGTTTCGGCATGAAATAAAATTTCTTTTTCGTGTTCACTTTCCTAGACAGTTCTATTCTCACAACTTTCTTTTCTATTTCCTTTGTCTGGCTATCTTTTATAGCCATGTTTCTATCATCTTTCTTCTTGTCTTCAGCTAAGAATTCGTCATAGTATGCATCCGCGAAGAAGAATTTTGCTTCTGTATATGGTCTTGCATCAGCCATCACTTTATACTGGATCGCGTTCCTACAATATTTGAAACATTAATGTAGAGTAGATGGTATAATACCATATTAATGCATCCATGGTCTTCCCGCAAATACGTGAAAAATGGAAAAAAACTGACGGATTTAAAGACGGTTCTGGACCGTCTCTAAAATTGCTTGGTTTAAACACACTTTACATACGGCCGTAAACCGTCTCTAAAATTAGGGACGGCTCCTGACCGTCCCTAATATTGTCTTTAAATGTTCTGCGTCCGCAAATAATTTAAGACGGTCTTTGACCGTCTTATATACCTCATCTGAGATAGTCAAAGACCGTCCGCATTAGAGACAGTCTTCAACCGTCTTATATGCGGTCATCTGAGACGGTCACTGGCTGTCCGTATTAAAAATGGTCATTGGCCGTCTTTTACTTATAATCTAAGACTATCAAAGACCGTCACTATTAGAGACGGTCCTTAGTCGTCTTATTGCCCTGAAACCGTCTCTATTAGAGACTGTCATAGACCGTCTCTATTATAGACTATCAATGACCGTCTGTTATTGACCGTCTCTATTAGAGATGGTCCTTAGCCGTCTTATTGCCCTATGAAAAACCGTCTCTATTAGAGATTGTCAAAGACTATCTCTATTAATGACTGTCATAGACCGTCTCTATTAGACACTGTCAATGACTGTCTCTATTAGAGACTCCTTAACCGTTTTCTAGGACCGTGGAAGACCGTCTGTATTAGAGACGATCCTTAACCGTCTCTAATGCTCAGGTACAACCTACAATAGAAAGTAGTTAAGAAGCTTAGAAAAAATAATTAATAATGTTTTTATAAAAAAAAACTGTGATTTTATAAAAATCTATATTTTGAAAAAAAAAAAAAATTAAGAACTTTGAATAATGTTGATAACTTTGAAAAAAAAAGATTTCAATAAAAAAAATGATATTTTGAAAAAGAAAATATAAAAAACTAAACAAAATTGTGAAAAAATTGACAAATTGTAAAAAAAAAAAAAAAAAAATTTAAAAAGAAAACTAGATTTTGTATTTTGACAAAAAAAATTAAAAAGTTATATAACAACATTTCGATTAAAAAAATGATATTTTGAAAAAGAAAATTTTAAAAATTAAACAAAATTGTGAAAATTTTGACAAATTGACAAAAAATATATTTTTAAAAAAAGAAAATTAGATTTTGCATTTTGACAAGAAAATTTGAAAAGTTATATAACAAAAGTGATATTAAAAAAAATGATATTTTGAAAAAGAAAATTAAAGAAATTAAAGAAAATTGTGAAAATTTTGACAAATTGTAAAAAAATATATGTTGATTTATTTGTGGCTCCATTAGTTGAGATTTTCATTACTTATTCAGTTAGGGATTTTTAAAAAAAAAAAAAAAAAGAAGAAAAGTTAATCACAGATGTATGGATTTATCAATAGCTAGGGAATCATGTACATAGCAGGACCAATCACATCAACAGACATAGGCCACTTGTATAGATTTATCAGGAGATTCAGGACATTAATCACATATGCATTAGAACTTATTCATTGGCATTGAAGCAACTTTAAAAGAGCATAAGAAAACAAGATCTTAGAAAGGATTTGCCTCATTTGGTGATATAAATGAAAAAGAAAAAAAAAAAGACTGCCAATTATCAGTTACCTCTTTGATACCCATAGCATATGTTTGATGTTGTGCATGCCCCTTCTCTCACAGTTTGTGGACTTTGATTATTTTCTGCAAACATCATAAGAAAGAAAGTGCCGCTTGATTAATGAGTTACACTTGAAATATTGACCTGAAAAGTTTGGAGGTTGTATGGCAAATAAACATTCGGGTGAGATTGAGAGAGAGAGAGAGAGAGCAGAGAGAGAGAGAGAGAGAGAGAGAGAGAGAGAGAGAGAGAGAGAGAGAGAGAATACGTCAATGTTGCTGGAGATTTGGGGATTTGAGGGGAAGATGGAGAAACGCACTCTCTCTCCGTCTGCAACGGCCGCCCTCCCTCTCTACAATCTCTCTCCGTCTGCAACGGCGACCCATGAAAGTTTTGGATCAATGTATGCTGTGCCTACCATGAATTTATGTAGTCTATCCACGCCGTTCATCCGTTTTTTCAAATAATTTAAGGGGTTGAACCCAAAATTGAAGCATATCAAAAGATCAAGCGAATCATACAACAGGAAACAGTGGGAATGATGATTTCCACCGTTGAAACCTTATTAGGCCCCCCAATGATGTTTATTTGTCATCCAACCTGTTCATAAGATCGTATAGACATGGATGAATGGAAAACATAAAAATAAGCTTGATCCAAAACTTATGTGGCCCCCAAGATTTTTTCAACTGTAGATGTTCAATTCACACTTGTTTTTTGTCGTGTGGTCCATTTTAGTGTTGGATATGCTTAATTTTTGGGTTATAAAGTCCTAAAATTATCTGATAAAATGGATGGACCAAGTGGATCAAATACATAAATCATGGTCTACCTCATGGAGTTTAGTACGCTGAAATTTGGATGTGCTCCGTGAGCCGACAAAAAGGATGAATGCATGGTATGGATACACAAATATCATCTTGACATAAAATTTTTGTGGCCTTTATAGATATATACACAAATAAATCATATCCAAATATTAAATGGACTGCATCCATGTTAAGGCATGTGAAGTAGTTTTGTTTTAGGCTACAGATGGGTTGTATGCTGCATAAATTAATAGTGATTTAAAAGCAAGTGTGATATCTTTTTCTTTTCTTTTTTTTCTTTTTTTGTCATAAGCAATCTTTTAAAACTGTTCTGGTCAGTTTTAGGTTGTAATTCTGCTTCATTTGAGATCCACACAAAATAGAGAATTAGCATAACCTACTGGTTACAGTGTTTTTTTTTTTTTTTTAAGTACAAGAAATGGCCCACATTGGTGGTCAATTTTAGGTCAGGTTGGTCCCCACGTGCATTCTAGATTGTGTTTAAAACATTGCATATGTATGCAAGTGGATAATAATATTCAATAAATATTTTGAGATATTTTTAAATTTATCATACCAGCATAAATGCATTAGGTCACATATATTAGAATTAAAGTTAGTGGCTGATGGGATATGATGTCTGATATTTGATGAATCAAGACATTTGACATAAGGCTATTATAATAAGTAGTAGAGCTGGGCACGAGATGACTCGACTAACTCGACTCGCTCAGACCCAACTCAATCTGAACCGAACGGGTGAGTCAGTTCGAACCGAGTAGGCTTCACCCAATCCGAACTCAAACCAAGTCGAGTTTGAGTTATCTAGTAACTCGACCTGACTTGACCCGAAACTCGATCTGGTTAGACTCGACTCGATCCGAAACCTGACTCCAATTTGGGTGTGTGTGTGTGTGTGTGTGTGTGTGTGTGTGTGTGTGTGTGTGTGTGTGACTCGATCCGAAACTTGACTCGAAATTAGGTGTGTGTGTGTGTGTGTGTCTATATATATATATATATATATATATATATATATATAGAGAGAGAGAGAGAGAGAGAGAGAGAGAGAGAGAGAGAGAGAGAGAGAGAGACCACAAATGAATCATATCCAAAGATTAAATGGACCACACCAAAAATAAGGGGAACATATTGGAGGCCATGAAAGTTTTGAATTGAGATGATTTTTGTTTTTCCCCTTCATCTAGGCATGTATGACCTAATAAACAGATTAAATGCTAAATAAATGGTATAGTGGGCCTTACAAGGATTTTAATGATGGATATCAAATCACTATTGTTTTCATGTGGTGTGGTCCACCTGATATTTATATACCTCTCAATTTTGGGTCCAACCATGATGTATGTCTTATATGATCCACATGTTCCATCCATTTGGAGAGATCATTTTAGGGCAATATCCAAAGATAAATCTAAAGCTCCAGTGGACCCCAACACAGAAAACAGTGGGGATAGTGACACCCACCATTAAAAACTGTTTAAGGGCCATGAAAGTTTTAGATCAAGCTGATATTTTTGTTTTACCTTATTTCATGTTTTTTTAAAGTTTTGAATAGGTTGGATTTCAAATAAAAATTATGGATGTATTCCCATGGTATTTTAAGTGTTACCCTTATGTTGGAGCCCACCTTGATGATTTGATAAATATCCATCCTGTCCATCTTTTTTTTCCAGTTCATTTTAGGATGTGGTCCCAAAAATTAGGCAGATCCAAATGTCAGGTGGACCACACCATAAGAAACATCGGGGATTGAACACTTACCATTAAAAACTTCCTAGGGCCCACTGCAATGTATGGTTTTATCTAAGTCGTCCATCCATTTTGACTACTCATTTTATGGCATAAGCCTAAAAAAGTTGGCTGATTGAGGGCTCAAGTGGACCACACCATAGGAAGCATTGCATAAGTTCTTACCATTAAAAATTTTCTTCCCAATGGTGTGGTCTACTTGAACCTTTGATAAGACTCGTTTCTTGGATCATGTCCTAAAATGATCTCTTAAAAGGAATGAAAGGCGTGGATAAACCACGTCCATTATGATGGGCCCCATGGAGCTCCTTATAAGACCACTGTCTCTGACTCTGCCTGCATCCAAATCGTATCTTCAAGCAACCTACAGAACCTCCAGGGTGTTACCCTTACCTTGGGGCCTACCTTGATGATCTGATGTATATCCATGCCATCCATCCATTTTTGCATCCCATTTTAGTTTGTAGTCCTCAAAATATAGGCAAATCCAAATCTCAAGTGGACCACACCATAGGAAAAAGTAGATATTATGTTTCTATCATTGATCATTTGTGTGGTAAACTTGAGCCTTATATCTGCCTTGTTTTTTGGATCATGCCCTAAAAAAAACTTTTAAAATGAATGGATGGATTGGATAAACCATATACATAATGGTGGGCCCCACGGAACCCTTGACACAATCGTCTGTTTCTAGCTCTGTCCATGCACAAAAAAGAACCCGCAGTTTTAGTTTTCATTGTGGCAGACTCGTGAGAAGGTTTCCCTCTCTCTCAGTTACCCCTTCTTGCCACCTCTCTCTCTCTCTCTCTCTCTCTCTCTCTCTCTCTCTCTCTCTTCCCTCCCTCCCTCCCTCCCTCCTTTCATTCGAGAGAATGCGGCTGGGGAAGATGATGGGTTTTGGACAGGATCGTGTCAGGTGGTGCGCGATCGGGACTGATGGTGCGTGATTGGGATTTTGCCGAAGTTTAGGGTGGTGGCAATGGGGTTCTTAATACATGATTGGATCTAGGACTGGTGGCCGGGGGTCTATCTGGGCTAGGGTTAGTTGGGTTCGTGGTGGCAGGCCAGAGATGGAGCAGGAAGCTGCTGCGATTTGGGTTGTCGAGGCTGCTGTGGGGTTTTCCAGAACAGGGTTTGAAGATTGGGGATGGGAATCAAAAATTGAATAGGGGTTTACAGATCCGGTCATTCATAGATCTGTGGCCGCTAGAAAGAGGTGATCTCCATCTCTTATCTTTTTTTTCAGCTCTGTTTCCTTGTCGCCTTTTTTTTCTTAAAAAAATAGTTCCTTTTGAGCTTAATCTTGAAATTTCTGATTTCTATTTCTCTTACTGTCAGTAAATTTAGGTTTTTGTTTCAAAAATGATTTTTTTAAAAAAAAATTTGTTCTAATTAAAAAAAATTCTATGCTTTTACTTTGATTGCTAGAATTTCTAATACGATGGAGAGGGTGGATAATTGAGGCCGTATTGCCTCATCTGCATCAGTAAATCCTCAGACACTATCTGGTATGAACCATCTAAATACCCTAGATTCATAGGTTGGAGTGCAAAAATAGTTGAATACCAGGAGATTAATGGAGGATTAGATATTATACAAACCCCTTTTTATACCTTTGGTATATATGATATGATGTAAGGCATGATTCAATTTAAGAAAGATCTGGTTTCTCCATGCAATATAATAGCACAAAGTTGCCTGCCTTTTAACCTAATGACCTATTTGGATTGGTGGAATCCAAAAAGTAAATATAGAAAGGAAAGTGTTTTCTATATATGTGATGTTTTGGGCTAATTGGAACAATAAGTAACCTATGGAAAATGGTTTTCCTTCACATGGTTTCATAAAACAAAAAGAGGGTGATTTTTGTTTCCTACACAAAACCTGGTAACCCTATTTTGCGTTTTGTTTAGAGATTTTCTCACTTTTGACCATCGACCTTTCCACTTCTCTATGGTAATCATGTTGATTATAATAAACAACCTTTTTATTATTCTTTTCTATGGTTTTCCTTAGATGTGATGTTTTCCTTTCCAAATCTACTTTTTGGATTTCGCTAATCCAAACAGACCCTAAAGTAGAAAGAATGGGTGCTAACATCAGTCATTGCGAGTGCAGATATGACTCTTTCGACTTAATCTGCAACTTAGAAATTGCATACATGTCCCTTTGGTTTTTGGTATGGAGTTTCAGTTCGCTATCTCAGCGGTTTGTTTCTCTCTGTTCTGTTTTTCTTTAATGAAGCTTCTGTTTCTCAGAGTGTGATGGATGGATTGGGTCTTGCTCCAATATGTCACATTGGTGTGTAGTACCCATTTGTTGGAAGTTGACTCCATTGAATGGGTGGTTATTATTTTCCAATAAAAGTGATCTTTTTTATAGGACGTGTGATTAAGGATGAGAACTACATGAATCACTTTTGTTTGATTGTACAATGCTTCTCCCTTCCTATCTGATTATACAATAAACATCATTATGCATGTCAGCTCAACTTCTCTTCTCCTTCTCCATGGATCTGAAAGAAATTAGGTCTAGTGGTCTAATACTATTAGCTTCTCCACAATCTAAACAAGTGGACCTCCACCGCATTTAAATATTTTTTATATATTTATTTTATACCTAGATTTTTATCATATGAGTACATGCTGTATTTGGCTTGATTTTTGGGCCAGGGAATTCACAGTGGGCCCACCTGACAAACAGCCTAGCTCTCTACATGCGCTCCATGTTAACATGCATGCCTATGAATCCCGATGTCTCAGTCTTGTTAGCAGACCTATATAGAGTTAGTCTCATTTCAACCCCAGTCATGTTCGATATAGTTATGTTCTGTTTTTGCTAACTTTATCTTATTTCAAACCATTAAAATGGTTTTATTGTATAGTCTTTATGACACTTGGGTGGGATTTAAATTGATGAGCTGCAGGATAAAAGTAGAGGGAAAAGAAATTAGTGCAAAAGCTTCTTGAGTAGCATCTTATGCCCTTTTCTTTTTCTCTAAGAAGGGAACAATCATAAATACATTCCCATTCTTTACTAGCAGTGTGTTCTGAGATTGAGATCTATGAATTTGATGTAAATGAGTGAAACTTAATCTTGTACACAAGAATGGTCTTGAGAACTATTCCTGTACAAGTCTTGGTAGAATAAGCTTTATTCCATGAGTGTTGCATTGGGGCCCACTTGTGTTCAGCCAGCTATTGGGTCTGTATTTGTGCATTGATTCTGGGTCTATTTTGCTATTATTGTCATGTTGTGGCTACAACACTGATGAATGGAAGTTTCATATCCTTATGAAGCACTTGAATAAGATATATTTATTGTCACCTATATTTTGATTAAAAAAAAAGATTAATTAAACCGACAGAATTATATGCTTCCTAAGTTGAGGATATGCTCAGTAAGCTCGAGCCTTGAGCTGGGACAAGCGGGTGATAGACTGTGACCCAAATCTCCCATATAGGATGCTCACCATCCAATCGTTATTTTCCCATTGATTTTGAATATGGACCATTCATCTATTCCAAAAGAGAGGATTGTTCAGTTACGGAAAATTTTGGGATATCTCCCATTGACAATGACAACCATCATACTAATGGTATGGATCACTGTGCCATAGTCCACACTTGTTCAATCTTAAGGCTACATGATATTGTGAGTTCAGACTGATTGTTATGAGGAAAAAAATAATAATCTTCCATCCATTACTCGTGAACTAGTTCAACTCTTTGGGATGGACGGGGGGATGGCAGTGGGCATTGGAACTAATTGGTTATTAGTCCATGAAATTGATCTATGTACTTTCATATGTACTTTCCTGTACGTTAATTGTTTGAACTGTCCAAGTGTCTGATGCAACTAGGAGCACTATCACTTATAGTGCTCCTAAGAGCTTGGATCACTTCTCATGACAGATATATGTGGTGTGTTTAAATATAACTCTATATTCCTGACATTTCAAAAAATGATATTTAGCAAAAGATATTTTCAACATATCTTTAAAGCCCCAAGAACATCACAATAATGTCCAATACTTTTTCCAATGGTGCCATATTATATTCAAATTTTCAGATCTCCTTATCCTTATTTTTCTACCATTTACCTATTTTCTATTTTAAAAATTTTTTTGCAAGACTTCCCTTTCGATTCAAATAGTGCTACATTTATAACCTATTGTTTTTTTGTGCATCGTGAATATCCATGTAACAAGCAGATTCCACTTCTAAAGACACTGAGGTGCTAGCCATTTCCCTTTCAATTCGAATAGTGCTATATTTATAACATATTGTTTTTTGTGCATCTTCAATATCCATGTAACAAGTAGACTCCACTTCTAAAGACCTTGAGGTGCCAACCATGCAAACATACATAATCAATGTTTTAAAACCAGACTGGAGCTTGGCCCTTTCTCCTGACTGGTCACACCCGTTCTGACCCATTTCAACAAAAAAATATTCTTATCTATAATCATTAAAAAATAGAAAGAACTAAAAAATAATATGTCATTGGCATAGTGGTTCAGCCGTTTGATTTTCAAGTGGAGGTAGGGAATTGAACTTTGACTGATGCTTATATATATATATATATATATATATATATATATATATATATATATATATATATATATATATATATATATATATATATACAAAAGTAGTAAAAAATAGTCATCCACTTAACTGACTGGATTTCAGTCCCATCTGACCACAACGTCTTTGTCATTGTTGGTTATTCCTTGCAGGTATAAATCTGCATAATGATGCTTCTTCTTTTTCTTCTTCTTTCTATTTAATTCCCAAGTTTCTCTATTTTGAAGAATGGGCTTAATATGGTGCATTCTTGTAGGTATGGGCAAACAAAGCCAGTTTATGCATATCGTTTGATGGCACATGGAACTATGGAAGAAAAAATATATAAACGGCAGGTACAAACAAAACATGACTACTAATAAATGATGTGTATGAGGCTTTACTTACCATCAAATTGTGATTCTCTAGATCCCATTCACATGTATTTACTGTAGGGTTTATTTGGATGGTATCCTCATTGTTGCATGTTTGATGTTTACTCTGGTAGTTGGAATGCTGAAGTTTAAAGAATTAGTAGAGGCTTCTATTGTGGTTCTCAGATGTCGAAGAGCATCAAAGCATGCCTACCCAATTTCAGTCCCAACTGATGTACGGTTTTGCCTGTTTGGCTATATCAGGCTATGTGGCTGCATGGAAAGTTATATTGCTATTAACATTTGTAGCATGGAAAATGGACATTCATGTGCATTTGTAGTCTGAAAACATTAAATAGACCGTTAACTATTTTATTGGTATTATGCAGTTGCTACTAGACTACTTGTTGAGGAGACATTGTCTGGTGCACCAGTCCATACAGATAAGGAGACTCCTTATTGTTGAAACAAAGGTAATTAAACACTTGGGTTGGAGTTGAGTAAATATAGACAACACAGACATAATTACACCAACCTAACTTCTACGAAAGCCATTATTTCCTGTCGTGCAAAATTGTTCATTGCAAAGGATTTTTTTTTTTTTTTGTGTGTGTGTGTGTGTGTGTGTGTGTGTGTGTGAAGATTTCATTGTAATCAAGATAAACAACCAAATAAAAAGATTTCATTCTTTTTTTGTAGAGTTTATGATTTCATAGCTTGTTTATGGAAGCATTTTGATTTTGTTTATTTACTTACAATAGGCACTTAGACATTGGTGAAGCTGAATTTTCTAGATTCCATTCTGGTACCAAACGTGGCAATATTGTTGGTGTCACTGGAATTCCAGGTTGTTTTTCATTTATGTTCTTCAATTATAGCTAGCAAAACTTTTCCTATATCTTATCCTTTGGGTATTGGCTATACTTTCATGTCAAAATATTGATTTCTTCCTTTGTAAACAGTGACACTTGAGCTTTGTAGGAGAAAGTGGATCACTGATTATGTTAGACTTTTGGTATTTTCAAAAGAGTGGAAAACAGCAGCAATGTGTTCAAAGTCTTATGAATAAAAGTTCATTGGTCTATTGTACATATGTGATTTTTGATATGTTAAAAATCCCAAAACTAGATAATAAATATTATGCTAAAAGTATCATAAGAACAAAAGACAACTGTAATAATCATGAAAGGTTTTTTTTTTTTTGTGTTATGTCCAATGTGGTAACACACGATGAATATTGATAGAGGCATGTGTTGACATGGAATTTTTTTTAAAAGGTTCCATTTCCTTGTTACGTAGCCCATAAATACGTGGTTGCCTGAACCTAAATCTTTGCTTTGTTAGTGTCTTCTATTGTGGAATGATCCGATTTAAACACTTTAACAAAATCTAATGTGTTAGAAAACTTTGGGATCATCATACAATTCTGATCATTCCTCTAATACATGTGGTGCTCCATGCTTGTCACAATGTCCAACTTATAGACCAGATTTTGTTAACCTTGCATATGTTTTAAGTCGGAGTAAGCTACAATTGCAACTTAAACTATCAGTTGGTATCCAGATCAGTGGATGCATGTATCCATCCCGATTTAATTGGGTAGAATCCAGATTTCTGGACCAATTAATTATTAGGTCAGGTTTAGGTCCACATGCAATTCTGTCTAGAATCTGTGGTGTTTTTTAAAAAAATAATAAAAAATAAAAAATTATTTACATTCATTATTTAAAAGCCATAAAAAGGCATTTTCTACTATGCACCTGACCATGATTCTTAGACCTGAACCCCATTCTGAATTCTAATTCATGCTTGAAATAGACCTGATAGGACCTGATGGAGTTACTCAAATCATATCAAATTTGGATTGTGTACCTCATGTGTGTTAGCATCCGGATATGGGAACACCAGTAACTAACCTGAACCTGATAGTGACAACCCTAGCTGCCACTGGCCTGAACTTGACAGATATGGGCTACAAGTTGTCACTACTCCTGATCAAATGACTTCTGCCAAAGGTTGTTACTCTCATTTGTTAGCAGTTACAAAGGCAAAAACTATGTGCATAGATTTTTTATGTGGATTAGGGATGGATTGGTTTGTTGCATGGAAGGGGAAAAAAGTTTGGATTTAAGATGGGTTTTCTGAAAAGAAAAAAGTTCTACACATTGTTACTTGCTTCATGATTATCATTTCATGAATCTGTTCAAGTCATTAAAGACAGTCTTTGACTATGATTTGTTCTTCTTTAACAGATTGAGGGTTTCAAAATGAACCTCATATACTATGATCTGTATCAGGCCACTCGACTTGAGAAATTTGTAACAGGCATGTCTTCCTTTCTTCTTCTTCTTCTTCTTCTTCTTCTTCTTCTTCTTCTTTTTTTAGTTTTTTTTCCCTACCATTTTATTGTTGCCTGCCATTTCTTGTTAAGGTCAAACTGAAAATTGAATTTCTTTGTTGGTCCTTCTTTGTAATTCCTTTGTAGCTTATGGGCAGTTCTTGAAATCCAATGGTGAGCAACCTGTGATGTGGAAAAGAGATGATACCATGGAAGATGTCCTCAGAGAGGCTGATGTGGTTAGTATTTATGGTTTGAATTGTTATGTTTTTATCATCTTGATCATGATTTTCATAGCCTGTGTAGTGGAACTTCTCGATCAGATAAAATTTTAAGTTTGCATTTAGGGATTATTTGATAAAACACAAAAAATAGTTGTTATATCTACATGTGTCTACATATATTTTGTTTGTGATGCATCTGGTAAAAAGAAAAAATCACCAAGCTTCATTGCACATCCAAATGTGTATCCTTATCCTAGAGGGAGTATTTTGTGTCTTTCAGATAAAAATAACTTTTGGTGAATTTTCTTTTGCAGATTAGCCTTCATCTAGTTTTGGATAAAACTACGTATCATCTGATTAACAAGGAACGCCTTGTGATCATGAAGAAGGTCAGAACTAGGTTCTACCAGCCTACTTTTTTTACTATTTTTGTATGAGTTGCTTTTATGCTTGATTTTTGCAAGAAAATACATATGATGGATTAAGATAAAAGTAATCCTCAATCACAGGAAGCTATCCTTGTGAATGCAAGTAGGGGTCCTATGATCAGCCCTATTTGTTAGTAGGAAATCAGTTTTTGTTTATAGTAATATAAAAAAAATCTGTTTATATAAAAAAAATTTTGATTTGATTTTTTTTTTTTTGTATGGATACATCATGCATGGTTTTATGATAAAACGCATATATGTATGTGTGTATATGTATGCATGCACGCATGGATGGATGAAACGTATGCATGCATGCATGGATGGACAGATTATGCATGTGTAATTATGGCTTGTTGTCATTTGTTTTTTATTAACCAAGTCACTAAAGGATTTCAATTTCAAATGTAACTGAAGTATTGACAGAACGTTGTCTCTTGTTGCAGTACGAGATGTAACAAGAATATACATTGATTGTGTATTTGAATTTTTTTAAATGTACTGACCAGAAATTATTTGAGACGACATTCAATGATACTTTGTTAAATATGAAATTTATGACCTTTAGTAACTTGGTTAATTAAAAAGAACTATGTAGTGGCTTGATCCCAATCTGACTTTTTGGGTACATAAGCAGCCATTTGTAATGTACTAGAATATCGGTGCAGCTACAAATATTTTTTCTCCTTTAAATTATAACAGACTGTATCGGTTGCATTTTTCTCTGTCATACAGGTTGTGGCTATCAAAGATATAATATCACCTCCTTATAGGGAAACATTTAATGACGTGTACAGGTAAATTCATTTTTCTTATTCCTTATATTGTTTTCCAGATATATTTGTGTTGGTTTCAGAGTACAGGTAGCGATAGAAATTGTTGGTCAATTGTGGCTTGTAGACAAAGGGATGAGTAACCAACAATACAAATATGGGAAGCCTTCCCCAGGTATCCAGATGTTTTTAGATATATTTATGTTATTTTTAAATGTATTAGCTCAAAATTGATGGAGTAGACCCGGATGTGCGTCGGAGCTATCCGGATGAGCGGAGGTCCCTGGAAGGTGGGAACCGTTATTATGACCATGATGAAGTTATCCATTTCCTATGGACAACATTAGAGGGGCCTGACCATTTGGACAGGCCGTGTTTATGTATTTGCTTGAAATTAATGGAGCAGACCCAGATGTGCGTCGAAGCTATCTGGATAAGCGGGGGTCCCTGAAAGGTAAGAACCGCTGTTATGACCATGATGAAGCTGTCCATTTCCTATGAACAACATTTGAGGGGCCTAACCATTTGGACAGGCCGTGTTTATATTTGTATTTGCAGGGACCACACCCTTAACCTAAACCACACCCTAAACCTATAACCTAAACCTATTCTCAATTACCTAAACTTATAACCTATAACCTAAACCTAAACCTATTTTCAAATCCCAAAAGCTATAGGTTATAACCTAAACCTTAACCTATAATATAAACCTATACTTATAACCTTAACCTAAACCTATTCTCAAATCCCAAAACCTATACTTATAACCTAAACCTAAACCTTAACCTATAACCTAAACCTATACTTATAACCTTAACCTAAACCTATTTTCAAATCCCAAAACCTATACTTATAACCTAAACCTTAAGCTAAACTTATAACCTATACTTACAACCTTAATCTAAACTTATAACCTTAACCTAAACCTATTCTCAAATCCCAAAACCTATAACTATAACTGAAAACCTAAACCTAAATCTAAAACCTAAATGTATTCTCAAATCCCTAAACCTAAACCTACACTTAATCCTAATCTCAACTCCCTAACCTAAACCTAAACCTAAACTTGAAAACCCAAACCTAAAACCGAACCCAATTTTCTAAACCTAAACCTTAACCCATTCAATTCTCTAAACCTATATCTTATAACCTAAACCTAAACTTATAACCTTAACCTAAACCAAAACCTATAACCTATAACCTAAACTTATAACCTATAACCTAACCTTAACCTAAACCTAAAACCTAAACCTTAACGTATAACCTAAAACCTAAACCTAAACCTAAAACCTAAACCCAAACCCGATTTCCTAAAGCTAAACCGTAACCTATTCTCAATTCCCTAAACCTATAGCTTATAACCTAAACCTAAACCTTAACCTTAACCTCTAACATATAGCTAAACCTAAACCTATAACTTAAACCTAAACTCAAATCCCTAAACCTAAACTTATAACCTTAACCTAAACCTATTCTCAAATCCCAAAACCTATAACCTAAACCTAAACCTAAATCTTAACCTCTAACCTAAAATCAATTCCCTAAAGCTTAACCTATAACCTAACCTAAACCTAAACCTAAACCTATTACCTTAACCTAAACATAAAACCTAAACCTAAACCTATACTTATAACCTAAACCTATTCTTATAACCTAAACCTATTCTCAAATCCCAAAACCTATAACCTACACCTAAACCTTAACCTAAACCTAAACTTATAACCTAAACCTAAAAACTACACTTATAACCTATAACCTAAACCTATAACCTAAACCTAAACCTTAACCTAAAACCCAAACGTAAACTCGATCTTGAACCCGAACCCAATTTTCTAAACTTAAACCTTAACATATTCTCAAATCCCTAAACCTAAACCTACACCTAATCCTAACCTCAACTCCCTAACTTAAACCTAAACCTAAACTTGAAAACCCAAACCTAAACCCGATCCCAAACCCGAACCCAATTTTCTAAACCTAAACCTTAACCTATTCTCAATTCTCTAAACCTTAACCTATAACCTAACCTAAACCTAAACCTATCACTTATAACCTAAACCTAAACCTAAACCTAAGCCTAAAACCTAAACCTAAACCTAAACCTAAAACCTAAATGTATTCTTAAATTCTTAAACCTAAACCTACACCTAATCCTAATCTCAACTCCCTAACCTAAACTTAACCTAAACTTGAAAACCCAAACCTAAACCCGATCCCAAACCCGAACCCAATTTCCTAAACCTAAACCTTAACCTATTCTCAATTCCCTAAAGCTATAACCTAAACCTAAACCTTAACCTAAACCTATAACCTAAACCAAAACCTATAACATAAACCTTAACCTATAACCTAACCTTAACCTTAACCTAAACCTATAACCTAAACCTATAACCTATAACCTAAACCCGAACCCATTCTCAAATCCCAAACGTTAACCTATAACCTAAACCTAAACCTTAACCTATAACCTATAACCTATAACCTAAACCAAAACCTATAACCTAAACTAAAACCAAAACCTATAACCTAAACCCGAACCCGAACCCGAATTCATAAACCTTAACCTAAACATATAACCTATAAACTATAACTTAAGCCTAAACCTAAACCTAAAACCAACCTTATAACCTAAAACTATTCTCAAATCCTTAAACCTTAACCTATAACCAACCTAAACCTATACTTACAACCTAAAACTATTCCCAAATGCCAAAACCTATAACCTTAACCTAACCTTTGCCTAAACCTATAACCTAAACTCAATTCCCTAAACCTAAACCTATAACCTTAACTCAAATCCCTAAACCTTAACCTATAACCCAACCTAAACCTCTACTTATAACCTAAAACTATTCTCAAATCCCAAAACCTATAACCTAAACCCAAATCCAAACCCGAACCCGAATTCCTAAACCTTAACCTAAACATATAACCTATAACCTATAACCTATAACTTAAGCCTATAACTTAAACCTATAACCTAATCCTAAACCTATAACCTAAACTCAAATCTCTAAACCTAAACCTAAAACCTAAACCTAAACCTAAACTTATAACCTTAACTCAAATCTGTAAACCTTAACCTATAACCCAACCTCAACCTATACTCATAACCTAAAACTATTCTCAATTCCCAAAACCTATAACCTAAACCCGAATCTAAATTTGAACCCGAACCCAAATTCTTAAACCTTAACCTAAACATATAACCTATAACCTATAACCTAAGCCTATACCTAAACCTAAAACCTAAAGCTAAACCTAAACCTAAACTCAAATACCTAAACGTTAACCTAAACCTACAACCTAAACCTAAACTTATAACCTTAACCTAAACCTATTCTCAAATCCCAAAACCTATAACCTAAACCTAAACCTTAACCTCTAACCTAAACCTTAACCTAAACCTATAACCTAAACTCAATTCCCTAAACCTTAACTTATAACCTAACCTAAACCTAAACCTAAACCTATAACCTTAACCTAAACCTAAAACCTAAAACCTAAACCTATACATATAACTTAAACTTATTCTTATAACCTAAACCTATTATCAAATCCCAAAACCTATAACCTAAACCTAAACCTTAACCTAAACCTAAAACCTAAACCTAAACCTACACTTATAACCTATAACCTAAACCTAAACTTAAAACCCAAACGTAAACGCGATCTCGAACCCGAACTTGATTTCCTAGACCTAAACCTTAACGTATTCTCAAATCCCTAAACCTAAACCTACACCTAATCCTCAACTCCCTAACCTAAACCTAAACCTAAACTTGAAAACCCAAACCTAAACTCGATCCCGAACCGGAACCCGATTTCCTAAACCTAAACCTAAACCTTAACCTATTCTCAATTCCCTAAACCTTAACCTATAACCTAACCTAAACCTAAACCTATAACCCGCACTTATAACCTAAACCTATAATCTAAGCCTAAACTTAAAATCGAAATGTATTCTCAAATCCCTAAACCTAATCCTAATCTCAACTCCCTAACCTAAACCTAAACTTGAAAATCCAAACCTAAACTCGATCCCGAACCCGAACCCGATTGCTGTAATAATGTAGCCCAATCACATGGCAAAAAATAAGAATGTATCCCTTTTAACACATGCCCCTTTTTACAAAGCTTTAATTTTTATTGTTATTTCTATTAATTGAAACACTTTTTTGCATTATTTGCTCGTATTAGTTTTATTTTAATGATCAGTTTTGTTTTTAAAAAGTGCCCACTTTTTTTGAAGAAGTTTCTGCAATTCTTCATGATTTTGAGTTATAATGTTTTGTTGGTTGAATATTTTTTTATTAGATGAAAGAAAAAAAAAGAAAATTGTTGCTGATTTTTTTCCTTTTTTTTTTACTTATGATGTTAAAATTATATGTATTATGCGTGGATGAATGTAATGTGGATAAGATTGTTTGTGTTTGGATGGATGTATAGTTTATGTTTGGATGGATTTACGTAGTTTGGGTTTAGATGGATGTGAATGTGAATATATATGATGAAAGTGAATATTGTATAACAAGTGTATTTCAGGAAGAATACGATGAAATATTGTATAACAGGTGTATATCAGGTGTGAATGTGAATATTGTATAACAGGTTTATATCAGGTATAACAGGTCAAATTTGAAAATGTCCTTAAGGGTAAGAAGAGACGGTCTATGACAATCCTTTTAAAGGACGGTCTATGGCCATCCTTTGAGGGCTCATAAGAGACGGTCTATGACAGTCCTTTTTAAGGACGGTCCATGACTGTCCTTTAAAAGGACGGTCCATGGCCGTCCTTTGAAGGCTCATAAGAGACGTCCATGACAGTCTTTTTTAAGGATGGTCTATGACCGTCCTTTAAAAGGACGGTCCATGGCCGTCCTTTGAAGGCTCATAAGAGACGGTCCATGACAGCCCTTTTTAAGGACGGTCCATGGTCAATGGCCATCCTTTAAGGCTCATAAGAGACGGTCTATGACAGTCCTTTTTAAGGATGGTACATGATCGTCCTTTTTTCGTCAATAAGAATGACAGTTAAAAACTGTCCTTTAAGTAATACGACACGTCAAAATTTGACGGCCCATGCAACGGTCCATGACCGTCCTTTTTGGTCATTTGAGACGGTTTTGGACCGTTCTTTTTTCACTGTTTTGGCATAGCGCCGGCGGAGATTATACGTCCTTGCTGCGTTAATAACATGACATACAATGTTCGTAGTCAATTATCCTATTTCAAGTGTCAGTGTGATTTTCCCCATCGACAGTTGTCTGTCTTGATTAAAGCCTTCTATCACCATTCCACTATGGCGTAAGTGAGAGCGGTGATATCCAAGCTTGTTCAGCACTGTCAACGGCAACAGATTCACTACAAACCCAATGTCTAACATTATTCGCTTAACTTGTTTATCACAAATATGACCAAAGATCATCAATGGTCTATTATGTTCTTCATCGCAAGCCAAATCGTCATTAGAGAACGCAATAATAGACATACAATCATTTTACGCTTTTGGCTTTGTGTTTTTCATCTCGACAAGCAGTGCTTTTCTAATGTTATTATCAGACAGAGCTTAAATTAGGTTTTGTCTAACATCATATACGCTTAGTCGGGCTGGATGCTTTTCAAGTGATTCACTACGTCATAAGTTACTCTTTCATCTTTATTTCTTTCTCCTTTTCCGTTATCGGAATGTGTTCCAGATGTTTCTCCTTGTACTATTTCGAATCTCTGCTTCTGGAGGGGGCTTGTTACCCTTTTTCCTGAATGCAAAGTAATTACTACCACTTTGCATAAATCCTCTGAAGATTTGGTGATGTTCATGTCACAACTTTCTTTCTTTTTAGATTTTTTTTTTCATATGTGGTTTCTTAGGCAGATAGTATGTTCACTATTGCTTTCCCCATCATGATTTCGCTTCTTTTTATCATCCTCTTTAGTATGTTCTTCAATGTAAAATAATTTTCTGTGGGGTGTCCCAGCAAGCGATGATAATGGCAATAGTTCTTTTTTAAAAAAAGTTTCTCAACATCCTCAAGACATTTAGAGGGAGGCAATTCTATTGTTCCGGTGATCAGTAATTGATTCATCTTGGGAACAACGTCTTCCCTTTCGAATGCATACCCTTCATGAGAATTGAATGGTCTGGGTCTTTTATTACCAGAGCGTCCTTTATAGCGGTTTGTATCTTCTCTTCTTTCCGTTCTTTGTTTATCACGAGGAACGTTAGTTTTCTTTTATTGATCAACAACATTTGCCATCAATCTCTTTTATCCTCTTCAACCTGTCTCGCTTTGAAATGTCGCCATTCTCCTGGTCATCAGTTCTAGTGCATGCGCCTTTGTAGCGAGATCACGGAAGGTTCTTATGTCGGTGCTGGTCAGGCCGAATGCGATCCTTGTTTCCATAGAATTCAGACACATATTTACCAATTCCTTTTCTTCCTACAATTTTCTGCATGATGCCCCCAGGGTTTTCCATCGATCGATAAATTTTTCTACTAGCTCATTCTCCCTTTGCCACACAAAAGTTAACTCGATGATTCTGACATCACGATTAGATGAGAAGAAATTAGACATGAACGTGTCTTGCATCTATTCCCAGGTTTGTATAGATTCAGGGGTCAAACTCGAATACCACAGGTATGCCTTTCTTGTCAAAGAACATCTAAATAATCGTAAATAATAATGTGGGATTGTACAAAAATTACTCATAGTCATAATGAAATGCATGAGATGTTCCTTTAGATATCCATCTCCTTTGAATTTTTTAAAGTTTGGGTGCTTGAAGTGGGTGGGGAACGGATCATCTTCAACTTCTCTGTGGTACAGTGTTCTATATCGAAATCTTCCTAGATGCTCACGTTCCCTTTTGGTCCTGAGGACCTCTATTATTACTTGCCACATTTCATCCTGCATTATCACTCTTGCTGCGGGAGTCGATCCGTGTGACCCTGCTCTCGGCAGTTGTGAGCCTTCGGGTTGCTATTCATGGCCGTTCATGGTAACTATCATAGGAGGGGCCACAATCTAAGTCACATTGTGAGCAAGGGTGGTCAACGCTTCTCGGAGGCTCCTGCATTCCTCTATTAATGTTCTTTGTGCCTGTGCGATTTCAGTCATACGTTCATTCATAGTCGACAATGGGTTTTACTTGTTCCTACCATACACACAGCAGCCTCCTCGCTTATTGAATAAGTTGTTGTTGAAGTGGGACAAGAGTATACTAGCATGAGAGAGTTTGATGAGAGAAGACTCTTGTTGGATCCTCTAACACTCATGTAGGATTCAGACGATCGTGACACATTTTATAAAGGCGTTGTTTGCGAAGGCGCAGTGAATTTTGTGGAGAATGATTCGTCTTCTATGGGAAATTTGCATTTTTCCTTCCTAGTCCACCGAACATTTACAATAGGAAGGGCTGGGAAGTCTTCCAAAGTGAAAGAGCAAGGGGACTTTCTAGGGTATAATACCGGCAGAGCAGCACTGCGTTTCATTTTGCCACGTTTCGTGTCACTGATCCCCTGATCATTTGCGATGGGTCTAGTTTGATAGCCAAACAGGCTCGAGGTTTCGAAATTTGTTGAGTGTCAAATATAGCATATTATCCCCTATTTATATCTTAGTTTTATGAACATGATGACGCTTAATGGTCCATTTTATACATGTTTGTGTTGTAAGGTGAAGCCGAGAGCTTGGATTGAAAAGAATGATAAAAGCATGGATTTAATGCTTAAGAATCACCAAGCTAAAGGTTGGATCTTAAAAGACCGAAAATGAAGAATTTACATATCAAAGATCCAAGAAAACCAAGTGAGAAATGAAGAGAATCGAAGACTTGAAGTGAAGAAAAGGAATCCTAAAAATTTACCTGCTTCGACTAGCCTAAGCCCTATTTCGACCAGCTTAAGCTCTGCATTGACTAGCCTAAGAAAATACAGCTCGAATGCTAACAACATTATCTTTCAAATTCACGTGAACTTCGACCAGTCGAAGATGACCTTCGACCTATCGAAGATTGCCTTTGACTCGTCTAAGGTTACGCAGATTTTGGGTGGACTGCGTAAATTTGAGGCGGTTTCCAGACTTTTCCAACTCAATGTGAAAGTTGGAGTTCCCCAACTATAAATAGGAGTTCTTAGGATGCTCCAAAGCATCTTTTAGGGTTTAAGGAGTGGAAAAAAAAGCATGGAGAGCCACCGCCAAGAGTTTTCTTCTTCTTCATTAGTTTGTTTTTATGCTTTTCTTAAGAGTTCTTAGTTTAATCAAGTCTATGGTTGGCTAAATCTCCTAGCTAAGGCTAAGAGGTGAAACTTGTAGTGTAATTGAGATATTTATTTTTCTTTGATTCATAGTTTTATGTTGAACTTCATTGATTTCTAGTTGATTTTAAGGAATGTTTTCAATTTTCAATGGTTTGTTGTGACTTAAATTACAGTAGAACTATGATAGCTTTGAGTATCTTCTTTTCTTATTTGAGTTTGTGAGATTGGTAAATCCTGTTGTTTGCCATTATCTCCTGGGCATGGTTGGGTGATAGAATTCCCTCCAATCCTCACAATTCTCTTCTATTGAGGCTAGATCAATGTGAAGTTCAGAGATTTGATAATCTTACCTTCCAATTAGATATGATAAGACTCTGATTCCAATTGGATCTCTTGAATCAAGTAAGGTAGCATCCCAAGAGCTATAAGTGGATCCTTAGCACCCTAGTTCTCACCTTTAAATTCATAAGTTTTAATTACATCATTCACAATTACTCTTTCCAATTATTCAGATTTAGATTTACATCTTCTTCTAGTTCTAGTTCTAGTTACTTTCAGAAATGTACGAGTTTAGTCCTTATGGATTCTACCTTGGTCTTACCGAGATTATTACTACATCGCAACCCTACACTCGGGGTTGCGAACAAGTTTTTAGTGCCGTTGTCGGGGATTACAAGTACATTTTTTTGAAATTAATTGGTATTAGAATTAGGTTAAGATTAGGATTTTTTAAGTTTTTAGGGTATGATTTGTTTTCTGAATTTATTTTTAAAAATTAACTTGGTTTTCTGTTTTGTAGGATCCTCCAAGTAATCGCCAATTCGTTAACCTCTTTCCAAATCTCTATTTTCTTTTTTCTTTTTTAGATTTCTTAATTGCTTTAGTGTAACACCCTGAATTTTTACCAACCTGGGGTTAGACGTCCATAGGCAATGGGTCGACCATAACACCTTGGTAACCTCTCAAAACTCAATTCCAAAGCCAGAGATATCATTTAGAACGAAATTCTTTAGAAATATAACGTGAATTAGCCAGTGCTACACTAGACTTCCTGTAAAATTAGCACCAACCACTTTAAATACGATCTGTAAGACCTAAAACCTCTAGAATTGTTACCGCTATGTTACCCTAAAATCTAGGATCAAACTCTAAACCCGTTTACCCTCAGGAACCCTTTGAAACTTTGTATTGGATCTAGACCGCGCGTCGAAAGTCCGATAGCGATAATCTTAGACAATTATGACCGCCTTGTTGGACTTGACAATCGTTTCGAAAATTAAGCCCAACTGATGTTCTGAGGCTATTTCATTGAGCCTGGAGCAAGGAGTGTGAGAAAGAGTGAAATTCATTAAAAATTAAATGTCATTTAAATAAATCTGGCATGTTTCACTTGTGGGTTAAGTATAAGCATTCAGACCGTCGAAATCTGACCTAAATGCACCCTCGGATCAAGGAACGTTTCTCACTCAGGTCAGTGTACTTGGAATCCTCGATCGAGTCTCCGTGACCGCTGAACTGAAACTGGTCCGCCACGTGCGATCTGGGAACTCTACCGGACTAAAAACTTGGTGTGAGCAGGATTCAATATCCATGAGCTTAAGTCCGACCGCATTCGGCCAGGGGACTTCTCGAAATGCTCTTTTGGATCGAAAAAGACCCGATTTAGCTATAACCTAAGTATACATTGACTTGGAGTCAGTTTTGGTTATGTTTGGGCTTATAAAAGGGGCTTGAACCCTTAGCTTTCTAACCCATACGAATTTGAGGAAAACCCTAGGAGAGAGAAGAGAGAAAAGAGAGAGAAGTGAGGGAGAAGCTGGTGATTTCTCCTGAAATTCTTCCCTGCTGCTCCATGTGCCAAATCCACCCTTCTATATCACTTTTCTGACGACTGCGGCTTCGTTCTAGGTAAGAAAACCCTAACCTTAACCTATTTTAGAGATTCTATCAATACAAGTAGCGAAGTAGCTGATGTATCTTGTGAATTAGGTCGTCATATCACCGTTGACGAAGCGTAGACTTTCTATTTGAATTGATACGCTTCTACGGCGAAAGGTATGAATTTTAGACGCTTAGATTACCTGTTTTCAAAGCTTTCAATGCCGTTTAATGGTAGATTCCTGATGAGGATACTGTTTGATATGTAAAACATGTTGTCCGTTTTTCATTTCAAATACGTACGAAGAATATGAGATTTAGGGTATTTTAGGTATTTGTAGGAAAGACTGTATACGTACGTATTTTGCTGATATGATTGCCATGAGTATTTACCATGTACCTATACTAGTTATACGTGTATGATCTGTTTGGCGAAGAGATTCACCCTAATGCACATATTGGCCGACATATGCTATGTAGACTAATGTGTGTAGACAGTGTTTGTTGAAATGCCTAAATCAATATAATTTATGCCTACCATATGTTTTGAATGTAAGAACATGATTGTTGTGTATTAGACATCTCCTTGATATAAGGATCTGTCATATTATATGTTGTAATCAACATACGTCAAGTACGTTGGAGTTGAGTAGTCTAAGTGTTTGTATAAATGTATGTATTAGTAAGTATTGAGTATATGGTGTTGTAGATTAGCGTTGAGACTGGATTCTCAACTAATTTGATGATATATATCATTTCCTCTACGCTTGTCGTATTTCAATTGATTTCCTTGTGTGAAGTACTTGTGTATGGTTTAATTGCCTATGTTGTAGCATATAACATGTTGCTAACATGCTTGGATTACTTGTTATTTCAATTTTGTTTATCTCATATGATTACTGATTCACATCTTTGTGCTTGGGGCTATACTCTAGTCCAGGCAGTCGGTAACAGTTTAGAATTTGTGGTTGGATTCTATTCACCACGAAGGATGTGTATGACGAACCTGAGTCCTACTAGAGTCGTCGGCAGTGGTTAGGCCACACGAAGTGCTTGTGCACTTCATGTCGGTCGATTCAACGTGCGCTCGTGCTAGTCAGACTCATCAAGTAACCCGACTGACCATTGTATGTTCACCTTGTATTTGTCATAACTACTTGAACCTAGGATACTAAAATTACCATTGGAAAGCCCCTCTAACCTTGGTACCTCGATCCCCTAAGACTCATGAGCCGGGCATGGTGGTATGGGACACTGTGGTTGAGCTGTCGGCCTACGCTGGGGCCACAAACCTCCCCGTAGTGACCATTGAGCACCCTAATCTGAGCAGATTATGGTGGTATAGGACACTATATTCTTACTGTCGGCCTACATTGATAAGGAGATGGGGGAGTGGAGCAACGAGTGCGAGCAACAGCCCTGACAGTCCTTTGTAGTGACCTTGAGTTTATCCTCACACCGCATGGGGGCGACGAGTCCTGATACAGTCTTAAGGATATAAACTAGGCCTGTATTGAAAGGTGATGGGGGAGCGGTGCAACGAGTGCTTGCAACAGCCCTGGCAGCCCTTGCAGCGACCTAGAAATATATCATCGTATGAGATTACTAGGAGTGATGACCTTAGACAGGATCATTGTTTGGGTATTAATATAAGGGAGGTACCTTAGTTTTCCAATCCTGCTGTATGAAAAGGACTAATAACAACTTGATAATCATTATCCATATCGCACTGCATGTGCCTGGAAGATGTGGAGCATTGAGGAATGCAAGCATGCCGCGGGCGTAAGATGGTGCAGCATGAGGGAGTATGTCGGTGAGGGCATCCATCATGTCATTTCATGCTTGCATTAATCACAGTATTTAGGAATGTTTATTTTGCTTGCTTTACCATTGTCGCTTGATTGATTTGATAACACGCTAACCTTTGCTCTATAATTCCACTGAGTTAGCTACTCATTCTCACGTTACGGGATGGTGTTCCGGACACCCACCAGTCCCTATTTTAGTTTCAGATGATGGCGATGCTCGCGAAGCAGAGCCGAACTTGATAATGATGAGGAAGATCTCCCCTATATGCAGATTCTGATTGACGGGGTTACAGGGTTACTGATTAGCTGCCAGCACACGTGGTATTTTGCCCTTTATTTTTACATCCATATATATTCTTTTTTCTCATCTTTGGAGTATACATGTATATGTTTAACCTGGTAACATGTTCACACTCTGGAGACCCACAACAGTTCATATATTTTATATATCTATCACATTCTTCCGCTTGCTAAATTAACTGTCTCTGGAGTATGATATGCTGTTTTGGCTTGATCCACCTCATGTTTTATGTACTATTATCGCCGACATTCATCCATCATTGAAAATATTGCATAAGTGATGTTCTGGAACTCGGGAGTTGAGTTTCTACCTGACCCTCGATTTTTGAGGCGTTACAGATGGTATCAGAGTATGATTTGGATTAAACTGGACCTGGGTTATGATAACACAACGCACACTGATGCACTCTGACTTAGGAAGGGGGCGATGGAACCTAGAAACCACATTAGAATTTCCAGTTTCGCCGACAGGTGAGACTATGCAGTAATTTAGGCCATAACATGTCTTCGGTCGCGTGAAGCGACCTAAGTCGCCTCTAGGTCATCATTCGACGAGTTTGAGTCATTCCCTGAAGAATTCCAAACCCAGAAATGAGTGTCCTTGGGTTATGGGGTAACCACAACACCTTACGCTCAATCTCAAGGCCTAAAACCCCTTTTTATCCAATTCCTTCAAAATCTCTCCTTTCACCGCCTCATTATACAACTTTTTCTAAGTCCTTTCATATTAGATATAAATCCTAATGTGTAAATAATGGAGAATCATACTTAAACAAAAATTTACTATAAATAGTAAATATATGTATAAATTGGACTTTTGGTCATTCCGATTAGGGAATCTCATGGAATGAGTTAGTTGGATGGATTAGCCTCTCCTACCCCAAAATCATATGTTACAAGTCATATAAACTCATTTCGGTTTGCAAATTGGTCCCGAAACGCCTCAAACGGAGTCGTGGGCCTATCCACGCTGATCTAGGATGATCTGAGGTGGGACCCATACATTTTTGGAGACCACATGATAGGGGGACCACGCCCAGATGGCCAGGCCTCACCGATTTACAAGTTGGTCCACGAGGCCTCGCCGTACAGTGGGACCCACTCGGACCGGGCGTAGGGCCGACGCACTTTGGTAGGGTACCCCCCCTACATGTGGTTCATCCCTTAAAAGTCCCCCAAACACTCACCTCCTTCACAAAAACGCCTCTCAAGCTCTCCCTTCTCACGTTTTTGCTGCCTCCCCTACCAAATTCCATTTCAAACCACCTCCATTCTCATTTTCTGCCTCAACCGACGCCACTCCATCACTCACAGCTATACAAGCTCCCTTCTCTCTCCATTCTCATCGTTTGGAGCTCTCCCATCCTCCATTGAAGGCTGAAAATTAGGTGAGCCTCCATCCCAACATATTTTGCTCTTTTCCCTTTGAAGTCCTAGCCTTTGAGGGCCTGATTCACTCCTCTATAGGGCCTAAATTCGTTTTATCCCTTTAGGGCAGCCATTTCTCTCCATTTTCTCCATTTTTCATGGCTTTGTAGAGGTTATTTTAGCCTTTTTCTCCACTTTCTTCGCTTGAGTAGTATTGAGAATACATGGCCGATAGAGCTCTAATGGGCAACAGACGGTCCTTTGGTAGAATTAGGCATCTATGCCATTGTCCTGTAGATTGTTTGAATACCGTTTTAAGGATTTTTGTGTTTGGTTGTTGATGGGTCTAGTGATGTCATAGGTAGAAAATGTGTTATGTTTAGTGGTTTGGGCTTAGCATAGCCGCAGTCGTCTCTGTCGTAATGCATGTGGAATTTTATTCCATGTATTGTGGAAAATTTTGTTAAATGAAGTGCATGCCGTTTCGTTCGCTGTAAGGTATTGTCCCTAGATTGGGTATATCCTATGGTTTTCACTACCATGATTAGAATGTATACGATTAAAAGTAAATCCCAGGATTAAGCTTACAAATAAATTTTTATCCCACCCCACCCTCTTACCAAGCATGCCACTCCCAATCCCGACATGGGATTAGTAATGCGATCACAGTTAACACAACTTGAGACTACTGGCCATATAGGCTCTCGGCGTTTTGGACCTAGAGTTAGTACTCCTGGATTTGAAAGATCGGACGATATAGGAAATTCAATTCCATTTAGACAATCTTGATCCTAAGCGATAGAACGATCCCCTGTAGTAGAAATGGTATGAAACCATTTAGCGTATAAGCTTAGGCTATGGATTACAGCTAGTGAGTTATAGACTAGTCTACTAGTTATATTAAGTAGCGTAAAGCCTGTATATGCTAAGGAATAGTAGGTTAGATTTGGTTGGAGTGGAACTTCATTCCTTTGATAGATCCTCATAACATTCATAGGCTCCTTTAGTAACTCTCAGGAAGCTTACTTCACTTAGAACCATTCACTCTCAGGGAAAACTTATATATCCCTCGGGTTGAACGCTAGGATAAACCAACACGCCCTTTAGAATTGCCTCCCCAAGGGCTTATTGCATTCGGGAACACAGAGTAAAGAAACTGTATGTAAGCGATGTATTCGCGGTTTGAATCAACTTCTTAATCCTAGTAGTTACCAATGAATCCAATGCTCTGATCAAGCAGAAGATCGGCATCGACTCGGATTAAGAACTGATACAATGAATTTTCTGTCCTGATTAGACAGAAGGTCAATGTATCCGGCTCAGACCTACTACGCAACTTTCCTTCCGTGTTGGCCCGACCACCTACAACCAAAAGTTATTGCTTTACCTTTGGGAAATGTTGAGTACATACAGCCAATAGAGATTAGACCTCTTGCCATCAACTCACATCCGTCCTTGAAATCAACCATAACACCCATCATTTCAGCCCCTTTCTATAATCATAGGTACGAATGCCATAGAACGCATCATTAACAAAGGAAGACCAATGTAGTGAGAGGTTGTTTCCCATTTCATGTCAAGGATAGGCTCTAAGTTACACCTCGTTCCGATATATGGATCGAGAGATAAATTCTTGAGCTTTAAGTAGAACTAAGTTTTAAGGGGGGTAGAACATTTTGAGCCCAATCTAGTTAGCTCAGCCAATGCAACCGTTCGACCAGAGTGGCACAGCGGAAGCGTGGTTAGCCTCTTCCCCACTGGCCCAGGATCGAAACAGTTGATTTAGATTATACGTAAGGTTAGGTCATTAAATAGGATTTAAACCTTCCTTAAAACGTCAATACGAAAGTCTCTCTAAGGACTCATTACCCTTAGCCAATTTCGGGGATGAAATTTTGTTTTAAGGGGGGTAGATTGTAACACCCAGAATTTTTGCCAACATGGGGTTAGACGTCCTTAGGCAATGGGTCGACCATAACACCTTTGTAACCTCTCACAACCCAATTCTAAAGCCAGAGATATCATTTAGAATGAAATTCTTTAGAAATATAACTTGAATTAGCCAGCACTACACTAGACTTCCTGCAAAATTAGCACCAACCACTTTAAATACGATCTGTAAGACCCAAAACTTCTAGAATTGTTACCGCTACGTTATCCTAAAATCTAGGATCAAATTCTAAACCCGTTTGCCCTCAGGAACCCTTTGAAACTTTGTATTGGATCTAGACCGCGCGTCGAAAGTCTGATAGCGATAATCTTAGACAATTATGACCTCCTTGTTAGACATGACAATCGTTTCGAAAATCAAGTCCAACTGATGTTCTGAGGCTATTTCATTGAGCCTGGAGCAAGGAGTGTGAGAAAGAGTGAAATTCATTAAAAATTAAATGTCATTTAAATAAATCTGGCACGTTTCGCTTGCGGGTTAAGTATAAGCATTCAGACCGTCGGAATCTGACCCAAATACACCCTCGAATCAGGGAACATTTCTCACTCAGGTCAGTGTACTTGGAATCCTCGATCGAGTTTCCGTGACCGCTGAACTGAAACTGGTCCGCCACGTGCGATCCGGGAACTCTACCGGACTGAAAATTTGGTGTGAGCAGGATCTAATATCCATGAGCTTAAGTCCGACCGCATTCGGCCAGGGGACCTCCCGAAATTCTCTTTTGGATCGAAAAAGACCCGATTTGGCTATAACCCAACTATACCTTGACTTGGAGTCTATTTTGGTTATTTTTGGGCTTATAAAAGGGGCTTGAACCCTTAGTTTTCTAACCCATACGAATTTGGGGAAAATCCTAGGAGAGAGAAGAGAGAAAAGAGAGAGAAGTGAGGGAGAAGCTGGTAATTTCTCCTGGGATTCTTCCCTGCTGCTCCACGTGCCAAATCCACCCATCTGTATCGCTTTCCGGCGACTCCAGCTTCATTCTAGGTAAGCAAACCCAAACCTTAACCAGTTTTAGAGATTCTATCAATACAAGTAGCGAAGTAGCTAATGTATCTTGTGAATTAGGTCATCATATCGTCGTTGACGAAGCGTAGACTTTCTATTCGAATCGATACGCTTCTATGGCGAAAAGTGCGGATTTTAGACGCTTAGATTACCTGTTTTCAAAGCTTTCAATGTCGTTTAATGGTAGATTCCTGATGAGGATACTGTTTGACATGTAGAACATGCTGTCCATTTTTCATTTCGAATAAGTACGAAGAATATGAGATTTAGGGTATTTTAGGTATTTGTAGAAAATACTGTATACGTACGTATTTTGTTGATATGATTGCCATGAGTATTTACCGTATACCTATACTAGTTATACGTGTATGATCTGTTTGGCGAAGAGATTCGCCCTAATGCACATATTAGCCGACATATGCTATGTGGACTAATGTGTGTAGACTAAGTGTTTGTTGAAATGCCTAAATCAATATGATTTATGCCTGCCATATGTTTTGAATGTAAGAACATGATTGTTGTGTATTAGACATCTCCTTGATATAAGAATCTGTCATATTATATGTTGTAATCAACATACGTCAAGTACGCTGGAGTTGAGTAGTCTAAGTGTTTGTATAAATGTATGTATTAGTAAGTATTGAGTATATGGTGTTGTAGATTAGCGTTGAGACTGGATTCTCAACTAATTTGATGATATATACATTTCCTCTACGCTTGTCGTATTTCAATTGATTTCCTTGTGTGAAGTACTTGTGTATGGTTTAATTGCCTATGTTGTACTTATAACATGTTGCTAACATGCTTGGATTACTTGTTATTTCAATTTTGTTTATCTCATATGATTACTGATTCACATCTTTGTGCTTGGGGCTATACTCTAGTCCAGGCTGTCAGTAACAGTTTAGAATTCGTGGTTGGATTTTATTCGCCACGAAGGATGTGTATGACGAACCCGAGTCGTACTAGAGTCGTCGTCAGTAGTTAGGCCACACGAAGTGCTTGTGCACTTCATGTCGGTCGATTCAACGTGCGCTCGTGCTAGTCGGACTCATCAAGTAACCCGACTGACTATTGTATGTTCACCTTGTATTCGTCATAACTGCTTGAACCTAGGGTACTAAACTTACCATTGGAAAGCCCCTCTAACTTTGGTACCTTAATCCCCTAAGACTCATGAGCCGGGCATGGTGGTATGGGACACCGTGGTCGAGCTGTCGGCCTACGCTGGGGCCACAAACCTCCCCATAGTGACCAGTGAGCACCCTACTCTGAGCAGATTATGGTGGTATGGGACACTATATTCTTGCTGTCGGCCTACATTGATAAGGTGATAGGGGAGTGGAGCAACGAGTGCGAGCAACAGCCCTGACAGACCTTTGTAGTGACCTTGAGTTTATCCTGACACCGCATGGGGGCGACGAGTCCTGATGCAGTCTTAAGGATATAAACTAGGCCTGTATTGATAAGGTGTGGGGGAGCGGTGCAACGAGTACGTGCAACAGCCCTGACAACCCTTGCAGCGACCTAGAAATATATCATCGTAGGAGATTACTAGGAGTGACGACCTTAGACAGGATCATTGTTTGGGTATTGATATAAGGGAGGTACCTTAGTTTTCCAATCCTGCTATATGAAAAGGACTAATAACAACTTGGTAATCATTATCCATATTACACTGCATGTGCCTGGAAGATGTGGAGCACTGAGGAACGCAAGCATGCCACGGGCGTAAGATGGTGCAGTATGAGGGCGTATGTCGATGAGGGCATCCATCATGTCATTTCATGCTTTCATTAATCACAGTGTTTAGGAATGTTTATTTTTCTTGCTTTACCATTGTTGCTTGATTGATTTGATAACATGCTAACTTTTGCTCTATGATTCCACTGAGTTAGCTACTCATTCCCACGTTATGGGATGGTGATCTGAAAACCCACTAGTCCCTATTTTAGTTTCAGATGATGGCGATGCTCGCGAAGCAGAGCCGGACTTGATGATGATGAGGAGGATCCCTCCTATATGCAGGTTCTGATTGACGGGGTTACAGGGTTACTGATTAGCTGCCAGCACACGTGGTATTTTGGCCTTTATTTTTGCACCCATGTGTATTCTTTTTGCTCATCTTTGGAGTAGACATGTATATGTTTAACCTGGTAACATGTTCACACTCTGGAGACTCACAACAGTTCATATATTCTATATATCTATCACATTCTTCCACTTGCTAAATTAACTGTCTCTGGAGTATGATATGTTGTTTTGGCTTGATCCACCTCATGTTTTATGTACTATTACCGCCGACATTCACCCATCATTGAAAATGTTGCATAAGTGATGTTCTGAAACTCAGGAGTTGGGTTTCTACCCGACCCCCGATTTTCGGGGCGTTACATTTAGTCTCTCTCCAGTTTTCTCTTTAGGTTTAAGTTAAATTATAAACTTGAGGGCTGAGAGTGTTTCATGCCCAGGTGGGTCTGTGATAATACTCTAAGTCTATTGAGTGAGGGAGGATTAGTCGAAGGGTTGCCTATTCATCATAGGATTAGACACCACTTGAGGTCCTCCGAGTTAATAAAAGTGATGGCTACGAATTAACCTGCAAATCAACCTTAACCTCTAGTTAAGGAAGCTAAAGATGAGAATGAGGTGCATCATGCACCCTCGCCTCATACTTTATGAGATTATCTACAACCGGCAAGAGTGAGCACACCGTCCAGCATGATCTTTCTAGAGAATGCAGGACATATGGATATCAAACCAGGAATGATCCAACTCCTTCCAAAGTTCCATGGACTTGAATCTGAAAATTCATATTTACACATGAAAGAGTTTGATAAGATAATAGCCACTTTATACTTTCCTAATGTGTTTGAAGACACGAGTAGGCTGTAACTCCTTCCCTTTTTAAAAGAAAAGGCTAAGACGTGGTTGCACTCACTACGTCTATGATCAATTAGCAGATGGAATGACATGACAAGGGAGTTCATTAAGAAAATTTTCCCATATCATAAAACGAACACCCTCAGAAAGTCAATCATGAACTTCGCCCAAAAGAAAAATAAAACATTCTTCCAATGTTGGGAGCGGTTCAAAGATCTTGTCAGTTCATGCCCACAACATGATTTTGAAACATGGCGCATAATAAGTTTCTTCTACGATGGGCTGACATCTTCCATGCGTCAAATGGTTGAGACAATGTGCAATGGGAAATTCATGAACAAATATGTCGATGATGTGTGGGATTATTTTGACAAGCTTGTTGAAAACACACAATCATGGGACATCTCCCCAAAATCTAACACTAGTCCTAAGCCTACTCAATCAAAGGAGAAGGGTAGGATGTATCTTTTAAAAGAGGAAGATGATATAAATGCTAAAGTGGCTAGTCTCATAAGGAAACTCAAGTCCATGGAAATTAAGATGGATAAGACTAAGGAAGGTGTTTGCGGTATTTGTGCATGCAACATACATACAACTGAAAATTGTCCAACAATACCTACTTTTCAAGAGGTATTGAATGTGCAATCGAATGTCATGAACAATTACCAAAGACCTTTCAAAGGATGCAACTCCAATACTTATAATCCTAGTTGGAGAAATCATCTAAACTTCAGCTTGAGGAATGGACAAACTGCTACTCCTCAAGGATTCCCTAACCAGTTTCTAAATCTAGGGAAACCTTAAGAGGATCTGATCCTAGAACATATTCAAGACCAAGAGCTATACAATCAAAAGACGGAACAAGCATTCTAAGATATCAAAACCACAATAGGAATGCTTACATCATTTATTCAACGGATGAGTCACACTTAATGAATGGGGAGAGAGGGAAGCTTCTAGCTCAACATCTTCCCAATTCAAAACCACAATGTGAAATTAGTGATTTAAGCTCTTCGAATCAAATAGAGCAAGCCAAGTCTATCACCACTCTTAGAAGTGGAAAAACAATTGACAAATCTATTCCGGTTGGGGCTGAAAAGTCAAAGGTCCCAGAAGAATATACGAATGATAAACTTAGCACTACTCCACATGGATTAGAACCAAAACATCTGATCAAGCCAATTGCTCCATTCCCCCAACGATTGATTGCACCAAAACCTCTAGCCAACTCACAGGATATTCTAGAGGTGTCGAAACAAGTGAAAGTCAACATCTCTCTTTTGGATGTTGTGAAACAAATTCCTTCATATGACAAATTTCTAAAAGACTTATACACGACCAAGAGGCGGCAGAGTATCAAAAAGAAAATTTTCTTGAGAAAAAAGTGAGTGTCATCCTCAAGTGTGCCACAAAAATACGAAGATCCTGGTACCCTAACTATTACTTGTATAATTGAGAATCACCAAATTAAGAATGTACTTCTTAACTTTGAGGCGAGCGTAAATCTAATCCTTATTCAGTCTACGAACAACTTGGTATAAGTGAATTAAAACTCACCCGGACCACATTACAACTTACAGATCGCTCAGTTCGTGTACCGAGGGGGATGGTTGAGGATGTGTTGGTCTAGGTTGACAAATTTTAATCCAGTAGATTTTATCATCTTGGATACTCAGTCCATTGTAGATATGAGCACTCAAATCCCTATCATACTTGGTCGCCTATTCCTTATTACATCCAATGCTATTATCAATTGTAGGAATGGGGTCATATATTTATCTTTTGAAAATATGACGTTGGAGCTCAATATCTTCTTTAACATGAGCAGACAAACAAAGGATGATGATGAGGTCCATGAAATAAACATGATAGACTCCTTCGTAAAAGATAGAGCCCTGATGACCTTATCCTCTGACGCTTTAGAGACGTGCTTGGCATACTCTCCCAATTTGGATGATGACATGATTAGGAAGATGGATGTCATGCTTAATACTACACTACTACTTAAAGTTAACCAGTGAGGTCTGACCTCCTTATTATGGGTTGCCCTACTGGTCGGGAACTACTCCCTTTTATCAAAGGGGTATACCTCGTATTAGTCAACTTGCTTTTGGTCCAAACTCTACTTTAAGGGTCGGGCCATTAATGAGGGTGTTTTTTCCCTTCTTTGAGATAGTCGATTATTAGGTCCATCCAAGTCAGTCCTAAATTAAGTGGAAGGACTGCCTTTCGGTCAGTCTCGCTGATGCTTGGTTTGGTTAGGAACTCGATTGGGGTTGACTTCGGGATATCATCATCTGTTGTTGTGGCAAGCTTTGGTAGCATGTTGTTCACAACCCCAAGTGCAAGGTCGCGAAACAATAATAACAATCCACAATGACTAAACTTGTACGTAATCTGAAAATAACTAGAACTAGAGCTAGAAAAGGATCTAAATTGAATTCTGCAATAGTTGAGAGGAATAGTGAATAAAGTATTGATAATCAAAAGAAAACTAGAGTGCCAAGTATCCACTTGTAGCTATCAGAATGTTGCCTAACTTGATTCAATAAAGACAACTAGAATTAGAGTCTTATCCTATCTAATGGAAGATGAAGCAAGTAAATCAAATCTTTGAACTTTTCATTGATCTAGTTATCAATTAAGGAGTATTTTGATGATTAGAAGGGAATTCATACATCCACCATACCCAAGAGACGATGGTGAATCACGAGTTTTACCAATCTCACAATCTCAAAACAGAAAAAGAAGATATTCAAAGCTATCACGGCATCTATTGTAATTTGAGTCATAATAAATCAGAGAAAACTAAAAATATTCGTTAAATTCAAACTAGAAATCAATGACATTCAACATAAATAAGAATCAAAGCAAAGGAAGCCCAAATTCATAGCTCAAGTGGTAGACTGAGTGAAAGATACCACATTTCAACACGGAGGTCTTGGTATCGATTCCCTAATGCGGGTGGCTAACAGTGAAGTGTGAACTAATAGTGGGTGTACTAACAAGCTAATAAAAAAAAAGAATCAAAGTAAAGGAAGCATCAAAATAAACTACAGTTTCACCTCTTAACCCTAGCTAAGAGATTAGCTAGTCATAACTAACTCAAAAATAAAAGAAAAAGTAAAAGATATACTAGAATCCATGAAGAAATTGAAGTGAAAGAACATTGTTAGCACTCCGTGTAGGCCTTCTCTCTCTTTCTAAACCCTAAAAGATGTTTTAGAACATCTTAGAGACTCTTATTTATAGTTGTGGAACTCCAACTTTCACACCGAGTTGAAAAAATCTGAAAACCACCTTAAATCTACGCACTCTACGCAGTTCCCAAAATAGACTTTTAGAACTTTCATTTTTTAGACTCAAAGTTTTAGAATATATTTTTTCAGGATAATTTTCAAGAATATGCTTTTTTAGAACAATTTTCAGGATTCTTTTTCTTCATTTCAAATCTTCGATTCTCTTCATCTTCACTTAATTTTCTTGGAATTCTTCATTAATGACTTTCAAATCTCAAAATCTTTATTTAGTAATCTTGTGAGCATAAATCTTCCTTTTAGTACAATTTCACTTCAAGCTCTCGAAATTACCTCGCACATGAAAACGTGTATAATTAGATCGATTAAACACCATCATGTTTGTAAAACCAAAGTATAACTAGGAGAAAATATGCAATATTTCATACTCAACACACCCCTAACCAGCATTTTGCTAGTCCTAGGCAACACATTCGTGAAGTGATCTTCAATCTTTAATATTCAAATTACATTCAAAAAATAATCTTTTGTGCAATCAAGTATAAATGAGTACAATCTAAAGAAGTGAGAGTGCACATTTGAAAACCTAGAGCCGAATCGCACGAGAAATCAATCAAAAAGTTTCTTTATTAATCATTTAAGAGCATAAGTTCATATATCAAGTTTTTCCAATATGCTTAGTGAATTTTATTTATTTTCTATAACATACTACTATTTCATAATGTTAGTCATGCTTATTACCTCAAGTTTTATTGAATAATCAAGTAATGATTCCGAACTTATCACATTTTCCTTTTTTTTTCATTTTTTTATTTTATATCGACGGTCCCTTTTATTTATTCATTCTTTTCAAACTTTCCATTCCTTTCTAGTTTTTTCATTATAGACGACCTTTTCATCGATCTCTCTATTTTTTAACCGGTTCTTTTCATCTTTTTAAGGTGGATAAAATTCTCCAGACTTAATTCTCAATATCTATCAATGATACACATACTAACGAGAATAAATTCTAGTACAATTCATAGAAAGCAATTTGAATGTGGCTTGTGACTTAGATTAACATGATGTTCAAACTTCCTCTTAATCAATTAAATGCAAGAATTTAGACGATAGTCTACTCGGTTGATCAAACTCCAACAATTCAAAGTTCAATCTCCATCTTATCATCATACTAAAGGCACTCTTAAATACATAAACTATCACCTACCGAATAGGTTTTCAATTTGAGAAATTGAAATTTTTTAAAATTTTTACTCGACGATTAAGAAAACACTGATTAGTTTACCTAATTCATACCTCTCAACCTAAAATCTATATTATCCTCAATGTAAAAGATATAAGTATGCAATACACACGAGACAATGAAAAGAAAGGAGAATTGATGGAAAGGTAGTACCTAAAGAAGGAGAATTGAAGCTTTTCCAAAGTTTTCAACATCAAATGGGCTAGCACAAAGACTAAATAAATTGAAAGAAAACTATCGTAATCCTAAATCCTATGAAAGCAATAAACCTAACTACACCTCCATCAGACTAGGAGATCAATTCTGATACACAGGATCAATCAAAGGTATGGAATATCCTCTTAATCAAACTTCTTAACAAATGGCTTGAGACGATGCCTATTCACTTTTAAAATATTTTCATTCGTTGAATTCTTTATCTCGACGGCCCCATGAAGATAAACATTAGTAACAATGAAGGGACCGGCCTAACAAGATCGAAGTTTACCTGAAAAAAGATGTAACCGAGAATTGTACAAAAAGACTTTTTGACTGGTTATGAATGATTCTCGAAGGATGTTCATGTCATGGAATACCTTCATCCTATCCTTGTAAATTCTCGAGTTCTCATAAGCGTCATTCCGAATTTCTTCGAGTTCATTCAATTGAAGTTTGCGCAGCAAGCCAATGTTGTCTAAATTAAAGTTTAGATTTTTTTTTATAGCCCAGTAGGCTCTATGCTCCAGCTCCATAAATAGGTGGCAAGCTTTCCCATAGACGAGTGTAAAGGGAGATTCCAATAGGGGTCTTAAAAGCTGTACAGTAAGCCCATAAGGCATCAGTCAAGTGAATTGACCAATCCTAACAGTCAGGGTTAACCATTTTTTTCAAAATTTGTTTAATTTTCTTATTGAAAATCTCGGTTTGTCTGCTTGTCTGCAGGTGGTATGGAGTGCTCACTTTATGAGAGATGTCATATTTCTTCATTAAGTTCTCAAATGGCTTATTACAAAAGTGTGAACCTCCATTACTAACGATGGCGCGAGGCATTCCGAATTGGGAAAGGATATTTTCTTTTAAGAATCGAATGACCATTTTATGATCATTATTCCAGCACGGGATCACTTCAACCCACCTAGTGCCATGTCTATTGGTAACAAAATGTAAATATTCCCAAAGGATTGAGGAAATGGTCCCATGAAATCGATGCCCCAGCAATCAAATACTTCAATGATAAGAATGGGGTTCAAAGGCATCATATTTCGATGAGACAACCCTCCCAATTTCTGACAATACTCACAAGCTTTATAAAACTCATGAGTATCTTTGAACATCATGGGCCAGTAAAATTCACACTGTAGAATTTTTGTCGTGGTCATTTTAGTAGAAAAGTGACCACAACAGGCCTGAGAATGACAAAAGGAGATGACACTCTGATGTTCATTGTTTGGCACACATCTCCTTAGAATTTGGTCTAGGCAATATTTAAATAAATAAGGATCATTCTAAAAAAACTTACATACCTCAACGAAGATTTTTTTCTTATCTTGCGCACTCCAATATGTTGGCATGAAACCTGTAACAAGATAATTCGCAATGTCAGCAAACCAAGGTAATTAGGAGAGTTTAAATAATTGATCATCAAGGAACATATCATTTATTGGTGTCGGCTCAAGGGAATCGGGGAGATCAACTCTTGAGAGGTGGTCAGCCACTACCTTCTCTACACCCTTTTTGTCTCTTATTTTTATGTCGAATTCCTAGAGAAGGAAGATTCATCATATCAAGCAAGGCTTAGCATCATTCTTAGAGAGAAGGTACTTTAGCGCTGTATGATCAGTGTAAATGATGATCTTAGATTAAATTAAGTATGACCTAAATTTATCCAAAGTGCAAACTACAGGTAAGAGTTCCTTCTCCATAGTAGAATAGTTCATTTGGGCAGAATTTAGAGTTCTACTCGCATAGTGAATCACATAGGGCTTCTTCTCTTTTCTTTGTCTTAACACTTCCCCAATAGCATAATTAGAAGCATCGCACATAATCCCAAAAGGTATGCTCCAGCCGGGTGGTTGCATGATAGGAGCAGTAATCAACATGTCCTTAAGCTTAGTGAAAGCTTCATGGCATTGTTCAATCTACTCGTATGGTACATCTTTTTAAAGTAAATTTCATAAAGGACAAGAGAGATAACTAAAGTCCTTTATAAATCATCTATAAAATCCAGCATGTCCTAGGAAGGATCATACGTTACGTACGCTCTTGGGTGGAGGTAGGTTAAAGATAAGATTAATTTTAGCCTTGTCTACCTCAATTCCCTTTGATGAAATTATTTGTCTAAGAACAATTCCCTTGGGAATCATGAAATAGCATTTCTCCCAATTCCGAACCAAATTCTTTTCCTCTCATCGCTCCAGCACATTTTAAAGATTTTCCAAATACTTGCTGAAGAATGGACCAAAAGCAGAAAATTCATACATGAAAACCTCTAAATATTGCCCCACCATGTCAAAAAAATACTCAACATACATAGCTGAAAAGTGGCGAGGGCAGTACACAGTCCGAATGGCAACCTTTGGTAAGAAAAGGTACCAAATGGACATGTGAACATTGTCTTTTCTTGATTTTCAAGGGCTATCTATATTTGATTATAGCCCAAATATCCGTCAAGGAAGCAGTAGTAATAATGACTAGCTAGCCTTTCCAAGATTTGATGAATGAAGGGCAAAGGAAAGTGGTCCTTCCTTATGATGGTATTCAACTTTTTGTAGTCAATGCACATTCTCTAACCCGTAGTGACTCTAGTTAGCATGAGTTCATTTTCAGCATTGGCTACGATGGTAATTTCAGACTTCTTAGGAACCACCTGAGTTGGACTCTGTAACACCCCAGATTTTGGCTAATCTGGGATTAGACGTCCTTAGGCAATGGGTTAACTAAAACACTTGAGAAATTGCTCAGAACCCAATTCCATAGCCAAAGAAATCACGTAGGATTAATTCCTTTGAAAAATAAGTGTAAGTTAGCTAGCGCGACGCTGGAGTAGCTGGGAAATAGTCCCTGATCACTTTAAATACGTTCTACAAGACCCAAATCGAGTAGAACCAACGACTCTATAATACTCTATAACCTCGGACCAAACTCTGAGCAGGTTTGTTCTCTGGACCACTTTGAATCTTTGTATTGGATCTAGACCGCGCGTCGAAAGTCCGATACCTCCTATCTTAGACCGTTAGAATCGCCTAGCTGGACTTGACACTCATTTCAAAAATCAAGTCAAACCGATAATCACAGGCTATTTCATTGAGCCCGGACCGAAGAGAGTGCGAATAGGGACATAGTTGGAATTTCAAATTCAAATCTGGCACACGACTTGACACGTCAGTATTGAGCGTTCTGACCATCAGAATTCATCCAGATTACACCCTCGGATCAGGAGAAATTTCTATTTTATATCATGAGACTTTCAGCCCTGATCTACGTGCGGTGACCGCTGAACTGAAACTGGCCCGCCACGTACGATCTGCGAACCCTGCCGGACTGAAAACTTAATACGTGCTAGATCTGGTATGCATGAGCTTAAGTCCGACCGCATTTGGCCAGGGGACCTCCAGAAATGATCTTTTGGACCGAAACATCCCCGATTTGGTTAGGCACCAAGTAAACATTGTTCCCAAGCCTATTTTGGGCATGTTTTGGGTTATAAAAGGGGTTGAATCCCTCACTTCTCTCACACATACGAATTTGCTAGAAACCCTAGCTTGTGTGAGAGAAAAGGTGAGAGATTGTGAGAGAGAGTGGGAGTGTTCTTCCTGCCACTTGTGCTACGTGTTGCACGTGCTTAAGCAACGCACCTCTAACGCTTTCCCGGCGATTACACCGCAATTCTAGGTAAGCAAATACCCTAAATAGTTGCTGATTTGAGGTTCTTTTGTTTCCATAGTGAAGTAGCTTATGGATCTTGTGTATTAGGTTCCCTATTCGCCGAAGACAAAGCGTATACGCTCCGTTCGAATTGATACGCTTCTAGGAGAAAAAGGTGCGGATTTTAGACGCTTTGATTGACTGTTTCCAAAGCTTTCAATGTCGTTTAATAGTAGATTATCGACGGCAATGCCATTTGACATGTACAATATGTTGTCCGTTTCCTGTTTCGTAAACTAGCGAAGAATATGAGATTTAGGGCATTTTAGTCATTTGTAGGAAGTATAGATTTCATTCATATTTTGCTGATGTGATTGACATGATATGTTGTCGCATTAGAATGTTAGGAATGCGTGCATAATTAGTTTGGCGAAGAGATTCGCCTAAATGCGCACTTCGGGTCGACATACTATATGTAGACTTAAGTGTGTAGTGTAAGTGTTTGTATAAATGCTTGTATTAGTATGTATTGAATTAAATGATGTTATGGATTAGTTTGAGATTGGTTTCTCAATTAATATGCTGACGTGAATGATTTCCTACATGTTAGTTATATGCATGGTTTCATTGTATGTATGAAATGCATGTACTTGATGATTTACTTAAGTTCTATGTTATAACATGTGTTAACATGCTCACATGGTTGTATTTTAATTCCAATACTCTCATATGATTTGCTGATGTGATTCCTTAATTGTTTGGGACTATGCTTAGTCCAGGCAGTCGGTAACCGAGCGAATTCGTGGTTAGCTTATCTTCGCCACGAACGACACGTCGATGAATGCGAGCCGTGTTCTGGAGTTGGCGGCAGTGGTTAGGCCACACGAAGTGTTTTACGCACTTCATGTCGTCAACTTGAGGTGCGATCGCGCTAGTCGAGCCCGTCAAGTAACCCGACTGGCCATTGTATGTTCACCCTGCATGAGTCATAACTGCTTGAACCTAGGGTACTGAACTTACCATTGTAAACCCTGTTAACCATGGTACCTTGATCCACGAAGACTCATGAGCCGGGCATGGTGGTATGGGACACCGTGGTCGAGCTGTCAGCATACGCTGGGGCCATCAACCTTCCCGTAGTGACCAGTGAGCACCTGTCTCGTGAGCAGATTATGGTGGTATGGGACACTATATTCTTGCTGTCGGCCTACATTGATAAGGTGATGGGGGAGCGGTGCAACGAGTGCGAGCAACAGCCCTGGCAGCCCTTTGTAGTGACCGCGAGCGTATTCTGAGTCTACGGGAGGCGACGACCCTTCCGTAGCAGTAGAGTATAGTAGGCCTGTATTGATAAGGTGATGGGGGAGCGGTGCAACGAGTGCGTGCAACAGCCCTGGCAGCCCTTTCAGCGACCTACAAAATATACATCGTATGAGATTACTAGGAGTGACGACCCTAGACAGGATCTGTGTTGGGATTGATATAAGGGAGGTACCTTAGTTTCCCAATCCTGCTGTTTGAATGGACTAATAACAACTTGGAAATCATATCACCATAACATTGCATGTGCCTGGAAGATGTGGAGCACTCTAGGGAGTGTGGCATGCCACGGTCGTAAGATGTTGCCGTGTGAGGGAGATCGTCGGTGAGGGCATACATCACGTCATGTCATATTGCATTAACAACAGTATTAGGATTGTTTGATTTACTGCTTTACTATTATCGCATGATTGATTTGATAACATTCTAATCTCTGCTCTCTCATCCCACTAAGTTGATCACTCACTCCCATGTTACGGGATGGTGTTTCCGGACACCCACCAGTCCCTATTGTGATTGCAGATGATGGCGCGGCCTGCGAGGCAGAGCTGGATTTGATGATGATGAGGAGGATCTCTCTTTTATGCGTGATCTGATTGACGGGATTACAGGGAGGTTGATTAGATACATTGACACTTGTCATTTTATATTTTTAGCGCCCTCATGTATATTCATTTTGTTTACTTTTGAAGTATACATGTATGTGTATAACCTGGTAATATATTCACACTCTGGAGACATACAACAGTTTATATATGTTATACATACTATTACAGTCTTCCGCTTGCAAATTTAACTGTCTCTGGAGTATGATATGTTGTTCTGGCTTAATCTCACTCATGTTTAATACATTATCATAGACAACATTCAATCATACATATCTATGTTGCATAAATAACATTTTGGAACTCGGGAGTTGGGTTTTTGCTCGACCCCCCGATTTTTGGGATGTTACAGATGGTATCAGAGCATGATTTGGATTAAACCGAGCCTGGGTTATGGCCACGCGACGTACGCTGTCGCTTCCTTTGACTTAGGTGGGTGCGAGAAGGGTCTAGAAACATTTCTAAGATTGTAGATTCGCCAATAGGCGAAGTCTATTCATTTCGATCGCGTGATCGAGTCCGTAACGCGTCTCGGGTCGCGTGAAGCAACCCGAATAGCTCCTAGGTCGTAGGAAGTCGGGTTGAGACGTTCTTTGAATGATTTTAAACCCGTAAAAGTAAATCCTTGGGCCGTGGGATGACCACGACTCCTGTATTCAATCGTCAGGGCTTAAAAACCCCGTTTCACCAAAAATCTTTAAAATTCTTCCTCTCACCGCTCCAATCTTCAATTCTTTCTTATCCTTTTCATATTAGGCATCAATCCTAATGTGAAAATAATGTAAAATCATACTTTCATAAATTTTACAGTGAATAGTAAAATTTCATAAAAAATGGCTATAAGGCCATTCTAACTTCACTTTCTTTAGCAACTAATAGTCTAGATGGATGTACTAGCTCCTTCTACCTCAAAATAATATGCTGCATGATAGAGTTTTGTATTCAGGATTACGGATTGGTCCCGAAAAGCCCTGAACACATGTTTGGGCCTATATAGGTCAAAATACAATGAACTAAGGTGGGGGCCACACATTTTTGGGGTCCCTGGACCATGGGGGACCAGACCCATGTGGTCCCACCGACCAACTAAGAAGTTGGCCGGCGATGCCATCGTCGGTTCGGCGATGCATCGCCGACCGATGGGCCCCACTCTGGCCGTCCTTTGGTCCGGTGATGTTTGGGGTGTTGTATGGCCCCCTGGTATGTGGTTCATCCCTCATAACCCCCCAAAAACCCCACTTCCTTCACAAACAGCCCCTCCCCTAGCCCCATTTACATTTTCTTGCTGCCCTAACCCAAATTCGTGGTTCCAAACCACTCCCAAATTCATTCCCTGCTGAAAACGACCACACTCCTTCACTCCATGTCTGTTTGCAGCCTTCCCTCTTGAAGATCTCATTAGTTGGAGCTCTTAAAACTCCCAAATCGAGCTGAATTCATGAGGTGCTCCATTCCCCTTTTTCATTCTCTTTTCTTTCTGAAAATACATCCTAGGGGAGCTTGAAGCATCCCTCTACAATGCCTAGATCTCCCTTTTCTATTTTGGTTAGCCATTTCCTTGCATTTCTTCCATTTTTCATGGCTATTGTTAAGCTGTTTTAGCCTTTTTCTCTCTTTCCACCATCCTCCCTCTCAATCTTATTTCTCCATTTTCTTTACTTAAGGGATACTGAAAATATATGGCCGAGAGAGCTCTAGTGAGCAACAGACAGTATTAGACTCGACAGTGATAAAGAAGGTAAGTCGGGACTGTGGTAGAGTCCTTTGGTAGCAATAGGCATCTGTGACGTTGTCTTGTAGATGTTTGATTACCATTTTGAAATCTCTGTGTTTTGTTGTTGTTAGGTTTAGTGACGTCAGAGGTAGAAAGTGTAGAACCTTGTTCCGTGTATTGTGACTAGCATGCTACTCCCAATCCCAGCATGGGACTAGGAATGCGGTTCCATTTAATACAACTAAGCGCTACCGGCCACATAGGCCCTAGGTGTTTTGGATCTAGTGTTAGCACTCATAGATTTGAAGGGTTTGACGACATAAGAAAGCCAATTCTATTTAGACAATTTGGACCCTAAGCAATAGAACAACTCCCTGTAGTAGAAATGGTATGGAAACATTTAACGTATAAACTTAGGCTTTGGACTATAGCTACTGAGTTACAGACTAGCCTACTAGTTACCTTAAGTAGTGTAAAGCCTGTATATCTTAAAGAATTGCAGGTTAGATTTGGTTGAAGTAGAACCTTATTTCTTCGATAGATCCCCTTATGACTTATAGACTGTTGTTGTTGCCCATGGGAAGGAACCATACACTCTCAGGGAACATTTATAAATCCCTCAGATTGAACTTAGAATGTACTAGCACGCCCCTTAGAATTGCCTTCCCCAAGGGCTTATTGCATTCGGGAATGCGGAATAAAGGAACTACATGTAAGTGATGTATTCGCGGTTTGAATCGACTTCTTAATCCTAGTGGTTACCAATAAATCCAATGCTCTGATCAAGCAGAGGGTCGGCATCGGCTAAGATTAAGAACTGATACGAAGAATTTTCTATCAGAGTCTCGGCAGAAGGTCAATGTATCCGTCTCAGACCCACTACACAACCGTTCTTCCGTGATGGCCCAACCACCTACAACCAAACGGGATCACATTTCCTTTGGGAAATGGCGAGGACTTAAAGCCAGTAGAGAATTCGACATCTTGCCACCAACTCATACCTGCCCTTGACCTTAACCACAATAGAGATTAGGCCCATCTCTATCACCATAGATACCAATGCCATAGAACGCATCATTAGCAACGAAAGCCACTGTAATGAGAGGTTGTTTCCATTTTAGATTAAGGATAGCCCCTAAGTTGCGCCTCGTTCTGATATACGGAGCGATGCATAGATTCTTGAACTTAAGTAAAACCAATTTTTAAGGGGGGTAGAACGTATGGAGTCCAATCAGGTTAGGTTAGTCAACGCTCCCGTTCGATCAGAGTGGCGTAGCGGAAGCGTGGTCGGCCTCTACCCCACTGGCCCAAGATCGAAACCTTTGAGTTAGGATATACGTACGATTAGGCTATTAAGTAGGATTGAACCTCCCTTAGAAAAGTATTCCTTGCTCTTCGCCAATGTCGGGGATGACATTGTGTTTTAAGGGGGGTAGATTGTAACACCCCGGATTTTGGCTAATCTGGGATTAGATGTCCTTAGGCAATGGGTTAACTAAAACACCTGAGAAATCGCTCAGAACCCAATTCCATAGCTAAAGAAATCACGTAGGATTAATTCCTTTGAAAAATAAGTGTAAGTTAGCTAGCGCGACGCTGGAGTAGCTGGAAAATAGTCCCTGATCACTTTAAATACGTTCTACAAGACCCAAATTGAGTAGAACCAACGACTCTATAATACTCTATAACCTCGGACCAAACTCTGAGCAGGTTTGTTCTCTGGACCACTTTGAATCTTTGTATTGGATCTAGACCGCGCGTCGAAAGTCCGATACCTCCTATCTTAGACCGTTAGAATCGCCTAGCTGGACTTGACACTCATTTCAAAAATCAAGTCAAACCGATAATCACAGGCTATTTCATTGAGCCCGGACCGAAGAGAGTGCGAATAGGGACATAGTTGGAATTTCAAATTCAAATCTGGCACACGACTTGACACGTCAGTATTGAGCGTTCTGACCATCAGAATTCATCCAGATTACACCCTCGGATCAGGAGAAATTTCTATTTTATATCATGAGACTTTCAGCCCTGATCTACGTGCGGTGACCGCTGAACTGAAACTGGCCCGCCACGTGCGATCTGCGAACCCTGCCGGACTGAAAACTTAATACATGCTAGATCTGGTATGCATGAGCTTAAGTCCGACCGCATTTGGCCAGGGGACCTCCAGAAATGATCTTTTGGACCAAACATCCCCGATTTGGTTAGGCACCAAGTAAACATTGTTCCCAAGCCTATTTTGGGCATGTTTTGGGTTATAAAAGGGGTTGAATCCCTCACTTCTCTCACACATCCGAATTTGCTAGAAACCTTAGCTTGTGTGAGAGAAAAGGTGAGAGATTGTGAGAGAGAGTGGGAGTGTTCTTCCTGCCACTTGTGCCGCGTGTTGCACGTGCTTAAGCAACGCAACTCTAACGCTTTCTCGGTGATTACACTGCAATTCTAGGTAAGCAAATACCCTAAATAGTTGCTGATTTGAGGTTCCTTTGTTTCCATAGTGAAGTAGCTTATGGATCTTGTGTATTAGGTTCCCTATTCGCCGTAGATGAAGCGTATACGCTCCGTTCGAATTGATACGCTTCTAGGAGAAAAAGGTGCGGATTTTAGACGCTTTGATTGACTGTTTCCAAAGCTTTCAATGTCGTTTAATAGTAGATTATCGACGGCAATGCCGTTTGACATGTACAATATGCTGTCCGTTTCCTATTTCGTAAACTAGCGAAGAATATGAGATTTAGGGCATTTTAGTCATTTGTAGGAATATAGATTTCATTCATATTTTGCTGATGTGATTGACATGATATGTTGTCGCATTAGCATGTTAGGAATGCGTGCATAATTAGTTTGGCGAAGAGATTCGCCTAAATGCGCACTTCGGGTCGACATACTATATGTAGACTTAAGTGTGTAGTGTAAGTGTTTGTATAAATTCTTGTATTAGTATGTATTGAATTAAATGATGTTATGGATTAGTTTGAGATTGGTTTCTCAATTAATATGCTGACGTGAATGATTTCCTACATGATAGTTATATGCATCGTTTCATTGTATGTATGAAATGCATGTACTTGATGATTTACTTAAGTTCTATGTTATAACATGTGTTAACATGCTCACATGGTTGTATTTTAATTCCAATACTCTCATATGATTTGCTGATGTGATTTCTTAATTGTTTGGGACTATGCTTAGTCCAGGCAGTCGGTAACCGAGCGAATTCGTGGTTAGCTTATCTTCGCCACGAACGACACGTCGATGAACGCGAGCCGTGTTCTGGAGTTGGCGGCAGTGGTTAGGCCACACGAAGTGTTTTACGCACTTCATGTCGTCAACTTGAGATGCGATCGCGCTAGTCGAGCCCGTCAAGTAACCCGACTGGCCATTGTATGTTCACCCTGCATGAGTCATAACTGCTTGAACCTAGGGTACTGAACTTACCATTGTAAACCCTGTTAACCATGGTACCTTGATCCACGAAGACTCATGAGCCGGGCATGGTGGTATGGGACACCGTGGTCGAGCTGTCGCATACGCTGGGGCCATCAACCTTCCCGTAGTGACCAGTGAGCACCTGTCTCGTGAGCAGATTATGGTGGTATGGGACACTATATTCTTGCTGTCGGCCTACATTGATAAGGTGATGGGGGAGCAGTGCAACGAGTGCGAGCAACAGCCCTGGCAGCCCTTTGTAGTGACCGCGAGCGTATTCTGAGTCTACGGGAGGCGACGACCCTTCCGTAGCAGTAGAGTACAGTAGGCCTGTATTGATAAGGTGATGGGGGAGCGGTGCAACGAGTGCGTGCAACAGCCCTGGCAGCCCTTTCAGCGACCTACAAAATATACATCGTATGAGATTACTAGGAGTGACGACCCTAGACAGGATCTGTGTTGGGATTGATATAAGGGAGGTACCTTAGTTTCCCAATCCTGCTGTTTGAATGGACTAATAATAACTTGGAAATCATATCACCATAACATTGCATGTGCCTGGAAGATGTGGAGCACTCTAGAGAGTGTGGCATGCCACGGTCGTAAGATGTTGCCGTATGAGGGAGATCGTCGGTGAGGGCATACATCACGTCATGTCATATTTCATTAACAAGAGTATTAGGATTGTTTGATTTACTGCTTTACTATTATCGCATGATTGATTTGATTACATGCTAATCTCTGCTCTCTCATCCCACTGAGTTGATCACTCACTCCCACATTACGGGATGGTGTTTTCGGACACCCACCAGTCCCTATTGTGATTACAGATGATGGCGCGGCCTGCGAGGCGGAGCTGGATTTGATGATGATGAGGAGGATCTCTCTTTTATGCGTGATCTGATTGACGGGATTACAGGGAGGTTGATTAGATACATTGAGACTTGTCATTTTATATTTTTAGCGCCCTCATGTATATTCATTTTGTTTACTTTTGAAGTATACATGTATGTGTATAACCTGGTAATATATTCACACTCTGGAGACATACAACAGTTTATATATGTTATACATACTATTACAGTCTTCCGCTTGCAAATTTAACTGTCTCTGGAGTATGATATGTTGTTCTGGCTTAATCTCACTCATGTTTAATACATTATCATAGACAACATTCAATCATACATATCTATGTTGCATAAATAATATTTTGGAACTCGGGAGTTGGGTTTTTGCTCGACCCCCCGATTTTCGGGATGTTACAGACTCACCCATTGACTATCAAATATAGGTTATTTGATACCCACATCCAACAACTTAAGCACTTCTCCCTTAATTACCTCTTTCAGGTTTGGATTTAATCAACGTTGTGGTTGTAGGGAGGTTTTTGCATTATCCTCTAAATGAATGCGATGAGTACAAATCAAAGGATCAATTTTCTTAAGATTCGCAATCGACCATCCAAGGGCTCTTTTATACTCAATAAGAGTATAAGTATACTCTTTTGTTCTTTCTCAAGGTGGGTATGTCTCATCATAACCTAATTAGACATATTTCAGATCAGCGGGCAAGGGTTTTAAGTCAAGCTTCGGTGCTTTGAGGTTAGACAGTAGAGGTACTACATCGGTTTGGGGCAATTTCTCAAATCATGGCCTTCACTGGTTACTTTCAAGTACCAGCATAGCATCAAGCAAGGCATCAATCTCTCAAATCGTGTCATCATCTAAACTAAGGGAGTGGGCCAAGTACGTCTCTAGAGGGTCAAAGTATAAAGTCAAAAGTACTCTATCTTCCTTGAAAGAGTCAATCATATTAATATCATGGGTATCATCTTCATTCTCGGTCTGTTTGCTCATATTGAAAAACATATTGAACTCCAGTGTCATATTTCCAGAAGATAGATTCATAATTTCATTCCTATGATTAATGATGGCATTTGACGTAGTAAGGAATGAATGACCAAGAATGACAGGTATATGAGTTCTCACATCCACAATGGGTTGAGTATCCAGAACAATAAAATTTACTGGATAGTAGAATTTATCAACCTGGTCCAACACATCCTCAATCATTCCTCTCAATACACGGACTGATCGATTAGCAAGTTGTAATGTGGTCTGAGTGGGTTTTAATTCACCTAGACCCAATTGTTCATAAACCGAGAAAAGAATCAGATTTACACTCGCCCCCAAGTCAAGAAGTGCATGCTCAATCCGGTGGTTCCAAATTACACAAGAGATGGTTGGGCTACCGGAATCCTTGTATTTTTGTGGAACATCTTACTTGAGGATTGCACTCAATTTTTCTATCAAAAAGATTTTCTTTTGTATGTTTTTTTATATTTTGGTCGTACATAAATCTTTTAGAAATTTGGCATATGAAAGGATTTGTTTAACGGCATCCAATAGAGGAATATTGACCTTCACTTACTTAAGCACCTCTAGAATATCCTACGAGTTAGATAGACGTTTTAGTGCAATCAACCGTTGGGGGAAGACGCAATCGTCTTATTTTGAGATTCTGATTATATCTTATGTAAGATGTTGCTAAGTCCATCATCCTTAACCTCTTCCGAGTCCTTAGGCTTTTTAGCCCTCGCCGGAATGGTTGTCAATTGTCTTTACCGTTCTAAGAGTGATGATAGACTTAGCTTTTCCACATGTTGATTGAAAGAGCTTAGGTCACTGATTTCATATTATGGCTTCAGATTGGGGAGAGGTTGGGCTGAAAAAGTCCCTTTCTCCCTAGTCGCTAAGTGCGACTGTAACACCCTAGTTCCTGAAACCCGAGTACACTACTCGTTTTCTGAAAACCCGAGTATTAACCTTTAACGGTGGCTCAAATTTCACGTACACTTTTTTTTCCTCAGAGCTAGTAATATAGCAAAATAGAAAAAATTAAGGCCTGTTTGATTTTCTAGCTTAAATGTAATTACCTTGTAAATGAGTAATCATTATTTACCAAGGTAATTACCAGCATCTTTTCCAAGGCTGACTTGACCGGTTACTTTTTAAACACTTAAATTAAAGAATTTATAAAATAAATATGGGGCCCACCATAATGTGTGTGGCTTATCCACACTGCCCATTCATTATGCCAAATGAATTTAAGGCATGAGCCCAAAAATTAGGCAAATCCAAAGCTCAAGTGGACAACACCACACGAAATTGTGAGAATCGAATGCCTACCATTAAAAACTTATTGAGGCCCTTAGAAGTTTTAGATCAGGATTATATTTATATTTTTCCCTTATCCATGTCTATATGACCCTATGAACGAGTTATATGGTGAATAAACCTCAATGTGGGCCCAGTAAAAGAATCAACTTTCAACGGTGAACAAATTAAGTCCATTGTTCCCTTTCATGTGGGCCAATTGAGCATTAGATCTTCCTATTTTTTTCAGATCATTCCCTAAAATATTCTAATAAAATGGATGGACAACACGAATATATTATATACATTATGGTGGGGCCCACGGATTTAAGTCAACATTTTTGGACCAGTTTTCTAGGTGGAATTACTCACTCATTTTCAAACAAGTGAAAAAGTAATGATTACTTCTTTACCAGGGATTTACTAGGATCATGGAAAATCAAACAGGCCCTTGAGTATAAGAGGGAGTCAAAATATACAAAACTAAATATTTTAAGCGGTTAACCAAAAGCGTAAACAAACCAATGTCTTAACCTTTTACAAAACATGACAGTACAAATTTAATACATATAAAGTTAGGAACAGAGAGTCGCAAGATCATCTGGCTCCTATTCCATATGAATACCAGCATTTGCATCATCTGTGTCTACTGCACATTGAGTACGGTTTGATAACATTAATAGCAATTCCAGTGAGGTATAACCCCTAAGATTTATCGTATCATCAAGATAATTATGCATAGTTATCAAGAATAGTGTATGACAAATATTTCACAATGATTGTCATAGTAATCAGATAAGGTTCATCAGATACGCATTCATTAAATAAATTTCATAGAGATAATCTTGTTTAAATGCATGGATGCATGCACATGCTCACAGACTTGGGGATGCACATCTAGCTAGTAAAAAGTCACCTAAGGAGAACTAGTCAGCCAGAAAAGTACTCGAAGGTACGCTCTAAGGAGAACTAGTCACCCGAAAAAGATCATGCAATGAGGACACCCAAGGTAGCCTAGCTTTCTAGAAGAGTACTCTATGTACGTCCAAGAAAAACTAAACACCCGAAAAAGTACATGAGAAAAGGACAACCTATGCTGGTCAAATGCACGCAATGAAAACTTAGGCTCACTAGGTAAAATACTTTACGGTACAGCCTGTAGTGACCGAAGAAAACTCCACGTCTTGAATAGACCACCCGGTAAAGTCCTTACGCAATGTAAATGCATGATTAGCCCAACCATTATTATTCTAATTTCAAACAACCATTTTATAGAAGCTCAAGGGTCACTATGGGGGTTTTTCACCTAGCATAGTCCGACAACTCAGGCATAATGTCACATTCTACCATCCCTGTCTCATGAGACTAACAAACATAATGTTTTAAAGTAACCAACTCAACTAATGGCCAATTATAGTTCTACAAGTGGTACTGACCATTGCAAGGTCATATGAAGGTGATTCATTAAAGCCACATAGGGAAAATATTACATCAAGCCACATAGGGCAAACAATCTATCCCAAGGATGTGATAAAGAAGGGTTTTTCAAAAAAAAAAAAATAAAGGTACCGAGGATCCATAAGATGGTAATTCCACAACAACATTCTATTTAATTTTATCAGGATAGATGATCACTAGTTCAATGACCTCCAATCATTCCATTAAGTGATCATGAATGACAAATTAAATCATATATAATATCGCTATAACACATATATATCTAAAGCATTAATTTCAAATAAGAATAGAGGTAATTAGATCTTACTACATATTCAAATATTAAATTTAAATCCAATTTATCAATCATCATAAGGAATCAAAATCAATAAGAACAATAAACCACTTTAAGCAATCAACAAAGTAAATGAACAAAGATGAATGAGAAAGCTAATTATCAAGCTGTAGAAAAGCTTGAAGGGTGATCTTCACTTTTAAATTAGGTGATTGTAACATGAACACTCCGATGCACGAATCCAACTCGAACGGATTAGATCTAAGTTCCACACACCATCTACGGTTAAGATCTTTAACCTCGGGCTTTAGTCTGCAACCTACGTTTAAGGTTAGTCGTTTTAGAAATTTCTAAAATCTAAGTTGCGCAAGGGATGAAAATTAGTAGTAAAGGTTATAATTGATGATGATTGTAACACTAGTTAGTATAACCCTCTAATATAAATTTATAACATCAATTATAATTTTAGGCAATAGTAATAAATGATACTAACCACTAACTTCAAATGATATTAATAATAAAGGTAATAAATGATGAATTTAATTTGTGAAAAGAATGAAAAACAACTCACTTACATTAGCCGGTTGAGTCAACTCAAAGCACAATCATATATTCTTCCTTGTTTCTCACCTCTTCTTTTCTTCTCATTTTCTCCTTTCTCTTTTCATCTTTTCTTCTTTCGCTGAGAATTTTCAGTAAGGTTTGGAATTGACCAATCAGTGAGTCAGAGACCTGACTCGGTATTGAACCGAGTTGACTCAGTGACTCGTCCAACTTCTCTTCTTCTTTTCTTTTTCATCTTCTTTCTCCATTTGCTTTCTCTTTTTCTTCCTCTTTTTCATTCTTTGTATGCACAACTGAGTTCGAACCCAGCCCGCATTCATCGTGGCTCGAACTGGATTGACTTGAGTAAGAGAGTCACTAACTCACCCATCTTCTTGCACTCTATCTGATTTCCTTCCTTCCTTTTCTTTTCTTCTTCCTCTACTTCCCTTTTCTCCTCTTTCTTTCTTTCTATTGGGAGGACCTGAGACACGAGACTCGGCCCTAACTCAGCGTGATCTGAACTAAGTTGAATGGCTCGGTGTGGTAATCAGATGGACGTCTCTCTCTTTCTCCTTCTATCTTCTTTCTCTTCTTCTTCTTCTTCTTCTTCTTCTTCTTTTTCTTCTTATTCTTCTTCTTCTTCTTCTTCTTCTTCTTCTTCTTCTTCTTCTTCTCTCTCTCTCTCTCTCTCTCTCTCTCTCTCTCTCTCTCTCTCTCTCTCTCTCTCTTCTAACCTGGTTGGATAGACCTGGTGAAAACCCAAGACTCGGCCCGAACTTACAGCGGCTCGGTTCGGTTCGAGCTGGTGCAACAACGCACCCACCCTCTCACTCTCTTTCTTCTTTCTTTCCTTCTTCACCTTTCTTTCTCCCTCTTCCTTCGCCCATTTTCACTCTTCACACAACCAAAGGAGTCTGGACTCAGACTTCATCATGCGGCTTGAAACACTTGAATCGATAAAGAAGATTGCAGGGAAGAAGGCAGCCATTAATGGCGTCTTCACCATCACTGTCTCACTTGCCAATCTGACTCTTTCAGGCAATCCGTAGGTACCCTAGAAGCTTAGAGGGCTGAAGGAACAAAGCTTGGATGCCATTTGAATGGTGGGTTCGAGCTTGGAGGAAAACAGTTCGATTTTGGAAAAAGTGAGAAGAACTATCATAGATGCAGTTTCTCTCCTGGGAACTAGGGTTTTTGGGATTCCCACATATAAAATATCTCATTTTGGACAATCTGGATTGATTTGGATGGGCTCTTAAAAGTTCTTAAATGGTTATAATTGTGTCAGCTAATCTAAACCAGAAGATTCCCTTCACGTTTGCTCTTGGCTCGAGAAAACCCTAAAACAGGGTCGAATTGGAGGGTTGAGATTACCCCAGATGAATGGTTAGGATAGAAAGAGGAGTCCGTTTATGGATCATTAACTAACGGAGAAAACAGAACTCCTATTTCCAAAATAACAGCCGCACGTAGAATTTTTAGGCATGAGCTCGCATGTACGGACATGCGTAGTAACGTGCAGGATGGGTATGGTTTTGGTCAGTCTCACATGTTCTCCAAGATGAACAGTTCAGATCATCCATCTGATCTCAACAGGGGTCCACTTGATAGAACGGACACACGACGCCTAATTAAACCGAGCGCACCTCTATTTGTACTGATTAACGTGTTCATGCACAAATGCGCTCACTCATGAAATTTAGAAGGTTTTGATTAGCCACACGTCTAGAGCACGATGGATGGCTTGGATCTTGCCAAGAGTCCATGATGGTGGGCCACAATGATCCCAAAAAGACATTGTCTGTTTAAATAGTGGGCGGAAAAAAAATTAGGGGGAATCTTCCTCTTGCAATTAGGGTTTTGGTCAAAACTTGTTTGACCAAGTTGGGTAGACGGTGGGTGTACACTCTGCCGTGTACAATCAATGTAAAGGTGGGGTCCACAGTGAAGTTTCACTGAATCCACACTGATCCTCCCATGCTACGAATCTCATTAGGTTGTCTAGCTATAGATGAGGCAAATCCAAAGCTCAGATGGGCCATTTTATTTTATTTTTACGATTTAACTGATGATTTCCATCAATCTGATGATCGAATTATTCTAAAATTGAACGTCAATGGTCAAAATGGTCTCAAGGGCCCCTTAGTTGGAAATCAATGGTTGGATTACTGATAAATGGTCTAATATGCATTTATAATTTTAAATATTTTTGTTACAATATTTTTAATAACGTTATTATTATTATTATTAAATTTATTATTATTATGTTTTTAATCATTAAATATTTATATTCAAATATGATGGTTCTATCTTTAGGAGTTGTATTATAGGCTTTTTCAAACTAATTTATCTATATTTATTTATTTATTTATTATGCTTATTTTATTTTATTTCAGATTAACGTTTTGATATGAAAATTTGATATTCTAATTTTTAAAATTAATTGGTAGGTTGGGACTTATCCAATGAAGGTAACGTAGGTTATTTGTATCATCACACAAACATGTTAATCTAGTGTATAATAGTAACATCCGAGTACGCAAAAGTATATGGTGTTACAGTGACTCAATCCTTTGAATTGACGATGTAAACATTCCCATTGTTGTTTTGAGATCTTGGAATGCTTGCACTATGTTTTGATTGAAAAGCTCTTGGTTTTGCATGGATTTTTTAACTGGATCCTCTCGAGGTTTCCCTTGATTTAGAAGTTGAGTAAGGGCCTCTTGAGGATTGGTCATTTGTCCGTTCCTCCAACTAAAGTTTGGATGGTTCCTACAATTGAAATTATATGTGTTTAAGGTGGGTCCACTAAATGGTCATTGGTAAGTATTTACGGCATTTGATTGCTCATTTAAGAAAACTTAAAAAGCAGGGATTGTGGGACAATCTTGTGTAGAATGTATGTTGCTAGCACAAATACCACAGACAACTTCCATGACTTCCCTTGGTTTGATAACTTCCACCTTCTTAAGTTCCACAGCCTCGACTTTCTTATGAGATTAGCTACCCTTGCACTCATGTCATCTTCTTCTTTTAAGGCATACATTCCTCCCATTTCCTTTGATTGAGTAGGCTTATAAGTGGTAGGTCTTACGGAGGTGTCCCATGATTGCGCATTTTCTGCCAATTGATCAAGGTAATCTTACGCATCATCGACCTCCTTATTAATAAATTCAACGTTACGCATCATCTCTACAAATTGGTGCATTGGTGAAGTTAATCCATTATAGAAAAAGTTTATTGTCCACCAAATTTCATAGCCATGATGTGGACAGGAATTCGTGAGATCTTTGAACCTTTCCCAGCCTTAGAAGACGGTCTCTTCCTCTTTATGGGCAAAGTTCATGATTACCTTTCTTAAAGTGTTAGTTTTATGAAATGAAAAAAACTTTTTGAGAATTTCTCGGGTCATCTCGGCCCATGTGCCAATAGATCGTAGCTTTAAGGAGTGCATCCACATCTTAGCCTTCTCCTTCAGTAAGAAGGAGAACAATTTGAGTCGTATTATGTCCTCAAACACGTTTGAAAATTGTAATGTGGCGACTATCTCATTAAACTCTTTGATGTGCAAGTATGGACTTTCAAAATCTAGTCCATGGAATTTAGGAAGGAGTTGTATCACTCTAGGTTTAACATTCATGTTTCCTGCATTAAGTGGAGACACCATGTAGGAAGGTGTACTCACACCTACCGATTGTAAATAATCTCGCAAAGTACAAGGTGAGGGAGCATTATACACCTCATTCTCATCTTAAACCTCTTCAACTGGAGGTTAAGGTTGATTTGCAGCCATTACTTCAATGAACTGAGAGGATCTCAAGTGGTGTCTAATCCTTTGATGGATAGGCAACCCTTCGACTAATCCTTCTTCACTCAAGAGACGTTGAGTATTGTCACAAACCCACTTGAGCATGAAACACGCACAGCCCTCAAGAACCAAACAACTAAAACCTAGAAGAAAGAAAACTAAAGAAAATAAGAAATCTAAAAAAGAAAGAGGTTACTGGATTGGAATTTCTATGTTAAGATCTTACAAAACAGAAAACAATGTCAGTTTCTAAAAATAACTTCAGAAAATATCATAACCTTAAAAAAAATAAAAAGTTGACCCTAATCTTAAGCTAATTCTAATACGAATTAATCTCAAAAAAATGTAGTCGTAGTCCCCAGCAACGATGCCAAAAACTTGTTCATAACTCCAAGTGCAGGGTCGCAATGCAATAATAACTCGGTGAGACCAAGGTCGAATCCATAGGGACTAAACTTGTACGTAATCTAAAAATAATTAGAACTAAAACTAGAAAAAGATCTAAATTGAATTCTGAAATAGTTGAGAGGAATTGTGAATAAAGTATCAATAATCAAAATAAAACTAGAGTGCCAAGGATCTACTTATAGCTATCAGTAGAGGTGTACACGAGTCGAGTCGAGTCGAGCCGAGCTTTGCCCAGCTCGTGCTCGACTCAGACTGCTCAAGTCCTAGCTCATGCTCGGCTCGGCCTTCGAGCTTGGAACAGCAGCTGCGAGTTCGAGCTGAGTTCGAGCAAAGTTCAAGCCAAGTTCGAGCTCAGATATAAGTCTCATCTTTCTAGAGGAAATCAAACAGATCTAGGCCATGCTCAGTGCTGGAATTCACATCGAATCCATAGAGATAACGGAGGGCGTCGAGGCCAGCATAGTAAGGGAGGTAGATGGCGTCGGCCTTTGTAGGGTCTAGTGCTAGGCAACGATATTCGAGGATTCGACGATGAAAAATGAGCTCGAGCATGTCAGGGTCATCCGGTACCAGTTGTGAGAGTGGTTGTGGGCTTTTGACAGAGGTCGTGGTTGGCGGTGTACAGACACAAGTCATCGTAGACGGGGTAGTGGGAGCAATTGGCCAAGGGTCGAGATTGAAGTAACAGGGGAGATTTTAGATGTGGACACAACGGCAGCCGCAGTCTGGGTTTGGGGCAATGGACAGATCTGATTGGGTTAGGCAGGAAGTGGAGAGAGAGACAGAGATAAGGAGAGAGAAGAGAAAGAAGGGGAGAATGGAAGAGGGCATGGTCATGATTTTGGGTTTTTTTTAAGGGTATCTATACCGAATCAAACCGAGTCGAGCAGGGGCAAGCTCGAACTCGACTCGAATTCATTTCAAGCACCAAAAAACAGCTCGACTCGATTCGAACTCAGCTTCGATCCGAGTCAAGTAGAGCTTTTTCGAGTCAAGTCGAGCGAGTTACCGAGCTTTTACTAGTGTATAACTCTAGCTATCAGGATGTTACCTTACTTTATTCAATAAACACAACTGGAATCAGAGTCCTATCATATCTAATGGAAGAAAAAGTAATTAAATCAAATCTCTGAACTTTTCATTGATCTAGTCCTCAATGAAGGAGTATTGTGATGATTGGAAGGGAATTCATGCATCCATCATGCCTAGGAGATGATGGTGAATCACGAGTTTTACCAATCTCAAAATTTCAAAATAGAAAAAGAAGATATTCAAAGCTATCACAACATCTATTGTAATTTGAGTAATAATAAATCATAAAAGAAAATTAAAAATATTCCTTAAATTCAAACTAGAAATTAATGACGTTCAACATAAATAAAAATCAAAGCAAAGGAAGCATCAAAATAAACTACAGCTTCACCTCTTAACCTTAGCTAAGAGATTAACTACTCATAGCTAACTCAAAAATAAAAGAAAAAGTAAAAGATATACTAGAATCCATGAAGAAATCAAAGTAGAAGAACGTTGTTAGCACTCTGCCTAGGCCTTCCCTCCATTTTCAAACCCTAAAAGATGTTTTGGAACATCTTAGGGACTCCTATTTATAGTTGTGGAACTCCAACTTTCGCATCGAGTTGAAAAAATTTAAAAACCACCTCAAATTTACGCACTTTGCACAATTTCCAAAATAGACTTTCAGAACTTTCATTTTTTAAACTCAGAGTTTCAAAATATGTTTTTTTAAGATAATTTTCAGGAATTTTTTTTTTTAAGGACAATTTTCAGGATTCATTTTCTTCATTTCAAATCTTCGATTCTCTTCATTCCTCATTTGGTTTTCTTGAATCTTTGGCATGTGAATTCTTCATTAATAACTTCTCAATCCCCAAATCTTCATTTAGTAATCTTTTGAGCATAAATCTTCCTTTTGACATCAATTTCAACTTAAGCTCTCGAAATTACCTCGTACATGAAAATATGCATAATTAGATCAATTAAGCACTATCATGTTTGTAAAACCAAGGTATAAATAGGAGAGAAATATGTAATATTTTACACTTAACACATGTCTGCCTTAGAGTTTTCCAACATGGGGATTAGGCTGATGTTGCACTTTGAGAATTTCCCGATCAATCCTCGGGCTTTTTGCATGTAGGCTTTCATCCTTTCCTTTTTGGCTTGATTCTCACTGGCTATCTGGCTAACGATGAGATGTGAGTTGTCATGGACTTCCAGATGTTACACTCCCATTACTACTACCAGCCTAAGTCCGGCTAATAGGGCCTCATATTATGTTGCGTTGTTTAGCGCTTGGAATCCAAATCTAAAGGCATACTGTAGTAGGTGTGGTCAGGGGCCTCCAGCACTATCCCGGCCCCGCTGCCTTTAAAATTGGATGAATCATTTAAGTATAACATCCATGCCTCTAAATAATACTTGGCAGTCTGATCTTTAGAGTGTTCAATCCATACATCGGAGCTAGCTTTCAGATTGTCTTTGGGCATAAGCTCAACAATGAAGTCAGCCACTTCTTGGCCTTTAATGGTTGTTCGGGGTCGGTAGTTGATATCGAATTTGGTGAGCTTAATTGCCCATTTCGTGAGTCTTCCTGATACTTTAGGTTTTTGGAGAACATGGCGAAGGGGTTGGTCTATCGGGACCACGATGGTGTGGGCTTGAAAGTATGGTCACAGACGTCGTGCTGAAACAACCAAGGCTAGGGCGAGCTTTTCGATGTTTAGGTACCTAGTTTCTGCCGGGACCAGGGCCTTACTAACATAATACACGGGAAACTGCTTCCCTCTCTACTCCCTAATGAGGGACAAACTAACTACGGCTGATGAGACTGCTAGGTATAGTAAAAGCGGCTCACCCTGTTTGGGCTTCAAAAGCAACTATGGAGACCCCATGTATTGCTTGAGCTTTTGGAATGTGAGCTCGCATTCTTCTGTACACTCTGGTTTTTTATTTCCCTTCAACTGTTTGAAAAAGGGAAAGCATTTATCCATGGCTCAAGAGACAAAACAACTGAGCGTGGTTATTCTTCCCGTGAGGCATTGGATTTCCTTTGTCGTTCTTGGTGAGCTCATGTCGATTAAGCCTGGATCTTATCAGGGTTAGCCTCTATTCCCCTTTGACTAACCATGAATCTGAGAAATTTTCCAGAGTTGACGCCAAAAGCACATTTACTCAAATTTAATTTCATTTGATATTTCCGTAAGATTGTGAACATCTCCTCGAGATAGAAATGGTGATTTGCGGCTCTGACGCTCTTGACTAGCATATCTTCGACGTAGACTTCCATGGAGCGCCTGATCTTTTGGGCGAACATCTTATTGATAAGTCGTTGGTACATGGCCCCAGCGTTCTTCAGGCTGAAGGGCATGACCTTTGTCGGTGACGAAGGTCATCTTTTACTTGTCGTAAGGGTGCATCGCAATTTGATTGTAACTTGAGTAGGCGTCCTTGAAGCTCAGAAGTTTGTGTCTGGCCGTGCTATCGCCGAGCTGGTCGATCCGGGGGAGAGAGAAGTTGTCCTTGGGGCAGTCTTTGTTCAGGTCGGTGTATTCAACATAGACTTGCCACTTCCCATTGGACTTTTTCACCAGGACGACGTTGGTTATCTAGTCCGAGTAATATATTTCTTCTATAAAGTCAGCTTTAAGGATTTTTTCGGCCTCTTCTCTAATGACAGCATATCCTTTAGCTTCAAATGCCCTCCATTTTTTCCTGACTGTTCGGTGGTTGAGATCGACATTTAGTTTGTGAACTATTATCTTTGGATTGATGCCAGGCATATCCTGATGCGACCAGGTAAACACGTCGGCATATCGTCGGATGAGGCACGTCATCTCGTCCCGCAACACTGGAGTTAATGATGAGCCGACATGGACAGTACGGGTCAGGTCTGATTCATTGAGTGGAATTGATATGAAGTCTTCCACTAGACGCCCTCTCTCGATAAAGTCTTCTCAGGGATTGAGGGAAGTAATGGTCATCGCCTGATGTTGTTTTTTCGGCGTCAAGGAGTAACATTGTCGAGCTTCCTGTTGATCTCCTTTGATTAGCTTGGTATCGTGATCAGTCAGGAACTTCATTATAAGACGATACGTTGACATGACTGCTCAGAAAGTGTTGAGGGAAGGTTGTCCAAGGATGACATTGTAGACAGAGGGGCAGTCAACAACTAGGAAGTCAATCATGGTCATCATTTGGTGTTGTCCTTCTCCTACGGTGACCAGAAGTTGAATCGATCATTATGAGGTGACTTTATCCCCCGCAAACCCGAGTAAGGGGATTCTAATAGGTTAGATTCGAGACCTTTCAACCCACATCTTGTCGAATGCTTCGTTGAAGAGGATGTCTGTCGAGCTGCCGATGTCTGCCAAGATTCGAAATACGTTGCGGTTGGCTATGGTCATAGCTACCACTAGTGAGTTATCATGGGGATGGTGGATCCTCGAGCATCCTCTTCGATGAAGGCTAGATTGCAGGGTGTCATTCTCTGCTCCTTCGGAGGCCGTTAGTGATGTAGATTTGGGAGTTGTCTTCTTCTTACCTTTTGTCATGTCTTCTTCTTACCTTTTTCCATCGTTGAGCCTGAAAAGATGAGAATTGTGCATATCTTTCACCATCAGGGGTACTCTTATTTATAGGTGGGGAGAGGCGGTGGCATGGAGGGTATCTCCCTATTTTGGTAGGGATGGATTATAATAGGATTCGGACTCCTTACTTGGCGAAGGATCCTTCTGGATCCTTGGTTAGAATCCCGAGTAGGATCGCTGACAAACTAGATAGAGGTCAGGTCGGATTTCATGGAGGGCGGGTCTTACTGACCTGAGGTGATCCGACTTGGTAAAACTATTGAGGTCAAGTCATATCCGTCAAAGGACGGGTCTTGCCGACCTGAGATGAGTAGCTCATTTCTTTCGGATCATGGTTGGTCAACGTTTATCCCGACCTTATGCCGAGAGGTCGAGTTCGGCCTTTCTCTACACTTGGTCGAGGAGATGAGGGTCGGATCATTGGGTCACACCTGCTGCTGTCTGAAGTGCTGACGAGGCCTACAGATAGTTGGTCAGTCCATTTTTCCCATAACATTACTTATACTAAATTTAGGTATACTAAATATCTATTAAAATTCCTTAGAGTGATGAGTTAAGATGCACCAAACCATAGTTCCAAAACTCACCGACTCAACTGAAAGCGGTGATATTTCGAGCCTGGACTTGCATAACTAGAACCTAGTCATTTAGTTTTAAAGGGGATTTTATTAAAATAACTAAGGTGGAAGAAGGAGTTGAAGCCCAAAGTCAACCAAGCCAAGCAAGGCTCTTACCCAATGCAGAATGCATGTTATCATTGGTTTGAGTTGTATTTTATATTACGTAAAATAAATTTAACTATATTAAATTTTTATTAAGATTCCTAATATTTTTAATTTATAATAATTACATAAAAATAATAAATATCTATTAAAATTCCTGATATTTTTAATTTAAAATTGTTGATACCAAAATCTGGTCAGCCCTCCCTCCTCGTCGATCACCACGTATGATCCCTTGAACCTGCACCAAGAAAGCAGGCAAAGGTGACCCTGGCTAAGCCGGGGGACCCTCCGATGCCTAAGTCAGGACAAGGGAATCAGGGTTTGAGTAGAGTATAGAGGAGAGCTCGATTTTGCGTACCTGTAGATATGAAGTGATGCAGTATTTATACTTGGCTGTCGAGTGGTCTGGATCCGATAATCTCGGCACGATCAGGGGGATTCCCGGATCGTGGAGATACCCCCCGCAATCTATCGATCATGTAGCATATCTGGTGGATTATGCGTATCTGCGAGCGAGGTTATCGGCCACGTTTGGTTATGGCAGTTTTCACGTTCAGCGAGTGGGATATGCGCGTCTGAACATGCATTCGGCTTGGAACGTTTGCTCTGTTCGGACTGTGTGCTCGGCTCGGAATGTCGTCGCCTCGGAATGCAGGCTAGAGCAGAGCGGCTATAACGAAGACGCTACATCCGATCGGATCATGATCCGAAGTCTGACCTCAACCAAGTCGGCCGTTCTGACGGGTCGCGTCTTGAAACAGGTCGGGAGGGTCACGACTCGGCTCGGACTTGCCCTTGGAGCAGCGTTGTATGTGAGCTCAAATTTTCTATAACAGAAGCCCCCTACTCTTCAAGTTTACTTGTCAGCTCGGAGAGTACTTAGGTAGGAAATCTCCCGCCCTCGCCGTAATGATGACGGATCTCAAATCACGCGCGTAACCACCTTGGCCAACACTTGGCGATGGTTACGATCCCGAATCTCCTCCCGGCCTATGAGAAGTCACCACGCAGGCAAGAGGAGGCGTGCTCTTGACGGCTCTGAGTGCCGGGGCGTCGCTTGGCCTGTCGAGGTACGCAGCCCGATGTCAGAGCTGTACGATCGGTTCGTATCCTGCCAATGAAACATCGCCGGTGTACTCGGAGATAGGCTCGTGTCGATTTGACTGCTGCCATTAAAGCTTGCCATCAATGCAATAGTCGTTCGCTGCCTATATAAGGCGCTCCAGGCGTTGGTTAGTCATTTTGACGTCTTGATTCGCGAGAGCACACCGGAGAGGCGATTTTCGACGAGAGGCGATTCCGGACAAACTCGAGGTTTCCGGCAGAAAGGTGATTTCCGGCCATCATCCGGTGAGTCTCGCTGACCTCCATCCTTGTTTCTTCGATGTCTTCTGATCTTGAGATGGTTCGTGAGTATGGTGATGACTCCGAGCCGGGGAGTACTGGGAGCGAAAGCGGGTCTTCCAAGGGCCCTTTCGAAGCCACTCTCCCGTACCCCCGGCCTCGGAAGCAAAAGACACTGGGTTCCAGGAAAAAGTAACCCAGTAAGAAGGCTGCCTCTCGAGCACGCCGAGTCGAAACTCCTACCGCCACTGATATGCCTGCGAGCCTGCGGGCCGCACAGGTCGTCCCTAGGGGTTTTGTCATGTCACGATCCCAAATGGAATGGATCCGCTCGGAGTTTCAGGTCCCCGACTCCATGCAGATAAGGGTCCCTGGTCCTTTGGACGTTGCTGGCACTCTAGCTAAGGGCGAGGTAGCCATTTTTCTCTGCGTGTTGCGGTGCGGTGTCCATCTCCCACTGCATCCTTTTATCCGGAAGGTAGCGACCTATCTCGGATTGGCCCCTGGACAGTTTGCTTCGAATACATGGAGGGTGATGATCTCGGCCTACATAATTTGGAAGCAAGTTGGGAACCCCAAGCTGACCCCGGAGGAGCTGCTGAGCCTGTATATGGTCAAGCATGATAGCAACGACCCATGGTATTATTTCGTGACTCGGAGGAGCAAGGGGTCGGGATTAGTGATGCACCTGCCGTCTTCCAACAAGGACTGGAAGAACAAATGATTCTGAGCGGCAGGTGATTGGGAGGCCCCGACGGCTGAGCTTAGGACCTTGACAACTCGGATTCTGACCCATTTTACAAAAGCCAGGTCGGACTTCATTTTATATCCGAGTCACTATTTTGATTTCCGCTTATTTTCGTAGAAGTGACATTTTTTTATTTTGCAGCTTTTGCGAAGGGGTTGCCCCTCCTAGACTCGGACCAGAAGAATCAGGTCGCGAAGGCCAGAACGCGGTCGGAGTCGCTTCGTTCGTAGACCGATCTGATAACTGCAGCTAACCTTTACTGGTCCGGGCTCTGCAAATCCCAACCTCTGGCCACGTCGCTGAGTAAGCTGTCCTGACCTCTTCAATGATCTTTCCTTCACTTATTTAGTAGCAGACAGTTGTCTTTCGCAGGCATGGCTGAGGCATCCGGTGCGTGAAAGAGGAAGGTAACTCAGAGTGCAGCAAAGCTACTCAAAGAAGCCCCCCGAGTGAAGATCACTCGAAAGAAGCCGGCTCCCCCTCGTGTGGGGGAATCTTCTGCTGCACCAACTCCATCAAGTCCGGCACGGAGGCCCGCCGGCACTCCCTCCGCGCTGCCTGTCCCGAAGGACCCGAGCACTACTACGGCTCCTTCGGTTGTGCTTCGGCTAGTGGTACGCCTTTTTCTGGGGATTTTTCGAGTGACCGAGGCTGACACCCCGGCTGCGCCGAGCTCTATTGCTCGGGCTCCCTCCGACGCTGTTCCCCCCGCCACCTTTCCCGCCGCGGCCCCCGAGCCCCCCATCGTCGTTCCCTCATCCTCTAAGAGGGAGGGAGCCAACAGGGTGGCTGAAAATGTGCCTCCCCCCCTCCCCCCCCGAGGTTGAGGGGGAGGTTCGCGCTGAGGGTGAAAACTCGGCCGGCAGTCAGGTAGGGGCCGAGGGGGCTGAGGCTTCGGCCCAAGCGGGGATGAGCAGGGGGAGGTTCGAACCCGGCTATCACATGGCATGCCTGGCTTCGTGGGCCACCAAGCATGTCAAGGAGGAAGACATCGCCCAGACCCTTGAGCGATCAAAGGGAGGCTTCCTGAATGACTTCGCCTCCATATGTTACATGGTAAGTCTCTAAGAGGACCTCCTTTCTTTGATGTTGTTATGCACCCTCTGTAGGTACTGATCTTTATTTTCTGTTCAGGCCGTCCCGGTGCTGCTCTCCATTTGGCAGAGAGTGCGAGAGTACAAGGGGAAGGAGGCAGAGTTAGAAGCTCTCCGGGCCGAGATGGCGGCTTTAAGGTCGGAGGAGACTGGCCTCCGTCAACAGATTATAGGCGAGAGGGCTAAGGTCAGGCGACTGCTGGGAGTCGTTGTGGGCTTGGAGGCCAGGGAGCTACATCTGCAGGAAAAGGCAGATGATTTTAAGAAGAGCGATGACGCAGCGACTGCTGAGCTGATCCGTGCCAGGGCCCACGCGGACTCCTTAGCAGTGGAGACGGTTTGGCTTGGGGAAGCTCTGAATAGTGCTAAGGCTGAGGCGACTGAGGAGCGGACACAAGCCGTGAATCAAGTCGTGGAGGCCCAGAGGGCGAAGGACGAGGCCTATTTGGTCGCAACGGTTGCTGCTGCAGTCGAAAGCTTCAAGACTTCTAAAGAGAGGGATGTTGAGGCCGCAACGTTTTACAATCGCAGCTTCAATGCATGCCTCAAGGCGGTTCTGGGTTTGTACCCGGACCTAGATCTCGATTCTCTCTTGCCCGATGACTCCAAAGATGCCTCGGCTGACATCGTCCGTTCGGAACCAGCTCCCGACACCCAGGTTCCTGATGACCAAGCACCTCCTCTGACCTGAAGACTTCTCTCCCTCTTTTTTTTTTTTTAAACTATCAATGTACTTATGTACTTTGGCCCCTTCGAGAGGATTTAATGAAAAATATTCTTGTCACATTGTTGATTTGCTTGAGGTGTTGAGCTGGTGAGCTTAGTCCGTTGTCGTTTAGTTGATTTCATCCGAGCCTCCTAGGCCCGAGTTTTAGCTGGGTCTGATCTCTTTGGATGTTCGGCTCGTCGCTTTTGTTTTATTGTCTGCCGAGCCGAACACTTGGTCGGATCATTATTAGGCTTTTTTCCCTTGAGGGGATGCCTTGTCAATCTTTCGTAGAGTTAGGTTCCGATCATTAGAGGATCGGGCCATTTATTTGGCTTTTTCCCTTGAGGGATGCCTCGTCGACCTCCCGTAAGGTTAGGTTCTGATTCCTTAAGGGATTGGGCCATTTATCTAGTACTTGTGTAGATAGGACAATTGAACAAGCATTCAAAGGTAGAATCGATCTTTTATTAGGAACCTTAAAGGCCAGTCACTCAGAGGCATACATTACATCATGAGCCTTAAAGACTATTTCCTCACGGGTAGTAGATCTTCAAGTGCTCGGTGTTCCAGGGATGAGGGAGATGACGGCCTTCGAGGTCTTCCAGGTGATACGAGCCCGGTTTGACAGATCTGACCACACGATATGGACCTTCCCAATTGGGTCCGAGTGCTCCTGCCCCTGGCTCGGCCGTGTTCTGGAAAACCCGTTAGAGGACTAAGTCTCCTGGTCGGAAGCACCTAACTTTAACTTTGGAATTGTAGAAGCGCGCTAGCTGCTGGTGTCGAGCCTCTGTTCGGAGCTTAGAAACTTCTCAGAGTTCTTCGAGTAGATCCATATTAGCCGCTATCTGCTCGTAGTTTTGACTTTCTTCGAAACCCTTGACCCGCGTTGTAGGGAGTCCGATTTCTACCAGCACCATTATCTCCGAGCCGTAGGATAACGAAAATAAGGTTTTGCCAATCAAAGTCTGGACTGTAGTCCTGTAGGCCCAGAGAACGAAGGGGAGCTCTTCGGCCCAATTTCCCTTTGCTTTTTCTAGCTTCATCTTGAGATGATGCTTGATGATTTTATTGACCGCCTCTACTTGTCCGTTCGATTGCGGGTGCCGAAGCGATGAGTAAGCATTCACGATACCGAGCCCTCGACACATGCTGCGGAACTTGTCATTATCGAATTGGCGATCGTTATCAGAAACGATGGTCCTCGGAATCCCAAACCGGCAGATGATATTTTTCCACACAAAGTCGATCACCTTCTGATCGGTGATCTTTGTAACTGATTCAGCCTCGGCCCAATTGGTGAACTAGTCTACCGTGACTATAGCAAACTTGACTTGTCCCTTCCCAGTGGGTAAGGGACCGATGATGTCGATTCCCCATTGAGCGAACGGCCATAGCCCACTCATGGGGGTCTTTTCTTCTGCCAGTTGTCTCAGCACAGCAGCAAAACGCTGGCACTTGTCACACTTTCGGACAAAATCCTTTGAGTCTTGTTTGAGAGCAGGCCAGAAATACCCTTGACGAAGTATCTTCATGGCCAAGGCACAGCTGCCTAAGTGATTTTCGCAGATTCCCTTGTGAATCTCCCAAATCACGTAATCAGCTTCATCCGGTCGGAGACATCTAACGTAAGGCTGAGAATGCCCCTTCTTGTACAGCACTCCGTCCAATATGGCATACCGGGACTCTCGGACCCTAAGTCGCCTCGCCTCAAGCTTATCCGAGGGGGTTTCGCCGGTTGATAAATAATTGAAAATGGGGTCCATCCAACTAGGGATGGACTGGACGGTGCTGACCTCCTCCGACTGGCCAATGCTTGGGTGCTCAACGAACTCGACCAGAACAAAACGTGGGATCTTTCCCTCGGAGGTCGAGGCGAGCCTTGCTAAGGCGTCGGCCCATGAATTCTCAGCTCTAGGGATCTGCCGGACGATGCAGCTCCCGAATTTCTCGATCAATTTCCTCGCCTCTTCGAGGTAGGCGATCATTCTGACTTCCTTAGCTTCGTACTCCGATGAGATATGGTTCACCACCAATTATGAGTCACTGCAGACTTGGAGGGTCTGAACACCCAGGCTCGCTGCTAGCCTGAGCCCAGCCAGCAGCGCTTCATACTCGTCCTCATTGTTTGAAGCTTTGAACCCGAGCCTGATAGCGTATTGAATCGTCGTTGAATCAGGCGCCACCAGGACAACACCGGCTCCTGCTCCTTTAACATTAGAGGATCCATCAACATAAAGGACCCACCCCGGATCTGACGCGGGCTCTTAATTGCTCAGCGGGGCGGGCAGTGTCATCTCGATTTTCTTCCTGGTTTGTTCTTCGTCCGGAGTCGTAAACTCGGCAATGAAGTCGGCTACGGCTTGTCCCTTGAGCGCCTCCTGGGCCAGAACTGAATGTCAAACTCTCCGAGCTCTACAGCCCATTTGGTCAGCCGGCCTGACACTTCGGGTCTCTGGAGGATCTGCCTCAGAGGGGAGTCCATTAGCACGATTATAGAATGGGCCTGAAAGTATGGCCGTAGTCTCCTGGCTGAGACGACAAGGCAGAGCGCCAATTTTTCTAATGACTAGTACCTTGTTTCTGCTGGTACCATGGCTTTGCTTACATAGTAAACGGGGTACTTCTTGGTTCCGATTTATCCGATCAAAGCCGAGCTGACGGCTAAGGTCGAAACGGCGAGGTAGAGGAACAATGGCTCTCTTTCTTCTGGCTTGGATAAGAGAGGCGGCGATCCCAAGTACTGTTTCAACTGCTGGAAGGCTTGCTCGCACTCCGGCGTCCATTCCGCCCTCTTGTGGCCTTTCAGCTGCTGGAAGAAAGGAAGGCATTTGTCAGTAGTCCTAGATATGAAACGTCCAAGGGCTGCGACTCTTCCCATGAGACACTGTATTTCCTTGAGAGTCCGAGGCGAGTTCATGTCCAAGAGGGCTTTGATCTTGTCTGGGTTCACCTCGATACCCCGCTGGCTGACTTGAAAGCCCAGGAATTTTCCTGACTCAACCCCGAACACGCACTTGGCGGGGTTAAGCTTCATCTGGTATTCACGGAGGACGTTGAATGTTTCTTCGAGATTAACAAGGTGGTCGGAGGCTTTGATACTCTTCACCAACATGTCGTCCACATACACCTCCATGGTGTGTCCGATCTGTTTGGCGAACATATGATTCACCAGTCTCTGATACGTTGCCCCAGCATTTTTCAGGCCAAATGGCATGACCTGGTAACAGTAGAGTCCCCTTTCCGTGACAAAGGTGGTCTTCTGCCTATCTAGGGCATGCATGGTGATCTGATTGTACCCGGAGTAGGCATTCAGAAACGAGAGTAACTCGTATCCTGCCGTGCTTTCCACCAGTTGGTCGATTCGAGGTAGCAGGAAGCTGTCTTTAGGACACGCCTTATTCAGATTGGAGTAGTCTACGCAGACCCATCACTTCCCGTTTGACTTCCTGACGAGCATGACATTTGCTATCCAGTCAGGGTAGTATACTTCTTCTATGAAGCCCGCATCGAGCAGGATGGAGACCTCCTCGGTAATGGCTTCATATCATTCGGCATCGAATGACCTTCTTTTTTGCTTAACCGGCCGGTGGTCTGGGTCCACATTCAGCCTGTGGACTTGCACATCGGGTGAGATCCCCGGTAAATCTGCATGTGACCATGCGAAGACGTCCCGGTGTTGTCTCAAGAAGGTCATTAACTCGTTCCTCCGCTCGGGATTCAGTGATGATCCGAGCTGAACAGTTTTACTCGGATCTGATTCATTGAGCGGCATTCTTATCAGATCTTCGATTGAGAAACTTTCTGTCGATCCTCGAGGATCTAAGGCATCTACTACGAGCATTTTTTTGGCGGCTCCTTTCCTTACGGCTATCGCATAACATCTCCGGGCCTCGCGTTGGTCGCCTCGGAGATAACCGATCCCACCTTCGGCTGGGAACTTCATCATCAGATGATAAGTTGAGACGACCGCCCTCATTGCATTGAGGGAGGGTCGGCCCAGAATCACGTTGTGGACTGATGGGACATTGACAACTAAAAATTCAACCAAAAATGTGACTTGATGTTGCCCTTCTCCCGTTGTCACTGGGAGGGAGATGGCTCCTTTGGAGATGACTCTCTCTCCGGCAAAGCCGTGCAAGGGAGTCTTCATGGGTCGAAGCTTAGACCATGGAATTTCCATCTTTTCAAACGCCTCGGAATACATTACGTCAGCTGAACTCCCGATGTCGACCAGGATGCGGTACACTTTGTGATTGGCTATGGTCATAGTGACCACTAGCTCGTCGTCGTGCGGATGCTGGATCCCGCGTGCATCATCTTCTGTGAAGGTCATGCTGCACAGAGCGACATGGAGTTCCTTTGTAGGACGTTCCGTCAGGTGAATGTGGTGCTCTGACTCGGAGCTCCAGGAATGGGCTTTTCGTGCCCTGTTCGAATCCCCTCCCCCAGCTGAGCCCCCGAAGATGGTGCGAATTTCGACGGGCTCCTCTGGGGGGTTGTTCGACTGCTCTTGCCGCCATTCTTCTCTTCGAGCGGATTTCTCCTTTTTGGCATAACGACATAGATGTCCTTTGCGGATGAGGGACTCAATCTCGTCCTTCAGATCTACGCAATCGTCCGTGTTATGACCGTGGTCCCGGTAGAAACGGTAGTATTTCTGTTTGTCCCGATGCTCGGGATCAGCTATCATACAGACTGGCCAATTGAGCAGTCTGTCTCCTCGGATGTCTAACAGGATTTTCTCGGCGGATGTATTGAGTGGAGTGTAGGAACGGAATTTCCCTTCCGGCCTCCGGCTCGGACGACGATCGCGAGAGGCGCGGTCATCCGTCCCTTTGCTAGCTGGCTGGGAGTCTTCGTTTCGAGGTCTCTTCCCCTTATTCGTCGAGTCTGACGCCTTTGTGCCCTTTCGGGCATTGGTGAACTCCTCTGCATTAGTGTACTTCTGAGCTTTCGCCATGAAGTCCGCTAGCGTCTTTGGTGGATTCTTTCCGATGGAGAAGGCAAACTTTCCTTCTTTCAATCTGCTCAGAATGGCGGCGAGGGTCATCTTATCATCGAAGTCCTCGACATGCAATGCTTCTTCGTTAAAGCGGGTGATGTAATCCTTCAACGACTCCTTCGGCGTCTACTTAATGGTAAGCAGGTAAGTGTTGGGCTTCTGACTTCTCTTATCACTTATGAACTGCGTAAGGAATAGTCAGCTCAGTTCCATGAATGAACCCACGGAACCAGGCTTCAGCTGACGATACCAGATCCGAGCGGACCCTATGAGGGTGATAGAGAACCCCCTACACATCATTGCATCCGTTGCTGTCTGGATCTGCATCCAGGATCGATAGGACTCCAAGTGTTCGGATGGGTCCCCAGATCCCGAATACTAAATGATGGGAGGCATCCGAAACCTCTGCGGCATCACTTCAGCCATGATGGCCGAGTTGAAGGGAGGTTCGGTCTCTTCCATCATTGCTTGGATCGTGGTCGGAACTGTCAATTGCCCTTACTTTTTTTTCAATATCAGGAACTTATCCTTCAGTTCCGCAAAGCGCGCTTCCTAGGGATCCTTGTTTTCAGCGACGACCTCTGGGGTATGTTCAGCCTCCGATATTCTCCCTTCTCTCCTCCGTTCTAACTGATGATGGAGGTCCGTGGGTGGCAGGGCGGATGTGGCTGAGTGGACGATTGTCAGAGCCCGAGTAGGCTCGTTCCGTGCAGATGCCTCGCCTCGTGCCGCACGAAGATTTTGACCCGACTGCGATACCCCTGAACGTTGGGGAACTTCGGGCCTCACACTCCTCGGCATGGAGCGAGTTTCCACAAACAGCCCCACCGGCTCGAGAACGGGTTGTTCTTGAGCGGGGCGTAGTTCCGGCTCCCGCTGCTGTTTCATCTGGTTTATCTCGTCACGCAGGGCCTGATCTCATTCTACATGGCACGGTACTTGTTCAACCGATTACGCAAACGCTGAGAAGGCCCTGGAGCGGACTCGGCATGAAGCGGAAATGACGATCGAGTCTGCTCATCAGGTTGCGGCTGCACTGCTGTAGCTTTCTTCTTCCTCGCCATTACTTAGGAAAAATGAAAACCTGACTTCTAGTTTCAGGTTCCCACAGACGGTGTCAAAAAATGTTGATGCCAAAATCTGGTCAGCCCTCCCTCCTCGTCGATCACCACGTATGATCCCTTAAACCTGCACCAGGAAAGCAGGCAAAGGTGACCCTGGCTAAGCCGGGGGACCCTCCGATACCTAAGTCAGGACAAGGGAATCAGGGTTTGAGTAGAGTGTAGAGGAGAGCTCGATTTTGCGTACCTGTAGATATGATGTGATGCAGTATTTATACTTGGCTGTCGAGTAGTCCGGATCCGATAATCTCGGCACGATCAGGTGGATTCCCGAATCGTGGAGATACCCCCCGTAATCTATCGATCATGTAGCGTATCTGGCGGATTATGCTTATCTGCGAGCGAGGTTATCGGCCACGTTTGGTTATGGCAGTTTTCACGTTCAGCGAGTGGGATATGCGCGTCTGAACATGCGTCCGGCTTGGAACGTTTGCTCTGTTCGGACTGTGTGCTCAGCTCGGAATGTCGTCGCCTCGGAATGCAAGCTAGAGTAGAGCGGCTATAACGAAGACGCTCATCCGATCGGATCATGATCCGGAATCCGACCTCAACCAAGTCAGTTGTTCTGATGGGTCGTGTCTAGAAACGGGTCGGGAAGGTCACGACTCGGCTCGGACTTGCCCTCGGAGCAGCGTTGTATTGTGAGCTCAAATTTCCCATAACAAAAATAATTATCAAGTTGAGTTGTGTCGAGCTTAGATTCCCAAACTCACCCAACCAAAAACTCAGACCAGGAAACTTGACTCGGTGAGAAACTCAGTACTAGGCTTGACTTATCTTGGACTCGGAGAGACTCCTATTGGGTAACTTAGTTTTTAAGGGAGAATTTTACTAAAATAATTAAGGTGAGGGAGAAGGATATGAGCCCCCAATATTAACCAAGGTAAGCAAAGCCCTTACCCAGTCAGGCACGCATGTTGTTGTTGGTTTAAGTTACATTTCATGTTATTTGTGCTAAAAATTAAGTATATCAAATTTTTATTAGCATTCCTGATATTTTAAATTTACAATAATTAAATGGGATTTTTACCATAAAATTCCTCAGAAATTAAGATTTTACCAAAAATGCCTCTACAAGTCAAAATGATACGGACGTGCTTTTTTAGTAGAGAAATTATGGTGAGGCACATTGCACAATTCTTTAAAAAAAAAAAAAGTGGTAAAAATTGTAAAGCCCACATAATATTTATATAATCTCTAATTCATCTAATATATGTGCTCCACTATAATGTTCAGAATAACAAAAAAAAAAAAAAATGATTGATCTAAACATAAAGTAAGCCCCACCATAAAAATAACATATGCCACTTGAAAATACCAGAACACAGATTTTGCGTTGGTGTGGTTATCATGGATGGGTGTATATGCTTGATAGGCTGGATGTCTTCATTACTTTTTTAAAGACAAACAATACATGAGGATACTTTTGTAACTTCTCTTCTCAATGCACTACCCCGGTACTTAGATTCATAGAATAATTCTTTGATAAATCCAGCATTCGCGATGAATTTTCCCATAAAAATCCCATTCATATAACGAGTTGGGCTGGGGCGAGTGTTCAAGTCAACCCAACTCAATTGAGGGTCGAGTAAACTTGAGGGCTAGAGCCATCCCAAAGGTCAAAGTGAGTCAGGCCCAAGGTGCTAGCTTAGCCCATTGAAAGCCCTACCAAAGGCCTGGAAATGGAATTATGACCTAAATTCTCTGTTTTAAAAAATGACCTAAATACCCTTCATGGAATATGCAGACTTTACACCTTAGTCCAATGTGATTAGATGTATTCCATTGCGCTTTAATGTATTAAAACCTAATATTTATGCGACAGAGAAAACTGTAGTTTTCATCATTGTTGTAAGACACTACAGTGCAGTCCAATGTTCCGAGGTCGAATAAAACTCATATTTCCATCTAGTAGCAATTTGTAATCTCGAAGAGCCACAAGAGTAGGCCGGTCATTTTCAAAACCAGAAGTAATATAATGCATCTATCAGATAAAGGCCGAGGAACTTTCACAATTTGAACTTCAAAGATAAGGCCCTGAATCTGTTCCATTTTTGTAAGGCTCCGACAGTAAAGTTGACCAATTCACGAGGTCTGAAGATTTTGTTATCTGGGATTACTCATCGTGTGAACATGCTTACGATTGGATTCGTCGAGTCTCACTTTTACAATGTTCTATTATTACCAACATAAGGTAAAATATTGAAATGCATCCTTATCCTAGGTCCTTTTCAAAGATATGAATCAATAGATAGCTGATAAAGATCCAACTCAAGATCATAGGTTAAGTACTCAAACTGCTCAATTCCCTAACCCTCTATAAATAAAATTTTCTAAGAAGACAAAAAGCATTAGTATATTTTCTTTCTTCTCAACAACCTTTAGATTTTCTTAGAAAGAGTGAGTCATCTCTTGTTTTATTTTTTATTTTTATTTTAAAGATGGTTACTAAGTGAATAAAAGGTAAAAGGGCCACAAAATTAGATAGCCTTGTGCCGTTGAATGCGATTTTAGTTATTCAATGGCATAAGCCCTTTGAATTTTAAAATTTTGGCCATTAAAAAAATGGGTGCATTTGCTCCCTAATCTCTCCGGCCTTCACCTCCCTCTCCCTCTCTTTCTCTCTCTAGGTAAGATGTAACCTTAGCTGGTTTTCAATGGTATGTTTTCAATCACTATTGGCCTAGGTGGTGGGGTCTATTTTGGAATCTACCTCATTTTGGAATTAATACCCCGATGGGTGATGGGATCCACTTGAACCTTAGATATGCTCCATTTTCAATAGTAGGTTCGACCCCACTATTGGATGGTTTGTGTTTTAATACTCTAATATATTTAAAAGGTGGGCCACACCATAATGATCAACTGATATGAAAATCACGCCCATCCACCAATCAATGGAGAACCAATGATACAACTCTGCAATAGTGATCATCATCATTACAGCCCACCTTCTACAATGGTTGGATATTCTATATGTGTGAAATGTTGTCAGAAAACTTGGCATGTTTAGGCATAAAAATCTTCCCAATTTCTAGACATTAAGGGGGTGTTTAGATCTTAAATTACTTAAGATAAGTTACGTATGCCTCAAGTAACTTATGTTGGTTTAAGCTGAAGTGATTAAGTATATTTAAGTTAAAAAGTTACTTATAATTAATCATGAACTAAATTTACTTATCTAAAATAAGTTACTCATCTACTGATGTAAGTAGAAAAACTAACTTATTTGGTGGTATCCAAACAGGTTGTAAGTGTTGCCCAATTTGGACTAGTAAGGGACATCCAAACCTAGTGTTTTTAGGCCATCAAAATATCATTTACAATAAGTCACAATATGAAATGGAGAGCTAGCAACGTCCTAGAGGGGAGGTGAATAGGACAATGCCAAATAATCAAAATAAATGCGAAATATGTAAATATTACGAAAATCTTAATTGTTTAAGTATTAAAACCTTGATTTCAAATAATTTGTACGACAATCTTCACCTAAAATATTAGGCAAGACAAGTTTATTTTATGAATGTCTTTAAAATCAACCTTTCAAACATACAAGAGTATATAAAATGATTAAAACATTCACTACAATAATGAAATAATAAATAACATACAATCACTAAAAAGAATAAAGCATTTACCACATAACACAAGGAGTTATAGTGGTTCGGTGCTTAAAACAATCACCTACTCTACTCTCAAAATTACTACCTTCATAATTTTGACTTTCACTATAAAAAGGTTTTCATATGATCACCTTAACAACCTAATATAGTTCATTGTGATTTTCATGGGTTATCACAATAAAAATTCTACTGAGATTTTCACAGGCTATCTCAGACAAAACCTCACTGAGATTTTTACAGACTATCTCAGAAAAACTTAAAAAGAAATTTAGTAAATATACTTATCTTCAAATGTAGATTCGAAGACGTGCAAAAGCTTGTGGCAGAAGGACTTCTTTCCTAAACGTATATGGTGCAGTATTCAATCAAATAGAAAGAGACTAGGGTTCTATAGATTTTAAAAATGAAAAACTCAAATGCTACTTTATTCAATTCTCTTAGATCTCAAAGAAGAGGATAGATTACTTTCTTAGAATAAAACTTAAATGATCTTGAGAAAAATGGCCCTTGCTGACTAAGTACTCTACCTATGCCTACACTAGACGCATCACATGCAACTTAAAAGACTTTAGAAAAGTCAAGAAGGTGCATAACAAGAGCCTCAATCATTTTTCCCTTAATTTCTTTGAATGCCTTAAAGGCGGTATTAGTACATTTGAACTCCCCCTTTTTAATACAATCCATAATAGGAGCCATAATGGAACTAAAGCCTTGAATGAACCGCTTATAGAAAACAGCTAACCCATTGAAGTTATTCATTTTTTGAATTTTCTGTGATTCAAGCCAACATACTATGGCCTTAACTTTCTCGAGATCCATAAACATGCCTTTAGATGAAAGTATGAAATAATGAACCTTAAGAAGATAACTTTGTCAGACATGAAAGAACACTTATTCAGGTTAGCATATAACTTCTCTATCCTAAGGACCCCGCAAACTTGCACCAAATGATGGAGGTGTTATTTCTTAAATGTATTATAAATGAGGATGTCATCAAAATATACCACCAAGAACTTACCCCTAAAGGGCCTCAACGCCTATGTTATCACTTTTATAAACATACTCAAATCATTGGTAAAGCTAAATAGCATAACTAACCACTTGTATAGCCCATTATTCGTCTTAAAGGCTTTCTTATATTCATCTCTTAGGCGAACACATATTTAATGATACCTGCTTTTGAGGTTAATGTCACGCCCTAAACTTGATAACCGGACCCACAAGGAACCCGATGACCAGTTCTGGCCGCAACAGCATTCGTAATACCCCATTCTCAGCTCCTGAGACAGGTTCCGATCCTAGGATCCTACAAGGAGAATTTTCATAACAATGTATTCATATCCAATATGAGCATACATAAGATCACAACAAGTAAATCTAAGAATAACAAAGGCACACATTACAAAATCCACTATAAATTTGAACTTTTACAAGTATCCATAAGGTCCAAAAGGACAAACATAAGATAATAGAAGAAGAAAAGGAAAGGAAATGAATGTCTGCAACACTGGGTCCTCAAGCTCAGCTCTACTTCAAGCTCTGCTACTACGACGTCTGCCTAGGATCTCCTGCACGTATCAATCGTGCATAAGCTTATAGAAGCTTAGGGGGTGGTGAAAGTGTGTGATAATAGTGCACAGAAGAATAATAGGAGATATACGAAGGAAACATGATCAAGGCCAACACCACCAGCCTTACCAGGGCTGTCATGAACGCAAGAAGTTATACCATGGCAGTACAATAATGCAAGAATCCATACCAAGGCTATATAATGCAATGAGTACTGTAATGCAATGAGTATTGGGCGCCATGCTAAGGCGATGTAATATGAGGCTTACACAACCGATGCAAATGCAATGCGAAGTAATGTCAATGCCCATGTCCAATCCACATATCAAGTACATTTTCATCATAAGGAAATCATCGGGGTCCATTACACTGCTGGATGACCGCCGCTCTATAGACCCCGCACAGTCAAACGAACATAAGAGACCTCACTACCCTGCCTGCAGATAGCCAATCACTAGTAAGGCCTGAAGGTAGCGAACTCATTTACGAGCTAGTCAGACTCAACCTAACAATGCCTCATTACATTAAGCAAGTAAGGCCATACCCATATCCAGCCGACTACATGACAATGGGAGTCGCAGCTTAACGGTAAAAGGCCCTCTTGCGCTCATATATTTCACCCGATCACAGCGTTGGAGCAAATCATTGGTACCATGGAATTTTTAAAAATTTCATCCATGGGCATCTTATACACCCAATATGCTCAAGTAACATTTTCGGTGTCCAAACATGGCCATCCATGATATAATTGTAGAAGCTACAGCCCTGATGAAGCAAGGGCAATAAATGTCCATATGCTATACAATGCTAAATGCATGAATCACACAATCAACCATGCATCAATTCCAAGCATCCAACGTGCTCAAGAGGGAATACTACGTCTCTTGGAGAAGATAACATGCAATGTCCAATGGTGCAATATGACCACACACACACAATGTCAACCAAGCATACAATGTTGTAACTGGGTCATGGGGATGGATTTAATCACACTATATGGTGATATACAATGTATATTACATTCCTCCTATATAAGAAGGAATCAAGACTAGGTACTTAGACAATATACTTAAAGAAATTCAACTTCTAGTGGGGGCCAATTTACCTGGGATAGCCCACAAGACAAAGTATACAAGCTATGGGTCTAAGTAATATAGAAATGAGCCTAGCAAGAGTCTAAGATGAGTGTCCAATCACTCTTAAATACAACCAGGCCTAGAGAGGTCCATAATGGGAACATTTAACCACCATTCCCTGAAAAGATATATTAACCATGAACTATATAGATAGAAGGCCTAAGGCCTACATTTAAGAAAAAAATAAAGGTAACCATATACATATATTCCTCATAATAGGCCATAAAAAGATATAATACCACTTTTAACAACATGGGCTCTAAAAGGGGAATTAAGGCCCAAGGCTCAATTTTCGATGGCCATAGAATCTATGCATTAAGTTGGACTTGGTGGACAGCCCGAGTGCATAATATATAGCCCAAAAATAAGTTTAAGTTTGGATGAAATGGACCCCACTACATCAGCCTAATAACTAGCAATTTAAGTGGGCAACCAAGGGCCCAATACTATCCTTATCTCAGCCCACAAGTCCATCAAAATAGTGAAAGTTGGCCCAATATATGGCTGAGCCAAGCTGGGATGTCCCAACCCACTCTGGGCCCATGGGATGCTCCAAAAATTTGATCTAAGATGGCATCCTCATGTGATCACTAAAGGTGACCCAAAAGAATGCACTGATTAAGCCCAAAGGTTATAAGAAAATATAAACATACAACACGTACACAAGTTTTCAATATAGTGGGCCCCACAGCCAAATAAAATTTTAACTGTAAAATTATATATTTAAGGCCCTTTGATAAACTTTTAGCCCGTTTGACTTCCTGGACCTACTAAGGTCTGAAAATTAGTTAAATATGTGAAAATAATCTCATGAAGGCCAACTATACTCACTGGGGGACCCCACCAGATGGAGAGTGTGTATATATCATGAAAAGATCAAGTGAGCCTTCTACTGGATTGTGAGTTCAGCAGCAACCCAAGGTAGAGAGTTCTTTCATGATCGGGCGATCCAAGGCTTGAATGGCCTATACCAAACATGTGTTAAGGTAGGCTCCACATACATTCACATTGAGCCTCAAACAAATGGCCTAGGGCCTATGGTGAGCCTTTAACCATCCATAGAAGAACCCATGGGCCTACCTTAGGATCACCCAGGAGGACATCTAACCTCAACTGGTTCTCATGAGGTTGCCCGCCACTACTCGAACATAAACTAAGGCCCAAGGCCTAAGGCAATCCATAGCCTATTGGGCTTATACTTAAAGCCCAACACATAGGCAATATGGTGGGCCCTTAAGCATGATTGGGCCCAACCATAAAGATTATGAGTCCACTCACTGTGGTGGGCCTAATGGGTAGCCCATTATTCCAACATATGGACGTGATCCGTATATTTAAAACAAGCAAGTTGGGCCTCACATCTCGGCCCAAGTATGGTTTACTTTAATGGGCAAGCAAGGGCCCAACTACCTAAGTATTTTGGTCCATAAAACCCATCACAATAGTGTATTAAATATAGGCCCAAAGGTCAGGGGTCTATCAAGGAAGTTTCAAGACATTGGGCTAAGGAAACCCAACAGCCAACTATGAATATTGTTCTAATAAAACCCATTTAAGGTGGGCCTTAAGGGTGTACTAATTAAGCCTAAAAATCTAATCAAGATAGGATAAGATATGTGTAATAATGTCCCCAAATCTGGTGGGCCATGCTGCCCCAAAACATACATTTGTGGGTAGCAACCTTGGGCCAAATGTTAAAATTCCAGCCCACCCACTATCTGGGCTTACCGGAAATTCAATAAAATTTATTTATAGCAATTTATTTCCCTGATGGCCCACACACATCACTGTGAGCCCCACTGAATAAGAGGGGAAATATACAACACATATATTCAAGTGGGCCATGCCATTGGAATGCAAGCCTAGCAGCCCAAGGTAGAGGCGTCCCATGGTGGGTAGTCATACAGGCCTGGGTATTTGGCCCAAAACTGATCCAAATTGCAAGTCGTACCATGGTCGGTACAATGGCCCGATGGCCCTGAAAATTTGTAGGGTGGTCCTTCCATAGGTGGGCCACATCTTCAAAATATTTCGTAATTTTTGAATAGCTAGAAGTATTTTAATTAATTTTTTAAAAAATAGTCTGTCCAGAAAATCGAACTGACCTGGATATCCCAACGTGGTGGGCGAGTCCAGCCTTTTCCACGGTATGTACAAGGGTCTATTGGGACCAAATATTTATAGGTGGGTCCTACCATGGGTGGACCACCTCTCTATAAATTTTCATAATTTTTGGATACTCAAAAGTATTTTAATAAATTTCTGAATTTCATTTATCCAAGGTGAAATGTTGCTGGAAATAACTGTCCTGAGCCATCCAAATGGGTAGGTTTTGGGACTCCAAAATTCCTGAAATTTGGACCCAAGGTCCCTCATCAAGCCTAAAATAAGGTGGGACCCAAAAATCAGGCCCAACTTTTGAGAAAATATTTTTAAAATTTTATTTTTCTGGAACTATGCTACTGGACTGTACATCAGAAATTTCTGGCAGTCTACTATGTTGGCCCACCCTTTTGAATGCCCAAATGGGGTCTATTGGCTCTAAAATTTTATAACGGTGTCCTACTATATATGGGTCATTCCCCTGAAAAATTTTAGAATTTTATTAAGTAGTAGAAGTATTTCATTTAATTGATACAAATTCTGAACAGCAATGTTTTCCAAAAAAATCTACTACTGCACAATGTTGTTGTCCTCATGATTGGCACCTCATGAAGTAGGCATAGGTCTCTCAAATCACTAAGAAAATAGGTGGGTTTGGTACTCCCAAGTATGAGCGGCAGGTGGGGTCCACTGGAGTGGCCCATTTCTTCCAGAAATTTAGGTGAACAAGATGATTTCTGTTATACTACATTGCTGAACTGTTCAAAAAATTCTAGACAGTTAGCCATCTTTAGCCCAACCCACGGGCCTCAATCATGGGAGGTAGGGTGTGGGCCCCTTCCCACATCAAAGTGGGTCCACACAATACAAATCCCCTAAACAAATTTGAGGAAAAAGAATCTGAAAATGGGTCTAATCATTAACCTAAAACACCTACTCTAACTGGACTGAAATCTGGACAGCAACATATGTTGTCCATATTTTGGCCCATGCATAAAAAATCGAAAGGCCCATGGCCCTAATTTAACTTGTGGGGTCCACCTTGACATGCCAGCAAAATTCCAGGCCCTTGATTTCATTCAAACATCCATAAAAAGAGAAGTTTGGAGATCACCCAAACCATGCATGCATGGTTGGGCCTGGATGTCCATTTAAGTGGGCTTGGACATCAACCCTACTTGAGGCCTGGGAGGTTGCTGGCCTTCATTGGTGGACCTCACCTCATCAGTATACATGAAGGGAGATTACAGAGAAATGAGAAGGAGAAAGAGGGAGATCTGGCCATAGGTGGATGGTCCCACCACTAATGGACCACCCACACACCATCCACACCATTACTATCTTTATAAACTTCATGCAAGTCAATTTACATGAAAAATAAAGTTCTGGATGGTGGGGATTCCTCTCCCCACATGCATGCAAGGCCTATATGGTCCTTGATGTATAAGAAATGGGAAGAAGAAGAAGCCTCAAGGTGGGTCCATGGAGAATGACCCACTATGGCTAAGTTATGTAAGATCTAGGCCATTAGCCCTACCTAGGAACCATGTAGGGCCTCCACCATGGATTGGTGGGCTCTATATGCTTCCATGCATGAAGCAAAAGAGAAAACAAGAAGGGAGGAAGAAGAAGAAGGGAAGGAACCATGGAGAGCACCCACCTCACAAGAACTCCAAGAATCTTCTACCACTAGACTCCTTAAGCTCCAAGGTGCATAGATCTAAGGTTGAGATCTTTCTTCAAGGGTTAGATGGGGAAATTTATGAGTGAAAGTGAGCTAGAATAATGAAGGAAAGTTGCTAGGGAAGAAGAGAAGAGAGAGAGAGAGAGAGAGAGAGAGAGAGAGAGAGAGAGAGAGAGGAAGACTTTTAAGCCTTGTAATGATGAGTTGTCTCTCTCCTAGGCAATAATGGTGGCCTATGATGATATTAACAAGGCTTAGGGTAATAGCCTTTTTAGAAATCTCAGCCTAGGGTGAAATGATGGCATGGAAAAATGTGCAACCCATGGTGAGGTCCACCAAGCATGCAATCAATGGCCCATATCGATTAATGCTCATAACTTGAGATGTACATATCGGATTAATGCACAGGATGCGGCGTTGGAACTGTGACTCCAAACTTCTCTCCTTGCATCCTCTAAGTTTCCTAGGGTCCCTCTGATCAATCCACAATAGTTGGGTTGAAGAAAAATTCATTGGGTGGTGATCTGCCATTGGAGCTGGAGCTCTTTCCCCAAGAGCACGACCTCTTCTCCGCTATTATCATTACTCACAACGAGTTTTGGGTGGCTAAGCGGAGTTCTGACTCGGTCTGGTTCCCTCCAAAGGAAGAAGAAGAAGGTAGTGAGAGTGTAACGCCCTGAAAATCGGGGGTCGAGTAGGAGCCCAACTCCCGAGTTTCAAAACATCACTTATGCAACATATATGATGATGTTAATTCTCGTCTACTTTCATAAGGATTTGGTCCTATTTGATTTCTACCTGAGGTAGAACTCGGGTCTTTGTAAAGATTTTTCTGAGACGTTATAGAGAGAGAGGGAGGAGTGGTGCCTCAATGGGTTGTTGCCCGAGTCATGACACACTGACTCGTGGGTGTGAGCTGATGACCAGGTTGGTTCGACTAGATCACTACTGGTCATTGCAGTAGAAGAAAAGACACTACAAGAAAATAGGCCTTTAGCCATAATTTTTTAGCCTCAGTTGAAAAAATGGAGGCTAAATGTGTCTTTTAGCCTCGGTTGCTAAGGAATTGAAGCTAAAAGTTCATCTTTTGCCTCAGTTGTATAGAAACAAAGGCAGAAATTTTACCTTTTAGCCTCAGTTGCATAGGAACCGGGGCGAAAAGTCTACCTTTTAGCCTCAGTTGCATAGGAACTGATGCGAAAAGTCTATTTTTTAGCCTCAGTTGCATAGGAACCAAGGCAAAAAGTCTACCTTTTAGCCTCAGTTGCATAGGAACTGAGGCAAAAAGTCTATTTTTTAACCTCAGTTGCATAAGAACTGAGGCAAAAAGTTTACCTTTTAACCTCAATTGCATAGGAACCGAGACAAAATGTCTACCTTTTAGCCTCAGTTGCATAGGAACTGAGGGGAAAAGTCTATTTTTTAGCCTCATTTGCATAGGAACTGAGGCAAAAAGTCTGTCTTTTAGCCTCAATTACATAGGAACTGAGGCAAAATGTCTACCTTTTAGCCTCAGTTGCATAGGAACTGAGGCGAAAAGTCCACCTTTTAGCATCAGTTACATAGGAACCGAGGCGAAAAGTCTACCTTTTAGCCTTAGTTGCATAGGAACCGAGGCAAAAATTCTATTTCTTAGCCTCAGTTGCATAGGAACCGAGGCAAAAAGTCTACCTTTTAGCCTCAGTTGCATAGGAATCGAGGCGAATAGTCTACCTTTTAGCCTCAGTTGCATAGGAACCATGGAGAAAAGTCACCTTTTAGCCTCACTTGCATAGGAACCAAGGCGAAAGTCTATTTTTTAGCCTTAGTTGCATAGGAACCGAGGCGAAAAGTCTGCCTTGTAGCCTCAGTTGCATAGGAATCGAGCCGAAAAGTCTACCTTTTAGCCTCATTTGCATAGGAACCGAGGTGAAAAGTCTATTTTTTAGCCTCAGTTGCATAGAAACTGAGGCTAAAAGTCTAATTTTTTCGCCTCAGTTGCATAGGAACTGAGGCGAAAAGTCTACCTTTTAGCCTCAATTACATAGAAATCGAGGCGAAAAGTCTACCTTTTAGCCTCAATTGCATAGGAACCGAGGCAAAAAGTCTACCTTTGATACTCTGGCAGAATGTGATGGATGATACGCAGGCACTTAGAAATTGTATAAATGGCATGCTTGTAATTTAAATTAATTGGTGTATATGGTGATAATTGATTATTTGACTAGATTGGTGGACATTTATTGGATGGTTAAAATGAAAAATATCCAACGATCCTACTTTAACAACAAGTGTCCATGAATACAAACGCACCACACGTGCTAACATGATACATGTGAGAGATCTCATATTCTTATAAAATGGCTTGCACTTTTCACATGTAGCTTCATGAAATCACAAATGCTCACCAATTGTAAAATCCAAGCCAGTGGATTTCTCATTTTGAGTCACGCTAAAAGTCTACTTTTTAGCCTCAGTTACATAGGAATCGAGGTAAAAGTCCACTTTTTAGCTCCAGTTGCATAGGAATCAACACCAAAAGTCTACTTTTTAACCTCAGTTGCATAGGAACCAAGGCTAAAAGTCTACATTTAAGAATATTGAAAAACAATTGAGAATCTTGAAAGAATTAATAAATTTTAAAATTTTTGACAATTATGAAAAAATTGAGAATTTTGAAAAAAAATATATTGAGACAATTGTGAAAAAATTGAGAATTTTGAAAAATAAAAAAAAATAAAAAAAAATGAGAGTTTTGAAGAGATTTGAATTTTGAATTTTCTAAGAACTAAGAATTTTTAAAAAGTTTGAGAACTTTTAAAAATTAAGAATTTTTTTTTTGAAAAATTAAGAATTAAAAAATGATAACCATGAAAAAGTATGATTTTAAAAAAAATGAGAATTTAAAAAAAATAATAAGAATTTTTAAAATTTTTGAAAACAAATAAAAGAATTTTGAATTTGAGAATCTTGAAAAAAATTGGAAATTTTTAAAAAATTGAGAAATTTCAAATAATTGAAAATTCTGAAAAAAAATTTAGAATTTCTAAAACTATTAAGAATTGATTTTATTTTTTTTTTGATAATTTTGAAAAAACTGAGAATTTTAAACTTTTTGGATAAATTTCAACAAATTTATAATCTTGAAAAAATTTAGAATTAAAAAAGAAAATTAAAAATCTTGATTTCTTTTTCTTTTTAAGAATTCTCATAAAATTGATAAAATTAAGAATTAATTTTAGTGCAGGAACCCAAAAATGAAATAGATCCAAATCTCATTTTGGGCCCTGCAAATGAATGGACTCGATTTCCGCATTGCCTGCCATGTGTACCATAGAGAGATGAGTATACCCTATCCCGTGTTTCTTACGAATCCAATATATCATCTCTGTGGCTTTTATTCATTTTGAAATTTGGAAGCTCGAAGCATAGCTCTCTCTCAAAATCCCTAAGCTCCGGAAGAAAACAGAGCGAAATCGGGTTTTACTTCTACAAATCTATCTATCAAAGTTTGAAAGGAAAACAGATCAAAATTGCGTTTAACTTCTGCAATTCGATCCTTTACAATGCCTAGAAACGTCAATTCTGTCCTCCACACCAACAATCTCTTCGCCGATTTCAGGTACTCGTTCTTTCTACTTTTTTTTCTACTAATTTCTCAACTGAAATCCTCTCGAAAATCAGAAATCAAGGCAGAAATCTCTCATTTTCATGCGTTTTCTCCATTTGGCCATTCAAAATCCAATTTCTGCATTTTTTTTAGTTCGATCTGAGGAGTTTTTTTTTCGTTGATTTCACTGAAATCTTGCCCAGGAAGTGGAAAATCCTGTCGTTTCTAGCTCATTTGCTAGATTTAAGCAATTTTTGCATTGCAATATCAGTGATTAGGGTTTGCTGTTCGATTTGAGAGCAAAACCTTGTTCTCTGCTATGAAATCTACTCCTCCATTACTGATTTCCATGCAGTCTAGATAAACAAGGGGCATATACACCGATTGCATCTCCTCACCGAACCGAACCTTAGCTCTTCTCTCTGTCTTCTCCAATATTTCTCTCATCTTCGTCAGATCTGTCGTCTCTCTCTCTCTCTCTCTCTCTCTCTCTCTCTCTCTCTCTCTCTCTCTCTCTCTCTCCAATCATCAGATCCTCAAAAGACAGTAAGCTTTTTTCCAATTTTTAGGGATTTATCTTTGATTTATGTAATATCATGCATTTGAAATACATTTTGAGATTTAGTATGTTTGATTTGCTAAGATTTAGATGTTAGTTTTGCATCATTTAGAAGAATCATGGTGAATCTTCACCCAAAGGGGATTTTTGATACTCTAGTTGTGTGTGATGCTTGATACACAAGCACAAAGAAATTGTACATGGTTTTCTTGAAACTTTCTCAATTGAGGTTCTCGAATGTGATTTTCAAAGAGGATTGAAGGTTTTCTTAGCAAAACTGGCCAAGTGTCTACCCCTAAGAATGCTCTTCGCTAGCAGTCATAGCATTGTGAAGAATGATTCAACACTAGATGCGAACTATCAAATCAAAATCAGATAACAGACATGATTGATGCCCACACCCATTACATACTAGAGTTATACACTGATGCGCTTGGCAATGCTATTCTTAAGATTAGTTTAAGACCTAAAGCATCAAGGAATCTGTAAATTTCAGGCTGGGAACATCACTCTCGAGTTTTGCGCAGTCAGATCACTGACTTGCTCCATCATGTATGTGATGAATAGTGTCCTATTAACAGCATTTGTCGACATTGTAATTCAACATCTGTGATATCCACGCCCTACTCACCATAGAAAGTCTCTCTGCCTGTTTTTTCAATCTGATAATGGTGGTATATGAATGATGCATTTAGATCTTATCTAGTAAGGAATGGAATTATTCACTAATTTTTGTCCTCATACCCAAACAAAATAGGGTTGCAGAATGCAAACATCATCATATTGTTGAGAAAAGAGTCAATACTGATGTAACTTACTCATAGTTTCTGTCCTCATACACTAGTATTAAGAAATTGTGGTTAAGGCTATGTTTAGTAGTGGGACTAAAAGTAAATTGTTGTAGGAATGTTTCCTGCCAGGCTCTGTTATTGGCCTTTTCCCATGGGAATTGTAATTTTGAATAAGTTTAGAAATCTTAGAATTTAAGAGCATTATAGTTTGAACACAAAATGACCAAAGAAAAGATGGAAAAGGTTTAATCATTATAGTTTCAACACTAATAATTGCTCTGAAGGAGCATTTTTTTCCTTTTGGGCAATGCTCATGTGTCTTCTTGTTTGTAGTTTTTGGTGCTATCTCAACACCTCTTTAATGAAGCTTGTTGTTATGTTTCAAAAAAAAAAAAGGATGGAAAAGGTTTAATAATTGCTCTTGGAAGGCCATGTTCCTACTGTAATTTAGTTTTAGCTCTACCAAGCATTGCCTGAAATAAAAGCCATTGTGGGCTTCTATCCTTCAATCATTCAGCTCATGGGAGTGAATTTGGTGGTTCTATGCTTGTCATGAGCGGTGGAGTTTTGTTGGACAGTATCCTATCAAATTCCATGGTTTTAAGTTGTAGTGCAAAATTGCAGGCCATTAGCAGCCCCAAGGATCTGTTTTGATTTTTACTGATTCATAGAGTTTGGTTGTGGCCCCATAAATTATTTGCATGGGCTACTCAAATGTCAGACACTCTTTCAGTGATTCATGCGTTGTAACATCTTTTTGTTTCCGAATTGATGCAAGTGGAGTCGATTTCTTTCTTTCTTTCTTTCTTCTTACTTGGTTTCTTTCCTTTCCTTTTTTTTAAAAATTAGTTGAGTGCAGATGATGTCTATTGTTAATGGTCAATCTATGCATTAGTGGCTCACTCAATCCACTGCTTGGGATAATTAATTTATTTTACAGTGGATTCATTGATGGATACTAGGTGCAGGTCAGTGGTAGCTTGAATTTTCTCCAATTCTTTGTGCATTCATGGTCTTCTGATGTTGGTATGGTGATATGGTGATGTCTTAGATATGACCAATTTGTCTAACTTTGAGTAGTCAAAAGTAGGCCACTCATTTATGCATTGTCAATTTGTAGGCTAATGTTGTCTATATTAGTCGAGCACTTAGATAACAAAAATGTTAATAAACAGCCCAGCATGCAGATCAATGTAGTTAACATTACCACAAATCTAGCTCAGCACTCAAGGCTGGTGCCTTCTGTAACTATAGTTGGTGCAATAAATGACCTGGCAAGATACTTGTGCAAATGCTTCCTATGGTCCATTGAATTACCAAAAGTGGGAGATGCCATAAATGAGCAGAGGGCTACTTTGCTCTATAAATGAGCAGAGGGCTACTTTGCTCTATTGGTAGACTCTCATGTCTTATCTAATTGCATAATACACACTAATAATTAGCCATTTGCATTGATTGGTTGGTGCCAGGTGTCACAGAGTTCATGATAGAAGAACTGCTTTACTTACAATGGATGGATCCAAACCAGCCTATTTATCTTTACATCAATTCAATTAGAACGACTTGTGATGATGGTGAAACGGTATGTTAGTTCTCGTTTCCAAATTTATTTATTTTTTTAACTGTATTGTGTGACTCTTTGATAATCTCCATCATGCTTGTGTAGCTTTTCACAAACAGCAGTTGCAGCTCAAGCTGGTGCTTCAATTATCCAGATTTTTGTTGGTTATTCCAGTGGAATTGTATAATATCTCCTTGAATTTGTTTCTTATGGGTTTTTCTTTCACATTGTAGAGAAAGATTCAGATTCAGGTTTTGACTTGTATTCGGATGGATCAGATATCCTAGAGCAATTGATAAGGAAAAGGCAAGAGAACTAAAAGATACAGAGGTAAAATTGCAGCTCAATATCAAAGACAAATCAGATGAGTTTAGATTGCCTGCAGAAGAGGCACTTCTCCATTAATTCTACTTCAAAGTTCTCCTGGTTCATTTTGAATTTGGAAACTTGAGGCTCTTATGATTTTCCTTTAGGAGCTTCAAGAAGAGGCACAGTGACCACCAGATCTTCCAAAATCTTTAGCGTAGAATAAAAGAGTGTGTTATCTCTCTATCAATCTTCTGCATTTTCTCCTCTCTCTCTTTAATTATAATTTTTGGATTGATACCCTTTACTAATTATATCATTTTCAGCATTACTATGATATAATTTTATTTTATTTTTTCTTAAATTTAGATGTTTCCAGTTGCAGAGCTTGCAGAACTTATTAAAATGTTCGAAAATCCATGACCCACTTGCTTGGACAAACTCTCTAAAGGTGAAAAAAGACTGGCTTTATTCTAATCATACTATTATTCTTTAATTTGTAATAACTTAGGTTGGGTCAAAATGCTGCTTTGTTGATCATAATAATTTTTACAATCTATCACATAGACCGTTTATGCTTTTGATAGTAAGCATTTATGTTATGGTCAGCCAACGTTTAGATTTCCAAAAGGCATTGTTCTGGTAATTGTGTAAATACATTCTAAGATTAGTTAATCAAATGTCGGGATTGAAGTACAGCCATAGCTGTATTATCATCTGGCAACAAAACAAGTCAGTAGACCAAAATGAAACAGAAATAAAATGAGTTGGGACAAATAACTAAATTGGAGTAGAACTGCCTCAGATTGAATCTTACTTATGAAATGCATGTTAACTAAATTGGAGTATTTTCTCAATGCATATTAGCTTTTGCAGTGGAATGGCTTATGGTTCCTTTTGAAGGTATTAAAAAGTACTCCTAGTGCTCATTACAAATGATAAATCTGAGTTAGTGAGAATGATGGAAAAAGCTAAAGGGAGAGTTCTTTCATGGGCTTTAGTGCACAAAGATTTTACAGGAGTTAATTAGGAGGATCTTTGTAAGGATTGGCTTTGAAAGTTCTACTACAAGGAGTGCTATGTATCACTAAATGTGTGCATTATTCTTTGATTCTCTTTCTTTCTGTTACTAGTAATCAATTAGCATTTCAAAAATGGAAGTGATATCCTATTAATTCTTCTTCTTCTTCTTCTTCTTCTTTTCTCAGGTGCTTCTTTCACCTCCCATTGTCGTCTATTCTCCAAGGAGTTCTACTAGTGTATGTTTATGATGCTCATGCTGATTGTGCCAAAAATGTCAGGTATGTCGAGATTGGTATTCTACATGTGATTGTGTATGCCTGCTTGTGAGGAATTTCAAGTTTAATTTGTAATATTTTTCTGCATCTCATTTTATCATGTGCAATCCTATTCCAATACATAAAGTTGAAAATTGTTTGTGTTTCTTATGCCTCCAATACTTGCTAAATTCATCATTTTGACAGTTCATCACCAATTAGGAGATACTGACGAGCCAAATGATGGCAATGCCTCAATGGGGAAGAGAACTAATGTGTTACTTCTTGGTGATCGCCTTGGAGATCTAGGAATCTCTAATGGTTTGAACTATGAGAACTAAATTGTTGTTGGATTCTTGTAAGTAAATCACTGCCTTTCTGTCTTTTATAGTTATAAATTGTCAGTTTTCCTTTTTCCTGTGAACCGTTACTTGTAGATAAATGGTCTTAGGTGAATTTGTTGGGGTTATGTTTCAAAAGCTTGTTCCATCAGCAAAATTCCAACCAGAATGCCATATGCTACCCTAAAATCAGTTAGAATATTTCCCAGTTTCAGATGAAGTTATAGATAACTAAATAAAAGAAGTCCTGTGAATTTTATGTTGATGGGAACAAAGCCTCAATTGCATGATCTCCCTCTAGCTTGGAAGAACTTGGCTTTATCGAGTCTAATTTAATTTACTGCACCTAGAGTTCTGGGTTGATGTGTTGATTATCTTCAGTGCAGATCTGTGTGCATTCAGACCTTGGTCAACCTTTTCATTTCACCAGACATAATTTGTGCTGTAATTTTTTCATTAAAATTCAACCAGGTTGCTTGATTATTAGTTTTTTCTATAACTTTTGATAAAAGAATCTATTGATTAAGTCCGATTTCTATTTTCGCGTATAACTATCAGTTTATTGATGTAAATTGAGTTCTGTGAGTTCCTGCAGTCTGTCCTGACTCTCATTTATGGAGACAGTAGCAGATCACTCAAATCTGGTTTTCTGTGTGAAAGCTGTTTGGTTGAAAACATTACTCATTCTCATGTAATATCTCTACTGTATTTCCTTTCTTGTTTGAGAGTTTCCTTTTCCAGAAAAATGGAGTGATTTAAAATGAATTTCTTTATTTGTGAAAACAAATTCAGGTGCAGGCATGGGTATTTCCATGTGGTGAACAATGACTACACTCACTGGGAGATGTATGCGATTGGCAGAAGTGCAAATCCCACCATGAACAGCCAGGGCAATAGATATCTTACCAAGGGGGTAATGTAACAATAACAATTGAATTCTCTAACATCTTCACTACCATAAACTACATTTACAAATTGAAAAATGATATGAGCAAGCTCTGTTAGAGTAGATTCCCACCACTAATCCTAGTATGTTTGAAATATTTGTTATAGATTAGATTATATTAGATTTTAGGTTACCTTTAGTATATAAACATGTCATTGCCAATGGAATAATTCACCTAAGATCTTCACAATGTAGTTGCTAAAATGTAAGAACTCGATGATTTGGTCCTTAGTACAAGCTGAATGTATGTCATCTCATCTAGTGAGGTTGTCACATTTCAGGCACTTGTGGTGAAGCTAAGGGAAGGCACCGGGCCAAATGCTAATACTGGTGTTATCATTGGAGTTCTTGCAACTGTTGGGGAGCTTGCTAGGGTGGTGCGTTTACTTCCCTATTTTTCGGGTTATATTTGGAAGCTATGGTACAAGTTCCAATTTCATCAAGTCTGATACTTTAAATTAGCTTGCCTTTTATGTGGGTGGTATGAAAAGGAATGATGAAAAGGTTCTATTTTGATGCTAAATTGTCGAAGCATTGCTCTAGGAGTTTTTTCTTGTTTACTTTAATTTGTAACAAGTAATGATCATGTTGTCATTTTGGTGTCTACCTCCTTTCATATCGACTAGCATACTTGCTGCATTACACTTTAAAAAAATAGGGTGTATATATTGCATTACACTTTGGGAACCACATGATGTGAGGATAATCACTTACCAGTCATGTTTCCACATGAATGTTTTTTTCACTATTAGCAATGGTGTGAACTTAATTCGTTTGTTGTGGTCCTTGTTATAGGGAGGTTTTGGAATGAAGCAATATCTTAAATATGCTAGTAATTGTTGAAGCCCTCTTGGATGGAGCTGCTGTTATAAAGCGTGAAGTGGCTGTCGCAACTCTTGGTCAAGTTGTATAGAGCACTGGGTATTGTGTTCTCATTACTTGTCCAAGCCAGAATAAAGAAGGATGGTTGTGTCAGCCTGTCAGGTTGGCAGCCAGCATTAAACTTGTGCTGATTTTTTTATCTGAATCCTCACAACTTTGAGATTTGTTTATTTTAGAAAATTGAGAATGGGTCATGATTAAGCATGTGTAGGTCCGAGGGCTCCCTTGTGCCCACAATTTCCATGTGGAATGCATTGACAAGTGGCTCCAGCTAAATGTGAAGTGTCCCTGTTACCGCTACTCCGTCTTCCCTAAGCTCGATCTCAGTGCCCTCTCCAACCTTCACGCTGACTCTAGGAGTCCCTTTACTAGTGTTTTGATAGCCACACGCTACGTGCACACACGGCTAGCAGTCTAGAGCTACCTGTTGAGGTTGCAGGGCCTGCTACGCACAATCCGAATGGAGAATGCAGGTGGAGGCAATGATGACACTGGCCTGGAAGCAGTAGAAGATGGACGGGCGGTGTTATCTTAGGGTCTACCAAGCACGACGGCACAGGTGATGACAGGCGTGACCATGACTTTGTATTATTTATGGAACCTAATGTTGTATAACAATTTGATTGAGTTAAACTTTAAATAGACTGTTGTTAACTGTTTTGTTGGTATTGTGGCTTTCATGATTGATTATTTCGTGAGTGGATTAAATGAATGGATTAGTAGTTTAAATAAATATTTTAAAAAATAAACATTTTTAGCCTCGATTTGTAACTGAGGCTTAGATTTAGCCTCGGTTGTTGAGAACTAAGGCTGAAATTCCCGTGGGTAAAGGCTCTAGCCCCGGTTGTTGAGAACTGAGGTTAAAAATAGATTTAGCTTCAATTGGAGGCAATTAAAGCTAAAATTTGGATTTAGTCTCAGTTGGAAATAATGGAGGCTAAAATTTTGATTTAGCCTCATTTCAAGAAAACTAAAACTAAAAAGGTTCTTTTAGCTTCACTTGAAGAATCGAGGACATAAAAGTCATTTTAGCCTCAATTGCTAAAACTGAGGCTAAAGCCTTTAGCCATGGGGGTTTCAACCTTGGTTTGGATAACTGAGGCAAAACTAAGGCTAAAGGTTTTAGCCTCAGTTTTTAACCTTTTTAGCCTCAGTTTTGAACTGAGGCTAAAGCCCCCTTTTCTTGTAGTGAGAAAAGAGAGGAAGATAGAAGATTGAGAAAGAGAGAAGACAGAGAGAGAGAGAACGGCGTCCTCTTTCTACCTACTAACCCGTTGTCGCACCAGCTCGACTCTGACCGAGTTCGGTCTAGGTTTGGTCGCATGACCTATTTGGTTGTAAGACAAAGGACAAGAAAAGAAGAAGAATAAGAGAAAAAGGGAGAGAGAAAACCAGAGAAAATGAGAGATAGAGAGAGAGACCATGAGGAGGCTACTGTTGTTAAGTCAACTAGACTCGACTCACTGGGTTTGGGTTAGGTTTTCCAGACCCATTGTTGGATGTCCTAACAAGAAGAAAAGAGGAGAGTTGGGAGAAAAGAAAAGAAGGAGAAGGAGAGGAAGAGAAAGGAAGAGAGGAAAAGGGAGAAGAGAGAAATTTGGGTTGTTGGTACACATGCCAAGTCAACTCGGTTGAGCTATTGGGCCGACTCGGCAAATCTACAAGTGTGGAGCTGAGTTGACCTAGTTCGGGTTGAGTTGGTTCAAGACGGGGTAGGAAAACTGAGTCGACTTAACTTAGTTTACCAAGGTATGCCTAGTTCCTTCATTTTAGGGTTCTAATATTATTTTAAATTAAAATAATCCATCTTAAATCTTCTTGGGGATGTAGGGATTGTAAGAACTGCTCTAGAACCTTATAATCAAGCCGAGTTGTGTTGGGAATTAACACGCTTGAGAGGTTAGATGTAATGCCCTGAAAATCAAGGGTCGAGCAGAAGCTCAGCTCCTGAGTTCTAACGCATCACTTATGCAACAAAGATAATGATGATTAAATGTTGTCTGTATTAGTGCCTTAAACATGAATGAGATTATACCAAATCAGCATATCATACTCCAGAGACAGTTAAATTTTGCAAGCGGAAGACTGTGATAGATATATAAAATATATAAACTAACGTAAGTCTCCCGAGTATGAACATGTTACCAGGTTAAATATATACATGTATACTCTAAAAATGGACAAAATGAATATACATGGGTGTTCCAAAAGTGTAAAATAACAAGTGTAATGGCATTTAATCAGCATCCCTGTAACCCTGTCGATCCCCTGTAACCCCGTCGATCAGAACATGGTCTACATGGACCTGCCTGATAGCTGCATATAGGACAAACCATCATCATTATAAAAGTCTGGCTCCGCCTCATACGCATTGCCATCATCTGAAACTAAAATAGAGTCTACTGGGTGTTTAAAACACCGTCCCGTAACGTGGGAGTGAGTGATCAACTCAGTGGAACAATGAAGCAAAGGTTAACATGTCATCAATTCAGTCAAGCAGTAATGATAACATAATACAACAATTAGGTCCTAAGTATTCTTGTTAATGCAAGAATGATATGAAATAATGATGCATGCCCTCGCCTACGCTCTCTCAGTGACTTCATCTCACGATCGCGACATGAAATACTTCCTCAGTGCTTTACTTACTAAGCCAACGGCACACATAATGTGGTGCATGCATGTGATTAGCCAAGTTTTTTACTTAGGTTTATTCATACAGTAGGATTAGCAAGCTAAGATACCTCCCTTATATCAATTCCTAAACAATGATCCATTCTAGGGTCATCAGTCCTAACAAATCTTATACGATGTTACAGTTTTAGATCACTACAAAGGGCTCGTCACCTGATCATTGTAGGCCTAGTTTACACTCTAGTTGTTATAGAAAGGCTCGTCGCCTCAACGCAGCCTCAGAGTATGCTCAAGGTCACTACAAAGGGCTCGTCACCTGATCAGTGTAGGCCGACAGCTCGAATACAGTGTCTCATACCACCATATTCAGCTCACAAGTTTGGGTTGCTCACTGGTCACTACGGGTGGGCACGTCACCCCGGCGTAGGCCGACAGCTCGACCACAGTGTCCTATACTACCATGTCCATCTCATGAGTCTTAGCAGATCGAGGTACCAAGGTTGAACGGGTTTTCACTGGTGAGTTTGGTACCTTAGGTTCAAGCAGTAACGTCCATACATGGTGAACATACGTCCGGCCAATCGGGTTACTTGACAAACTTGACTAGTATGAACATACATCGAGCCGATCGATAGCGTAAGCACTCCGTATGGCCTAACCACTGCCGACAAGCAGCGTACGACTCAGATTCATTAGGCGTGTCTGTCGTGGCTAAACAGTTTAGCCACCGATCACTTACCATTACCGATTGCCTGGTCTACATCGTAGCCCCAAGTACAATTCAAATAACAATATACACATTTATTAACCAAGGACAGCATGTGAAAGTTAAAATCAAATATAGATCTTACTCTAAGCAATTCAACAAAACACATACTACACATGTATCGTAACATAGCATTTCATCCTTAATTCACATGGTAATAAATTAGGTTATATAAGGGATTCTATACCCATAGATAAGGGATTAAGAATCTCATCTCAACACCCTCATTATATACATTCAAACAAGCATTTTCACATTTAGACATTTTATCAAATAATTAGACTACACATATCCTATACATGTAACATAGTAGTTATAACAGGTATTATAACAAATCCCTTTACAAAAGGGTTTACCATACGTACAATAATCATGCATTATTAGTCAATAAACATCGCAAGCATAAATCATAATTCCATACTCATTCAAACATTTCAACAAACACATGGAATGCATGTAAAATCAACATAGTTTATGTGTATGCATAATATGTGGTAAACCTCGTATCTAGGCACATGTGGAAGCAATCAAGTCAGTTATAAATTATTACTGACATTGAAAGCCTTAAAAACCATAACTTAAACATTTATATTCTGCACCTTTCGCCAGTAGACTCGTAATGGATTCAGTTTGAACACTCCACCTTCGTCTACAGCACAACGGCAACTTGTATCATGAAATAAGTTAGCTATTTCATCACATATTCCTTTAGAATCCCTAAAACAGATTAGGGTTAGGATTTCTTACCCAAAAATGGAATCAGAATCACCGAAATAGTGATACGGTAGCAGTAACTAAGCACGTGGAACGACGAGATTGAATCCCGAGAATAAACCCTAACTCTACCTCTCACTTTTCCTCACTTTCCTTCTCTTTATTCTCTCTTCTCTCTCTAGGGTTTAGAAATTCGTATGTGAAGGGAGAGAGGGTTTAAGGTCCCTATATAGGCACAAAATCGACCTACATGGCCCCAGGGTCATGGTATACTTAGGTTATAGCTAAAACCTGACTGTTTTGGCTCAACGGAGCTGTTCTGGAGGCCCCTTTTTCTACATGTGATCAAACTTAAACTCCCTGACATTAGATCTAAGTCAGGCTAAGTTTTTGGTTCGATCAGGTTTGGGGATTGACCGCGGGGAACCTATTTCAGTTTAATGGTCACCAACAGTCAATCAGGGCCACAAGTGTACTGATCTGTGTTAAAAAAATTTCCTAATCCGATGGTGTAATTGGGTCAAATTTTGACGTTCTGAATCCTTAGATTCGGCTTGCAAGCGAATCGACTCAATTCACTTAAGTTTTAGTTCATTTCTTAAAGATATTCGTGTTTCTCACACACTTCGCTCCGGGCTCAAGTTGTTCATTTTTGGATACTATTAAGACTTGATTTCTGAGATGGTTGTTAGGTCCAATAAGGCGGTCATAACCGTATAGTTTCAGGATAATCGGACTTTCGACGTGCGGTCCAGGTCCGATACGAAGTTTCGTGATACTCCCGAGAGCAACTGGGTTTTTAGATAGATCTTAAGTTTTTGGATAATGTAGCATTAACGGTTCTACTCATTTTGGGTCTTATAAATTATATTTAAAGTAGTTCAAGCTAATTAAATTGATTATTCAGTTTAGTACTTAACTAAATTATGCCTTAATTACGACAGAATAAGTTCCTAGGGCAGTTTTACGTCCCCTTCTGGCACTTTTAATTAGTATATTATTTTAATTATTTTTTAGTTCTTCATCAATTTTAATTCATCTTTATCAAATTTTATTATATTTAGTTTTATAGAAAAATTCTAAAAATTCTAGAAGCAGCAGCTGTCCAAACTAATAATTTTCAGGCAGTTATCACAATGACCTATATTTAATTATATTAAATTTTTTTATTATATTTTTTACTAATTTTTATATAAAATTATACTTATCAAGCTTCAATCTGGCTTTTGAATCACCTAAATCGGAGTTATAAGGAGGGAGAAATGACTTTTCGAAGTCGAAAGAAAAATTTGCAGAATAAGGTGGTGAAAGGTGAGATTTTAAAGGAAATGGATTAAAAATGGATTTGAGGCTTTAGGATTGAGTTTTTTGAGAATTCAATTAAGGTATTATGATCGACTCATTGCATAAGGACGTCTATCTCCAAGTTGGCAAAAAATTTGGGGTGTTACATTGAAACTTTCCTTTGAACAGTTGGAACCTGAAAACCTATACTCAGAGGTGAAGACTCACCCTTTGAGCTTCCTACTTAAATTCATTAATTATAGATGATGCCTTATTCCTTCCCATTTAGTATCTCCTAAGTTACTTGATTAAATTACTTATCTTAGTATGCGAATATGTTAATATGTTGCACAATTGATTATTGTGTTAGATAATGGGCATGTCTCTTTAATTTTTAGTAAGCATAAATGATTGATGTTCACATGCCATTCCCATATGACCACCCGCTAATTAATTTGGATGTTTACTACTTGCGATTATTTGATAAGTTGAATGGAACTTGTTGAGGACCCACTATCTTACGGTCCCTATTTGCCTTACACGGCTTGGATCATTCGCCTTATACAGCTTGGACCGCATATTTTCCCTTGTGACTTTAATGGATTATTGATGCCCTTTTGTGGCTTATTGATAATATTCACATAACTTGCTATTTCCTAGCCATCTTGCAATGTTCAGTCGTATCATGATTTCAGGGTAGAGCGGGAGTTTGCTTATTGATTTTCTTGTCATCTTGCAGTGTTCATGTACGATATGATTTACAGGTGGTCTAGAGTTTGTATATTGATTTTCTCTTCATCTTGTGGTATTCAGTCGTACTATAATTTTTGGATGGAGTAGGAGTTCGTTTATCAATTTTTCTAGCCATCTTGCGAAGTTCACATACGATATGATTTTCGGGTGAAGTAGATATCTATATGTTCATTCCCATTATACGAAGTATGTTATGATTTCCGGGTAGGGCGAGAATTCGCTTACCAACTTTCTAGCCATTTTGCGAAGTTCATACGATTTTTGAATAATGTTGGAATACCCCTTGTTGATTCTCTCTTCATCTTGTGGTGTTCAATTGTACCATGATTTCCAGGTGGAGCGGGAGTTCGCTTATTGATTTTTTAGCCATTTTACAGAGTTCACGTATGATATGATTTCTGAGTGAAGTAGAGGTATAAAGGTTGATTTTCTATTCACCTTGCGGAGTTCACTTATACTGTGATTTTCGGGTGGAGCAGGAGTTCTCTTATCGATTTTCTAACCATCTTGTGGAGTTCACATATAATGTGATTTTCAGGTGCAATAGAAAGTGGTATGATTGATTGTTGGATTATCTGGACACATACACTTGCATTATGATTGCTATTATATTTTACTTATGACGAGATTATGTGATTGGCGTAATTTTTGAATATATGCTCATGATTATTAATTGCGTTTTTTAATATGTTCATTCTCATGACTTGCGATCAATCCAACATTATGAATGATGAATGTGTAATCTTAGAGGGTAATCCTCACTGTGATAGCCTTCGACGCTATTAAACTATATCACTTGATACAGGTGTAGAGCGAGCCGATGTTGTTTACTAGGTTGTTAGAGCAGATCGAGTAGCTGATGAGCTAGATGGGGTCCCTGCGGCCCATATTGAGCTCCATCATTAGATGATAGATTTCAAGTTTTATTTAACAAACTTTGTTATTTAGGATTGTATAAGTCCTATGTGGGGACTACATTTGAACTTTTATGGTATTTGAAATGTTTCATACAATGCATGGTTTACTCTAGCTATGTTTGCTGCTAACTCTGATTAATGATAAAGTGGTTTAAATTTACACTGAATTTTAAAAGCTAACACTCAAATTTTTGAAAAACGAGTCATATACTTAGGTTACGAAAACCGGGGCGTTACATATAGGGATCCAATATATTTTCAATATAATTAAAAAACCCTAATTGTTGTAAATTCTATTCTCTGAATCTCAACTAGAGTTTAGATAACGCTCTTAAATGCGATCAAAACTAGCTTGAGAAAGAGAATAAAATAAGCTAAATAAGAATTAGAATTACCATACAAATAGCTTAAGGGGGCCTGACTTTCTCTCTGACTTTGAGGAGATTTTTCACCAATTTTTGTTGTTGAAATAAATGAGAGAAGGCCTCTATTTATAGCCAAAGGATTTAGAAATTCAGTCACCTCGAGTTTTTGTTCGGCTAGCCAAATTTCAAAAATTACGATCTAATAGTTTCGGATTCCTTGAGATAAGAAAAATCAAAATTTCGGTCGGCATGAGCCAAAATTTGGCTACCCAAATCTCCCTGAATTTTGAAGAAATGCATTGCTGGAAACTTGACCAAACAAAACTTGGTCTGGCCGAATGATCAACTTCGGCTGGCTGAACGTAGAGTCGGGTTAGCCGAACTTGCCACGGAAAAATCCATCATTACTGTAAACTTGCCTGAATTATGTTAGGCTGGTCGAATTTGGTTAGGCTTGTCGAACCTGAAGTCGGGCTGTCCGAACTTCAGAGTACTTTACATTATATACATAATTATTATGGTCATAATTTAAGAACACCTAACCTAAGGTCATTATAAGGTTTATACCACCTAATGGTTAACATATACTAAGTGCTTCAGTCTTTGAACCATGCAAAGTCTTTAACACTTGAGATGTTGAGCCAATCTTGAGATGTTGAGTCAATCATCCATTGATCTTCATGAGTTGTCGAAGAATACTGGAGCATGCTTGTGATCCATCCGGAACTACGAAATTTGACAATACTAAGTGTGTTTTAAGTATAAGTACTTACAATCTTCCCTTTTGAAAATTTTGTGACAAAACACAATCATACACAACTCATCATACAATCATGAAGCTTTGATTCAAGAGAACAATTGTACACTCCATGTAGTAGATTCACTTAAAGTTTTTACTTGAATGTTCTCTTGAAGTTTTTACTTGAAGTTCCCCCTTAGAACAATCATTCGTAGGCCACCCCCCCCCCCCCCCCCCGAGCACTTAGCCAAACACACGCACAAAAAAAAAATCCAATTCCAATTCCTATCATATCATGCATGGAGTGCTCAGATATTCTAAAATTATGCAAAGTTATTACGGACTAAATAAAAATAAGATATCATTCATATTTAGAAGAGGACGGAGCATGCATCTTAAGATTATTAATTTTCAAAATCTGACTAAATCAATGAAAGTACATTTTAATGTACTTCATATGTTGTTTTTTAGTTTGAGATAATGCATCATGGGATAGTTGCAAGGCGTCCACCTTCTTCCCTAGGATGTATAACCTATTAGAGAATTGAGAGGGCCGGAAATCAAAATCATTGGTATTACCAAACTCTTTCGAATCTGCAAAAATGTCATCCATATTGATATCAGCTTCTTAAGCTTCTTCATAATGACCTTGTTGCTCAAGACGTGGAGTTAATTCCATCATGTTCAAATTTGTATTATTAAATGGAAGTTCGGATTCCGGTGCTTTAATCGTAGGAATTCGAATGTGAAAACGTAAAGCAAGGGAAGTCATAAGAAATGTAAATGAAATAGAACCATGACGAGGATGCAGGCAATATTGAATTATTATGAAGCATATTAAAGAAGGAAGACAAATTCGAACACCAGAGGTGATAGCATGCATAACTCTCATCATGAAGGGAGTAAGATCAGTCTTTTTCCCTGCCATGGGATAAACATTCGAGGTAAAAATGTGGTGAAGGACGTGATATTTAGGAAATAAATTATAGGTGGGGAGAGCATTACCGGACCGCCATTCCGCATTGAATCCATATAACACATGGGTATGAGAAGTTCTTTAAGAGTTGTTCATATGATTAGAAAGTGTAGAGATTGTATCCCATCATCCGTCATTTTAGTGTTCATTATAGAAGATATGATGAAGGGCGTTATTGTGATGATTTCTTCTAAAAATTGAATATTGAAAGTTAAATTATCTGTAGAAACCTCATTGATGGATACAAACATGCCTCGAGATATTGATCGACAAGCCGCCCCACCACATTTTAGAATTTTCTCTCATCTTACCTCATAGAGGAGCTCGAAAAGACCATATTGAGCGATTTGATCAAGATTAACCAATCGTTCAATGATAATACTTCGAGATCGGAAATCCTGAACATTTTCGAATCATCCTTTAGTGCGTGTATGGTCCGCACAACCCAAGGAGCGGAGCGGGATGAGGAACCAGCATGAGATTTACGAACGGAACATTTATATCTTGGTTCCATGGAAGAAAATAAGCAAGAAATTACTAAAAGGGATATGGGTTGGAGAAGATTAGATTTTTGAAGCAAACCCATCAAAAAGAAAATTATTAATTCAAGGAAAATGAAAAATGTAAAAATAATAAATTACTAGGAACTTAAATCTAGAATGAAATTGCATAAAAACAACTTAGAATGAAGTTAAAGAAATAGGTTGGCCGAAGGAAGCACCGACGGACCGAAGAAAAAGAAGGAAAAAAAAATGAGCAATTTGGGGTTTTTTCCTCTTTTCGATTCAATCCACGAAAAATTCAGCTAGCCCGAGGATGGGCTTAGCTAGCTGAATTTTTCGATCAGCTATGGGCTAGCCGAAAAACCCAAAATCCTTATTTATTTATTTTTTATTTTTAATAATTTGATTTTTTCATTTTTCTTTTTCATTCATATATTATACTGTAACGCCCTAAAAATCGAGGGTCAAACATAAGCTCAACTCTCGAGTTCCAATGCATCACTTATGCAACATAGATAATGATGATTAAATATTATCCATATTAGTGCCTTAAATATGAATGAGATTATACCAAAACAGTATATCATACTCCAGAGGCAATTAAAGTACACTAGCAAAAGACTGTGATATGTATATAAACTGTTTAAAAGTAATAGTAAGCCCTCAGAGTATGAATGTCATTAGGTTAAATAATTATAAGTTTGATTCAAAAATGTGCAAAATCAGAAAGCGTAATGTTCTCTATCCAAAACCCTGTAGCCCCGCTAGCGCAACTCCAGGTCTATTGTAACATCTCGAAAATCGGGGGTCGAGTAAAAAACCCAACTCCCAAGTTCCAAAATGTTATTTATGCAACATAGATATGTATGATTGAATGTTGTCTGTGTTAATGTATTAAACATGAGTGGGATTAAGACAGAACAGCATATCATACTCCAGAGACGGTTAAATTTACAAGCGGAAGACTGTGATAGTATGTATAACATATATAAACTGTTGTATGTCTCCAGAGTATGAACATGTTACCAAGTTATATACATACATGTATACTCCAAAAGTAAATAAAAAGAATATACATGAGTACTCTAAAATATATAATGACAAGTGTCAAGGCATCTAATCAACCTCCCTGTAATCCCGTCAATCAGAACACGCATAAAGGAGGGATCCTCCTCAACATCATCGAGTCCAGCTCCGCCTCGCAGGCCGTGCCATCATCTGCAATCATAATAGGGACTGGTGAGTGTCCAGAAACACCATCCTGTAACGTGTGAGTGAGTAGCTAACTCAGTGGAATAATAGAGCAAGGATTAGCATGTTCACAAATCAATCATGCGATAATAGTAAAGCAGTAAATCAAACAATCCTAATACTGTTGTTAATGCAATATGACATGACATGATGGATGCCCTCACCGACATTCTCCCTCATACGGCACCATCTTACTCCCATGGCATGCTTGCGTACCGCTCAGTACTCCACATCTTCCAGGCACATACAATGTAATGGTGATATGATTGCCGAGTTATTATTAGTCCATTCAAACAGCAGGATTGGAAAACTAAGGTACTTCCCTTATATCAATCCCAACACAGATCCTGTCTAGGGTCGTCACTCCTAGTAATCTCATACGATGTATATTTTGTAGGTCGCTGCAAGGGCTGCCAGGGCTGTTGCTCCACTCATTGCACCGCTCCCTCATCACCTTATTAATACAGGCCTACTGTACTCTCACTGCTACGGAAGGGTCGTCGCCTCCCGTAGACTCAGAATACGCTCGCGGTCACTACAAAGGACTCGTCGCCTGATCAGTATAGGCCGACAGCAAGAATATAGTGTCCCATACCACCATAATCTGTTCACGAGACATAGGTGCTCACTGGTCACTACGGGGAGGTTTGTGGCCCCAGCATAGGCCGACAGCTCGACCACGGTGTCCCATACCACCATGCCTGGCTCATGAGTCTTCATGGATCAAGGTACCATGGTTGACAAGGTTTACAATGGTAAGTTCAGTACCCTAGGTTCAAGCAGTTATGACTCATACAGGGTGAACATACAACGGCCAGTCGGGTTACTTGACGGGCTCAACTAGCACGAGCGCATCTCAAGTCGAACGACATGAAGTGCGTAAAACACTTCGTGTGGCCTAACCACTGCCGCCAACTAAAGAACACGACTCGCGTTCATCGACGCGTCGTTCGTGGCAAAGATAGGCCAACCACGAACTTGTTCGGTTGCCGACTGCCTGGACTAGGTATAGTCCCAAACAATTATGGAATCACATCAGCCATCATATTGGAGTAATGGAAATGAAATACAATCATGTGAGCATGTTAACACATGTTATAACATACAACTTAAGTAAATCATCAAACACATGCATTTCATACATATAATGAAATCATGCATATAGCTAACATGTAGAAAATCATTTACATCAGCATATTAATTGAGAAATCAATCTCAAACTAATTCATAACACCATTTAATTCAATACATATTAATACAAGCATTTATACAAACACTTAAACTACACACTTAAGTCTACATATAGTATGTCGACCCGAAATGTACATTTAGGCGAATCTCTTCGCCAAACTAATTATGCACGTATTCCTAATATCCTAATGCGACAAGAAGCCATGTCAATCACGTCAGCAAATTATGGATGAAAACAGTATTTCCTACAAATGACTAAAATGTCCTAAATCTCATATTCTTCGTCTATTTACGAAACGGGAAACGGACAGCATGTTGTACATGTCAAACGGCGTTGTCGTCGATAATCTACTATTAAATGACATTGAAAGCGTTGGAAACAGTCAATCAAATCGTCTAAAATCCGCACCTTTTCTCTTATAGGTGTGTTAATTCGAACGGAGCGTATACGCTTCGTTTACGGCGAACTGTGAACCTAATACATAAGATCTATCAGCTATTTCGCTATGGAACCAAGGGATCAGCAAATCAGTAACTATTAGGGATGTTTTCTTACCTAGAAATGTGGAGAAATCACCAGCAAAGTGATTGGACCGTGTTGCTAAAGCACGTGCAACAGGTAGCACAACAGTAGGAAAATTCTCTCTTACTCTCTCACACAATCTCTCACATTTTCTCTCTCTCTCAATCTAGGGCTTTTTCTAATTTCAGATGGGAGAGAGGAATGAGGGTTTCAACCCCTTTTATAAGCCCAAACATGCCCGAAATAGGCTCGCGAACAATGTATACTTAAGGTATATCCAAATCGGGGCTGTTTCGGTCCAAAAGGACATTTCTGGTGGTCCCCTGGCCAAACGCGATCGGACTTAAGTTCATGTGCGTCGGATGTCGTTCACATCCCGTTTTCAGGCCATCAGTGTTCGTAGATCACCCGTGGCGGTCCAGTTTCAGTTCAGCGGTCACCGCACGTAGATCAGGTCTGCAAGTCTCATGATATGAAATAGAAATTTTTCCTGATCCGAGGGTGTAATTTGGCTGAATTCTGACAGTCAGAACGCTTAATACTGACGCGTCAAGTCGTGTGCCAGATTTGAATTTCAAATTTCAAATCTAACCCTATTCTCACTCTCTTCAGTCCAGGCTCAATGAAATAGCTTGCGAATGTTGGTTGGACTTGATTTTCGAAATGATTGTCAAGTCCAGCTAGGCGGTTATAATAGTCTAAGATTGTAGATATCGAACTTTCGATGCGTGGTCTAGATCCAATACAAAGTTTCAAAGAGGTCCAGAGAACAAACCGGTTTAGAGTTTGATCCGAGGTTTTAGAGTATTATAGCACCATTGATTCTACAAGTTTTGGGTCTCGTAGAACGTATTTAAAGCGGTCAGGGACTATTTCCCAGCTACTCCAGCGTTGCGCTAGCTAACTTATGCTTAGTTTCTAAAGGAATTAATCCTAAGTGATTTCTTTGGCTATGGAATTGGGTTCTAAGCGATTTCCTAGGTGTTTTAGTTGACCCATTTCCTAAGGACGTCTAATCCCAGGTTGGCAAAAATTCAGGGTGTTACATCTATATAGACCCACCAGCGAGTTGCATATAAGAGAACTCCTCGTCATTGAAATAGTCCGGCTCTGCCTCATAAGCATCGCCATCACCTGCAGTTAAGACAGAGTCTGGTTGGTGTTTAAAACATCATCTCAAAATGTGGGAGTGAGTTATCAACTCAATGGAGCTATAAGGCAAAGGTTAACATGTTATCAATTCAATCAAGTAGTAATGATAAAGCAATACAATCATGCATCCTTAAGTACTCTGGTTAATGCAAAAATAATATATATTAATGATGCATGCCCTCGCCTGCACTCCCTCTGCGATCTTCCTCTTACGGTCGCGACATGCACCCCTTCCTCTGTACACTTCCTCGCCAAAGCATCGTGCAACACGATACATGATCGTGTTAGCCAAGTTCTTAATTAGACATATTTATACAGCAGGATTGGGAAGCTAAGGCACCTCTCTCTATATCAAAACCCAAATATTGATCCATCTAGGGTCGTCAATCCTAATAGTCACATACGATAGGCATTTTCCAGGTTATTACGGAGAGGCTTGTCACCTCAGCGTAGGCCTGGTTTATACTCTAGTTCATTACGAAAAGATTTGTCACCTCACATAGACCTAGTGTATACTCGAGGTCACTACGGGCTCGTCACCTGATCGTAGGCCGACAGCTCGAATACAGTGTCCCATACCACCGTATTCGGCTCACGAGTCTAGGTTGCTCACTGGACACTATGGGGAGGCTTGTCACCCCAGCGTAAGCCGACAACTCAACCACAGTGTCCCATACCACCATGCCCAGCTCATGAGTCTTAGCGGATCAACGTACCAAGGTTAACGGGGTTTTCACTGGTGAGTTTTGTACATCAGATTCAAGCAGTAACGTCCATACATAGTGAACATACATCGGGTCAATCGGGTTACTTGACAAGCTCAATTAGTACGAGCGTACGTCGACTTAATCGACATGAAATGCATAAGCATCCCACGTGGCCTAACCATTACCATCAAACGACGTACGAATCGGATTCGTTGAACGTATCCATCGTAGCTAAATCCATTCGGCCACCGATCGTAAGCCATTACCGATTGCCTGGACTACACCGTAGCCCCAATCACATTCCAAACGATAGCATTCACATAAAGTAATTCAAAATAACATGTGATAACTGAAATTAGATATAAATCTTACTTGAGCAATTTAACAAACACATACTACACATATTATCATACATAGGCATTTCATCCATACAACACATAATAGTAAGATAAGTTATATAAAGGATACTATAACCATAGTTAAAGGAATTGAGAATCCTATCTCAACACCCTCAATATATGCCTTTAAACAAGCATTTTCACATTCAGGCATTTTATCAAACACTTAGGCTACACGTATTATATACATGTAATAAAGTAATTATAACAGGTATTATAGCAAATCCCTTTACAAAGGGTTCATCATATGCACAACAATCATGTATTCTTAGTCAATAAACATGGCAAGCATAAAGCACAATTCCATACTCATTCACATATTTCAACAAACACATGGAATGCATTATAAAACAACATAGTTTATATATATGCATAATATACGAAAACCCTCGTATCTAAGAACTTATGATAGCAATCAAGTATGTCATAAATCATTACTGACATTGAAAGCCTTGAAAATCATAACTTAAACATTTATAGTCCACACCTTGTGCCAGTAGACTCGTAACGAACTCAGTTCGTTCTTTAACTCGTCATCTACGGCACAACTACAACCTACAGTATGAAATAGATTAGTTATTTCATCATTTACTATATTCGAATCCCTAAAACAGATTAGGGTTACAATTTCTTACCTAAGTATGGAGTCAGAATCGCCGAAAAAGCGATACAGAAGTGGTAGTGAAGCATGGGGAGTGGCAGGTGTCACGCCCCAAACTCGAAAATCGGATTCACAAGAATCCCGATCACCGAATCCGGTGCTGACAGCCTCCATAGTACCCCATTCTCGGCTCCCAGCATCCATACGCCAGATTCTGATCTTGAGATCCTACAAGGAGGATTTTTTTTGTACGTTTAACTAATAATAAGCATAACTAAAAGTTTACCCAAATCACAAAGGCAACATCATCATCACATATCCACTAATATAAACATTTGAATACAATGCTAAAAGGGGAATACTTATGTTAAAATCAAAACTCCAAAAGTCAACTACATGCTATAAGCTCCACGCTGCTGTAACCTAACATCACCTGCACACATCTACAGTGCATAAGCTTATAAAAATCTTAGAGGGTGGTGTAAGTGTGTGCACAAGGTAAGTAGTATTCAATACAATGTTATAATCATACAATACCGGAAATACTAGTAATCCATAAATCGTACATTATCGGAGTACGCAGAAATACTGACAAGATCATGAATTATCAGAGTAAGTAGGAATACTGAAAAAATCATAAATTATCAGAGTAAGCAGGAATACTGACAAGATCATAAACCATACGATAATCGAGTAAGAGAAAATACGGACAAGTCCATGAGTCAATCAATAACAGAATATGCAATATAAAATAACTATGTAAATGAGAAGTTATAAAGAGCCAAATATCAGATGTCGAGGATGCGAAGCAATATATAATTCCTAATGAGTTCACGAATAGCGACAGCCGTATCTAGACCGTATAAACGCGGAAACACAGTAACCCAAAATGTCATATGCCACGGATGTAATGTAATATGCGGTGCAAATGGAATGACCATGCTGAAGTGTGAAGTCAGGATAATAGTACGTAGTATCGCAGGCTATGGGGTCCATCACAAGAGACTTCTATCCAAACCAGTCTCATACCTAAATTTGAATAGTTAGACTCGATGTGGTAAACTTCTGATCTCAGGTTAGTCATACTCCCCAACCGAAATCCTGGCCATTACGAAGGTACACGTAACAAATAGTTATATACCACCAACCCGAGTGGATAGTGAATGAATGAATGAATGAGTGTGCAACTCCTGCTCAATAAGTCTACATATCAGTACAGTTCATTTCTGAGATTATCACCGGGGTTTAGTACACTCCAAATGGCACTGCCCCTCTCCCAGCAACACAGTCCAAGTAAGCGTAAAAAACTTCACTATCTGCATGACCAATAGTCTGCTAATACCTATCCGACATGTCGATAACAGACCCATTCACGAGCTGATCAAACTCATCCTACCAATGCCCCCTACGCTCGGGCGGGTAAGGCCACACCCCCTCCCAACCGACCACAACACAATGGGAGACGCAGCCTCCTGGTATTCAGCACTCAAACGCTCATGTATCCACTCGGTCTCGACTCTGGGACATCCTCTGATATCAAGAGGGTTTAGGGATTTTCACCCAGGGCCATCTATGGCAGCCCGATGCTAGAATAAATTTTTGGTGTCCCGTCTGGCCATCCACGATATGCCTGTGGAGGCTACGGCCCTGATGTCATTAGGGCATATAGTAATCATAATGCAAGATGCATAAGTCATACAATCCAGTCATACATCAATCCTGCGCATACCATGTGCTCATGTGAGACAATCTTCGCCTATCAGGGAGTCTCATAACCACCTGCCCAATGACATATGCAATAGTCAACTACATCTCATAACAAATATGCAGATGATGCGTATGGGCATGTATCATGATGCTATGCCATCACGTACTCATAATCGGTATCAACAACTGGCATCGACAATCGACCTCGACAATGTAGACATTTAACCAACATTGCCCATATGGCATGACCCTCATAGAGCCTAACATACAGTGGACCTATGGCCTCATACAAGGGCCAAATATACAACACCATAGGCCTCACTCAAGAACTTAACATACCACGGTGGGCCTTTCACATAGGCCCAACATACATCACAATGGGCTACATCACCTGGCCCTCAAATGCATCACAATGGGCTTCATCACATAGGCCTCATATACATTACATTGGCCTTAAGCACGAACTAAATACACATTACAACGGGCCTCAAATACATCACAATGGGCTTCATCTCATAGACCTCCTATTTATCACATTAGGCCTTAAACACAAACTACATACACATCACACAGGCCGAATGCACATCACAATGGGCCTCAACTACGGGTCGCATATACATTATATAGGTCTCGACAATCGGCCTTAAAATTGGCCTCGACAATCGAAATTGGTGTATACAATCGACCTCAACAATATGAGTCGGAATCGAAAATTGGCATATAAATAAGGCAGGTTCTATAGATGAATAACTGATCAACCATAATATAAAGATCGGCCCTCGGCCATGGTTATATTAAATCCGATAACACGGAGCCCTCCATTTATGGTGAATGGGGCCCACTTATTTGGGTTAACCCACTAAGAGAATGATGAGAATGAGCCTATCAAGGCCTAAGAGAAGGTTACAATGTGGACATTCAACCATTATTGCCCATCATTGTGGTCATTTAACTAACATCGCCCCAGGGAGAAGCCCACATAAGGGATTCATACACAATGTATCGACCACACATACATCACGTTGGGCCCCTTTATAGGCCTCTCAAATATTGTGTTGGGCATTGTACAAGAGTTTTAAACAAATCGCAATGGGCCACGCCCATGGGCCTCGAATATATCACAATGGGCCTCCTCAATGGACCGCAAATATACCACATTAGGCCCCATCATATGGGCCGCACACACATCACTGCGGGCCGCACAAATGGACGGTATAGATATACAATGCATATAACACGGCAGACCGCACGAATGAACAGTATAAATATACAATACATACATCATGGCGGGCCACATATGCGGGCCTAATATACAACACCAAGGGCCAAGACCCATGGGCCTCAAATGCATCACAAAGGGTTACGACCCATGGGTTTCATCATATATCAAGTGGGCCTCATCGATGGGCCATAAATATGCAACAGGTGGGCCCCGTTCATGGGCCAAAGATACATCATGATGGGCCTCATGGATGGGCCGCACCAATAGGCCTCATATATCACAAGTGGGCTGCATCAATGGGTTGCAATAATACACATCAAGGTGAGCCTTCGGGATGGGCCACAAATATATCCAGGTGGGCCATAAAAACATCATATTGGGCCTTGATAAAAGGCCACAAACACATAACAGGCGGGCCCAGCATATGGTCCCTCAAATACACCACATGAGCCATATAAACATGAAGTGGGCCGCTTTAGATGGGCCTCATATACAATACGTCGGACCTCGTGGACGGGCTACAAATCCATCGAGGTGGGCCTCGTCACATGGGCCGCACTAAAACTCATTTCGATAGTTGTAGGGGTAACATGTGTATCACTGTACACTATCATTTTATGGGGCACATGGCTCATTAATGATGATCAGTACTGTCCCAACACTGTCCAGCATTGTTCAACACAATCTGGATGGTGTGGATGAAATAAATGCATTATGGCGATCCAACAGATGGTTGGTGTGAATCAACTCATATACATCATGGTCAGGCCCACAACACCTTGCTAACGTTGACACAGCAGCTGCTCTGCTGTCGGGCCATAGATGGGCGGTTGGGATAAAACACTTACCTCGTGATCAAACTCACAGAACATACTAGTGGCGCCCACTCATATGGATGGCATAGATGGAACAAATGGACGACATTAAATACATACATTAAAATGGACCCACAGAAGCTATATAGCTGGTGTGAGGTACCTCTGCCTATCTGTCCAATAAGTGGATCCCACATGGTGAAATTGCAGTGAAGACCACTTTAGTTGAAGTAGGAATAGGTCAGTATATCCTAGAGGGGGGTGAATAGGACTTTTTAAAATTTTTATAAATTATTAAAGATCCTTATCACACTAATCCTATCACAGAGTATTGATTAGGATTACTCAACCTTAACTCTACTGGCTTCCAAGCCTGATAGAGGATCCAATCACAAACTATTTAAAAGACAAACAATGTATAGATGAGATTGTGATGGATATGACTGTGTGTGCATAGGATGTGATCATATATAAAGACATGCAAGACAATCACATAAATGAAAGATAATATCAAACTCAAATACAGTCATTTTATAGTGGTTCGACGACTTGTCTACTCCACTCCCGGCTTCCACACTCAACCCTTGAGTGACCAAATTTCACTAAGGAGGTTTTTCATGGTTCACCTCAAACCTAAGGTTTTAATCAGGTTCACCTTCAACCTTTACAGAGGTTTCTACTCGGTTCACCTCAAACCCTGGAGTTTTACTGGCGTACTCCTAACCAGATGTTTATGCCCACACAGGACAAGGGTCCACACAACGCACCCTGAGGTTTCTACTTGGTTCACCTCTAACCCTGGAGTTTTGCTGGCGTACTCCTAACCAGATGTTTATGCTCTCCACAGAGCAAGGGTCCACACAACGCACCCCGCACGTACACTCCCGTCGGAGGCCTCCTTCGAGGACTTCAAATGGTGAGCAACACTTAAAATTCAATCCTAAAAAGGAATGATCGCAAGTGTCCTCTGGACTCTTAGTACTTACAGATAAGTTGATGACTCCCTTTTATCACAATGATGAAGACCTTCTACTTATTGATGAAGAGTCTTCAGCTCCCTTGATTCGCAACATGAAGATGTATATATGCTAGGCTTAGGTTGGGTCAAGGTTATGATGGACTACCACTCTCTAAAGGTTTTCCTATAAGGAAGATAGAGAGGCTCCCATCATCTATGCATTCAAGGCATCCCAGTTCAATGATATGTCATTAAAGCAGTAGCTGAAGAATCCTTGAATGCGGAAGTTCATTCCCAAATCCACTCTATAAGATATCAATGATGAGGGTGGATTGGAGGATGAACTTCCCGAGAGAAAGGGCTGAGGTAAATGATAGGAAGGTTAAAACACTCTAAAGCACTCTCTTCTTTCTCTACCAGCAATGAAGACAACTCTCTATATTTATAGGCAAAAGGTTCCAACGGATATAAACGGTCATATTTATGACAGAGTTCGATATCATCGATCAGTCGTCGATATGATCGAGCGTATACTCTTGATTGTATCGGCCGACCTCTCGATGATAAGAACTCAATTATCATTTCGCTTTTGGAAACCTTCTGCCAACTGGTCGATGGGATCAAGACACACATCGATGATATCGGATTTCGAACTCCGATTCCATCGAGTGATGGTTCGATCTATTGACAGGTGAAAAATAAGAGAGAAGTCTTGAAGAATTTCAGGATCACAGATATGATTGGGGAACCAGTCGATGTCATCGAAATTTATACATCGATTATATCGGCGACCATTCGATGGGATCGAAAATCGTATAGATTTTACATATAAGCTTGCTGGACGAATTATGTCCTGACTCGATCCAATCGACTTGGTCTCGATATGATCGATATATGAATATCGATTTATCGACAGGCACCCCGATCAACATTAAAAGCAACCTGAAATTCATGCTGGAGAGAACATGCGCCCCACAGTCAATATGATCGACTGACTCCCGATATGATCGATATTTGAGTTCAGATTGAATCGGACAGTCATCGATATATCGAAGCAGATGATAGTTTTCTTTAGAAAAACAGGGGCACCGGAAGCAGTCTGTCGATACGATCGATCCACTTTAGATATGATCGATTTTCGAATATCGATGATATCGACTCGAAGGTCAATATATCGATAAATCGTCCAGAAGATTGTTTGATTACTGGACGCTTTTTGTCCTCACTCGATTGTATCGATTGATATGCCGAGGACATCGACAGAGCTGGTCGATCATATCGAAAGGGGAATCGATATAATCGACAGAGTAAGAAAAATATAGAAAATTTTCTTTTAGATAAAAATTTTTCTTACACATAAACCATAAGATGTTCTAGTTCTTTTTAAGGGTCTAATCACTTGGTGTTTTGGGACATGGGATGTGAGGCTATGATTTACCTTTTGGTGAGCTTCCACACATCCAGATGAGGCAGACGCTTGACTTGATCTTCTTGTTAGGTGCTGTCATCCGACTGACTCAACGTACAACGTAATTGACAAAACAGGGCACGTAATAGGTGCACTTTCAATCTCCCCCTTTGTCAATTATGTGACAAAAATTTTCAAAACACCCTAGGAACATATCTAAATAGATATATCCTAAATTGTGTGTACATGTATTAACAAAATTTTATAAATTCTAAATACCCATGTACACAACAAACAAAATTCTCCCCCTTAATTCAAAAACTCCTCCTTTCTTGTTGCGGCTGCTCTCCCTAAATTATGTGTACATGTATTAACACAATTTTATAAATTCTAAACACCCATGTACACAACAAATAAAATTCTCCCCCTTAATTCAAAAACTCCCCCTTTCTTGTTGCGGCTGCTCCCCCTAACACCTGGAACAAAGATATACAATTTTCGCTTGGGGTGTTTTGAATTATTCTCCTCCTTTTTGTCAGTCATTGGCAAAGGTATAAGACTTGATATTGACTGAAGATTGAAGCATATGGGAGAACCACAAGAGATAGATGGATGCATATGAATGAGAGCAATGTAAAGCATACATCAAAGATACCACAGAACATAAATCCATTGAAGCAGTCAGCACAAGCATTGTATAAGTAAATAGGAATCTCAGTAAAATGAGAATTAAGTTCAGCCATATCAACAAAAAGATTTCATTGTCCAGAAATGTAGGGATACCCAAAACAAGTAAGCAAAGATGGATGCAAGATCAAATGTTTTTGACTAGACACATGGCTTTACCAAAACTATCTCTTTCTAACACATAGAAGGCTGCCAGACGTTAGTAGCTCAAGAATCTGCTCCACAGAGTGTTGGAGGGCTTCCATCCTATTTTCTATTCCTGATAGTTGTTGTTCGCAGTATTGGAGACGCTTCAGAACTCGTTTAGTTGCTCGTTGCAGGATCATCAGTTTCTGTTGAACTTCAGAAAGATAGGCTTCGCAATCACTTAGTTTCTCTAAAATATGAACCTGTTCATTCAAAAGATCTTACATGCTGTCTTGCACAAGGATATCAGAATTTTGCACCAATCTACTACTGCCAGGAATTGAACCAGTTCTTCCACCACAAAACACATTTTCAAAGATGTTTAGTTTATGTATGTCTTCAAAGTTGAACCGCGCACAAGGATGAGGAAGATCATAAGTCGGTGGTAGTCCGAATTGACATGAAAGCTTAGAGAGAAGACATGGAATTGGTAGTGTAGTGATGGATGCTTCTACAAGCACATGGATCAGCTGTTGTACAATCAGAGTGGGTAAGAGTTAATGTACGTTGTGGATGGAACAATTCTTTCTCTTTTTTCATCTTGGGAAGATGAGATATCTAGGTCTTGAGAGCACCAGATATGGTTCTCTTTTTTATCTTCTGATTCTCACCAAGCAGCTACAATCTATCCCTTTGATCATGTTTTTTGATTCCAAAAATTTTGATTTTTAATTCCAAGTTCTAGGGAAGAACAACCGTCCAGACGTTTCAACTACCCAGAGAGTCGTCGATTCTATCGATTATAAGTCGATGTGATCGACATTCTCAAGTGCCCAATCGGCACTCATATCAAAGGTAGATTTTTGTGATTTTTTTTTTTAGTCTAACAATTGTTCATATTTAGAATAGTATATTTTTGAAGTTCCTAGCAAAGAGTATCAAGAAAATTTGACATATCTTTTGTACATTAAAAAGTATAAACATATGGATATTTATGTGCAAGAGGTGAGGTGAGATGCCTCAAATTGTTTCTTTGATGCAAAACCTGGACCAATTTCTTCATCTCAGCGTTTCTCAATATCACTCCTTTTTCCTTCAATAATGTAGCAGTGGTTATTTGTGCGAAGACCTTTTATAATTGACTTCCCTGATTGATCTAGAATCTTGCATTCTTCTTTGTTGAAATTTACCACATGCCCATTATCGTAGATTTGAGAGATGCTCAGTAAGTTATGTGTCAATTCTTTTATGTAAAAAGCATTCTCATTCTTAAACAGATTAATTCCTTCTATAATTCCCTGACCAATTACTTCAGCAGTGGTTCCATCTCCATAGCTGACTATCCCTTTGTGAAGATCCTTATAGTTTGAAAGAAGAGATTTGTCGCCAGTGACGTGTCTTGAGCAACCACTGTCCAGGTACCATTTAGCCATATTGCCTGATAAATGATCTGATTGAATAACAAGGCAATTAGTCTTTTCTTTAATCACCCACTTTGTGACAGGAGTTTTACTTGTGGTATATTTGTTCTTCTTATTTGATTTGTCCACATGACTTAACTGCTCCTTTATCCTGTCAACTATGTCAAGTGGTGATGATTGCACACTTCTTTTATTTATCTCATAAACTGACTCCTTATTTTTGCAATGAGCTGGGATAGGTTTGGTGTTACTACTGGATGCAACAGATTTTTTAAATGGTTGTGTATCAGTTTTTGTTCTAGCATTTCCATAACCTAATCCCTTTTTGTCTTCTCCATATTTTTCCATTCCTAATAGTTTTTCTAATTTCTCACCACTCTGGGAAAATTTACAGTTTATTTTGACAATTTTTCTAGATTCTTCTAGATCATTTTGATGAGTATAATTTTTATCTTGAAGAATCAGGTTTTTCTCATTTAGTTTTTTGACTTGTTCCTCTAATTTCTTTGACTCAGATTTCAATGAGTTGTTAGTTCTTTTAAGTCTATCATTGTCTGAGTGGCATTGCTACAAATCAGTGATTAGATGAGTATTAATGTTTAAAGCTTTATCCAAATCTATTTGCAGCATTTCCTTTTTATTTTCAACTATTCCAAGTCTTTTGACGATATTAACGGTATGGATGTAGAGTTGATTGTAAGCATTTTGTAATTCATTTTGCTCTCTGTCTTCTTCTTTTTCAATTTCCTCATTGTCAGATGAAAATGATTCAGTGGCTTATTGTTCTTCTTCTCTTTCAGATTCCATGGGAATAATTGGAGTGGTGGAGATCATAAGAATTTTCAAGGATTTCTAATCTCCATCACTTCATGAGTCATTGTTTTCTGAATTTAACTCCTCCGTATCATCTCATGTGGCGGCCATCGCCTTGTCCTTGGTTTTTCTATTTGGGCATTCGGTAGATAGGTGACCATATTCATGACAGGCATAACATTGTGGTTCTTTGGTCTGTTTACCAAATTTGCCTGCAAAAGATTTGTAGTTCACCTTTCTACCTCTAGAAGGATGGCCGCGATTCTTCTGAAAGAATCTTCTTAATCTTTGTGCTAGCAAGGCCACTTCCTCATCATCATCTTCTTTTTCGCTCTCACTGTCCTCATGTTTTGATTTCTTAGAAGTTTTTAGGACAGTGTTTTTGGATTTTTGGGGTTGTGTGAAGTGTAGTTCAAAAGTTTGTAGGGAACCTACCAGTTCTTCTACTTTCATCTTATCAATATTCCTACACTCCTCAATTGTTGTTACCTTGGGATTGAAGCGTTCCGGTAAGGATCTTAAGATTTTTCTACATATTTTAGGTGCCAAAACCTTCTCTCCCAATCCACCCATGGAGTTACAAATGATGTTTAATTTTGTGAAAAACTCCATAAATGTCTCATGTTCTTCCATCCTGAGATTTTCAAACTGTGAAGTTAAGAGTTGTAGTTTAGATCTCTTCACAGTGCTTGTGCCTTCATGGGTTGTTTCCAATAAGTCTCATGCTTCTTTAGTCGTCCCACACATACTTATCTGATTGAAAATGTCTTGGGACACGGCACAGTAGATGGCGTTCATTGCTTTTGCTTCAACATTTCGCTGTTCTTTGTCAAACGCCGTCCACTTCTCATTCGGTTTGGGTTTAGCGATTGTGGTTTCATTTTCAAGTATAATTTGTTCCGATGGTACCACATATCCTTTTTCAACTACATCCCAAACTTCATAATCTAAAGATCTCAGGAAGTAGTGCATTCTAGCCTTCCAGTAAGCATAGTTTGATCCATCAAATACTGGAGGCCTAGTGACAGATGAGCCCTCTTCTTTAGCCATATTTCTACTTTAGTCAAGATCACTCTCTAGGCGGTGAAGCCCTTAAAGAGAGACCCACTCTGATACCAATTGAAATTGTGGTGAAGACCGCTTTAGTTGAAGTAGGAATAGGTCAGTATATCCTAGAGGAGGGTGAATAGGACTTTTTAAAATTTTTATAAATTATTAAAGATCCTTATCACACTAATCCTATCACAGAGTATTGATTAGGATTACTCAACTTTAACTCTACTGGCTTCCAAGCCTGATAGAGGATCCAATCACAAACTATTTAAAAGACAAACAATGTATAGATGAGAATGTGATGGATATGACTATGTGTGCATAAGATGTGATCATATATAAAGACATGCAAGGCAATCACATAAATGAAAGATAATATCAAACTCAAATATAGTCATTTTATAGTAGTTCGACGACTTGTCTACTCCACTCTCGGCTTCCACACTCAACCCTTGAGTGACCGGATTTCACTAAGGAGGTTTCCCATGGTTCACCTCAAACCTAAGGTTTTAAATCAGGTTCACCTTCAACCTTTACAGAGGTTTCTACTCGATTCACCTCAAACCCTGGAGTTTTACTAGCGTACTCCTAACCAGATGTTTATGCCCACACAGGACAAGGGTCCACACAACGCACCCTGAGGTTTCTACTTGGTTCACCTCTAACCCTGGAGTTTTGCTGGCGTACTCCTAACCAGATGTTTATGCTCTCCACAGAGCAAGGGGCCACACAACGCACCCCGCACGTACACTCCCGTCGGAGGCCTCCTTCAAGGACTTCAAATGGTGAGCAACACTTAAAATCCAATCCTAAAAAGGAATGATCGCAAGTGTCCTCTGGACTCTTAGTACTTACAGATAAGTTGATGAGTCCCTTTCATCACAATGATGAAGACCTTCTACTTATTGATGAAGAGTCTTCAGCTCCCTTGATTCGCAACATGAAGATGTATATATGCTAGGCTTAGGTTGGGTCAAGGTTATGATGGACTACCACTCTCTAAAGGTTTTCCTATAAGGAAGATAGAGAGGCTCTCATCATCTATGCATTCAAGGCATCCCAGTTCAATGATATGTCATTAAAGCAGTAGCTGAAGAATCCTTGAATGAGGAAGTTCATTCCCCAATCCACTCTATAAGATATCAATGATGAGGGTGGATTGGAGGATGAACTTCCCGAGAGAAAGGGCTGAGGTAAATGATAGGAAGGTTAAAACACTCTAAAGCACTCTCTTCTTTCTCTACCAGCAATGAAGACAACTCTCTATATTTATAGGCAAAAGGTTCCAACGGATATAAACGGTCATATTTATGACAGAGTTCGATATCATCGATCAGTCGTCGATATGATCGAGCGTATACTCTTGATTGTATCGGCCGACCTCTCGATGATAAGAACTCAATTGTCATTTCGCTTTTGGAAACCTTCTGCCAACTGGTCGATGGGATCGAGACACACATCGATGATATCGGATTTCGAACTCCGATTCCATCGAGTGATGGTTCGATCTATTGACAGGTGAAAATTAAGAGAGAAGTCTTGAAGAATTTCAGGATCACAGATATGATTGGAGAACCAGTCGATGTCATCGAAATTTGTACATCGATCATATCGGCGACCATTCGATGGGATCGAAAATCGTATAGATTTTACATGTAAGCTTGTTGGACGAATTATGTCCTGACTCGATCCAATCGACTCGATATGATCGATATATGAATATCGATTTATCGATAGGCACCCCGATCAACATTAAAAACAACCTGAAATTCATGCTGGAGAGAACATGCGCCCCACAGTCGATATGATCGATTAACTCCCGATATGATTGATATTTGAGTTCAGATTGAATCGGACAGTCATCGATATATCGAAGCAGATGATAGTTTTCTTTAGAAAAACAGGGGGGCGCCGGAAGCAGTCTGTCGATACGATCGATCCACTTCAGATATGATCGATTTTCGAATATCGATGATATCGACTCGAAGGTCGATATATCGATAAATCGTCCAGAAGATTGTTTGATTGCTGGACGCTTTTTGTCCTCACTCGATTGTATCGATTGATATGCCGAGGACATCGACAGAGCTGGTCGATCATATCGAAAGGGGAACCGATATAATCGACAGAGTAAGAAAAACTTAGAAAATTTTCTTTTGGATAAAAAGTTTTCTTACATATAAACCCTAAGATGTTCTAGTTCTTTTTAAGGGTCTAATCACCTGATGTTTTGGGACATGGGATGTGAGGCTATGATTTACCTTTTGGTGAGCTTCCACACATCCAGATGAGGCAGACGCTTGACTTGATCTTCTTGTTAGGTGTTGTCGTCCGACTGACTCAACGTACAACGTAATTGACAAACCAGGGCACGTAATAGGTGCACTTTCACATAGGACACACCACATACACGTATATATATAAATCATATATATATATATATATATATATATATATATATATATATATAAATATATATATATATATATAAAACATTATTATATGAATGTGTGTCTATGAAAAGGGAGGTGTCAGCACCCAACGTCCAGACATGAACGGACAGCCTGGATGCAGGACACATGCATCATGTGTGGAGTCCACACGTGTGTGGATGGTGCACATAAAACATAATGGTCCCATCAGACGAATGGCCTAACTGAGACACATGCGCAGTACTGTGTGGATCCCACCGTTCATTGCTGGACGGTGCGGATAGAGCACATACATCATTGGTGGCTCCCACCAAATGAATGACGGTATAGGTATACATACATACATCAGTGGGTCCACGTGGGGCCCACCATAGTGTTTATCTATCATCCAATCTGTTGATAGGGTCACACGGCCTTAGATGCAGTGGAAAAAAAAATTCATAATGGTCCAAAACTTCTGGACGCCCAAAAGGGTATCAATGGCAGAAGTTAAATCCCTACCACTTCCTGTGACGTGGGCCACCTGAGCTCCACATACGATTGATTTTTGGAGAGGGGCCCGCTGCCCTGAAGGGCCATCGAATGCATGGCGTGGATGTTCAACACACATCACAGTAGGGCCTATAGTGGGGCTCATGGCCCCTGGGCACCATCCACGTGCAGCAGCGTTCTGCGCTGCACGTACTCTGACAGTCAGCAGCATAGGCGCTGCTGCTTATACTTTTTTTTTTTTTTTGAAAAATAATTTTTTTCTATGGTTTTTCCATTGTAGGGCCCGCATCAGGTGGATCCACTCCACCCATTGGTTTCTATGGCTCAATACAAACCCATCAAGCCCAATATTTGATGGGGGTTTGGCGTACAGAAACATTAAGGTATATTTCAATGGTAAAGTACTATTCTCTATGCTATGACCTGCCAGAAAGTCAGATTGGCTTCATTTTCCGGCTCAATGCCTAAAATGATCTGGGAAATAGGATGGACGGCCCGGATTAGATTCACGCATCAAGTTAGTGCCTATATGAGTGGCCAACCCAAAAATCCAAAAAAACCAACTGACGTTGTTGTGTATATTTGGTTAGCTTGTTAGCACACACCCATGTCAGTACACTCTCCATGTTAGCCAGCTTCACGTCCAGCGTCCAGGGACGCTGGACGGCATGGATAAACACAACATCATGGTGGGTCCCACATGTACAAGGCCCACGTTTCATCAAGGTAGGTCCCTCATGTAAGTGGCCCACCTAATGGGTCTGATATTTGTGTTTTCTCATCATTCATAATGTACTGTCCACATGACTTGGATGGTTTGGATAAGACATGCATCAAGGTGGGGTCCATTCAAGTGGGCCACACATCACATAAAAAATGAAAAAGAGAGAGAGATAGAAGCACTCACCTTAGATCTTGGACTTCTTCTTCCACTAATGTGATCTAGAGCTCCAAGGGCACAAGATTCAATAGTTGGAATTGATTTTGGAGGGTTAGATTTGGGGGTGGAGAGCTTGCAAATGGTTGAAAATTGAGAGCTCTCATGGATGTTGGGAGCTCTCTCTTGCTAGGAAATAAGAAAGAAAGAGGGAGGGAGAGAGATAAGAGAGAGAGAAAGGAGAAATGATTGCTTTTCTAGCTACGCAATCATGAGTTGTAAGGGAGGCATGGGCTAAGGTCATTATGAGTTATAAGAGCATGCCTAAGGCTATGGGCTAGGGGCTATAGCTAAGGTGATGTCACTCATAGGGTAACATCATCCTCATAATGATGGTTGCTAGGGAAATGTGCAATCTGGATAGGTGGGTCTCACAACGCGTGGTCCAAGACCATTGTCATGCACAGTTCACAACTTATGATATAAGCATCGGATTGGCGCACAAGACGTGGCGACAATGTGGTCATGACGGTACAAGTTTCGACTCGAGCCTACTTAGATATACTGGCCACGACTCAAGATCGCGCGCAAATACCGATAAAAGATCGCGGGTCATCGGAATTCGACCGGAAGGACTACAGAAGCCTACGAAACGATATAGTCTAGGACACGGGTCTTACAGCAGGGATCGAATCCCAGGAACAACTCCAACTCTCTCTCTTTCCTTATCTTTCTTCTTTCTTCTCTCTTCTCTCTCTAGGGTCTAGAAATTCGTATGTGGAGGGAGAAAGAGGGTTTAAGGTCCTTATATAGGCTCAGAACTGATGGAAATGGCCCCATGGCCATGGTATACTTAGGTTATAGCCAAAGGTTGGCTGTTTCGGTCCAACGAAACTGTTCTGGAGATCCATTTTTCACATACGGTCTAACTTAAGCTTCTTGACATTAGATCTTGGTCAGGCTAAGTTTTCGGTTCGATCGAGTTTGGGGATCGACCACGGGGGACTTGTTTCAATTCAACGGTCATCAGTACTCGATCAGCGCCACAAATACCCTGACATGTGTTGGACATTTTCCTTGATATGAGGGTGTACTTGGGTCAAAATCTAACGGTTTGAATCCTTAGATTTGGCCTGTAAGCGAATGACTCAATTCACTTAAGTTTCAGTTCATTTCCTAAAGATATTCGCGTTTCTCACATACTTTGCTCCGGGCTCAAGTTGTACGTTTCTGGGTACTATTAAGACTTGATTTCTGAGGTGGTTGTCAAGTCCAGTAATGCGGTTATAACCGTATAGTTTTAGAAAAATTAGACTTTCAACTTATGATCCAGGTCCGATACGGAGTTTCGTGATGCTCTCGAGAGCAACTGGGTTTTGAGATGGATCTTAAATTTTTTAGGTAATGTAGCATTAACGATTCTACTCGTTTTGGGTCTTATAGTTCATATTTAAAGTGATTAGTGCTAATATCGCAGCTAATTTAGTTTAACACTTAGTTAATTCTCGTCTAATTTCTAAAGGATTTGGTCCTGAGTGATTTCTGCCTCAGGTGGTAATCGGGTCTTTGTACGAATTTTTCCGAAACGTTACATATACATAAATGAACAAAATGCAAAAAAGAAAAGAAAGGAAAAAAAATTAAAAATTAAATAGTTATTTAATAGTACATAAACTAATATCATTATTTAAATTAGAGAATTTGACACTGTCCAGTGGTTTAGTCAGGACATTTGAAAGTTATTTCTTTGTTTGAATGTATTCCAAGCATGATAGTTTTATCTTCAACTAATTCTCATATATAATGATATCGTATGTTAATGTGTTTTGTACGAGAATGTTGAATAAGATTTTTAGATTATTTGGTATTATCACAATATAAGTTCATAGTATTTTGATCAAGAACATGGTCAACTAAAATGCGCTTCATCCACATAAGTTGCGTGCATGCATTCCCTGCAGCAAATGTATTTAGCTTCTACAGTGGATAAGGATACTGAAGTTTGCTTCTTACTCATACGAGACACATGTCAATTTCCAAAAAAAATAAAACATTCACCACTTGTGGATTTTCTATCATTAACATTACTTACCCAATCAACTTCAGCGTATGCAACTATTTGTAAAGAAGTATCATGTAGATACCATAGACCTAAGTTAACAATACTTGCAACATATCTGATTATTCTTTTAACAATAGATAGATGAGATTCTTTAGGATTAGATTGATATCTAACACAAATGCATACACTGAAGGAAATATCAGGTCTGTTAACAGTTAGGTATGATAGCAACTAATCATGGTATGGTAAATGCAAGAGTCAACATTTTTACTTGATTCATCTTTAGATAGCCTAAGTATTGTACTCATAAGTGTATTATAATTTCTTTAATTATTAAAATTAAATATCTTCACTAAGTTCATAGCATATTTTGTATGAGAGATAAATATCCCATTTTTGAGCTGTTTGACTTGAAATTCAAGAAAGTAATTTAGCCCACCAACCATACTCATTTTGAACTCTGATTTCATCAAATCTGCAAACTTAGAGGAGAGGTTAATATAAGTTGATCCATAGATAATATTATTTATATATATCCGAACAATTAAAATATCTTTATTACATTTTTTGATAAATAAAGTTTTATCAACACTTTCCTTTTTAAAATTTTGACTAAGTAGAAATTTAGTTAATTTTTCAGACCATGCTCTTGGGGCTTGTTTTAAACCATATAGAATTTTTTAAAGACGGTATACATTATTAGGAAGTTTAAGGTATTCAAAACTCTTAGGTTGTTCAACGTAAACTTCCTCATTTAAATCACCATTCAAGAAAGTACTTTTGACATCCATTTGATATATTTTGAAAATTTTATAACATGCAATGGAAATAAATGATCTGATAAATTTAAGATGCGCAACTGGTGCAAATGTTTTATCGTAATCAATCCCTTCAATTTGAGTGTAAGCTTGCACAATCAATCATACTTTGTTTCTTATAATATTACCCACTTCATTGAATTTTTTAAAGTTCGAATGGTTTGGATTAGAATTTGATTAAGTTTAGATTGAGTTAAAGTTAATATGGGATGGACTTCATATGAATTTAAGGTTTCCCGTTCTCTTCTTTGAAGATTGCTATTTGTTTGATTCAAGTTATTCCGTAGATAGGTGGGGGTGTCAATCTACCAGACTTCAATGAGACCCATTCACACTTGTCTTAGCCCAATTTTAGCCTAGCTAGACTGTTATTGAGGGCCAGCGCTTGGGTATCTTTAGCTTGGGGCGGGCTGTGATAAGGCCTGGACTTTAGGGCCGGGCATGGCTAACCTAAACCTTGAGTCTTAGCATCGCCCATTGTCACTCACGTGGCACTCACTGGGAACCACGTGAGTGAAACTATCATCAGATGTTCAAGAGGAATGTGGCCTTATTTTAACTGTTGAACACAAAAATCATGATCATACCAAACTTATGCAGACCACGCGACAAAGAAATAGCTGGGATGAAATCTCCACCATCAGTTTTGTGTGGGCTGACGGTGGTGTTTATATACCATCCAGTCCACTCATCTTGTGTCCCTCAACCGGATGAAAGAATTAACGAAATAAATAAATAAATTCAGTGTTCTGGAACTCAGGTGGGCCATTCCACCTGAGTTTAGAGGTTTTAATTTCTGGGGTGGTGCATCCGAGTGTCGAATCATCGTGATTTTCTACTTCAAGACCCAGATTGGGGTGCTGTGCGTGATGGACGGCGTAGACTTTATGTACGTAAGTTCTTTATCAACGTCAGGGGAGGTAACCCCGATGCGTACCTACGCGGGGTACGCAAGTGCCTTCCATATTCCATAACCTTGAGAGAGAGAGAGAGCCGATGGCAGCCTCGGCCATGGTTCTCGATCCCAAGCCATCAACTCTCCCGCCACCTCCTTCAATCCCAGCCATCCGATCTGATCCTGGCCAGCCCACCTCCTCACAATGCCCCGACGACGACGATCTCTACTCCCGCCTCAAGTCCCTCCAGCGCCAGATCGAATTCATCGACATCCAAGAGGAGTACGTCAAGGACGAGCAGAAGAACCTCAAGCGCGAGCTGCTGCGGGCCCAGGAAGAGGTGAAGCGGATCCAGTCGGTGCCGCTTGTGATCGGCCAGTTCATGGAGATGGTTGATCAGAACAACGGGATTGTCGGGTCGACAACCGGATCGAACTACTACGTCCGTATCCTTAGCACGATCAACCGGGAGCTCTTGAAGCCCTCAGCGTCGGTGGCGCTGCACCGGCACTCCAATGCGCTCGTTGATGTGCTGCCTCCAGAGGCAGATTCCAGTATTTCGCTGCTGAGTCAATCGGAGAAGCCCGACGTTACTTACAATGTCAGAGTTTCTCTATCACTCTCGATATCTTATTTATTTATTTATGTATTTAATGCAAACCCAAAAGGAAAGCAGATAAATAAAGAAGAAAAGAAAGAGATTGTGGGAAAGAACCAACAATCCTCTGGCCGAATGCTAGAGATCACTAATGCAAGACTGTGAGCAAGCTCAACAGTCCTTTAGTCTTGATCCATAGGCCATAGGTCCTATTTATAATCAACCTTACAATCTGTAATAAAAGACATGAAATCTAAAAATCTATGAAATAGGAAAGTACCTAAGTAACAAAGCATTTTATAATTAAGAAAATCCCTAAAATAAGAAGATACTTAGATAAGAAAATATTTAAAATTATTCCCTGCCTAAAAATAAAGATATGAAAGAAAGAGCAGATTTCCTAATCTAGAAATTTGATAGAAATGGGAAGTGGTGATGGGCTAAAAAGGGAAGGTGGTCCTTTTCTTGTACACACGTGCAAAGCGTGCTTGCGTGAGATGCAGGCATTTTCGTCAAATCTTGATCAATCGGCACGTGTAGCCATTTGGTTGCATCAATTCCACCTGGCTTCGAAAACAACTCATCCTCGAGTTTAAATTGGTAGTCATAATCTCCTGTGAAGATCCTCGTTTGTAGCGCGTCTTCTTTGGCTTCACTGGTAGTTGATGGTGGAGACCTACATGCCTAATGGGTAGCTGGTGTATAATATGGTGTTGAAATACAAACCAACTTTTCTTTTGTTTCTTGTTGGTCCTCTACGTTCTAGACGTTGATTGTGACCTGTTCGTCATGGTCCACTTTTGATTTGCATACCTTGATTGATGTTGAGATGGTACTAGCATGTTGACCTTTTTGGATTTTGCCACTATGATTGTCATCCATATATGCCAAACCTTCAGTCTCCTTAATTGGATCATCCATTAGCTGATCTTTTGGTTTTACTTAAATTTTCTCCAATATGACCATTGATCCATCAACCAATCTAAAGGAAGATTCCTTTTGAGTTGCCACACTATCCATAACCATGTCATTCCTTGGAATGCTAGATAAAACATATTGATGCTTTTCCTGTTCATTCCTAGCATATTTTTGTTTTCATTATTATTGGTCATATGTTGTGTGTTTTTTGTTCTTTCTTTCTTTCTTTCCTTTTTTAAAATTTAAATTTTAGGGTAAAGTGGGTAATGCAGGGTCATTTTTACACTGGGCTCGAGTGAGGTACCCTGTGGGATGTGGGGACACACTCGGGTTGGGCGGCCCGTGTGAGGCGGGTGGCTCGTGTGAGGCGGGCCCCACCTGTGTGAGGCAGTACCATTTGATGTGGGGCCCACAAGGGGGGTTCGGCCGAGGACCTAACCCTGCAATGTGGGGCCTGGGCTATACGATAAAGGGATTAATTCGCCATGGTCCATCAGTTCGAGCTTTTAGAGCAAGTGTTTAATTGTCTCGTTTCAGTGGGTCAAGTAAAGACGTCAACGTTGTGACTTGTACCTACCTAACACGGGTCAACTACTAACCCTTGATACTAGGTCCATTCATTTTGTAGGATTTCTTTCAGGTTTGTAGGTTTTAAATTCTTGCTTACTTCGTTCCTTCTGAAAGAGAGATAGGGTTTGGAATATTCCTATTTGACATTATGAAATAGTGTGATAGATTAAGCTTGACAAATAGAAAATTTTGGAGAAAATTTTTAGTTCTTTTATGATTTGGGATTTTATGCTAGAATTGTGGATCATATTGTAATTTGTCTTTTCATTTTTCATATATAGGTACATGCAGCCTCCATACCTCTAGGAATTAATTATTAAATTCGGATTTCAAGTAGGCTCTAGCTAATCCCATTAGTTCTTAGGGTTTAACAATCGGGATTATACTTATGTCATTTGTTCTGCCATTTTTAGGCATGGAAGTTGCCCTTTGTTTCAAATTTTGGTCTCCTCTTTGATTCGAAGGTTCTTGTCATCCTAATGCTTGCTCTTGGTCATTCAGGATATTGGAGGGTGTGACATTCAAAAACAGGAAATTCGCGAAGCAGTTGAGTTACCTTTGACACATCACGAACTATACAAACAGATTGGTATAGATCCTCCTCGGGGTGTCCTGCTTTATGGCCCCCCTGGTACAGGTAAAACCATGCTTGCCAAGGCTGTGGCTAATCACACAACTGCAGCTTTTATACGAGTGGTTGGGTCAGAATTTGTTCAGAAGTATTTGGGTGAGGTGTGTTGGAGGATTTCTCTTTTGTTTATCCTCTGTTTTCTAGTGTTTTTTTTCCCCATACTCTTTCTCCATCACATTTTTCATGTGTAGCATGATGAACTTCTTTAACAGTTTAGGATGTGTTGTTGTCTTCTATTCTAAAGCTCAGAAATGTATGCATGAATTTTTTTTTTTTCCAGTTCTCCTATTTTCCTTTAGCCGGTGCACTGGATGTTAGTAGCAATCATGATTAACCTTATTCTTCTATCCAGGGTCCAAGAATGGTGCGTGATGTTTTCCGTCTTGCCAAAGAGAATGCTCCGGCAATTATATTTATTGATGAGGTAGACGCTATTGCTACTGCTCGTTTTGATGCTCAAACTGGAGCTGACAGAGAAGTTCAACGAATCCTCATGGAACTACTGAATCAGGTAAGAATGGCTAGTTGGAGAACAGAAGCTGAAGGAGTAATTTCCTTGCTAGTTCAGATAAACTATGTTCCTCGAATTGCATGATCGGGATTCATTACTGGGTCAATTTAGAGTCAATTCTGCAGTTACAGCCAATCATCATCGATGCTCAGCTGCATATGTTGACAATGCTTATGGACAGACCTATATAGCAAGGGCACTCCAGTTTTCTGAAGATCAGCTTGTCGGATACACATGCTGGATCCATGTCGACTAGGAAAAAGTTGGAACTTATTATTAGAATAATAATAAAATTTAATGTTTGGTTTTTCAATTTTTATTTATTGATAAATTAATTTTACTGCTACTGTTAACTTGTTGCTTTAGCGTTATTCAAATGCTAATTATATGGTTTTGACACATTTCTATTTCTATAGTGGTTGGACTTCGACCTGATAGTGGATATGGTCCACCCATGTAGTGCAACATTGAGGCCATGTATTCACTACCCACAATGTATATCACGATACTCTCTTTTCTATTTAATATTCTTTTATAAACAAATATTTCATACAATTAAGATCTTTCAACATTTTCATATAGGCACTTGTAGCATATAATAATATGTCTAAGATCCCTTTTAGCTGCTCAAGTTAGCTAGGAGAAGGCTGTTCTGATTGATGATTTGATTTGATTTTTTTTTCTTTGCAGCTTCTCACTTTTTATAAATTTACAGAATTCCAATAAAGAAATAGCTTTTGTATGAAAGAGATACATAAAGAGAAAGAACTTGGAAATTCGCAAAGTGAAACTACCCTGATATAATTTTAATTTTTAATATATACTTGCGATCTTCAAAAAAATAATTATTGTGTATACTAAAGCCACCGTACATGTGGCAAACACCTTCTAAACCATCCAACTTGTGGGTACCACTTCTTGAAAGTCAGCAATTGTGATTTCTCTATTGAACCTAGACCATTGACTTTTATCATTACAACCATCTATTTTGATGACCATGAAGGAGATCATTGGGGAATTGGGATCATCCCGTTGGTTGTAATCTTTTTTTTTTTATTTTTTTATTTTTTTATTTACTGGATAGTTGACAACTTCATTCATCTAAAAGAAACAGTAGACAGGGCCAAAAGAAAAACATCTATCCTCTTGAGTCTCACCACTCAAAGAATTAGGTCCAACGTAAATCCAACACCACTTCCAAACAGAAAACCAAAAGCCAAAACAACAAGATCCCCCAGTTCCCTAAATGATCCAACTTAAAACAGCTGTGAATTTGCTCATTTGCAAGTTCACAATTGATAATCATGTGGAGGATCTTCCTATGAATACCTCAGCTGATGTGGTCTTAGCCTTGAAAATTCTAGTATTCCTCTCATTCCACTGATTAAATAAGATCCCAAAGAAGCACATCTTTGTTGGTTGTAATCTTTACACTGCAGCATCCAAAGATGGGCCCACGATCTGGATGGTTTGAATTTAGGTGAATGTATGCCATGCATTGAGTGGCTGGGTGCTTACTGATCGATATTCATGCTCAGTTTTGAATTTTTCAGCCACAAAGGTAAACTAGGACTGATTACAGATGCCCCATCATAAATGACAAGCACTTACTCACCACATTCCAACATGGCATGTGTCGGTTTAGGATGTTTGTAGAGTGATCTTCGACTCCTCATGATGCATGTGTACAGTACCTAGAGATCTGGTTGCCACTCATCAAACGAGCATGTTGAAAGCAAACTATTCGTAATTGTTTTTCTAGCTTCCCATTTCTTTGTAAATATGTGGCCCACCTGATAAATGGACCAGTTGACCAGCTGGATTTTTGGGCTAAATGAATATTCATAGGGACCATCCTATGAAAGTCAAGCTCACACACTCATGGGCTACATTGACATGTGTGGAATATTTCTATTTGGCACTTGAAACTAGGACATCTGAAATTAGCACTCCTCGTGCCCTTTGCCAAGACAAGGGTTAGGCTATGGTGATAGTTGGCACCATTTTGAAGTAGCTGTATCTCTTCCCGCCATATGGTAAGTCCAAACTGTCCAAGTTGTGTGCCTCATTGTGAATGTTGCATACCTCACCAACAGAACAATCTTAGCCATCCGATTTTGCTCAATGAATTTGGACTGCTGACCTTCCATTTGATAGCCATCAATTAGATGGATAAGATTGCTCAATTTAGTGTAATTATTAGGCCATGTTGCCCCAACAGTTGAAGGGCTGAATTGACATGCATGTTGCCCTATGTGAAGTGGCCTAGACACCACAGTCTGCAAGTGGTGGTTAACTATCAGCACAATCTTGTCCAATAAAACAAAGGGAGACTGATTAGGAAGATAATGACTTTCCATATGGATGCATAGAAATAATGCACGTGCCATACATTGGCCACAATCCAAATCATCTAAATCATGGGCCAATTATTATTATTATTATTATTATTATTATTTTGACGGGTTAATTATGGATAGGATATAATAAAACATTGTAATGGATTAATGATTCTAACCGTACCATTGGTGGATCCGATTAAAAAACACTACCACTGGTGGAAATCAAATGTTCAATGGTCCTAATTCAACAGCAAGGTGTTAACTGACTGAAGGTTAGAATTGCCCTTGTGTTTTCTTTTTTGCCTTTCTTTCCTTTTCCTGATCGGCAAAGAGCTAGGTTCATCCATTTAGTCTGATTTTACAGACATACCGCATAAAGCAGGGTCCATGATTTGGATGGTTTGGTTTGCCTACATGTTTTCCATGTGGACATTGAATGCATGGATATCTACGGATCATTTTATCCCTGAATATCAAGTTTCTCTTTTTCAGTTTCAGTGCAAGTGCTATTCTGAATGGAAATGTCGTAAATATAACAGAAGTAATAGGCTTGATATGAATGAAGAAATTACGGCTTATCATTATATAATGGATCTTTCCGTCCAAACATTGGTTGATGAATTGTAATCACCCTCTACTGCTTGTAAGGAACAAGTTCTCTTCGTGCAACTCCATGGAACTGTCAGCTTGTTTGGTTTTTGCAGCCATTCGCCCATTGTGGCTGATATTGATGCATGTGCTTGTATCTAAAAATCACCATTTTGTGCCATCATGCATTCCACAGTGCTACTTTTGTATGCTCAACTTCTGGTGACTTGCTTTGAATGCCTTTGCAGATGGATGGATTTGACCAGACTGTTAATGTAAAGGTAATTATGGCGACCAATAGGGCAGACACTCTGGACCCTGCGCTTCTTCGTCCAGGCAGACTTGACCGGAAGATTGAATTCCCTTTGCCAGATAGGCGACAGAAGAGGCTTGTTTTTCAGGTGAGTCATGTGGGCATTTCCATGTACAATCTCTAATCTGCTTCATCTTTGGGAGGAGTATCCAACTTTCCTCTTCATTACCACGAGATCTTGTTCAATGGGCTCTTGTCTACCATCAATTGGAGTATATGTTGTTTATTTACAATGAGATCTGTAAACTGGCCTTTGATGGTATTGCTGGGAGCATTTGGTGGGTTAATCTCCTAGTTCCAATTAGTTGGGTCTTGCAATTTAACAAATTCATTTTTATTTTTTTTTGGCTGCACGGTCATTTTATGTTAGAAGTGTGTACTTGAGATGCCACACTTGCTCATTGAAGGTGGTAGCCGATGACACTGTTTAAAATAGCGAATATGTGTAGCATAGCATTTACTCCTCTAAAGCATGAGGCCTGAGCTACAGTGTGTAGCATGAGCTACATGCTACTTCTAGATTTTTAGTCAAGGTTGCGCTTGATTGTACTAATTTCATGATATTCTGCACCAACTTAGACTAATTAATAATTAATAATGAAATTTAACAAAATTTCATGATATGCGATGGAACGAAACACAACCTAAAGTAATAGGAAAGGGCAATGATTTAGTATAAAGGTAAAGAAAGAGCAACGGAGCTGATGCAATATTGTTACTTAAATTATTTTACTAAAAGCATTGAAAAGATTAACTAATTTTTATTGAAAATAGAAAAATATAATAAATCATTAAAAACATTAATTGATTTTAATGTTGTAGTGAAAAAAAAAACTTGTAATGTGTGCTATGTAGCATATAGTGTAGTCTATGTAACGTGTAGTGTATGCAAATTATCATTTAGCGTAAGCTATATGCGATTTAAGCTGTTTCAAGCAATTTTTTTTGAGCTACGTGGTTGTAAGGCTAAGCTCCTCTACATAGTGTAAACCACATGCCACATAGTGTAGCTATTTAAAACATTGGCCGGAGATTACAACTGAATGACTGATGATATCTTCTGTGCATAGAAGTGGTTGTAGATCATTGAAGTGTGTAGGAACATTCTCTTTGTTGGATATAGGTCCGATGACCATTCAATAATTTATCTCGAAGCCCCTGGGGCATGGGGACTTGTTCTTTCATTGAATCTTCAGAATCTCCATATAGGATAGAAAATCTTGGTGAGAGAACACTTTAGACTCCTATGAAATAGCAGATGTGCTTGGTAATATTTTCATTATGCCTTGCAACTATAGCTTCATGATGTAGTGACTGGAAACTGGTTCCCCATAACACTAACTAGCTTGCCAATTACTAGAGCTTCCCACAAGAAATGTTGCGAATAACCAATTTAGTATTCGTACTACGTACTGTTATGATGTTATAACAAGATTTACAGCCTTATGTGTCTGTCATCTTTCTCACTTGCTATTGTCACAGGGTCATTCTTATGACTGTGGCTGGCAAAGCTGAATTCACGCAATTGAAGAGGATCAATCCATCCTGTCATTTACATGTTAATGCATGCACTTTTTTAATACTAGATTTATATCTAATAAAAAAAAAAAATAGGACCTGATAATCTGAAGTTCGGGAAAGCAAGAAATTTCATAAAGTGTAGGAAATAATTTAGAACCTCTATGACTCATAGCATGCCAATACAGTATTTATTAGTGAATCATGCTATCTATCTCCTTCAAGTATTGGTTGACCCAATGTGAACATCTGAAGGGATTTAGTAGAAGTTTGCTAATCCCACATCCATCTTAATCCTAGTCCCTCAATGTGCTGCCATTTCTTCTTTGCGGAGCATCTGAGCAGTCCAGCAGCTGGGTCCCAAGGTTTTGAATATCTGTATTGGGGGTGTATTGGCCAGATTGGACCAATAACGGATGATATACTAGTATTAGCCATTCTTTTTGGCCCATGTTTCAACCAGAAACGAAAAGTATTTGATTTGGGGGATTATCTCACTTAATAATAACGAAGAAAAGAAATGAAGAGAAACAATCATCAATTTTTATTATTTCTGGATTCGTTTACGTCCTTCTTTTCCTTTGATTCCAAGATAAAGTATTTATAACTACAAATACAAGTATTGAATGAATTCCAATATTGATTTCGGTAGCAGTTCGACTCATATCATTCAAGTCTCCATAAGAGGAGTAGTGCTGGTTTTCTTTCACACACGTCTTCATGAATAAAATGGAGCATTGAAATATCCTGAAGAAATCTCCCAAAAATAACAGATAAATGTCGCCCTTAAGTCATCTGCGCAACAGTTCTGCCTTGCTTTCTCCCTTTCTTCTCTCTTCAATACCTGTCGGAGGTGTCAGTCTTCTGAGAATCCAATCCCTCAAATGAAGGGGGAAGGGGGTATTTATAGGCTTCCGCATGTGTGAACCCTAGACTCTTGTGCCATGGGCCCCACTTTGCATCATCTACATGTTTCAATACAATCATCTCCAATGACGAATTGCGTGGACTCACACAACTATGATGAGTTGCACAGTCCCGCACAACATCTTGTTTCCGCGCAACTCATAATTCCCGCACAACTCAAATCTGCCCGCGCCACTTGATTTCTTCAATCTCCCTCCATTTTTAATATTCTTTCTTCTAACTGATTTTTTATGCTCTAACGTTCCATAATTTTTGTAACTTTTTAGGAGAACAAGAAAAATGTAAACTACTGCAATCTATCATTTTTTAAATGTTTTTAACAAGTATTCATGTATCAGATCATTCTTTATAAAAATGCTGCTTTTTGACTTGACTTTCTGAAAGTCAACCAAATATGTCCTAATCGAACACAAATCAAGCATGACCTGATAGATTAAGGTCCATTATATTGAAACACAAGTATGCAACAAAAATAATAGGAAAAAAAAGAAGAACAAAAGTGATAGTTTTCGCCTTCCAAGTTTTCCTGAAATGGTTCATTCCATCTAGATTCATTGAATCTCGCTTAGATCCTGTGGTTTGATTCCAAAAGTAAGCCTAGATCTGGTATAAAATGAATTTTTAAGCTTCCTCCATGGTGGAAATGAAGCAAAAAATGAAAATCGAGAAAAGTTGAAAAAAAAGAAGAAGTGAAATGGTGCCTTCATGGCCGTATCGTCCCTGTTCCGGCACTGATATTGCCTGTATCAACATGTATTGGCTGATACAACCTGATAGGGCTTTTGTGTGTGTGTGTGTGTGTGTGTGTGTGAGGGGGGGGGGGGGGGGGGGGGGGGGGGGGAATGACAGACCACTTTACACCCATGTTGCATAATGGCAGTGGCCAATACGGTTATGATATGGTCATATCATAACCAATTTTCAAAACCATGGTGGTTCCTGTACATAGATTTATATGCCCTGAGAGTAAATGCATCAGGTGGGTCACCAGGTTGTATTGCATGATGGGGGTGGCCGATACTGTTATGATGCGGTCATATTGTAACTGATTTTCAAAACCATGGTCGGGCGCGTGGCCCATAGTTTAGGAAGCAAATGGAAGGCTAGAAAATTTGGACAAATTATTTGGCTAGTTTTTACCAATCCATTTGCTTCATACATTGTGGCCACCTACTGAGTGAACCAAACTATATGTTATCTAGGGCACATACATGTTGGAACCCACTTGATCATGGTATTAAAAATGGTTATGTAATAGTTGTAATATCTGTTATGTAGCCATTACAGTGGGAAGTGGGAACCATTACGTGATACAAGGTTGTAATGCTAGTTTTGGAAAGAATGTCCCTTTTACAGGCCTATAACAGCTTACGAGCTGATATAGGTCTATAACAGGTTAATATGGGCTCGTAATTGTTTGATAAATTTTATTTATTTTTTCCTGTTACGGGGTCATAATGACCGTTACAACTTGTATCTTATTAGCCACAGGGCAGGCCATTATGACCACTGTTACCATTATTGAATACCTTGCTCCTGATTGGGGTTGTCTATGGGCCAGTAAGGCTTGCCAGGTACCTGAGCCTAGCTGATATGGGCCAGCCCGGTTGGATATTGTTGCAATTAAATTGGTGTTTTCTTTATGAGCCCGATTCATAAATGAGCTTGGTGTATGACGCAGGACCAATGCATGAACCAAATAACATGTGAGATCAAGTAGCAGAATTAAAACAATTAACAAAAAAAAACACAAGCATCGCCATAATCATAAAAAATCCCATGAAAACCAAAAAAACATCATGCTTGATCCTAGCCGAAGTTACTAACATCATCACACAAGATCATTAAATAAAATGAAACTAGGATCTAATGGATATAGGGACATCCAATTAGCATAGGGTATAGTCTATTTCAAAGTAGTAAACCTAATACAACCTAGGGTAAAAATTAGGGCTTGAGTAATTTGGGAAAGTAGGAAAATTAGTGACTTTAGGTTTAAGGTTAAGGTTTTGGGAATAGAAGAAAGGGGTTTTGATATAAGGATGATGAAAAGCCAAAAGGGTCAAGGTGTGGCTCTATGACCAACCCGAAGGACTCACACGTATGGTCGTACAGTCACACGTGTGGCATGGGATGGACGAGTTAGGTCGGTTAGGGTTTGGGATTGTGGATAGGTAAAGGAAAGATGAGTTTATGAAAGAACGAAGGCATAGGATGAGAGAATCGAAGAATTCAAAGAAAATACCTTGATAGAGGAGAAAAGAAATGACGATGTGGGGATAAATGGAGACCTCGCACCTCCGTTGATAAAGATTAGCCTCGCACCAATCTCCCTTTCAAGTCGCATGGAAGTATATTCAAATCGCATGAAGATGGGAGAAGAAAGCATGATATTTTCTCTTTATTTTTTTTTTATATCACAAAATCCAATGAGGGAGAAGGTCACATGCCCACCCCCTTTTATAGATCCAAGAAAGTTCAAAAATTATAATAAACACCTTATTTTGTGAATTTTGATGAAAATAGACCTAGTCTAAATAAAAATCAACTAAAAACACTCATAATGGTGTCCAAACATAACATAAATAAAACTAGATTCTATAAGCTGATAAAATCTAAGGAAAACTAGTGTGGACGATCCACGATCAATGGCCCGATCATGTGATTCAATGGCCTGATCATCATGTCCCTCCAATCCAATGGTCCGGATCACTCTATAAAGCAGCCCATGTGCATCTTCCCAGTGTGGGGTCTTTCAGATGTTCGCACTTGTACATGGGGTCTTTAGCAAGATCACGAGTACTCACCTAGCCATAGGGAAATCAGTGTGGCCCACCTCCTCTGACGTGTACACAAAAGGTGTACGTGAAGTGATGTCCTCATCAACTCTTCACGGCTGAGAAGAGTTCCCCTCTAGCGGACTAAAACTCCTATAGCACTCCAAAATGTCTGGATCTAAATGCTGTAGCTCGTCCTCCGCAATCCATGTACTGTCTGAAATCGGCCTGTGCTTCCACTTGACAAGGATTTTCTAAAATCGTCCATGTCGAGTGGAAACTGCTTGTGCATCTTGTATGTCTTGTATATGTTCGCTTCGAGCAGGCTAGGAAGGTAAATGTGGTAATGGCTCCGATGATTGGTCAGGTAGGGGCCATGGATTTGGGACTAAGTCATGGTCTGTTGGAGGGTCCGTGGATGGATCTAAAGGTGAAGTAGTAGGACCCTTGTATTGTACTAGATCTTTCGCATTTAAAGTAGAACTAATTCCCATAGTAGGTGGTCTACTACATACGCATTAGGACCCAGTTTCTGCATTATTTTGTATGGTCCTGCGCTATGCATTTGTAACTTTTTAATGGCCCCATGGGGGAACCGTTCAAGCCTCATACGAACCATGACATAATCTCCTACTTGGAATTCATGAAACCTGTGATGAGAATCATCAAACGCTTTGTATTTTTCATTACATACATTAATTCGCTTTCTAACCTCACTATGCAACTCATTTATGTGACGTGCAAATTTATGTGCGGGACTCAGATGACCTATGGGACATAGACATAGGTATGAGATCTACAGGTTTCCTAGGTTTGTAGCCATGCACATCCTCAAACGGGCTCATGCGTATGGACCTATTGATGGAACTATTGTATGCTAACTCGGGTATAGGCAAAAAACGGTATCCCAAGTTCGAATGTGATCACCCACAAGAAATGTTTTAAATATCAACAATATCGGCCGATATATCCCACGATGTATCTTGTATCCCACCTGTGCGATACGAAACGCACAGGTAGTGTCGATCTATCCCGCATGTTTGATCCAATGAGCATTTTCAATTTTCGATCCCTTTTTTGGTTGAAATTATGTTAAATTAGTGTCAAATGGTTACAAATCCATTGGTTCTTCATGTTTTTGCATGAAAACACGTGGAGTTGGAGCTTTGATTTCGATATCCATTGGTTCTTCATGTTCTCCATTTTTTTTTTCTCGAAAATTTCCTTCAACCATTTGTTAATTGAGGCTAATTTCGAAGTATTTAGGAGTATTTGATGAAATGATCATCACATACACTCTAATTTCAAAATTCGAGTGTAGGTGGTCCTATTTGGGAAAATTTGGGAAAATTCAAAAATTTCCCAATTTTGTTCCAAATTGCTTGTAATGTTGCACTCCAAACATGAAATCAAGAATATATAAGGGCTGATCTACTAATTTGTTAAGTCCTTGTCAACTTTTGGAAAATAAAAATATTTTTTTAATAAAATTTTAATAAAAAATTATTATTATTTTTCAAAAATTTCCTTATACCAACTGTCAATTGAGACTAATTTCGAAATATTTAGGAGTGTTTGACGAAATGATCATCACATACACTCAAATGTTGTGCATTCAATTTGAATATAGTTGCATTAGTTCAGTCAAACAATGCATGACTTAGGACCCTACACAAAGGAAACCTATTATGTGCACTTCTTTTTTGAGATGTTATGATTTTGAAAGTGTGTATTAAGGTATTTTTTAACAACCCTTGAAGTTTCATTGAAAAATTCAAGCATTTTTCCAATGTTTTCCCATGTTTCCCAAAAAGTGAGATATATTACCAGAGATGAACAATATATCCTGTGCGATAACCAATAGGTAATGCGATACCGATATTTCGAACACTGCCCAGAAGACATCTAAGTAAATTTCCAAGACTCCTATTGACAACTTCAGTTTGACCGTCTGTTTGAGGATGATAGGCAAATGAAAATTGAAACTTTGTCCCCATCATGTGTCATAGTGCCTTCCAAAAATAACTCATAAAGCGTACATCATGATCAGACACTATGGTCTTAGGTAGACCATGTAAACGCACTCCCTTCCTAAAGAGAAGCTTAGCCACATTGAAGACATCTAACGTTTTTGAGCACGGAATGAAATGGGTCATTTTAGAAAAACAGTCCACAACCATAAATACAGAATCGTGTTTCTTGATAGTTTTCGGTAAGCCCAACACGAAATCCATACTAATGTCTTACCACGGAGCATGGTGTAGTGGCAAAGGCGTATACAATCCTGTATTTTGCATCCTCCGCTTTGCCAGTTGACAGGTCCTGCACTGCCTAACAATCTTGGTTACATCTCATTTGAGACTTGGCCAATAAAATCTATCCTCTAAAAGGGCAATGGTCTTATCCCTCCCCAAATGACCGGCTACTCCTCCTGCATGAAGTTCCCAAACTAGGGAATCACGGAGGGAGGTACGAGGAACGCAAAGTTTGTCACCTTTAAATAGGAACTCATCGATGATGACAAACCCGCGACTGTCGATCGACTGACCATCTCGTAGTGACACATACAAATCTCCATAGTCTGGGCATGTAGGATACTCCTCTCTCGGCCGATCAAACCCAATCACTTCTGCTCTCATACTTTGGAGAAGCGCCACCCGACGACTAAGGGCATCAACGGGTTTGTTCTCGACCCCATCCTCATGTTTAAGAACAAAAGAGTATCCCTGAAGAAATTGGACCCATTTAGCATGCCTAGGGTTTAGTTTCTTCTGGGAACTGAGGTAACATAAGGCCTCATGGTCAGAGAACAAGACAAATTCTTGCGGTAATAAATAATGCCGCCAATGACATAAGATTGGACGACCGCATAGACTTTTTTGTCATAGGTGGAATACCGTTGCTTTGCCTTATTCAACTTTTCACTAAAATAAGCAACGGGGTGCCCTTCCTGACTAAGCACGCCACCTATACCTACCCCAGGTGCATCACACGCGACCTCAAAGACTTTAGAAAAGTTTGGAAGGCGCATGTGGGGGCTTCGCTCATTTTTCCCTTAATCTCCTTAAAAGCTTTAGAGGCAGCTTTAGTCCATACAAACTCTCATTTCTTGATGCAATCCATGATGGGAGCCATAATGGAGATAAATCCTCTAATGAAGCGCCTATAAAAAGTTGCCAACACATGAAAGCTTCGTACCTCATGAATATTGCGCGGTTCAAGCCATTCAACTATGGCCCGAACTTTCTCGAGTTCCGCTTTTATACCCTCAAATGATACGATGAACCCTAAGAAGATAACGCTCTTTGACATAAATGTGCACTTCTGAAGGTTGACATATAGCTTTTTAGTTCTAAGGACCCTACAACTTGCCTCAGATGGTGGAGGTGTTGTTCTTTTGATGTGCTATAGATAAGAATGTCAGTAAAATACACCAAAGGAACTTATCCATAAAGGGTTTCAACACCTGGGTCATCATTCTCATAAATGTGCTCGGGGTGTTAGTCAAGCCAAAGGGCATGACTAGCCACTCCTATAGCCCTTCCTTTGTCTTGAAGTCTCTCTTCCATTCATCTCCTGGGCGTATACGTATTTGGTGATACTCGCTCTTGAGGTCAATCTTTGAAAAGATTGTGGCACCTGCCATCATGTTTAACATATCATCAAGACGCGGTATGGGAAACCGGTACTTGACCATGATTTTGTTGATGGCTCGGCTATTCACACACATGCGCCACGTGTCATCTTTCTTGGGTGTGAGAAGCGCCGGTGTTGACAACCCCAAGTATAGGGCTACGCTATACTAATAACTCGGTGAGACCGAGGTCGAATGCACAGGGACTAAACTTTTATGTATTCTGAAATATAATTAAAACTAGAACTAGAATCAGAACTAAACTAAAATCTAGATTAGTTGAGAATAATTGTGAATAAACTATCAATCAAAAGAGGAACTACAACACCAAGGATCCACTTGCAGCTGTTAAGATGCTACCTCACTTGATTCAATAAACACAACTGGAATCGAAGTCCTATTTTATCCAGTTGGAAGATAAAATAATTAAAATAATCTTGAACTTTTCATTGAATTAGTTCTCACATCAAGAACCATTGTGATGATCGGAAGGGAATTCAACCATCCACCATGCCCATGAGACAATGGTAAATCACGAATTTGACAGATCCCACAACTTAAAACAAGCAAGAAAATATTCAAAGCTCTCACAACATCTACTGTAATTAAAGTCATAATAAACTATAGAAAACTGAAAATATTCTTTTAATCAAACTAGAAATCAATGAAGTTCAACATAAACTTGAATCAAAGTAAGATAAGCATCAAACAAACTACAAGCTTCACCTCTTAGCTTTAGCTAAGGGGTTTAGTTAACCATATATATGATTAAGACTAAAACTCTCAAACAAAACATTAAAAATAAACTAAGGAAGAGGAAAAACTCTTTGGAGGCTGCTCCACCCTTTTGCTCTGCTCCTTGAATCCTAATTTGTACTTAGAACTCCTTAGAGGACCTCTATTTATAAGCTTGATTGAACTGACTTTGGAAAACTGCCTCAAATTTACACACTTTGCGTATTGCATTCAACATCATCGAACGTGCCTTCGATGTCATCGAAGGTATATCCTAGTTCAAATCAGATTTGGAAGTTCGCGCCTTTATGCATTGCGTAAGTCTTCAATGCAATCGAATGTCGTCGATGTCATCGAACAGACCTTCGATGTCATCGAAGGGTGTTCGATCAATCGAAAAATGTGTCCAGAAAGTTCCAGCGAGCTGCTCCAGAAATCTTCGAATTTCTCAATCCCATTGAACGGGTTTCGATGTCATCAAATTGGTCGTTGATGAATTGAACGGGTCTTCGATGAATCGAAGAATTGTGCCCAAATAGTCCAACAACCAAACTTAATTTTCATGTAATTATTGATGCAATTGAACGGATTTCGATGACATCGAACACTTACTTCGATGTCATCGAAGGGTGTTCGATGTCATCGATAGTGAAGTTCAACAGCTTCTAATTTATGCACTTTACACTTTCGACTTCCGTCCTTCTCCACTTGGTTTCTTTAAATCTTGGGGTCTTGAAATCTTCAATATTAGTCTCCTAAGATCCTTCCCTTGCTTTAGTGGTCATTAAGCATCATTTTCCATGCTTTTAATACTTTTTCATTCCAAGCTCTTAGATTCACCTTGCAAGACAAACGTGCATAAAATATACCAATTAAGCAGTATCATGTTCATAAAATCAAGATATAAATAGGGGGAAATACGCAATATTTAACACTCAACAGCTGGCACGGCACACGGACTCAGACTTTCGTGAATGAAATCCTTTTTGAGGAGCTCATCTACTTGCCTCTTCAACTCCGCATGCTCCGTAGGATTCATTCGATAATGAGGAAGGTTTGGTAGAGTCGACCCAGGGACAAGATCAATGGCATGTTGGATGTCCCTCATGGGTATAAGCTCATCTGATAAGTCCTCTGGAAATACATCTTAAAATTCATCCATAATTGGCTTCATCTTAGGGGGTCCCTCTACACCAACCTCGGGTGTAACTTCTTTCGCCACTAAGGCGTACACCATCGAATCCACCGTACTCTCTCTCTCAAATTCCTTGGCGTTGATTACATGGAGAGACTTAGGTTGGGATTTTCTCATATCCCTTGGGTTACCCGACTTCTCCTTAGTTTTCTTCTCTGCATTGCTTTTTGGTGGGAGAGGAACTAGAGATATCTTTTTACCTTGATACATGAATGAACATACATTTGAGCGGCCATATATCGTCACATCGTGGTCAAATAGCTAATATCGTCCCAAAATGATGTGTTCAACATCCATAGGTAAGATGTCGCACAACAATGAATCTGAATAGGATCCAAAATTAAAAGGCAAGAGACATCGCTGGGTAACAGGCATGGAAGATGCATCCACCTATGACACTATATGGTTGAGGGTGCGGTTCGGGTTTCAAACCCAAACGGGATAAGGTGCTAGTGGAGACCACATTGGTACAACTTCCACTATCCACGATCACTTTGCAATTCTTCTCTCCACATTTTGCATAGGTGTAAAATATTGTAGTCCGATGCCAGTTATCATTTTTCTTGGCATCGGTCAAGGCCCACCTGACTACTGTAAGTGGTGTGGTCTCTTCTTCTTTTACTTCCTCATCACTAGCACCAGTGATGTCGGGCTGATAGACCTCTTCTTCATAATTGCCCTGCTCATCTCCTTCCTCACCATCGTTAATTACCAAGGCTTTGTTCCTCTCTTTCGAGGGACATTGATGCACAAAGTGACCAACTCCATGGCAATTAAAGAATCGTGTTTGCTCACCTCCCCTAGAACTAGCGCTTGCTATCCCTTTCCTTTGACATTTCTAGGGTTGGGTTGGAACCCAATTTGAGGTGTAGATCGGACTCCCCATGTTAGGCTTAGCCCCTTGAGAGTAAGTCTTGACACTTGGATCCCAAGAGTCATAACGCTTGCCAAATGGTGCCTGGAGGTAGTGTTCAATGTCTTGCACCACTTGGTACATGTGCTCCAATGTACTAACATCACGAGAACAAAGTTCTCATTGGATCTCAAATCGAAGGCCCATCCTGAATCTGGACAATGTAACCATCGGGTCCTCAATGTCACATCGCATCATGTACTCCTCAAATCTAGCAATGTAATTTGGCACGGTCATGGATCCCTGGCGCAAAGCCTGTCACTGGTCTAGGAGCATTTGGCGATAAGAAAGAGGGAGATACTTTTCTTTAAGGACCTTTTTCATCTTGGTCCAGTGCACAACTGGTGGTTCTCCTTTCCTTTCAATTTTAAGTTCTATGTTGGTCCAAAAAAGTTTGGCCTGGCTCACCAACTTTATCTTGGAAAATCTCACTCGACGGGCATTAGATATATCATTCCACTCAAAATAGTGGTCCATGTCTGCCAATCAATCAAGGAATGCTTTGGGGTCCAAGTGACCATCAAAACCAGGAGCCTCAACTTTCACACCTTTCATGACTTGTGCATTTGGATCATAACGGTTATAACGCTCCTCACATGGTGGCGGCACATGTGCTCTACTATGGCCAACGCCTTGGCCACGACCACGCTCCCGCATGTCTTCCCCAATGTCGGGGTTTGCTTGTAAGGATGCCTCAAGTTGATTGACACCCGCATTGGTCGCGGTTAATTGAGTGACAGTGGTTCTGTTGTGTGCTTCAATGGTCGTCAGACTGTTATTGATAGCATTAAGGGCCTTAGCAATCTGCTCTAGATTCATTATGGGTTGTAGACCAAAACCACGTCCCAAACGAGTAGACATACACAAGAAAAGTCTAAAAGGAAACCCTAAATGTGACTCTAAATTAAATGCAACACAAAAATCCTATATGGCCTGGATCTATATGGGGACTCAACAAAACCTCTATGATTTTTACAATTTGGGTAAAAGAGTTCTGTAGAAAATTTTCATCACAGAAAAAGAATTGACGATAGATCGACCTACACTAAAACTTTGCTCTGATACCAAATCTGACGCAGGACCAATGCATGAACCAAATAACATGTGAGATCAAGTAGCAGAATTAAGACAATTAACAAAAAAAACACAAGCATCGTCATAATCATCACGAATCCCATGAAAACCAAAAGAACATCATGCATGATCCTAGCCTAAGTTACTAATATCATCACACAAGATCATTTAATAAAAAGAAACTAGGATCCAATGGATGCAGGGACATCCAATTAGCATAGGGTATAGTCTATTTCAAAGTAGAAAACCTAATACAACCTAGGGTAAAAATTAGGGCTTGAGTAATTTGGGAAAGTATGAAAATTAGGGATTTTAGGCTTACGGTTAAGGTTTTGGGAATAGAAGAAAGGAGTTTGGATATAAGGATGATGGAAAGTCAAAAGGGGCAAGGTGTGGCTGTATGACCAACCCGAAGGACTCACACGTGTGGTCGTACGGTCACGTGTGTGGCGTGGGATGGACGAGTTAGGTCGGTTAGGGTTTGGGATTGTGGATAGGTAAATGAAAGATGAGTTTATGAAAGGAAAGATGAGTTTATGAAAGGATGAAGGCTTAAGATGAGAGAATTGAATAATTCAAAGAAAATACCTTGATAGAGGAGAAAAGAGATGACGGTGTGAGGAAAGATGGAGACCTCGCACCTCCGTTGATAAAGATTAGCCTCGCACCAATCTCCATTCCAAATCGCATGGAAGTATCTTCAAATTGCATGGAGATGGAAAGAAGAAAGCAAGAGCTTTTTTATTTTTATTTTTTAATTATTTTATTTTTTATAATCACAAAATCCAATGAGGGAGAATGTCACACGCCCACCCCCTTTTATAGATCCAAGAAAGTTTGAAAATTATAATAAACACCCTATGTTGTGAATTTTGACAAAAATAGACGTAGTCAAAAGTAAAATCAACTAAAAATGCTCATAACGGTGTCCAAACACAATATAAACAAAACTAAATCCTGTAAGCTGATAAAATCTAAGAAAAACTAGTGTGGGCATCCACTATTAATGGCCTGATCATGTGATCCAACAGCCCGATCGTCATGTCCCTCTAATCCAATGGTTCAGATCACTCCATAAAGCAGCCCATGCATGTGCATCTTCCTAGTGTGGGGTCTTTCAGATGCTCGCACATGCACATGGGGTCTTCAGCACGATCATGGATACTTGCCTAGCCACAGGGAAATCGGTGTGGCCCGTCGCCTCCTCTGATACGTATGTAAGGGTGTATGTGTAGTGATGTCCTCATTAGTGTGGGCATACCCCTACCCAAACCCAGACCAAGCAATAATGTATATATGTAATTCTCTTGTGTATTTGCATATTCAATCTAGATGTATGTTTGTTTATGAGTAGTATCCAATGATCTAAGGGTAAGAGTTGAGACTAAGAGACTTCCATTCTAGGATATCTTGGAGGCAGCCCAATTAAACTATGGGCTCCACTTATTCAAACTCTCAGCTGAGGAGCATATAAGCATGTGTCAAAAAGTGGACATTATCAGCTAATCTTAGCCAATCAATTGGTGGCAATCAACTACATCAAAACCTTTGTGGAAGTGCAAGGGATAAGCAGATCAACCTAATTGAGTTTGGTTAGGTGTCTAACTCCGAAATGTACCCTAAGTATTGATGTAGGACGGCCTAATCTAACCTCAAATGATCATGGTATTTGAAAAGGGGCAGATTCATGCAATCTTAAAAAATAAATAAATATCAGCCTGATTCATATATCATAAACACAAGAAAGAAATAAGGTCAATATAACATTGATTAGGGCCATCCATCACAAATATGAAGTGTTAAATCTTAAATCTGAATTTAATTGGATCCGGCGAAAGATAGAACTTTCGTCTTGCAATAGGTCCGTCTAACGATCCAAGTGGATTTTCTAATCCAGAAACATAGGAATTTCTTGGATTGGAAATCTGAAAAATTCAGAAAAAAAACGTGGTTCTTCAAATGTAGATTTGAGTGATGGATTTTATTTGGGGATGAAAAGGGAATGAGAATCTTTTGAGATTAGGAGAAAAAGAAGAAAATGGGGTTAAAGAGAAGAATATCTTGAGAAAAGAGAGAAGGAGAAAGAAGTAGGGGATGAGAAATTGTTTACCTGGGCCTCACGCCCTCTTCCAATCACTGGAAGTCGAAGACGAGATCGTCAGAAGCAAAAGCTCTTTTTTTTTTCTTTTATCAACATAACATAATGTGCTATGGGTTTAGGGCAACCCTAATAAAATTCGTAATTACAAGAAATTATCAAAATACCCCTATTAGAAAAAAGTTTCAAAAAAAAGAAATTCGCACAAAATTGTGCACAAACTATCTTAAAACATAATTAATTCAAATGTTCATAAACTAAATGTAAATTTAAGATGCCCAATGGGCCCCCGATGATAGTGCCGTGAAGGTGGTGTAATGAAGGTGGGCCGTGACGATCCAACGGTCCGATCACGTCCTCGCGATCCAATGGTCCAAATGTCTCCTCTAAGCAACTTACACATGTCACGAACACATGTGTAAGGTCTTCAACCTCTAGAGACTCGACCCGTATCCGTCATCTAACCACATTGACACGGATAATGCACGCCTTCTGCGTTGATATACTTTGAATGGCCTGGTGTCCGCATCAACTCCTCTCGGCTGAGAAGATCTTGACTCCGGCGAGATAAAACTCTTGTGCTTTTCTAACAAATCTGGATCTAGTCGCTACAACTCTGCTTCCGTCAACCATGTACAGTTGGATGATGGTCTGTTCTTCCACTTCACAAAGTACCTCTAAAGTCCACCGTCTCGAGTGAAAACAAATTACTCATCCACAATTCCTTCAATTTCTTCTCTTATCTCAAGTATAGTAGGCATAGGTGGTGTAGGTTGGGAAGAAAAATTAGAAATTGGTCAATGGGTTGAAACAAAATTAGGGTCTATGGGATGGCTTGAATAAGGCATTAGATCCTCCACATTGAATGTTGAACTAATCCCCATGCGAGGTGGAAGATCTATCACATACGCATTGGACTTAATTTTTTTCAGAATTTTAAATGGTCCAGCACTGCGTGCTTGTAACTTCTTAACGGTACCCTGTGGGAACCGTTCTGGCCTCATCCTAACCCTTACATAATCACCCTCATTAAATTCTTGGATTCTACGATGTAAGTCAGCTGAAATTTTATATTGTTCATTACTTGCATTTATCCGCCTCCTAATCTCTGCATGCAACTTATGAATGTGATGAGAAAATGCATCGGCTGACTCTGATGTCCTCTGGGTGACTGACATAGGTAACAAATCTATGGGTAGTCTAGGTTTATAACCACTAACAATCTCGAATGGACTCATACCCGTAGACCTATTAACTGAACTGTTATATGCAAACTCGGCGACTGGCAGGACTAAGTCCCAAGTTTTAATGTGTTCACCCACTAAACATCGTAATAGATTTTCGAGACTTCAATTCACAACTTCAGTTTGGCCATCAGTTTGAGGATGGTAGGCAGACGAGAACTGGAGTCTCGTACCCATCATATGCCACAATGTCTTCCAAAAATAACTAGTAAACCGGGCATCCCTGTCAGACACTATGGTCTTAGGCAAACCATGTAATCGAACCACCCCCTCAAAAAAAATCTTAGCTATGTTGGACGCATTGGACGTTTTAGAATAAGGGAGAAAGTGGGCCATTTTTGAGAAACGGTCCACGACCATAAAAATGGAATCGTGCTTTTTAATTGTCTTGGGAAGTCCAAGTACGAAATCCATACTGATGTCTTGCCACGGTGCGTGTGGCACTGGTAATGGCGTGTACAATCCAATATTCTGCTTCTTCTGTTTTGCTAGTTGACATGTTCGACATTGCCCTAAAATTTTGGCTACGTCTCGCTTGAGACTTGACCAATAAAATCGATCCTCCACTAGGGCGATGGTCTTATCTCGACCAAAATGGCCAGCAATACCTCCAGTATGAAGCTCCCAAACAAGAAAATTCCGGAGGGAAGTGCGGGGAATAAAAAGTCGGTCTCTTTTGAAAAGGAAACCATCTTTTAGCACGAACTCACCTGAACTATGCTGCGCACCTAAGAGTGACACGTATGTTTCCCTAAAATCCTGACACCTGGGATACTCGTCTATCAATTGCTCAAACCCGACAACTTCTACACTCAAGGAGCTGAGCAATGCCACTCTCTTACTAAGGGCATCGGCTGATTTGTTCTCGATCTCGGCTTTATGTTTCAAGACAAATGAATATTCCTGAAGAAACGCTGCCCACTTGGCGTGCCTTGGGTTAAGCTTCTTTTAGGAATTCAAATGCCTTAAAGCCTCGTGATCAGAAAATAAGACAAATTCTTGTGGTAGAAGATAATGACGCCAATGACGTAGCGACTGCACAACCGCATAAAATTCTTTGTCATAGGTGGAATACTTTTGTTTTACCTCATTCAGTTTCTCACTGAAATAGGCAACTGGATGACCCTCTTGTCTTAGTACTCCTCCTATACCTACGCCTGAAGCATCACACGCTACTTCAAAGACTTTAGAAAAATCTGGAAGATGCATGACGGGAGCCTCTATCATCTTGCCCTTAATATCTTTAAATGCCTTAGTTGCGGCCTTAGACCATATGAACTCTCCCTTTTTAATGCAATCAGTAATGGAAGCCATAATAGTGTTAAACCCTCGAATGAACCGACGATAAAATGTGGCTAAGCCATGAAAGCTTCTCACTTCATGTATGTTCCGCGGTTCAGGCCAGTCAGCTATGGCCTTGACTTTTTCTGGATCTGCTCGCATTTCTACAGACGACACTATGAACCCTAAGAAGATAACCCTATCAGACAGGAATGAACATTTCTTAAGGTTCACACATAACCTCTCCGCCCTCAGGACACTACAGACCTGCCTCAAGTGGTCGAGATGCAGTTCTTTAGTGGTACTATATATGAGTATGCCATCAAAATAAACCACTAAGAACTTCCCCATAAAGGGTCTCAAAACCTGGGTCATCACACGCATAAAAGTACTGGGTGTATTAGTCAAGCCAAAGGGCATGACCAACCACTTGTACAACTCATCCTTCGTCTTGAAGGCTGTCTTCCACTCATCTCCAGGGCGTATGCATATCTGGTGATACTCGCTCTTAAGGTCTATCTTGGAAAAAATTGTGGATCTAGCCATCATGTCTAACATATCATCAAGTCTCGGTATCGGAAACCGATACTTGATCGTGATCTTATTAATGGCCCTACTATCCACACACATCTGCCACGTACAATCTTTCTTAGGCGTTAATAGTGCTGGTACAGCACATGGACTCATGCTCTCATAGATAAAACCTTTTTCCAGGAGCTCATTTACCTGTCTATGCAACTCTGCATGCTCTGCAGGATTCATCCTATAATGAGGAAGGTTCGGTAAAGTAGACCCTGGGACGAAATCAATGGCATGCTGGATGTCCCGCATAGGTGGAAGCGCATCCGGTAAATCCTCAGGGAATACATCACTGTACTCCTCAAGAACTGAAGTCACCTCAGGGGGTAACTCTACATGAACCTCAGGTGTAACTTCCCTAGCCATTAGGGCGTACACTGTCGAATCATCATCTATCTCTTTCTCAGACTCTTTTGCATTTATGATATTTAGAGACTTTGGAATAGATTTCCTCACATCCTTCCTTGACTCACTCGTTTTCACATCCCTAGCCTTGTCCATGTGGCTTTTGGGTGGTAATGGATTAATCTTGATTTTCTTGCCCTCATGCGTGAATGTACACACGTTTGAGCGACCAAAAATGGTGACATCTCTATCGTATAACCACGGCCTCCCTTGAATGATGTGACGTACATCCATAGGTAAAACATCACACCACAACATATCTTTATATGAACCGATTTGGATGGGGACTAAACACTGCTGGGACACAGGCATAGAAGACGTGTCAACCCAAGAAACCTTGTAGGGTTGAGGGTAAGGGATGGCCTTCAAACCCAAACGAGTGACTGTGCTAGCTGAGACCATGTTGGTGCAACTACCACTATCCACGATGACTTTGCAATTTTTGTCACCGCTCTTGATAAACGTGTAGAAAATTGTGCTTCTGCGCCAATCATCACTCTCTTTGGCCTGCGCTAAAGCACATCTAACTACAGCTAGTGGTGCAGTCTCTGGTTCTTCTTCTTCATAATCACTAGCACCTATCTCTGGATGATATTCCTCAACTTCATAATCACCCATGTCATCCGTATTTTCATTTGACTCGTCTATGACTAAGGCTTTCCCGCTAGTCTTTGCCTTGCACCGGTATGCGAAATGGCCTGTACCTCCACACTCATAACATCTCAAGTGAGTACCACTGCCAGAATTGGCACCAAGGACAGCTTTGCCCTTATCATCCTTAGGCTTAGGCAGTGCACTAGCCTGCACCCTAGGTTGACTTCCAATGTTAGGTTTGGTTCCTTGAAAACCAGATCTAACAGTAAAGTCTCGGGACTCAAAGCGCCTTGTGACAGGAGACTTTAGGTAAAGCTCTAACTCCTGTACAACTTGGTAAGCCTGATCCAAGTCACTCATTGCACGGGTCATAAGCTCACGCTACAGATCCATGCAAAGACCCACCTTGAAACGCGCCAGCGTCACTAAGGGATCCTCCTGAATATCACACCGCATCATATACTCCTCAAATTTTACAATGTAATCTGCAACCGACATAGATCCTTGGCGTAATGCTTGCCACTGATCTAGGAGCTTTTGACGGTAAGAGAGAGGAAGATATTTTTCTTTTAATAATTCCTTTATCTCTACCCAATGTGCGACTGGAACACCTCCTGATCTCTCGATCATACGCTCCGTATTTGTCCAAAACAATTTAACTTGACCCACAAGTTTCATTTTCGCAAACCGCACCTATCAGTTCTCAGACATCTCATATCATTCGAAATAATGGTCCATATCTGCTAACCAATCAAGGAATGCTTTTGAGTCCAGATGCCCATCAAAACTAGGAGCATCTACTTTAACACTCTTTAAGACCCTCTCATCGACATCATAACGGTCTTTATACTCAACAGCGGGCTGCGGATTTTGCGCCCCTCCACGTCCTACCCCTCGGCCACGTGCTCCACGACCTCTACCACGATTTCCTACCCGTTCCTCAACTACTCCCCCTACGCGAGACTGTTCATCCACTCCAATGTCGGAGATTTCTCTTAGGGACGCTTCTATTTGATCCATACGAGTATTCTTGTTCCTAGATTGTGCCTCAATGGCGGCCAAACGTTGGTTGATCGTGTTCATCATCTCAGTCAACTGTTCCATATTGAAAAGCGGGTGTAGACCAAATCCTCTACCAGTTTGAGTGGGCAACACAATAAGACTCAACTTAGGTTTCCTAAAACACGATTCTAGGAGATTGTTTGACACAAGACTATAGACACCGATGATCCTAACCTTTAGAATGATGTAAATGTGGAAAAAATTCAGATCTCGACTTTTTTTTTTTTTTTTTTGTGCAAATATGAAAATTTCAAATCTAGACTCTATATGCGATGCATGAAACCCTAGAGAAAAAAAAAATAATAATAATGATAAGAAATAAAAATTAAAAATACAGACCTTGATAACTCGATCTAAGACAACCCAATGCAAGGACCTAAGCTCTGATACCAAAATTGATGTAGGACGGCCTAATCTAACCTCAAATGATCATGGTATTTGAAAATGGGCAGATTCATGCAATCTTAAAAAATAAATAAATATCAGCCTGATTCATACATCATAAACACAAGAAAGAAATAAGGTCAATATAGCATTGATTAGGGCCATCCATCACAAACATGAAGTGTTAAATCTTAAATCTGAATTTAATTGGATCCGACGAAAGATAGAACTTTCGTCTTGCAATAGGTCCGTCTAACGATCCAAGTGGATTTTCTAATCCAGAAAAATAAGAATTTCTTGGATTGGAAATTTGAAAAATTCAGAAAAAAAAAATGTGGTTCTTCAAATGTAGATTTGGGTGATGGGTTTTATGTGGGGATGAAAAGGGAATGAGAATCTTTTGAGATTAGGAGAAAAAAAAGAAAATGGGGTTAAAGAGAAGAATATCTTGAGAAAAGAGAGAAGGAAAAAGAAGTAGGGGATGAGAAATTGTTTACCTGGGCCTCACGCCCTCTTCCAATTACTGGAAGTCGAAGACGAGATCGTCAGAAGCAAAAGCTCTTCTTTTTTTCTTTTATCAACATAACATAATGTGCTATGGGTTTAGGGCAACCCTTATAAATTTCGTAATTACATGAAATTATCAAAATACCCCTACTAGAAAAAAGTTTCAAAAAAAAGAAATTCGCACAAAATTGTGCACAAACTATCTTAAAACATAATTCATTCAAATGTTCATAAATTAAATGTAAATTTAAGATGCCCAATGGGCCTCGATGATAGTGTCGTGAAGGTAGGCCGTGACGATCCAACGGTCCGATCACGCCCTCCTCGCGATCCAATGGTCCAAATGTCTCCTCTAAGCAACTTACACATGTCACAAACACATGTGTAAGGTCTTCAACCTCTAGAGACTCGACCCGTATCCGTCATCTAACCACATTGACACGGGTAATGCACGCCTCCTGCGTTGATATACTTTGAATGGCCTGGTGTCTGCATCAAGCATCTTTTGGGTTGAGGCACTCGTGGCATCCAAGGGCTGGCACGTGTTAAGGGCAGCTATATGTCCCTCCTTTTCTAAATTCCCCCTCACCTTCTCAGTGAGTAGTAGTTTGCTATCCATGGTTAGATTCTAAAAGCCATAGGTTTTTATTTTTTTATGCTATAAAATCTAAGCTTTTAAATTAATGATTTTTTTTGAAAAATTTCAAATCATAAATGGGTATGTGATACCCTAATGGGTATGGGTATAGGTGCCCATTTCAGACATTGGATAGGGGTCTGGGTATGGGGGGCATTACCCATTAGAGGGAATAGGTATGGGTATTCCTGTACCTGTCCCAAAGCTGATTGATAGCCCCACACCTGATGGATGGTTTGGATCTTTACACGTGCCACATTGGCACATGGGGAGGTGGGTAGATATGCCTATGGAGTTAGCAAACACCGTTTTACTATTAACTTGTTTTGTTGGTTGTGGTGGACAGTTTACATTCATTGTAAGCTGACTGCTATTTATTTCTGGATTGTCTCTTTACAGGTGTGCACAGCTAAGATGAACTTAAGTGATGAGGTTGACTTGGAAGACTATGTTTCTCGACCGGATAAAATCAGTGCTGCGGAGGTACGCGGATCTTACATTTCTTCTTTGCCACTCTGAATCAGGTTTTTTTTTGTCACAGTTATTCACGGTGCTGTTTCCATGTAATGTTTGATGCCATCTGAAGATCCTGAACAATAAGAGTAGGCTAACTTTAAATATCAGTGATCTGCAAGGTGATTGGTTGCCTAATGTTCTGTGTGGTGTGTGGATCGTTAATGTTGATGATTGATCATCTGAATGCCAATATTCTGTCAATACCTTGCGTTTTAAGGATGATAGATCAATACCTTGCGTTTTAAGGATGATAGATCATCTGAATGCCATTATTCTATCAATAGCTTGTATTTTTAAGGAGGTAATATGCCATGCTCTATCTGAATTACTGGCAATTCCGTTCATGCCAGCATTTCAAACAGGCAGGCCCATCTTCAGGTGATCCGTACCATCCCATCTGGTGGGCCCAACATTTGATGACTGATTAACAAAAGATCTCCTCTATCAAGACTCCCATTATTCCAATTGGGCCTCTTCTGTTGCTTGTGGACCACTGGCTATATTTCCTTTTCAACACTCATTTTCAGGCCAATGGTAGATTTCTGGGATTGCCCGATGTGTCATAACCCAAAACTTGCAATGAGCAGAAGACAGGGGGTTGTTGTCTGCCCATATGCTCCATTCCTCCACGAAGCTCAAAGCAAATAGTAGAAGCAGATCGAGAAACACTCCGACTTGTCTTTCAGTCAAACCATCCTTCTGGATCCCCTCTCACTGGGCAGCATAACTGGAGGTGATCTAAGAGCAATAGATGCTCCAAGTCGTTGTCAAGAAGGTACCTACGGCAAGGGTGTAACCATACAGTTACATCTCCACACAGCAAGAAGCATCTAGCAACCAAAATACTGTGATTTGGAGAGAGGCGGGCTATTATCTGAAACGGGATTTGCAAGGAGGTTTCCCTGATCCTAACATCTTCCCTGAAGCCGATATTCTACCCATTGCTAAGAGATTATCCAATCTCCCCAGTAAACTTAGATGTCACGTATGTGACCCCTTTCCAGATTGTAGATGCCCTGTAAAGGGACGAGTCCCTGGTCCACCTGCCCCCACTTTGGCACCCATACTTGATAGTAGTAGTCTCTCTCCACAAGGCATCCTCTTTCAACCCAAATCTCTATAGCTATTTTTCCAGTAGTGCCAGGTTCATAGACTCCAAGTCTTGATGCCTACTATTCTCTCTTCATAAGATTTGCATGCCTCACCCTATTCCAATGGGTGGAACTTCTTCACTTCCAAACTCTGTCACAAGAACTTGCCTCTTAGCCTCTCCAACCTCACCAACATAGACTCCGGGCATCCGAATAAGGACATGAAGTGTAGGAGCAGGTTTGACAAGGCTGCTTTGATTAGAGTAATCTGACCGCCAAGATAAGTCTCGGCTCTTCCACCTTGATAACTTTCTTTCAAACCTTTCCACCACTTTGTTCCACAAGTGTTTGGCTGTTTCCCAATGCAAAGGGGTGGTTCAAGGTAGGTGGAGGGTAAAGACCCTGCCCCATAACTAAAGATCCCACACCTGCTTGACCTCTCCCATAGTCATATGAACTACTAAACATCTTACTCTTGGCAATGTTGACTTTTAACCCCAACATGACTTCGAAGCATCTAATAAGCATTCTCAACTTGTCCACCACTTGTCCACCATAACTGCATCAGCTTCATAGAAGAAGATTGTGTCATCGGCAAACTGAAGATAGGATATCGGAGAAGTCAACCCTCCCAACCTGCGTAAAATGACCAACTTCCTGCTCTCTGTCCAGCATTCTTCCCAAAGCTTTTGCCACCACCACAAAGAGAAGGGGGAGAGATCACCCCGTCTCATGCCTCTCAAAAGTTTCCGTTGACCAAAACTAAGAACATCAATGAAGTGAACTAATACACTCTCTAATCTATCATCTCCATTTCCTCCCACACCACTCCGGCCTAGCATATAGTCCAAAAAGCCCTAGTCAACATGGTTGTAGGCCTTTTCAATGTCCATGTTACAGATGATTCCTTTTAGACCATCCTTGTGCCCAGTGTTCGAAATGTCGGTATCGCACAATGTATCGCACCCTTGGGATACAGATACATATCGGTTATCGCATGGGATATATCGTTTGTATCGCATAATTTATCGCACTTTTTGAGAAACATGGGGAAACATTGAGAAAATGGTTGAATTTTTCAATAAAACTTCAGGGATTATTAAAAAAGACCTTAATACACACTTTTAAATCATAAAATCTTAAAAAAGAAGTGCACATAATAGGTTTCCTTTATATAGGGTCTAAGCTATGCTTTGTCCTATTGAACTAAGACAACTATATTCAGTATCCGTCCCATCCATCTGTTTTTCCATATCATTTTAGGACATTATCCAAAAATTGAAGCAGATCCAATAATTAGGTAGACCATACCATAGGTAACAATGGTGATTGACCATTAGTGGGCCACAAAAGTTTTGGATCAAGCTGATAATTGTTTTTTCTCTTCATTCAAACTTATGTGAAGTTATCAGCAGATTGGATGCCTAATAAAATATAGGAAAAATTAAGGTGCACCCTCAGAAGTTTTTAATAGTATCGTGTTTAACTAATACTGTTTACTTGAGTATAGTCCACCTGATAATTGGATCTTCTTAATTATTAGGATCATGTTGTAAAATGATCCGAAAAAACAGATGGATGGAGTGGACACAGAATACACACATCAAGTTGGGCCCCACGGTACGGTTGTATGGTCTTGGGTGAGGCGGGGGGTCTCACCTAATCCACTCCTATAGTACTGAGTAAACTTATTGGGTCCACCGTAAATGTACATGGTTTATCCATGCTGTCCATCTGTTTTTTCGGCTCATTTTAGGGGTTGAGCACAAATTTGAAACATATTCAAAGGTCAAGTGGACCATATGCAGGAAACAATAGGAATAATGATTTGCACTTTTGAAACCTCCCTTAGGGCCTACAGTGATGTTTTTTTTTCATCCAACCTCTTCGTAAGAGCACAAAGATATGGATAAAGGAAAAGAGCAAATATCATCTTGATCCAAAACTTCTTTAGCTCCCAAGGATTTTTTTAATAGTAGATGTTCAATTCGCACCAGTCCAGTTGAGCTTTGGATATACTTCATTTTTTGGGCTAAAAATCATAAAATTATATGGTAAAATGGATGGATGGAGGAGACAAAATACACGAATTATGGTGGGCCCCACAGAGTTTATGTAGTACACTACTCACGACGCCCGCTTCCTACCACACTACGAAGACGGCAGTGACACTCCTACAACTCGAGTGGTACCAACGGTTCAAAGTTACATGGCCCGACAATAATGTATTTATTATATCTACACCGTTCATGCATTTGGAGAGATCATTTTAGATCATGAGCCCAAAAATGAGCCATATTCAAAGCTTAACTGGACCACACCACAAATAATAGTGGGGCTGATTCTCACCTTTAAAATATTCGTAGGGCCCACTATAATGATTATTTTCCATCCAATCTATTCATTAGGTCACACAGACCTGGATGAAGAGGAAAAACAAATATCATATTGATCCAAAACTCCTGTGACCCCAAAAGGGTTTCAATGGTAAACGTTTAATCTCCCACTCCTGTTTGCAGTGTGGTCCACTTGATCTTTGGATCTGTCTTATTTTTCGGCTCAAGCCTTACGACGAGCTTGCCAAATGGACGAACGGTTTGGATATAACACATACCTTATGATGGGACCCACGGAACTTGGTGACGTCAACACACCAGTCAACTCGGTGGTGTGTGATACACCTACCAACTTGATTTCCGTAAAAAAGGGATCGGACGCAATTTTTTTCAAAGCAGAGAGGGTTCCGGCCTTTCCGGAACCCTAAAATCTCTCCAAAATCTCCCAAATCTCTGGATTTTGGCGAGGATTTCTCCGGATTTTAGGAAGGATTTCTCCGCATTTCGCCCAAATACTTGGATTTCTCCATATTTCGATGGATTTCTCTTCCAAATCGGAGATTTTGTTTGCACTAACCTACGGACGACGCTTTGATTCGAATGGTGCACCAAAGGGAAGCTTCCGATCATAAAAATCTCTTGTTCAGGTATCGAAATCCACCTATTGAAAGTTTCTCCATATATTTTTTTAATTTTTTCAATATTTTTTTTTTGGATAATAACACTGTCCCGGACGATATTTGGTGTTTTTCTTTTTTACTTGGTATGTTTCGACGATAAATCGTGCGATATCGACGATAATATCGGCCGATATTTGGATTTCGGGATTTTCGGTATCTTCCCGGAGTTATCGGAGGGGTTTTGTCTCGCTGGGGCCCGATACCGATAATATCGGCCGATAGTATCGATATTTCGAACACTGCTTGTACCTCAATTCTATGCACTCATGTGCTATTAGTGCACTGTCCAGAATTTGCTGCCCCACAACAAATGCATCTTGCTCGCTAGGATTGCATGAAATCTAGAAGCCAAGACTTGGGATTGTGCAGTTTTTCATTTCCCGGGGATTTTATAGGGGTTTTCCATTTCCAAATTTTGGATTCTCTCCATGCAAACAGGCACACATGCATGTTTAGTGGTTGTCCATGCATGCTGATTGTGAATACTGGAAATTATTGCCCTTATGCACAAGCACAAAAACTTGCCTTTTTCCAATTTTTCTTCTTTTGCTATTAAATTTAACTCGATGATGTAATTGGCTTCTCAAAATAGTTACTACTTCCATGAAATGGCTGCAGATTGCAGCGATATGTCAGGAAGCGGGAATGCATGCCGTCCGAAAGAACCGTTATGTTATTCTTCCAAAGGACTTCGAGAAAGGCTACCGAACAAATGTGAAGAAGCCTGATACAGATTTCGATTTTTACAAGTAAAGAGGTGCCAAGAATCTGGCATGATAAGCGGCTTTGTATGTTGGTGCAACAATGTTTATGGGCACTGCCCGGATGCTCTGAAATCCATGCATTGTTTTCTAAGCTATTTAAAACATCACACAATCTTTTTGTATTTTTATTTTGGTTTTTGAAGTAGGTTGTAAATTCTTATTTGGTTGTGTTTACGATATTACGTTACCCATAATTACTGCTGAAACTAATAGCCTTTCAATGTTAGTTGACATTTCTTCCAGGAACAAACACTGTTGATTACTAGGGATATCCTAGTAGAGAAGCATCTGACTGATTTTAAATGGATGCTGTATGTGATGGCTGAGTAAGGCCCTGTTCATTGATGGTGACCAGCAGTGAAACAGGTGGGTCCCACCTATTATGTTGGCCTAGATGGTCATCTGAGTGCCCTTGTTGTAATCCCCAGTGGTTTTAAGGGCCTAACTTGATGCATTCCATCAATGCTGGGACTTTAGGCATATTGTTTACGTTCTTAACAATTGGTATTAGAGTCAATGTTCCTCCTTGTGTTCTTTAGTCATGAAAATGGTGGCTTGTGGACAGGGCAACCTGGATCAGAGTCCATAAAGGGAAAAAAGGTTCACCTAGAAGGCCAGAGTGAGAGGTGCCATGAGGTAGAAAGGGGATGTAGGTTGCAGCATAATTCTAAAACTAGGTGTGGGTCGACTGGATTTCTAGTTGAGTCTGTTGGAGACTTGCTATAACCAAGTCACTCACCTAGTTCAACTGTTTGACTTTAAAAACAAGAAATTCTTGCAACAGAATTTGAATAACAACCTTAGCTCAAGAACAGTCTCAACCATTGCTACATCAAGTGCAGTTTTATTTTATTTTTGGACATCTTAATTGTTTATGCATTTCTAAGAAAGTTAAGAGATTTTCTCACCTGTCTAGATACTTTTAAATTTAATTATTAAAATATTGAGTTGGGCCAATTAATAGCACGCGGTAGTGTCGACCTGACCTGGCTAGACATCGAGTGGGTTTGAGTTTTCAAGTTTTTCAACTATGGGCTGAAGAGCCTAGTATAGTAGTGTTGTGTTATGATCCATAGTAGTTTAAGGGCTTTTAGCTTTATGCGTTATTTCATCAGTCATGAGCCTTTTTGGCAAATTAATTTGGTTTTTTATAGCCCCCTAATGGATCTTGCCCAATAAATCTCCTCCATCTGGCAGATGATGCGTTTCAATTCAAGCCCACCATCCCATGAACGGAGGTGATAGCGTGCCAGACTGCCTGTGTTGACCCTAGTTTGGGCTATATTCCGGCTATGGCTAATGGTCTGAGGGCTATTTTTGGGCATGAGTTTTGGAGTCCCTACCATAAGCAACAGGAGCAGGCCTGGCGTGCCTTGATACTTTGCGGGCATTTGGATCTTAAGTTACTTAAGACGAGCTACTTATGCCTTAAGTAACTTTTCTTGATTTCTACTTATTAAACTGAAGTGATTAAGTTACTTTAAGTACAAATGCTATTTATAATTGATCATAAACCAAACAACTTTTTTTTTTTTTTTGAAATTTATTTATTTAAAAAACCAAACTTACACATCTTCTGCTGTACATAGAAAAATGTATCTCATTTTGTGCTATCCAAACGAGCCCATTGCCAGAATCGGATTGTCCAACGGACCATATACATCATTGAAGCCTAAGGTTGGCCTACCCTTCCGGGGCACGCCCGTGTCCAATTAAATTCCATAGATCTGAGCCTGCATGTGACCAAATGTAATAGGCTTTAGCCCAAGCTCGAGCCTCACTAAATCTAATGGGCTGATGTGACCAGTCCATGTGGACACCACCAAGTTAAGGGCAAGGGTAGACAAGGGGCCCATTGGACAACTAAGTACAACAGAAGCCGACCTGCATAATGTAATTGTGTGCGAATTGCCATCTTTGACTCTCTATGACTATGTCAACATCCTCTTTAACAGGTGTTTGGACAAGAAACGAATGGATTTTGTTTGAGGCATTATCTTATTCAATAATTAACAAAGAAAAAAAAGAAAAAAAGAGAGAACAAACATTACAAAGTATTATATTCATTCTGAATTCATTTACATCCTTATATCTCTATTGATTCCAAAATAAGGTAAATAACTAGAGAGTACAAGAATCAAATATGTTGAAATATTGATTTCCGCAGCATTTCGAATTGCGATATGATCTTCTGATCAGAGAAGTTATTGTGAGAAAACAATATTCTCTTGTAGATCTTTCAATTCTTCAAAAGCTCATTTCCTTTCAGATTGATCAAACTTTTGAAGGAAAATGGGATTATGAGAGTAAATCTGAAGAACAAAGAAACATTGTGCGCACAACAAGTTTGTTGCGAGTCTTGAAGGATCTTCGGTCTTCTGTTGGCTCCCGGAGTCTTTGAATAATGCAAATGAAGAGAGTGGATGAGTATTTATAGGCTTTCATACACGTGCAAACACCTTCATCCGCGCAACACATCTTTGTTGCGCGAGAGATGGGTCACATTGCAAACATTTGTTGCGCGATCAACATTTTTCCCATCGCGAATCATACAATGGATATTTTCTTTCATATTGGTTTTCACTTCTCATTCTTCTTCTAAATTTTATGCTCCAACAGATGCCCCTTGATCATTCATTTGATCTTCTCTCTTAGATGAAATGGAGAATCAACCTGTGTTTCAAGATTTGTTTCATATGACCCATTACGCATAACAGCATATTCGTTGCACTATCGGGTCCACACAACATCCAAGCAGGTCTCCTCCTCTATATAAACCCTAGCATCCTTCCTTCCGTACTTACTTCTCCTCTTCCTGTTAAAATCCTTGTGCAACTTTTTGCCCTTCGCATAATAACTTCTTCCGCGCAACACCTTCTGCGCGCAACCAGTCTGCTCTGGTAAAAAATTCTCCTAAGCAATGAAGTTTTGTCCAATTTTCTTCATCTCTCGAAATGACTAGAAGAAAGAGAGGAAATAATTGCGATAATCCTCAACCTGCAGATGGACCCATGAAACGATCGGGAACTTCAGTTGACAAAGCTACGTCTTCAAGAAAAAGGAGTCACGCTTCCCATACAGAGACTAGACAGACTTTTCAAAATATTTGGGATTGTATAGAAATCCAGGAAGAAACTTTCGAATTCCATAATCCTTTCAAGAATGAGATGGTCACCATTCCTATAAATTTACACCACCATTTGTCAATTCTTCGTAGCGAACTAACTGATCGAATGATCTAAAATAGTATTGTTTCTGCAGATCATTGGATTATGACAGAACTGCGAATCTTAGAAGGACGTCTGGAAGAGAATGAATCTCACCAATAAGCTGGAAGAGTTCATAAAATGCGATTCTTACGCCCATGCTATGATCCTCAACAACCTTTTCCTACTCATTTCTTCGAAATTGCTCGTCTGCATTTCTTTGCCAAAGGATAGTCATGGAACACAGAAGAGTTCATGATGAGGGGTCTTTCATCGCCGCGAGATCATTACATCACATGGGCTCAAGCCATTGTTCAGAAACATACTAATGTTCAGAAACAAATTGATCTTTTTGATGCGATCACAACTACACCAGGATATTTTTATGGGGATGTGACCGTATTTAAAGGCTTTCTCAATCACTAGTGTCTAATTACTAACTCATTTCATCTTCCTTTTGGTGAGACTAGTATTACTTTATGGGATCTTTACTACATAGCATGCCCTCCTGTTATAGGCGATCTTTGATGAGTATATACCTTCAAACGAAGAGTTTGCTTGCATCTCTGTGGAGAATAATCGGTCTGAAATCTCAAAGACTAGCATCGATCTCTTCAAAGAGATGGCTGGCTTCTGTCATACTGATGAAATTTCTTCTCTTTACTGGATAGCCCATTTCTCTTGAAACTTGCGGTATATTTCTTTCCTTTCCTTTCTTTGCTAGATTTCTTATTTTCTTTAGTTTTCAATTGTTAGATCCTAGGTTAGATTCTGAATTTGAGGGCCAAGTGTGTTTCATGCCCAAGTGGGTTCATGACAACACCTTTCGTCACTTGAGTGAGGAGGATTAGTCAAATGGTTGCCTATCCATCACTGGATTAGACACCACCTGAGATCCTCTGAGTCAATAGAAGTAGTGGCTGCAAATCAACCTCAACCACCCGTTGAGGAAGTTTAAGATAAAGACGAGGTGTACAATGCATCCCTGCCTCGTACTCTATGAGATTATTTATAACCGGCGGGGGTGAATACACCTTCCTGCATGATATTCCCATTGAATGCAGGAACTATGAATATTAAACCAGGGGTAATTCAACTCCTCCCTAAGTTTCATGGGCTAGAATCTGAAAGTCCATACTTGCATATGAAAGAGTTTGATGAAATAATATTTACATTACACATCCCTAATCGAGGACACGATTAGGGTGAAATTGTTTTCTTTCTCTTTGAAAAAAAAGAAAGATAAGTCGTGGTTATATTCCTTAAGACCAAGGTCCATTGACACATGGGTTGAGATGACAAGGGAGTTCCTTAAAAAATTCTTCCCTTATCATAAAAAAATACCTTAAGGAAAGCATTCATGAATTTTTTTTTTTTAAAAAGGATGAGACCTTCTTCCAATGTTGGGAGCGATTTAAGGATCTCATAAATTCATGTCCACAGCATGGCTATGAAACATGGTATATAATTAGATTTTTCTATGAGGGATTGACCTTATCCATTTGCCAATTTGTGGAGATTATGTGTAATGGGGAATTCATGAACGAGGAAGTTGATGATGTGTGGGATTATTTTGATAAACATGCTGAAAACACGCAATCATGGGATACCTCTTCAAAAACCAGCACTTCTAAGCCTACTCAATCAAAGGAATGAAGAGGAATTTATGTTTTAAAAAGAGGAAGATGATATAAATGCAAGAATGGTCAAACTCACAAGAAAAGTCGAGGCCATGAAACTTAAGAAGGTAGAACCCGACAAGGCTGTGGAAGTTGTTTGTTGTATTTGTGCTCACAACATACATACAACTGAGAATTACTCAACAATTCCTACTTTTCAAGAGATATTGAATGAGTAATCAAATGTTGTAAACAACTACCAAAGACTTTTTATTGGACCCACCTTAAATACATATAACTCAAGTTGGAGGAACCATCCAAATTTCAGTTGGAGGAATGGAAAAACTGCTACTTCTTAAGGGATCCTTAACCAATTTCTTAATCAAAAGGAACCTCAAGAGGATATGGTTTAAAAGTTCATGTAAAACCAAGAGCTATTTAACCAAAATACGATGCAAGCATTTTATGATCTCAAAACAACAATGAGAATGTTTACATTATCAATTCAAAAGATTGAGCTGCACTTAGCGAATGGGGAGAAAGGAATGCTTCCAGTCCAACCCCTCCCCAATCCAAAACCGCAATATGAAATAATTGACCCAAGCTCTTCAAAATAAATGGAGCAAGTTAAGTCTATCACCACTCTTAGGTGTGGGAAGATTATTGACAAAACCATCTGGCGAGGGCTGAAAAACCTAAGGACCTAGAAGAAATTCAGAATGATAGACCTAGCAATGTTTCACATGGGTTAAAATCGAAATCTCAAAGTAAATCGATTGTGCCATTCCCTCAATGGTTAATTGCACCAAAACTTCTCTCTAGCTCTCAAGATATTTTAGAGGTGCTTAAATAAGTGAAGGTCAATATTTCTCTACTAGATGTCGTTAAACAAATACCTTCATATGCCAAATTTTTAAAAGATTTATGTATGACCAAAAGACAGCAAAACATACAAAAGAAAATCTTTTTGACAGAAAAAGTGAATGCCATCCTCAAGCAAGATGTGCCACAAAAATACAAAGATTCCGGTAGCCCAACTATCACTTGCATAATTGGGAACTACTAGATTGAGCACGCACTTCTTGACTTATGGGCAAGTGTAAATATGATCCCTTACTTGGTTTACAAATAATTGGGTTTAGGTGAATTAAAACCCACTCAGACTACATTACAACTTGCCGATCGCTCAGTTCGTGTACCGAGAGGGATGATTGAGGATGTGTTGGTCCAAGTTGATAAATTTTATTATCCAGTAGATTTTATTATCCTGGATACTCAATCCATCATAGATATGAGCACTCAAATTCACGTCATTCTTAGTCTTCCATTCCTTGCTACATCAAATGCCATCATTAATTGTAGGAATGAAATTATGAATTTATCTTTCAGAAATATAATATTGGAGTTCAACATCTTTTTCAACATAAACAAACAGCGAGAGGATGATGACGATATCCATGCCATTAACATGATCGATTCTTTCGTGGAAGATAGAGCACTCATGACTCTATAATCTGACACTCTAGTGACATGCCTGGACCACTCCTCTGATTGAGATGATGACATGATTAGGGAGATAGATGCCTTACTTAATACTACGCCGGTACTTGAAGTTAACAAGTGGAGGCCACAATTTGAGAAATTGCCCCAAACCGATGTAGTGCCTTTACTGTCTAGCCTCAAAGCATCGAAGCTTAACCTAAAACCTTTGCTCGCTGATCTTAAATATGTCTACTTATGTCAAGATGAGGCATACCTAGTGGTGATCTCTTCCCACCTTGAGAATGAACAAGAGAGTATACTTATTTCTACTCTCATTGAGCATAAAGGAGCCATTCGATGATTGATTGCGGACCTCATGAAAATTGATTCTTTGATTTGTACTCATCGCATTCTTCTTGAGGTTAATGTAAAAACCTCTTGGCAACTACAATGTCGATTAAATCCAAACATGAAAGAAGTGGTTAAGGCTAAAATATTTAAGTTGTTGGAAGTGAGTATGATATACCCTATATCTGACAGTCAATGGGTGAGTCCAACTCAGGTGGTTCTTAAGAAGTCCGGAATCACCATTGTATGCAATGCCGTCAATGAACTCGTGCTAACTAGAGTTACTACTGGTTGGAGAATGCGCATTGACTACAGAAATTGCCCTTCATTGATCAAAATTTAAAAAGGTTAGCTGGTCACTCTTACTATTGCTTACTTGACAAGTATTGGGGCTACAACCAGATAGAGATAGCCCTCGAAAATCAAGAAAAGACAACATTCACATGTCCCTTTAACACCTTTGCTTACTGAAGGATGTCATTCGGCTTGTGGAATGCCCTCGCCACTTTTCAATGATGCATGTTAAGTATTTTTTCTGACTTAGTGGGGCAATATTTAAAGGTCTTTATGGATGACTTCTCTGTTTTTGGTCCATCCTTCAGTGAGTGTCTGAAAAATCTTTAAAATGTGTTGAAGCGATGCGAGGAGAAGAATTTGGTTTTGAATTGGGAGAAATGCTATTTCATGGTTCCCAAGGAAATAGTGTTTAAATATATAATTTTGTTAAAGGGAATTAAAGTAGACAAGGCTAAAATTGACCTTATCTCTAACCTGCCTCCACCTAAGAGCATACATGATGTATGATCTTTCTTAGGACACGTCGGATGAAATTGCTATAGAACTACTAGTACTGAAGTATAAAATATGACTAAGTGTCCTGGGAGGGGGGGGGGGGGGGGGGGGGGGGGTGAATAAGACTTTTACAAAATTTATTTCTTTTAATAACAAACTATACCTAAATTTTAAAATAAAGAAGTAAGAGAAAGTAATTCTATGGCTTTCAAGTCAATAGAGGGTCCAATTCACATAGGCTTATACAAGATTCATATGTAAAATCAAAGCGTATAAGGATAGAGTGTATTGTGTGTGGGATGTGACTTCTATTAACACTTATACATTAACTAAATCATGCATCATTATGAACATGTAATGATTATAAGCATAATTAGATAAATGTACTTAAAACAATCCCAAACAACAATCATGTATAGTAGTTCGGCTACTTGCCTACTCCACTCCCGGCGGACGCATTCTCTCCTATAGTGTACCAGATTTTACTATCCAATGGTTTTAAATCAGGTTAACCATGAACCTTCACAACCTACACAAGGTTAAGTTAGGACACCTACACAGGTTCCTAGATGCCTGCATAAGGCGACATGTCCTACTTAAGGACACAACAATAGGAGCCTACACAAGGTAACCAAAGCCTACGCAAGGCACAACTTACGTAAAGCTACACGTCCTACACAAGGACACAACGTATTCTCCCGTCAGAGGCCTACCAATAGGAATTGATGAGTTTGACACTCAAACTCTGAATTCTAATCCTACATAAGGAAAGGGCTTCAGACACATTAGACTTTAAATACTTTCAAAGTTGGTTAGTCCCGTTCTCGTACAATGTGAAGATCTTCGATGATGAGGAAGAATCTTCAGTTCCCTTGAACCGAAGGCTCTGAGATTTAGGGTTTTGATCTTCTCTATTTAAATAGAAAGATTTAAATCAATAGAGAAGGTTCCCATGAGCTAGGCATTCAGAAGTTTCAATGATAGTATGATTAGTTGGAAACTTCATGAATGCTAGAGTTTATAATTCAATCCAAGCATATAAGATAAGAGTTGATGCTCAAGAAAATGATTGAATGATGAACTCTAATGGGAAAGAGAGAGTGAGTAAGAGGGTAGGTAGATCTTGAAATAACAGACTCAAACTCTCTTGGATACTAGCTCATTTTACTAAGAAGTAACCTGAGGTACTTATAGAGAAAGAATCCCAATGGTAATAAAATGGGCAGAAATTTGTCATTGTCGATACTATCGAACAGTCTTTGATTTTATCAAAATTTGAATTTTGATTATATCGAGTCTCATTCGATTGTATCGACTTTCTACACATATATGTTCGTTTTTGTGTAGAATAGATTCTGCTTGATTTTATCGAATACCATTCGATTCAATCGATGTGCACTTCGATGTTCTTGAGGGTTAGTTTGATCCCATCGAAAATTCTTCAGAAAATTACCTTTGGTTGCTAAAAGATTTTATGCAATCGATCATCATTCGATGTTATCAAATTTTGAAGTTTCATTACATTATTGTATTCGATATGATCGAAGATATATATATATATATATATATATATATATATATATATATATATATATATATTTCCATTAAAAGCTTGTTAGACAAAATGTTCCTCAAGTTTGATGCAATCGAGTCTGATTTGATACAATCGAGAACTTACTCTCAATGTAATCGAAGGTGACTCGATTTGATCAATGAACATATTTGAGAATGTCTTCTGTTTGGAGGAAGTCTTTGAGTCGATATTATTGAATAGGGTTCGATATCTATCGAAGTTTGAATTTTGATATTATCAAACTGTATTCGATATTATCGAGATTTCCAGCAGATAGATCAATTTGTTGCTTGATAGAATGAGACTATATATTGATAGAATCTAACCATCTTTGATAATATCGAAGATGCCTTCGATTACAAAACGATATAATCGACTTGCCAGTATAATCCATTTTTCATTCCTCTAACATTTTAAGTGTCTTTCTTACTTAAGCTTACCAAGGTGTTTTCTAATGATTTTAAAGGTAAGTTTTAAGTTCGATAGGGGTCATATACCTTAGGGTTTAGTTTAGGGAAGTGAGGCTTCATTACCTGTTTGGAGCACTCGAGTTTCTCTCTAGTTGAGGTCTTCATCTTAAAATCTTTGTTTTGGGACTCACTTAAAGACAGACTTGACATTCACGCAACTTGACAAACTAGGGCACTTTCACCGAATTTTATAAATGATTCATAAAAGACTGTAGTCAACTCTCTCATCCTTTATGTAATCTTCTCCAAAAGGATACCCCATTCAAGTGGAGCAAAGAATGTGAGAGAGTTTTTTCTAAGCTCAAGGGCATGTTGACTACCGCTCCTATGATGGAACCACCCAACTGGAGCATACCTTTTGAGATTATGTACGATGGGTATGTCTATGCTATTAGGGTGATGTTAGGCTAAAGAAAAGAGAAGAAGCGCTATGTAATTTATTATGCAAGTAGAACTCTAAATTCATCTCAAGTGAACTACTCTACCATGGAGAAGGAACTCTTAGCCGTAGTGTTCGCTTTGGAAAAACTTAGGTCCTACTTGATTGGATCCAAAATCATCATTTACACTGATTATTGCTCATAACCCCAAATGTAGGGTCGCGATGTAGTAATAACTCGGTATGACCGAGGTCGAATCCCAAGAATTAAACTTGTACGTATTCTGAAAATAAATAGAACTAGAACTAGAAAAAGATCTAAATTGAAATCTAAATAATTGAGAGTAATGGTAAATAATGTTGATTAAAACTTATGAATTTAAAGGTAAGAACTAGGGTGCCAAGGATCCCTTGTAGCTATCCTATCCAATTAAATCAAATCTGAACTTTTCATTACCTAATTCTCAATAGAGGAGAATTGTGATGATTGGAAGGGATTCCATCACCCTACCATGCCAAGGAAACGATGGTGAACAACAGGATTTACCAATCTCACAATCTCAAAATAGGAAAGGAAGATATCCAAAGCTATCACAACATCTATTGTAATTTGAGTCATAATAAATCATAAAAAATAAAAATGTTCTCTTAATATCAAACTAGAAATCAATGAAGTTCAATAAGAATAAGAATCAAAGAAAAATAAACATCCAAACACGCTATAAGCTTCACCTCTTAACCCTATCTAAGAGGTTTAGCCAACCATAGTGTTGGTGCATAAAAAATGTATGGAGTTTCTATCATACAATGAATGAGAAGATATCAAAGACAAAGAAGAAAGAAGAGAAAAAAATAGAAGAAAGAAAAAAGAAATCACAAGTGAAGAGAGAGCAAAGGATGAAGAAGATGCAGGGAGTCATGACTTTGTGTTGACTCGCACAAAGGGATGCTGTTGTGCGGGCTGGCGCAAAACCCTGTTTTGGTTGTGTGCCCTTGCACAAAAGGCAGACTGAGTAAGGAGTTGGGGTCTTTTGTGATGGACCGTGCAACAGTGTAGTATTTTGCGGGTCTGCGCAAAGGGTATGTAGTGTTACGTGGACAGGCTTAAGTGATGATTTGGGTATGTTGACGTAGACGGTTGAGTTTCGATGAAAGGTGGGCCCACGACATGAATTTTGATGGTTCGCATGTGTAGAGGCCTATAAATACCCCACTCCCCCTCTCATTTGCACACATCGAAGATTTTGGAGAAGACCAGAGCTTTGGAGAAGAAGAGAAGACTGAAGGTACCAGAGAAGGGAGGAAGGAAGGAGAGAGGGAGGGGTTCCCTCTAGGCCGTGCAACACCATGTGCTGCGCGGCCATCAATGCTTGAGAAGCCAAAATACTGTCGAAATCTCTCATCTAGCCTTCATCGTTTGCAGTTTTCCCTTTTGTATAAAGATATGAGCTCAAGAAGGAGAGATCAGATGATCGAATCCGCACAATATTCCTCTCAATGAGATGATCAATTCGCAAGCCGAAATGCTGACAGATTTGATATCCAGATTTGACATTCGAACTCTTACGATTTTTGTATTTCAATAATCTATCTTAGAATAAAGGGAATTCAAAGGATGTAAATGAACTCAGTATGAATAAATATGATGATTGCTCTTTGTACACTCTCTCTATTATGATCAAATAAGATAATCTCCCAAATTAAATGCATTTTGTTTCTTGTTGAAGCAAAATGGCGACTCTGTTGGGGAATTTCTATCTTATTTAACATTAATGTTGATAAAGTGACGGGAACTTTTGTCATAGTTTGGCGTTAAAAGACGCCAAAATAGTGACTTTGAATATGAACATCCTCCCCTTCATCTCTAAGATAGAATGCTTTCTCATTCGGATACTAATCTCAATTTTATACTTATTTGAAGGGAAGAAGACAAAACCGCAAGTTACATTCAAATGACTAACCTAACAAAGAAGGTGAATTTCTACTTCACTATGATTGGATTCGTGGTGGAATATGCAATAGCTGAGCTTGCAGTCTGTAAACCCCAATCTCCCATAAGCAAAAGTGATAAACCATGAGCTATGGTTGGAGTCATATCCGCCTCACCACTTACACAAGAAAAGGATGATGACTGGGTTGTTGTATTGTCTCGAAATATAAGAGCATGAAACACAACAATCACCAGGATAGATGCATCACCAAGGAGAGCTAGGGGACCAGTGACACGGAATATGGTGAGAAATAATCCTGAACTCGCTCCTCAGGCTCTGTACTCAGGGAGATCTTTTCCCTCTTTAACAGCCCAAGACTTCCCAGAATTGCCTATTGCAAAAACCCAGTGGACGAAGAAAGAAAATGGTAAATCACTAATGTATGATACAGTCTCTGCTTCGTCTCAAAATACCCGGCAACAAATAAAATCTCAGTCAGTTGAATTCTGTGAGTATACAGAAGATTAGTATGAAGCCCCTATCCCAATAAGTTCCATCATGTTTGGGTATTTTACACCTACGACTGCTTCTTCAGACAATGTTGAAGCCACTATCTGTATGGCAGGAACTGATCAAGGGCCATGACCGACAACCGAAGAATGCATTGCTGATATGGCCGAAGCACAGAAGACGTTCATGGAAGAATATAAAAGTCTCCGAGAGGCTTTAACCACTCTAGCACATAATGTGGCTCGAATTATAGTCCCTCCAGTGATGGCGACCATGAATGAGCAAGACCAACAGGCAGAAGGTTCTCAGCCACCGAGGGCAGGATCACATGGGTTTGCTCTCGTAGCAAGGGCCATAACTCAAGAGGAAATACGATGGGTAGTTACAGAAGCTATTATAATGGAAAAAGAACGTGAGAATACCAAAAAATTTAGATATCGAACACCGTACCCAAGGGAGGTGAAAGATATTCCTTTCTCGGTCAATTTCAAACATCTAGATTTTCAAAATTTCAATGGAGACGGATCACCAGAGGAACATCTCATGCACTTCATCACGAGCATGGGGAACTTTTCTACAGTGTCACAATATTACCTGCGATTGTTCGGATCTTCTTTAACAGGCAAAACATTTCGATGGTACTCAAGCTTAGCACCAGGCTCGATGCGAACTTGGGAGCAGATGCAGGATGTGTTTATATCTAACTCCTTTTCATCAGAACGCGACGTTAGTGTTGCAGAATTGGCTTCTGTCAAACAAAGAGAAAACGAGTCTGTAGAGAAATTCATTGATAAGTGGAAGACTTTGGGGGCTTTGTGCAAATAGTTGCCAGAAGAGAGGGATCAAGTAAACATGTGTTTAAATTCTATGAAGCTTAGAATCGCCTTCGGGCTCACAAGCACTAACATAAAAACTTTTCAAGAGTTAGCGACAAAAGCACATGCAATGGAATTGATGGCCAAGAAGATGCTAACATTTAAAATCAGAGTAGATAAAAGAGGATCGAATAGATTGCTGGTAAATATTGTTGCTCAAGAAAGAAAGAAGATTACTTTCTATAATAAGCGAGAGACAAGAAAGAGGGAAGACACAGATCGGTGTAAAGATCGAGTAAATGATAAGCGAACTCGATCGAACGACTATCATAAAGAATATAATTTTGAAAAAGAAAATGTTGTACCAATGATGGAACAACTATTGGTTGTCATAACTATTCAATTATCTCAGCCCAGGCATCCAGAAGAAGTTAAAATGACTAAAGGCAAGAGATATTACCGTTATCATCGTTATGTTGGACATCCGATAGAAAATTGTTTTACATTAAAAGATATGTTGCAGAGAATGATAAAACAAGGTAAGATAGTAATGAAAAAGGATGAGAAGCGAGACAAGAAAGTGACTGTGAACACAACATTCATAAGATGTCCATTGAAGATTGGAAAAGATAAAGGGATGGCTATCGTGATAAGAGAATGGCTGGAAGCGATGGATTCACTTAGAAACCCTCGTTTTTCTTCACAATTTGTTGAATCATCTTTTAAAGAAGTCAGTAATGGTTTAGCTTCTATTGGCCAAACAGAAGACGAACCAGTTAGAGAATTCATTAGACAATGGAGAATCTTGGGGATCACGTTCATGGCTTGTGAAAGAAGAAAAAGAGAAATTTAAGTTATGTATGGAATGCATAAAGCTGAGTATTGCATTAAGTCTCGTGAGTTCGAATATACTGACATTTCAAGATCTAATCGAAGAGGCTTGTAGTTTAGAAAGGATTATTACAAAAGTGTCTGACTTTTATATAAACCACTTGACTCCAAATCTCAAGAGAAATTCAACCGATACGAATGAAGAAGAAAGAAAAATGAAAGATCAACAGGATGGGTAAGAAAGATCTAGTATAAGAAATATGAATAAACACATAGCCAAGAAAATAAAGAAAGAATTTGCACAGCCTAAGGGTTGTAGGAGGTATTCATTCGAAGAAGATGATATACTCCCTATGATGAACAAATTACTGGCAACAGAAAAGATCAAATTACCATGGCTGAAACGTCCAAAGGAAATGAAGAAAATAAGTGAAGGTGATTATTGTTATTACCATCGTTTCCACGGACATCGAACAGAGAATTATTTCAACTTGAAGAACAAGTTATAAAAGATGATTGATAAAGGTGAAATTGTTATAAGGAAAGTATATGAAATAAAAGAAGAAATAAGAGTACACAAGCCTGATTAGTTCAAGACCAGGGGTAATGCTAATTCTGGATGATCAATATGAAGTGATGCTGTGTCAGTATATTTGTTAAAGGTTGCAATGTCGTGATTTTGATTACAAAAATTATCAGATCAATACTTCCTAATCAAAAGGGGGCATGACGAGTAGAAAGATGAAAAGATGAAAGGGTTGCAAAAGACAAAGTCATGTATTCCTCTTCATGTGAATGAATAAAAAGCACAAATTTTCATGCAAGGCTTCTCATGCCTATCAGACATATCAAGATCAAGCACTGTTGAAGATTGCTGCCAAGCATTGATGATTGTTGTCAAGCATTGATGATTGTTGTCAAGCATTGATGATGGCTATTAAGCGTTGATGATTTCCACCGACGTCAATGATTGTCATCGTCAATTGCCGCCAACGTCGATGATAATCGCCAAAATAGCCAAGCGTCGATGAATCGCCAAAATTATCAACTATCACTGTTGTCATCAATCGCTCATACAAATTCATCTTATCAAAATTGTTATCATTGCCAAGCTGATATACTATTTAAAAATATAACATGAATGTTGTCAGAACATTATCAGCAATGGCAAAATATCAATTATCGATTCATCATTTTTGGCAGTGGAATAAACTATATAGCCAACCATATATAAAGTTAACGACAGTGATGATAGCTTTTCATTTAAGGCAACCTAGCCAAGCCCTATACAACCAACTACGCATAAGATCTATCATCATCGGTGCTATATATATATATATCATTCGGGCAGCAGTGAGAAGCTAGTGGCCCTAAAAAGCCTGCGGGCCATCACATGCATATCCATGCGGGTAGTGGATGAAGCCAATGACTAAAAGTCCCTAATAGCCAGTCACACGTAAGACCTATGCCGCCTGTAGAGCTTCCAATAACGTCACGGGGAAGGATGAAAATACCCTCCCGTGAATGGGTTCGACCTTGGAGGCGAAGAAAAAGTGGGCCGCAGTGTGAGCTCTATGGCTTTGACCATAGATAGGCCAACCATGGGTAAGACCCCCCAGATTCTTGGTTTGATTCCAGTAGAAACTCATGAGGAAGGGTTTTTAACCTACTCATTGATGGACTAGCGACCTTGAATTTAGTACCTAAAGGTAGCCTTGCATGCCTCGCGAACTCTAGAGAGTTACTGTGGCCAACCCTATGTGTAAATCCCACCGAGTTCATGACCCCGGTAACTTCATTGGGCCCCTTTGATGGAGCACGATTTGTGAACTCCCCGGCCATGATAAGTCTCGCGAAATCTAGAGAGTTACAACGACCATTCGTGTAAGACCCGACTCCCGCATAAGTCTAAGAAACTGCTTGCTTCACTACTCAAGAGCTTAAACTGGTGAAAAAGTTGTGTCCAGTCAAGTTTAGTCCAATCCAGTCCAAGTGTGGTCAGTCAAAGCCGGTCCAAGTGCACTAGCTCCATTATTTAAGAGCTTAAACTATGCGTGGTATTTAAAATGTTGAAATATGCTTAAATATGCTTATTTAAGAGCTTATATGATCATCTATTTACTTGAAATATGCTTAAAGATGCAAATTATTTGATATGATAACATAAACTAGGAAAATTTCATGTTTAGAATAAACAAACATACAAAATGCATTTCTTTTGAAACAAGTACAGATCACAATTACATCAAGTTTGATCAAAATATTTGATATTTTCTATTGTAAGGCTAAGTGCTCCAAAATATGTTTATTCTACTGAAGAGGAGTCTTCAATGATAATATGTTTATCCTTTTGAGGAGGACGACGATGTCTTTCCACCTCTTGGCTTTCTGACGCTAAAAGAGTATTATCTCTTAAGATCTGCAAAGGAGGAGGAGGATAGAATTGCAAAGAATCATCATTCTCTTCCTGAAAATTTGAAGATTCATGGATATTCTTCAAAGGAGTACCAAAGGCAATCCATCCCTCAAGAGTATTAACAACCTTTGTTTCAAAAATATTATCTGCAGAAGAACTTTTTATACAGAGTTGGCCTAAAGAGGGGGCACGATCTATTTCTTCGAAATATCCAATGCCATGGTCTTTTTGAAAATCTTTTAAGCAAGGAGGAAAAATCTATATAGCATGACTTATTGGGTAGCAATGTTCCACTAAGAAATACTGATGAGCCCACCACCGCATCCAAGAGTAAGAAGCACTAAAAGGGTAATTATAGCCAGGAATTATGAAATATGATCGATGCAAACGTTCAAGAGTTGCTTCCATATTAGAGTCCAATTATATGGCCTAATGCCCTACCTTCTCATTGCTCTGGTAATGATATCAAGAGTCTCTGGTACCGTTTGATCAAACCTAAATTGGCGAGCAAACTTGTTAGGATAGTATGGTTCACGCCAAAATATATCGTCTTCTCTAAGGAAGGGTGCTGGGCCTGATGGAGACAAGAAATGAATGTTCGCCAAATGAAATGGAATCATCGTCAAAGGGAGGTGATCAGGGCAACTAGGATGCAAATACGCTCTTTCAGAGTCAGCAAATGTCCAAGGAAAATATACTCCTAGCCAACTCATGAGGAAATGCGAAGGAACACAAATTAGAAAAGACTCAGTGGTGGAGCCTTTAGAGATGAAAAAGACATCTCCGAAAGCATGATCTAATGAGCAAGGAATACAACAAATGCGGCTGACAATTGCAAAGATGACATTCTAAAAAGCTTTCAATATATATTTCAAAATTATAAATATTTCATGAAATTAAATTGGAAAGTTACAAAATTTTGAGATACTAATTCTGGTTAATTTGATAGGAAAAGATTACTATTTGAAAACCTAGACTACGCAGGCTATGGATAAAAGAATTGATCAAAGAGATTGTTGCAGTAGAGACAATATGAAAGAACAATTTTCTGATCAAGTCATTCAAAGATGAAGTCACTACAGGTGTTACAACGGCAAGTTTGATGAAAGAAAAAGAATTGAACAAACAAGAAGAGTCAAAACTGTGGTGGATGCAATTGCAGCCATAGAAAGACGTTCTATTTGATTGACCACTATGGAGATGAGTGCTTTCGTTGCCACCATTATCCTCTCTATCAAGTCATTCAGTCGACATTTCTGACTGGGGGCATCTAGTCTTTCGTTCAAGCGTGATCATCCAGTCGTTCGTTCGAGCGCGATCATTAAGTCTTTCGTTCAAGCGTGATCATCTAGTCTTTCGTTCGAGCACGATCATTTAGTCTTTCGTTTGAGCGCGATCATTCAGTCTTTTGTTCGAGTGCGATCATTCAGTCTTTCGTTTGAGCGCGATCATTTAGTCTTTCGTTCGAGCATGGGCATCCAGTCTTTCATTCGAGTACGATCATCCAGTTATCCTTTAACCGCAATTCGTTTGAGTGTGATTCCTTCAAACTGTGATTCGTTTGACAGCAATTCATTTAAAGCACAAATCTTCCAGGCTTGATTGTTCTGAGCTCGATTGGTAATCAACTCTACATTCATGAAGAGTCCTTTGCCAAGAAAGGATTTTTGTGCAGAAGAGGATCGATCCTCCATTTGATTACATCAATTAATCAAAGAAGGATTGAGGGGGCATCTGTTGGTACACAAAAAATGTATGAAGTTTTTATCGTATGATGAATGAGAAGATATCAGAGATAAGGAAGAAAGAAGAGAAGAATAAAAGAAAGAAAAGGGAACTCATGAAGAGAAGAGAGAGCAAAGGATGAAGAAGATGCAAGGATTCATGACTTTATGCTAACCTGTGTAAAGGAATGTTGTTGTGCGGGTCGGTGCAAAACCCTATTTTGGTTGTACACCCTTGCACAAAAGGTAGACTGATTAAAGAGTTGGGGTCTTTTGTGACGGACCGCACAATAGTGTAGTGTTGTGCGGGTCCACGCAAAAGGTGTGTAGTGTTGCACGGATAGGCTTAAGTGACGATTGGAGTATGCTGACGTGGACGACTGAGATTCGATGAGAGGTGGGCCCACGACATGAATTTCGGTGGTTCGCACGTGTGGAGGCCTATAAATATCATGTAAGGCTCGTATCCTACAGCGTACCGTTCCGTAGGATTCCGCGGTCCTCCCGGTTGAATTTCTGTAACTCGCAATCTATTATCGGCAGTTGTGCGCGATCCTGGGTCATATCCCGTATTCTAGAGTCGGCTCGACTCAAGACTTGTACTTTTGTGACCGCGCCGTCGCCACGGTTCTGATGCCTTGTCCGGCACGCCGATGCGATACTCGGGCCAAGAGATGTAGGCCCGCGTTTAGTTCGAGAAAAACGTCGGGCGTTGCGAATTCTGAGAAAATCTCTACGACACGTCACATCAATCCATCAATCAATCAAGTCAAATAAACCCATACCCTAGCCATCCCTCTCTCACTTAAAGTCAACAACACCTATACTCATCCCATTCCTTTCTTACCAATAAGTCAACAAGTACCATACCCTTCATTTATTACATCACCTCTCTCTCTCTCTCTCTCTCTCTCTCTCTTTCAAACCAATTCTCAAGCAATTTATGAAAGCTAAAACGTCCAAGCTCCAAGCTCCATGAATAGAGCTTGTGTGGCCCACCTTCCTATCTCCCATCCCCACCTTTTAAAACCGATCTCGACCGTTGAATCATCTCCCATTAGAGCTATGATGAGGAGGAGCCCAAGAAAAAGTAAAAGGTGGGTGCTCTTAATTAGGTAGATCCTTTCATTTTCTTACATAAGGCAAGTGGGACCCACCAATCAACGGTGAGGATCCCATCTTGGTCCCTGTATATGGCCAATGGCCCACCTTGATCACATGCATGAATTGTAATGCAAGAGGGGCCCATAGTAGCGGAGCCGCCCCCCCCCCCCCCCCCCCACAACCATTGGCTCTCTCTCTCTCTCTCTCTCTCTCTCTCTCTCTCTCTCTTTCTTTTCCCCTTTCTTTGTGGCCCACCTTGAAGTTGATCCACACCGTCCACGCTGATGTGGACCCATTACAATATATTTATTATACTTGCACCATCTAGCAAAACTGGATGCTGGAGATCCACCCACCTGATGTGTGTGCACGTGTACAACGCATTGGTCGTGGGGCCACCTTGATGTGTATGCTTTATGTACACCGTCCAGAGCAATCTGGATGGTGCAGCCCACCAGTCATGTATGTGTTTCATCCCTGCTGAGGGACCCTGTTGCTGACGTGATGCAGCCTAGCAAGTGGGAGCCACACATGGTAGATGTGTTTTATCCTTGCTGCGTTGCAGCCGTGGGACCCACACACATGTGGACTCCACCATACTGTATGTATTTCGTTAACACCGTCCAAACGGTGGGCCCCACATCCACAGATACAGTCACTGACGCAGCAAGTCCTGTGGGTAGAATCATGGGGTTTGTGTTTCACCTAGACCGTCCCTTGGACCAACGTCCAACCTCCTGGGCGCTGCCTCATTCACGCAAAAAAAAAGAAGAAAGAAATAATAATAATAATAAATATGATATTATATTAAAATATAATATTATAATATATGACAGTGGGCCTGGTACACGTGGGACCCAACCTCATATGAAAGCAGATTGGCTGTTGTACTCACACCAGCATATGGCTGATGTTATGACGTCAGCAGGCCCGTGGGACCTACTAAATGTATGGGTCTGATCCAGACCGTCCAACATTTTTAAACAGATGGGATCCACCTTAATGAATGTGTTTTATATCCATCCAGTACACCTGTTATGGACGTGGACCTATCCCGCAGGTGTGACACGTGTGGGCAGGTGACACCCACTTAATGTCTTATATCCATGAAGTCCATCTGTGTGGGACGCACTTGATGTGTGTATTTTGTCCATTGTCTGGTACACCTCATGCGTGGAATTCCACCGAATGTACATGTCTTATACCTCACACCTGCTATAAGCATATATATATATATATATATATATATATATATATATATATATATATATATATATATATATATACACACACACACACACACGCCAAACCCTTTACCTGGTGTTGAAACTCTAAGGAGTCTACCGCCCGGGTAAGAGCAAGGACCCAATATATATATATGGTGGGCCCATGTGGGACCCACTCGCTAGACGATTTGGCCATTGCACCTCATGCAACTAGGTGCTGCTGTGAACGGCGTCAACAAGCTCTATGGGTCCCACGAGATGTATACTCCACGCCATTCATCTTCCAAGCCCACCTTGATGATCATACTCCACACCGCCTAGCAGTTGCTAGACGATGGGGTCCACCTTTGATGAATATGTCGTATATCCATGTCGTCTATCAGGTGGACACACTACAAAATCAGTGGGGATTGAATGTCTACCATTGAAACCTGATTTTGGGGTCATAGAAGTTTTGGATTAGTATGAAATTTGTTTTCCCTCTTAAGTCGGGTCCATGTGACCTTATGAACAGATTAGATGGAAAATAAACATTACGGTAGGCCCACTTAATGTATATGAAGCCCATTGTTGAGGCCCATTTGGTAAGGCCCGTTTAATGTATATTGGCCCATTAGTACGGCCCATTGATGCAACCCACTTGACCATGTATGAGGCCCATTGGTGCGGCCCGTTGATGCGGCCCACTTGGCGTATATGAGGCCCATATGATGAGGCCGACTTGATGTACACGAGGCCCATTATGATGTGTATTAGGCCCTTATCGTGTGGTCCATTGTGACGTGTATTAGGCCCATGACGCGTAGCCCATTTGATGTATTCGAGACTCCGATACGTGGTCTATTTGATGCATACGAGACCCATGTGTAGGGCCTACATGTTATGTATTTGAGGCCCATGAGCAGGGCCCATCTGTTATGTATTTGTGGCCTTTGTCGAGGCCTAATATGATGTTTTTATGGCCCACCTTAATATATTTGTGGCCCATCTGTAAGGCCCACCTTGATATATTAGTGCAACCCATTGATGCAGCTCACTTAATGTGTATGACGCCCATTAGTGTGGCCCATTGATGTAGCCCACTTGATGTGTATGAGGCCCATGTGCAGGGCCCACTTGTGAGATGTATATTAGGTCCATGTGATAGAGCCCACCTTGCAAGACCCGTATCCTAGACCGTATCGTTCGGTAGACTTCCGCGGTCTTCCCGGTCGAATCCCAGCAACCTCGACCCTTAACTGACATTTGCGCACGACCCTGATTCACACACCGTTAAATCGAGTCGACTCAACCTGAGACTTGTACCCTAGCGACCGCGTCGTCGCTGCGGTTCCGATGACGCGTCTCGCGCGCCGAGGCGATATCCAGACCAGGAGATGTGGGCCCGCGTTCAGTTCGAGAAAATGTCGCTCATTTACAAACTTAAGACAATCTTTCAAATTAATCACATCACATCACATCACATCAATTAAGTACTACATCATATCTCATGTCAAAGTACAACCCCATCCCCAAGCAACCCCAAAGTCAAACTCTCTCTTACACAAAGTACACCCACCACATCACTCACCCATCTCTCTCTTTCAATCTCTCTCCCTCACTCCCTCTCCCTCATTCTCTCCAAGCAACCATCCATGGCTTCCATGGGAGAAATTAGTGTGGCCCACCTTCCTACCTTTCATTTCTACCGTCCAAGTCCGATCTCAACCGTTGAAGTCCATCCATTCGAGCTCTAGATCGCATTGGCGGAAGAAGGAAGAAGAGATCTTGAGGTGGCTGCTTTTCTCTCTCTGTTTCCATTTTATGGCCAACCTTGAAGTTGATCCACACCGTCCACGCTGATGTGGACCCATCACGATGTATTTATTATACTTGTACCATCCAGCAAAACTGGACGGTGGAGATCCACCCACCTGATGTGTGTGCACGCGTGCAGCGCACTGGTCGTGGGGCCACCTTGATGTGCATGCTTTATGCACACCGTCCAGAGCAATTTGGACGGTGCAGCCCACCCGTCGTGTATGTGTTTTATCCTGCCGAGGGACCCTGTTGCTGACGTGCCGTAGCCCAGCAAGTGGGAGCCATACATGGTAGATGTGTTTTATCCTTGTTGCGTTGCAGCCGTGGGACCCACACACGTGGACTCCACCACACTGTGTGTATTTCATTAACACCGTCCAAACGGTGGGCCCCACACCCACAGCTGCAGCCGCTAACGCAACAAGTCCTGTGGGTACAATCATGGGGGTCTGTGTTTCATCCAGACCGTCCCTTGGACCAACGTTCAACCTCCTGGGCGCCACCTCGTTTAGGCACAAAAAAGAAGAAGAAGAAAGAAATATATATAATAATAATAAAAAAAAAAATAAAAATAAATATGATATTATATTAATATATAATATTATAATATATGACGGTGGGTCCTAATGTACGTGGGACCCGCTTCATATGGAAGCAGATTGGCTGCTGTACTCACGCCAACATATGGCTGATGTTAGGACATCAGCAGGCCTGTGGGACCCACCAAATGTATGGGTCTGATCCAGACCGTCCAGCATTTTTGAACAAAAGGGATCCACCTTCATGAATGTTTTTAATATCCATCCCGTATACCTGGTGTGAACGTGGGACCTGTCCCACACGTGTGACACGTGTGGCAGGTGGGACCCACTTAATGCACGTGTCTTATATCCATGACGTCCATCTGTGTGGGATACACTTGATGTGTGTATTCTGCCCACCGTCCAGGGACGTGGATTGGTTGGTACACCTCACACGTGAGACCCGTGTATGGGTTTTGTCCACCGTCCATATAGACTAGAATCTGCATATGTATTTAATCCACACCGTCTAGTGGTCTGGATGGTGGGGACCACTGATATGTATGTGTTTCTTCAGCCGTCCATCCATCTTGCAGCACATGGACGTGGGTCCCACCTGCTGCAATTGTTTCACCCATGTGGGTCTCACTTGCTGTATCTGCACCGTCCAGCAGATCTGGACGGTGGGCCCTAACAAATGTATATGTGTTTTATATACTTCGACCATATGTCATGGACGTGGGACCCACCTGCTCACGTGCTGCATGCAGCACGTGGGGACACCATGATGTATATTTTATCCACACCGTTCATGGGACAGTGTGACCCACCGTAATGTATATGTCATATATCTAGATGGTGGGGCCCATTCCGTGATGCTTCGTGGCCACCTTGATGTGTGTATGGGAAGCACATGGTCCATCTATTTTTTTTTGGACCATAGGGTTGACCCGTGTAGCCCACTATGATGTATGTGTATCACACACACTATCCATTTATTTTTGGGCTGTAGGCCTCATTACCTTGAGAGGCACACTCGATGTGTATGAGGCCCATTAGTGCGACCCAATGTAATGTTTGTGTGACCCATTGGTGTGGTCCATTGACGCAGCCCACTTGATGTATATGCGGCCCGTAATTGCGGCCCATTGTGATGTGTATTAGGCCTAGGTATGTGACCCATTGTGACGTATTCGTGGCTTAAGGGCAAGGCCCATTGTGATATGTATTAGGCCCATGATGTGTGGCCCACTTGATGTATTCAAGGTCCAGGTGCGTGGCCCATTGATATATATGAGACCTATGTGTAGGGCCCGCATGCTGTGTATATGAGGCCCATTAATGCGATCCACTTGATGTATATTGAAGCCCATGGGTTGTAGCCCATTATGATGTATTCGAGGACCATGGGTCATGGCCCGTGGGGATGTATATTAGGCCCGCGTATTTGGCCCATTTTGATGTATATTAGAACCTTGTATGAGGTCATGAGCCCATTGTATGCTCGGCCTTATGTGGACTACTCCTTGGGGTAATGTTGGTTAAATGGCCATGTTGATGGGCAATGAGGGTTTAATGTCTATATTGTGACCTTTCCTTAGGCCCTTTGTTAGGATGATGACCGATTCTGATTTGTCGTGGCCGATTGCCGATTATCGATCGAGGCTGACTATCGATTAAGGCCGATCATCGATTCTGATTTGTCGTGGCCGATTGCGGGTTATCGATCGAGGCCGATTACCGATTCTGATTTGTCATGGCCGATTGTCGATTATCGATCGAGGCTGATTACCGATTCTGATCTGTCGTGTTCGATTGCTGGCTATCGATCGATGCTGATTACCGATTCTGATTTGTCGTGGCCGATTGCCGATTATCGATCGAGGCTGATTACCGATTCTGATTTGTCGTGTCCGATTGCCGATTATCGATCGAGGCCGATTACCGATTCTGATGGCCGATTGTCGATTATCGATCGAGGCTAATTATCGATTAAGGCCGATTGCCGGTTATCGATCGAGGCTGACTATCGATCAAGGCCGATTACCTATTTTGATTTGTTGTGGCCGATTGCCGATTAGCGATTTTGAATTGTCATGGCCGATTGCCGATTCTGATTGTCGAGGCCCAATATGATGAACATGCGACCCGTATTTGAGGCCCGACGTGTTGTGTATTCAGTCCATGTCTAAGACCCAATGTGATGTATATTGAGGCATAGGTGATGAGGCCCATTGTGATTCATTCGGGGGTCAGGCAAAGGAGCCCATTGTGATGTATGTTAGGCCCATGAGCAGGGCCCACCTGTTGTGTACATGTAACCCTTGAGTAAGCCCCATTGTGTTGTATATTAGGCCCTTGTGTGAGGTCGTGGGCCCATTATATGTTTAGATCTGTGAGGGTCACTCCTTGGGGCAATGTTGGTTAGATGTCCACATTGTCGAGGCCGATTGTTGATGCCGGTTATCGATACCGATTATGAGTATGTGACTGCATAACATCATGATCTATGCCCATACGCATCATCTGCATGTCTGTTATGAGATATGATTGACCATTGCATATGTCATAGTGCTGGTTGTTATGAGACTCCCTGATAGGCGGAGATTGTCTCACATGAGCGCACGGTTTGCGCAGGATTGATGCATGACTGGATTGTATGACTCATGCATCTTGCATTGTGTGCTGTGATTACTGTATGCCCTAGCGACATCAGGGTTGTAGCCTCCATAGGCATATCATGGATGGAAAAATGGGACACCAAAAATCTGTTCTACATGGGGTACTATAGATATCCCTGGGTGAAAGTCTCTAAACCCTCTTGGTTCCAGAGGTTGCTCTAACGTTTAGACCGAGTGGGTAGATGTGCATTGAGTGCTGATTACCAGATGGTTACGCTCTCCACTGTATCGTGGTCGGTTGGAAGGGGGTGCGGCCTTACCCGCCCGAGAGTAGGGGACAATGCTAGGCTGAGTCTGACCAGCTCGAGGAATGAGTCCGCTATCGATGAGTCGAGCCCGATATTAGCAGAAGGGTAGTGAGGTCTCTTCCACTTACCTTATTGCGCGCGATGCGGCGACGATCTGGTTTAGAGTGTACTAGACCCCGGTGATTTCCTAGAGAGGAACCGTACTGATATGTGGACTTATTGAATAGGAGTTGCATGCTCATTCATTCATTTATTCATTCACTATCCACTCGGGCTGGTAGTGCGCAACTAATTATTATGTACCTTCATTATGGCAAGAATTTCGGTTGGGTGCACGACTAACCTGAGATCAGGAGCTTACCACGTTGAGTCTGACTATCCAAATTTAGGTATGAGACTGATTTGGATAGAAGTCCCTTGTGGTGAACGCAGTAGCCTGCGATACTACGTACTATCATCTCGACTTCACACTCCAGCATGGTCATTTCATTCGCATCGCATATTGTATTACATCCGCAGGCATATGACATTTTGGGTTGCTATATTTCTGTACTTATATGGCCTAGATAGACTTAGCAGGATTTGTATATTGTATTACATCTCGGCATCTGATATTTGACTCTTTATGACTCCTTAGTGTACAGTTGTTTTATATTACGTATTCTGATATTGATTGACTTATGAACTTGTCCATACTTTCGCTTACTCTGTCATTGTATGCTTTATGAACTTTTCAGTATTTCTGCTTATTTCGATAATGTATGATTTATGAATTACCAGTAATTTCGGTATTGTATGATGATGGTATTGTATTGAATACTTTACACTTATTTTGTGCACACACTTACACCACCCTCTAAGCTTTCTATAAGCTTATGCACAATAGATGCGTGCAGGTGATGTTAGGTTGCAGCCATGTTGAGCTTGGAGTGTGTAGCAGTCTTCTGGAGCTTGATTTTTGATTTATGTATTTTCCCTTCAGCATTGTACTCAAATGATTATATTAGTGGATATGTGATGATGATGTTGCTTTTGTGATTTGGATAATCTTGTGGTTATGCTTATTACGATTTAAATGTAAAAAAAAATAATAATAACAAAATCCTCTTTGTAGGATCCTAGGATCGGAATCTGGCATGTGAACGCTAGGAACCGAGAATGGGATACTATGGAGGCTGTCGGCACTGGATTCAGCAATCGGAATTCCTGTGAATTCGATTTTCGGGTTTGGGGCGTGACACACCTGCCTTGTATTTAAGGCCCATATGATGGGGCTCACCTGCTTGAATATGAGGCCTATGGGCATGGTGTATTCATGGCTCATGGGCATGGCTCATTGTGATATGTATTAGGCCCATGTGATTGGCCCATAGTGATGTATTTGTGGCCCAATTAATAAGGTTCATTGTGATGTAATTGTGGCCCGTATGGTGGGCCTATCGTAATGTATATGTAACCCTTGTATGGGGCCCAAGTGATGTATATTAGGCCCTTGTGTGAGGTCGTGGGCCCACTATATATTATATTTGGCTCTATGTGGGCCACTCCTTGGGAGAAATGTTGGTTAAAAGGCCACATTGATGGGCAATGATGGTTTAATGTCCGCGTTGTGACCTTCCCTTAGGCTTTGTTCGACCCATTCTCATCGAGGCTGATTATCAATTCCGATTTTAATTATCGATCGATTCTGATTATTGTGACCGATTAACCGATCAGAAATCGAGGCCGATTAACCGATCAGCAATCAAGGCCGATTATCGTGACCGATTGCCGATTCCGATTATCGAGGCTGATTATCGATGGTTTTCGATTGTTGTGACCGATTGTCGATCCTGATTGTTATGGCTGATTGACTGATTAACAATCGAGGCCGATTGCCGATTACCGATCGAGGCCGATTATCATGACCGATTGTCGATTCCGATTGACGTGGTTGATTTGTCTATTCTGATTATCGAGTTCGATTATCGATCGATTTCGATTGTCGTGGCTGATTGCTGATTAGCGATCAAGGCCGATTATTGTGACCGATTGCCGATTCTGATTGTCGCGGCCGATTACCGATTAATGATCATAGCCGATTATCGTGACTGATTGCCAATTTCGATTATCAATCAAGGCCGATTATTGTGGCCGATTGTTAAGGCCCAATGTGATGTATATGTAGCCCGTATTTGAGGCCCATTGTGATGTGCATTCATTCCGTGTTTGAGGCCCAATGTGATGTATATGCGGCTTGTATTTGAGGCCCGTTGTGATGTGTACTCAGCCCGTATTTAAGGCCCAATCTGATGTATATGAAGCCTATGTGATGAGGCCCATTATGATGCATTTGAGGGCCAGGCCTTGGAACCCATTGTGATGTATGTTAGGCCCATGTGAAAGGCCCATCGTGATGCGTATTAAGCTCTTGAGCGAGGCCCGTAGTGTTGTATATTAGGCCCTTGTGTGAGGCCATGAGTCCATATATGTTAGGCTCTATGTGGGCCATTCCTCGGGGGCAATGTTGGTTAAATGTCCACCTTGTCGAGGTCGATTGTCGATGCCGGTTATTGATACCGATTATGAGTATGTGACAGCATAACATTATGATACATGCTCATACGCATTATCTGTATGTTTGTTACGAGATGTGGTTGATCATTACATATGTCATTGGGCAGATTGTTATGAGACTCCCTAATAGGTGGAGGTTATCTCATATTAGCACACGGTATGCACAGAATTGATGCATGACTAGATTGTATGACTCATGCATCTTACACAGTGTGTTGTGATTACTGTATGCCTTAGTGACATCAGAGCCGTAACCTCTACAAGCATATCGTGGATAGCCAGATGGGACAACGAAAATCTGTTACTAGCATCGTGCTGCCATAGATGGCCCTTGGTAAAAATCTCTAAACTCTCTTGGTACTGAAGGACGCCCCAACGTCGAGACCGAATGGATATATATGAGTGCATGAGGGCTGAATACCAGGAGATCGCGTCTCCCACTGTGTCGTGGTTGGTTGGGAGAGGGTAGGGGGCATTGCTAGGCTGAGTTTGACCAGCTCATGAATGGGTCCGCTATCGACGTGCCGGATAGGTATTGACAGACTATTGGCCAGGTTGTCAGGCCTCGAACTCAGAAATCGGGCTTACAAAATTTTCGATCGCCGAATCCGGCGCCGACAGCCTCCATAGTACCCCATTCTCGGCTCCCGGCACCCATATACCAGATTTCGATCCTGGGATGCTATTAGGAGGATTTCAAACATGATTTGATTCGTAATGAGTATAACCACAAGCATAACTCATGAACAATAACCACAAGAACACCATCACAAAATCCACTATGATCAAAACTTTGAGTACAAGGCGTATGAAAGGGGAAATACAATATACTGAAAGTAATAAAAACTCTAGAAGCTCAGCTGCACGCCCCAACGATGGCGAGACTAAGGCTGCGTCCTAGTGTCACTTGCATGCATCAATCGTGCAAAAGCTTATAGAAAGCTTAGAGGGTGGTGTAAGTGTGTGTGCAATATATGCATGCTCAGAATGCAGGGTCAGAGTAATGTGGAATCATGCTGATGAATACATGAATGTAATCAACCGTACCAAGGCTATGCGGTGTAAGATATGAATGCGATCGGCCACATCCAGGCCATGCGATACAAAATGCAAGTCAAGCATGTCAATCCTCATCATATATCAGTATAATTCTCATTCTAGATAATCACCGGGGCCTATTACACTCCAAATGGCACTATCGCTCTCCAAGATGCACAGTTCAAGTGAGCGTAAGAAACCTCACTATCCGCTTGGCAAATAGTCTGCTAATGCCTATCCGGCATGTCGATAATGGACCCATTCACGAGCTGGTCAAACTCAGCCTAGTATTGCCCCTACCCTCGGGTGTGTAAGGCCACACCCCTTTCCAAGCGACTACGACACAGTGGGAGACATGGCCTCCTGGTATTCAGCCCTCGTGCGCTCATAGATCCACTCGGTCTCGAAGTTGGAGTCATTCTCTAGTACCATCGGGTTTAGGGATTTTCACCTAGGGACATCTATGACGCCCGTATGCTAGAATTAAATATTTTCGGTATCCAACCCAGCCCATCCACGATGTATCTATGGAGGCTATTACCCTGATGTCGCTAGGGCATACAATAGCTACAATCACACAATGCAAGTGTATGAGTCACACTACTAGTCATGCAACAGTCCTGCATGTACCATGCACTCATGCAGGGCAACTCTGCCTATCAGGGAGCCCATAAACAGTTTGCTCGAAGGCATATGCTATGATCAGTTACTTCTTATATCAGTCATACATATGATGCGTATGATAATGAACCATGGATCTATACTAAACATGTATATAGAGATGGGTTCTGTGTATAACGGAGATGGGCCTAGACGGCCTACTTACTACAAGTATGGCCTATTAGTGGGCCTTAGGGAGAGTGACAATGCGGACATTTAACTGACATCATCCTAACAATGTGGGCATCTAACCATCATTGTTCCCAAGGCATTACTTGCTATAAATATCATTATATGTCATGGAGGGATCACGCATTGCAATGGACCTAGTTGCACCCAATTGGGCCTTAAGTATATCAATTGGGCCGTATCATATGGGCCTTACATTCATCAAGTGGATCACCTCAATGAGCCTCACCAATGGGCCTTGGGTACTTTGCAATGGGTCATAACCCATGGACCTTGCATACATCACAATGGCCTCACGATATGGGCCTTCTATATATTAAGGTGAGCCTCAACAATGGGCCACAAATACCTCAAGATGGGCCTCTCAAATGGGCCCATATATATATCGAAGTGGGCCTCAACAATGGGCCTATAAACACATCATGATTGGCCTAAACACATGAGCCTATATATATATATATCAAAGTGAGCTTCTACAACGGGCCACAAATGCATTAAGATGGGCCTAATCACATGTCAAGATGGGCCTAAATACGTCAACCCATTTATACCGAAGTGGGCCTCATGTGAGGCTCGCCATAATGTTTATTTTCCTATCCAATCTGTTGATAAGGCTACATAAATAGGAGGCTCACCATAATATTTATTTTCCATCCAGCTCATTGATTGGGGCATGGAGGGCCCACCATAATATTTATTTGTCACCAACCTATACATAAGGTCACGTGGACCAGAGTAGGGTCCACTGTAATATTTATTTGCCACTCAACTATTCACAAGGTCACGTGGACCTTGGGCCCACTGTGATATTTATTTGTCATCCAAACCTATTCATGGGTTCACATGGGTCTGGGCCCACCATAATGGACGGCATGGATATACAAATCATACATCATGGTGGGGCCGACACACATCACGGTGGGACCATACACACATCACGGTGGGGCCGTCAGATGGGGGCCCACTGGAATGTTTATTTGCCAAACCTGTTCATATGGTTACGTGGGCCAGGGGGCTCACTGTGATGTGGTTCACAAATCCAGTCCACTTATTATGTGTGTCCCACCTGGTTGACGGTTCAGACTAAGTTTCAGTCGCTTCCAAATTTCAGGTAGGCCCCCACCAAGTGATTTTATATGTTTTGGCATGTCTTCCCATGATTTTAGATGGTATGGCTGTAAGTGTTATGATTTCATATCCCTTTTGTTGTCAAATTTTGTGGTGCCAAAACCTATATCTATGTCTTGTATATCTTGTGTTTTATGTTTGAAGACTAGTCATTGCAATCAAGACATATCAAGACATCGCATTTCAAGACAAGATCTTAAAAGAAGAAAGTTTTCAAGTCTTGATGAAGAAATCAAGAATAGAAGTTTTCAAGGTTGTATGTTTAAGGGTTGATCAAGTTCAAGCTTACTAGAAGACTTTGTGAAGTTAAGATCAAGCTTATGAAGGCCTACTACAAGTGTTGAATATTCACAAGCTTCTCTTAAGGGTCATCTGAGTGTTAAGACTTTCAATGTCCATCTCACTTTTAAGGTTTGTTTGACCTTAGATTGACCTTAGGATGGGCTTTATTGTAGGTCATTCCAGATACATAACTCATATATTTTTATATACTTGTTTGGAGTGTTCTAAGACCAGTCTTAGGGACTTCAAGACCAATCCTAGCTTTGCTACACCAGTCTTAGGTTTTTCAGGACCAGTCCTAGGTAGCTGAAGATTTTCGGATCTACTAGCTGTCCTACGACCAGTCCTGGACATCCTATGACCAGTCCTGTGAGTTCTACGACTCATCCTTCGATCGGTCATAGACCTACGACTCAAATTCCAGCAACCATTTTTGGGATCCTACGACCGGTCGTAGGTGTCTCACGACCAATCGTAGGTGGCCCACGACCGGTCCTAAACCACCCTCGACCGGTCATGGAACTGAAAATCAAATCCCGTGGAAATCTTTTGAAAATCGTTGGAGATACGACCAGTCCTATGATTCTAAGACCAATCGTAGACGAAATTTTTCAGTCTATAAATTGAGCACGAACTTCAGAGTTTTAGTACTTCAAATCAATTCTATTCAAGCATTCTTTAGGCTATTCTTTGAGATAAGTTTGTGTTTATTTTAAGTTGCTTTGTGCTTATTTAATATTCATTTTTCTAGCTTATTCTTATTTGATTTTAATCTATATTCTAATCTTATTAAAAAAGGAGAATTTCTGTTATTCCTTCTTCTGGATTCAAAATCAAATAGATCTAGCCCGTTTGATCTAAAATCAATTAGACTTATAACCATTTTTAAAGTGAGTATTGGACTTTGAACGTCGAATCAAACTACTACTCCGATTGGTTCTACCGGGCTTCATCAAAAGGTGATTCAGGTATTTTACATGTTTTGTAATTTACTTTCTCTGGTTTTTATTTGAGATTTTTCAGAAAAATCTCATTGTATTGGTTATCTGGGGAGAGCCAGAAAACTCAGATTGTGGGGTTTTTGGATTGTGTAAGCCCGAGATCAAAGAAACAATTGTGAAGGTTTTAGGTGAACCTGTGAAACCTATTTTGATAGTGCATGCTAATATCTCCTGTGTGAGGATATTAGGAGTGGAGTAGCAATCTGTCTGGCTGTTGGATAACAGTTGGTGTACACAAAGGCGAACCACTATATATCGTTATGTTGTGGATGTGCTTTATTCTTTCATTCCTTTATTCATTCAGTTTTGTGATTTGTGTTTGTGGATGAATGTTGTAATCACTTCAAGCAAAGTGTGGATGAATGTTGTAATAACTTAGGATCTATTTTCCACAAGTTATTTTGATTTCATTGCTTATTATTCCTCTTTGGTTTGTGATACAAGGACGTTCTAGAAATAAGGTTGTCCTACCTTAAACCCCTGGTTTTTGGTGTAACGTTGTCCTTAGAACTGATAAAGTATCAATCTCCTTATTCTAGGCTATTGCAATTATTTTATATTAAGCATTGTGCTATAATTCTTTTATTATTCCGCTGTTATTAGTTTTATTTGGCATTGTCCTATTCACCCCCCCTCTAGGGCATATAGCTAGGCCCTTTCAATGGCCCACCTGAGTTCTGTGTACGGCTGATTTTTGGCAGGGAGGCCACTGGAATGAGGGCCCACCCAATGTACGACGTTGATGTTCGAAACGCATCATGGTGGGGTCCACAGCTGGGGCTATGAGGCCCAGTTCGTCCGCTCGTCCGCCCGGTGCAGGCGCTGCCTGCGTCTACAGCAGCAGCGTCAGAGCTGCTTTACATTTTTTTTTCTAAAATCATTTTCTCACAGTTTTTCATAGGTGGGGCCTGCATCAGCAAGATCCACTCCAGCCATTGGTCCCTGTGGCTCGATACAAACCTATCGAGTCCAATATTGGATGGTTTTTGGATTTACAGGAACAATAGGGAGTATATTAATGATAGGGACACTATTTTCTATACTATAGCCTACCAGGGAATCAGATCAGCCTCATTTTTCAGTTCATCGCCTAAAATGATCTGAAGAAGAGCATGGGCGGCTTGGATCAAGTAAGTACATTAAGGTGGGGCTTGCATGAGTGGCCCACCCCAAAACATTCAAAAGAAATCTTTTTCTTTGCTGTTAATACACACCCCTTGTCAGTACACGCCTTCATGTTAGCCACGCCCACGTCCAGCGTCTAGAGACCCTGGACGGTCATGGATAAACACATGCATTGTGTGGGTCCCACATGCACGTGGCCCACACATCAAGGTGGTTCCCACAAGCACGTGGCCCACCTTTTGGATCAACATGATATTTGTATTTTCCCATCATCTTGGCTGTCCAAATAACCCATTGCAAGATGGGCCTTACGATCAGGCGGCCAAGATCACCTTGCACACGGTGGCCACAAGAAATCACATCAAAGAAAGAGAAAGAGAGAGAGAGAAAGAGAACACCGGTGAGATAGAGGGACCCCGCCACTATGGGCCCCAAGCTATAATACGTACATCATTGTGGGCCCCACTACAAGGGGTTTTTATAAAAATTAAAATCTAACGGTTGATCACCCACCTCTAGGCCTTCCTTCTTGCTCCCTTAGCCTCCATAGCTCCTTGCCTTCAACTTTGATGGAGGTTGATGGGGTTTTGATGGTGTGGATGAGAATGAGAGGGGTGGGGAAAGTGAGCCACACTTGGCTTGGGAGAGAGAGGAGTTTGGACGTGTGAGGGTTTGGGTTGCTTAGGAGATTGTTGAGTAAATGAGAGAAAGAGAATATTAGGAGTGATGGATGGAGTGGTGGGTGTAATTAATGAGGTATGGGTTGGTTTAAAAAATGAGTAAAAGAGGGATGGCTTAGTTTAAAATTTTTGTAAAGGGAGATGGTGAGGTGGAAAGAGAGTTGACTTGAGGGAAAAAGGAGGGATGGGGCTTGTACTTGAGGTATGGTTATACTTGACATGAGTGATTGATTGATTGATGGGACATTTCATAGAGATTCCCTCGAAGTTCATAATGCACGGTGTTTTCTTTCAATTGAACGCATGTCTACATCTTCTAGTATGGGTATTGGTTCGGTGCGCGAGTCACGATGTTAGAACCGCGGCGACGGCGCGGTCGCTATGATACAGGTTTTGGTTTGAGCTGACTTTGGCATACAAGTCTCGGTTTAAGATCGCACGCAAACGTCGGATATAGGTCGAGGATTGTCGATTTTCAACCGAAAGGACCGCGGAAGCCAACGATACTATACGATCTATGATACAAGTCTTACACAGGTGGATAGTGAGGTTTCTTACTCTCACTTGGACTATACTGTTGGGAGAGGGGCAGTGCCATTTGGAGTGTACTAAACCCCGGTGATGATCCTAGAGAGGAACCACACTGATATGTGGACTTAGCAGGAGTTGCATACTCATTCATTCATTCATTCACTATCCACTTGGGCTGGTGGTGTGTAACTAATTATTGTGTCCCTTCGTATGGCTAGGATTTCGGTTAGGTGTGCGACTAATCAGAGATCAGAAATCTACCACATTGAGTCTGACTATCTAAATTTAGGTATGAGACTGGTTTGGATAGAAGTCCCTTATGGTGGACCCCGTAGCCTGTGATACTACGTACTACCATCCTGATTTCACACTCTAGCATGATCATTCCATTCGTACAACATATTGCATTACATCCGTGGCATATGACATTTTGAGTTATTGTGTTTCTGCATTTATATGGTTTAGATATGGCTGACGGTATTTGTGAACTCATCACGAATTATATATTGCACTATATCCTCGGCATCTGATATGTAACTCTCTTTATGACTCCTCATTTGCATAGCTGATCTGTATTGCGATATTATTTGCTGCATGGATTTGTTAGTATTTCCATTTACTCTGATATCGTATGATTCATGATCTTACTAGTATTTCTGATATTGTATGATTATGACATTATATTGAATACTTAGCACTTACCTTGTGCACACACTTACACCACCCTCTAAGCTTTCTATAAGCTTATGCACGATAGATGCGTGTAGGTGATGTTAGGTTGCAGCAGCATGGAGCTTGAAGCATGTAGTTGACTTCCGGAGCTTTCATTTTGACATATGTATTTTCTTTTCAGTATTATACCCAAATGATTATATTAGTAGATATGTGGTGATGATGTTGCTTTTGTGATTTGGGTATACTTGTGGTTATGCTTCTTATGAGACAAATTCATGTTGAAAATACTCCTTGTAGGATCCCAGTATCGGAATCTGGCGTATGAGCGTTGGGAGCTGGGAATGGGGTACTAAGGAGGCTGTTGGCACCAGATTCGGTGATTGGGATTCTTGTTAATCCAATTTCCAGGTTTGGGGCGTGACATATCCCACTCCCCCTCTCATTTGCACATGTCGAAGATTTTGGAGAAGACCAAAGCTTTGGAGAAGAAGAGAAGACTGAAGGTACTAGAAAAGGAAGGAAGGAAGGAGAAAGGGAGGGCTTCCCTCCAGGCCGTGCAACACCATGCTATTGCACGACCATCAATGCTTGAGAAACCGAAATACTGTCGAAATTTTTTGTCTAGCCTTCACCGTCTGCAGTTTTTCCTTTTGTGCAAATATATGAGCTCAAGAAGGAGAGATTAGATGATCCAATCCGCACAATATTCCTCTCAATGAGATGATCAATTTGCAAGCCGAAATGTTGCTATATTTGATATTCAGATTCAACATTCGAACTCTTACGATTTATGTATTTCAACAATCTCAGTATGAATCAAGGGAATTCAAAGGATGTAAATGAACTCTTATAATCAAGGGAATTTAAAGGATGTAAATGAACTCAGTTATAAGTGCTATGATTTCATATCCCTTTGGTTGTCAAATTTTGTGGTGCCAAAACCTATATCTATGTCTTGTATATCTTGTGTTTTATGATTGAAGACTATTCATTGCAATTAAGTCATTGCATTTCAAGACAAGATCTTAAATGAAGAAAGTTTTCAAGACATGGATGAAGAATTCAAGTATTGAAGTCTTCAAGTTTGCATATTCAAGATTCAATCAAGTTCAAGTATATTAGAAGACCTTGTCAAGTCAAGATCAAGCTCAAGAAGGCCTACTACAAGTTTTGTATATTCTCAAGCTTCTCTTAAGGGTCATCTGAGTGTTCAGACTTTCAATTCCATCTTACTTTTAAGGTTTGTGTGACCTTAGATTGACCTTAGGATGAGCTTTATAGTAGGTCATTCTAGATACATAACTCATATATTTCAATATGCTTGTTTAGGGTGTTCTAAGACCAGTCTTAGGGACTTCAAGATCAGTCCTAGCTCTGATACGATCAGTCTTAAGTTTTTCAAGACCAGTCCTAGGTTGTTGAAGATTTTCGGATCTTTCTGGCTGTCCTACGACCAGTCCTGGATATCCTACGACCAGTCCTGTGAGTTCTACGACTCATCCTTCGACCGGTCGTAGCCCTACGACTCAAACTCCAGCAATCATTTTTGGGGTCCTACGACCGGTCGTAAGTGTCCCACGACCAGTCATAGGTGGCCCATGACCGGTCATAGACCGCCCAGGACCGGTCGTGGAACAGAAAATCCAATCCCGTGGAAATCTTTGAAAATCTTTGGAGCTACGACCAGTCCTAGGATCCTAAGACCAGTTGTAGATGAGATTTTTCAGGCTATAAATAGAGCACGAACTTCAGAGTTTTAGCAATTCAATTTAATTCTTTTCAAGCAATCTTTAGGCTATTCTCTAAGATAAGTTTGTGTTTATTTTAAGCTACTTTGTGCTTATTTAATATTCCTTTTGCTAGCTTATTTTTATTTGATTTTGATCTACATTCCAATCTTATTAGAAAAGGGAAATTTCTGTTATTCCTTCTTCTTGGATTCAAAATCAAATAGAACTAGCCCTTTTGATTTAAAATCAATTAGACTTAGAACCATTATTAAAGTGAGTATTGGACTTTGAACGTTGAATCGAATTTCTACTCCGATTGGTTCTACCGGGCTTCTTCAAAAGGTGATTCAGGTATTTTACATTTTTGTAATTTACTTTCTCTGGTTTTTATTTGAGATTCGCCAGAAAAATCTCATTATATTGGTTATCTGGGGAGAGCCAGAAAACTCAGATTATGGGGTTTTTGGATTGTGTAAGCTCGGGATCAAAGACACAATTGTGAAGGTTTTAGGTGAACCTGTGAAACCTATTTTGATAGTGCATGCTAATATCCCCTGTGTGAGGATATTAGGAGTGGAGTAGCAATCTGTGTGGCTGTTGGATAACAGTTGGTGTACACACAGGCGAACCACTATATATTGTTGTGTTGTGGATGTGTTTTTCTCTTTCATTCTTTTATTCATTCTGTTTTGTGGAGAGTGTTTGTGGATGGATGTTGTAATCACTTCAAGCAAGTGTGGATGAATGTTGTAATAACTTAGGATTTATTTTCTGCAAGTTATTTTGATTTCCTTGCTTATTATTCCTCATTGGGTTGTGATACTAAGGACTTTCTAGAAATAAGGTTGTCCTACCTTAAACCTTTGATTTTTGGTGTAAGGTTGTCCTTAGAACTGATAAAGTATCAATCTCTTTATTTAGGCTACTTTAAATTCAACATTGTGCTTTATTTCTTTTATTATTCCGCTGTTATTAGTTTTATTTGGCATTGCCCTATTCACCCCCCCTCTAGGGCATATAGCTAGGCCCTTTCAAGTGGTATCAGAGCCTAATAGCTCGTGCTTATTGTTTATTTATTGGATTTATTTCCTGTGCTAACGATCTAAGCTATATTAAGATGTCAAATTTTGATAGCCTATCAGTCACCAGGCCACCACCTTTTAATGGCACAAACTATGCTTATTGGAAAGCCAAGATGAGGATCTTCCTTAAATCCTTGGATGAAAGTGTGTGGTTGGCCACAGTGAATGAATGGAACCCTCCTATCACTGAAGTAACTAATAGTGATGGTTCAAAATCAATGAAAGTAACGAATTATTCTCTTTGGACCACACTTCAGAAAAGTGAAAGTAGTGCCAATGCAAAAGCACTAAATGCAATTACTTGTGCACTATCACCAGATGAATTTAAAAGAATCATCTCTTATGAAAATGCAAAACAAGCATGGGATGTATTAGAAATGACACACGAGGGTACATCTATTATCAAGAAATCTAAAGTCCAACTCCTCACAACTAAATTTGAAGAAATTCATATGGAGGAGAATGAGATGTTTATGGACTTCTACAGTAGATTGAATGACATTGTGAACTCTATGTGGGGTCTTGGTGATAGAATCTCAGAAAGTAAAGTGTGCACAAAGATATTACGTTTACTTCCTGAACGGTTCAATTCTAAAGTAACCGCGATTCAGGAACTTCGTGATACGGATACCATGAGGGTTGAGGAATTAGTTGGTTCACTTCAAACCTATGAGTTGTCCTTTAAAGCTCCTAAAAAAAAATCAATTGCTCTCAAATCATCTAAAAATGTTTCAAAAGAGAGTACTTCGAATTCAGAAAATACCGAAGATGATATGGCGCTTTTAGCAAAAAGGTTTTACAAAATTTTTAAAAATAAGAAAATAGCTGATTTTCAAAAGTCAAATGATAAGAGACGATCTAAACCTAGAGCTCGAAAATCATTGAAAGATAGTCAATGTTACAACTGTCAAGAGTATGGGCACTTAGCTAACAAATGTCCTAAAAAGGACAAATCAAAAAAGAAAAGCATGATGACTACTTGGGATGAATCGTCTGATTCTGAATCCTCTTCTAAATCAGAAGATTTTGAAACCGAGTCGGGCAATGATGTTAAAGCTCTTATGACTCTAGCCAAGATCACCTATTCAGATCATGATGATATATCTAGTGAAGAAAATCTGAATAGTGATTGCGATAATGAAGATGATCTTCAAGATGCTCATAATGCCCTTTATAAAGAGAGTTGTAAAATTGCAGTTAAGCTTAAATTACAAAAAGAAAAATTTTCTAAGCTTAAGGAAGATTATGAGTCTCTTGTTTTAGAAAAGTCTCATATTTCTGATTCTTTTGAAAAGACCAAATGTGATTTAGATTTCAAAACCTCCCAAATTGAAGATTTGAAATCTGAAAAAGAAAAACTAAAAAATGAGGTAGCTTCTCTTCTGAGTTTGAAAGACACATGGAGATATGCCCAAGGTGATCCAAAATTGAAAAAATTATTGTCCGGATCAAGAAAATGTGGCGATCGATCCGAGTTGGGATATGATAAGAATACATCTCCTAAACAAAAGAACATTGCTCCTAAATTTTTAAAAGGAGAGTCTTCAAACTCAAAAGAAAAAAATACTTAATGAGGTTTTTCCAAAAATTCAAGGACTTTTCAAAAACCTAAAAGTAGCCATGTCAACTTTAATTTTCAAAACTGAAATCCATTGGCTGAAAAAATAATTGATCTTCTCAAGGAGCTATTAAAGTCTAACTTTATAGGTTTCTCCTATAGCAACAGACAGAAAAATACCATCTATTCTCCTAAACCCAAAACAGTTATGAAATGGGTTCTTAAAGTTTCCAGCTTGGTTGCCCACACTGCTTTCAAAGCTACAAGCCATTCAAAGTGGTACCTAGATAGTGGTTGCTTTAGGCATATGACAGGTGACAAAGCTTTATTCACCGATCTAAAAGATATGATTGACGGGTCAGTCACATTTGGTGACGGAAGCAATTGCAAGATCATTGGCCAAGGTACGGTTCAACTTTATAACCTTCCCTTATTTAAGAATGTTTTATATGTTGAGGGCTTAAAACACAACCTTCTTAGCATTTCTCAGATATGTGATAACAACCATAGTGTAAAGTTCTCTAATCAACCATAGTGTAAAGTTTTCTAATCAAGGTTGTGAGATAGTTAATAAAAAGGGTTCTATTATATTAACTGGTCGCAGAACTTCTGAAAACTGCTACATAGTTAGTGATGCAAGCTCATCTACTCAATCATGTTACATGGTCCATACCGATGAGACTGAAGTATGACATAAACGCCTTGGACATGTACACTATCGAAACTTATTTAGATTGAGCAAAAGAGAACTAATTAGAGGTCTACCTAAATTGTAAAAAGAAGACAAAATATGTGGTGAATGCCAGTTGGGCAAACAGATTTGTAACACCCTGAAAATCGGGGGTTGTGTATAAACCAAACTCCCAAGCTCCAGACCGTCACTTATGCAACAAAAATGATTATGATTCAATGTTGTCTGAGTTAAAGCATTCACATGAGTAAAAGTATACCAAAACTGCAATTCATACTCCAGATCCAGTGATAAAAGTAAGCGGAAGACTAAAGAATATATATATCACTGTATGGAAAATAAAATAGATCTCGACTGTCTCCAAAGTATGAATACATCTCTGAGTCTCATATACATGTAAATAAACAGAAATCAAATGTCAAAATAGTCTCACTGAGTAGTCCCGCCAATCTAGCTCACCTAAGCAAAGCCGTCGTGGTACTGCATATATGAGAACTCGTCCTGGTCCTCATCATAGTCCGGCTCTGCCTCCTAAATCGTTGCCTCACTTGCATCTAAGACAGGGTCTGGTGGGTGTTGCAAACACCATCCCGTAACGTGGGAGTGATTAGCTAACTTAGTGGAATAATAGAGCAAGGATTAGCATGTTCTCAAATCAATCATGCGAAAATAGTAAAACAGTAAATCAAACAATCCTAATACTGTTGTTAATGCAATATGACATGACATGATGTATGCCCTCACCGACATTCTCCCTCATACAGCACCATCTGCGTCCGCGGCATGCTTGCGTACCGCTCAGTGCTCCACATCTTCCAGGCACATGCAATGTGAGGTTGATATGATTACCGAGTTATTATTAGTCCTTTTCATACAACAATATTAAGAAACTAAGGTACTTCTCTTATATCAATCCCAACACAGATCCTGTCTAGGGTCGTCACTCCTAGTAATTTCATACGATGTATATTTTGTAGGTCGCTGCAAGGGCTGTTGCTCGCACTCGTTGCACCGCTCCCCCATCACCTTATCAATATAGGCCTACTTGTACTCTCGTCGCTACGGAAGGGTCGTCGCCTCCCGTAGACTCATAATACGCTTGCGGTCACTACAAAGGACTCGTCGCCTGATCAGTGTAGGCCGACAGCAAGAATATAGTGTCCCATACCACCATAATATGCTCACGAGTCATAGGTGCTCACTGGTGACTACGGGGAGGTTTGTGGCCCCAGCGTAGGCCGACAGCTCGACCACGGTGTCCCATAGCACCATGCTCGGTTCATGAGTTGTTGTGGATCAAGGTACCATGGTTGACAGGGTTTACAATGGTAAGTTCAGTACCCTAGGTTCAAGCAGTTATGACTCATATAAGGTGAACATACAAAGGCCAGTCGGGTTACTTGATAGGCTCGACTAGCACGAGCGCATCTCAAGTCGAACGACATGAAGTGCGTAAAACACCTCGTGTGGCCTAACCACTGCCGCCAACTCCAAAACACGGCTCGCATTCATCGACGCGTCGTTCATGGCAAAGATAAGCCAACCACGAATTTACTCAGTTACCGACTTCCTAGACTAGGTATAGTCCCAAATAATTATGAATCCACATCAGCAATCATATAAGAGTAATGGAAATGAAATACAACAATGTGAGCATGTTAACACATGTTAAAACATATAACTTAAGTAAAACATCTAACACATGCATTTCATATATATAATGAAATCATGCATATAGCTAACATGTAGGAAATCATTTACATCAGCATATTAATTGAGAATTTAATCTCAAACTAATTCATAACACCATTTAATTCAATACATACTAATACAAGCATTTATACAAACACTTAAACTACACACTTAAGTCTACATATAGTATGTCGACTCAAAGTGCGTATTTAGGAGAATCTCTTCGCCAAACTAATTATGCACGCATTCCTAGTATCCTAATGCGACAAGAAGCCATGTCAATCACATCAGCAAAATATGGACGAAAATAGTATTTCCTATAAATGACTAAAATGCCCTAAATCTCATATTTTTTGTCTGCTTATGAAACAGGAAACGGACAGCATGTTGTACATGTCAAACGGCGTTGCCGTCAATAATCTACTATTAAAAGACATTGAAAGCGTTGGAAACAGTCAATCAAAGCGTCTAAAATCCACACCTTTTCTCCTATAAGTGTATTAATCCGAACGGAGCGTGTACGCTTTGTCTACGGCGAACCCGGAACCTATTTTACAAGATGTATCAGATACCATGCTAAGGAACCAAAGGAACCTTAAATCAGCAAGTATTTGGGGTATTTTCTTACCTAGAATCACGGCGAAATCGCCGGAAAAGTGATTGAGGTGCGTTGCTTAAGCACGTGCAACACGTGGTGCAAGCAGCAGAAAATTCTCTCCCACTCTCTCTCACAATCTCTCACCTTTTCTCTCACACCAGCTAGGGTTTCTAGCAAATTCGGATGGGTGAGAGAAGTGAGGGTTTAAGCCCCTTTTATAATATAAAACTTGCCCAAAACAGTCTTGGGAACAATGTTTACTTGATACCTAACCAAATCGGGGCTGTTTCGGTCTAAAAAGATATTTCTGGTGGTCCCCTGGCCGAACGCGATCGGACTTAAGTTCATGCATGTCGGATGTCGCTCACATCCCATTTTCAGACCAGTAGTGTTCGTAGATCGCACGTGGCAGTCCAGTTTCAGTTCAGCGGTCACCGCACGTAGATCAGGTCTACAAGTCTCATGATATGAAATAGAAATTTTTCCTGATCCAAGGGTGTAATTTGGCTGAATTCTGACGGTCAGAATGCTTAATACTGACGCGTCAAGTCGTGTGCCAGATTTGAATTTCAAATTTCAAATCTAACCCTATTCTCACTCTCTTCACTCCAGGCTCAATGAAATAGCCTGTGAATGTCGGTTAGACTTGATTTTCGAAATGATTGTAAAGTCCAGCTAAGCGGTTATAACGGTCTAAGATTGTAGGTATCGGACTTTCGACGCGCGGTCTAGATCTAATACAAAGTTTCAAAGAGGTCCTGAGAACAAACCAGCTTAGAGTTTGATCCGAGGTTTCAGAGTATTATAGCGTCATTGGTTCTACTCGCTTTGGATCTTGTATAACGTATTTAAAGTGATCAGGGACTATTTTCCAGCTACTCTAGCGTTGCGTTAGCTAACTTATACATATTTTTCAAAGGAATTAATCCTACGCAATTTCCAGTCGAGTTGGTACTCGAGTCCAAGTACGAATTTTTACAGGGTGTTACAATCTACCCCCCTTAACAAAAAATTTCATCCTCGAAATTTGTACCTTTTCATACTCCTCGAGAAGCTGTGGGTAGTTATTTTTGATCTCGGCTTCTGTTTCCCAGGTAGCCTCTTCCTCAGAGTGATGCGTCCACAATACTTTCATAAGGGGAATCACCTTGCTACGCAGTACCTGCTCCTTCCTGTCTAGGATACGTGTCGGTCGCAGGATATATGTAACATCCTCTTCTAACTGCACCTACTCCCATCTGATGATATGGGAAGGATCAGAAATGTATTTCTTCAGCATAGAAACATGAAATACGTTGTGAACGCTCGCGAGAGGTGTGGGTAAAGCCAAACAGTAAGCCACTGCTCCTGCACGATCGAGGATCTGGAATGGACCAATAAATCGCGGTGCTAGCTTCCCCTTCTTCCCGAACCGAAGGACTCCCTTCATAGAGAAAATTTACAAAAATACATGATCCCCAACTATGAACTCTAGCGGCCGCCGTCTCGTATCGGCATAACTCTTCTGTCTGCTTTGCACTATGAGAAGCCGACGCCTAATAATATCAATCTTCTCCGACATCGCCTGCATTAACTCTGGGCCAATCAAGCTACGATCACCGACCTCTGCCTAGCAATGCGGTGCGCGACAAGGTCGCCCATACAACGCCTCGTAAGGTGCCATACCGATACTCTCCTGAAAACTGTTGTTGTACGTGAACTCCGCATATGCAAGACAGTCATCTCAACTGTCCTTGAAGTCCAATGCGCAGGCTCGCAACATGTCCTCTAAGATCTGGTTCACCCGGTCTGTCTGTCCGTCTGTCTGTGGGTGGAAGGCAGTACTAAACTTCAACTTCACACCCATAGCCTCCTGAATGCAAGTCTAGAAAATAGAAGTGAACCACGTGTCTCTTTTCGATACGATCTCCAACGGAACTCCATGCAGACGCACAATCTCCCTAATATATAGTCTAGCCAGCTCGTCTGCAGAGTTCGTGACTCTGATCGGTAGGAAGTGTGCCGACTTCGTCAGACGGTCGACGATCACCCATATGGAATCATGTCCCTTCCTCGTCTTCGGCAGCCCTGAAACGAAATCTATGGAAATGAAGTCCCACTTCCACTCTGCGATCGGCATAGGCTGCAAGAGTCCAGGTGCTCGGCGATGCTCTGCTTTCACCTGCTGGCAAGTAAGACAACGGGACACGAACTCTATTATGTGGGTCTTCATACCTTCCCACCAATAGGTCCTCTTCACATCGCGATACATCTTCGTATTGCCTGGATGCATCGCGAGTTTAGTACAATGCGCAGCCTCGAGAATCTCTCGTTTCAAGTCAGAGATATCTGAGACGCATAGGCGACCACGATAACGTAAGCCCCCATCCATGCTAACTCGCCACTCGGCGTCTGCATCATCACTGGCCTGATCTCGAAGCTCAGTCAGATGCGCATCATCCCTCTGCGCCTCAATGACCCGGTCATCGATCTGAGATCGCACCTGCACATGTGCGATGAACTCATACGGCTCCTCTACAGTGAGTTTCTGCTCAAAGTCTCACAAAAACTCAACCATATCCCACTCAGCAACCATCAGCGGAGCCACAAACTCTATCACCTTCTTGCGGCTCAAAGCGTCAGCCACAAGGTTCGCCTTCCCAGGATGGTAAGAGACTTCGAACTTGAAGTCCTTCAAAGTCTCCATCCATTGCCGCTGCCTCATATTCAAGTCTCTCTGCGTGAATATGTACTTGAGGCTTTTGTGGTCGCAAAAGAGCTCGAACTCCTCTCCATAGAGGTAATGTCTTCAGAGTCTCGGTGCGAATATGACGGCTGCCAACTCTAGGTCGTGTGTAGGATAATTCTCCTCATGCTTCCTTAATTGTCTCGAGGCATATGAAATTATCCTGTCCTTCTGCACAATGACACAACCCAGACCAACGCTAGACGCGTCGGTGTATATAGTGTATCTAATCCCTTGCTCTGGCAATACTAGCACAGGGGCTGACGTAAGTCTATCCTTTAGCTCCTGAAAAGATGACTCTGCCTTGTCATTCCAGGCGAACTTCATGTCCTTCTGTGTCAACTGAGATAAAGGTCTCACGATCTTCGAGAAATCCTGAATGAAGCGTCGATAATAGCCAGCGAGACCCAAGAAACTCCTCACCTCAGTGATAGAACCAGGCTGCTCCCAGTCCTGAACTGCAGCTATCTTAGACAGGTCAACTGCCATGCCATCCTTGGACACCACGTGTCCTAGGAACTTCACTTCCTGCTTCCAGAAGTCGCACTTCTTGTACTGTACGAACAACTGATGCTGTCTGAGTGTATCCAGGACTAAGCGCAAGTGCTCCTCATGCTCCTCTCGACTCCTGGAGTATACCAAAATGTCGTCAATGAACACAACGACGAATCGATAGACGAAAGACTGAAATACCCGGTTCATCAGATCCATGAACACGGCTGGTGCGTTCGTGAGACCGAACGACATCACAAGGAACTCGTAGTGGCCAAAGCTGGTCCTAAATGCTGTCTTCTGCACGTCCTCATCCCTGACGCGTAACTGATGATATCCTGACTGAAGATCAATCTTCGAGAAGTACTGCGCTCCTCTCAACTGATCAAACAAGTCATCGATCCTGGGTAAAGGGTACTTGTTCTTCACCGTGATCTGGTTCAGTCTGCGATAATCAATACACAATCGCATTGAACCATCCTTCTTCCTTACAAACAGGATTGGTGCTCCCCAAGGAGACACACTAGGTCGAATAAGGCCAAGCTCCAACAGACCATCAATCTGCATCCTCAACTCCTTCATCTCACATGGTGCCATGCGATACGTCGGCAGTGAGACGGGCGTGGAACCAGGCACCAGATCGATAGTGAAATCAATCTCATATTGAGGCGACAAACCAGGGATCTTCCTGAACAGATCCCCAAAATCACAAACAACTGGTGTATGCTCAAGCATCTGGGCACCAGCGTCTCGTAGTAAAGTAATGTAGCTAAATATGCGGAAGGGGAGATTTACCCGCACTGGGAATGTAAAGGATGTGCCCTTTGGCTCGTAGGAAGTCACTATACGAGTCTCGCAGTCAATCTCGGCCCTCGCTGCAGTCAACTAGTCCATGCCAAGAATGACGTCGAGATAAACAAGAGAGGGGTCGACGACAAGATCAAGAGCCATCGTCCTGCCCCCCAGATCCACCACACAGCCCTCACACATCAGGGTGGCATCTGTAAAGGACATGTGAGCTGTATAAACTCGCACCCCATCCATCCTAATAGTCGGTAGCCCAATACGCCTGACTATGGCATGTGATATCAATGAAATCGTGGATCCTATGTCCACCATCACAAGAATAGGAATACCTCCGATGTGGGCAGTGACCTCAAAGGCCGAATGCTGAGAAGTCTCTGTCGCAGCTGCCTCAGCTGTCAAGGCATGCACCCGCGCCTGCTGTGACCGGTTCGGTCGCTGTGCCGTGGGCCGTAGAGGCAGCCTGAACTGAGATACCGGAGGTCTGAAGGAAGGGTGTGTAGGAGCCAACCGTAAAGGTGGTGCTGATATAGCCTGTGGGCGTGTACGGTCGATCTTCTGCGGTGGTGAAAACCCACTGTCCCGCATCCGAGTGAAACAACTTTGTGCCGAATGGCCCGATCTCCCAGAATAAGTACATGATAAATCGGGGTGCCACAACGGTGGTACTGGCGCTGTAACCCTAGAAGGAGGGTCGACGCGAGGCCTCTTGCCCGAAAAGGGCCTGTCCTGCAACTCTGGTCGTCGCCTAGGAGCAATAGGGCCACGAGATCTCGTAAATCGATCCACATCCTGCTCTGCCCGCATGGACATGTGAATCAGCTCTGCGTAGGAGGGAATGCTCACGCAACACATCTTCGACCGAATATCCGGTCGCAAAACCTCAGAAAAGCACCGTATGTGCATCTGATCATCTGCCAGTATAGTTGGGACATATCTGCCCAACTCAGTGAACCTATGCTCATACTCAATCACCGTCATGCCTCCCTATTTGAGGCACAGAAACTCATTCTCCCGATCATGCCTATACGTCTGGGGATAGTATTTCTCATGGAATCGGAACTCGAACGTTGCCCAGGTCCATATGTAGTCAGCGGCAACGGTCCACAACACACTGTCCTACCATAAGCTGGCCTCCCGCTCGAACAAGAATGTAGCCAACTTGACCTGCTCAGTCTCTGAACAATGCAGCATCCATAGTATCTTCGACACACGGTCGAGCCAATACTAGGCCTCCTCGGGTCTATGAGAACCCGTAAAAGTGGAAGGCCGTAAGTGCTGAAATCGCTCTAATAAGCTTCGTGTGTCTGCGGCATTCCCCGCAGGGTAAGCAGGTGGTACAGGATGAGCCATGCCCTCATCCGGAGCATATGTATCGGCATCCTCAGCTGGATGCGCAGGTGGCGCAGGTGGAGTCACACTCCCAACCTGGGCTAGAGCCCCCACTAAAGTAGTCAGGAGCTGCTGCTGCTGCTGCATCATGGCCATCATCTGCTCAAATCTATCTGGAGGTGGAGCAGGCTGTGGCATGTACTGCGTCGAAGAAGATGCGCGGTACTGCTCTCTGACGGGTGGTGTGAAAGGCGGTGGTCCAATTGCAGGACTAGTAGTAAGCTGAGACACACGTGCTGTCTCAGGAATCGGGCCCACAGCAGGGTCCGCATGAGCATCAGACTGAAAAGGAACCTGATCCATAGGCTCACCCAATGTAAGCCGAGCAGTGCTCCATGTAGCCTTCGACGGCATTCCCTATATTCAAAATAGGGCGCAACCTTGTCAGTCTCAATGGCACAAACACACCGCAATCATTCACACAAAGAGTCAAGGGCATTCCATGCATTTCATTTAATCAAAATTGTCACAATACAAGGGATATCTCCTTACAAGCATCATGACAAGAAGTACATGGGAACTAAGACAGTTAAAGTTATAACAACAACATAAATAAAGCACTAGCCTTAACAGGCTTACACAACTTAAAGCAGGAAATGACTAACTACTAACAACAACATCTAAAATCTTATTGTTAGTCTGAGTCGGGTGATGGAGGAGGAGCACCCTTATCCTGCAAGTAGCACAGGATCGCCTTCAAGGTGCGAGTCACCTTGCCGAATTTCCTCTTCATAATGGCCTTGGTATCCTCGACCTCAGTCCAAAGTTCCTGAACTTCCCTTCGCAAGGCGACTTGACTCTCCTCAATTCGGGCAATGCGATCATCACCAGTAGCCTGAGCAGAAGGAGGAGGGCTCTCATCTGTATCCTGAGACTCCTCTTCTACCTCTTCCTGGACTTCTTCCTCAACTTTCGCTCTAGGTTCTCCCTCACTTGGATCCTCTTCATCATCAAAATCGTCCTCGCTATCCTCCTCAAGCTGAGTCTCACGGTACTGATACCCGATCTTCATCTTGACCATGGTAGACTCATCAATGCAGTGAATTGGAACTGGCAACTCCGGCCCAAGTCTGTAAGCAAACTCAAGCGCGATCTTGCATATAAGCCAACCAAAAGGAAGCGACTCAGACGTTCTTCTTGATTTTGCTATGAGGATAATCTATCGCAACACGAAAGTGGCCATACACACATTTTCTCCCTGGGCCACCTGATACAAGAAATCAACCATAAGGCGCGTACACTCAATGCGATTTGTCAACCTGGGATACACGTTGAACGTGCAAATGTGGTGCAGCAGGCATAAATCATCAGACATATGAGACGCCTTGAGGCTATTGTTAGACTTCCATGGAACCAGTTTACCACATAGGAACCTGGTACGGCGATCTCGCTCATGCCTACTCCTTAAATTCTTTGCACTGGGATGAACATCACCAAGGGGCACATTCAGAAGTCGCGCTATCAACCGAACATCGATCGTAGCCATCCGGTCTCTACCAAAAGGAATCTTGAACTGCAATGGCTCCAATGTAGGACTTTGAATACGAGCGTAAAAGGCACTAACGGTGCTCACATTAGCACGAGAATAGGCTTCAAAGAGCGGACCCCAATGTGCAGCTTCAATGTGCTCGAATAACAGAAATTCACCGAAGAGTTGCCCTTCCACGTCTACCTCAAACAACACCTTACGGTCAGTATATTCACCGTGAGGCATCTTTGCTAACATCACTCGCCCAAGTTGAGCATGGGGATCCAAATCCTGCTTTGTATGGAACTCTAGGGCTATGCTTGGACTTGCGGCTGCGCTTGAGCTAGTGGCGCCACCCCTTGGTCTTCTTGATTGCGCATGGCGACTAGGCCTAGCCTCATCCGCTGCGGTCTTTCTCTTTCCCATCAAAGAGAGGATGGTGGAGAGAGAGAAAAAACCTAAAATGGCTTTAACAAAATCCATGAAAAATGTAGAAAATGTAGAGAAATGGCTGCCCAAATAGAAAAAAGAAAATCTAGGTGTTGTAGAGGGATGCTTCAAGATCCCTTAGGGTGGATTTTCAAAAAGAAAAGAGAAAGAAAAAGGGAAATGGAGCTCCACACGATTTTAGCACGTTTTGAGGATTGTAGGAGCTTCAACGGACGAGATCGGAGAGGGAGAGGGTTGCTAATCACGTTGGAGGTATGGGATAGGGTCATTTTTAGCAATGGGAGGAATTGGGAGTGATTTAGGGTCGCGGTTTTGAGATGGGCAGCAGAAAAATGAGCAAGGGAGCTTGGGAGGGGGCTGTTTGTGAAGGAAGTACTCGTTTTAGGGGTTTTCTATGGATGGACCGCATGTGGTAGGGGTGCCCTACCCCAAAAACCACACGCGCCCAAGTTTCAGCCCCAACAGGGCCCACCGGACGGCGATGCATCGCCGGATCGGCCATGGCATCGCCGGCCATTTCACAAGCTGGCCGGTGGGACCACATGGGTTGGGTCTCCCCTGCCTCAGGGACCCCAAATATGTATGAGCCCCACCTTCGTTCATTCTAAATTGGCCTAGGGAGGCCCAAACATCCATTCGGGGCTTTCTGGGGATAATTTATAAACCTGAATGTAATCCCCTATCATGCAGCATATGATTTTGGGGTAGAAAGAGCTAATACATCTATCTAGCCCATTATTTGCTAAATATTGAAAACTTAGAATGTCCTAATGACCAGTTTTTATAAAATTTTACTATTCACTGTAAAATTTTATCAAAGTATGATTTTATATCATTTTCACATTAGGATCAATTCCTAACATAAAAATAATAAGAAATAATTGAAGAATGGAGTGGTGAGAGAGAGAATTTTGAAGAAATTAGGTGAAACGGAATTTTTTAAGCCCTAGCGATTGAATGTAAGGGTTGTGGTTGTCCCACAGCCTAAGGATTCACATTTACAGGTTTAGAACCGTTCAAAGAACGTCTCAACCCACCTACCTACAACCTAGGAGCTACTTAGGTCACTCCACGCGACCTTAGATGCGTTACGGACTCGATCGTGCGATCGATATGAATAGACTTCGCCTATTGGCGAATCTGCGATCCTATAAGTGTTTCTAGACCTTTCTCGCACCCACCTAAGTCAAAGGAAGTGACGGCGTACATCGCGTGACCATAACCCAGGCCCGGTATAATCTCATTCATGCTCTGATACCAACTTGTAACACCCTGAAAATTGGGGGTCATGTATAAACCCAACTCCCGAGTTCCAGACCGTCACTTATGAAAAAAAATGATTATGATTCAATGTTGTCTGAGTTAAAGCATTCACATGAGTAAAAGTATATCAAAACTGTAATTCATACTCCAGATCCAGTGATAAAAGCAAGCGGAAGACTAAAGAATATATATATCACTGTATGGAAAACAAAGTAGATCTCGACTGTCTCCAAAGTATGAATACATTTTTGAGTCTCATATACATGTAAATAAACAGAAATCAAATGTTAAAATAGTCCCACCGAGTAGTCCCGCCAATCCAGCTCACCTAAGCAAAGCCGTCGTGGTACTGCATATATAAGAACTCGTCCTAATCCTCATCATAGTCCGGCTCTGCCTCCTGAATCGCTGCCTCACCTACATCTAAGACAGGGTCTGGTGGGTGTTGCTAACACCATCCCATAACGTGGGAGTGAGTAGCTAACTCAGTGGAATAATAGAGCAAGGATTAACATGTTCTCAAATCAATCATACAAAAATAGTAAAGCAGTAAATCAAACAATCCTAATACTATTGTTAATGCAATATGACATGACATGATGTATGCCCTCACCGACATTCTCCCTCATACGACACCATCTGCGTCCGCGGCATGCTTGCGTACCGTTCAGTGCTCCACATCTTCCAGGCACATGCAATGTGATGTTGATATGATTACCGAGTTATTATTAGTCCTTTTCATATAGCAATATTGGAAAACTAAGGTACTTCCCTTATATCAATCCCAACACAGATCCTGTCTAGGGTCGTCACTCCTAGTAATTTCATACGATGTATATTTTGTAGGTCACTGCAAGGGCTGTCAGGGCTGTTGCTCGCACTCGTTGCATCGCTCCCCCATCACCTTATCAATACAGGCCTACTTGTACTCTCGTCGCTACGGAAGGGTCGTCGCCTCCCGTAGACTCAGAATACACTCGCGGTTACTACAAAGGACTCGTCGCCTGATCAGTGTAGCCGACAGCAAGAATATAGTGTCCCATACCACCATAATCTACTCACGAGTCATAGGTGCTCACTGGTGACTAAGGGGAGGTTTGTGGCCCCAGCGTAGGCCGACAACTCGACCACGGTGTCCCATACCACCATGCTCGGCTCATGAGTCTTTGTGGATCAAGGTACCATGGTTGATAGGGTTTACAATGGTAAGTTCAGTACTCTAGGTTCAAGCAGTTATGACTCATACAAGGTGAACATACAAAGGCCAGTCGGGTTACTTGATGGGCTCGACTAGCACGAGCGCATCTCAAGTCGAATGACATGAAGTGCGTAAACCACCTCGTGTGGCCTAACCACTGTCGCCAACTCCAAAACACAGCTCGCGTTCATCGACGCGTCGTTCATGGCAAAGATAAGCCAACCACGAATTTACTCAGTTACCGACTGCCTGGACTAGGTATAGTCCTAAACAATTATGAATCCACATCAGCAATCATATAAGAGTAATGGAAATGAAATACAACAACGTGAGCATGTTAACACATGTTATAACATATAACTTAAGTAAAACATCTAACACATGCATTTCATACATATAATGAAATCATGCATATAGCTAACATGTAGGAAATCATTTACATCAGCATATTAATTGAGAATTCAATCTCAAACTAATTCATAACACCATTTAATTCAATACATACTAATACAAGCATTTATACAAACACTTAAACTACACACTTAAGTCTACATATAGTATGTCGACTCAAAGTGCGCATTTAGGTGAATCTCTTCGCCAAACTAATTATGCACGCATTCCTAGTATCCTAATGCGACAAGAAGCCATGTCAATCACATCAGCAAAATATGGACGAAAATAGTATTTCCTATAAATGACTAAAATGCCCTAAATCTCATATTTTTCGTCTGCTTACGAAACGGGGAACGGACAGCATGTTGTACATGTCAAACGGCGTTTCCGTCGATAATCTACTATTAAACGACATTGAAAGCGTTGGAAACAGTCAACCAAAGCGTCTAAAATCCGCACCTTTTCTCCTATAAGTGTATTGATCTGAATGGAGCGTGTACGCTTCGTCTACGGTGAACCGGGAACCTATTTTACAAGATGTATCAGCTACCATGCTAAGGAACCAAAGGAACCTTAAATCAGCAAGTATTTGGAATATTTTCTTACCTAGAATTGCGGCGAAATCGCTGGGAAAGTGATTGAGGTGCGTTGCTTAAGCACGTGCAACACGTGGTGCAAGCAGAAGGAAATTCTCTCCCACTCTCTCTCACAATCTCTCACCTTTTCTCTCACACCAGCTAGGGTTTCTAGAAAATTTGGATGGGTGAGAGAAGTGAGGGTTTAAGCCCCTTTTATAACCTAAAACTTGCCCAAAACAGGCTTGGGAACAATGTTTACTTGATACCTAACCAAATCGGGGCTGTTTCGGTCAAAAAAGATATTTCTGGTGGTCCCCTGGCCGAAAGCGATCGGACTTAAGTTCATGCATGTCGGATGTCGTTCACATCCCATTTTCAGACCAGTAATGTTCGTAGATCGCACGTGGGCGGTCCAGTTTCAGTTCAGCGGTCACCGCACGTAGATCAGGTCTACAAGTCTCATGATATGAGATAGAAATTTTTCCTGATCCAAGGGTGTAATTTGATTGAATTCTGACAGTTAGAACGCTTAATACTGGCGGGTCAAGTCGTGTGCCAGATTTAAAATTCAAATTCCAAACTAACCCTATTCTCACTCTCTTCACTCCAGGCTCAATGAAATAGCCTGTGAATGTCGGTTGGACTTGATTTTCGAAATGATTGTCAAGTCTAGCTAGGCGGTTATAACGGTCTAAGATTGTAGGTATCAGACTTTTGACGTGCGGTCTAGATCCAATACAAAGTTTCAAAGAGGTCCTGAGAACAAACCAGTTTAGAGTTTGATCCGAGGTTTCAGAGTATTATAGCGTCATTGGTTCTACTCGCTTTGGGTCTTGTAGAACGTATTTAAAGTGATCAGGGACTATTTTTCAGCTACTCTAGCGTTGCGCTAGCTAACTTACACATATTTTCCAAAGAAATTAATCCTACGCGATTTTCGGTCGAGTTGGTACTCGAGTCCAAGTACAGATTTTTCCAGGGCATTACAAGATTAGGAGCTCTCACAAGAAAGTGAACTCCAATACCACATCTAGACCACTCGAGCTTCTCCATATGGATCTTATTGGACGAACTAGATCGGAGAGTCGAGGAGGCAAAAAATACATCTTGGTTATCGTAGATGACTATACCGGATTCACTTGGGTATCGTTCTTAAAAGACAAAACTGAAACCCTGGATGAAGTGAAAAAGGTCATCAAACGAATCCAAAATGAGAAAGGTTCTCATGTTAGCAAGATCCGTAGTGATCATGGATCTGAATTCGAAAACAGTAGTTTTGAGAAATTTTGTAGCGATCAGGGAATGTCACATGAATTCTCTGCACCCAAAACACCGCAACAAAATAGTATTGTTGAAAGAAAAAATAGAGTGGTTCAGGATATGGCTAATGTTATGTTGAATAACATGAAGCTCTCTAGAAATCTTTGGGCTGAAGCAGTTAATACCGCATGTTATATTATTAATCGGGTTTATACCAGTAAATCTAATAATAAGACTGCTTATGAATTATGGTTTGAAAAGAAACCTACTGTCAAATCCTTTCGGGTTTTTGGCAGTAAGTGTTATATTTTACGGGATCGTGAAAATTTGGGTAAGTTTGATACGAAAAGTGATGAAGGTATTTTTCTTAGTTATTCTTTGAACAATCGAGCTTATAGAGTTCTAAATAAGAGAACTGGTGTGATTCAAGAGTCCATCAATGTGGTCATTGATGATCATTTGAATACACCAGCCTCGAGTTCAGATGATGATGAAGCTCTTATTATTGACAATCAAGATATCTCATCAAGTCAAAAAGAATTTGAACCAAGGACTGTTAAAGATCATCCAACCAATCAAATACTTGGAAACCCTCTCACTGGAGTTCGTACTTGCAAATAACTTGAGAACATATATAATTATGTTTGTTTTACATTCCAAATAGAACCGGTTAACGTAAAAGAAGCACTTTCTGACGAAAATTGGATAGTTGCTATGCAGGATGAACTTAATCAATTTATTCGTAATGATGTCTGGTATCTTGTTCCTAGACCTAAAAATAAACACATTATTGGAACAAAATGGATCTTTAAAAATAAGTCTAATGAACTTGGAAATATTATACGAAACAAGGCTAGACTGGTTGTATAAGGGTACACTCAGATTGAAGGCATCTATTACGATGAAACCTTTACTCCAGTCGCTCGCCTTGAGTCAATCAGACTTTTTATTTCCATCGCATGCTTTAGAAAATTTAAAATATATCAGATGGATGTAAAGAGTGCTTTCTTGAATGGCGATTTACATGAAGAAGTGTATGTTGAACAACCTTCAGGGTTTGAAGACCCTAAGTTATTTGACCATGTATTTCATCTCAAAAAGGCTCTCTATGGTCTAAAACAAGTGCCCAGGGCATGGTATGAGAAATTGACTAAATTCTTACTTAGTCATAGCTTTTAAGTTGGAAGTGTTGATAAAACACTTTTTGTTAAAAAACATAAAAATGATATTTTAATGGTTCAAATTTATGTTGATGACATTATTTATGGATCTACTTGTTCTAACATGTCTATTGAGTTTGTAGATTTAATGAAATCAAGGTTTGAAATGAGCATGGTTGGTGAACTTAACTATTTCCTAGGGTTACAAGTAAAACAACAACCTGATGGAATTTTCATTTCCCAGACCAAATATGCTTCAAACTTGGTCAAAAGGTTTGGATTTGAGAATGGTAAGAACTTTTATACTCCTATGAGTACAACGTTAAGACTCTCAAAAGTCTCTACAGGTAAAGATATAGATCCTAAACTATATCGCAGTATGATTGATAGTTTGTTGTATCTAACTACTAGTAGACCTGATATTACATTTAGTGTTGGTATTTGTACGAGATATCAGTCTAATCCTAAGGAATCACATCTTACTGCGGTTAAACGGATTATTAGATATGTCGCAAGTTCTATAAATTTGGGACTTTGGTATCCTTTTGATACTAGTGTTTAATTAGTCGAGTACTCAGATGCTGATTGGGCCGAAAATATTGATGATAGAAAATCAACCAGTGGTGGCTATTTTTACATTGGAAATTGCTTAGTTTCTTGGTTCAGCAAGAAGCAAAGCTCAATATCCCTCTCCACGGCTGAGGCTGAGTATATTGCAGCTGGATATGCATGTACTCAACTAGTTTGGATGAAATGCATGCTTAGCGATTATGGAATTAATCAAGATTCAATGATCTTACATTATGATAATTCCAGTGCTATAAACATTTCTAAAAACCCAATCCAGCATTCACATACTAAGCACATTGACATTAGGTAGCATTATATATGTGAGTTGGTTGAAGAAAAAGTTATTTCTTTGGAATATATATCAACCAAAAATCAACTTGCTGATATATTTACTAAACCGTTCGATAAAAGCAGGTTTAATAAATTGAAATTTGATCTTGGTATGAGCATTTTACATTAAATATTCTTGCTTACATGTATCATAGTGTATCATATTTCATATTATATCTGTTTAAATTTTAAATTTTTGCATTAAAAATTATTTTTTGGTCGATACTCGACCGGTCGTGGATGTACACGACCAGTCGTGGTACGACCAGTCGTGGTACTCGTGAACATGATATAATTTGGAGAAAATTCCCTTCTTCTTCATTTTCACACCCACCTACGACGAGTCGTGGTTTGATCAGTTATAGGATTTCTTGTTGTTCTTCAAGGTAAGTCCTATTTCATCATCTTTCTTGAAGATTCATGTTCTCTATGCTTTGATTTGTTCATAGTATAGCTAGATTTCATCTCTTGTTGAGTTTTTCAAGGGTTTCCTCTCAATTTGCTGATCTAGAGAAAACCCATCTTTCTTTTGTGCATATTGCTTGCTCTTTGTATATCTTTTTAAATATGGATGCTAGAGGGAAAAAGAAAATATCTCGTGGTCCATCTTTTTCTAGATCTGCACCGATAACTAAACGGCACCTTCGGTCACCCGAAGATGATTCTCAAGATGTAAGAGATTTTCGTGTCCATAACATTATCGTTGAGCATACTGCTGATCTCAATTACATTGATCCATATGGTATTGTCCCCCTCTTGAATCTGTTGGTTGGACTAACATTTTGCTTTGGGGTGGGCCTGCATACTAGTCTATTGCCCAATTAATGGTAGCATGCATCTCAGAATTTTCTCTTGATAATTTAACTTTTTCAATTAATACTAGAGAAGGAAAATTTGAAATAGACCGTCATTTAATATCAGGTATTATGGATATACCTGTTAATGATGAAGGTATACCGATTCATACTTTATATGACAAACCATTTGAATCGAAAAAATGCATGTTAACATGAGATTTGTGTAAAATTGTTGTGCAATGGACACACAAAGCGAATGCGTTCTCTGCAAAGTATCTGTTACCTAGATACAGAGTGTTACATCATTTCTTCATTTCTAATGTATATCCTCGGTCCGGTAATAAAACCGAGTTGACTTCTTTTATGGTTCATGTGTTGCATTCTATTGCTTCTGGTACCAAGGTCTGTCTTCCTTCTTTGATTTGTTATTTCATTATTCAGTTTCGTCTCCATCCGGGTCATAGTGATATTCCGTTCGGTTATCTTATGACTATTTTAGCCACTCACATGCTTGTCGATAAACCTGTTAATGAGGCACCAATTCATCATCTTATTTTCAACAATTCCAATCTTAATAAGATGAAATTGGATCTGCTCCCTGGCCAAGTTGATGAAGGTGGTGTTGGTGGTGATGCTAGAAACGAAGGGGAAGCTGACAATCTTCCTCAACAAGATGTTAATATGGATGACTTATTTGATGATATAGATACTGATTCACCTAATGATCCAGATTATGATCCATCTGGTTATGATGCACACCTTCGTGCATTGGAGGAAAAGGTTGATAATATGAATATAGCCCACGATATACGATTTAAGTACATGCAAAAATATCTTCGTCGCATTAATAGGGGGTTACACTAGATTGATCCGACTATCCCTGCTCCTTCCTCTGGATCAGATTAGGTGAATTATCTTTTGGATAGTATCACATTATCTTTTTATTTTGGATATGTATTATGGATTATGGTTTGATAACATTGTCTTTTGGATATTATATTTTGGATTATGGATTATGGATTATGGATTATGGATTATGGCTTGATGCTTCAGGTTTATATTATGTCCTTTCATATCTCTTTCTCATTATTTACTTTTTACTCTCTATGTTCTCCTTCCTATTGTGCCTTTCCCTTGTCATTTTGTGACAAAAAGGGGGAGTAAGTAAGCTAAAGCTAAAAGGGGAGTAGTATGGAAAGGGGGAGTAAATTTGTTTGAATTGATTGATTGAGAAGGATATGTGGATTGAAGTCTTGAAGTTTTGTTTGAATTGATTGATGGAGAAGGATATGTGGATTGAAGTCTTGAAGTTTTGTTTGAATTGATTGATTGAGAAGGATATGTGGATTGAAGTCTTGAAGTTTTCATGTTGTATACTGTTTATATGAGCAATACTCGTATTACTCAGGGGGAGTAGAGTATTTTGTGATTTCATGGTTCATCATTCTTTATTATCTTTTATGCTATGCGTTTTATCACAAATTTGACAAAGGGGGAGATTGTAAGTGCTATGATTTCATATCCCTTTGGTTGTCAAATTTTGTGGTGCCAAAACCTATATCTATGTCTTGTATATCTTATGTTTTATGATTGAAGACTATTCATTGCAATCAAGTCATCGCATTTCAAGACAAGATCTTAAATGAAGAAAGTTTTCAAGACATAGATGAGGAATTCAAGTATTGAAGTCTTCAAGTTTGCATGTTCAAGATTCAATCAAGTTCAAGTATATTAGAAGACCTTGTCAAGTCAAGATCAAGCTCAAGAAGGGCTACTACAAGTTTTGTATATTCTCAAGCTTCTCTTAAGGGTCATCTGAGTGTTCAGACTTTCAAGTCCATCTCACATTTAAGGTTTGTGTGACCTTAGATTGACCTTAGGATGAGCTTTACAGTACGTCATTCTGGATACATAACTCATATATTTCAATATGCTTATTTGGGGTGTTCTAAGACCAGTCCTAGGGACTTCAAAACCAGTTCTAGCTCTGCTACGACCAGTCTTAAGTTTTTCAGGACTAGTCATATGTTGTTGAAGATTTTCGGATCTTTCTAGCTATCCTACGACCAATCCTGGATATCTTACGACCAGTCCTGTGAGTTCTACGACTCATCCTTCGACCGGTCGTAGCCCTACGACTCAAACTCCAGCAACCATTTTTGGGGTCCTACGACCGGTCGTAAGTGTCCCACGATGGGTCGTAGACCGCCCAGGACCGGTCGTGGAACAGAAAATCCAATCCCGCGGAAATCTTTGAAAATCTTTGGAGTTACGACCAGTCCTAGGACCCTAAGACCAGTCGTAGACGAAATTTTTTAGGCTATAAATAGAGCACGAACTTCAGAGTTTTAGCAATTCAATTCAATTCTTTTCAAGCAATCTTTAGGCTATTCTCTGAGATAAGTTTGTGTTTATTTTAAGCTACTTTGTGCTTATTTAATATTCCTTTTTCTAGCTTATTTTTATTTGATTTTGATCTATATTCCAATCTTATTAGAAAAGGGGAATTTCTGTTATTCCTTCTTCTTGGATTCAAAATCAAATAGAACTAGCCCTTTTGATTTAAAATCAATTAGACTTAGAACCATTCTTAAAGTAAGTATTGGACTTTGAACGTTGAATCGAACTTCTACTCCGATTGGTTCTACCGGGCTTCTTCAAAAGGTGATTCAGGTATTTTACATTTTTATAATTTACTTTCTCTGGATTTTGTTTGAGATTCGCCAGAAAAATCTCATTGTATTAGTTATCTGAGGAGATCCAGAAAAATCAGATTGTGGGGGTTTTTGGATTGTGTAAGCCCGAGATCAAAGACACAATTGTGAAGGTTTTAGGTGAACCTGTGAAACCTATTTTGATAGTGCATGCTAATATCCCTTGTGTGAGGATATTAGGAGTGGAGTAGCAATCTGTGTGGCTGTTGGATAACAGTTGGTGTACACACAGGCGAACCACTATATCTCGTTGTGTTGTGGATGTGTTTTTCTCTTTCATTCTTTTATTCATTCTGTTTTGTGGAGAGTGTTTGTGGATGGATGTTGTAATCACTTCAAGCAAGTGTGGATGGATGTTGTAATAACTTAGGATTTATTTTCTGCAAGTTATTTTGATTTCCTTGCTTATTATTCCTCATTGGGTTGTGATACTAAGGATGTTCTAGAAATAAGGTTGTCCTATCTTAAACCTTTGGTTTTTGGTGTAAGGTTGTCCTTAGAACTGATAAAGTATCAATCTCTTTATTTTGGCTACTTTAAATTCAGCAATGTGCTTTATTTCTTTTATTATTCTGCTGTTATTAGTTTTATTTGGCATTGCCCTATTCACCCCCCCCTCTAGGGCATATAGCTAGGCCCTTTCAAGTATGAATAAATATGATGATTGTTCTTTGTACACTTTCTCTATTATGATCAAATAAGATAATCTCCCAAATCAAATGCATTTTATTTCTTGTCGAAACACATAGACATGATTGAAACCAAATATCTTAAATAAAGCATGAAAAATAAATTAGGGAAGATGAAAAACTCTTTGGCAGCTGCTCCTCCCTTGTGTATGATCCTTGAGACCTTTTCAAACCATAGAAGATGCTTTGGAGCATCCTAGGGAGTCTTATTTATAGTTGTGGAACTCTAACTTTTGCACTTAATTGGAAAAATGTAGAAACTGCATCAAATTTATGCACTCTGTGAAGTTTTTTAAAATAGACTCGGAGTTTCAGAATATGCTTTTTCACGACAATTTCAGGAATATATTTGTTTTTAGGACAATTTCAGAATTCCTTTTCGTCACTTCAAATCTTTAATTTTCTTCATTCCTCACTTGGTTTTCTTGGATCTTTGGCATGTAAATTCTTCATTATTCTAAATCTCCAAATCTTCATTTAGTAATCTTTTGACATCAATTTCACTTTAAGCTCTCGAAATCACCTTGCACATGAAAACATGCATAATTAAATCGATCAACAAATATCATGTGTATAAAACTAAGGTATAAATGGGGGAAATATATAATATTTCACACTCAACAATCATGCGGCGCTAAAGTACCTTTGTAAGCCCCTTATCCTAGGCCGTACCATTCCACGGTCTTCTCAGTCGAATTTCGCAACCTTCGACCCTTAATCGGCATTTATGCGGGACCTTACGTCACACGTCGTCAGCTTGAATCGACTCAAACTGAGACTTATACCCTAGCGACCGTGCTATCGCCACAGTTCCGATACCGCGACTCGCACACCGAGGAGATACCCCGGCCAGGAGATGTGGGCCCGCGTTCGGTTTGAGAAAAATGTAGCACGTACGAATTTTGAGAGAATCTCTACAACTTGTCACATCTATCAATCCCATCATGTCAAGTACACCATCACCTCTCACCCTTCCCCAAGCAACCCCTAAAGTCAAAAGTTTCTTACAAGCCCATACCCTTTCTCACACAAATTACCTCAAAAGTCAAAAAGTTCTTACACCCATCACTCACCAAATCAACACATCCATCACTCCATCACCCACTTTCTCTCTCCCTTTACAAGTCTCTCTCTCTCTCATTTCCCAAATCACTCTTCCAAGTAACCAAAAATATCCCACGTATAAGCTTCCCAAGCTCTCATGGAGAAACTCTAGTGTGGCCCATTTCCTACTCTCTCATCTTCCATCTCAACCATTCAAATCCCATCATCCACCATTGGGATCAAAGCTAAGGAACCAAGGAAGCCAAGGGAGCAAGAAGAAGGAGACGGTGGGTGATCTTGGACCCACATTTTCTCCTTTTTATTATGTATTTATTTTATGATTTAAGGGTCCATATCTATTGGGACCCACCTTGATGTATATTTTGTATCAAAGAGGGGCCCATAGTGGCGGGGCCCCTCCATGACCTCTGTTATCTTCGATCTCTCTCTCTCTCTCTCTCTCTCTCTCTCTCTCTCTCTCTCCCTGTAAGTGCTATGATTTCATATCCCTTTGGTTGTCAAATTTTGTGGTGCCAAAACCTACATCTATGTCTTGTATTTCTTGTGTTTCATGTTTGAGACTATTCATTGCTTCAAGACATCATTTTTCAAGATAAGATCTTAAATGAAGAAAGTTTCAAGTCATGGATGAAGAATTCAAGAATAGAAGTCTCCAAGTATACATGTTCAAGATTCAATCAAGTACGAGAAAAAAAGAAGATTTTGTCAAGTCAAGAAAGGATCAAACTCAAGAAGGCCTACTACAAGATTCGTAAATTCTCAAGCCTCTCTTAAGGGTCATCTGAGTGTACAGACTTTCAATGTCCATCTCACTTTTAAGGTTTTTTTGACCTTAGATTGACCTTAGGATGGGCTTTACCGTAGGTCATTCTGGATACATAATTCGTATATTTTAATATGCATGTTTGGGCTATTCTAAGACCAGTCTTAGGGACTTCAAGACCAGTCCTAGCTCTGCTACGACCAGTCTTAAGTTTTTCAAGACCAGTCCTAGGTTGTTAAAGATTTTTAGATCTTTCTAGCTATCCTACGACCAGTCCTGGACATCCTACGACCAGTCCTGTGTGCTGTACGACTTGTCCTTCGACCGGTCTTAGCCCTACGACTCAAACTCCAGTAACTAAATTGGGGGTCTTACGACCGGTCGTAGGTGACCCACGACCAGTCGTAGGTGGCCCACGATCGGTCGTAGGCTACCTAAGACCAGTCGTGGAACAGTAAATCCTTATCCCACTGAAATCTTTAAAAATCTTTGAAGCTACGACCAGTCCTAGGATCCTAAGACCAGTCATAGATGGGATTTTTCAGGCTATAAATAGAGCACAAACTTCAGATTTTTATACACACAATTCAATTCTATTCAAGCATTCTTTAGGCTATACTCTGAGATAAGTTTGTGTTATTTTTAAGCTACTTTGTACTTATTTAATATTCCTTTTGATAGCTTGTTTTTTATTTGATTTTGATCTACATTCCAATCTTATTTGAAAAGGGAAATTTCTGATATTCCTTCTTCTTGGATTCAAAATCAAATAGAACTAGCCCTTTTGATTTAAAATCAATTAGACTTAGAACCATTCTTAAAGTGAGTTTGGACTTTGAACGTTCAATCGAACTTCTACTCTGATTGGTTCTACCGGGCTACTTCAAAAGGAGATTCAGGTATTTTACATTTGTGTAATTTACTTTCTTTGGTTTTGGTTGAGATTTGCTAGAAAAATCTCAGTGTATTGGTTATTTGAGGAGAGCCAGAAAACTCAGAGTGGTTGGGTTTTTGGATTGTGTAAGCTCGTGATAAAAAGACACAATTGTGAAGGTTTTAGGTGAACCTGTGAAACCTATTTTGATAGTGCATGCTAATATCCCCTATGTGAGGATATTAGGAGTGGAGTAGCATTCTGTGTGGCTATTGGATAACAGTTGGTGTACACACAGGAGAACCACTATATATCATTGTGTTGTGGATGTGCATTATTCTTCCATTTCTTATTCATTCAGTTTGTGATTTGTATTTGTGGATGAATGTTGTAATCATTTCATTTCAAGCAAGTGTGGGGAATGTTGTAATAACTTAGGATATATTTCTGCAAGTTATTTTGATTGCTTTACTTTTTATTCCTCATTGGTTTGTGATACAAAGGACGTTCTAGAAATAAGGTTGTCCTACATTAAACCTTTGGTTTTTGGGGTAAGGTTGTCCTTAGAACTAATATAGTATCATTCTCTTAAATCTAATTTATTGAGATTGATTTTTAATTCAGCATTGTGCTTTAATTATTTTATTATTCTGTTGTTTTAAGTTTTATTTGACATTGCCCTATTCACCCCCCCTCTAGGGCATATAGCTAGGACCTTTCACTCCCTCTTTCTTTCTATGATCATGGCCCACATATGATATGTATTTTTACCCATGCCATCCAAATAGTGGGCCACCTTGATCCCTTTTTGGGGCCTACATGACTGGGGGGTCACATAGGCCCGGATGAAAGGGAAACACAAATATTAGCCTTATCCTAAACAGGTGGTCCATGTGGGACCCACCTTGATGGGGCGTATACCCACACCGTCCGTCACCGTGGAGGGTGCACTGACGCTGGGGGTGTACTTATAGTGAAGTGTTAACTGACGATGGGTGCACTGACATGGGGTGTGTACTGACATGAAGTGTGTGCAGGCGGTGGGGTCCATGGGACTCACCCACATCATCCATCCATTTTGGTAGGCCACACCCTCACATACGTGTGGTGCATCCACCGTCCAAGGATGGTGGGACCCATCCATAGCTCACGTGGTAGACTGAGTGAGAGATACCCCGTTTCAACGCTGGGACCCACCCAGCTCCATAGCTCAGGTGGCAAACCGAGTGAAAGATGCCTCGTTTCAACACTTGAGGTCTTGGTATCGATCCCAGCAGAGGTGGCTAACATGGAGTATGTGTACTGGCATGGGCTTGTGCTGACGGTGGGGTCCAAGGGATCCACTCACGCCGTCCATCCATTTGGAGTAGGCCACACCAGCATGTACGTGTGGTGTCCACCGTCCTTGGATGGTGGGACCCACCCCACGTGTGGGGTCCTCCTGGATGCACGTGACTGTTCAGGCTGTGGATGGCTTGGACGTTGCTGTGTTATTTAATATATATATATATATATATATATATATATATATATATATATTATATCATATATATGAAATGTCAGGCCCTACGTGGGACCCACCTCTCCCTTTAAATGCTTAAAAGTTGCACAACAACAGCTAGACTTATAAATATTATATATATATATATATATATATATATATATATATATATATATATATATATGCTTAAAGCTAACAGTAGCCATATTATATATAATATGTATGTGTTGTGCCATGCCGTCCAACCATTTGTAGCCCACCATGATGGCTGTTTGGGTGGTGAGACCCACCATGATGGCTAGTTGGGTGGTGGGACCCACCATGATGCATGTGTTATATCCATGTCGTTCAACCATTTGTGAGATTATTGTACAACACGGAAAAAAAAGAATGATGTCAGATCTAAAGTTCAGGAGGACCCCACCATTTAAATAGTAGATAGTGACATTCACCGTTCAAACATCTAAGGGCCATGGTAGTTTCCAAATAGAGTTGATATTATTTTCACTTCATTTACCTCTATGCTAACTTATAAATATGTCAGATCTCAAATATACATAAGGTTGGGCCCGATTTGATATAAATGAGGCCCATCGGTGCGGACTATTTGATATACATGAAGCCCATCGCTGCGACCCATATAATGCGGCCCATGTGATGTGGCCCGCTTGACATAAGAGGCCCATTGTGATATGTTTGAGGCCCAGGTGCAAGGCCCACCTGTTGTGTATTCGAGGCCCGATGAGATATAGTTGGCCCATATGAGGAGGCTTATGTGACGTAAATGAGGCCCATCATGATTATACATAAGGCTATGGGCCCACTATATGTTTGGCCCTATGTAGGCCACTTCTTGGGGACAATGTTAGTTAGATATCCACATTGATGGGCAATGATGGTTGAATGTCCACATTGTGACCTTCCCTTAGGCTTGGTTAGGCCCATTCTCTTATGGGATAACCTAAATAAGTGGGCCCCATTCACCGTAGATGGATGACTCCGTGCTATCAGATTTGACATAACCACGACCGACGCCGATTAACGACCCTGCTTATCGGTGCCAACTACCGATGTTAATTATTGGTACCGATTGTCGAGACTGACGCCGATTATCGACCCTGATTATCAGTGGCAATTACCAATGCTGATTATCGGTGTCGATTATCGAGATTGACGCCGGTTATCAATACCGATTGTGAGTACACGACAACATAACATCATAATACATGCCCATATGCATCATCTGTATGCTTGTGATGAGATGAGTGATTGATCATAGCGCATGTTATTGGGCAGATTGTTATAGGACTCCCTGGTAAAGGGAGATGCCCATATGAGCACGTGGTACGCGCATGATTGTTGTATGACTGGATTGCATGATTCATGCATTCTGTATTGTGTGACATGTATACCGTACGCCCAACCGACATCAGCTCCATAGCTGCCACAGGTATATTGTGGTTGGCAGGATTGGATACCAAAAATCTTGTTCTACCTGGGGTGCTATAGATATCCCTGGGTGAAAGTCCCTAAAACCTTATGGTACCAGGAGGTTGCTCCAACGTCTGGATCGAGTGAGTGCACGAGCGCCGAGTGTCGATTTCCAGAAAGCCGTGAAAGTGCACTTGCTAGTGCCCTGGTTTGTCAATTAGTGTGTGTGTTGAGTCAGTCAGACTGTAGAGCGTCATAGGAAGATCAATTCAAGCGTCTGCCTCAACTAGATGTCTGGAAGCTCGCCATAGGTAAATCTAAGCCTCACATCCCTTGTCCCAAAACACCAGGTGAATAAAACCCTTAAAAACACGTTAGAACATATTAAGGTTTTTGGTAAGAAAATGTTTTAAAAAATTAGAAAATCTTTAAGTTTTCTTGCCCAGTCGATTGTATCGATACATATCTCGATATGATCGACTTGTGCTGTTGATGTCCTCGGAAGACCAATCGATAAAATTAAATGAGGACTTAATGTGTCTAGCAATCAAATACGTATCTGGACAGAATTATTGATGTATCAACACACTTATCGATATCATCGGTATTGAATCTCGAGCCCATCAAAGGTGGCTCGATAATATCGATAGGAAGATCCGGCGCCCCTATTTTTACTTAGGGTAATCATATATGCTTCGATATATCTGAGCCCTCCTCGATACAATCGGAGTTCAAATATCAATGATATCGGAAGGGTCTCGATACTATCGGTCATGGGCGTGAAGTTCCTCAGCAACATTTTTTCAGGTGGTCTTTTAACTCGGATCGAGGGTCACTCGATAGAATCAATACTCTAAATATCGATGATATCAGGGCCGGATCAATTGCATCGAGAAAGGATAATCTTGTCCAACAAGCTCACTGATAAGATCTTTGGATTGATCGATGCATCGACACGACTTCCGATATCTTCGACATTCAAATTTTGATGATATCGAGTATCCCCCGATCATATCTGATGACCTGAAAAATTTCAAAGCAAGTCTCTCTCATTTTTAAATATTGAGGACTCGATCCTTTTATCGATAATATCAGAGTTCGAAATCTGATGGCATCGACACAAGTCTTGATCCTCTCGACCAACTGGCAGAAAGTTTTTTCAAAAGCGTATGACATTGAGTTTGTGTCATCGAGCAGACCACCAATAAGATCGAGAGTAACGCTCGATGATATCAAACCTGCTCGATGATATCGAACTCTGTCATAAATGTGACCATTTTATATCCATTGAAACCTTTTTCCTATTTAAAGAGAACTTGTCTTTAGTTGCTGTGAGAGAAAGAAGAGAGTACTTTTGTGTGTTTAACCTTAGATCATATACCCAAAGCCCTTTCTCTCAAGGGAGTTCATCATCCAATCCACCTCATCATTGATATTCAATAGAGAGGATTGTGAAATGAACTTTCGCATTCAAGGATCCTCTAGCTACTACCTTAATGACAAATCATTAAGCTGGGATGTCTTGAATACATAAATGATTGAAATCTCTCTACCTTCATAATAGGAAAATTTTTAGAGAGTAGGATTCCATCATAACCTTGACCCAACCCATTGTCTTATATTGGTACATCATTTGTTGTAGATCAAGGGAGCTGAAGACTCTTTGTCAACAAGGAGGAGATCTTCGCCACTGTACTGAATGAGACTCATTAACTTATCTGTAAGTATGTAGAGTTCAGAGGACCCTTTGATCATTCCTTTGTAGGCTTGGGTCTAAGGTGGTTCTCACCCTTGAAGTCCTCAAGGAGGCCTCCGGCAGGAGTATACGTGGTGGGTGCGTTGTGTGGACCCTTGCTCTGTGGATAGCATAAACATCTGGTTAGGGGTGAACCATTAAAACCTTCGGTTTGAGGCGAACTGTGTAAAACCTTGGGTTTGAGGTAAACCAGGTGAAACCTCCGTTAGGGTCTTATGGAAGATCCTTGGCCAGTGTGCCTAAAAGTGGATGCGTTGTGTTAACTCTTGCTCATGAGAGCATAAACAGTCAGCCTTAGTGTAGGTTGTAAAGGTTAAAGGTGAACCTGATTTAAAACCTTAGGTTAGAGGTGAACCATAGGAAACCTCCTTAGTAAAATTCGGTACACTCAAGGGTTGAGTGCGATTACTGGGAGTGGAGTAGATAAGTAATCAAACCACTATAAAAATGACTGTGTTTGCGATTGTTATTCTCTTGTGCATGTGATTTACTTCATTACTTTCATAACTGTATATCTGAGATCACATCTTACACACACACAGTCATATCTATCATAAACTAGGTTACATATTGTTATTTCTTGAATAGTTTGTGATTGGATCCTCTACCAAGCTTGGAAGCTAGTAGAGTTACATTTGAGTAATCCTGATGATTGCATATTCATAAGATTAGTGTAATAGAATTTTTAAATACATTGTAAAAACTTTAAGAAGTCCTATTCACCCCCCTCTAGGACATATTGACATATTCTGACTTCAACTCAAGTGGTCTTGACGGCTATTTCAGGCCGCACTTTTCACTATGTCGTGATCAATTGGAAGGGGGTGCGGCCTTACTCGCTTGAGAGGAGGGGGCAAAGCTAGGCTGAGTTTAATCAGCTCGAGGAATGGGTCCACTATCGACGAGCCGAGCTCGATATTGGTAGGCGAATAGTAAGGTCTCTTCCACTCGCCTTATTGCGCCCGATGGGGAGGCAATCTAGTATGGAGTGTACTAGACCCCGGTGATATCCCAGAGTTGAGCTGTATTGATATGTGAACTTAGATGAGGATTTATATCCTTGAGTTGCATCTTGTATCGCATGGCCTTGGTTTGGCCGATATAATTCATGCTTTGCATCGAATAGCCTTGGTACGACTAATGGTATTCATGGATTCATCAGCATGTTCCACATTACTCTGATGCTGCATAATTGTATTACTACCTTGCGGACACACTTTCACCACCCTCTAAGCTTTCCATAAGCTTATACATGACTGTTACATACAGGTGACATTAGAGCGCAACAACGCTGAGGCAGTAGCGCTTTGCAGATCATCTTGGAGCTTTTTGTTCATCATCATTGTATTTCCCTTTATGCTCATTGTACTTATAAAGTTTTTTATCATAGTGAAAATGTGATAGAGTTTTTGGTTGTTATTTATGGGTTATGCCTTTGGTAATGCTTATTATGAATCAAATTGATGTTAAAAATCCTCCTCATAACATCCCAGAATCGGAACTTGGTGAATGGGCACTGGGAGCCGAGAATGGGGTATAATGGAGGTTGTCAGCCCCGAATTCGGCAATCAAAAATTTTGTGAGCCCAGTTTTTGAGTTTGGGGCGTGACATTAAGAATGATGCCAAACCCCGTGTAATGCCTCGAAAAAATCCGTACAGAGACCCGAGTACCAACTCGATCAGAAATCACGTAGGATTAATTTCTTTAGAAATTAAGCATAAGTTAACTAGTGCTATGTTAGATTAGCTGTGAAATTATCCCTGATCACTTTAAATACATTCTGCAAGACCCAAAACTTGTAGAACCAATGACGCTATAATACCCTGAAACCTAGGATCAAACTCTAAACCCGTTTTCTCTCAGGAACCCTTTGAAATTTCGTATTGGATTTAGACCGCGTGTTGAAAGTCCGATATCTACAATCTTAGACCGTTATGACCGCTTAGTTGGACTTGACAATCATTTCAAAAATCAAGCCCAACTGATGTTCTGAGGCTATTTCATTGAGCCTGGAGCAGGGAGTGTGAGAAAGAGTGAAATTCATAAAAATTTAAATGAGATTTAAATGAATCTGGCACGTTTCGTTTGCGGGTTAAGTATAAGCGTTCAGACCATCAAAATCTGACCCAAATACACCCTTGGATCAGGGAACATTTCTGACTCAGGTCAGTGTACTTGGAATCCTCGATCGAGTCTCCGTGACCGCTGAACTGAAACTGGACCGCCACGTGCGATCTGGGAACTCTACCAGACTGAAAACTTGATGTGATCAACATCCGGTATCCATGAGCTTAAGTCCGACCGCGTTTGGCCAGGGAACCTCCCGAAACACTCTTTTGGATAAGAAAAGCCCTGATTTGGCTACAACCCAAGTATACCTTGGTATGGAGTCTATTTAGGTGAGGTTTTATCCTATATAAGGGCTTTAAACCCCCTCATATCTCTCCCATCCAAATTTGTATTAAACCCTAGAAAGAGAGAGAGAAAGTGAGAGTTTGTGAGAGAGTTGTGGGAGAGATTTCCTGCCGTTTGCTCCAGCTTTTGCACGTACCAAAGCACCGCCTTCAAATCACTTTTTCGGTGATTTCAACTCACTTCTAGGTAAGAAAACCCTAACCTATAGCTTTTTTAAGGATTCTTGTGATACAAGTAGCGGAGTAGCTGATGTATCTTATGAATTAGGTCGCCATAATGCCGTTGAAGAAGCATAGACGTTCTATTCGAATCGATACGCGTCTAAGGCAAAAGGTGAGGATTTTAGACGCTTAGATTGACTGATTTCAAAGCTTTCAATGTCGTTTAATAGTAGATTATCGACAAGAACGCCGTTTGACATGTAGAACATACTGTCCATTTTCCATTTCGACGGCGTATGGGAAATATGAGATTTAGGGTATTTTAGGCATTTGTAGAAAATACTGTTTACGTCCGTATTTTGCTGAAATGATTGCCATGGGTATTTGTTGTGTTAGGATATTAGAAATGCGTGCATGATCTGTTTGGCGAAGAGGTTCACCCTAATGCGCACTTTGGGTCGACATGCTATGTAGACTAAAGTGTGTAGACTAAGTGTTTGTATAAATGTTTGTATTAGTATGTATTGCGTAAATGGTGTTGTGAATTAGTTTTGAGATTGAATTCTCAATTAATATGCTGATGTATATGAATTCCACCATGTTGGCTACATGAATTGATTTCATTATATATATGGAATGCATGTGTTGGTTGATTTGCTTACGTTATATGTTATAATATGTGTCAACATGCTTGTATTATTTATATTCATTTCGGTTACTCTCATATTATTACTGATGTTGTGTACAAATGCTTGGGGTTATACGTTAGTCCAGGCAGTCAGTAACGGATTGAATTCGTGGTTGGCTTCTATTTGCCACGAAGGACGCGTCGATGAACGCGAGCCGTGTTTTGAGTTGGCAGTAGTGGTTAGGCCACACGAAGTGTTTCATGTACTTCATGTCGCTCAGCTTGAGATACGCTCGTACTAGTCGAGCCCATCAAGTAACCCGACTGGCCATTGTATGTTCACCTTGCATGAGTCATAACTGCTTGAACCTAGGGTATTGAACTTACCATTGAAAACCCTGTTAACCATGGTACCTTGATCCATAAAGACTCATGAGCCGGGCATGGTGGTATGGGACACCGTGGTCGAGCTGTCGGCCTATGCTGGGGCCACAAACCTCCCCGTAGTGACCAGTGAGCACATTTGACTCGCGAGCCGATTGTGGTGGTATGGGACACTACATTCGAGCTATCAGCCTACTCTGATTGGTGACGAGCCCTTTGTAGTGACCTGGAGCGTATTCTGAGTCTACGGGAGGCGACGACCCTTCCGTAGCGACAAGAGTACATTAGGCCTGTATTGATAAGGTGATGGGGGAGCGGTGCAACGAGTGTGAGCAACAGCCCTGACAGCCCTTGCAGCGACCTATAAATATCACGTATGAGATTACTAGGAGTGACGACCCTAGACAGGATCTGTGTTGGGATTAATATAAGGAAGGTACCTTAGTTTCCCAATACTGCTGTATGAATGAACTAATAACAACTCGGTAATCATTATCCATATCGCACTGCATGTGCCTGGAAGATGTGGAGCACTGAGGAAAGAAAGCATGCCGCGGGCGTAAGATGGTGCCGCATGAGGGAGTATGTCGGTGAGGGCATCCATCATGTCATTTCATGCTCGCATTAACAACAGTATCTAGGAATGTTTGATTTCTTGCATTACTATTATCACTTGATTGATTTGATAACATGCTAATCTTTGCTATATGATTCCACTGAGTTGATCACTCACTCCCACGTTACGGGAAGGTGTTTGCAACACCTACCAGACTGTCGTAGATGCAGGTGACGAGGTGATTTAGGATGTAGAGCCGGACTTCTACGAGGATCAGGATGAGTTCTCGTATATGCAGTTCACTGACGGCTTTGCGTAGGTGGCCTGGATCGGTAGGACTTGCTAGTTGGACAGTTATACGACATTTTGTTTTTGGTTTGATTTATGTATACGTGACTCAGAGATGTATTCATACTTTGGAGATAATTTGAGATTATTTTATTTTCATACAGTGATATATATATCCTTCAGTCTTCCGCTTGCATTTTATCACTGGATCTAGAGTATGAATTGCAGTTTTGGTATAATCTTACTCATGTGAATGCTCTAACTCAGACAACATTAAATCATAATCATATTTGTTGCATAAGTGATGGTCTGGAACTCGGGAGTCGGGTTCCTACACGACCCCCGATTTTCAGGGCGTTACACCCTGCTTGATAAGATGGATCCTTCTACTCCAAGAGTTCGACATAGAAATACAAGATAAAAATGGAGTAAAGAACATAGTGGTTGAGCATCTCTCTAGGCTTGATCTTCCTGATTCCCTTGAGCCGACACCAATAAATGATATGTTCCCTAACGAAAAATTGTTTAAACTCTCCCAATTACCTTAGTTTGCTGACATTGTAAATTATCTTAGTACAGGTTTCACGCCAACATATTGTACAGCGCAAGATAAGAAAAAAAATTCTTCGTCGAGGTATGCAAGTTTTTCTTATATTATTTTTATTTATTTAAATATTATCCCAGACCAAATTCTAAGGAGATGTGTGCTAGACAATGAACATCAGAGTATCATCTCCTTTTGTCATTCTCATGCCTATGGTGGTCAATTTTTTGCTAAAAAGACCATGACCAAAATCCTGCAATGCGTATTTTACTAGCCCACGATGTTCAAAGATACTCATGAATTTTACAAAGCTTGTGAGTGTTGTCATAAATTGGGAGGATTATCTCCTAGAAATATGATGCCGCTAAACTCAATTCTTATCATTGAAGCATTCGATTGCTGGGGCATCAATTTCATGAGGCCATTCCCCCAATCCTTTGAAAATATTTATATTTTATTAGTAGTAGACTATGTTACTAAGTGGGTCGAAGTGATCCCGTGCCAAAATAATAATTACAAAATAGTGATTAGATTCTTAAAAAAAACATCCTTTCCCGGTTCAGAATGCCTCGGGCCATTATTAGTGACGGAGGTTCACACTTTTGTAATAGCCCATTTAAGAACTTAATGAAGAAATATGACATCTCTCATAAGGTGAGTACTCCATACCATCCGCAGACAAGCAGGCAAGCTGAGATTTCTAATAGAAAAATTAAGCAAATTCTAGGAAAAATGGTTAACCCTGACCGTAAGGGTTGGTCAATCCACTTGACCGATGCTTTTGAGCTTACTGTACATCTTTTAAGACCTCTATCAGAATGTCTCCCTTTAGACTCATTTATGGGAAAGCTTGCCATTTGTCTATAGAGTTGGAACATAGAGCCTACTGGGCTATCAAAAATCTAAATTTTAACTTGGACAATGCTGGATTGCCGCACAAACTTCAATTAAATGAACTCAAAGAAATTCAGAATGATGCATAAGAGAACTCAAGAATTTACAAGGATAAGATGAAGGTATTTCATGATCAGAACATCCTTTGGAAATAATTAACATCTGGCGAAAAAGTTCCTCTATACAATTCCTGGTTACATATTTTTTCAGGAAAACTTTGATCTTGTTGGATTGGCCCTTTTATTGTTACTACTATTTATCCTCATGGGAACGTAGAGATAAAGAATCTAGTGAATGACAATGTTTTCAAAGTAAATGGAGATCATCTCAAGCCATTTGTTAAGAAGTTTGATTCAGAGGACATGTCCATTTCTTTAATTGATCCTGTGTACTAGGATTGATCTCCTAGTGTGTCAGAGGTGCAATTAGGTTTATTGCTTTTTTAGGATTTAGGATTATGATAGTTTGATTTCAATTTTTTTAGTCTTCGTGCTAACCCATTTACATGTTAAGAACTATGTAAGAACTTCAATTCTCCTTCTTCAGGTATTATCTTCCCATCACTTCTCATTTCATTTTGTTGTCTCATGTGCATTGCATGCTCATGTCTTTTACATTGAGGACAATGTAGGTTTTAGGTTGGAGGGTGTGGATTAGGTAAACTAATCAGTGTTTTCTTAGTTTTGAGCAAAATTTGTGGAGATTTTTAAAATTTCAAGATAAAAACCTGTTTAGAAAGCGATAGTTTGTGCACTTAAGAATGCTTTGAGTATGATGATAAGACAGAGATTGCATTTTGAATTGTTAAAGTTTGATCAACTAAGTAGACTATCACTTAAGTTCTCTCATTTAATTGATTAAGGGGAAGTTTGAATATCATGTTGATCTAAGTCGCAAGACACCTTCAATTTGCTTCCTGTGAATAATGCTAAAATTTCCGATTGCTAGCATGTGTATCATTGATAGATGTTGAGAATTGAGTTTGGAAATTTCTATCCACCTTAAAAAGTTGAAAAGAACCAGTTATAAAATAGAAAGATCGACAAAAAGGTCACGTATGATGAAAAGATTGGAAAAGAACAAAAAGACTGAAAAGAATGAATAAATATAAGGGACCATCGATTTAAAATAAAAAACTGAAAAAAGAAGAAAAAGGGGATAAGTTTGGAATCAACACTTAACTATTCAATTAATCTTGACGTGATGTTCATGGATAATATTTTGAAATGATAGTAATTTTATGAAAAGTAAGTTGAAATTCACTAAGCATATTGAAAAACTTGATATATGAACTTATGCTCCTAAGTGATTGATATATAACCTATTTGATTGATTGCTTATGTGATTTGGCTCTAAGTTTTTAAAGTTTCACTTTCTCGTATTGATTATACTCATTCATACTTAATTACACAATAGATTATTTTTTGAAAGAGGTTTGCACACTGAGAATTGAGGATATCTTCATGCATGTTTTTCTCGGGACTAGTAAAATGCTGGTTAGGGGGGGTGTGTTGAGTTTGAAATATTGCATATTTTCTCCTATTTATACCTTGGTTTTATAAACATGATAGTGCCTAATCGATCTAATTATGTAGTGCCTAATCGATCTAATTATGAAAAGAACATTAATTTAATCATGTCTATGGTTAACTAAACCTCTTAGCTAGGGCTAAGAGGTGAAGCTTGTAGTGTGTCGAGATGTTTATTTTTCTTTAATTCTTGTTTATGTTGAACTTCATTAGATTTTAATTTTCTTTTAAGGAATATTTTCAGTTTTCTATGATTTATTGTGACTCAAATTACAATAGATGCTGTGATATCTTCTTTTCCTGTTTTGAGATTATGAGATTGGTAAATCCTGTTGTTCACCATCATTTCCTAGGCATGGTAGGGTGATGGAATCCCTTCCACTCATTACAATTATGTTCCATTGAGAATTAAGTCAATGAAAAGTTCAGATTTGATTTAATTATGTTGTCTTCCAATTGGATAGGATAAGACTCTAATTATAATTGTGTTTCTCGAATCAAGTAAGGTTGCATCTTGATAGCTACAAGTTGATCCTTAGTACCCTGGCTCTCACCTTTAATTGATAGTTTAAACATTATTCACAATTACTCTCATTTATTCCAAAATTCAGATTTAGATTTTCTTCTAGTTCTAGTTCTAGTTTTTTTTAGAATACATACATGTTTAGTCCCTATAGATTTGACCTCAGTCTTACCGAGTTATTACTGCATTTGTGGTTATGAACCAGTTTTTTACGCTGTTGCTAGGGACTGCGGCTACAATTTTCTAGAATTAATTAGTATAAGAATTAGGTTAAGATTACGATTTATTTTTCTGCTATGTTTTTTGGTTATGATTTTTTCTGAAATTATTTTTTGAAACTAACATTGTTCTCTGTTTTGTAGGATCCTAACATAACAACTCTTATCTGGTAACTTCATTCTAACTCTTTCTTTCTTTTAGATTTCTTATTTTCTTTCGTTTTCAATTGTTATATCCTAGGTTAGATTTTAAATTTGAGGGTTGAGTGTGTTTCATGCCCAAGTGAGTTCGTGAAAACACCCCGTCTCTTGAGTGAAGGAGGATTAGTCGTAGGGTTGCATATCCATCAACGGATTAGACACCACCTAAAATCCTTTGAGTCATTAGAAGTAATGGCTACAAATCAACCCCAACCACTAGTTGAGGAAGTTCACGATGAAAACGAGGTGCATAATGCACCCCTGCCTCGTACTCTATGAGATTATTTACAACTGGAGGAGGTGAGCACACCTTCCTGCATGATATTCTCATTGAATGCAAGAACTGTGGATATTAAACCAGGGGTAATTCAACTCCTCCCTAAGTTTTATGGACTAGAATCTGAAAGTCTATACTTGCATATGAAAGAGTTCGATGAAATAATATCTACATTACACTTCCTAAACGTGTCCGAGGACACAATTAGGCTGAAATTGTTTCCTTTCTCTTTGAAAGAAAAAGTTGAGTTGTGGTTACATTCCTTAAGACCACGGTCCATTGGCACATGGGTTGAGATGACAAGGGCGTACCTTAAAAAGTTCTTCCCCTAGCATAAAATAAATACCCTAAGGAAAGTAATCATGAATTTTGCGTAAAAAGAGGATGAGGCCTTCTTCTAATGTTGGGAGCGATTTAAGAATCTTATAAATTCATGTCCACAACATGGCTATGAAACATGACGTATAACAAGGTTTTTCCATAAGGGATTAACTTCACCCATGCGCCAATTTATGAAGATGATGTGTACTGGGGAATTCATGAACAAGGAAGTCAATGATGAGTGAGATTATTTTAATAAACTTGTTGTAAATGCTTGAAAATGTGAGCTTAAGAAGTCTTGCAGGGGGGGGGGGGGGGGGGGGCGGGGGGGGCGTGAGGTGAATAGGACTATGCCAAATAAAAAATAAAGTGCTGAAATAATAAATAAATCAGAAATCTCGATCGCACTAGTATTGAAAAATTGATTCAAACTAGTTTGTAGTACTACCTACACCCAAAACAAAGTTTAGGAAGGACAACCTTATTTCACGAACGATTGTAAGAATCAAGATCTCAAACTAAGCAAGAGAAAATAAAGCTATGTATTTCAAACATTCACCACTTTTGCATAAATAAAATTACAACCATTCTCCACAAATGTAAAAAGTAAACACTCATCACAACACCAAGAGTTATAGTGGTTCGGTGTGTACAACAACTGTTCTCAAACAGCCTCACCTACTCTACTCCCAATAATCACTATCCATGTGATATTGGCTTTCACTATAAACAAGCTTTTCACAGGGTCACCTTAAAACCTAATACAGTTATGATTTTAAAGGACTATCACAATGTACCGTCCCAAAAAAATTCATACAAAGACTCGAGTACCACCTCAGGCAGAGATCACATATGGCAGAATCCTTTAGAAATTAAATGAGAATTAACTAGCGCTAAACTAGATTACCTAGAAAATTAGCACTAATCATTTTAAATACGATCTGCAAGACCCAAAACTTATAAAATCGTTAACGTTATGTTACCGTAATACCTAGGATTAATCTCTAAACCCAGTTGCTCTTGGGAGCATTTGGAAACTCCGTATCGGACCTAGACCGTACGTCGAAAGCCCGATAGTTACGAAACTACGCGATTATGACCGCCTAGTTGGACTTGACAACCACCACAAAAATTAAGTCCTAATTGTGTCTAGAAACGCTTAACTTGCGCCCAGAGAAAAGTGTGTGAGAAACGTGAATATCTTTAGAAATAAAATCTGAATTTAAGTAATTTGAGTTGTGTCGTTTGCGGGCCAAATATAAGGATTCAGACCGTCAGAATCTGACCCAATTACACCCTTGGATCAGGAAAAATTTCCCACACACGTCAGTGTACTTGTGGCCTTCATTGAATATCGGTGACTGTCAAACTGAAACTGGTCTGTCACGGGCGATCTGTAAACTTGATCGGACCAAAAACTTAGCCTGACCTAGATCCATGGTCAGGGAGCTTAACTCTGACACATTCAGTAAAGGGGCCTCCAGAAGTGCTCCGTTGGATCGGATCAGGCCCTATTTGGCTATAACCTAAGTATACCTTGGCCCTGGGGCCATTCCCATCAGTTCTGGGCCTATATAATGACTTTAAACCCTCTCTCTCATATTCTATACGAATTTTAAAAATCTAAGAAAGCGAGGAAAGGAAAAGAAAAGGAAAGAGAGAGAGAGTTGAAGATTCATCCTGAGATCTGATCTCGTTGCTCCACGCACTTAGCCACCCTATCTTATCACAAATCTGGCATTTTTGACAACGTATTTGGGTAAGAAAACCTAACCCTAATCTGTTTTAGTATTTTAGATAGTGTAAATTATGAAATAACTAACCTAACTCATGCTATAGGTTGTCAATCAGCCGTTGACAAAGACTAAGTGTCTAAAACGAATCCTTTACACGTTTACCAGCGTAAGGTGTGAACTATATACGTATAGGTTATGGTTTTCAAGGCTTTCAATGTCGGTTAATGATTTATTATTGACGTGGGTGCTATTTCACATGCCAAATGCGATGTTTGTGTCGTGTTACAGATATATATGAACTATGTTGAGTTTAGTGTATTCCATGTATTTGTAGAAAGGATCGTATACGTGTGAAATTTGAAAGTGTGTTTGCCATGATTAATTACTGTGTGTATAAACTAGTTGTATGTGTGACAACTCCTCAGTGAAAGGATTTGACCTAATACGTAATATGACCAACATACGTCATGTATGTTTGAAGGTGTACTCTAAGTGTTTGTAACAATGTTTGAATGAGTAAGTGGTTAGTAAATTGCATGTTATAAGGGAGTTGAGATATGATTCCCAACTACCTTAAATGTGTGTATGATATCTTCCATGTCCTGTATATATATTGTCTGTTCATTCATGTTTAACTATGTGTATGATTTCCTCCATGTGTTGTATATTCATGTTTAACTTATATTCTATAGTCTGCTCGAATGATTATAGGATTTGACTTATTTATTCACTACTTCTTTGATCATCTCATATGCTTACTTATTGTAATTGCACATGGATGAGACTATATTATGGTTTAGGCAATCGATAATAGGCTTTGCTTTGGTGGCTGAGGTTTTTTTTGCCACATAGGACGTGTTCGATGAATCCAAGCCGTACTTGGGATGTCGACAGTGATTAGGCCACACAGAGTGCTTACGCACTTCATGTCGATCAACTCAACGTGCACTCGTGCTAGTCGAGCTCTTCAAGTAACGCGATTGACCTAATGTATGTTCACCATGTTTGGACGCTACTATTTGATCTAAGGTACCAAACTCACCAGTGAAAACCCTTTAACCTAGGTACCTCGATCCACTAAGACTCATGAGCCGGACATGGTGGTATGGGACACCGTGGTCGAGCTGTCGGCCTGCACCGGGGTGACGAGCCCACTTGTAGTGACCAGTGAGTAACCCAGACTCGTGAGCCGAATACGATGGTATAGGACACTGTATTCAAGCTGTCGGCATACACTGATCAGGTGACGATCCCTTTGTAGTGACCTCGAGCATATTCTTAAGCTGCGTTGAGGCGACGGGTCTTTGCGCAACAAGTAGAATATAAACTAGGCCTATACTGATCAGGTGACGAGCCCTTTGTAGTGACCTAGAACCGCAACAACGCATGAGATTTACTAAGACTGACGACCATAGAATGGATCATTGTTTGGGAATTGATATAAGGGAGGTACCTTAGTGTAACACCCCAGATTTTTGCCAACCTGGGGTTAGACGTCCTTAGGTAATGGGTCAACCATAACACCTTGGTAACCTCTCAGAACCCAGTTCCAAAGCCAAAGAAATCACTTAGGATTAATTCCTTTAGAAATTAAGCGTAAGTTAGGTAGCGCTACGCTAGAGTAGCTGTGAAATTATCCCTGAACACTTTAAATACATTTTGCAAGACCCAAAACTTATAGAATCAATGACACTATAATACCCTGAAACCTAGGATCAAACTCTAAACCCGTTTGCTCTCATGAACCCTTTGAAACTTCGTATTGGATTTAGACCGCACGTCGAAAGTCCGATATCTACAATCTTAGACCATTGCGACCGCCTTGTTGGACTTGACAATCGTTTCAAAAATTAAGGCCAACCGACGCTCTGAGGCTATTTCATTGAGCCTGGAGTGAAGAGAGTGAGAAATGGGTTAAATTTGGAAATTTTAATCCAAATTTGGCACATGACTTGGCGCGTTATTATTGAGGGTTCTGACCATCAGAATTCAGCCAAATTACACCCTTGGATCAGGAAAAATTTCTCTTTCATATCATGAGACTTGTAGACCTGATTTAGGTACGATGACCGCTGAACTGAAACTGGACCGCCACGTGCGATCTGGGAACTCTACCGATCTGAAAACTTGATGTGTGCTAGATCCAGTAACCATGAGCTTAAGTCCGACCGTGTTCGGCCAGGGGACCTCCCGAAATGCTCTTTTGGATCAGAACAGTACCGATTTGGTTATAACCCAAGTATACCTTTATCCCAAGTCTGTTTTGGTTAAGTTTTAGCCTATATAAGGGCTTTAAACCCTCACATATCTCACCCATCTGAATTTGCTAGAAACCCTAGCTAGAGAGAGAGAGAAAGTGAGAGATTATGGGAGATCTTGTGAGAGATCTTCCTGCCGATTGCTCCACCTTTTGCACATACCGAAGGAACGTGTTCGAATCACTTTACCGGTGATTTTCAACAAACTTTTAGGTAAGGAAAACCCTAACTACTTGTTGATTTAGGATTCCGTCGATTCAAATAGCAAAGTAGCTTATACATCTTGTCCATTAGGTCGCTGCTACGCTGTTGACGAAGCGTATACGTTCCGTTCAAAACGATACACTTCTACGACAAAAGGTGCGGATTTTAGACGCTTTGATTGACTGATTTCAAAGCTTTCAATGTCGTTTAATAGTAGATTATCGACAGCAACACCATTTGACATGTACAACATGCTGTCTATTTTCTGTTTCGTAAACGTACAGTAAATATGAGATTTAGGGTATTTTAGGCATTTATAGAAAATACGGTATAAGTCCGTATTTTGCTGAAATGATTGCCATGGCTATTTGTCATATTATGATATTAGAAATGCTTGTATGATCTGTTTGGCGAAGAGATTCGCCCTAACACACATATTGGCAGACATATGCTATGTGGACTAATGTGTGTAGACTAAGTGTTTGTTGAAATGCCTAAATCAATATGATTTATACCTGCCATATATATTGAATGTAAGAACATGACTGTTTTGTATTAGACATCTCCTTGATATAAGGATTTGTCATATTATATATTGGAATCAACATACGCAACGTACGTTGGAGTTGTGTAGTCTGGTTGTTTGTATAAATGATTGTATTAGTATGTCTTGAGCTAATGTTGTTGTAGCTTAGCTTTGAGGATGAATTCTCAATCCACATGATATTGTATATGATTTCCTACATGTTTGTTATTTGAATTGATTTCCTTATATGTATAGAATACATGTGTTGGTTGATTTGCTTACTTCATATGCTATAACATGTGTTAACATGCTTATATTGTTGTATTTCATTTCTATTACTCTCATAGGATTACTGACATTGGTTTACAAATGCTTGTGGCTATGACCTAGTCCAGGCAGTCGATAATGGATCGAATTCGTGGTTGGTTTCTATGTACCACAAATGACGCGTCGATGAACGCGAGTCATGTTTTGAGTTGGCGGCAGTGGTTAGGCCACACGAAGTGTTTCATGCACTTCATGTCGCTCAGCTTAAGATGCGCTCGTACTAGTCGAGCCTGTCAAGTAACCCGACTGGCCTTTGTATGTTCACCATGTATGAGTCATAACTGCTTGAACCTAGGGTACTGAACTTACCATTGGAAACCCTATTAACCATGGTACCTAGATCCATAAAGACTCATGAGCAGGGCATGGTGGTATGGGACACCGTGGTCGAGCTGTCAGCCTACGCTGGGGCCACAAACCTCCCCGTAGTGACCAGTGAGCACCCTACTCTGAGCAGATTATGGTGATATGGGACACTATATTCTTGCTGTCGGCCTACATTGATAAAGTGATGGGGGAGTGGAGCAACGAGTGCGAGCAACAGCCCTGACAGCCCTTTGTAGTGACCTTGAGTTTATCCTGACATCGCATGGGGGCGATGAGTCCTAATGCAGTCTTAAGGATATAAATAGGCCTGTATTGATAAGGTGATGGGGGAGCGGTGCAACGAGTGCGAGCAACAGCCCTGGTAGCCCTTGCAGCGACCTACAGATATAACATCGTATGAGATTACTAGGAGTGACGACCCTAGACAGGATCTGTGTTGGGATTGATATAAGGAAAGTACCCTAGTTTCCCAATCCTGTTGTATGAAAAGGACTAATAACAACCTGGTAATCATTATCCATATCGCATTGCATGTGCCTGGAAGATGTGGAGCACTGCGGGAAGAAAACATGCCGCGGACGCAGATGGTGCCGCATGAGGGAGTATGTCGGTGAGGGCATCCATCATGTCATTTCATGCATACATTAACAACAGTATCTAGGAATGTTTGATTGTTTTCTTTACTATTAACGCGTGATTGGTTTGATAACATGCTAATATTTGCTCTATGATGCCACTGAGTTAATTACTCACTCCCACGTTACGGGATGGTGTTCCGGACACCCACCAGACTCTTTTGTAATTGCAGATGATGGCGTGGCCTGCGAGGCGGAGCCGAACTTGATGATGATGAGGAGGATCCCTCCTTTATGCGTGTTCTAATTGACGCGATTACAGGGAGGTTGATTAGACACTATGACAGTTGTCATTTTATATTTTTGGAGAACTCATGTATATTCTTTTCTTTCCATTTTTGGAGTATACATGTATTTAATTAACCTGGTAACATGTTCACACTCTGGAGACTTACAATCAATTATATATTTTATGTATTTATCATAGTCTTCTGCTTGCTAATTTAACTCTCTCTGGAGTATGATATGCTGTTTTGGCTTAGTCTCAATCTTGTTTAATGCCATTCTTAGACAACATGCATTTATAATTATCTATGTTGCATAAGTGACTTTCTAGAACTCGGGAGTTGGGTTTCTACTCGACCCCCGATTTTTGGGATGTTACACTTAGCTTCCCAATGCTGCTGTAGGAATAAACCTAAGTAAGAACCTGGCTAAGCATGTGTATGCACCGCATTGCATGTGCTTTGGCGAGGAAGAGCACTTTCTGGAGGATGTCATGCACCCCGTGAGATGAAGACACTAAGAGAGTGTAGGCGAGGGCATGCATCATTAACGCATATCATTCTTGCATTAACAAGAGTACTTAGGACCTGATTGTTGTATTGTTTTAGCATTACTGCTTGACTGAATTGAAAACATGTTAACCTTTGCATTATGATTCCACTGAGTTATCACTCACTCCCACATTCTGGGACAGTGATTTAAACACCAACCAGACCCTGTTGTAGTTTCAGATGATGGCACGGTCTACGAGGTAGGGCCAGACTTTAAGGACGATGAGGAGGCATTCTCCTATATGCAGTACTCAAGCGGGTTCATGTGAGTTGTGTCCTGATCGACGGGGCTTCAGGGTTATACTTATAGTGGACTATCACATTTTCTTTTTGTCATTTTATATTTTGAAACCATACTTGTAATTATTGACCTGATAACGCATACATACTTTAGGGACCTATACTGGTTTATGAAGTTATACATATTCACTTCAGTTTTCCGCTTGCGTATTATAACTGTCCCTGAATTATGTTTTTCTGATTTGACTTAATCTCATTCATGTTTTATGCACTAATACAAAAAACATACAATCATCATTAAATATGTTGCATAAGTGATGTTTTGGAACTCGGGAGCTGAGCTCTGCTCTGCCCCCAATTTTCATGACGTTATAAGTTAGTATCAGAGCATGATTTGAATTAGACTGGACCTGGGTTATGGTTACACAATGCATGCTGACGTAAATTCGATATAGGAGGGTGCAAGGAAATGTAGAAATAGGCTTAAGATTTCCCATTTTGCCAAGACGCGAAATCGACCGAAAAGGATTGTAGAAATCGGACCTATAGGCTTTTTCGCTCATGTGAAATGACCCCAACACCTTTCTAGACCGTCAATTGACAGGTTTAGATGAGATTTTCACAGGTCCCACACTCAACAAGCTGAAATTATGTGAATATATGCGAGTGGGAACCCGAAACTACTCAAAACGGAGTTAGGGCCAAATCGACATACTTCGGGGGGGACCCATAGTGGACCCCATACACCATTGGCACCCCGGGAGGGGAGTGACCACCAACCCACCACGACGGCATAGCGCCTGGTCCAGAGGACCGCGGCGGTACTGTGCCTACTGCGGTCCACCGCAGTCAGGTTCGACCTGGTTTAACGGGCCACAACCGGCCGGCGTCGGGCCGGCCCATAGACACGTGTGGGGCCCACCAAATAATGTGGGGGCCCCTATTTCTTCTCCTCTTACTCCCCTCTCTCATGTAACACCCTTCCAATCTTCCCTTTCTATCTAAAAGTCCCCTTTTTTCTCTCAAATCCTCCCTCCATTCTCACACCTCCTTTATCTTCTTCATCACATACCCACTCTCCACCTTATCTTTCAAACCCATCTCCCCTCTCCTTCCTTTTCCCTTCCATTTGAGCACATAAACCCTAATGGTGTCTCAAACCCTTGTAGTAGCACAACCCATCCCATCCCTTCACTTTATTCCACTTCCATGGCTCTTCTTAAACTTGTGGCAGCCATTATCTCACTCTCCTCGATACTTTCTCTCATGGGAAAGATAAGAGCATCCACGGATGAAGCCGGGCCTAGTCGTCCAATCCGTCTAGGGAGGAGAACAGGTGCCGAGGCTAGTACAAGCACCGCCCAAGAGCATAGGTCGAAGCAAGACCTAGATCCCTAAATTCCACTCGAGAGAGCACTACCAATAGGCTTCGAATACGGTCGATTTTATGGTCACAGGGTTGTACTTGAAGCTCACGTGAATGAGAGACTGTTTGGGCTACACCCAATTATGGACCTCTAAGTTAATTTTGGGTAGGGTCCCATGTTCGAAGTTAAGTCTCACACATGTGAGAATACCGTTCGTGCTTTCTACGCCCATATCCCAGATGCATCTCTGGAGCCTCTCCAGTTTACTGTTTCTGTATGGAGGTGGGAGTACCAAATCAATGTGGATGAGGTGGCCCGGATTATGGGAATTCCACGTGGTGAGGTACACGCCAATGAGAATTTCTTTAAGAGTGTCTGAGAAAGAGATCGCTGTACGCGATACCTTTATGGTCGACTAGTTCCCTGGACGAGAGGCAATTGCCTCCCAGCGATGAAGTTGACAGATGATTTCCATTTGCTTCACCACATTTTCACGTACAATGTATATCCACGGTGGGGAAACCGTACTAAATGCACTCGTTTGATGGTAGATTTCTTGTATAGGGTTGGACATGGGGACAAGTTGTGCTTGCCCACGTTCGCCCTACTACAGATGATCCAGACTGTGCACTCTGTCAGGAACGATGTCTCACCCCGTTTGGCCGGCTGGTATGTAAGATTGCTCGAGAGGTCGGCTATAGACTTAACATGGATGATGTTGCACCGATCAAGTTCATAAATGATGCTACGTTTAACAACATGGGGATCAGCCCTCGTCAGCGTCAAGCCCGACTCGACGAGTATGGGGAGGAGTTTGATACTGAGGGGGATGAAAGTATTGATTTTAAGGAAGAGAGTGTAGAGGGAAGTGGTGATGAGATAGAGGAAGAGCAGGAAGAAGAAGAGGAGGCCCAGGACACTAATGAGGGTTCTCCTCCCGCTGCTATGTGAGAGCACGACATTGATCGGACTATCAGGGAAGCCCGCTTGGCTCAGCTGGAAGAGGGCCAAGCTGCCCTGTGACAGGAGGCCACGCAGGTTCGAGCTAAAGTAGAGGAGACCGAGGCTTTTATGATATAAAAATTTAAAAAGGTGTCCCGCACTTTGAGGGCCATCCTGTGTTATGTCCAGGACAAGAGTGCACCTCCACCATAGCCAGATTCTGATGACTAGATCTCTACATAGTCGTCCTGTTAGTTGTTTTGTGGTTCCTTCTTTGTTATTTTGGATAGCCTTGTTAGGTTTGGTTATTTGGTCGAGTACTTAGCATGTTTTTAGTGGTTGGGACTCTGCTTGTGTTAGTTCCCTTGCATTCTCTGTCACGATCCATGTAATATTGCACCTCATGTATTGTGACAATTTTGTTAAATGAAATGCATGAAATTATTTTTACTCTGTGTATGAATGCTGCGTGAATGAGTTTTTGGATATGCTTACGTTGTATATAGGGAATGCCACCTAAGGCCGTACAGAGTTCGGCACGTCTGACCTTTGGTGATTCAATTGTTGGGGCACCTCCCTCGAGCGATAGCCATATGGACCCCAGTTCGGGCCTATCTCATCCTGACACTATGCCATATTTTCAGTCGGCCACTGGCCCTACCAACGGGCCGTTATCTTCTGCACTTGTTGCACCATCAGTTCCAAAGCAGAACCGTGCATCTGCCTCGACGCCTCACATACCATAGTCCGCTCCACCTCTTGATAGGCTAGAGCAGATGATGTTGTTGATGCAGCAGCAGTAGATACAACAACAGCAGCAGCAGCAACAGTTCTTGACCTCTATGGCTGGCATCTTTGCCCAAAGTATGGGGGTGACTCCACCTGCCTCACCTATGCACCCAGCTGGGAACGCGAGTGCCAACGGCACATTTGAGGGATTTCAGTGCTTGCGGCCTCCTACATGCATGGGTACTCACAGACCCGAGGAGGCTGAGTATTGGCTTGACCGCATCTTTAAGATGCTAAAGCCGTTGCACTGCACTGAGGTAGAGCAGGTGGAGTTGGTCACCTTCATGTTTGAGAAGCAGGCCAGCTTATGGTGGGACAACGTTCTTCGCACGACTACTGTTGGATATGTGTGGACGTGGGAGGCATTTGAGACCCGCTTCCATGAGAAGTACTATCCCATCACATATTGCCATGAGAAGAAGAGTGAGTTCCTCCACCTCCGATAGGGAGGGATGACAGTGGCTCAGTAAGAGAACAGGTTCACGGAGCTGGGTAGGTACTCTCCGTTGATACTGGCTGACGAGCCGATGCGCATGCAACAATTTTCTGAGGGTTTACGACCTGATATTCGCTCAAAGATGTGCTACGCTGGTATACCCAGCTATGCTGAGCTAGTGAGTATGTCTATGCGAGCGGAACAGAATGGGGATAGACAGTCTTGTATGCAAACACCTATGGCTCCTAGACCGCGACCAGACATGCCGAGCAGGCCATTTCTCAGTAAGAGGCCACATACAGATTCGCCTCCCAGGCTTGCAGCGTCACCGGCTCAGGTGGGACGGACAAACCTACGATGCTTGTACTACGGGAAGACCGGTCATACAGATCGGTATTGTTTCACTAGGATGAGGGACAACAGATTTTTGCCACCTCAGAGGATCAACCTCCAACTCCCTCAGGCCATAGTAGCACTGTCTCTACTGTTGGTTCCAACACATCCATCCTTCAGGCCACCTGATCCTCGCTTCAGGCCGCCACAACGGCCTATGATACAGCAGCCGAACCGCCAGCAATAGGCTCGGGTACATTTAGATATTACCCAAACTGTGAGGCTTACTCAGTAGATTTGGGTAGCACGACAGTGGTCGTTGACTTGATTGTCGCCCCACTATGACACTATGACGTTGTTCTCGGAATGGATTGGCTCACCGAGATAAGGGTAGAGATAGATTGCGAGGCCAGAGTCATGACAGCCTACGGACCTGAGGGCACGGTCTTTACTTTTCTAGTTCAGGTCAGTTGGCCCTGTCGAGTTAGTTGCTACATTTCCTTGTTAGAGAGTATTGATGCTTCGACATTGGGAGATACGCCTGTGGTTCAGGACTTCACAGACGTATTCGAGAAGATCCCTGGACTACCTCCTCGGCGCGAGATCGACTTTACTATCGATCTTGTGCCTGGTGTGACCCCGATTTCCTTGCCGACATATCGCATGCCTCCATGTGAGATGGAGGAGCTGATGAGACAGATTGATGATTTGGTAGAGGCAGGCTTCATATGATCGAGTGTATCTCCTTGGGGAGTGATGTTTTATTTAAACCAACCTGATTTAAATGATTTTAAACTCGCAAGTATACGAATCAAATGTAGATACGGTACGTATTACGAGATCGTTTCACGAAGACTAGTTATCACAATTCAAAATTTACGACTCTTCTTAACTAATCCAATAAAGGATTTAACAACGAACTATTACGTAAACTAACACAAATCTATGAAAAATAACCGAGAATAATGAGAAAAATTCAATCAAGGAGAGTACTTGGACTTTTGAATCCACCCCTAATTATCCTTACTCTTGTTTTTCCTGTTGATTCACCCTAATTCAGATTAATATCAAAATAAATAAAGCACGCTCTATGTCCTTGGTCGGGCATATAGAATGTATAATCCCTTGGAGCATATGGATCACATCTTTCCATCCATGGTCATTCATGGAGAGATGTAGATTCCTATTTCTTTCTCTATAGGAAACCTGTTCATGGTCAGACACAAGCATCTAGAATAAGATTCCAAACAACATCCACATCTAGACTTTGGTTAAGCTCATGGAATGGAGAAGCATGAAAATTACAGTTAAGCACACTAGAGAAAGAAATAAATTAATCAGATTAAGATAAATTCAACATAAAACAAAAATTATTCAAATTAGGGGCTTCATCTCAACCCTAGCTATAAGATTAGTAATCCATAAATTTAGATAAAAAGAAGGATATATAAGATTTAAATAATAAAAGCATCTCCTTTCTCTTTCTTCCTTCGTCTCTCTCTTCTCTTTCTCCTCTCCCTGGATTTTCCCCAAGCTCTGGCTGATTCCTCCCCACGTCTAAAACCTTCTTTTATAGCTGCTGGAGTGGCTGGAGTGGAGAAAATTGGATTTGGAAAGCTGTCGCACGCGCAACGAAAGCCTTTTCGCAGCCAAGTTCGGGGCTTCATAACTCTCATGTTTCTGGCATCATGTCTGTAAAATCAATGTCTCTTGGAATATTTTTGACTGCTCTACATGATGGATGGCTTGGATTAGCCATATGATTAAAGATGGTGGCCCACAACCGCCTGGAAAAGTCAGTTTTCTCAGATACTCTTTCGCTGTAGTGATCAGTGGGTGTAACGCCCGTGAAAAATCCGTACTTGGGTTCGAGTACCAACTCGACCCGAAATCGCGTAGAATTAATTTCCATGGAAATTAAGCGTAAGTTAGCTAGCGCAACGCTAGAGTAGCTAGGAAATAGTCCCTGATCACTTTAAATACGTTCTACAAGACCCAAATCGAGTAGAACAAACGACTCTACAACACTCTATAACCTCGGATCAAACTCTAAGCGAGTTTGTCCTCTGGACCACGTTGAACTTTTGTATTGGATTTAGACCGCGCGTCGAAGGTCCGATACCTCCTATCTTAGACCGTTAGAACCGCCCAGCTGGACTTGACAATCATCTCGAAAATCAAGTCAAACCGATAATCACAGACTATTTCGTTGAACCCGGACTGAAGCGACCGCAAATAGGGACGAAGTTGGAATTTCAAATTCAAATCTGGCACACGACTTGACGCGTCAGTATTAAGCATTCTGACCGTCAGAATTCATCCAGATTACACCCTCGGATCAGGAAAAATTTCTATTTATTATCATGAGTCTTTCAGCCCTGATCTATGTGCGGTGACTGTTGAACTGAAACTGGTCCGCCACGTGCGATCTGCGAACCCTGCCAGACTGAAAACTTAATACGAGCTACATCTGGTATACATGAGCTTAAGTCCGACCGCAATCGACCAGGGGACCACCAGAAAGCAGTTTTTGGACCGAAACAGCCCCGAAATGGATAGGCACCAAGTAAACTTCGTCCCGGAGCCTATTTCCGGCAATTTTAAGCTTATAAAAGGGGTTGAAACCCTCATTTCTCCCTTCCATCCGAAAATCCCAAACCCTAGAGGAAAGGAGAGAGAGTTTGAGAGAAAGAGAGGAAGGGAATTTTCCCGCTTCCGAGCCGCTGACTGCTAGAACTTCAGCACTTCTTTCCAATCACCTGGCTGGTGATTTCTCCCCTTTTTCAGGTATAAAATAACTCCAAAACTTGCTGATTTAGGGTTTACCTAGATTCATAGCACGTTAGCTAACGTATTCCATAAATCAGGTTCTCCTACTGCCGTAGACGAAGCGCACACGCTCCGTTCAAAATTCCGCATCCGTAAGAGACTAGGTGAGGATTTTAGATGCTTTGATTGACAGTTTACAACGCTTTCAATGTCGTTTAATAGTAGATTATCGACGGCATCTCCGTTTGACATGTACAACATGCTCTCCGTTTCCTGTTTCGTAAATTAACGAAGAATATGAGATTTAGGGCATTTTAGTCATTTGTAGGAAGTATGGTCTACATGCATATTTTGCTGACGTGATTGACATGGTTTGTCGCCGTATTAGGGAGTTAGGAATGCTTGCATAATCAGTTTGGCGAAGAGATTCGCCTAGTTGCACACTTTGGGTCGACATACTATATGTAGACTTAAGTGTGTAGTGTATGTGTTTGTATAAATGCTTGTATTAGTATGTATTGAATTAAATGATGTTATGTAGTAGTTTGAGATTGATTTCTTGATTAATATGCTGACCTAAATGATTTCCTACATGTTGACCTTATGCATGATTGCATTACATGCATGGAATGTATGTGGTTGAAGATTTGCTTAAGTTGAATATTATAACATGTGTTAACATGCTCACATGATCATATTTCAATTCCAATACCTTTGCATATGTTGCTAATGTGATTCCATAGATGTGTGGGACTTGACTTAGTCCAGGCAGTCGGTAACCGAGCGAATTCGTGGCTGACTGGTCATAGCCACGAACGACGCGTCGATGAACGTGATTCGCGTTTAGAGTTGGCGGCAGTGGTTAGGCCACGCGAAGTGTTTTACGCACTTCATGTCGTTCGACTTGCGATGCGATCGCGCTAGTCGAGCCCGTCAAGTAACCCGACTGGCCGATGTATGTTCACCTTGTATGTGTCATAACTGCTTGAACCTAGGGTACTGAACTTACCACTGAAAACCCTGTTAACCATGGTACCTTGATCCACTAAGACTCATGAGCCGGGCATGGTGGTATGGGACACCGTGGTCGAGCTGTCGGCCTACGCTGGGGCCACAAACCTCCCCGTAGTGACCAGTGAGCACCTTGACTCATGAGCAGATTATGGTGGTATGGGACACTATATTCTAGCTGTCGGCCTACACTGATCAGGCGACGAGCCCTTTGTAGTGACCGCGAGCGTATTCTGAGTCCACGGGAGGCGACGACCCTTCCGTTGCAGTAGAGTATGGTAGGCCTGTATTGATAAGGTGATGGGAGAGCGGTGCAACGAGTGTGAGCAACAGCCCTGACAGCCTTTGCAGTGACCTACGAAATATACATCGTATGAGATTACTAGGAGTGACGACCCTAGACAGGATCTGTGTTGGGATTGATACAAGGGAAGTACCTTAGTTTCCCAATCCTGCTGTTTGAATGGACTAATAACAACTTGGAAATCATATCACCATAGCATTGCATGTGCCTGGAAGATGTGGAGCACTCTAGGGAGTGTGGCATGCCGCGGTGGTAAGATGTTGCCGCATGAGGGTGATCGTTAGTGAGGGCATACATCACGTCATATCATCTTGCATTAATAACAGTATTAGGATTGTCTGATTTACTGCTTTACTATTATCGCGTGATTGAATTGTGAACATGCTAATCTTTGCTCTATGATTCCACTGAGTTGATCACTCATTCCCACGTTACGGGATGGTGTTTGCAACACCCACCAGACCCTGTTGTAGTTGCAGGTGAGGACGAGATCCAGGAGGTGGAGCCAGAGATTGACGAGGACCAGGATGAGTTCTCGTATATGCAGTATCACGACGGCTTCCCGTAGGCGACCTGGATCGAGGGGACATCAGTGGGACTTTCTTTTGAACATTATTCTTTTGTTATGTATATGTATATGAGACTCAGAGATGTAGTCATACTTTGGAGACAGATGAGATTACTTTATTTTTCCATACAGTGATATATACATTGTTTAGTCTTCCGCTTTCTTTTATCACTGGATCTGAAGTATGAATTGCAGTTTTGGTATACTTTTACTCATGTGAATGCTTTAAATCAGACAACATTGAATCATAACCATTTTTGTTGCATAAGTGACGGTCTGGAACTCGGGAGTTGAGTTTATACACGACCCCCGATTTTCAGGGTGTTACAGTGGGCCCCACAGAAGCATTTTTGGGGAAATCCACCTCGTCCATTAGATCCAAGATAGAATTTCAGTCAAGAATGGATGGTTTTGAACATTCATTGACGTGGCCCAGAGAAGAAATCACAATAAAATCAATTTTGAACGTTGCAGAGCAGTCCACTAGTGGCCTCTGTACTGCACACGTGTGCATGTATAGGCATAAAATATCAACATGGTTTTGCAGTTCTCGAAGCCTTCTACACGATGAACGGCTTGGATGAGCCGTATGGGCAAGAGTTGGGGCCCACTATCATTTGTAAAAAGGGACAAGCGGCGTTCGTTACGCAGCCAGTCGAAAACGGCAACTGCCGTTTTGTGTGAGAATGGGGGTCAGCGCTGCTGACCGCGTCACTTGTTAGCGGTGCTCATCGTATGTGCATGCAATATATATGATTCATACACATTCAGGGCCCATTGTGATGTTGTTACGAAATCCAATCCATCCATTCCTTTTCTCAAAGTATTTTAACTGTTGAGACCAAAGTTAAGGCAGTTCCAGATATCAGGTGGGCCATTGGAGATTAATAGGCTGATCTATCCATTGGCATACTTCTTAAGATCTTCAATGGTTGAAATTTAATATGTACGGTTAATTTATGGCCACCATCACATGTACGAAGTTTCGAGTCAATCGGATGGCGGGAACCATGTGATCTTACATTCTGGACCAATTTCGGACTCGTTTAATGCGAACGACTTAATTTTCTCGGATCCCTGGCATGTAATTTCTTCAATCTTGGTCCTCTGGAGTCCATTTCCTACTCTGATGACTTTGAAGCATCAAATCCACGCTTTTAATACTCTTTTTCAATCCACACTCTTAATTACTACCTGCAACAAAAACACGATTAAAAAACTCCATAAAGCTTTATCATGTATGTAAAATAAGGCAGTAATCGGGGTCTGATATGCAATATTTGACCCTCATCACAACTCCCAACCAGCATTTTGCTAGTCCCTAGCAAAACATGCGAAAAATAATTTCAGAAATAAAAGACAATTCGCGTAAACTCAAGTGACTTGTGAATAAATAGTCGAGATGCGAGAATGCTAAGATTCATGAATGGGAACAGTATTTTCTCCTAGAATCAAGCTTATGGTAAACTTCATAATCAATTTCAAAATATTAATCCATTAATTAGAATAATTTTAAACATTGAGTTTCATGAGTGTATAGGGTAATCTCGGCTTATCACTATTAAGAGATCCAATTGTCAATCTTATGATATCAATGGTAATTAACAATGGAATTCATGACAACTGAAACTAACACTTGACTTACAGATTAACTTTATATTCTATTAGCCTTTGATTTTTTATGAACAGTAATGCTAAGGCGGGGAATCAAATCCTCACCCATAGGGAGCAAATCTATGGTGAAAACTTGTCGCCCAACTCTTTCTAAATGTCAACCATAGGGAATCGAATCGTCACCTATAGGGAGCAAACCTATGGTGAAGATTATGTGACTTACCCTTTTCAATTCTTCTTATTGAACATTTTTTTTTTACAGGCTGGTTTCGTTCATGCTTAGTGATTACCAAGTTAATCATTCAATGTCAAACCAGAACCTTAATGTGCAAGCGAGATGTGATATGTGAGATCATGACTCAATCAATGTTTACAACTTCTAATCATGGATTAAAAACTCAAACTTAACTGTGAAATCTAGCAATTGTTTGAATCCAATAGTCATAAATTACCAACATCACGTATCTTTTAATTTTAAAATCACAACTATCCTTCAAAATCACTTCAAAGTCACAAGAAATTTCAGAATAATTTAAAATTTTTCACAATTTCACAATTTTTGCTCAAGACCAAGAAAACACTGATTAGGTAACCTAATCTCCCACCCTCAACTAAAATCTACATTGTCCTCAATGTAAAAGAAATAAGCATGCTATGCACATGGGACAAAGAAAGTAAATGAGAAGTGATGGGAAGATAGTACTTGGACGAAGGGATCAAGAGAGATTTTTCAAGAGATCACTGTGAGAGCAAGTCACTACGAGAGAAAACTATCCTAAAACAACGTATCAAGCAAAATAACCTGACGGCATAAAATCGTCTATCCTAGAATAGCATAAAACAAACCACCCTAGTCCTATGAAAGCAGGAAAAAACTACTCGATCATGCCACAAGGTTCCTCTTCCGGCCAATATCTTGATAAGCTTCTCAGTAAGTTCCTCAACAGGATCATCCAAAAGCCCTTTTTGCAATAAGTTTGGATGTCCTGGAGCATGACTTTCCAGAGGAACTTATGTACCTCATAAGAAATTTTTTGTTGAATTGTTTGAGGTATCCAGAGTATATATGATTCACCTATGACAGAAAAAGTTTCAACGTTAGTATTCCATGGTGAATCAGAGACTACACGTAAATAAAGTTCAGAAAACTTCTTAAAAAGTGATGTAGTCTCAACATATTCCAAAGTTTCACTCTTCAGTTTAATTTTCAGCTCCTCTTCCTTTAATGGTAAACATTGAGAGTCTGGGGAAGGAGGGGCTTCAGAATGAAGGTTCTCTTGGTCAGTGATAACTACCAAGGTGTAACACCCCAGATTTTTTTCAACCTAGAGTTAGATGTCTTTAGGCAATGGGTCAACCATAACACTCTCAAAGCTCAATCTCAAAGTCTAAAAATTGCTTTTCAACCCATTTCCTTCAAAATCTCACATTTCACCACCTCATTCTTCACATTTCTCCAAGTACTTTCATATTAGACACAAATCCTAAAGTTTAAAAAGTGAAGAACTATACTTAAACTAAAACTTATTGTAAATGGTACAGACATGAATAAAATGGGATTTTAACTATTGAAATTTTAAAATTTTATGATATATATAGAACATTTGGATAGATTATCTTCTTCTACCCCAAAATCATATATTGTACATCATGTAACTCATTCCGGTTTGCAAATGAGACCCGATAATGCCTCGACGGACTCATAGGCCCAAACGACACATTTTGGGGGACCCGGGGTGGGTGCCACATGTTTTTGGTAACCCCAGGGGGGGAGGACATCGCCCCTAGGGTGAGCCCTCACCCAAATGAGCAGTGACTGGCGAGGGGCTCGCTCTGTACAGCGGATTGGGCGGCCCATTTTCTGCATTTTTCTACAATTTTTATCTAATTTTGAAAAATCATATCTCCCTCTTTATATCTCCGATTTAGTTAATTCAAAAAGAATATTGAAAATAAATGAGTCTAGTTTCATATAAAAATATATGAAAAATATAATAAAATATTCAATATAGTTTAAAGTAGGTCGTTGTGAAAACTATCCGAAAATCACTTGTTGGACAACTACTGCTTCTGGAATTTTTAGAATTTTTCTACAATATAAAATCTCATGAAATTTGGTGGAGACTGGGTAAAATTGATGAAGAACTAGTAAAAAAAATTTAAAATAATATACTAACTAAAAGTGTCAAAATTGGGGCATAGAATGGTCCTATGACCGTATTCTTCCATAATTAGGGTAGAATTTGGTTAAGTATTAAACTAAATACTCAGTAGAATTAGCTTGAACCACTTTAAATATGAACTACAAGACTCAAAATGAGTAGTACCACTAATTCTATGTTACCTAGAAACCTAGGATCAATCTCTAAACCCAGTTGCTCTTGGGAGCATCGTGAAACTTCGTATCGAACCTGGACCACACATCGAAAGTCCGATTACCCCGAAACTATACGGTTATGACTATATTACTGGACTTGATGACCACCTCAAAAATCAAGTCTATATGGTATACCAAAACAATTTCCTTGAGCTTAGAGCAAAGTGAGTGAGAGACGTGAATTTCTTTAGAATTAAATTCGAATTTAAGTAATTTGAGTCGTGTCGCTTGTGGGCCAAATATAACGATTCAAATCATCAGAATCTGACTCAATTATACCCTCGGATAAGGAGAAATGTCCCACACATGTTAGTGCATTTGTGGCCCTGATCGAGTTTCGGTGACCGTTGAACTGAAATTGGTCCACCGCGTCTGATGTATAAATTTGATCAGAGTAAAAACTTAGCCTGACCTAGATCCATGATCAGGGAGCTTAAGTCCAACTGCATGCAGCAAAGGGGCCTCTAGAAATGCTCCGTTGAGTCGAAACAGATGAGTTTTGCCTATAACCTAAGTATACCCTGGCCCTGGGGCCATTTCCATCAGTCCTGGGCCTATATAAGGACCATAACCATAATCTCTACCATACGAATTTCAAAACCCTAGGTAAGAGAGAGAGAAAAAGGGAGAGGAAAAGAAGAAGGAAGAAGGGGGAGTTTGTGAGGAGTTTTGCTGCAATCCTTCCCTGTTGCTACACACACTGAATCGCCTCTCTTCTATGTTATTCTACGAACTTTGAGTTCAATTTTGGTAAGTAAACCCTAACCATAATCTATCTTAGGGATTCAAATAGAGTAGACTGTGAAATAGTTAACCTATTTCATAAATTAGGTAGCCGTTGTGCCATAGACGAACCGAGTTCGTAGTCGGCGTACCGGCGAAAGGTGCGGACTATAAGCGTTTAGGTTATGGTTTTCAAGGCTTTCAATGTCAAGAATGATTTATGTCTGACTTGATTGCTATCACACATGCTAGATACGATGTCTTCCGTATTTTATATATATATATATATATATATATATATATATATATATACTCTGTTGATTTTTAAATGCATTCCATGTGTTTGTTGAATTGCCTGAATGAATATGGAATTATGGTTTGCACTTGTTATGATTGATGCTTAGAAATACATGATTAGTGTATGTGTGACAACTCCTATGTGGAAGGAATTGCTGTAATATGTATTTAACTAAGCTATTACATGTATGTGAATATGTATTGCCTAAGTGTTTCATAAAATGCATGAATGAGAAAATGCGTGTTGTAGTGTATTTAATGAGGATGTTGAGATGCGATCCTCAATCCCCTCATGCATAGTTACAGTTTCCTCTATGTAACGTATCTTACTATTATGTGATTTATGGGCGAATTACCTATGTATGATAACATGTTTAATACGTATTTGTTGAAATGTTTGTATGCATTTGGAATCTACATTTGTGATTACCATGATTAACTGTCGTAGGTGCATGGTTGCTATGTACGCGACAACTCCTTGGCAAGAGGATTTTCCCTAATATGTATTATGACCAACATACGTGATGTATGTTGAAAAGTATAGTCTTAAGTGTTTGTAAAATTGTCTGAATGAGTTAGTAGTTAGTAAAGTGTGATTTATAAGGGAGTTGAGATATGAATCCCAACTAACATAACTATGTGTATGATTTCCTCCATGTACTGTATAACTTTCTTATTCATGTTTAACTATGTGTATGATTTCCCCCATGTACGGTATATCATGTTTATAACATGCTCACATGATTGTAGGATTTGACTTAAGTATTCCATACTGCTTTCTTATCTCATATGCTTATTTGTTGTGATTACATGCGGTTGGGACTATATCGTAGTCCAGGCAATCGGTAGTAGGCCTTGTTTTGGTGGCTGAAGTTATTTTGCCAAGCAGGATGTGTTTGATGAATCCGAGCCTTACTTGAGATGTCGGCAGTGGTTAGGCCACACGGAGTGCTTATGCACTTCATGTTGATAAACTCAACATGCACTCATCCTAGTCGAGCTCGTCAATTAACCCGATTGACCTGATGTATGTTCACCATGTTTGGACGCTACTGCTTGAATCTAAGGTACCAAACTCACCAGTGAAACCCTGTTAACCTTAGTACCTCGATCTGCTAAGACTCATGAGCCAGGCATGGTGGTATGGGACACCGTGGTTGAGCTGTCAGCTTACATTGAGACGACTAGCCTCCTCGTAGTGACCAATGAGCAACCTAGACTTGTGAGCCAAATATAGTGGTATGGGACACTGTATTCATGCTGTCGGCCTACTCTAATTGGTGACGAGCCCTTTATAGTGACCTCGAGCATATCTTGAAACTGCGTGGGGGCGACGAGCCTTTTTGTAGTAACTAGGGTATAACTAGGCCTGTATTGATTGGTGACGAGCCCTTTACAGCGACCTAGAACCATAACATTATATGAGATTTACTAGGATTGACGACCCTAGAATGGATCATTATTTGAGAATTGATATAAGGGAGGTACCTTAGTTTCTCAATCCTGCTATACGAAAAGGACTAATAAGAACTTGGTAATTATGCTCATGCATCGCATTGCATGTGCTGTTTGGCGTTGGGTAGAGCACTGAGGAAGTGACTGACATGCACGACCATTAAATGAAGATCGCAGAGAGAGTGCATGCGAGGGCATGCATCATTTATACATACCATTCCTGCATTAATCAGAGTACTTAGGTGTAAGCCCCGTATCCTAGATCATACCATTCCATAGACTTTGGCGGTCTTACCGGTCGAATTCTGGCAACCTTCGACCCTTAACTGATATTTACCCGTGACCCTAATTCGTATGCCGTCAACCCGTATCGACTCAACCCAAAACCTTTACCATAGCGACCGCACCGTCGCTATGGTTCCGATGCTACGACTCGCGCGCCGAGGCGATACCCTAGTGAGGAGATGTAGGCCAACGTTCGGTGCAAGGAAAACACCTCACGTTGTGAAACCCAAGAGAATCTCTAGACTTGTCACATCATTCAACCCCCATTATGTCAAGTACACATCACTTTTCACCCTTTCCCAAGCAAGCCACAAAAGTCAAAAAGTTCTTACACCTATAACCACCACATCCATCACTCCATCATCTATCACTCTCTCTCTCTCCCTTTACAAGTCTCTCTCTCTCATTTTTAAACTCATTCCAAGCAACCAAAGACCTCCATACGTATGAGCCTCCCCAAGCTCTTCCAAGCTCCAAGTGTGGCCCACCTTTCCATCCCAAGATCTCTCATCCTAGTCATCCATTCCTCATCTCCTCCATTGGAATCAAAGCTAAGGAGCTAAGGAACCTATAGGAACAAGAAGATCAAATGGTGGGTGCTTGATAAGAGTAGTTTTTCATATTTTTAAGATGGGCCAAGTGAGGCCAACCAATCAATGGTTCGGATCTTACTTAGGACCCTAAGATGAAGCCGATGGCCCACTTTGATCATCATGATCATTCCATGATGGGGCCATTCTCCATGGACCCCATCATGATGTTTATTTCCTTGCTTTAGATAGGTCATCTAGACTGTTCATATTGGTGGGAAAAGGGATCTCCATCGTTGAGTTTTGATTTTGTTGGGCCCACATGCTTTAGGGCCCACTTGATGTATGATTCATTGCAAGGGAGGGCCTATAATGTTGGGGTCCCTCCATCACACGCGTGTCCCACTCTTTACCTCTCTCTCTCTCCCTTTCTATTTCATTTTTTTAGATTATAATATGGTTTTGTGGCCTACTTGAATGGACCCCACCATGAGGCATATATTCTATCCAAACAATCTACAAGTGTGGCCCACTTTGTGGGTGTTGTATCTACACCATCCTCCATGAAGTGGCCCACCTAAGCAGGGCCCACCTCAATGCTTGTGCTGTGACCAAACCGTCCAGCGTATAGAACACTGGACGTGAGATAAACACAAATATAAGTTTGGTTCAAGCCATGGGGGTGGACCATTGGTGTAGGCCCCACCTTGTTGTATGTATTCAATCCACGCCGTTCATTCCTTTCCCAAGTTCATTTTAGGCATTGAGCCAAAAGATGGGGCCAATCCAATGTTCGAGCAGGCCATAGCATAGCTAACAGCGGGTCTACCATTGAAATATTCCCCTGTCGTTCCTATGCCCCAAAATATATGGAATATTAGGCTCGTTGGGTTTGTTTTGAGCCCCAACAACTGATGGTTGGGACGGATCCACCTGATGTGGGTCCTGCACTCGAAAACCCCAGAAATACGGTGATTTCAAAAAAAAAACAAACAAGAGGCAGCGCTTGCTGCCACTAACGCAACAACAGGGTTTTGGCGGGCGGGCGGATGAGCAGCCCCACGGCCCAGCCGTGGGCCCCACCCTGATGTATGTTTTGTTTATCCGCACCGTCCATTTTGTGGGCCGTTAGGGCGGTAGGCTGCCCTCCAAAAATCAGACTAATCCAAAGCTCAGCTGGCCCACAATACAGGAAATAGTAGGATTGAGTGTCTGCCCTTGAAACACTTTTATGGGCCACAGAAGTTTTGAATCAGTATGAAATTCATTTTTCCTCTTCGTCCGGGTCTCTATGACCGTATGGACGATTTGGATGGAAAATAAATGTTACGGTGGGCCCTACATGGGACCCACAATGATGTATGTAATTTATTCACACAGTCCACCAGGGACGGTGGTCTCCACCATGGTGCATGCGTTGACATTACACCGTCAAGGGTTGGACGGTGGGACCCCTATGCAGCATGTGCTCTCTCTCTCTCTATGCTGTCCATTTATATGGAACCCACCATGATGCATATGCGGCATCCAAACCGTCCTTCCACTCGAAAAATTCTTAGGACCCATGGGTTGAGGCCCATCTTGATCTAATTGCGGTGTCCATTGAGGCCCACCTTGGTACTTATAAGGCCCATGAGCTGGGGCTCATATTGTGGTATTTGTGACCATTGGAGTGGCCCATATGATATGAATATAATGCCCATGGGATTAGACCCATTTTGATGTATTCTAAGGCCCATGGGATTAGGCCCATTTAATGTTTTAGGGGCCCATGGGTTAAGGCCCATAGAGATGTACTAGGGCCTATAGGTTAAGGCCCATTTGATGTACATATGGGGCCTAATTGGTGTGGCCCATTTGTTACATATAAGACCCATGAGGTTAGGCCCATTTGATGTAATCTAAGGCCCACGGGTTATGACCCATTGCAATGCACATAAGGCTCATTGGTGTGGCCCATTGATGTGGCCCATTTGATGAATAAAAGACCCATGTGATATGGCCCATTTGATGTATTTAAGGCCCAACAGGATGAACCTAAGGTCCATTATAATGTCTGATCCCAACACTGATTATGTAACGATGTTTACGACGATCGTGCCTTGGGAGCAATGTTGGTTTGACGTCCACATTGCAAGTGTAATGTTGGTTGGATGTCCACATTATGACTCTCCTTAGGGCCCATTGTTAGGCCCATACTTGTTGTGTATAGGCCCATCTGCTTTGTAAGGATAGTGTATTACTTTATAACATGTTTACTATAGTTCCATGACTCATGATCATACGCATCATATGTATGCTTGATATGAGAAGTGACTGATCATAGCATATACCTTCAGACAGATTGTTTATGGGACCACGATTAGGCGGTGTTGCCCTACATGAGCGCACGATGCGCGCAAGATTTACCGCATGATTGGATAGTGTGATTCATGCATTTCACATTGTATGACATGACTACTGTACGCCTTAGCAACATCGGGGTTGTAGCCTCCATAGGCATATCGTGGTTGGAAAGATTAGAGACCAAAAATCTCGTTCTACATGGGGTGCTATAAATATCCTTGGGTGAAAGTCCCTAAACCCTTATGGTACCAAGAGGTTGCTCCAACGTCTAGACCGAGTGGGTACAAGAGCGTCGAGTGCCGATTACCATACAGTTGCACTTTCCACTATGTCGTGGTCGGTTGGAAGGGGGTGCGACCTTACCCTCCCAAGAGTAGGGGGCAAAGCTAGGCTGAGTCTGACCAACTCGAGGAATGAGTTCGCTATCGACAAGTCGAGCCCGATATTGGCAGATGGTGTAACACCCCGAAAATCGGGGGGTCGGGTAGAAACCCAACTCCCGAGTTCCAGAACGTCACTTATGCAACATAGATAATAATAAATGCATGTTCTCTGTAGAATGGCATTAAACAAGATTGAGACTAAGCCAAAACAACATATCATACTCCAGAGACAGTTAAATTAGCATACGAAAGACTGTGATGAATACATAAAATATATAATTAATTGTAAATCTCCAGAGTGTGAACATGTTACCAAGTTAATTAAATACATGTATACTCCAAAAATAAAAAGAAAAGAATATATATGAGTGCTCCAAAAATATAAAATGACAAGTGTCAAGGCGTCTAATCAACCTCCCTATAATCCCGTCGATCAGAACACGCATAAAGGAGGGATCCTCCACCTCATCATCAAGTCCGGCTCCGCTTCTCAAGCAGCGCCATCATCTAAAACTAAAATAGGGACTGGTGGGTGTTTGGAACACCATCCCGTAACGTGGGAGTGAGTATCAACTCAGTAGAATCATAGAGAAAAGATTAGCATGTTATCAAATCAATCATGCGATAATAGTAAAACAAACAATCAAACATTCCTAAATACTGTTGTTAATGCATGCATGAAATGACATGATGGATACCTTCACCGACATACTCCCTCATGCGGCACCATCTGCGTCCGCGGCATAATTTCTTCCCGCAGTGCTCCACATCTTCCATGCACATGCAGTGCGATATGGATAATGATTACCGGGTTGTTATTAGTCCTTTTCATACAGCAGGATTGGGAAACTAAGGTACCTTCCTTATATCAATCCCAACACAGATCCTGTCTAGGGTCTTCACTCCTAGTAATCTCATACGATGTTATATCTGTAGGTCGCTGCAAGGGCTGCCAGGGCTGTTGCTCGCACTCATTGTACCGCTCCCCCATCACCTTATCAATACAGGCCTAGTTTATATCCTTAAGACTGTATTAGGACTCGTCGCCCCCATGCGGTGTCAGGATAAACTCAAGGTCACTACAAAGGGCTGCCAGGGCTGTTGCTCGCACTCGTTGCACCGCTCCCCCATCACCTTATCAATGTAGGCCGACAACAAGAATACAGTGTTCTATACCACCATAATCTGCTCAGAGTAGGGTGCTCACTGGTAACTACGAGGAGGTTTGTGGCCCCAGCGTAGGCCGACAGCTCGACCACGGTGTCCCATACCACCATGCCTGGCTCATGAGTCTTTATGGATCAAGGTACCATGGTTGACAGGGTTTTCAATGGTAAGTTCAGTACCCTAGGTTCAAGCAGTTATGACTCATACATGGTGAACATACAATGGCCAGTCGGGTTACTTGACGGGCTCGATTAGTATAAGCGCATCTTAAGCTGTGCGACATGAAGTGCATAAAACACTTCGTGTGGCCTAACCACTGCCACCAACCTAAAACACGACTCGCGTTCATCGACGCGTCCTTCGTGGAAATTAGAAACCAACCACGAATTCAATCCATTACCGACTGCCTGGACTAGATCATAGCCCCAAGCATTTGTGTATCAACATTAGTAAGGATATGTGAGTAGCAGAACAGAATATAAACAATACAAGCATGTTGACACATGTTATATCATACTACGTAAGCAAATCAACCAACACATGCATTCCATATATGTATACTGAAATCGATTCATATAGCCAACATGTGGAAACTATATACATCAGCATATTAATTGAGAATTCAATCTTAAAACTAATTCACAACACCATTTACTGAATACCTACTAATACAAATATTTATACAAACACTTAGTCTACACACTTTAGTCTACATAGCGTATGTCGACTCAAAGTGCGCATTAGGGCGAATCTCTTCGCCAAACAGATCATGCACGCATTCCTAATATCATAACATGACAAATAACCATGACAAATATTTCAGTAAATTATGAATGTATACTGTATTTCCTACAAATACCCAAAATGCCCTAAATCTCATATTTCCCGTACGTATACGAAATGGAAAACGGACAGCATGTTCTACATGTCAAACGGCGTTCTCTTTGACAATCTACTATTAAACGACATTGAAAGCTTTGAAATCAGTCAATCAAAGCGTCTAAAATCCTCACCTTTTGCCTTAGACGTGTATCGGTTTGAATAGCACGTATACGCTTCGTCAACGGCATAACGACGACCTAATGCACAAGATACGTAAGCTACTTTGCCATTTGAATCGAAGGAATCCCTAAAATAGCAAGTGGTTAGGGTTTTTCTTACCTAGAAGTGTGTTGGAAATCACCGGGAAAGTGATTTGAATACGTTGCTTTGGTACGTGCAAAGGATGGAGCAAACGGCAGGAAGTTCTCTCACAAAGTCTCTCACAATCTCTCACTTTCTCTCTCTCTCAATCTAGGGTTTCAAGCAAATTCGTATGGGAGAGATATGAGAGGGTTTAAAGCCCTTATATAGGCTAAAAACTAACCTAAATAGACTTGGGAACAAAGTATACTTGACTTATAACCAAATCAGGACTTTTCCGATCCAATAGAGAATTTCGGGAGGTCCCCTGGCCTAACGCGGTCGGACTTAAGCTCATGGTCACTGGATGTTGTCCACACTAAGTTTTCAGACTGGTAGAGTTCCCAGATTGCATGTGGCGGTCCAGTTTCAATTCAGCGGTTATCGTACCTAAATCAGGTCTATAAGCTCATGATATGAAAGAGAAATTTTTTCTAATCCGAGGGTGAAATTTGGCTGAATTCTGACGGTCACAACGCTTAATAATAACGCGCAACGACATGTGCCAGATTTTGAATTGAATTTTCAAATCCTTACTCTTTCTCACTCTCTTCACTCCAGGCTCAATGAAATTGCCTCAGAACATCGGTTGGGCTTGATTTTCGAAATGATTGTCAAGTCCAGCTTAGCGGTCATAACCGTCTAAGATTGTAGATATCGGACTTCCGACGTGTGGTCTTAATCGAATATGAAGTTTCAAAGGGTTCCTGAGAACAAACCGGTTTAGAGTTTGATCCTGAATTTCAGGGTATTATAGCGTCATTGATTCTACAAGTTTTGGGTCTTGCAGAACGTATTTAAAGTGATCAGTGCTAATTTCGTAGGTAGTCTAGTGTAGCGATGGCTAATTCACGTTAAATTCTAAAGAATTAGGTTCTACATGATTTCTTTGGCTTTGGAATTGGGTTCTGAGAGGTTACTAAGGTGCTATGGTTGACCCATTGCCTAAGGACGTCTAACCCCAGGTTGGTAAAAATCTGGGGTGTTACAGATGGATAGTGAGGTCTTTTTCACTTACCTTATTGCGCGCGATGGGGCGACAATCGGTTTAGAGTGTACTAGACCCCGGTGATATTTCAGACTTGAGCTGTATTGATATGTGGACTTAGATGAGGATTTGTATGCTTGAGTTACATTTCACATCGCATGGCCTTGGTGTGGCCGATATCATTCATGTCCTGCATCTCATAGCCTTGGTACGGCTAATAGTATTCATGGATCCATCTATATATTCCGCATTACTCTGATACTGCATGATCATATCACTACCTTACGCACACACCTTCACCACCCTCTAAGCTTTCTATAAGCTTATGCATGACCATTGCATGCAGGTGACATTGGATCGCAACAGCACTGAGGCTTGAGCACATGGCAGATTATTTTAGAACTATTGGCCTATCATCATTGTTTTCCCTTTATGCTCATTGTACTTGTAAAGTTTTTGATCATAGTGGAATATGATGGAGTTTTTGGTTGTTGTTTGTGGGTTATGCCTTTGGTTATGCTTATTACGAATCAAATTGACGTTGAAATCCTCCTCGTAACATCCCAGGATCGGAACCTGGCGAATGGGCGCTAGGAGCCGAGAATGGAGTTCTACGGAGGCTGTAAGTGCTAGATTCGGTGATCGAAAATTTTGTGAGCTCGGTTTCTGAGTTTGGGGCGTGACATTAGGGATGTTTGATTGTATTATTTTATCATTACTGCTTGACTGAATTGATAACATGTTAACCTTGGCTTTATTATTCCACTGAGTTGATCACTCACTCCCATATTACGGGACGGTGTTTTAAACACCAACCATCCCCTATTTTAGTTTCAGATGACGACGATGCTTACGAAGCAGAACCGAACTTTTATGATGATGAGGAGGGTTTCTCCTATATGTAGCTATCAGGCGGGTCTATGCAGACTATGTTCTGATTTACGGGGTTACAAGGTTGCTGATTAGATGCCATTACACTTGTTATTTTATACTTTTGAAACACCCATGTATTTTCATTTTGTTCATTTTTGGAGTATACATGTATATATTTAACCTGGTAACATGTTCACACTCTGGAGACTTATAACAGTTTATATATTTTATATATCTATCACAGTCTTCCGCTTGTATAATTTAATTGTCTCTGGAGTATGATATGTTATTTTGGTGTAATCCCACTCATGTTTGATGCATTAATACGAACAACATTTAATCATCATTATTTATGTTGCATAAGTGATGCGTTGGAACTCGAGAGTCGAGCTTCTGCTCGACCCCCAATTTTTAGGGCGTTACACAAGGTATTGTCTTGCGAGGTAGCCACTATTTCTTTTATCATAGGTTCAATTGAATTTATAAGGTGTGTCAAGCAATCATCCAAAGAGTTGGGAAGTTCAGCTGAGCATGATTTATTTTTTACATTGGAGATTGTGATAATTTGCCTAAGGAATCCATTGTCTTTGAAAGTGGATGGAGGTACACTATCTTGTTCCAACCCTGCGCAAACAATTTGAGGGTCAAGAAACGAAGTATTGATGTGAGGACTCTGTTCATTGATACTACTTAGAAGAGGCATTGAATCGTCAAAGATGTATGACTCAAATGGTGGCCTCAACTGGGTGATTTCAAATTCCAAAGTCATATCAAGCGGTTCGTTCATTTCTCGAATCAGATCATCATCCAATTTAGTGGAGTGGCCCAAACATGTGTCACAAGAGTTAGAAGGTTAGTTGTAATGGGCTCATCCTCCACTTTTAAATCAGACATGTTAGGTGAGAGGAGTGGCTCATTTTGGTTGACCACTTCGTAAACTTCTTGATCACTGACCTGGACCAGACTTGAGATTGATTATAGGGGAATTTAGGCTGAATATTCATGATCATCATCCCAATACATATCATCATCTAATTCCCTGTCGTGCCCACCTGTGATGGGATTATTTTCCTCACATTCTATTCCTAAATTGGGTTGAGGTTCGAATAAACTGACCTCTTCCCCATCATTGAAATCTTGTGTGTTATGTAAGGAAGGTGTGTCATCATCATTGTATTTAAAAGATACCCATATCTCTTGACCATTCCTTTTAACCGTCATCGAGATCGGTTCATCTGAAAATTGAACCATATGCTCATTAACATAATTCAACTCTTCATCCCAAATTCCAGAGTGTTTCAAAAGTGAGTGAGGATCACCTTCCTCGCATTGTATTTCTGGATTGGGTTGTGGCTAAGATGAACTAGCTTCCATTAGTGCATCATAAGTAGGGAACCTAAAGGAATAATTAACGGGTTGTGGTCGGGATTAATTAGTCTCAATTAGCCTATCAATGCATGATTCAAGTGCATCTAATAATTTTATCATGTCATAGGCTGTGTAACTCGGAGATGACTCCTCTTAGATTGTTTCTGGTGGATATTCAAAAGTAGGGAACCCAAGAGAATAATCATTATAACATGTTGTTGGTTCATTTACCCAATTTTGATATTTTTATTGGTTATAGTTATACGGATCATAGGTGGGAGAATCTGATGGTTGATAATAGTCCTCACACCTATAGTTATGATAATTCCAACACTCACATACTGTCTTATTAATCCATGGGGAGTAATTATTCTCCCGCATATGATCGAGTAAGGACTTCTTAACCGGTGGATCATTAGATTCTGGTTGGTTCTCGATGATAGTTTCAGAAAAATGTTGAGACATAGGTTGATTTCTACCATAATTATTATCCCCATATAAAATTTTCTTCTCACCATACTGACATCCCCACTCATTCATATACATGGTGAAACCTTAACTCTGAATCTAATCCTAAGACCAGTTAATTTCAGAAAGCAATGTAGGAAAGAAAACTAAACTAAGAAGCAACCTAAGAGAAATAAAAATAAAACTAAAAATTATGAAATCCTAAAAAAATAAGATGAAACTATGTAAACAAGAATTGGAAGAAAGAACCTGGTAAAGGAGATGATCGATGACCGACGAATTGGGAGCTCCTCCTTCACTTTGAAGATGATGTTATTTTTAGCTTCCTTCCTTAATTCCTGTAAACAAAATAAAAATAAATAATAAATAAATTAAATTTCCTAAAATAATGCTAGAAAAATCCTAAGCAACGGTTAGTTTCTAAAAAAAATAAAAAATAAAAATAAAAATAAAAATTCTAATCTTAGAAATAAAAAGATAAGTTAGTTTCTAAAAAGGAAAAAATTTTTAAAACTAGAAAATAGAAAGTTACTTGAAAGAAGAATCTAAATTTCTAAAATTAGAAATTAGAAAATTTCTAAAAAGAAAGCCTAGAAAAATTTCTAAAAAAATAAAATTCTAATTCTAAAAATAGAAATTAGAAAAAGTAGAGAATTTAGAAAGGGATTACCAAATTAGAAGTTCAAGTCAGGACCCTACAAAACAGGAAATAGGTTAGTTTCTAAAAAAAACTTTAACCTAAAGTTAGTAAAATCCTAAGGCTATGAATTATGATAAGAGAGAATCTTAAATCCAATTGGACCGAAATAGTCCCTGGCAACGGCGCCAAAAACTTGATGTTTTATTTAAACCAACTGATTTAAATAATTTTAAACTCGCAAGTATATGAATCAAATGTAAATACGATACGTATTACGAGATCATTCCCACGACGACTGGTTGTCACAATTCAAAATTTATGACTCTTCTTAACTAATCCAACAAAGGATTTAACAGCGAACTATTAAGTAAACTAACACAAATTTATGAAAAATAATCGAGAACAATGAGAAAAATTCAATCAAGGAGAGCACTAGGACTTTTGAATCCACCCCTAATTATCCTGACTATTGTTTTTCCTGTTGATTCACCCTAATTCAGATTAATATTAAAATAAATAAAGCACACTCTATGTCCTTGGTCGGGCACACAAAATGCATAATCCCTTAGATCATATGGATCACATCTTTCCATCAATGGTCAGGCATGGAGAGATGTAGATTCCTGTTTCTTTCTTTATAGAAAACCTGTTCATGGTCAGACATAAGCATCTAGAATAAGATTCCAAACAACATCCATATCTAGACTTTGGTTAAGCTCATAGAATGGAGAAGCAAAAAAATTACAGTTAAGCACGCTAAAGAAAGAAACAAATCAATTAGATTAAGATAAATTCAACATATAACAAGAATTATTCAAATTAGGGCTTCATCTCAGCCCTAACTATAAGATTAGCAATCCATAAATTCAGATAAAAAAAAGGATATATAAGATTTAAACAATAAAAACATCTCCCTTCTCTTTCTTCTTCCTTTCTCTCTCTCTTCTCTTTCTCCTCTCCCTGAATTTTTTCCAAGCTCTAGTTGATTCCTCCCCACGTCCAAAACCTTCTTTTATAGCTGTTGGAGTGGCTGGAGTGGTGGAAATCGGATTTGGAAAACTGTTGCACATGCAGCGAAGTTCAGGGCTTCATAATTCTCGTGTTCCCGACATTATGTCTGTAAAATCAACATCTCTTAGGACATTTTTGACTGCTCTACATGATGGATGGCTTGGATCAGCCATATGATCAAAGATGGTGGCCCATAACCGCCTGAAAAAGTTAATTTTTGCGGATGTGTGAAAGCTTTCGTACTCTTTCGCTGTGGTGATCGGTGGGCCCCACAGAAGCATTTTTGAGGAAATCCACTCCATCCATTAGATCTAGGATAAAATTTCAGTCAAGAATGGATGGTTTTGAACGTTCATTGACGCGGCCCAGAGAAGAAATCATAATAAAATTAATTTTGAACGTTGCGGAGCAGTCCACTTGTGGCCTCTGTACCGCACACGTGTGCATGCACAAAATATCATCATGATTTTGCAGTTCTCGAAGCCTTCTACACGATGAACGGCTTGGATGAGCCGTATGGGCAAGGGTTGGGGCCCACTATCATCCACAAAAAGGGACTAGCGGCATTCGTTACCCAGCCAGTTGAAAACAGCAACTGCTGTTTTTCTTGAGAACGCGGGTCAGCGCTGCTGACCGCGTCACTTGATGGCGGTGCTCGTCGTATGTGCATGCAATATATATGCATTCGTACACATTTAGGGCCCACTGTGATGTTGTTACAAAATCCAATCCGCCTATTCCTTTTCTCAAAGCATTTTAATCGTCAAGATCAAAGTTGAGGCAGTTCCAGATATCAGGTGGGCCCTAAATTGGAGATTAATAGGCTGATCTGTCCATTGGCCCACTTCTCGAGATCTTCAATTGCTAAAATTTAATATGTATAGTTAATTTATAGCCCCCATCACATGTATGAAGTTTCAAGTTAATCGGATGGCGGGAACCATGTGATCTTGCATTCTGGACCAATTTTGGACCCGTGTAATGCGAACGACTTGATTTCCTCGGATCCCTATCATGTAATTTCTTCAATCTTGGTCCTCTGGAGTCCATTTTCTACTCTGATGACTTTGAAGCGTTAAATCCATGCTTTTAATACTCTTTTTAAATCCACGCTCTTAATTACTACCTGCAACATAAACACGATTAAAATACTCCATAAAGCTTTATCATGTACGTAAAATAAGGTAGTAATCGGGATCTGATATGTAATATTCGACCCTCATTAAGGAACACCCGTGTTGTTTGTGAAGAAGAAGAACGGGTCACTGCGATTGTGTATTAATTATCGCAGGCTGAACCAGGTGATAGTGAAAACAAGTATCCCTTGCCCAGGATTGATGATATGTTTGATTAGGTGAAAGGGGCAAAGTACTTTTCGAAGATAGACTTATAGTCGGGTTATCACCAGTTGCACGTCAGGGAAGAGGACGTGTAGAAGACACCATTTAGGACTAGCTTCGGGCATTATGAGTTCCTTGTGATGTCGTTCGGCCTTACGAATGCACCAGTAGTGTTCATGGATCTAATGAATAGGGTATTCCGGCCGTTTTGTTCCGATTTGTCATTGTGTTTATAGATGACATCCTGATATACTCCAAGAGTCAGGAAGAGTACGAGGACCACCTGCGAGTGGTCTTCCACCCTCTTAGGAAGAACCGGTTGTTCGCATAGTACAAGAAGTGCGACTTCTGGAAAGAGGAAGTCAAGTTCCTAGGACATGTGGTGTCTAAGGAAGGGATAACAGTTGACCTTGCTAAAGTAGCCGCGGTTTAGGACTAGGAGCAGCCCGATTTAGTTATTGAGGTGAATTTTCTTAGTCTAGTAGGGTACTACCATCGATTTATTAGAGACTTCTTTAAGATTTTCAGACCGCTGTCTCAGTTGACACGGAAGGATCTGAAGTTTGCCTAGAATGAGAAGGCAGAAGTAGATTTTCAGGAGCTGAAAGACAAGCTAACGTCCGCCCCTATGCTAGTATTGCCAGAGTAAGGGGTTAGGTACACTATATACACCGAAGCATCTCGTGTTGGCCTGGGTTGTGTCCTTATGTAGAAGGACAGGGTGATTGCTTATGCCTCGAGACAGTTAAGAAAATATGAGGAGAATTACCCTACACACGACCTAGAGTTAGTAGTCGTCATCTTCGCACTGAAGCTCTGGAGACATTACCCCTATGGAGAGGAGTTCGAGCTCTTTTGTGACCACAAGAGCCTCAAATACATATTCACTCAGCGGGAGCTGAATATAAGGCAGTGGCGATGGATGGAGACCTTGAAGGACTTTAAGTTTGAGGTTTCCTACCATCCAGGTAAGGCTAAATTTTAGGCTGACGCATTGAGCCGTAAGAAGACCATAGCATTTGTGGCTTCGCTGATGGTCGAGTTCATGCGAGACTTCGAGTAGAAGCTCACCGTGGAGGAGCCATTTGAGAGTGTCGCGCATGTTCATGTGTGACCACTCATTGATGATAGGATCATTGAGGCCTAGAAAGACGATGAACGATTGTCTGAGCTTCGAGAGCAGGCTAGCAACGATGAGGACGCCGAGTGGAGAGTTGGCACGGATGGGGGCCTACGCTACCGTGGCCGCCTGTGCGTCCCAAACACTCATGACTTGAGACGGGAAGTTCTTGAGACAGCCACAGTTTGAAACTTGTGATGCATCTTGGTAGCATGAAGATGTATCGAGACATGAAGAGATCATACTGGTAAGACAACATGAAGGTCCATATAGTAGATAATGTGTCCTGTTGTCTCACGTGTTAGCAGGTCAAGGCAGAGCATCGTCGACCTCTTGGACTATTTCAGCCCATGCCCATAGCTGAATGGAAATGAGATTTTATCTCTATGGACTTCATATCAGGGCTGCGGAAGACAAGGAAGGGACATGATTCCATTTGGGTGATCGTGGACCGGTTGACGAAATCGGCTCACTTTCTCCTTGTCAGAGTATTGAATTCTGCAGACGAGTTGGCCAGGATATACATCAGGGAGATTGTACATTTACATGGAGTTCCCTTGGAGATCGTGTTGGACCGAGACACGCGATTCACATCTATCTTCTGGACTCGTATTCAGGAAGTGATGGGAGTGAAGTTAAAGTTCAGTACCGTGTTCCACCCATAGACTGACGGGCAGACAGAACGGGTAAACTAGGTGTTGGAGGAATGTTGCGAGCTTGTGTACTTGATTTCAAGGACAGTTGGGACGACTGCCTTCCTTATGCCGAGTTCGCGTACAACAACAGTTTTTAGGCAAGCATTGGTATGGCTTCATATGAGGCCTTGTATGGGCATCCCTGTCGATCACCGCATTGCTGGGCAGAGGTTGGTGAGAAGAGTCTGATTGACCTAGAGTTAGTTCAGGCGACCTCAGAGAAGATCGACATTATCAGCCGTCGACTTCTGACAGCACAGAGTAGACAGAAGAGCTACGCCGATACGAGGTGGTGACAGTTAGAATTTGAGGTTGGAGATCATGTGTTTCTGAAGGTTTCCCCCATGAAGGGAGTCCTTCGGTTTGGTAAGAAGGGAAAGCTCACTCCGAGATTCATTGGCCCATTCCAGATACTAGATCGAGTGGGGGCAGTAGCATATCGTCTTGCTTTGCCCACACCACTCGTAGGCATGCATAACGTATTTCATGTATCCATGCTGAAGAAATACGTTCCTGATCCTTCCCACATTATCAAATGAGAGCAGGTGCAGTTGAGCGAGGATGCTACATATGTACTACGACCGAAGTGTATCCTAGACAAGAAAGAGCAGGTACTGCACAGTAAAGTTATTCCACTTGTGAAAGTACTGTGGACGCATCACACGAAAGAAGAGGCTACTTGGGAGACAGAAGTCGAGGTCAGGACGAACTACCATCAGATTCTCGAGGAGTACAAAAAGGTTCTAATTTTGAGGATAAAATTTTTCTTTAAGGAGGGTAGATTGTAACATCCCGAAAAAATTCATACAAAGACCCGAGTACCACCTCAGGTAGAAATCACATAGGGTCAAATCCTTTAGAAATTAAATGAGAATTAACTAGCGTTAAACTAGATTACCTAGGAAATTAGCACTAATCACTTTAAATACGATCCGCAAGACCCAAAACTTGTAAAATCGTTAATGCTACGTTACCCTAACACCTAAGATCAGTCTCTAAACCCAGTTGCTCTGGAGAGCATCTAGAAACTCCGTATCGGACCTGGACCGCACATCGAAAGCCCGATAGTTACGAAACTATGCTATTATGACCACCTAGTTGGACTTGACAACCACCTCGAAAATCAAGTTCTAATTATGTCTAGAAACGCTTAACTTGTGCCCAGAGCAAAGTGTGTCAGAAACGTGAATATCTTTAGAAATAAAATCTGAATTTAAGTAATTTGAGTCGTGTTGCTTGCGGGCCAAATATAAGGATTCAGACCATTAGAATCTGACCCAATTACACCCTCGGATCAGGGAAAATTTTCCACACACGTCAGTGTACTTGTGGCCTTCATCGAATAACGGTGATTGTCGAACTGAAAATGGTCTGCCACGGGCGATCTGTAAACCCAATCGGACCAAAAACTTAGCCTGACCTAGATCCATGGTCAGGGAGCTTAACTCCAACCGCATTCTGTAAAGGGGCCTCCACAAGTGTTCCGTTGGATCGGATCAGGCCCTATTTGGTTATAACCTAAGTATACCTTGGCCCTGGGGCCATTCCCATCAGTTCTGGGCCTATATAATGGCTTTAAACCCTCTCTCTCATATTCCATATGAATTTTAAAAATCTAAGAAAGAAGGAGAGGAAAAGGAAAGGAAAGAGAGAGAGAGAGTTAGAGATTTATCCTGAGATCTGATCCCGTTGTTCCACGCACTTAGCCACCCTATCTGTATTACAAATCCAGTGTTCCGACAACGTATTTGGGTAAGAAAACCTAACCCTAATCTGTTTTAGCGTTTCAAATAGTGTAAGTTATGAAATAGCTATAGGTTGTCAATCAGCCGTTGACAAAGACTAAGTGTCTAAAATGAATCCATTACATGTTTACCAGCGTAAGGTGCGAACTATATACATATAGGTTATGGTTTTCAAGGCTTTCAATGTCGGTTAATGATTTATTATTGATGTGGGTACTATTTCACATGCCAAATGCGATGTTTGTGTTGCGTTTCAGATATATATGAACTATGTTGAGTTTAGTGTATTCCATGTATTTGTAGAAAGGATCATATACGTGTGAAATTTGAAAGTGTGTTTACCATGATTAATTACCGTGTATATAAACTAGTTGTATGTGTGACAACTCCTCAGTGAAAGGATTTGACCTAATACGTAATATGACCAACATACGTCATGTATGTTGGATGGTGTACTCTAAGTGTTTGTAACAATGTTTAAATGAGTAAGTAGTTAGTAAATTGTAAGTTATAAGGGAGTTGAGATATGATTCCCAACTACCTTAACTGTGTGTATAATTTCCTCCATGACCTGTATATTATAGTGTCTGTTCATTCATGTTTAACTGTATGTATGATTTCCTCCATGTGTTGTATATTCATGTTTAAGTTATATTCCATAGTATGCTTGAATGACTATAGGATTTGACTTATTTATTCACTACTGATTTGATCATCTCATATGCTTACTTGTTGTAATTGCACATGGTTGGGACTATATTATGGTCCAGGCAATCAGTAATAGGCTCTGCTTTGGTGGCTGAGGTTGTTTCACCACATAGGATGTGTTCGATGAATTCGAGCCATACTTGGGATGTCGATAGTAGTTAGGCCACACGGAGTGCTTACGCACTTCATGTCGATCAACTCAATGTGCGCTCGTACTAGTCGAGCTCATCAAGTAATCCGATTGACCCGATGTATGTTCACCATGTTTGGATGCTACTGTTTGAATCTAAGGTACCAAACTCACTAGTGAAAACCCTTTAACCTTGGTACCTCGATCCGCTAAGACTCATGAGCTAAACATGGTGGTATGGGACACTGTGGTCGAGCTGTCGGCCTACGCCGAGGTGACGAGCCCACCCGTAGTGACCAGTGAGCAACCCAGACTTGTGAGCCGAATATGGTGGTATGGGACACTGTATTTGAGTTGTCGGCCTACACTGATCAGGTGATGAGCCCTTTGTAGTGACCTCGAGCATACTCTGAAGCTGCGTTGAGGTGACGAGTCTTTCCCTACAACTAGAGTATAAACTAGGCTTACACTGATCAGGTGACGAGCCCTTTGTAGTGACCTAGAACCGTAACATCGTATGAGATTTACTAGGAATGACGACCCTAGAATGGATCATTGTTTGGGAATTGATATAAGGGAGGTACCTTAGCTTCCCAATACTGTTGTATGAATAAACCTAAGTAAGAACCTGGCTAAGCATGTGCATACACCGCATTGCATGTACTTTGGCGAGGAAGAGTACTTTCGAGAGGATGCCATGTGCGTCGTGAGATAAAGACGCTAAGGGAGTGTAGGCAAGGGCATGCATCATTGTCGCATATCATTCTTACATTAACAAGAGTACTTAGAACCTGATTATTGTATTACTTTATCATTACTGCTTGACTGAATTGATAACATGTTAACCTTTACATTATGGTTCCACTGAGTTGATCACTGACTCCCACATTTTGGAATGGTGTTTTAAACACCAACCAGACCCTGTTGTAGTTTCAGATGATGGCACAGTCTACGAGGAAGGGCTAGACTTTGAGGATAATGAGGAGGCATTCTCTTATATGTAGTACTCAAGTGGGTTCATGTAAGCCGTGTCCTGATCGATGGGGCTTCAGGGTTATACTTGTAGTGGACTATCGTATTTTCTTTTTAAAATTTTGTACTTTGAAACCATACTTGTAATTATTGACCTGATAACGCATACATACTATGGGGACCTATACTGGTTTATGAAGTTAAACATATTCGCTTCAGTCTTCCGCTTGCGTATTACAACTGTCCCTGAATTATGTTTTGCTGATTTGGCTTAATCTCATTCATATTTTATGCACTAATACAGACAACATACAATCATCATTAAATATGTTGCATAAGTGATGTTTTGGAACTCAGGAGCTGAGCTCTGCTCGACCCCCGATTTTCAGGGCATTACACACAAACACAAAAACCCTTATTTGAGAATTTTCTGGCTATCTCAGACAAGCTAACAAATGATATTTTCTGACTATCTTAATAAAACTAAAACACAAAAGACAGAATATACTTATCTTCTCCTTTGAAGATGTATTAGTCGATATAGCCGAAGAACCACTTCTCTTATCGCAGATTGTTCAATGTTCAGTCATGTAGACAAGGGTTTAAGCTTCTAAATTGATTTTAAATAGATTGAAACCAAAGACTACTTGTTTGAATTCCTCAAGATCTCAAAGAAGAGTATCTACTCTATTTATAATATGAAATTTAACAAATAAGAGATCTAGGAATTAAAACAAATAAGCTATTTAAAAATTTATTAATAGCATGCAATAAATTGATTATAATAGGGGCTTCTATCTCTCTTGATGATGGATTTGATGAGCTTGAATTATATTTTCGAATTCAAAGAAGACCTCTATTTATAGGTTGAAAAGTTGTTGCTTCGATTCGTCTAAGTTCCAACAAATTTTCAAATTTTAAGCGCGATTGGATAAAACAGAACTTCGATTGGTTGAAGGCTTTGCTTAACTGGTCAAGGGACCATTTGATTGGTTAAGCATAGTCTTCGACTGGTCGAGGGTGCCAAAAATTAGTCGCTGGACTTTGAGTGGAGCAACCCTTGATAGGTCGAAGAAGTAACGGAAAAATTCATTTTTTTTTTGCAATTTAAACTAGGACTGGTTGAAGATTCCTTAGACTGGTCGAGCCTTAGCTTAGATTAGTCGAACCTAGCCTAGACTAGTCGAAATTTAGCCTAACATAAGTATAAAAAGCCATTTAAGTTTATACTTTGAAAGAACCTAAGCCTAAGGTCTTTTTAGGGTCTGTTATACCTGAAATGACTAAACTTTGAAGTAGCTTGAACTTCGCGGAACTTGTTCTTCTACTTGAATCTTCAATAGAATTTGAAGTCGAAGATGGAGCTTGCTCTTCTACTAGATCTTTAGTAGAACTTGAACTCAATTAGTAGATATTGAACTTTCCATCTTGATCCACTACTTGACTTGAAGTAGAGTTTTGAACTTTCCATTTTGATCCACTACTTGACTTGAAGTAGAGTCTTGAAATTTCCATCTTGATCCACTACTTGCCTTAAAGTAGAGTCTTGAACTTTCCATCTTGATCCACATTAGATGGACCGCTTTATAAGTTGTTTTGTCTAAATGAAAATTGACAAACAGAGGTGTTCTTTATACAATATAGCACTTAGAACGCATAATCATGGGATGCCTCCTCAAAAACCACCACTTCTAAGCCTACTCAATCAAAGGAAAGGGGAGGAATTTATATTTTAAAAGAGAAAGATGATATAAATTCAAGAATGGCCAAACTCACAAGAAAAGTCAATGCCATGAAACTTAAGAAGGTAAAATCCAACAGGGTTGTGGAAGTTGTTTGTGGTATTTGTGCTTGCAACTACATACAACTGAGAATTGCCTAACAATTCCTACTTTTCAAGAGATATTGAATGAACAATCAAATGCCGTAAACAACTACTAAAGATCTTTCAGTGGACCCACCTCAAATACATATAACTCAAGTTGGAGGAACTATCCAAATTTTAGTTGAAGGAATGGACAAACTGCTACTACTCAAGGTATCCTTCACCAATTTCTGAATCAAAGGAAACCTTAAGAGGATACAGTTCAAAAGTTCATGAAAAACCAAGAACTATTTAACAAAATACGGTGCAAGCATTACAGGATCTTAAAACAACAATGAGAATGTTTGCATCATCAATTCAAAAGATTGAGTCACACTTAGTGATTAGGAAGAAATGGATGCTTCCAGCCCAACCCCTCCCTGTTGAGGCATAAAAATCAATCAGAAGAAGAGAAAAAAAATCTTGAAGAAGATAAAGTTTTACACCGTTTGGTTGTGTGGCTCACAACAAAAATTGACTTAGAAGTATCATTGTGTGCTCAAAACAAAAGTTTCTTTAGAAGTATCATTGTGCGGCGCATAACAGAAGTTGCCTTAGAAGTATCATTGTGTGGTGCACAATGAGCATATCCGCACAATGAGTATATGTGCACAATGAATCTTTTGTGAAAAGCCCACACATGTGAAAGGCTATAAATACCCCGCTATCTTCTAGAATTCATTCATTAGAATGGCGCCAGAGTAGCAGAGAAGAATTCAGATCTCAGAAGAGCTGAGGTATCAGAAGAGCCTATTATGCGGTGTATAATGGGTGTCCCACACAACGGAGAGGGGTGCATAATGAGGGGTCTGCACAATGAGTGTGCACAACAGTCATGTACACATAATGGATCCACTGTGTGGATAGTAAGCTCAAGTGAAGATTACTTATCTTGAGGGGCTGAAAAAGGACCCTAATTTGGGTTGAAAGATTGTTTCGACAAGAGACAAATGCATTCGATTTGGGAGATTATCTGATTCAATCATAACAAAGAGAGTGTGTAGAGAACAATCATCATATTTATTCATGCTGAGTTCATTTACATCCTTTGATTTTCCTTGATTCTAAGATAGATTATCTTAAGATAAAGAGAATGAAGAGTTCAAATGTCAAATCTGGCAGCATTTCAGCTTCTAATTTGATCATCTCATTAAGAGGAATGTTGTGTAGATCTGATCATCTGATCTCTCCTTCCTGAGCTCATGTCCTTGTGCAAAAGGAAAATCGAAGACTGCGAAGACTTTAGAGATCAAATCAACAGGGATTTCAATAATATTTTGACTCTTGAGCATTGATGGCTGCGCAACAACATGGTGTTACGTGGCCTACCACAGAACCTTTTTCTTCTTCTTCCTTCTATCTTCCCCTCATACCTTGGGTCTGCTCTTCTTCTCCAAAGCTCTGATCTTCTTCAAAATCCTCGATGTGTGCAAATGAGAGGGGGAGTGGGGTTTTTATAGGCATTTACATGTGCGAACCCATAAAATCCATGATGTAGGCCCACCTTTCATCAGATCTCAGCCGTCCACATCAGTATGCGCGAATCCACATTTGAACAGGTGTGGGCAACACCTCATTCCCCTTTGCGTGGGTCCGCACAACAGTACACTGTTGCGCGGGTTCGATCACCCAATCTTCTGTGAAGGAGCGCTCAATCCAGAAATGGGTTTTGCGTCAACCAGTGTAATCACTACCCCTTTGCGCGGGTCTGCACAAAGTTATGAATATCTTACGCTTCTTGCATTTTCTTCTTTTTATCTTTCCTCCCCATCTATTTCTTGATCTCTAATATTGTTCCTCAACAGATGCCCCCTCGATCCTTTTTGTTCATCTTCCACATAATGAAGAAAGAGGATCAAAAATTAATTTTATAGCTACCGTTTTCAGTGACCACGCAAAGGACTTTAATAGGGTCCATCAATCAGATCCAGCCAGTCGGGTCCAGGGCCTTGCCTATAAATAGCTAGAATCCTTCTTCAATTCTCTTTCCTGCCATTCTTCTGTCGAACTTCTGCCACTCTAGTGATTTTTCGGGCAACAGCATTTTCCTTTACGTGCGTACTCTATGCAACAACGTCATTCCTTGGTGCAAGACTTATATTAGTGGTGCACTACCATGCAACCATATCCCTTTTGTGGGTAACTGCCCCTTCTAGAAAATTTCCAAGTACTTAATGTTTTTGAACTTTTAAAACATCCTACCTTCAAGGTAATTCTTGCACTTATCCTCTTCAATCCATCATGACCCGTACCAAGAGAACCTTTAGCCTTATCAAGTCACCTATGGCATAGTCCTCTCATCGAGAGTTACCAAACCCCTCCTCTTCTCATGCTCCCGAACCATCTCAATCCTTCGAACAACCACCAAAGAAGCGCGTTAAAACCACTAGCAGGTGCCTTGCTTAGATAAAAGAACCTGTCCTCCCCACTTTCGACTTCTCTGACCATATTGTCACACTACCTTCCCCCATTCATAGAGCGATATCAATGGGCGAGATTGAATGGCCTCCCAGACATGGCCGCGAATTTGACTGGGAAGAATGGTTGAAGTAAACAACCCATCTACCAACCATAAGCCAGAAACCACCAGCTAGAGAAGACACTCCCCCTCCCTCTAGATTAAAGAAGCCTTGCCGCAATAAGGCTAAGGAATTTTAAGAGAAGATAAAGGAGCATAATAAAAAGGGGCTTCAAAACTCTTGGGAGATGGTCCGAGTTGTTGAGAGTATCATGAAGTTTGATAACCCTTACAGACAAGGCATGGTTGTGTTCCTCTTAAATCTCCATCGCCACCAGTCCATTCTCAATTGTGAGCCCTTAGATCAGATGGATGGAGAAAAGCTAGCATATACAGAATCTTGGGTGTTAAAAGAACCTCAAATTCTGGAAGGAATCTTGTTAGCAAAGAAACCAAGGCAACAGATCGGTGAAGTCCATTCAATGATCTTTCTCACTCCTTCCCACAATCCCTATGCTTTATTCCCTACTCATTTTTACAAAACACTCTAGCAACGTTTTAAGGATTATGAATCGCTCTGGGCCTGAGAAGAATTCAGAACAAGGGGCCTCCTAACTTCCCGCGCTTACTATTCCGATTGGGCAGTAGGCAATTTTGGTAAGGCACTCGAAGAATTTGATAAAAAAAAATTTGATGTATATAATGTGATAGAAGTTATCTCTCAACAATTCTACAAGGAGACCTCCATCTTGAAAGGCTTCCTCTATTATTGGTGCCCCACAACCAACTCCTTCCATTTTCCAGCAGGAGAGATGAGTATTACACTCTGAGACCTCCATTGGATCATTGGTCTTCCATTGACTGGGAAATTTTATGACAAATTTGTCCCCACTAATGAAGAATTGGCATTTGTCTCTTCACCAGGCCGATTGGCCTCAATTTCAGAAATGACTACAAAATCTGCAAGGAGATGGCCAAGTTTCCAAACATTCACAAGATTTCTCCCTTATAATGGCTTGCACATTTTACAAGAGCCTCCCGGTAACTCTCCTCTTCACAAATCAACCACTTCTTATTGCATTTTGATTCTTCATACTTCTCAACACTTGTACTTTTCTTCTTCTTTTTTTAATAGGTTCAGTGGCTACCATTTGTAAGAATTAACGGACCTTCACGAGAAGATAAAAGAACATGCAAAATACAGTCTCTATGGAGAACTGGCAGCATTCCTTATCTATTGGTTGAGTGTGATCGTCCTTCCTAGCTCCAAATGGGTAGACGCCATTTGCCCCATAGTATTCGTCATTGCCGGTGCCATGGAGGAAGGCCATAAGCATTCCTTTGCCCCTCCGGTCCTGTGCTCTATTTACAAAGCTCTTGGAGAGGTAGCAACTCACGTAAAGAGTCCCGCTTTTGGCGCTTCTTATATGTATACTTCTTGGCACTATATTACTGGTTGGTTGGGTATTTACTTCCCATGGACCTTTAAAGCTTTGAAGAAAGAATATATCCATCCCTCGCATATTCCCCCATGGTTCTTCAGAAGAGAGTTCTGGCCAAAAGGTCATATGACTGGGTCGTCAACACAATCTCGGCAACCGATACAATTGAATTTTTCCAATTATGCTTGTACCAATATACAGAGGATACAGACATGGTACATACTGAATCACTCTCTCCAGGAGAAAGGGCATTCTACCTTTCGATTCGGTCTTGCAGTCACCCATTGAGAGAAGGGGTAAAATTCTGGAGGGAACCTTACTACCCAAGCCGATTTGCCTACCAATTTGTCTTTGATCAAGCCATCCCAGAAGATTGCAGACTGGTGGCGAGAAGAATGCGCAGCTACGACACTAGCACTTATAATTGGGCGATGATATGAAAATAACTTTTGGGTGGTCGCGTCAGATCCACTTTCGTGATTTTAGGTAGTAACCGAGTGTCCCAAGCTTCATATGGTTACATGAGATGGTGGGTTCATCAATCGTACTTGGTTAATAAATGCTTACCAGTAACTGAACTGATCTGGATTTTGCCACTGAAGCTCAAGGGTCTAAGATTTGAAGAAGGAATAGGCTTTGTACCGGAGAGGAGTCATGCACCTTTTCTTGGTCAAATTTGTAGAAAGTTATCTCTGGAAGAGCCAATTCGTGAAGAAAACCTGCCAATAATTTGGAGGGATGGATAGCCCATGGGGTTGTCATGGATTTTGAAAAATTTCCCCGAGACTCCAATAGAGTAGTTGAAGATGCGGTGGAAGTTCCCTCTCCCGTTCAAGAGAATATTGCTACAATTCAAGATGATCCAGTTCCTTCCCCTGTTTCTCAACCTGCTTGTCCCATTCCATCTTCTCCAATGACAAGGTCCCAATCGCGTTCCCAGGCTTCTCCTCCTTCCCCTTAGGAAGGAATTGCTGCTTCGACCTCTCCAATCTCAGTTGATAAGGACCTTCAACCAAGAAATAACAAAATTTTCTCTTCTAAAGGGAAGAAAATTGTAATTGAAGAAATAGAGGAAGAGAATTCACCCTCGTCATCTGAAGATACTACTTTCGTCAAATATGATACTGAGGAAGATGATGATTTTGAAGAGGGGGAAGTTAATATTGATGATGAGGATGACACCGTTATTGAAGGTGTTTCCACTGGTGAAGGACATCCTTCATCGATTCCTCAGAACATCGAAATTGAAGGTCCTCCCACTGCTGATGTTCCTATAAAAATCCCAACAATAGAAGAGGAAGATAATGAGCCTTTGGATTATGGGGAATACAGATATTTGCCGAGTAAGAATTCTCCTATAATTTTATCATTTAATCTTTTGCGTGCCAACACTATTTTATCATTATTGTTATTTTCTTTGTTTCAGGTACTCATGTAACTAATGTTAGAACAAGCGATACTCCTCCTGAAGATCTTCCTCCGGTTGCACCATTAGTTCCAACGAGGATCTCCTTGGCCCTCCTTGTAGCACTAAGGGTGGTAGCTCATAAAATCATTTTTCCAGTAGAACCTACTGACCTACCAACTCCAGTAACCATTGATTCGAGCACTGAGGCTAGAGCCCCTTCCTTTGCCGATATGATGGGACCTGGTCCCTCCTCCATCAGAGAAATACAATCTTCTGCTGCTTAGGTTCTTATGGAAGGCATTATTCATCTCTTTCTTCATCTTGTGCTTTTTCATCATTTACTTTCATGGCTTTTATTATAACTTCCTTCTTTTATTATTTTGTAGGAAATCGTCCTCGAAGTGGCACAACTAGCTCTAGTTCTGTTGCCACGGTTTCTAATCTGTTATCTTTTGAGAAAGTCCCTGCGTATAAGCTAACATTAATGAGAAACTCCATGTCAGTAACTGTCCACATATTTAAAGATCTTGATCAATGGTCGGATCTGAACATTGCTATAGAGGTCTTGGATAGTGTTGCAAGGATGGCCACAATCAATGTGTCTCCCTTACGCGACTCTCTTTTGAGATTTCATGATTCAGTAAGTGTTTTAAAATCGGTAGAGAATGTAGTTGTTGCTTCAGAGATTTTGGAATATGGAAGACAGATGGCATCTTCCAAGGAGAAGGCTTCCCAAATTGTTTCTATTGTCTCTAAATATGATCAAGAGTAGCTATCCCTCCAAGAGAAACTAAAAGCTTCCACCGACAATAGAATAACTATTCAGAATCAAATTGCTCTTCTGAAGAAGGAAATTCTACAATTGGAGATGAAGGATTGGAGAGAGGAGTTGAATATAAAGAAGATCCAAGAGAAGATGCAGGCCAATATTCATTCTACCGAAGCTGAACGATCTGAGTTTATCAAAAATGAAGAACTAATTGCCCTTTGGATAGGAAGTTAACTGATGTTCCAGATCACGTAAAAATTATTTTTGAGGCTAAATCAAAATATATTGCAGCTCAGGTTCAGCTCAAAGAAGACTTGTAAAAATATTTGGCAGCATTAGGCATGGCAAAAGAGCTATAAAAGACTTTGTTCTATTTTCTTTTGTGATCACATGTAATTTGCCCTTGAACTGCAAGATATATAAATGCAATTCAATATTTTGAAATAATTATTTCTTTGAGAGTTATATATATATATATATATATATATATATATATATATATTTGAATTACAGCTTATTCCAAGCATATATACTCATTCGATCATTTAATGCTATATCATATTTCATCATAATCTATCATGATTGTTAGTATGGGATTTCCTATATGATTTTTGTTATCATATTAAGCAGTTTGCATTTTCAAGCATATTTCAAGTAGATAGATGATCTTGTATTTCTGCAGCATTTTGCTGCTGCGCATAGTTTAAGCTCTTACATAATGGAGCTAGTGCACTTTGACTGACCACACCTAGACTAAACTGGACTAAACTTGATAGGACAAGACTTAACCAGACTAGACCTGACTGGACTCAAATTTTTCACCAGTTTAAGCTCTTGGGTAGTGCACTAGAAATTTCTTAGACTCATGCGGGAGTCGGGTCTTACGCAAATGGTTGCTATAACTCTCTAGAGTTCGCGGTACTTATCGAGGCCGGGAGTCCACAAACTGTGATCCATCAGAGGGGCCCAATGAAGCTACTGGGGCCATGAACTCAGTGGGATTTACGCATAGGGTTGGCCACAGTAACTCTCTAGAGTTCATGGGGCGCACAAGGCTACCTTTAGGTACCAAATCCGAGGTCGCAAGCCCATCAATGAGTAGGCTAAAAACCCTTCTTCATGAGTTTCTACTAGAATCAAACTAGGAATCTAGGGGGGTCTTATGCATGGTTAGCGTATCTATGGTCAAAGCCACAGAGCTCACATTGCGGCCCTCTTTTTCTTCACCTGCAAAGTCGGACCCATTCACGGGAGGGTACTTTCATATCCTTCCTCGTGACACTGTCAGAAGCTCTATAGGTGGCATTAGTCTCATATGTGACTGGTCGTTGAGGACTTTTAGTCATTGACTCCATCCGTTGCCCGTATGGGTATGCATATGATGGCCTATATAGGCTTTTTAGGGCCACTGGCTTCTCACTGCTGCCCAAATAATATATATATTACGTCAATGATAGCAATTTCGATAAGATAAGCTTGTATAGGCAATTGATGACGACAATAATAGTTGCTAATTTTGGTGATAATCATTGACACTTGGTGATTTTGGCGATATCATCGACGTTGGCGACAGTTGACGACGACAATCATCGACGCTTGGTAGCAAGCATTAATGCTTGATAGCAATCATCAATGCTTAATAGTAATCATCGATGTGCTTGATCTTGATATGCCTGATATGCTTGAGAAGCTTTTCTTGAAAATTTTCCTTTTATTCATTTACATGGAGAGGAATACATGACTTTATCTTTTGCAGCCGTTTCATCTTTCTACTTGTCATGCCCCCTTTTGATTTGGAAGTATTCTTTTGATAATCTTCGTAATCAAAATCATGATGTTGCAATCGTTAACAAATATACTAATGACACATCACTTCATATTGATTGTTCGAGATTAGCATTGCCCCCAGTCTTGAACTAATCAGGCCTATGTACTCTTATCTCCTTTTTTATGTCATACACTTTCCTTATGACAATTTCACCTTTATCAATCATTTGTTGCAATTCATTCTTCAAGCTAAAGCACTTCTCAGTTCGATGCCCGAGGAAATGATGGTAATAAAAATAATCACCTTCACTTATTTTCTTCATTTCCTTTGAACTTTTTGGCTATGTCAATTTGATCTTTTCTATTGCCAACAATTTGTTCAGCATAGGAAGTATATCATCTTCTTCGAATGAATACCTCATATGACCCTTAGGCTATGCAAATTCTTCTTTATTTTCTTGGCTATGTGTTTATTTATATTTCTTGCACCAGATCTTTCTTGCCTGTCCTGTTAAACTTTCATTTATCTTTTTTCTTCAGTCGTATCGGCTGAATTTCTTCTAAGATTTAGAGTTAAGTGGTTTATATAAAAGTCAGACACTTTTGTAATAATCCTTTCTAAGCTACAAGCTTCTTTGATCAGATCTTAAAATGTCTGTATATTCGAACCCATGAGACTTAATGCGATACTCGGCTTTATGCATTCTATGCATAACTTAATTCATTCTTTTTCTTCTTTCACCAGCCGCAAGCGTGATGCCCCTAGGATTCTCCATCGACTACTGAATTCTCTAACCAGTTCATCTTCTTTTTGGTGAATAAAAGCTAAACCATTATTAACTTCTTTAGAAGATGATTCAACAAATTGTGAATTATAACGAGAGTTTCTGAGTGAATCCATTACTACCAGCCATTCTCTTGTCGTAACGGCCTTTCCTTTATCTTTTCCAATCTTCAATGGATATCCTACGAATGTTGTGTTCACAGTCACTTTCTTGCCTCGCTTCTCATCCTTTTTCATTACTATCTCACCTTGTTTTATCATTCTCTACAGCATATCTTTTAATGTAAAATAATTTTCTGTCGGATGTCCAACATAACGATGATACGGTAATATCTCTTATCTTTAGTCATTTTAACTTCTTCTGGGTGCCTGGGCTGAGGTAACTGAATAGTTCTGGCGACCAATAGTTGTTCCATCATTGGTATGACATCTTTTTTTTTTCAAAATCATACTCTTTATGATAGTCGTTTGATCGAATTCGCTTATCATTTACTTGATCTTTATGCCAATCTGAATCTTCTCTCTTTCTTGTCTCTCGCTTATTATAGAAAGTATTATTCTTTCTTTCTTGAACAACGATATTTACCAGCAATCTATTCGATTCTCTTCTATCTGTTCTAATCTAAAATGCTGACATTTTTCTGGCCATTAATTCCATTGCATGCGCTTTTTTCGCTAACTCTCGGAAAGTATTTATGTTATCTCTTGTGAGCCTAAAGGCAATTCCTGGCTTCATGGAATTTAAATATATATTCACTTGATCCTTCTCTTCTGTCAACTGTTTGCATGAAGCCCCCAAAGTCTTCCACTTATCAATGAATTTCTCCACAAGTTCATTTTCTCTTTGTCTAACAGAAGCCAATTCTGCAACACTAATGTCACGTTTTGATGAAAGAAGTTGGATATAAACACATCCTGCATCTGTTCCCAAGTTCGCATCGACCCTGGCGCCAAAGTGGAGTACCATCGAAATGCTTTGCCTGTCAAAGAGGAACCAAACAACTGAAGGCAATATTATGGAACTATAGAGAAGTTTCCCATGCTCGTGATGAAGTGTATGAGATGTTCTTTTGGTGATCCATCTCCATTGAATTTTTAAAAGTCGAGATGTTTGAAATTGACTGGAAAAGGTATATTGTAACGCCCCGTGTTTTCAGGACCTGAGTATATGACCCGTGTCCCAAAAACCCGAGTGTTAACCTTAAAGGACGGTCAGATATAATAATTTTCTTTTATCAGAATAAGCAGATGAGCGTAGAGTGGACAAATCAGTATAGAGAAAAATTACAATTTCATTTATAGTATACAAGAGAGTGCCCATAATGACTTATATAAACCAATGTCTCCATTCTTATGAATACAAAATGAAATAACATTACATGTGAAACAAAGTAAATTTACAACGATCTTGAGTTGTGAAATCTTGTAGCAGCTCTTAACAAATATAATCATACACCCTTGTCAACCATAGTCTGCTCCTCCCCAATATGAATGTAAAAATTATCAAGGTCACCTGTGCTACTTGTACGGTTATATATTTGATGGATGAGTGGCCAACTCAGTGTAGATTTCTCTCAAGATTACACACCGCTGCATTAGGTAGGCATAGTTATAAAATAAAACATACAAAATAATACATGATGCAGGTCTTATTAGATGCATGGATGCGTGAATGCAGTCATGCCTCAGGGATGCTCATTCTTGCAGAATTTGGGCTCTTCACCCATGCAAATACGCAATGAATGCCCCGGGATCAACCATGCGAAATGCAATCATCGACCTGGGAAAACATCCAGTCGGACAAAGGCTAGTCATCAGTAAAAGCATACTAAGTGAGGCGTAACGATTGCCCATCATACAAGGCTACTCATCAGCGAAAGCATACTAAGTGTAGCGTAACGACAGCCTAGCGATAGATGTTGGTCTGTGCCATGTATGCATGATTAGCCAAACCATTATCAGTCCAGTTACAATCAACCAATTTTAAATAAGCTCAAGGTCACTACGAGGGCTTGTCACCAGCGTAGGCCGACAGCTCAGGCATAGGTCCCATACCACCATCCCCGGCTCATGAGTCTACCATCTTAGGATGTTTAATGGAACCCGTCAACTAGTGGCCAATCATATAACAATATATGGGGCTTACCATCTCATGGTTGCACAGTATAAAACATCGAACTCATATAAAAAAAATACCAAGACAATGCCACATAAGTCGATACTAAAGCAAGTCAGATAAAGCAAATATCAAAATAGGCCACATAGGGCGAGTATCAAAATCATGCGATAAAAGACCATCCTTGAAAATAACTTAGACAATAACCCCTAGATGGTAGGCCCACATTAATGGTCAATTTAAACCACCATTCAATAACCACTAAGTCGAAGGTCCATTATAATCACAAGCAGTCGGGTTACATCCCAAGTATGGGTGTACATTTATAAGTGGAGGTTTCCCACTGATGTACCAGTTTAAATTTCATAAGAAACCACAAAAAGAATCTACAAGCATGAATAAATAGGCAAGATAAACATTAAGCATGTAATGTAATAATTCAATTCCAATGATTAACGCATGTGACTATGAAATGGAGATATCAATTTTAAATTAAAATAAAAACTATAACTTAAGCTAATGAGAAGATGGAAAGCTCAAGGGGAAGAATCATCACCTTATACTTTAAATCACCTACCAGTGTTACTAGAGAGTGCGAGTTTCCTTAGAATCAAACCCTATCATGAATTGTAAAGTTATACAATTAGGTCCAAGCTTACACACTATTTAAGGTTAGGGTTTTAACCTAGGGTTTAGTTTTAGGAGTTAGACTAGGACATATGTGTAGCTCAAACACAATGTCATGATATGGTTAGTTATAATTTAATGTTAGTGATATAACCAATATTTGTGACCATGGTAATATTGGGCATTACCATGTTATAGTGTAATCTATTTTTTTCTTATGATAATATCTTCAGGTGATGGATACTACACTAATATCATTAACGGTAATTTGTTTATAATAACTAATGTTAGTGCAAACAGTGCATTGATGTAGATCTAGGTTTTCACTCTAGAGTTCAGTCCTAGACTTGGGTTATAGGATTGAATGCTAATTGATGTATGGTTAACTGCGACGTTAGTAATATTAATAATTATAAAACCACTAGCAATATTAGTAATGTAATCAATGTTAGGTACATGATAATAATAATTGATATGATGACAGTAAATATTTTAATTTACCATTAACGATAATATTTAAGAGCGATAATTAGAACACCATTATACGATAGTTGAAATTTTATTTATACTACTAGTTCTAACATGAATAACTTACTAATGGCTAATCATTATTAATTTTAGTAATCCTAATAATAACAATGGCAATAATACATTAAAATGGGTCTAGCGTGGGTTTAAAGGATCTCATGAGTAAGGTTATTTGGGCCCGTATTAGAGTGACCAGGCCCAGTAACCATGGCCCGAAATGTGGCTCAGGCTAGGCCTGAAATGACTTAAAACTAAGGCTCGAACTGGGCTTGAACTTAGCCTAACTGTGGTCCAGAACTAAGCCTGGACCCAACACAATTTGGTCCAACAGCTGCGGCTCGACCCATGGCAATCTACGGTAAGGCCCACCATGATTTAAGGTGAGGCCCACTTCATCAAATAGAGTGAGGCCCACTCGTTCTAAGGTGAGGCCCACATCAATGTGTGGAGCAGCCCACGCGGCAGAAACGCATGGACGGGCGTGTATAAAACACATACAAATAGGGGGCCCCACGTCCATGGGCAGATGAACGATGTGCATATAGATTACATACATTAAGGTGGGTCCCAATCCACATGTGTCACATGTGTGGGGTGGCCCCACGATACAAGAGATGAATGGTGTGTGTAAAACACATACATCAAAGTAAGGTACTCGGAGCTTGCTGACGCAATGCAGCAGCAATTGCTGTGTGAGGCACTCCAACCAATCAACATCCACCGTCCATGGATTAGACGGTGTGGATGCAACACATAAAGTCAAGGTGGGCCCCACATGCTGCCATGGTGGGGTCCACGTCCAATGGATGGACTGTATGGATGAAAAACATACCTCGTGGTGGGACCATAACTTGCTGGCGTCAAATACATCAGCTATATAGCTGGTGTGTGGGTTACTCCAGCCAATCTGCATTGCATATTAGGTGGGCTCCACTGTCTGTATGGATGGATGGCATAGATGAAACACATACACCAGAAGTGGGTGAGTCCCACTTCAAACAAAATGTATGGACGGTGTTGAATAACACATACCACAGTCAGACCCACAAAACTTGGAAACGTCAATACACCAGCCATTCTGCTACTGGGGCCACAGATGGACGGTGTTAATTAAAATACTATCATCATTGTGGGGTCCACATCCCATGTCTAGGGATGATTCAGCTGGCATAACACGACTCGGCAGCGAGTCAACTCGCCTCAGTTCAATTTGCACCAGCTCTTTCTCTCTCTCGTTTCTTCTCCTCTATTCTCTTCTTTCTTTTTCCTTTCATTTTCCTCCTCCTGCACCCACTCCCGATCTGAGGTTGAACCGGTCTTGGAATCTCAGCAACTCAGTGAGCCGAAATGGCAATCGCGCGTGGAGTTTTGGCGAGGAAGACGAAGCGGGTAATAATGGTGGATTGCATACAGAACCTTCTTCTTTCAATCCGGTTTCTTTAGGTGGTGCGGGTAGGCCCAAGGAAGCTTGTGGAGGAGGCCTTTAGGCATTTCATGAGAGTTTAGATGATGGGTTTGAGCTTAGGAGGAGGCGGACGATTTCCTCCCTCATTCTCTTTCCTTTTATAAGCAAAACTAGTTTGAAGGGCCAGGATTGCGTTCTCACGCATGGCTGAGATTGGAGGAGAGTCCCTCACATGGATCGTGCTAGTTGGCAAGGGATGGCAGTTTCTATCTTTGGAAAGTTTGTGTTTTACGGCTCACTTGGGGTGAGGATCGTGTGCATGTTCACACATGAAATAGCGTGAAACTTAGGGATTTTGGTCTTGCGTCTGTCCTCTGTCAGATGGATGGTTCGGATCACCCAAACGGGGCTAGATGGTGGGCCACCATTCCAAATGGACAGACGTCTATCCGTCCGTTGTGTAAACCGGAGGGAGAGAGAGAAATCTCTCAGTTTAAGAGAGGACGCGAGTCAGCGCTGGTTGGCCCACATGCCAGGCCTTGGTGCACTCCCACTTCGTGTGGGACTCGTTGTGATGTTAGTGATAAATTCACTCCGTCCATTCCCTTTAGAGGCCCCACTAAAGGCCTCTGACCAAAGATTGGTTAGTTCCAAAGCCTAGGTGGGCCCTACGACTTGCTTCGGGTCTTGTTTATAGATTTCCCGTGGATTTGTTGGTCGGATTAGCCCGAAATTGAACGTTAACGGTTAAAATGGTCTTAGGGACTATTTAAGCTAAGACTCGATGGTTCGATTATGGATATATGGTCTGTTCTGATTTTATAACACTAAATATTATGTTATACTGCTTTTAATAATATTATTGTTATTATCATCATCATCATCATCATCATCATCATCATCATCATCATTATTATTATTATTATATCCCCCACACATACATGCATTTCTTAGTCAGGTTATGTGTCCCACTTTGCAGGGCTACCCATCTCCTGAATTCATATTATTAAATACTTTATTATTATTTTTTTTTGGAATCAAATTGTAAAGCCTTATTTTAAGGCGATCATGTAAGTGGGCCGCAGGATTTTTTAATTAAAGTTCCTAGTAGTTAGTTACAAGTCTTTGAAGCCCTACGGTTTCATTGGTTTCAAATTGTTGGTCATGCAGATCAAATGGTTAGATCGACAACATCTAATTACCAATAACCCTAAGGGTTTTAAAGAGCATTTGGGTGTGGTCCGAGGTTAATCGTGAAATCAGATGATATGATTTGTGTCTTCAAGGGTGGAGCATCTAACAGGACGTTGTAGACCGATGAACGGTGGATCTTGTGATTTTGATCCCTAAGTTTACTTCACATGATTTAATCGTACTGAACAGGCGTGTTCCTAAATCTTCTTCAAGATCGAGATTCTAAAAATTTTGAATTTTCATTTATTTAAGCACAGGGTTAATTTAATCGTGTTGTGGGGGTGAATGTAAGTTAAACTACGTGCACACGTGTCGGGTCTTGTTTATAGATTTCCCACAGATCTGTTGGTCGGATCAGCCCGAAATTGAACGTTAATAGTTAAAATGGTCTAAGGGACTATTTAAGCTAAGACTCGATGGTCAGATTATGGATATATGGTCTGTTCTAATTTTATAACACTAAATATTATGTTATACTGCTTTTAATAATATTATTGTTATTATAATCATCATCGTCGTCATCATCATCATCATCATCATCATCATCATCATCATCATCATCATCATTATTATTATTATTATTATTATTTCCCCCACACATACATGCATTTCTTAGTCAGGTCGTGTGTCCCACTTTACAGGGCTACCCGTCTCCTGAATTTATATTATTAAATACTTTATTATTATTATTATTTTTGGAATCAAATTGTAGGACCTTATTTTAAGGCGATCATGTAAGTGGGCTGTGGGATGTTTTAATTAAAGTCCCTAGTAGTTGGTTTCAAGTCTTTGAAGCCCTACGGTTTCATTGGTTTCAAATTGTTGGTCTATGCAGATCAAATGGTTGGATCAACTAACATCTAATTACCAATAACCCTGAGGGTTTTAAAGAGCATTTGGGTGTGGTCCAAGGTTAATCGTGAAATCAGATGATATGATTTGTGTCTTCAAGGGTGGATCGTCTAACAGGACGTTGTAGATCGATGAACGGTGGATCTTGTGATTTTGATCCCTAAGTTTACTTCACATGATTTAATCGTACTGAACAGGCGTATTCCTAAATCTTCTTCAAGATCGAGATTCTAAAAATTTTGAATTTTCATTTATTTAAGCACAGGGTTAATTTAATCGTGTTGTGGTGGTGACATGTAAGTTAAACTGCGTGCATCATTATATCCATGTAAGCTAATTTAGATCTACGCGGTGACACCGAAGCACTGAAAGTACGGGGCATTACAGATATCTTCCATTTCTCTCCGGTATGGCGTTCAATATCTGAATCGTCCAGTATTCTCTCATTCTTTTTCTATTCTAACAGCTTTTGCAACTACCTGTCATATTTCCTCTTGAGTTACTACCATTATTGCGGGAGTAGACTCAAGTGATCCTACCCCTAGCGGATGAGAGTTGTTCTTGCTCATTCATGGCGGCCATCATTGGAGGGACTATGATCCGATCCACATTGTGTGCCAAAGTTGCCAAGGCTTCTTAAAGACTTTTACATTCTTCCATGAGATTTCTAAGTGCTTTGGCCATTTCGGCCATGCGATCTTCGGCTGTTGGTTGTCCTTGATCGGTTCCTACCATACATACAATAGCTTTAACATTGTTTAAGGAGGTAGTCGTAGGAGTAGAATCCCTAAACATGATGGGACTTATTAGGAGAGGAACTTCATTCAGGTTTTTCATACTTTCGTAAAATTCAATTGACTGAGTTATTCCTTGTCGAGGCGTATTTTGGGATGAAGTGGAAACTGTATCATACATTGGTGATTTACCCTTTTCTTTCCTTGTCCATCGAGTCTTCGCAATAGGCAATGCTAGGAGGGTCCTTGCTCTTACTCCGGTGGTAGACTCTCAGGAGTTTCAACACCAGGTCAAGGGTTCAAGTACCCATAGGTGGTGAAATTCCACTAGCGTGAGTGCGTGGGAGTTTGTGCGCGTGTGTTAAAAAAAATAGGCAATGCTGGGAAGTCTTGGGCTATCAAAGAGGGAAGAGATCTCCCTGGGTACAGAGCCAGAGGGGCGAGTTTAAGATTCTTTCTCACCGTATTTCGCGTCACAGGTCCTCTAACCCTTCTCGGTGATGCATATGCCCTGACAACTGCTGCATTTCGGGCCCTGGTTCTCCGTGTTGAAATGATAACCTAGTCGTTGTCCTTCTCTTGTGCTATTGGTGAGGCAGATATGACCCTAGTCATGACTTTCAGTTTGTCACTTTTGCTCACGGATGATTGGGGTTTGCGACTCGTGAGCTCAGTTGTTGCGTATTCCACCATGAATCCGGTTGTAGTGAAATAGAAATTCACCCTCTTCGTTAGGTTAGCCATTTGAATGTAATTTGTGGTTTTGTCTTCTTACCTTCAGTCAAAGCATAAAATTGTAATTAATATTCTGGTAATAAAATGTTCTATCTTAGAGATGAAGGGAAGGATGTTCCCGTTGAGAGTCACCATTTTAGCATTTTTCAATGCCAAACTATGGCAAAAGTTCCCGTAACCTTTTCAATGTTAATCTTAAATAAGATAGAATTCTCAGTAGAGTCGCCATTTTGTTTCGATAAGAAACAAATGCATTTGATTTGGGAGATTATCTTATTCAATCATAATAAGGAGAGTGTGTAGAGAACAATCATCATATTTATTCATGCGAGTTCATTTACTTCCTTTGATTTCCCTTGATTTTATGATAGATTATCTTAAGATAAAGAGAACAAAGAGTTCAAATTTCAAATCTGGATAACAAATTCGATAACATTTAGACTTCTAATTTGATCATCTCATCAAGAGGAATGTTGTTCAAATCTGATCATCTGATCTCTCCTCCTTGATCTCATGTCCTTGTGGAAAAGGAAAATCAAAGACTGCGAAGACTTTAGAGATCAAATCAATAGGGATTTCAATAGCATTTTGACTCTTGAGCATTGATGGCCACGCAACAACATGGTGTTGCGCAGCCTGGTGCAAAACCTTTTTCTTCTTCTTCCATCTTCCCCTCGTACCTTGGGTCTGCTCTTCTTCTCCAAACTCTGATCTTCTTCAAAATCCTCGATGTGTGCAAATGAGAGGGGGGGTAGGGTATTTATAGGCATTCACGCGTGTGAACCCTCAAAATCTGTGCCTTTGGCCCACCTTTCATCAGATCTCAGCCATCCATGTTAACATACCCGAATCCACATTTGAACAGGTGCACACAACACCTCATTCCCCTTTGTGCGGATCTGCACAACACCACACTATTGCGTGGTCTATCATAAAATCTTCAACATGTTTGATCACCTAATCTTCTATGCAGGAGCGCTTAATCCAAAAATGGGTTTTGTACTAACCCGTGTAATCAGTACTTGACCCCGGTAGATCCCTTATGATGGAACAATACTGATATGTGGATTAAATATGAGGACTGACATCACTTCGCATTGCATTTGCATCGGTTGTATAAGCCTTATATTGCATCACCTTGGCATGACACCTAGTACTCATTGCATTATATAGCCTTAGTATGGTTTCCTACATTATTGTACTACCTTGGTATATCTTCTTACATTCATAACAGCTTGGTAAGGCTAGTGGAGTTAGCTTCGATCATGTTTTCTTCCTGTATCCCTTATTATTCTTCTGCGCACTAGTGTCACACACTTTCACCACCCTCTAAGCTTGCTATAAGTTTATGCATGATTGATGCGTGCAGGAGATCCTAGGTTGGCATCATAGTAGTGGAGCTTGGATAGGAGTTAAGCCGAGGACCGAGTGTTGTAGATCTTTCCTTCTTTCTTCTGTTATCATATGTATTTTCTTCAGCCTTGTATCATGTCTAAAGCTCAAATTTATAGTGGATTTTGTGATGTGTGCCTTTGTTATTTCTGAGATGTACTTGCTGTGATCTTGGGTTTGCTCGTATTGAAACTAATATACTGTTATGTAAATCGTCCTTGTAGGATCCTAAGATCGGAACCTGCTTCAAGAGCCGAGAATGGTGTACTATGGAGGATGTTACGGCCAGAACTGACTATCGGGTTCCTTGTGAGTCCGGTTACCACATCTGGGGCATGATAGGAGTTAGTATTAGAGCATAATAAGTAATTATGAAATAACTTGGGATAACATCGCATATCTGCTGCAAGCCTAGGACAAGTAGTGTCCCGAGTACGTTTCCCTCGTTCTGTTTGTGTTTTCAAGGATTCTAATCCCTAGGTATCCATCACATTTGTTATTTCTGTAGACCATGTCATCTAGTCGACGTGTCCATGATTGTGACGCCCGTGGCCATAGTGCCCTTGGACGTGGTTCTCATTCCACTCCAGCTACTCGAGTGACTTTTGCTCCCATCTGAGATTCCTGATTCCCCTCTTGAGCTTGCCAGATCTATTCCTGAGGCTCCCGCCACACCTGTGCCTCCGTCAGAGGCCAGTGCTACCCCCGCTTATCTGTCGATTCCTATAGGAGCTGAGCATCTCCTGTAGTTAATGCAGATCATCACTAATGTTCTTTAGACCTATCAGCCCATTCCTAAGATGCCTGGACAAGAGAAACAAGAGCATGCAAGCCCCCTTTTATGAGATTCGGCTTGACGGCGAGCCCCGATGATAGTATTTTTACTTCAGAGAGAAGGCTGAAAGAGGAAGGTGCATTCCAGTATTTGCTATCAACGTAAGTATCCTCAATGTATGAGACGTTCAGGGTTTCGACTTCCAGCAGCACAACCAATGCCATCTTCTTCCTAGTTAGCTTCATCATCAGTACAGCTAACAACTCCTTCTTCCAGACCATTTTTCGGTATTTGCTATGGATGTAGGTAGACAGGGCATCAGAGGCACAAGTACCCTCTTCCTTTGTAACAACGATAGTGGCTTCCATAGCAACAATAACAGCAGTAGAGACTGTTGAGGGGATAGACACCTCCTTAGCCAGCTTAGGCTTAATTTATTTTGCACAACTTAGTAGAACCCTTAGTTATCCTTGAGGGTATTCTCCTTGTCTCCGTGTGTAAGTCTTATGTTCTGGTGCATCGCACCTTTTTATATCCAAGGGCTTTTGTTCGATCAAATTTCTATTAGAGTATGTCATAAGGGATTGTCAGTATCGACACTTTTTGGAAAGACCGTTGTGTTAGAACGATGTTGTTTATTATGTTTCATCTTAGTTGGTGACATGTTCCTACCCGCTGATTTGTTTATATTGTCGATGTTGAGCTTGTTGGCTTGTTATGTTGTTAAGGCAATATTTTTGGTTAGGGATGTTATGTAAGATTGCTAGCTTCATGGTTGAGTGTGACACTTGCTGGCGTGTCAAGACCGATCACTAGAGACCCCCTGGTCCTTTGCAGCCGTTGAGCGTTCCAATGTGGAAGTGGGAGCATGTGTAGATGGATTTCATCGTTGGTTTACTGAGGACTCAGCTCAGTCATGATACCACCTGTGTTGTCGTTGATCGTTTGACGAAATCGACGCATTTCATTCCGATGTGTGCTTCTTGATCTATGGGCCGGTTGGTAAGGATCTTCATTAAGGAGATAGTGAGACTGCATGACATCCCAGTTTCGATCTTTTCTGACCGAGACTCTAGATTTACGTCTCAATTTTGGAGGAGTTCCAACAAGTGATAGGGTCCACTTTGTATCTTAGCACCGCTTATTAACCGTAGATGGATGGGCAGAATGAAAGGGTGATGCAGGGATGAACGTGATGAGGTCGATCACCGTCTTCCTCAAGGATAACTACTCCGAATCCACGGAGCTTCTCTGGACTCCTCATAGAGACTTCTCGAATCCACGAGGAAAGAAAGCAAGAGAATAAAAATAAATTCTAATAAAATTTAAAATTGATTAATGAATAATTGATAATTGTCTAATGTCTCCTTCCACCATTAATATAGAAAAAAAAACTAAAATTCGTAATTACCAAAAAAAGTAAAATTCTAACTCTAATAAAATTCCTAATTCTAGTAAAACTCTTCTAAGGCCTAATTTCTAAAAATAAAAATTACAAATAAACTTTCTCTAGAAGAGTCCTAGTATAACTAAAAGGAAAGAAAATCTAAAACTCTAAAAATATTAAAAAATTTAAAATTACTAAAAATAGTAAAATTTTCTAAAAATTTATTTTTGAGCTGAAAGCGCGCATTTTCTGATGAAACGGACAGATGTGACCCACTTTGTGGGTCGGTTCACCTCGGATGGCCCGTTTAAGTAAAGATTGATAGGTTGTATGCCCCATAACGATACCCAGATCAAAAGTTATGGTCAATTCACGGTCCATCTTCTTTTGGCTCAATGATGCTGGGAATATCTCTATGACACGTTCTACATCAGACCCCTCCACTTAAAAATAAAAATCATCCTCAAGTTATGCAAGAGACTTGGCACATGAGTCTGAGATAACTTCTAACACCGATATTCATTAGCCCTTTTTTTTTGTATTTGGCATTAAGCTCTTGAGTTGACACAATACATATACTCATGCTTTCCTTGACTTGACTAATATTGATTAGTTCCTTCACATCTGTCTTCAAGATCTCATATTTTTTCTGATAATGTGGGCAATTAGGTGGACTTGCCCCTGAGACGGGATCAATGTGATTTTGTATATCTTGTATGGGAGGTAATTAATTGGGGAGTTTATCGAGCACAATCTCCTTGAACTCCTGCAACATTAGCTTCAAATCTTTTAAGATATTCACAGGCTCCATGTATTCTTTCTTTTCAACTAATGGAAATATATATATCTCTTGTTTCATCAGATTATTTAAGAAAATCCTGTTCAGTTGTGAGAGATTGTTCCTCAACTTTAGAAGTCTTGGGTTGGTTCTCCTTTCCCATAGGGGTGAGGATAATCTTTTTACCATCTTTACTAAAGATAAATAGGTTATCTCGATCCCTATGTGTAGCATTAATATTATTTTTCCAAGGTTGACCAAGTAACATGTGGCAAGCTTCCATGTCGACCACGTTACACATTACTTCATCCTTATAATATTTACCAATGAAAAAAGATATACGACATCATTCAGTTACTTCTATTTTGTTGACCTATTTGATCCATCCAATCGTGTATGGAGATGGGTGTCTTTCTATTTTCAGTTGTAGGTTTTCCACCATTATTTTCGATACGAAATTCTCATCGCTCCTGACATCGATGATTAGATTTCAGACTTTTTTATATACAGTGCACCTTGTTCGAAAGATGTTGTCTCGCTGTAATTCTATTTCTACCTTTGGCATGTAAAATGGCTTCCTCATAATCGAAGTGGTGGCCTGTGATTTACCATCATCTGATGGTGCTTTGTAGAAATTAGGGTTGTGTCATATAGCGGCCACAGGCGGTTGAGCATCACTTTCAGCTTGGGGTGGAATTAGCGCATCTGCAATATGGTTGAGGGTTGCTTGTAGCCCTTACATGGTCAACTGACTCTCCCAGTGGAAAGCTTCCATTCTTTCCAAAAGATAACGAATCCCTGGATCACCGTCCATAGGAATATGATTCAAACCTTCATTAATTGCCATCGGCCCGAGGGAAATCCTCGCTCTAATACCAATTGACACGGGGATGAACGTGATGAGGTCGATCACCGTCTTCCTCAAGGATAACTACTCTGAATCCACGGAGCTTCTCTGGACTCACAGAGACTTCCCGAATCCACGAGGAAAGAAAGCAAGAGAATAGAAATAAATTCCAATAAAATTTAAAATTGATTAATGAATAATTAATAATTGTCTAATGTCTCCTTACACCATTAATATAGAAAAAAAAATAAAATTCGTAATTACCAAAAATAACAAAATTGTAACTTTAATAAAAATCTTAATTCTAGTAATACTCTTCTAAGGCCTAATTTAAAACTCTAAAAATATTAAAACTAAAATTTATTTCTCTAAAAGAGTCTTAGTATAACTAAAAGTTATTTCTAAAAGGAAAGAAAATCTAAAACTCTAAAAATATTAAAAAAATCAGAATTACTAAAAATAGTAAAATTTTTTAAAAATTCATTTTTGAGCTAAAAAAAGTGCGTTTTCTGATGAAATGGACAGATGCTACCCACTTTGTGGGTCGGTTCACCTCGGATGGCCCGTTTAAGTAAAGATTGATAGGTTGTACGCCCCATAACGATACCCGGATCAAAAGTTATGGTCAATTCACGGTATATCTTCTTTTGGCTCAACGATGCTGGAAATATCTCTGTGACACGTTCTACATCAAAGGGTTAACTAGATCCTTGACGATATATTCAGAGCCTGTTTGATTGACCTTGTGGGCAGTTGGGATGAGCATTTACACCTCACCAAGTTCACGTACAATAATAGCTATCGAGCGACTATCGACATGACTCCTTTTGAAGCATTCTATGGTAGATCGTGTAGATCTCCTAGCTGTTGGACTGATGTTAAAGAGCGTCATCTCCTAAGTCCCGTGTCACGCCCCAAACTCAGAAACCAGGCTCACAAAATTCCCGATCGCCGAATCTGTCACTAACAGCCTCCATAGTACCCCATTTTCGGCTCCGGACATCCATGTACCAGGTTCCGATCCTGGGATACTACAAGGAGGGTTTCAAATATGATTTTTTGATTCTGTATAAGCGTAACCATATCATAACCCATGAACAATAACCATAAGAAAACCATTCAAAATCCACTAAGATAAAAAACTTTTGAGTACAATACGTAGGAAAGGGAAATACAAGATAATGAAAATAACAAAAACTCCAGAAGCTCGACTGTACACTCCAACTGTGGCGAGACTATGGATGCGTCCTGGCGTCACCTATACACATCAATCGTGCATAAGCTTATAGAAAGCTTAGAAGGTGGTGTAAGTGTATGCGCAATATAAGCATGCTCAGAATGCAGGGTCAGAGTAATGCGAAATCATGCTGATGAGTACATGAATGCAATCAGCCGTACCAAGACTATGCGGTGCAAGATATGAATGTTATTGGCCATAACAAGGCCATGCGATACGAGATACAACTCAAGCAAGCCAATCCTCATCATATATATTAGTACAGTTCTTATTCTGGATAATCACCGAGGTCTAGTACACTCTAGCCAGCTTGTCACCCCTATCGGAACGCACAATTGGGAAGTGAAAGAGACCTTACTATCCGCCTGTAAAAATTGGGCCCAACTTGTCGATAGCAGACCCATTCCTCAAGCTGGTCAAACTTAACCTAAAAATTACCCCCTCACTCAGGCAGGTAAGGTCGCACCCCTTTCCAACCGACCACGACACAGTGGGAGACGTGGCCTATTGGTATACGGCCCTCGTGCGCTCATGTACCACTTGGTCTTGACGTTGGAGTCATCCTCTGATACCGTTGGGTTTAGGGATTTTCACCAAGGGACATCTATGACACCAAGATGCTAGAAACAGTATTTCCAGTATCCAATCCAGCCATCCACGATGTATCTTTGGAGGCTATGGCCCTGATGTCGCTAGGGCATACAATAATCACAATCACACAAATGAAAGTGCATGAATCACTCTACCAGACATGCAACAATCATACACGTACTACATGCTCATGAAGAGCAACTCTGCCTATCGGGGAGCCCATAAACAATCAGCCCAAAGACATATGCTATGATCAGTCACTCCTCATATCAAGCATACATATGATGCGTATAAGCATGAGTCATGAATTTATAGTGAGCATGTTATAAGATGATGAATTCTGTTCATAACGAAGATGGGCCTAGATGGCCTACACACTACAAGTATGGGTTTATCAATGGGCCCTAGGGAGAGTGATAATGCGAATATTTAACCAACATCATCCTTACAATGTGGACGTCAAACCATCATTGCTCCCAAGGCATAGCCCCAATAAAGTTCAACACATAAACCATGGTAGAATCACATTACAATGAACCTTATGTACGTCCCATTGGACCTTGACCCATGGGCCTCCAATACATCAAATGGGCCACATAACATGGGCCTTATATATATCAAGGTGGGTCTCAACGGATTGGCCATGACTTCATTAATATGGGCCTCATAACATGGGCCTTAACAACGGGCCACAAATACATCAAGATGGGCCTAATCACATGGGCCTCATATATATCAGAGTGGGCCTCAATAACTGCCACAAATACATCAAGATGGGCCTAATCAAATGAGCCTCATATATATCAGAGTGGGCCTCAATAATGGGCCACAAATATGTCAAGAGGGGCCTAATCACATGGGCCTTTATATATGTACCAAGGTGGGCCTCAGTGGATGGTATGGATACAACGCATGCATCATGGTGGCACCTACCTGGCGTGGCACGCCCATTTGATGGGCAGTTTGGATGGAATACACGCATCAGCAATGGGTCCCACCGTATAAGGACGCAGCTAATGGTATCGCTGTTATATAGTTGTTGTAGAAACATTGGCAGTTAGCCAGCAATAAAGGTGGGTCCCACGTGGGTATGCTATCTCACCTCCCTCTCTTAAAATATATTATATTATATTATATTATATTATATTAAATGTTATATTATATATATATTTTTTTTTATTGTCAGACAAGCTCGTTAGATGCATAGATGGCTGGGATACAACCCAACTCTATGGAAGGTGGGTCCCACGTCCCACGTGTGGAAGACCTACACACCTTACATATAGCCTCACCGTACTGCCTTGGACGGTGGAGAAGGTCACCACATCAACTGGGTCCCACAGACCCTATTGGAGCCAGACCCTATTAGAGAGGAAAAAAACAATTCCAAAATGATCCAAAACTTCTGTTACAACCCCAAAGGGTTTCAATGGCAGACATTTAATCATATTGTTCTCTGTGATGTGGGCCACTTGAGTTCCAAGTATGGTTGATTTTGGGGGTGGCCCACAACCAGAAGAGGGCCTTTAAAATGCATGGTGTGGATTTTTCACACACATCACAGTGGAAACTGTAGTGGGGCCCCACGGTCCAAGCATCCAAGCAGCGGACGCTGCTTGCTGCAGCGTCCTGGATGCTGACAGCAACAACATCCCTGTTTGCTGATTTTTTTAAAAAAAATCTAATTTTATGAGGAATTTCCTAGTTGGGGCCAGCATCAGGCAGATCCACTCCAGCCATTGGATCATACAGCTCGTTACAGGCTAAATAAGCCCAATATCCAAGGTATTTTAGCGTATAGAAGACTTTAAAGTGCATTTTAACGGTAAAAACCACTATTTTCTATCTTATGGCCTGCCAGATATTTGGATTGGCTTCGTTTTTTGGCTTAACGCCTAAAATGAGCTTGAGAATGGGATGGATGGTGTGGATCAGCCCCATACGTTAAGGTGGGGCCTGTATGAGTGGCCCTCCTAAAAGCTAAAATATATTATTTTATATTATGTTACCTTTTTTTCCTTTCTTATTTTTTTTTAGCTGTTAGTACATACACATGTCAGTGTACGCAATCCATGTTAGCCACCCCTACTGCCTCACGTCTAGCGTCTAGGGATGCTGGACGACATGGATATAGCACAGGCATCAAGATGGGTCCCACATGGACGTGGCCCACCATGCATGCATATATATATCAATATAATATAAATATATTACATATGTTTAGTCTAACGGATGGGATCTCCCTGAAATGTGGTGGGCCACTCCGTTTAATGCATGGAGTAGATTTAACACAATTCGGTGGGGCTCACTACTTTTAAGGGAGAGAAAAAGGAGAGAGAGAGAGAGAGAGAGAGAGAGAGAGAGAGAGAGAGAGAGAGAAGTGATGGGATGATATGGATGGGTGATGGGTTGAAGTGATGTAAGTGTTGACTTTGGGATAGCTTGTGTAAGAGAGAGGTAAGGGTAGGGTATGGGTTGCTTGTACTTGACCTTATGTGTGATATGTACTTGATTGATGGGATTGATTGATTGATTGATGGGACATGTTGTAGAGATTCCCTCGAAGTTCATAACACGCAGTGTTTTCTTCGAATTGAATGCGAGTCCACATCTTCTAGCCTGGGTATCAGTTCAGAGCGAGAGTCACGGTGTTGGAACTGCGGCGATGGCACGGTCGCTAAGATACAAGTCTCAGGTTGAGTCGACTTTAGTATGCAAGACTCAGCTTAGGATCACATACAAACATCGGAACGTGTCCAGGGTTGCCGAAATTCGATCGAAAGGACCACGGAAGCCTACAAAATGGTACGGACTAGGATATGGGTCTTATATCTTGAGCTTGTGCTGCAGACGTAGAGATTATTGATGTTATTAGGCAGAGGATGCACATAACTCAGAGCCGGCAGAAGAGTTTTCCTGATCGTCTGTGTTGACCCCTTGAGTTTGCAGTTGGGAACATGGTATATCTCAAGGTCACACCTATGAAAGGCGTGGTTTGATTTGGTGAGAAGGGAAAGCTTACCCTGAGATTCATAGGACCTTTTAAGATTATTGAGCACGTGGGCGCTGTGGCCTACAGGCTTGCCTTACCTTCTGAGTTGTCCATAGTCCACAATGTGTTTCATGTTTCTATGTTGTGAAAGTGTGGGTCGAACATCATTCCTGTGATTGACTGGCAAGCTCTCAAGGTCCGTGAGGATGCTTCTTATATTGAGCAGTCAATTTCTATTCTTGATCGGAAGGAGTAAATTCTCAGGAGCAAGGTCATTCCCTTAGTGTAGGTGCAATGAGGTCATCATTCTGAGGTCGAGGCATCTTGCGAACACAAGGTCATTCCCTTAGTGTAGGTGCAAGAGAGTGTTTGATGATTAATTGACATATATGATTATATGCATTGCCTTCTCTTTGATGATTGTTATATGATGGTGGTGTTTTATCTTTCATTTTATCATTGATTTGGTAAATTTTGAGGACAATTTTTTTTCTTGGTTGGGAGGGTTGTAAGATCCCACTCGAGTGCATGTGTGTGCATGTGTGTGTATATGAGTGTGCATTTCATTTCTCTTAGTCCCGTAATCTTACCAGTAGAATCCCGATGACCTAGGACCTTCAGATAGTGTTTGCAGTTATCCTTTAGTCTAGTCATGTAGACCCAACTCGGATCAAGCCAAAACCTATGTCATCTTATTCGCATCGTCGTTGCGGTTCCAACGCCGCATCTTGTGTGTCCATCCAATGTGTAGATCATAAGTTGTGTGCATCTCATTTTCTATCCCTTGATCATGATCATGTGGCCAACATTTTTAAGGTGGCCCACTCCCTCTTGTGCAATTTCCAACACACACCACCCATACATCCAAATCCTACACTACCCACTACCCAAACACTACCCACAACCCTAGCATATAGCCTCCATTAGGCTTTCTTTTACAAGCTCATCATGGAGCTCTCTATCCAAGCCACTCTTCCCTAGAGAGAAATGATGGAATTCTCTTATTTAGGTGGTCTCTTTTAGAGAGACCATCATTACTTTACTAAAGATCTTTCCTTTCTCTTCTCTCCCTCATTTCTCCCTTCTCATTTCATTCTCCCAAGCTAGAGAGAGCTTGGACGTCCCACCATTCCAGCCCCTTTCTTCTCCAATCTCTCTTAATCCATCCATCCCAATCCCATCTCATCCATCAATCTTGATTCCTTGGAGCATTTGGAGCTTGGTGATCTAAGTTTTGGTGAAGATCTTTAGGTGGGTGATCCTATAAATGTACACATTTCTTTTCCATACCTTAGATCTTCTATTTTATTCTTTTGGGAAGTGTAGGACCCACCAATTAATGGTGGAGATCTAATTGGTGGAGATCCTACACAATCCCTTGGATGTGGCCAAATGGCATATCTTATGCATGCATGTCCTATGCATGGGGCTTTCTTCTATGGACCCCATCATGGTGGTTTCCTTTGATTTCATAGCATGATGGGTCATCTAATGATTGGGATGACATCCCAACCATTCATCTTAAATATAGATCATGCATGATGAAGATCCATGATGTAATATGAATGTCAATGAAATGTGTGGGTGTGATTGTGTTGGGGAAGGCTCAATAGTGGCGGAGCCTTCTCCCTATGCTCTGGATGTTCTTCATCTTCCCTCTCCTTTCTTCTATTTCTGATGATGATGAGTGTGGTGCACTTGGTGAGCCTGGATTGTCTAGAAAGTTCAGCTAGGGTGGGACCCCCATACCCACTTACTATATGGTTTTGGGTGTCTCATTTACTGACTTTTATTGATGCATGCAAGTGTGGTAACTTTGGGATTTGATTTGGACATTTGTAGGGCCTACTAGGGTGGGCCATAGCACCTAGTTTTTGGAGGTAATTCTCTTTTTAATTAACTCATACATTTAATCTAATCCAAGTGTATGTTGCTGTATAGAATTCTCTGGACAGTTTCTGGTTAATTTTGGACCAGATCTTGGGACTGTTTGGCAGACTTTTCTTACCCATCAAATATACTTTTCTAAAAGGTGGGGATCTGTAAGAACCAACCCAAGTGTATATATGTGCATGTGTGTGTATGAGTGTGCATTTCTTTTTCTTGTTCCCGCAGTCCTGCAGGTCGAATCCCAACGACCCGCGACCCTTTAATAGTGTTTGCAATCATCCTTAAATCTGGTTGTGTTGACCAGACTCAGATCGAGCTGAAACCTATGCCATCTTGTTCGTCCATCCGATGTGTAGATCCGATATGTTGCAGTTCCAACGCCACGTCTTGTACGTCCATCCGATGTGTAGATCATAAGTTATATACATCTCATTTTCTAGCCCTTGATCATGATCACATGGCCTACCTAGGAGTGGTGTACACATTTTTCCATAATGGCCCATCCATTGGTGCAAGTTCCAACAACCACTATCCATACACCACCCAAATCCCATCTTCTACACTACCCACCACCCATACAGCACCCACAACCCTAGCCTATAGCCTCCATTAAGCTTTCTTTTTCTAACCCATGATTTGTTTCTCTACCCCATACACCTCTTTCTTAGAGAAAAATCATGGCCTTTTCTTCCCTATACCTTACAACCCATCATTTCCTTACACTTCCATCATTTTCTCTCTACCACTCTCCTTTCTCTTCTTTCTCTTTTATTTCATTCCTCTCTTTCCCATTGCAAGAGGTGGGACGTCCACACCTTCTTCCATTTTTCAGTAATCCTTCTCTCTTCACTCTCCCACTCCACCCTCTAATTCACATCACCACCATTAGAAGCCTTCCTTTGGAGCTTGGGAGCTAGCCCTTGAAGTTTGGAGGAAGATCTTGAAGGTGGGTGATGTATATGGAGCTTCTTCCTTCTTTTCTTCTAGCATTTCCTTTCTAGAACATTTGGTAGCATGTAGGACCCACCAAATTAATGGTGAAGATCCTACACTTGATGATGAGAGGCCAAAGGCCTATTTCATGCATGCATGTTTCCATGGTGGGCCATTCTCCATGGACCCACCATGATGGATTTCTTTGATCTAGGATCTTGTTTGGCCATCTAGACCATAGCATGCATGTTTGGGATAACATCAACAACTTCTTTGGATGGTAAGATCACATGCTTGCATGATCTATGAAGGATGTATGTGTGATTGTAATGGTGGAGGATTCATTATATCGAAATCCTCCCCTATAGACGTTGATCTCTCTCTCTCTCTCTCTCTCTCTCTCTCTCTCTCTCTCTCTCTCTTTCTCTCTCTTTCTTTCTATTTCTTTCCTCTATTTTTTCTCCTGATGATTAGTGGCCCACTGGTGTGCCACAATTGTCCTAGACCCTCAGATTTTTGGGATGTCCAGCCCACTGGGTTGGACATCCCTATGCATGTTGCATGCATGGGTTGGATGACCCTAAATGCATAATTTTCTTAGAGATCTTTGATTTGGAATTTTTTTGGTCCATCTAGGTGGACCTCACTTGTATTCTTTAAGCATTAATCCCCTTAGATATTTTTCTATGGGGTGAAAATGGACAACATATGTTGCTGTACAAATTTCAGACCCATTAGATGTATGATTTTGGACATTATTTTAAGCCTGTTTGTAAGGCTTTTCTGTCACGCCCCAAGTCCGGGGACGGATAACTTCCGTGATGCCCCGAATCCGACACTCGACTTTCATACACCAAGTCCCGAGTTCGACATACCACAAGAAAGATTTTTGACTGATTTTTTTTGTATTACATATAATAATACCTGAGCATGAAAATCCATGATCAAAATAGCAAGCAACACTCTCCATTATAAATCCGGATGGTTGCAAGTACAATTCTTTCCAAAGGTACATGATGTCAACATTGTCAAATTGAAAAATAGATATAATGCATCGAGAAAACTAAGTCCTCCAAGCTACTCCTGCCTTGAAAAAAAATGAGAAATAGGAAGCTTAGGTAAAAAGCCTAGTGAGTACACACGTGTGTATAGTGTGTCCTACTTGCAAGCAAGATAAATATGCTATAAGGAAATCATATATATGAAATGCGTGTAGCACGTAAGGTGTGATTTCAATGTCAATGCAATGCATATGCATCATAGTGATCCTTCGAGTCAATGCTACCAGCATCACCAAGTCATATTTTCATTTTCCCATACCACAACCATAACCGTATTACACGCATCCGTAATTACATCATTATCATCATCATATTGTCGTACCATATCATAACTATATATCTCAGGAAGCACTGTGGTCGATACCATGCACCAGACACTAGTAATTGACCTCGCATACCCGCCCTGTGGTGGACTTCCACCAACTGTATATCATGCGAAACACTGTGGTTGATACCCATGCACTAGACACCAGTAATCGACCTCACATACCCACCCTGTGGTGGACTTCCACCCGGCATGCTAGTGGTGGACTTCATTCGCGCTTCTCCTCGCCGGTGAGTCAGACCGGCCCCTGTTTGCACCTCAACCCTTAAGCAGGTTGGACCCACCTCTTCTCAACCTAACCTCATCAGTGGGAGTCAAATCCATGACCCATGTATCCACTCAGCCCGACGGTGAGGCAACCCTAGGTAGCATAGGGGTTTAGGGACTTTCAACCCAAGGGGCACATCATCCCCTACTATTTTCACACTTCCGGTGTCCCGTTCATTTTCAGGGATAACCCAAATCATCATCATAGATGCACATTTCATCATCAAGATCCAACTAATGTTATACAGCACGATTGTGGTAGATCATCATGTATGTCATGATTATGCATGAATTCAAGCAATTATGATAAGGCATACACGTTCAAGTGTATGTGGTATGCATATAATGCCATGAGTTTAGGGTATACTTAACCTTTAAGCCAAAATGACATACAATTATCATGTGTCAATATCAACTATATCAATCCATAGTCATGTGACTAAACTGAAGAGGACATATCTTACAAATGAACAAATGTTTTGAAGTACACTTGCATATACCATCATTCCATGATGCATGAGTATGACCAATAACATGGTCAAGTAAATAAATTTAGTATGCTAGGAAATGGAACAACATTAATCAAGATATTAAATCACATACTTCCATTAACTTTAATCACTAGCATCACTAATATCATCCATAGCTATCATAGTCACGAGCATTAATTGTATTCAGAATTACACTATATCCTTCGCAAGATAGATATTTCATTAGTGGCTTTGGCCTGATATGATTTTCTTCTATTGGGACCACATGGTCATACCCTAACTGGGCCTTATGGTTAATGAGTGGTGGTGACGCAAAGTACATGTACCAAGTGGTTATAAGATGAAAGGCTTAAACATAACATATAGTAAATGAGCCACAAGATGAATGGTGCTGGCAAAACTCATATAATGTAGTGAACTTCATCTTCACATGGGTTGTTAGTAGATTGGATTTACAAATAATTATTATAGTAGTTCTACGATGGTTTGGAAGGCACAGGTAAACCTCATAAGATATAGTGAGCCCTAAGTTGAATGACTTGGTATATAATATACACATAAGAGTTAGTTACGGTTGGATAACGCGGGCTTGTCTTATACAACGTAGTGGGTCCTACTTCCAAATGGTACTGCAAATAGATGGGTCCACACATAACATTATGGTGGGTCCCAACAAGTAGATAGTATGTATCTCACATAAATTAAGGTAGTACAGGAAGAACAATTCATATGCACAAGGCACATGTCAATGGGCTCCATCATCAAACTGTTTGGTTGAAAAAACAATTGAACGGTGTGGATAAAATGCATACATTGAGTGGGTTCACAAGTGTTTGAAAGTTATACATTCAATTAACACTATTTCATGTCATCTGACTTATTTAGGAATTGGATCTAGGTCATTTTGGAATCATATTCTAGATTTAGCTAGCCTAATGAATAAATGATGAAATATGCAATACTCACATCAAGGTAGGGTCCATAATCAATTTGACACACGCCCTAAGTTCACATACAGAATAGGTTATGCCTTCAGCATAGTCCACGAGTCTAAGCAATCACACAATTCTCATATGCCCACATGGTCTTATGGCCACTCCATTATCAGAAGTCCGTATAGTTGAGTGGCTACAGAAATGTCACTCTACTTGCCATAATAAGAGACTTAAGGTGAGATGGTTACTTATTATTATTATTATTATTATTATTTTAATTATACCATAGCTCGCATAATGGGGCAACCACTTTACTAAACTTTCACATAGTCAGGAGGCCAGTACCACAATTTCACATAGCTTAATAGTCACCTAAGCACCACATGATCATATGGTTGGGCCACACATTCCCCACATACCCACATGATTTACGGCTAACCATGTCGCACATGATCACAAGATGTATAAGCGATATATTCAACACCATTTTGCCAAATCTACCTGCCATTTATCCTGTCAATGATCACATGGTTAAGGGCCATAATAATCATAAATCCACTTAGACAAGTAGTCATACAATTACCCCAATTTCATACAGTTAGGCTGGCTATAAAAATCACGCACTCACATGGTATGGTGGCCCACACAACTTCCACCAATTCACAAGACTAGTCGGGCCACCCAAGATCCCAAATTCCTATAGTGTAGTGATCCACATGATTCCTACCAACTAACGGTCTAAATGAGGAATAACTATTACAATGGGTACCATGAAAATGACTTAGATTGCAGTAAATATATAGGTAGCCCCACACTCTAAAATGATCTAATCAAAATAGATGAATGACTGATCAAACATGTATATTAGGTGGTCCATGATCGGTTAAAAAGAATATATGGATAGATTTCTCACAAACATTACTGTAGCTCTAGAAAATATTTAACGGTAGACAAGTGATCAATATTGCTCTCGTGGCATGAGATTTGGATCTGAATAGTCTATTAGACCATACCCTAAAATGATAAGGATAAACTGATGAATGGTATAAATCTACATCATACTACAAGGTGGAGTCCATGATTAAGGAAGCATCCCAGCATATAGGGGCACACTAGAGCCTAAGAATTTGCAATGGTTATTACTAATGTTTCTACTTGTAGCGTGGCCCACCTAAAATTGAGTTCTACTTCATCTTGTGTCCACGAGCAGGAGATGAGCCCACTTCTTAAGTGACTGAAAAATATAGGCATTGTGGGTATACAACACATGCACCTAGGTGGGCTTCAAATGCATCACATTATGTCCAGGGAAGTTTTCATTGGTAAGCATGCAATTTCCTTTCCTTATTATTATTATTATTATTATTATTATATTTTGTATAATTGTGGGTCCCATTGACATGGTGGGGTCCACCCCATGAACAATTTGTACAACAAACAACCTCATAGTTGATACCACCCACTAGATGAATGATATGGATATAAGTTACGTACGTCGGGTTGGGCTCATGACACATGGATGGTCTAAATGATGGATGACTTGGATATAAAATACATATAACGAGTTGGCTCCATAGTCTAATTATTGACCCAACTTTGGTGGCAGTTACACATCACGGTAGAACTCAAAGGATTTAATAGTAGGGATTTGAATTCTCACTGTTTCTTATAGTGTGGTCCACCTAAGGTGTGGATCTGCCTCATTCTTTTACTCATGACTTAAAATGGTCTAAAGGAGTGGATGGATGGCCTAGATATACTTTTCATCACCAAGGTGGGCCCCAGAAAAATCAAAGTATTTTGAGTACAATTCCCACTGTCCAAGTGGCATGGCCTACATGAACTTCTAATCAGCCTGCTTTTTTGGGACCATGCAATAAATAAATGGGGCAAGTAAGATGAATGAATGGTGTGGATTTAGCACATATATCATGGTGTGACCATGTTCAGCCCCACAAAACCTCCTCCAGGCCCTTTTCTTTTATGTTATTTTATTTTATTTTATTATTAATTTTTGTATGTCTCTCATCAAGGTGGGTCACTTGAGAGATCCAGTCCATCTATTGTGTGTGTCCCACTTGGTGGGGGGGCAGTCCAAGTTTCAGAAGCATCCAAATTTCAGGTGGGCCTCAATGAGTGCTCTTGTATGTTTTAACATGTCTTTACATGATTTTAGATGGTGTGGGTCACCTGAGTTCTATGTATGGCTGATTTTTGGGGGTGTCCCATTTTTAGAGGGGACCCATCAAATGCACGGTGTAGATGCTCGACAAACATCAAGGTGGGGCCCATTTCCCTACCCATTATAAGCTCCAGTGTCCTCTGGACGCTAGACGTCAGTAATGGGCTAACGCCCAGTGCTATAATTTTTTTTAAAATTTTTTATTTTTCCATGGTTTTTCATAGGTGGCACCGACATCTTGATGATCCACTCCGCCTACTAGGTTCCTTGATTCATGACGGGCCTAATGAGTCCAATATTCGATATACATACATATATATATACATATATATACATATACATATATATACATATACATATATATACATATACATATATATACATATACATATATATACATATATATATATATATATATATATATATATATATATTACGTACAGGAACGTTACAATGGGACTTAACAGTTTATTACTATTAAAATAATCCTTTTGATGGTGTGGCCTACCAGAGATTTGGATTGACTTCATTTTTCGGCTCAATGCCTAAAATGAGCTGGGGAATCAGATGGACGGCATGGATTACAGAGATACATCATGGATGGGGGCCGTTGTGGACCCACAGCCGAGCCCCTTTTATTCAAAAGCAGCCGGACGCTGCTTGTTCCAGCGTCCAGCGTCCATTCTCTTTTCTTCCCTTTTTTATTATTTTATTTATTTATTTATTTAATGTAAATGTGGTGTGTCACATGTGTGTATGTGTGAGTATGTGGCCAGCCCAATGGGCCACACTTTGGACAGTTTGGATGGCCTATAAAATTCTGATGGGACCCATTATCAATGTGTCCCACGTAAAGCCTATAACAATTGAAGTGTTGTATATTTTCTCTCATACATCCACACCATTATTCACATCATTATCATAATAACATCACCACTATTGACCATCTTTTTACATGTATTCTCCTATACATCTACACCATTTATCACATCATTATGATCAACATCATCTCCGCCATAAAAAAATACAAAAAAAACAAAATAAGAATGAGTAGGGTGGGTGTACTTACCTTGATGAATTAGATGGACGGTTGAGATGGATAGAAGGGATGAGATTGATGGAGTTGATGGCCCACCAAGATCACTCCTCTCTCTCTCTCTCTCTCTCGTGTGTAGAAAAATAGTGAAATGATAAGGGATCCTCTCTCTCTCTCATGTGTAGAAAATGGTGAAATGCTAAGGGATAGAGGGGTATTTGTAGAGAATTTTATTAAAAATTGGTTAAATTAGTCTAATGTGATTAATATTAGCTTAGGCTAGGATTATGAAAATTAATTTATGATTTGTATTTAATGGTGGATTAAAGGAGCATGGGATGGCATGGTGTGATGATGTCACACATGAGGTGTGGCATGGAAAAGAGTTGACTTGAGGTGTACATGAGAGATGGGAGGTATGGGTGTGTGACATCACACATATGGGTAGAGATTCTCTCACCCATGTGTGACATGTGCATTGTGTATGACATGTGTGGAGTGGAGTACATGGCACCTAGCGCACATGATACATTAATGATTCTTCATGGCGTATCTCACTAATGGAGTATCGTATAGATGCACGGGTGGTATGCGATCGCAGCGACGGGGCAGTTGATATGAGATAGGTTTCAAGGTCTTGGGGTCCCGGTCAGTTGAGTGTGTACTATGCTCAGCTAGTCCAGGTTTGGCTAAGAGCACCGATCATCATGTATATAAGCATAGAAAATGGTACGGAATGGACCGGGGTGTTATATTTTCTCCCTGATTTCTTTTAGAGTTTTTTGAGGTGTGGACCCAACCTTGATGTAGGAAGGAGCCCACACCACCTATCCCTGATTTGAGACCCATGGAGTGGGCCCAAGAGGGCTGGACTGCCCAGAATTTTCTAGACTGTCCAGCAGTCCTGCATGCAGAAACTGGACCTATTCCACCTTGATTTTTGAGAAAGCGGGCCACTCCAGTGGACCCCATTTGTTGTCCATATATGGGAGCATCAAATCCACCCATTTCTCCTTTGATTTAGCAGGCCAATGTCCACCCTATTGGGTGTCAAAGTTGGGGATAGGAGCATTTTTACAGCAATAGATTTTTAGACATACCTTGTTGTCCATAAATTGTAAAAATTCATTGGCATGTCTATTGGCCTCAAAATTTCTCTCCACTGTGGCCCACCTTGCTGGGACCCATCATACATGATTGGGGGCTTTAAGACCCGTATCCTAGACCGTACCGTTCCGTAGACTTCCGCGGTCTTACCGGTCGAATTTCGGCAACCTTCGACCCTTAACCGATACTTACGCATGACTATGATTCATATGCCATTAACCCGAGTCGACTTAACCTGAGACCCGTACCATAGCGACCGCGTCATCGCCGCGGTTCCAATGCCGCGACTCGCGCGCCGAGGTGATACCCTGGTCAAGAGTTGTGGGCCGACATTCGGTGCGAGGAAACGCCGCGCGTTGCGAAACCCAAGAGAATCTCTACGATGTGTCACATCAATCACATCAATCCCATCAATCAATCATCCATCAATCCATCACATGTCAAGTACATGTCAAGTACACATCGCTTTCACCCCTTTTCCCAAGCAAGCCACAAAAGTCTTCCATGCCCATACCTCTCTTACACAAAAGGCCTCAAAAGTCAAGGATTTCTTACACCTCTCATACCTCTCTTACACAAAAGGCCACAAAAGTCAAGACTTTCTTACACAACCATCATTCATCCATCCATCCATCTCTCTCTACAACACTCTCTCTCTTTCTCATTTTCTCATCTCATTCTCTCAAGCAAAAACCCCTCCTACGTATGAGCCTCTCCCTCTCTTTCTAAAGCTCCAAGTGGCCCACTTTCCTACCCCATCATCTCCCATCTTATCCATCCATTCATCATTTCCTCCATTGAAATCCAAGCTAAGGTGCCAAGGAACCCCTAGGAGCAAGAAGATCGGATGGTGGGTGCTAAATTTTGCTAGTTTTTCATGTTTTTGAGATGGGCCAAGTGAGGCCAACCGATCAATAGTTTGGATCTCACTTGGGACCGTAAGTTGTGGCCGATGGACCACTTCGATCATCATGATCATCCATGATGGGGCCATTCTCCATGGACCCCATCATGATGTTTATTTTATTGCAATAGGAAGGTCATCTAGACCGTCCATGTTGGTGGGGAAAGGATCTCCACCGTTGCTTTTAGATTTCGGTGGTCCCACATGCTTTAGGGCCCACTTGATGTATGATTCATTGCAAGGGAGGGCCCATAGTGTTGGGGTCCCTCCATCTCAAGCGTGTCCCACTCTCCATCTCTCTCTCCCTTTTTATTTATTTATTTTTTTTTTTTTGAGTTTGTAATAGGATGTTGTGGCCTATTTGGATGGACCCCACCATGAGATATTTAATTTTCCAAATCATCAATGTGGCCCACTTTATGTGTGAAGTACCCACACTGTTTCCCATGTGGTGGCCCACCTAATCAGGGCCCACCACAATGTACTTGGAGAAGACCAACCGTCCAGCGTCTGGGACATTGGACGTCCTTGTAAAAAAAACGGTGGGGCTTTTGAGGTGAGCCACTTGCTTAGGCCCCACCTCGATGTATATATCCAATCCAAGCCGTCCATCCTCTTAACCACGTCGTTTTAACCGTTGAGTAGAAGATTGGGGCTGATCTGAATATCTAGTGGGCCATAGTATGGGGAACATTGGTGGTTACCATTGAGAAATTTTTTGGTGTTTCTATGCACCCAAAAAATTCGAACTTCAGACTCTTTTTGTCTGTTACGAGCCGTAGAACTCTATGGCTGGAGTGGATTCCTAGGTAGCGGGCCCCACATATGATTTTCGACCAAAAAAAAATAGAGAAGAGGAAGGGAGGCAGCGTTGCTGCTTTTGTCAGACAGGCTACAGGCATTGCCCGCATCGCTGACGCCGAGCGGGCATCCCAGCAGTCACCCACGGCTGCTGCCGTGGGCCCCACCATGATGTATATGTTTTATCCATGCCGTTCATGAGGTGGGTCCCCTCAGGTGGGGCCCCTCCAAATCCTGGCCCAATCCACTGATCAGGTGGCCCACACCATTAGAAATAGTGTGAATGAACGTCTACCATTGCAACCCGTTTTGGGGTCCATAGAAGTTTCCGATCAACCTGAAATTTGTGTTTTCACTTCATCCAGGTCTGAGTGACTTTATGAACGGGTTGGATTTCAAATAAACATTGGGGTGGGCCCCACATGGGGACCCACAGTGATGCATGTGTTCTTCCCACCGTCAGCATGACGGTGGGGCCCTTAGTGGGTGTGCAGCGTGCTTGTGTTGTGTGTGTGTGCGTGTGTGTGTGCAGCATGTGTGTGTATATAAAAATATATTATATTACTTATAATATTATATATATATATATATATATATATGTATATATATACATATATTATATGGAATATTGCGTATTTATACACTATATATATAGTTATTTATTATAGTTTATATGATATACATGATAGTAGGCCTTCTTGTGGGCCCTACCATGATGTATGGGTTGCATCCAATCCATCCATCCTTTGAAAACTCCATTTTATGGCATGGGCATAAAGAATGAGTCTAATCCATAGTCTAAGTAGACCCCACCTTGGCAGGTTATAAGGACCATTTTAACAAAATTTTGGTAGTTCATTGGGGCCCACTTTGATGTGGATGTAAGGCCCATGTCATGAGATCATTTGACATATTTACGGCCCATGGTTGAGACCCACTCTAATACATATGTAAGGCCCATTGAGATGTACTAGGACCTATAGGTTGAGGCCCATTTGATGTACATATGGGGCCCAATTGGTGTGGCCCATTTGTTACACACAAGGCCCATGTGATTTGACCCATTATGATGCACTCCGAGGCCCATGGGTTATGACCCATTGCAATATACCTAAGGCCCATTGGTGTAGTCCATTTATGTGGCCCATTCGAAAAATAAAAGGCCCATTTGACGTGTCCCACTTGATGTATTTAAGACCTAATGGGAAGTACCTAAGGTCCATTGCAATGTGTGACCCCAACACCGATTATGAAGCGATGTTTATGACAATCGTGCCTTGGGAGCAATGTTGGTTTGACGTCCACATTGTGAGTGTAATGCTGGTTGGATGTCCACATTACAACTCTCCTTAGGGCCCAGTGTTAGGCCCGTACTTATTGTGTATAGGCCGTCCAGGCCCATCTGCATTGTAAGGATAGTCCATCTCATTATAACATGTTTAGTATAGTCCCATGACTCATGATCATACGCATCATATGTATGCTTGACGTGAGAATTGTCTGATCATAGCATATGCCATCGGTCAGGTTGTTTATGGGCTCCCTGTTAGGCGGTGTTGCCCTACATGAGCGCACGATATGCGCAGGAATTGTTACATGACTGGATAGCGTGATTCATGCATTTCGCATTTGTGTGACATGGTTATTGTACGCCCTAGCGACATCGGGGCCGTAGCCTCCACAGACGCATCGTGGTTGGCAGGATTGGATACTAAAAATCTTATTCTACATGGGGTGCTATACATATCCCTGGGTGAAAGTCCCTAAACCCTTATGGTACCAAGAGGTTGCTCCAACGTCTAGACCGAGTGGGTAGATGAGCGTTGAGTGCCGATTACCAGACGGTTGTGCTCTCCACTGTGTCGTGGTCGGTTGGAAGGGGGTGCGGCCTTACTCGCCCTAGAGTAGGGGGCAATGCTAGGCTAAGTTTGACTAGCTCGAGGAATGGGTCCGCTATCGACGAGTCGCGCCCGATATTGTCATACAGATAGTGAGGTCTCTTCCACTTACCTTATTGCGCGTGATGTGGCGGCAATCTGGTTTAGAGTGTACTAGACCCCGGTGATATCTCATATTTGAGCTGTATTGATGTGTGGACATAGATGAGGATCTATATACTTGAGTTGTATTGCACATCGCATGACCTTGGGATGGCTGATACCATTCATGTCTTGCATTGCATAGCCTTGGTACGACTCACGATATTATGGATCTATCTGCATATTCCGTATTACTCTGACATTGTATGTTCATATTACTACCTTGCGCACACACTTTCACCACCCTCTAAGCTTTCTATAAGCTTATGCACGACCATTGCGTGTAGGTGATGTTGGCTCGCAGCAGCGTGAGGCAGGAGCACGTTACAGATCGTTTTGGAGTTTTTATTCTTTACCATTGTATTTCCCTTTATGCTATTGTACTTGTAAAGTTTTTGATCATAGTGAAAATGTAATGGAGTTCTTAGTTGTTGTTTGTGGGTTATGCCTTTGGTTATGCTTATTACAAATCAAACTGACGTTGAAAATCCTCCTCGTAGCATCCCAGGATCAGAACCTGGCGAATGGGAGCTAGGTGCCGAGAATGGGGTTCTACGGAGGCTATCGGCACCGGATTCGGTGATCGGGAATTTTGTGAGCCTGGTTTCCGAGTTTGGGGCGTGACAGGGGCCATGTGGACCATCAGAACTTGGGGAAAACGTGGCTAACCAGCAGCCATGCTGGATGTCCCATGGTGGTTGACGTCCAGCATGGGCTGGCCGTCCCACCCTCCTTGAGGCCACCATGATGTAGTGTTTCATCCATCCTTACACCCATTTGGTGTGCCCCATTTGGACGTGGCCCACCCCTGGTGGGACATCCATGGTGGGGCCCACCTTGGACTTGATTTTGGGAAGTTGTCCAGGCTCATTGACCGCCCACCTGGGTGGGATGCCCATACCTCCCTACACTATGGTTTTGGGTGTCCCATTTGCTGACTATTAATGATGCATACAAGTGTGGTAACTTTGGGATTTGATTTGGACATTTATGGGGACCACTAGGGTGAGCCATAACACCTAGTTTTTGAGGTAATTTCCTTTTTAATTAACTCATACGATTAATTTAATCCAAGTGTATATTGCTGTCCAAAATTTTCTGGACAGTTTCTAGTTGTTTTTAAACCAGAATTTGAAACTGTTTGGGGGACTTTTATTACCCATCAAATATACTTTTCTAAAAGGTGGGGATCTCATCAATTTTTCTCCCAAATTTCAGCCCCATTTGACCTTGATTGAGGTCCCAAAGGTGTGGCCTAAGTGAGGTGGACAATCTAGATTTTCTAGACTGTTCTAGCAACATGTCAGTTTGAAAATCCTTGATTATAAAATAACTTTTGCATTGGAGGGACACTTCTGTGGACCCCACCCTGTGGTATACATATGAAGGGATGTAAAAACCATTTTTCTCTAAATTTTGGAGGCCTTTAGCTACACCATTGGAAGCTTAGATCAGGGCCGGGCTAAATTCTGCACTAACCAGATTTTTGGGCAAGAAGTTTTCTTTTAATTTAAATAAATACTTTCCTAATTCAATAAAATCTAAAATTTTCCAAGAGGTGGCCCATCCATGATAGGACCCACCTACCAAATTTTGGGACCAACGGACCCCTAAGCGATCTTTGGCGAGGGCTGGACCAGCCCACCAGGCTGGATGCCCACGGCTGGGACGTCTAGCATAGGCTAGCCATCCACCCTATTTTAGGCCCACCTTGATGTGTTTTGTATCCATCCCATTCATCCATGATGTGGTCCACATGGGACGTGAACCACCTCCCTATGGGACGTCTGCATGTGGGGTCCACTTTGATATATTTTGGGGACTGGCGTCCTAAGCACATACGACCGTCCCAGCTAGGACGCCTGGCCCATTGGGATGTTGTTGGACATTCAGTCCAGTAATATCGGTCCACTTGATGTATATGTTTTATGCACTCCCTCCATCTGGTGGGGCCCCTTGTATGCATTGTTGGCCATCCTGAGAATTATATTCACCTCATGTTTACCAGCTTCTGGGCTCCAGCCGGCCCAGAAAGTGGATGGCCTGGAATTTCAGCAATAGGCCCAAAGTTGTTGCCCATAATTGTATGATTTGGGGTAGCATGGCCCATCAAATTTGGGGATGTTTGTACAAACATCTTGCCCTATTTCCTATCATGCCTTGGGCTTAATTAGTGCACACTTGAGGTCCACCCCAGTTGGGTTTTTATTGGATCAATGTTCATAGTTATTTATTGGATTTTTTAGGCCCATTTGTCCTGAAACTTTCTAGATAGGCCCCTTGACCTTTGGGCCTATATTTACTACTTATTTTAATTAGTTTGTGGGCCATAATATGCAAGTAGTCGGGCCCTTGGTTGTCCACCAAAATAGCCATTGTACTTGGGCCAAGTTGTGAGGCCCAACTCACTTAAAATAAGTATAAGGATTGCCCTTATGGTTGGATTACTGGGCTGCCCATTAGGCCCACTACAATATGTGGATTTATGACCTTTATGGTTGAGCCCAAACCTTGCTTGAGGGCCCACCATATTGCTTATGTGCTGGGCTTGGTGTATAGCCCACTAGGCCATGAATTGCTTAGGCCTTGGGCCTTGTTTCATATTTGAGTAGTGGCAAGCTACCTTTTGGGACCCAGTTAAGGTTGGATGTCCTCCTTAGTGGCCCTAAGGTAGGCCCATGGGTTTCTGTGGGTGGTTTAAGGCCCACCATAGGCCCTTGCTAGGATCGCTTATTCCTTTAGGCTTATATATTGCCCTCCTTAGCTTTGTGGGCTACCCAAAGTATTGGGCCCCCACTAGAGGATTGTTTCTTAGATTAATTGTCTAAAGTACCTAGACTTGATTCCCTCCTTAGGAAAGAGGAGTATGTTCTAAGTCATCATCGCTGCATGACGCACCCTCATGGCCCATATGCATCATGGTGTGTTTATATTTCATTTGTGCATGGTCATTGGGTTGATATGATAGAGGGATGGAGTTCCCCTCTTGTGCACATTGAGTGCTTGGAGCTAGTGCATAATTGGTATGCATGATTTGTGCATTTGGCATCACATCACATGAATATTATTACCCTTACTTCATTAGAGCCTTGCCTCCATAGGGGTATTCGTGGATAATAGTATGTGGACACCAGAAATATTCTTTTTAAGCATTTGGAGTGCATAGGATAACCCAGGGTGAAAGCCCCTAAACCTTCAAGGTACTTAAAGGATGCCTCAATGCTATGATCGAGTAGAAATTATGAGTGCATGAGTGCCCTACACCATTAGGCCGTGTCTCCCACTGCCGTGTATTTGGTTGAGATGGGATGTGACCTTGTTCGACTGAATGAGTGGGAATTGTTAGGTTGAGTCTAACCAGCTCGTGAGTGGCTCCACTACTGTTGAGCCTTGCTGGTGATTGGCTATCCACTGGCAGGTAGTGAGGTCTCCTGTGCTCATTTGACTGTGTGGGTCTGTAAAGCAACAGTCATCCTATAGTGCATTAGTTCCCAATGATATTCCTTATGGTGGAACTGTATTGGATATGTGGACTAGTTATGAGCATTGACATTCCTTCGCATTGCATTGGTATCAGGCTGTATAAGCCTTATTGCCCTATTACATTGCATAGCCTTGGTATGGCATCCGGCATTCATGGCATAGCCGTAGTAAGGCTACTGATATTGACATTGACCATGTTTCCCTTCTACATCCCCTATTATTCTTCTGCGCACTATTATCACACACTTTCACCACCCTCTAAGCTTTCTATAAGCTTATGCACGATTGATGCGTGTAGGAGATCCTAGGTCGGCGTCGTAGCAACAGATCTTGGATAGGAGATTTAGCCGAGGATCCCAGTGTTGCAGATCTTTCCTTCTTTCTTCTGTTATCATATGTATTTCCTTCAACCCTGTATCTAAAGTTCAAATTCATAGTGGATTTTGTTATGTGTTCCTTTGTTATTTCTGAGATTTACTTGTTGTGATATTAGGTATGCACTTATTGGAATGGATATTTGATTTATGAAAATCCTCCTTGTAGGATCCCATGATCGGAACCTGCTTCAGGAGCCGAGAATGGGGTATTACGGAGGCTATTGTGGCCTGAATCGACTATCAAGTTCTTTATGAATCCGGTTACCGAGTCTAGGGCGTGACAACATCCCATCTTGATGCCCCCCAAATTTCAGCCCCATTTGACCTTGATTGAGGTCCCAAAGGTGTGGCCCAAGTGAGGTGGACAATCCGAATTTTCTGGACTATTCCAGCAACATGTCAGTCTGAAAATCTTTCATTATAAAACATCTTTGGCATTGGTGGGCCACTTCTGTGGACCCCACACTATTGTATACATATAAGGGGCTATAAAAACCATTTTCTCCAATTTTTAAAGGCCTTTAATCCACACCATTGGAAGCTCAGATCAGGGCTAGTCTAAATTCTGCTATAACCAGATTTTTGGGTATGCAGTTTTCTTTTAATTCAAATAAATACTTTCCTAATTCAATAAAATCTAAAATTTTTCCAGGAGCTGGCCCACCCATGCTAGGACCCACTTACCAAATTTCTAGGCCAACGGACCCCTGAGCGATCTTCGGCGAGGGCTGGACCGGCCCCACCAGGCTGGACGCCAAAGGTTGTGACATCCAGCATGGGCTGGCTGTCCACCTTATTTAGGCCCACCTTAATGTTTTTTATATCCATGCCATTCATCCATGATGTGGTCCACATGGGACATGGCCCACCTCTCTATGGGACGTCTACATGTGGGGCCAATTTGATGTGTTTTAAGGGCTGTCATCTAGGCCCCTATGACCGTTCACCTAAGGATGCCCAGCCCACTAGGCTGCTGCTGGATGTCCAGTCCAGCAGCATGGTCCCCTTGAGTTATGTGTTTCATACATTCCTATCATCTTGTGGGACCCACAGTGATATGTGTGTGTCACCAGGGAAACAAAATACTTAAATAAATTGATTATTGCTGGACTTCAGCAAGCCCAGAAAACAGGTGGGCTGGAATTTCAGCAATATGCCCAAATTAGCTGCCCTTAATGGCCTGTTTTGGGGCACCATTAACCACCAGATTTAAGGATGTTTTATGCACATATCTTACCATTTCCCTGATGTGCCTTTGAGCTTAATTAATTCACATTTGAGGCCCACTCCAGTTGGGTTTTTGTTGGATCATTGTACATAGCTAATTGTTGGATTCTCTAGGCCTAGTTGGGCTAGAACTTCCTAGATAGATCCATTGGACCTTTGGGATTATATTTCACTACATATTATGATGGGTTTATGGGCCAAAGTACACAAGTAGTTGGGCCCTTGGTTTCCCACCAAATTAACCTTGTATTTGGGCTGAGATGTAAGGCCCAATTCACTTAATTTAAACATGAGGATTTGCCCATATGCCTTGAGTAATGGGCTGCCCATTAGGCCCACCATAATATGTGGGTTTATAACCTTTATGCTTGTGTCCAACCTTGCTTATGGGCCTACGATATTGCTTATGAGTTGGGCTTTGTATGATTGTTCACTAAGCCCATGATTGGTTTAGGCCTTGAGCCTTGATTTGTATTTGGTTAGAGACGGGCTCTTGGGAGCAGTTGAGGTTGGATGTCCTCCTAGGTGATCTTAAGGTAGGCCTATGGGTTCCTCTATGTATGGTTAAAGGCCCACCATAAATCCTAGGCCATTTATTTGAGGCCCAATATGAATGTATGTGGAGCATACCTTAACGTATGTTTGATCCAGGCCTTCCAAGCCTTGGATTGCCTAATCATAGAGGCAGTCTCTGTCTTTGGTTGCTGTTGGACTCATAGTCTAGTAGCAGGCCCACTTGATCTTTTTATGATGTATACACACTCTCCATCTGGTGGGGCCCCCTGTAAGTATTGTTGGCCTTCATGAGATTATTTTCACATAGTTTGACAAATTTCTAGGCTTTAGCAGGCCCAGGAAGTTGAGTGGGCCAAAATTTTATCAAGAGGCCTTAAATGTACATTGTTATGGCTGAAACTTTATTGGATGTGGGGCCCACCATATTGAGAAACTTGTGTACGTGTTGTATACTTATATTTTTAGAATCTTTGGGGTTAATTAGTGCATTCTTTTGGGTCACCTTTAGTGATCATATGAGGATCCCATTTTAGATCAGATTTTTGAGACATCCAGTGGGCCCAGAATGGGTAAGGACATCCCAGCTTGGCCCATCCATATGTTGGGTTGACTTCCACCATTTTGATGGACTTGTAGGCTGAGATAAGGATGACATTAGGCCCTTGGTTGCCCGCTTAAATTCCTAGTTATTGGGCTGATGTAGTGGGGCCCATTTCATCCAAACTTAAACTTATTTTTGGGCCATACATTGTGTACACAGGCTGCCCACCAAGTCTAACTTAAAGTATAAAATTCTATGGCCATTGGGAATTGAGCCTTGGGGCCCTAATTCCCCTTTTAGGGTCCATGCTATTTAATTAACATTAGACCCCTTTTCATATGGCCCATTACGAGGGATATATATATATGTGTGTGTGTGTGTGTGACCACCTATTTTTAATCTTGAATGTGGGCCTTAGGTCTTCTATCCTTATAGTTCATGGTTCTTATGCCTTTTGGAGAATGGTGGTTAAATGTCCCTATTATGGACCCCTCTAGGCCCAGTTGTATCTAAGTGTGATTGAATGCTTATCTTAGACTCTTGCTAGGCTCCTTGTATATTACTTAGATCCGTAGCTTTTATGCTTAGTCTCGTGGGCTGCCCCAGGTAAATGAGCTCCCACTAGAGGTTGAATTCCTTATGGATACTATCTAAGTACCTAGTCTTGGTTCCTTCTTAGATAGAAGTGTACCACATTGTATATTGTTGCATAGCATATTTAGATTTGTCTTCATGGCCCATGTACATCATTGTATGCTTGGTTGACACTGTGTGTGTGTGGTCATGGTTATGCCATTGAGCATTGCATGTTACCTTCTCCAAGGGACATCGTTCCCCTCTTGAGCACGTTCGATGCTTAGAATTGATGCATGGTTGGTTTTGTGATTCATGCATCTGGCATTGCATAGCATGTGGATAATCACCCTTGCTTCATCAGGGCCATAGCCTCCACAGGTATATCATGGATGACCATGATTGGACATCGAAAATGTTACATGAGCATATGGGGTGCATAGGATGCACTTGGGTGAAAACCTCAAAATTTTCATAGTACCAAGAATCTGCCCCAGCGCAGTGACTGAGTGAAAACCATGAGCGCACGAGGGCCTTACATCGTTAGGACATGACTCCCACAATCGTGTAGTGGGTTGGGATGGAGTGTGGCCTTACTCGCCTGAGAGAAAGAAGGCAATAGTTAGGCTGAGTTTGACCAACTCGTGAATGGGTTCATTACTGTCGAGCCTTACTGTTGATTTTCTTACCATGGATGGGTAGCGAGGTATCTTACGCTCATTTGACTGTGTGGGTCTGGAAAGCAGTAGTCATCCTACAGTGTACTTGACCTCGGTAGATCCCTTATGATGGAACAATACTAATATGTGGATTAGATATGAGGATTGGCATCACTTCGTATTGCATTTGCATCGGCTGTATAAGCCTTATATTGCATCGCCTTGGCATGATGCCTAGTACTTATTGCATTATATAGCCTTGGAATGGCTTCTTACATTATTGTACTACCTTGGTATAACTTCTTACGTTCATGGCAGCCTTGGTAAGGCTAATGGAGTTAGCTTTGATCATATTTCCTTCATGTATCCCCTATTATTCTTCTGCGCACTATTGTCACACACTTTCATTACCCTCTAAGCTTTTTATAAGCTTATGCATGATTGATGCATGTAGGAGATCCTAGGTCGGCAACGTAGTAGTGGAGCTTGGATAGGAGTTGAGCCAAGGACCGAGTGTTACAGATCTTTCCTTCTTTCTTCTGTTATCATTTGTATTTTCTTCAACCTTATATCATGTCTAAAGCTCAAATTTATAGTGGATTTTGCAATGTGTGCCTTTGTTATTTCTAAGATGTACTTGTTGTGATCTTGGGTACGCTCATATTGGAACAGATATACAATTATGAAAATCCTCCTTGTAGGATCATAGGATTGGAACATGCTTCAGAAGCTAAGAATGGGGTATTATAGAGGCTATTGTGGTAAGAACCGGTTATTGGGTTCCTTGTGAGTCCAGTTACCGAGTCTGGGGTGTGACACATATGTTGAAAGAACAAGTTATTTCCGGCTATTCTGAAAATTTTTCATGTCAAATCCAGTTCAAAGTATCCAAAGCCGATCGAATTTTATGCCCTTTTGGAAGTGAAAATAGAAGAAAAGGCCAATAACAACATGACTTATAGAAAACTGACATTCGAAGATCTTAAGAGGTATAGTCTGGCTAGCAGAAGAATCATGAAGAATATGGGTTTTGATTATGAAGAACCAGCTGGCTTAAATTATGGAAAAGGAATCCAAATTCCAATCGGAATCAATGAGAAAAAGTGAGAGAAATTTCGTGGATTGGGGGTAGAATCTTCGTTGAATATGGTTGCAGTTAACTCGAAAAAAGAAACAGATTCTGAAATAATCAGGCATCATGAAACAACTCCAAAACAGATGGAAGACAGGGGCAACTGACAATCGATAGTTTGTAAGAAATAAATCTGCGAACGGAAGAAGTGCCACGGAATACATTCATAAGTGCCAACCTCCCTGAACAAGAAGCTAATCAATATATTAAGCTGTTGAAAGAGAACAAAGATGTATTCGCTTGGACACATGCAGAAATGTCAGGCCTAGAACCGTCAGTAGTAACGCATCAACCAAACATCTCTAAAGATAAGAGGCTGATCAAACAAGCACAAAGACGATTTCATCTAGATTTAATTCCTCTGATAGAAGAAGAAATAAATAAGCTGATAAAATTCGGGTTCATTAGAGAGGTTAAATATCCTAAATGGATATCAAAAGTCATCCCGGTAAAGAAGAAAAGTGGACAAATCAGGATATGTGTTGATTTTAGAGATATAAATGAGGCTTGTCCAAAAGATGACTTTCCATTACCAATAACTGAGTTGTTAATCAACAGTATGACAAAATATGCTGTCATGTCCTTCATGGATGTTATGCTGGCTATGATCAGATAAGGAGGGCTCTTGAAAATGAAGAAGCCACAACATTCAGAACTTCATTGAGAATTTATTGCTATAAATTTATGTTGTTCGATCTTAAGAATGTCAGCACAACATATCAAAGAGCAACGCAGAACATCTTTCAGGACATGATGCATAAGCATGTTGAATGTTATGTAGATGATTTGGTAATCAGATAAAATGACCATGAAGAACATCGTGAACATCTAACTTCAATCTTTCGTTGGCTCAGAAAGAAATAGTTGAAGATGAATTCGGCCAAATGCGCCTTTGGAGTTCATCATGAAAATTCCTCGGCTTTGTAATCCAACACAGAGGAATTGAAATCAATCCGGGAAAATTCAAGGGTATCTAAGAAATGCCACCATCAAAAACACTGAAGGAATTAAAAAGCTTGGAAGGAAAGTTGGCATATATTCACCATATTATCTCAAACTTGGCAGGAAGATGTCAGCCATTTTCTCATCTAATGAAGAAAGGAACGGAATTTGTTTAGGACAAATCTTGTCAGAATGCGTTCGATTTGATCAAAGAATTATTGAAACAACCTTCGGTACTGGCAGCTCCTGTAAAGGGTAAACCACTCATTATATACATATCCATAGCTGAGAATTCATTGGGGGACCTATTGACACAGGTGAATGAACATTGCAAGGAAATCACGCTTTATTATTTGAGTCAAACTCTAATAGGCGCAGAGTGCAATTATTCACTGATTGAGAAAGTATGCTTGACATTAATATTTATAGTGCAGAAATTAAGACATTATTTCCTTTCTCATGATATAATTGTAATCTCGTGAGCAGATCCCATAAAGTTCTTAATGATGAGACCGATGTTATAAGGAAGATTAGCCAAATGGATCTCCTTGTTGCTCTCAGAATATACAATCGCTTACGAACTGACAAAAGTAGTGAAAGGGCAAGCAGTGACAGATTTCTTAGCAGCTCATCCCGTAACAAACAGTGAAATTATCAGTGATGATTTTCCTGATGAACAAGTTATGATGAATGAGCCACCAAACCCATGACAAATGTACTTCGATGGTGCTTCCCAAATGTTCGGAATAGGCACTGGAGTGACATTAATTACTCCTCAGGGCGACTTGTTACCTTATTCTTTTACACTGGGTACTGCATGTACAAATAATGAAGCTAAATATAAAGCTCTCATTATTGGAATGGAAATAGTACAAGAGATGAAAATAAAAACGTTGTAGATTTTTGGAGACTCCAAGTTAATTATAAATCAGCTGATAATGAGTTCGAATAAGAAAATAAGAGCTCCTACCATACTGTTGACGAGCGCAACAATTGCTAGAGTAATTCCATTATGTTGTAATCAAACATTTACCACAATGCGAGAATGCAAGGGCAAATGCTTTAGCTAGCTTGGGCTTTATCCTGTCTAAATTGAAGTCCTCTTCAGGTGACAATAGAAGAAAGAAGGTTCTTGCCATCATTAGAAATTATTAATGAAGCCTCCGAAGCACTTCCTATATCATGTCTGGATGTTACAACTGACGATTGGCACCAACCTTTTGTAGATTACCTACTAGAGGATTCAACATAAAGACAGCAAATCAAACAGAGATCGAAGATATTCATTATGTAGCAAAAGATCTTACAACGAAATATTGTTACGATGTTTAGATACACAAGAAGCAAATCAAATATTGCAAGAGGCCCATTCTGGAGAATGCGGAGCACATCAAGCATGCTGAAATCTATTCCATTAGGTGTATCGAATGCGGAGCACAATGTTCATGGATGCTATCGATTATGTAAAATGATGTCATGAATGTCAAATCCATGGTGACATCATACATGTGCCTCTTGAAGATCTTCATCAGTCAGTAGCTTCCTGGCCATTCACCGCCTAGGGATTCGACATCATTGTTCCCATAAATTCATCGTCATCTAAAGGAAAATAATATATATTGGTAGTGACGGATTATTTCTCCAAATAGATAGAAGCGATCACATTACAAAACATCAAAGAAAGAGATGTCGTAAACTTCATCTAACATGCGATAATATATCGCTATGGCATTCCAAAAAGAATCATCACCGATAATGGTACTCCTTGCAAGAATAGGGGTATGGAGAAGTTGTGTAAAAAAATTTAGTATTCACCACTTATTTTCGACACCTTACTATCCACCGGCCAACGGATAAGCAGAAGCATTCAACAAGACGATCGTGAAAATACTGAAGAAAATTGTCACTAGAAATAAGCGTGATTGGGACTAAAAGTTACAAGAAGCTCTATGGGCTTACAAGACTACTCATCGAACTATGACGAAAGCTATGTCGTATTTGTTGGTTTACGGTGTTGAAGCCGTCATCCCGATTGAAACACAAGTCATGTCACTCAAAGTAGCAGTACATCAGTCAATAACAGATGATGTAAATGCAAGAATTAGGTTAACAGAATTGGATTTACTCTATGAAAAATGACTGGCAACTCAACAGCGATTGAAACTATATCAAGAAAGAATCTTTGCCATCTTCGATAAGAAAGTCTAACATCGCTCTTTCAAGAAAGGTAACGTGGTATTGATATTGAAAAGACCAATAATGGTCACACACAGAATAGGGGGCACGCTTGACCCTAAGTGGGATGGGTTGTACGTAATAATCGAAGTATACTTTAATGGAGTTTATAGAGTTGTGGACCAAGATGGACGAGGTGTTAGCATACCAATCAATGTTCACTTCATTAAAATATATCATCCCTGAAGATAGATGTGGTTTTGATATAGAAGATTATCAGTATAATCCTTCTATATCAAAAGGGGGCAATAACAAGCAAAACGATGAAACAGCCTCAAAAGGCAATGCCCTGTATTCTTCCTTATATGAATGAGTAAAAGGAAAATTCTCAATCATATGCAAGCGTATCAGTCTGATCACCGACCATTGTCAAGCATTGATCATAATTATCGCCAAATGGATATTATTGCCATCATTAATAGCTATGGGCCATTAGTATAAAGCTATTATTGTTAAAATGATATTATCGCCAGAACCGATATACTACTTTAAAGACACTATCAAGAATTTTATTATTGACATGGTGATATATATTATTTACCGATTTAGTAGTGGAATAAGCCTATATGGCCACATGACAACGATGACAATCTATCATTCATGACAGCAGTGGAATAAGCCTAAAGGGCAAACCATGCGTAAGACCCCCAGATTCTTGGCTTGATTTCAGTAGTAACTCATGAGGATAGGGTCTCTAAAATGAAGCTACCCCCTCATTAATGGACTGGCGACCATGGATTTGGTACCCAAAGGTAACCTTACGTGCCTCGTGAACTTTAAAGAGTTACTGTGGCCAACCCTGTACGTAAAACCCACTGAATTCATTGCCCCACTAGCTTCACTGGGCCCCTCTGATGGACTGCGGTTTGTGAACTCCCTAGCTGTGATAAGTCCAGTGAACTCTAAAGAGTTACAGAGGCCATTAACGTGAGACCCGACTCCAACTACTTATGAGTCTAAAAAACTATAATTGCTCCACTACTCAAGAGCTTAAACTGCATTGCAAATTAACGTTAAATGAAAATTAGCTTCGCCCATTAAACAAATGCCACATATGGGACACTGTACTAATAATCATGGTAGATTGTCATTATATTATATGATAGATTAAAACATAACTATATGAATTGACGAGAGAAAATACTAAGAAAGCATGTGTTCAAAATTGATTATCTTGGTAAGATTCCTAAAAATATGCTTGCTTCGAACAAAACATTAGAATTCATTAATGAACTCTGTAAGACAAAAAGATTACATATGATGATAAAGAGAAAAATTCTACGAATCTTTTGACATGCCCAATGCTATCATGTACTTATGTAAATCTTCTTTCAACTGAACTTGTGCCGCAATGTTAATTTGTTCAGCCTCAAGAATAATTTTGGCTTGATCAAGAACATCAGCCAGTTCTTGTTCTAGAGAAGCAGCAACTTCTTTATTCGTCATTTTCAATATCAGCAATATGAACATTAACTTCAATATCTTCATTGATCTGGCGGATATTCAATTCCTCTTCTTGTCTCCTGACTTTAAGCAAATCAATCTCTTTCTGTAGAAAGGCAATCTAATTATCAATGATTATCTTATTCTTATCAGAAGCCTTCAGCCTATCGTGAAGAGATTAATGTTCAACATCATAACCAGATATGCGGTCATCAGTTCAGGAAATCTTCTCCTTGAGGGATATCGATTCTCTTTGATGATCCAAAATATCTAGGGCAATAACTATGCTCCGTAACAATTCCAAATTATTTATAGAATCATAGAATTGCAACAAAGATTTGTGTAGAGGAAGAACATTGATGTGGGCTAGCCTTGCCGAATGATCAAGAATAGCTAGGGCGCTGTCTAAGAAAGGCCATTGCGCAGGATCCTTGAAGGCACTTATAATGATAGGAATAACATTCTTGAAAAACACAAGCATGAGAGGTGATACTTTTTTCAGAGAAATTTTATCAAAAATCGTGGCCACTGAATTAGAACCTACAGCTCCACTTGAAGTTGGCACAATCGTAGCTGAAAAAAAGGAAAAGAAAACAACACGATTAGGAATATCAATGATGAATATATGAAAATAGGAAGAACAAAAAGAAAGAGTGTACCCTCTCTGGGGGAAACTTGAGAAGTGGTTTGTATAGAAGATACTCCTGCTTCAAAAGATACAAGAATATCTACAACAGCAATCGCAACATTAAGAGAAAGTTCTCGGGCTCCAGTGCTTGAATCCAAAGTGGTTGGAGTTGGAATATCAACAAGATCAGAAAAAAATTCCAAACTCTAAGCAACTGGTTGAATAGGAGAAGGGCGTGTAGTGGAAGCTTTCTCAACATGAACAGGAACATCAACAATTACAGCAACAACTGATGGGACTTGTGTAGTGTCCTGATTCACTATATACTTTGAAAAGAAATAATGTCTCTATTTCTATGTGAGTGTCCGGTAAAGGAATCTCCACCTCTCTAGATGTAGAAACTTTCGCTATAGCTGTAAGGGCAGTAGGGACTTGTTCAATCACATCAGCAGCTTCCACAATACAAGGAGAGTACGAAGCATAAAAAGAAATGAAAATATTCACTTCTGGAGAGCAACTAGAATCCCCATAATCAAGTCGTTCCTCTTCAAGAGAAGTCATCCTGACCGGAGAAGAAATATCTTGATGATCTGGCTGAATTTCAATGGTCGGAACATCAGTCCTGATCTCACCTTCTTCACGAATGTTCACTTCTGCATTCTCTTCTTGATTTTCATCTGCTAAAAAATATCCTTCATTAGTTAGACTTGTGGAAGAAGAGGTACTAGAGGTTTCAGTTTCTGTTGAATATTTCGATGAGCTTCCTTTAGAAACTGCTTGTTTGCCTTTAGGAAAAGGGCTAGCTTTAATAGGAAAAAGACGAACATCATCAGTAGGAGAATTTTGTGAAGCTTGAGCCTAAGGAGACAAAGATTTAGCTCGTGAACGAGTCATTGGAGAAGCTGCATTTACCATCTGATGAGCCGTAGGAGAAGCCAGAACCACAGTCTGATGCGTCGTAGGAGAAGCCACAGCCATAGTTTGACCCTCAGTAGGAGAAATTGTAGTCATAGCTCGATCCACAGTAAGAGAAGCCACAGCTACAGTTTGGCCTTTTGTTTCTCGAGTAGGGAAAGAAAGAATAACATTGGGAGTCTCAAATTTGTTGACAGGAGTATTTTGTCTCTCTACTCACTTTATAAGATCCAAGGGAGATCCAATGGCTATCCATCCTTCCAGTGTATTGGGTGGCTTTATTTCCCCGATTAGTTCTTCTACTGAAATCCTTCGGCAAAGTTGGTCAGGAGTTACAGCGTGAACTTTCTCAATAAAATAACCTATTCCTTGCTCTGGTCTATAATTCCTCAATCTAGGAGGAGGAATCCAGATAGGAAGATCAACTGGAAGACAATTGAGTACCGGGTAATACTGATGCGACCACCAATGCATCCAAGCATATGAAGCCTGCACTTGGTGATTGAAACCAGGAAGAACAAAGTGAGAATTGAAATTTCTAGCTAGGAGCTGCTTCTATATCAAGACCTAGTTGTATGGACCTACTCCATAGCTCTGTATTATGTGGAAGACTTCTTCCCCTGTGTAACAACCCACTTTTTGTGGGAACTAATTCCACCGTCCGCTTCCATGTGGCCCACCTGAGTTTTGGATTGGCCTCATTTTTGGCCTTATATTTTTTCTTGGCCTGGCCAAGATGATGGATAGAGTAGATTTATATGGGACCCACCGCATCTTTAAAAAAATAAAATAAATAAAAATAAAGTAAAAAAAATAAAAACTAATCTTCCGCACGACTAAACCACTTTCTTCACTTTCCTTCCTTTTTGTACGGTAATGGCCGCCGAACCCTCCCACGAAACAAAACTTTCCACATCCCCCACTCTTCCGCCTAGTTCCTCACATCCATTAAAAAGGAAGGAAAGATAAAAACAAAGTTTTAATCATATAAAAAAGGGAGAGAAGGAACTGGGTAGATCAGGAGAGAGAGCTCTGTAGATCAAGAGAGGGAGAGAGATTAGAGCGAAGTCGGATCATCAAACTTTAAGGTAGGTGATCTTATCTTGAGATTTAGCATTTTCAATTAATTATTATGTTAATTGTCAGTTGATTATTTATTTATGAATTTCTATTTTTATATATTTCTGATATTTATGTTAAAATAATATATATATATATATATATATATATATATATATATATATATATATATATATATATATATATATATATATATATATGTATGTATGTATGTATGTATGTATGTATTTACATAAATAAAATTTCTAATATTTAAGGTTAAAATAATTTACATATATATATATATAATAAAATAAATTTATAGAATAAAATAAATAATTTATTTGGGTTTATATTTTAATTTATAAACTCTAAATATAAAAATATTTGTGTTATCATATGCCACTTTTGCAAATTTCAGAGTGCCTGTGTATCAATCATCATACTCTAGCAGAGTATTAAATAACTCCTCATGAGAAGCCAGAAGATGCACAGTGAGGAATTACTATAATGGGGAAGGTTTCAAGTCCATCAAGCTGGACCACAAGTTAAGGTCCACCCAACAATATATTTATGACATACTAAGTTCATACAAAATCCAACCCATCCAATGCGTTTAAAACCACATGAAGATCATTTTAATGAAAAATCATTCCTATATACTAGTCAGGATATCCACAAAAATAGAAAATAACTTATAACTGTTGATAAATAATTAGTGAATGTAAGTGTTTTTCTTGTAAGTGATCCTAATAGTATAATAAACCTATTGAATGAGTTATATTTTTACACTTATATTAGAGGTTAGAAGTTATTTACTTAGTGGACCGTAATGTTTCCAACCAGTTGGACTAGACACTTTTTTTTTATATAATGGGATTCTGCAAGTGCGAAAAATGCGAGTATGACTACAATATTACTCATCTCCACATGCAGAATATAGCACATGTGTGTAAGTCTGGGAATCTACCATGCAATCCACACTTTCAACGTGTCCAGATGAAAAAAACAAAGAAAAAAACATGATCTGTCTATTATCTTGAGCACCATGAATGAATGAAAGCTAACAACGTTTCTTATTCAACATACAAGTATGGTCCACCTATTTAGTTTAACTGTCCAAATTTCAGTAATGGGAACATAGAAAACAGGACCTCTCAGATGAATGGAATAAATATCACACACGTGTCTCGTGTGGCACGTGACACACGAGTAGGATTCAAATCCTACTTGCGCGAGTAGCTTTCCCATTTTCCATGAAAATTGAATGGTGGGGCTTTGGGAGTTGTTGCATGGGTTCTAGAAATCAACCAACGGCTCTGAATTTGTACAAGTGGTCATGGCCCTCGAGCTCTGTAGTGTATAGATTCACTATATACCTGCATTATAGTGTAGAAATTGGATTTCTTAAATTATTAATTATTTATTTTTATTGATATTAGAATTATTCATGCTATTCATGCTTGTCTATTGATTATTTAATTGAGAAAAAATAATATATAGTTGTATCAACAAGTAGGGCAATTGTGTCCCTTGGGTGAGAGACCCTAAAGCCAGCAAGTAGGGCAATTGTGTCCCTTGGGTGAAAGACCCTAGAACCCACAGGATCATTTGGAGTCTCCTTTGTTTACGGTGTATGAGTACAATTATGTGCATAGACATACGTCAGATGTACAACTGGAGCAGTAGTCTGACCAGCTAACGTATAAATGGGTCCATCACCATGAGGTACCGGTGCGTGGGCATTAATGCAACGTGACCATCCACTTGGGTACGGTGTTGTCAGAAATGATATAATTATTATGAGAATTCATAGAAATATTACATGCAATGCATTTTCACAATTTTGTTGTTAAATTTCATTATCTGCATTTTTATTTTCTTTCATTGTTATAAAATTGATATTATCTGAACATGTTAAATTTTAGGTAAGAGATGACCCTACTGGGCTGTTATGCTCATCCTACTAATCAAATGCATAGGTGCAGAGCTGGAATACTATGAGCAGGCGGGCCTCTACTATTAGTTATATTTTTTTAGAAAATTAGGTTTAGTTTTAATTCAATTCAGTTTTTTTTTCTTTCTTTTTTTTCATTATTTAGGTTTGGTTTATATTCATATTTTGATGTAGAAAGGGAAAACTATCAAAAGAGTTGAATTTAATAAATATTTCAGCTATATTTTCTTTTAGATGACATTGAATATTATTAAACTTGATTGAATCAACTGGATTGTAATAAATGAGATTATTTTATAACTCATGCCTTGGGATTCGGGTTCCGAATACCTTATTCAGGTACCTAAATTTTGGGGAGTGACAGTTTGGTATCAGAGCCAGGTTAGATTAAAACTGTGGACCTGGGGTTGTCTTTAAAATTAGTGACCCAAACATAAATCCCTTTACTTTTAAGATAAAAAAAATAAAAAAATAAACTTAGGGGTCATTGCATTATATTAACATCAGATATAATCCTATTTGGACTTGACATAGAACTAATAACCCAAATCTCCCTAAGGAATATTTAAGAATTTTTAGTATACTACATGAAATTGGACAACAATAGTAAGCAGAAAATACTTAACTTACAAAAGTCATAACTAATTAATTAAAACTCCTTTTAAGTTGATTCAAAGTCCCAGTCATATATTAACAAGTTTAGTTTCAATAAAAAATAATTCAAAAATATAAATTTAAGTTTATCCTTTACCAATATTAAGTTATGTGCATACTAGTCAGAAATCATTTATTTCTTGACAGACCTAATTATCTAAATTTTTGAATTTTTTGTAGATTTGGTATCAGGCTAAAATTTTATAGAATTATATCAGACTCATATATGTATCCTCATAAAAAATGTTACATCAATCTGACACTTGTAAGTATCAAAAACATTAGCGGTAATAGTATCCTAAGAATCTAAATTTTCTGCACTACAACCTTAATACATGTCATTGCCTAAAATTCTCTTAATCTTCATATGTTAGTCTTTTACATCATAAATCTATCTTGCAATCTCATAAATTTTATTTTATTTTTTTCATGCTCCTAGAGGTGTTAAATATTATGCACTGCATTAATGATTCTTAGAATTCAATTTAGTTACTACAACCTACCTTAGTTGTTACATACTAAGATTACATGTTTAATTAATCGTAGATTATGGCAGACCAAAATATTGATGTCGGAGCCACATCAAGAGCTCCTGGTCCCGTTATCACTGAAAACGGGTCACTTATGGGTGAAATTCTTAAGGCCATAGGTGATCTTACGGCTCTTATGGGTTATCAGATAAGACAAACTCAAGCGTAAGGTCAAACCCAAACTGTTCATATAGCTAACGAAGGGATAAGAACTTTATTAGAAAGGTTCAAAAGACAGAGGCCACTTATATTTAAGTGTAACATCCCAAAAATTGAGGGTCGGGTAGAAACCCAACTCCTGAGGTCCAGAACATCACTTATACAACATTTTCAATAATGGATGAATGTCGACGTAATAGTACATAAAACATGAGGTGGATTAATCCAAAACAACATATCATACTCCAGAGACAGTTAAATTAGCAAGAGGAAGACTGTGATAAATACATAAAATATATAATTGATTGTAAGTCTCCAGAGTGTGAACATGTTACCAGGTTAAACATATACATGTATACTCTAAAAATGGAAAGAAAAGAATATATATGAGTGCTCCAAAAATATAAATGACAAGTGTTAAGGCGTCTAATCAATCTCCCTGTAATCCCGTTGATCAAAATACCGAGGAGAAGTCCTCCACATCATCATACAAGTCCAGCTCCACTTCACAAGCAGCGCCATCATCTGCAACTAAATTAGGGATTGGTGGGTGTCCGGAACACCATCTCGTAACGTGAGAGTGAGTAGCTAACTCAGTGGAATCATAGAACAAAGATTAGCATGTTATCAAATCCATCACGCGATAATGATAAAGTAAGCAAAACAAGCATTCTTAAATACTGTGATTAATGCATGGATGAAATGACATGATGGATGCCCTCACCGACATACTCCCTCATGCGGCACCATCTGCATCCGCGACATGCTTTCATTTCTTAGTGCTCCACATCTTCTAGGCACATGCAGTGCAATATGAATAATGATTACCGAGTTGTTATTAGTCCTTTTCATACAGCAGGATTGAAAAACTAAGGTACTTCCCTTATATCATTCCCAATAAGGATCCTGTCTAGGGTCGTCACTCCTAGTAGTCTCATACGATGATATGTTTCTAGGTCGCTGCAAGGGCTGTCAGGGCTGTTGCATACACTCGTTGCTCCACTCCCCCATCACCTTATCAATACAGGCCTAGTTGTACGCTTGTTGCTACGGAAGGGTCGTCGCCTCACGTAGACTCAGAATACGCTCGAGGTCACTGCAAAGGGCTGTCAGGGTTGTTACTCGCACTCGTTGCACCTCTCCCCCATCACCTTATCAATGTAGGCCGACAGCAAGAATATAATGTCCCATACCACCATAATCTGCTCACGAGTCTGGGTAGCTCACTGGTCACTATGGGGAGGTTTGTGGCCCCAGCGTAGGCCGACAGCTCGACCACGGTGTCCCATACTACCATGTCCGGCTCATGAGTCTTAGTGGACCAAGGTACCACGGTTATCAGGGTTATCACTGGTAAGTTCAGTACCCTAGGTTCAAGCAGTTATGACGAATACAAGGTGAACATACAACGGTCAGTCGGGTTACTTGACGAGTTCGACTAGCACAAGCGCACGTTGAATCGACCGACATGAAGTGTACAAGCACTTCGTGTGGCCTAATCACTGCTGACGACTCTAGTATGACTCGGGTTCGTCTTACACATCCTTCATGGTGAATAGAATCCAACCATAAATTCTAAACTGTTACCGACTTCCTGGACTAGAGTATAGCCCCAAGCACATGTAATGTGAATCAGTAATCATATGAGATAACAGAATTGAAATAACAAGTAATTCAAGCATGTTAGCAACATGTTATAAGATGCAACATAAGCAATTTAACCATACACAAACATTTCATATATATATAAGATAATCAATTCAAATCCAATAAGCATGGAGGAAATCATGTGCATCATCAGTTTAGTTGAGAATCCTATCTCAACACTAGTTTACAACACTATTTACTAAGTGCTTACTCATGCAAGCATTTATACAAACACTTAGACTACACAACTCCAACGTACTTGACGTATGTTGGTTTCAACATATAATATGACGGATCCTCATAACAAGGAGATGTCTAATACATAACAATCATGTTCTTACATTCAAAACATATGGCAGGCATAAATCATATTGATTTAGGCATTTCAACAAACACTTAGTCTACACACGTTAGTCTACATAGCATAGGTCGGCCAATATGTACAATAGGGCGAATCTCTTCGCCAAACAGATCATACACGCATAACTAACATAGGTACACGACAAATACCCATTGCAATCATATCGGCAAAATATGTACGTATACAGTATTTTTTACAAATACCTAAAATACCCTAAATCTCATATTCTTCATACGTATTCGAAGTGAAAAACGGACAACATGTTCTACATGTCAAACAGCATTCTTATCGACAATCTATCATTAAACGACATTGAAAGCTTTGAAAATAGGTAATCTAAGCGTCTAAAATCCGTACCTTTCGCCGTAGAAGTGTAACGTATCGAACAGGAAGTCTACGCTTCGTCAACGGCGATATGACAACCTAATTCATAAGATACATTAGCTACTTCGCTACTTGTATTGATAGAATCCCTAAAACAGGTTAAGGTTAGGGTTTTCTTACCTAGAACGAAGCTGGAGTCGTCGAAAAAGCGATACAGAATGGTGGATTTGGCACGTAGAGCAGCAGGGAAGAATCTCAGGAGAAATCACCAGCTTCTCCCTCACTTCTCTCTCTTTTCCCTCTTCTCTCTCCTAGGGTTTTCCCCAAATTCGTATGGGTTAGAAAGCTAAGGGTTTAAGCCCCTTTTATAAGCCCAAACATAACCAAAGTAGACTCCAAGTTAAGGTATACTTGGGTTATAGCCAAATCGGGTCTTTTCTGATCCAAAAGAGTATTTCGGGAGGTCCCCTGGATGAATGCGGTCGGACTTAAGCTCATGGATATTGGATCTTGCTCACACCAAGTTTTCAGTCCGGTAGAGTTCCCAGATCGCACGTGGTGGACCAGTTTCATTTCTGCAGTCACGGAGACTCGATCAGGGATTCTGAGTACATTGACCTGAGTGGAAAATGTTTCCTGATCCGAGGGTATATTTGGGTCAGATTTCGACGGTCTGATTGCTTATACTGATCCCGCAAGCGAAACGTGCTAGATTTATTTAAATCACATTTAATTTTAAATGAATTTCACTCTTTCTCACACTCCCTACTCCAGGCTCAATGAAATAGCCTCAGAGCATCGGTTGGGCTTAATTTTTGAAATGATTGTCAAGTCCAACTAAGCGGTCCTAACGGTCTAAGATCATCGCTATCGGAGTTCCGACGCGCGGTCTAGATCCAATACAAAGTTTCAAAGGGTTCTTAAGAACAAACAGGTTTAGAGTTTGATCCTAGGTTTTTAGGTAACATAGCGTTAGCAGTCCTACTAATTTTAGGTCTTATAGTTTATATTTAAAGTGATCCAAGTTAATTTTACTGAGTATTCAGTTTGGTACTTAACCAAATTCTACCCTAATAAGGCAGAATACGGTCCTGGGGCCATTCTATGCCCCATTTTGGAAACTTCTAGTTTTTGTATTATTTTTATTATTTTTTTGAAGTTCATCATCAAGTTTACCTTGACTCCACTAAATTTCATAAGATTTTGAGTTGTAGAAAAATTTTAAAAATTCCAGAAGCAGCATTTGTTCAACAAGTGATTATCAGAAAGTTTCTCACAATGACCTACTTTAAGCTATATTAAAAATTTTATTATATTTTTCACATATTTTTATATAAAACTAGACTCATTTATCTTCAATCTGGTTTTTGAATCACCTAAATCAGAGTTATAACGAAGGAGATATAATTTTTTAAAGTTAGAAGAAATGTGCAAGAAAAAGTGCAGAAACCGGCCTGCCAGACTGTTGTACGGACGAGTTCGGCGATGCCTCGCCAAACCGGTGATCCCCTCACCGCTCACTGACCTGTTTGGGGTGATTTCACCATCTGATATTTGAAATGGGTGTATTTTAGAACTTGGGATGAGTTATTTGACATGCAATATATAATTTTGGGGTAGGGGAAGCTGATCTATTCAAATAGCCTACTTATTTCGTGAGATTACAAAAGGTTAATGGTTAAAAACCCTTTTTATTTATTTATTTACTATTCATAGTACTTTTTAGTTTAAGTATTGATTAACATCACCTAAACTTTAAGATTTGTGTCTAATATGAAAGCTCCTAGAAAATTTTGAAGGATAAAGTAGTGAAAGGTGAGATTTTTGAAGGAAATAGGGATTTGAGACTTTTGGATTAAGTTTTGAGAAGTTAATCAAGTGTTAGGATTGACCCATTGCTTAAGTACGTCTAAATCTCTAGGTAGGCAAAAATTCAGGGTGTTACATTAAGGGTGGGCCTGACCTATCTGAGGCCGAGGTGTAGAAGAAACAGATTGATAAGATATTTACGGTTATGAAGTGCGATGAATGCCAGAAAGTGGAATTGGTTATTTACATGCTAGAAGGGGAGGCGGATCATTGGTGGGATTCAGTCATTAGGATGAACCCAAGAGTTGAAGCCTGGACCTAGGCCCAGTTTTGTGAGAAGTTTGATGACAAATACTTTCCTTTATATGTGAAAAATCAAAAGGCAGGAGAATTCATAAAATTGGAGTAAGGTGATGTGACAATGCGCCAGTATGATGCTAAGTTCACCGAGCTATCACGATTTGTAACTTTTTTGGTCTCCGATGAAACCCGTAAGACACAAAAATTTCAGGAAGGTCTGAGAGCCTCTATTCATAGCCGATTAACCCCTTTCGTACAGAAGACCTATGTCAAAGTGTTGGAGCGTGCCTTAGCAGTAGAGAAAGACATCAACAAATATTGAAAGAATCGTGATCAGAGGAAGGACGTAAAGAGTGGTGCTAGAACTGCTACACATATATCTCCAGCCCAGCAGGATGCAGCTAAGAGACAAAGAACAACATCGACATCGATGACCAGACCGATGAAATCACATCCTGCACCACAATTTTCAGGATTTTACTATAATTGTGGACTCGAGGGCCATACTTCTCGTTTTTGTTCCAGACCACAGCGCACTCAATATCCACAAAGGTCAAGACCTTTGCATCAATCTTTCAGGCCTCCCTAGCAACATGTATTGCTGTCTATGTCACAGTGACCTCCACTACATCCTTCCACCTCACAGCCATCCCTGAGACCACCTCAGCCATATCCATAGAGGTCGCTACAGTCATACCCGAGGCTACCATAGTAAGGACCTTCATCGGTATATCAGAGACCACCACAGCAGCCGCCGCCACAGGTTAGACCTCAGTAGTACAAGCAATCGAGGCAAGGAGTTTAAGCATCACGACCATAAGCTCAAGGCCGAGTCTATGCCCTAGTACAGTCAGGAGACGACACAGTGCAGCCGTACGAGAACTTGGCACAACAATATGATGGCTCAATTCAAAGTTATGATGTTCCAACATAATCTGGGGATGGAGCGACCCAGACTTATGATGATGTCGCACCCTTATATGAGGATTCAACACTGCCAACAGATGACATTATTTAGCCTGACATTGAGGCTAGCAGCGATGTAGTCAAAGGTACCATCGTCATTTATTCATCCTTAGCTAGAGCATTATTTGAATCTGGAGCATCGCATTCATTTATTTCTTACTGCCTTCTATGCTCGCTTGGGTTATCTCCTACTCCCTTAGATAAAAAGTTAACGGTTGCAAACCCCCTTGGTAATTTAGTGGACTTAACTCAAATTTGTAAATCTTATCCGATCATGATTGAGAACGTAAATTTACCAGCTAATCTTATTATTATGCCTATGCAAGAATACGATATTATATTGGGGATGGATTGATTATCTTTATATCGGGCAAAAATCGATTATTTTAGGAAGACAGTCATATTAAATATCGATGGGCGAGCACCATTACAATTTCATGGTACATGAAGGAAGAGAGCACCGGTTAGTTTGTCAGCCATCTCGAAAGTTGAACCTCAAGGAGTAGAACAAATTTCGATTGTTAATGAATTTTCAAAAGTATTTCAAGATATTCTTGGATTACCGCCAAAGAAAGATGTTGATTTCACAATCAATCTGGTACCTGGGACTGCACCAATCTCCAGTGCACCATACCGTATGACACCTGTTGAATTGAGAGAATTAAGGGAGTAACTTTAGCAGCTCCAAGATCAAGGCTTCATTAGGGCTAGTACGTCGTCGTGGGGTGCACCGGTATTATTTGTAAGAAAGAAGGATGGGTCTTTGAGGCTATGCATCGATTACCGTTAACTTAACAAGGTGACTATTAAGAACAAGTACCCGCTGTCGAGGATAAATGATTTATTCGATCAGTAGAAGGGAGCTAAATATTTTTCAAAGATAGACCTACAATCTAGATATCATTAGTTAAGGATTAGAGATGAAGATATACCCAAGACTGCCTTTAGGACTCGGTACGGCCATTATGAATTTCTAGTGATGCCCTTCGGACTAACAAACACTCCAGCAGTATTTATGGACCTCATGAACAGGGTCTTCAAACCGTATTTGGACCGATTCATGATAGTGTTCATAGATGATATCGTAATTTACTCCAAGACGCAAGAGGATCATGCTGAACACCTTCGAATAGCTCTTCAAACTCTAAAGAATAATCAGTTGTATGCCAAAGCGTCAAAATGTGACTTTTGGAAGAATGAAGTAAAGTTTTTGAGGCACGTGGTATCAAAAAAAGGAGTGTCAGTAGATCCATCGAAAGTCGAAGCGGTGTTAAATTGGGAGCAGCCCACCAATGTGACAGAAGTGCGCAGTTTTCTCGGATTAGCTGGTTATTATAGAAGGTTCATTGAGGAATTCTCTAAGTTAGCAAGGCCATTGACTAACTTGACCAAGAAAGACACTTCTTTTAAATGGAATGAAAATTGTGAGTAGGCTTTCTCTGAATTGAAGAAGCGATTAACGGAAGCCCTAGTACTTTCTTTACCAGCAGAAGGGGAAAGATTTATGGTATATACTAATGCATCTTATCAAGGGTTGAGAGGTATGCTAATGCAAAGTGGTAAAGCAATAGCATTTGCGTCAAGGCGGTTAAAACCTCATGAACAGAATTATCCCACTCATGACTTAGAGCTTGCAGCTGTAGTGCTTGCAGCTGCAGTGTTTGCCTTAAAATTTTAGAGGCATTATCTTTATGGTGAGCAGTTTGAACTGCACTCGGATCACAAAAGTTTAAAGTATCTTTTTAATCAAAAGGACCTAAATATGCGGCAAAGGAGATGGATGGAATTCTTGAAGGATTATCATTTCAACATCTGTTATCATCCAAGTAAGGCGAATGTTGTAGTCGACACATTAAGCAGGAAGACGCGCAAGCTGGTGGCAAGTCTAATGATTAAAGAATGAGAGATGCTTGATGTAGTTAAAGATTTTGAAGTCAGACTACGCATCAATGAACCTCGGTCTTATATCGGTAATTTAGTGGTGCATCCCACTCTGGTTAGTAATTTCTAAATTATCCATTTACATTAGCTCTTTAATTCTTATATTAGGATGTAGTTATTCAGAACTTTCTTTTCTAGGTGCGACGAATAATAGAAGCGCAGAAGAATGATGCATGGCTACAAGAGAAAATATCAGAAGAAACGGGAAAGGACAACTTAGAGTGGCAAGTAGGATCTGATGGTGGGATCAGATTTTAAGGGAGGTTATGTGTTCCAGTCATATCTGAATTAAAGCAAGAAGTCTTAGATGAGGCAAACCACACAAAATTCACCATCCACCCAGGAGGAACCAAGATGTACCGTGATGTACGACGTCAATATTGGTGGAGTAATATGAAGAGGGAGATAGCCAACTACGTTGCAAGGTGTCTTACTTGTCAGCAGGTTAAAGCGAAGCATCAGAACCCGTCAGGACTTTTACAACCATTACAGGTCACGGAATGGAATGGGAGCACATATCAATGGATTTTATTGTCGGACTACCGAAAACAAGCCATCATCATGATGTGATATGGGTGATCGTGGATAGGCTAACAAAGTCAGCACACTTCCTTCTTATACATATTTCTTCCTCCCTAGACGAGTTAAGAAAACAGTATATCAAGGAGATCGTTAGGCTTCATGGCATTCCTGTGTCCATAGTATCCGATCGAGACCCCAGGTTTACATTACGCTTTTAGTTGAGTCTTCAGAAGGCATTGGGAATGGCGCTAAACTACAACACGACTTTTCATCCGCAGACTGATGGACAAACGGAACGGGTAAATCAAATCCTAGAAGACATACTTTGCAGCTGCATTCTTGACTTCAAGGGAAATTAGGACGACCAACTTTATTTAGTAGAATTCGCCTACAACAATAGTTTCCAGTCCAGTATTAGCATGGCGCCATTCGAAGCTTTATACGAAAGACCCTGCAGATCACCAATTTGTTGGATTGAAATGGGTGAAAGAACATTGTTGGGACCAGAGACATCCAAGAAGATTGTCGTTATCAAAGAACATCTACGTACTGCTCAGAGTCGCTAGAAGAGCTACGTCGACAATCGCTGAAAGAACTTGGAGTTCGCCATAGGAGACCATGTGTTTCTGAAGGTATCCTTGATGAAAGGAGTTATGCGATTTGGGAAGAAAGGAAAATTAGCACCACGCTACATTGGACCATTTGAGATTGCAGAGAGTAGGCCTCGTAACCTACAGACTAGCCTTATCCCCTCAACTTTTAGGCGTCCACGACGTATTTCATATATCTATGCTTCGGAAGTACGAGAGAGATGCATCGCATATCATTGATTAGGAGCCGCTGAAAATTCAGAAGGACGTTTCATACATAGAACAACCGATTCGCATCCTCGACAGGAAGGAGCAAGTACTTCGAATAAGATCAATACCACTCGTGAAGGTTCAGTGGGGGCATCATGGCGAGGACGAAGCTTTGTGGGAGCGAGAGGATGAAATTCGAGAGAAGTACCCTTATCTCTTCATATGATAGGTATGTTAAATTTTGGGGATGAAATTTTTGTTAAGGGGGGTAGAATGTAACAAGTCACTTTTTGTGGGAACTAATTCCACCGTCCGCTTCCGTGTGGCCCACTTGAGTTTTGGATCGGCCTCATTTTTGGCCTTATATTTTCTCTTGGCCTGGCCAAGATGATGGACGGAGTACATTTATATGGGACCCACCACATCTTTAAAAAATAAAATAAATAAAAATAAAGTAAAAAAAATAAAAACTAATCTTCTACATGACTAAACCACTTTCTCCACTTTCCTTCCTTTTTGTACGGTAATGGCCGTCGAACCCTCCCACAAAACAAAACTTCCCACGTCCCCCACTCTTCCGCCTTGTTCCTCACATCCATTAAAAAAGAAGAAAACATATAAACAAAGTTTTAATCATATCAAAAAGGGAGAGAGAGAGAACCGAGTAGATCAAGAGAGAGAGCTCTGAAGATCAAGAGAGGGAGAGAGATTAGAGCGAAGCCGGATCATCAAACTTTAAGGTAGGTGATCTTATCTTGAGATTTAACATTTTCAATTAATTATTTTGCTAATTGTCAGTTGATTATTTATTTATCAATTTCTATTTTTATATATTTTTGATAATTATGTTGAAATAATTTATATATATATATATATATATATATTTATATTTATATAAATAAAATTTATAATATTTAAGGTTAAAATAATTTATATATATATATAATAAAATAAATTTATAGAATAAAATAAACAATTTATTTGGGTTTATATTTTAATTTATAAACTCTAAATATAAAAATATTTATATTATCATATGCCACATTTACAAATTTCAGAGTGCCTGTGTATCAATCATCATACTCTAGCAGAGTATTAAATAACTCCTCATGAGAAGCCAGAAGATGCACCGTGAGGAATTACTATAATGGAGAAGGTTTCAAGTCCATCAAGCTGGACCACAAGTTAAAGTCCACCCAGCAATAGATTTATGATATACTAAGTTCATACAAAATCCAATACGTTTAAAACCACATGAAGATCATTTTAATGAAAAATCATTCCTATATACTAGTCAGGATATCCACAAAAATAAAAAATAACTTATAACTGTTGATAAATAATTAGTGAATGTAAGTGTTTTTCTTGTAAGTGATCCTAATAGTATAATAAACATATTGAATGGGTTAGATTTTTACACTTATATTAGAGGTTAGAAGTTATTTACTTAGTGGACCGTAATGTTTCCAACCAGTCAGACTGGACACTTTATATATATATATATATATATATATATATATATATATAATGGGATTCTGCTAGTGTGAGAAATGCGAGTATGAATACAATCTTACTTGTCTCCACATGCGGAATATAGCACACATGTGTAAGTCTGGGAATCTACCATGCAATCCACACTTTCAACGTGTGCAGATGAAAAAAAAGAAAAAAAGAAAAAAGAAAGAAGACAACATGATCTATCTATTATCTTGAGCACTATGAATGAATGAAAACTAAGAACGTTTCTTATTCAACATACAAGTATGGTCCACCTATTTGTTTAACTGTCCAAATTTCAATAACGGGAACATAGAAAACAGGACCTCTCAGATGAACGGAATAGATATCACACACGTGTCTCGTGTGGCACGTGACACACGAGTAGGATTCAAATCCTACTTGCGCGAGTAGCTTTCCCATTTTCCATGAAAATTGAATGGTGGGGCTTTGGGAGTTGTTGCATGGGTTCTAGAAATCAACCAACGGCTCTGAATTTGTACAAGTGGTCATGGCCCTCGGGCTCTGTAGTGTATAGATTCACCATATACCTGCATTATAGTGTAGAAATTGGATTTATTAAATTATTTATTTTTATTGATATTAGAATTGTTCATGTTATTCATGCTTATCTATTGATTATTTAATTGAGAAAAAAAATATATAGTTATATGAGCAAGTAGGACAATTGTTTCCCTTGGGTGAGAGACCCTAAAGTCAGCAAGTAGGGCAATTTGTCCCTTGGGTGAAAGACTTTAGAACCCACAGGATCCTTTGGAGTCTCCATTGTGTACAACGTATGAGTACAATTGTGTGCGTGGACATACGTCAGATGTACAACTGGAGTAGTAGTCTAACCAGCTAACGTATAAATGGGTCCATCACCATGAGGTACCAGTGCGTGAGTGTTAATGCAACGTGACCATCCACTTGGTTACAGTGTTGTAAGAAATGATATAATTATTATGAGAATTCATACAAATATTACATGCATCGCATTTTCACAATTCTTTTGTTAAATTTCATTATTGTATTTTTATTTTCTTTTATTGTTATAAAATTGATATTATCTGAACATGTTAAATTCTGGGTAAGAGATGACCTTACTGGGCTGTTATGCTCATCCTACTAATCAAATGCACAGGTGCAGAGCTGGAATACTATGAGCAGGCGGGCCTCTACTATTAGTTTTATTTTTTTAGAAAATTAGGTTTAGTTTTAATTCAATTCAGTTTTTTTTTCTTTCTTTTTTTTCGTTATTTAGGTTTGGTTTATGTTCATATTTCGATGTAGAAAGGGAAAAGTATCAAAAGAGTTGAATTTAATAAATATTTCAGCAATATTTCCTTTTAGATGACATTGAATATTATTGAACTTGATTGAACCGACTAGATTGTAATAAATGAGATTATATTATAACTCACACCTTGGATTCGGGTTCCTAATACCTTATTCAGGTACCCAAATTTCGGGGCATGACACCTTGCCTGTGGCACTGTTTAATCATATTGAATTGTCTTGCGAACCCACTGGGTAGTAGGGCTCTCTCCAAAATTCAACTCCTTCATGAAGAGGTAAACTGCAAGACTTGATGCAAATCAGAAATCTTCTTTCAATAGGTTCCATGTCATTCTTATCTTTGACTTCTCTATCTCCAGCTTGATGAATTAAATAGAATGGAAAGAAGTTGATAGACTTCATGCTCTCAATTTTGTCAACAACCCATTCGTATCCTTTCTTCACCATTTTTCGCCTAAGATAATGGTATAGAGGAGGACACTTGGGATTGGCATAGGCCTTCTCAAGATCATTGTATGTCCATGGGAAATATATTCCTAATTAGCTAGAAAAGTAATGCCATGGAGTAAATGAAGATGAAGCTCCGATTGCCGGGCTTGAGCAGTGTGCCGCAATATTTCCAAAAGTCTATACCGGGAACATAGAATAGGAGGAGCCAAAGAATACTTCTTCTTTCCCTCTGCCATAGCTTCAACAACAACGAATAAAGTAGGATGAATGAAATCTGACCATTTTGAATTTGGTAGGACAATTAAACTAAGCCAATATGCTAGAAAAGTAGCTTGTTCAGTTTTAGGACTAAAAACAGCAAGACCCCTTATTCTTTGTCGGGTAGATTCCAAGTCTGGAGAATGACTAGCCTGAGAAAGAGAATATGAGAAAACATATATATATATATATATATATATATATATATATATATATATATATATATATATATATATATATATATATATATATATATATATATATATATATATCTGTGTGTGTGTGTGTAAAAAAAGGAGAAGGAAGAAGAAGGTGAAAGGAAAGGAAAAGGAATATCAAAATAATATACCGTAAATATCTCATGAAATGTGCAAGCCACTGACGTGGAGATATTTTATGAACATCGGGAAAATGTGACATTTCTCTAAAGAGCTCGATAGTAGAGGCGGAGATGTGAGGGTCCCTCCCAGGAGCGAGATAAGTGAATTCTACATTTGTAGGAATAAATTCATCAAGAAAAGAGCCGGTAATGGGAAGACAATCCATTCGGTGAAGATCCCATAAAGTAAAGTTTACTTCGTCAATTAGTAGGTGGAAGGAGTTTATTGTGGAAGACCATTATTTCAGAAATCCTTTGTAAATCATGGTTTCTTTATGAAAGAAGTCGGAAGTAGCTTCTATGGCGACGTACAGATTCATTGCACCAAGGACTTCTTTATATTTCTGAAGAATGGCCTTGACCCATGAGCTGTACAACTGACGATGAGATAGGAGCCCATGTATTCTGAAATCATCTTTACCCCACAGAGAATCTCGATCACAAAAGCGTTGCTGAATAGTTTCAAAGTAGTGGGTGGGATACAAAGTATGAGGATTATAACATGGAGTAAGGAAGCGCATGTACAATATTTGTCCGGTCTTCTGTACTAAACCTTTTTCTATGAGATAACCCTCTAAAATCTTCGGTTCCTTATGACCCAATTCACCACGTATAATAACCGGTTTTGTGTCATATAATCGGAGGGTTCATTTTGAATCGTAGAAAGATGATGTTGAAGACTCAACGGAATAATGACAGTCTCGTCCTTATAAGGATTTTTGAATTTGATTACATCTTCCTGAGACTTGACCATATCCTAGACGTTCTGATAGCATCTCTTGTTGTGATCTCTTATCTTCTCCTAAAAAATTTCATCTTTACTCTTCTGCTTCTTGCTCTTTGAAAAAGAGAGGGGAGGAGAAGTTTTAGCGAGACCAGGGTGAGGACTGTCAGTTCAAAAGTTAGCAGCAGACTTCAACCAATTCTCCTAATCAGATTCATGACCCTCTATTAGTGGACCCTCAAGTTCCCTCATTAATACAATTTGGCTAATGGGGTCAGCAAGGCATTGGATACGATCGGCAAAGTTAATAATTGGTGGATCTAAAACCTTGAAGAAAGAAGAGTAACCCTCAGTTAACTGAGTTCTTTTATGAGGACGGCTTTCTATTGATGTTGGAGGATTTGAAGATTCAGCAAAATGTTCATCAGGAGAAGTATGCGACCTTTTAGAACGAGCCATTGAAGAGATAGAGAAAATTTAGTGAAAAGGGTCCAGTTGTGCGCTAGCATAGTTGTGCATTGGGACAGTTGTGTGTTGGAATTCGTTGTGCATAGAGATGGGTTGTGCGCAGAATCAGTTGTGCACTGGCATGCATTTTGCACAGAGTTCGTTGTGCACTGGAACATGTTGTGTGCAATGACACGTTGTGCGGAGGGAACTTAACACACAAATCGGAATAGGCGGGAGTCCAAATGAATGGAATGAAGCCAACTCCTGTTTATATAGTGCTCCCAGACTTAGGTTGTGCGTAAAAAGTTTAGTTGTGTACAAAGAGTCTGGTTGTGCGCAAAGAGGAAATAGAACAAAATTTGTCTTGATTGATCCTAATTTTCACTTAGAAGACAGAAAGTAAAAAATGAAGGATTAAGGGGGCATCTGTTGAGGCATAAAAATTAATCAGAAGAAAAGAAGAAAACTCCTGAAGAAGACAAAGTTCTACACCATTTCATTATGCGGCGCTCAACAGAAATTGAATTAAAAGTATTATTTTGCGGTGTATAATAGAAGTTTCCTTAGAAGTATCGTTGTGCGGCGCCCAATAGAAGTTGCCTTAGAAGTATCATTGTGTGGTGTACAATGGGCATATCCGCACAATGAGTATATGTGCATGATCAATCTTTTGTGAAAAGTCCACATGTGCGGAAAGCTATAAATACCCCGCTATCTTCTATAATTCATTCATTCGAACGGTGCCAGAGTAGCAGAGAAGAATCCAGATCTCAGAAGAGCTCAGGTATCGGAAGAGCCCATTGTGCGACGTACAATGGGTGGCCCGCACAATGGAGAGGGGCGCACAACGAGTGGTCCACACGGTGAGTGCGCACAATAGTCATGTACACACAATGGATCCATTGTGCGGATAGTAAGCTTAAGTGAAGATTATTTATCTTGAGGGGATAAAAAAGGACCCTAATCTGGGTTGAAAGATCAAAGTATCTTCTCAGGAGCATGGAATCAATTAGGATGAATATTATTCTAGCATAGTGATATCTCCATACTGAAGATCATGATACGATCTGAAATGTTGTAGAATTAATATTAAAATATTTAATATTTATGTTGCATTATGTAAATACTTTATTTTGGAACCAAAGGAGAGAAAGGGATGTAAACGAATTCAGAATAAATAAAATATAGTGATTATTCTCTTCACTCTTCCTTCATTACTATTGAGTAAAATAATTCCCCTAAATTAAATACATTTGTTTCTTATTGAAACAAAATGTGTGGAACCATCCAAATACATATTAATGTCTCAAAAAAATTGTACAAGGACCTGAGTACCACCTCAGGAAGAACCACCCAATGACCGTATCCTGTCGTAAGTTAAGGAGCAAATTAGTTAAGTACTAAACTAAATAATTGGTGGATTAAGCATGGGCTACCATTTTCACAAATGAGAAAGCCTAAAACCATTAATACCACTGATTCAACATCACTGAAAGACCTAGGAGAAATCTCAAGAGCCTGTTTCTCTCGGGAGTACATTGAAACCCCGTATCAGACCTAGACCGCACGACGAGGGTCCAATGACCGTGAAACTATAGGACTATGTCTATCCTACTGGGCTTGACAACCATTGTGAGAATCAAGCCCAGATAGTGTCCAGAAACATACAACTTGAGACCTGAGTGAAGTGCGTGAGAAACGTGAATATCTTTAGAAAATGAAGTGAAACTTAAGTGAATTGAGCTGTTCACTCTCACGCAAAATTGAGGATTTCAGACCATTGATTTCTGACCAAACTTCACCCATGGAAAAAGAAAATTTCCCTACACATATCTGTATAATTGCGGCCACGATTGAGTAAGTATGACCGTTGATCTGACGCAGGTCCTCCACGGCCGATCGGCTTATCCGATCGCACCGAAATCATGTCTTGGCATAGATCTATTGTTAGGGAACGTACCCTATGACGTAGGTGAGTAGTGGGCCTCCCTATGAGCCCTGTTTGTCAAAAATAGCTGCCCAAAGGATATAACATATGAATATAGTGGCCCTGGGGCCATTTGCATCACTTCTGGGCTTATAAATAGCTCTTATTTCACCTCACCTCTCTCATATACGAATTTCTTCAAAACCTTAAGGGAGAGAGGAGAGAAAAGAAGAGAAAAGAGGAAAGGGAGAAGAGAGATCTTGGAAGATCGTTGCAGGAATCCTCTCCCACGACTCCACGCACCGAATCTCCATCCCGTTACGCTACACAACTTGTTTCGGCTACGATTTTGGGAAAGAAAACCTAACCCTAATGTCGTTGTAGAGATCCAGGTTGATTTTTCATCAAACTAGCTAACCTATTTCATCATTTAGGTACTTGACATTCCGTTTTCAAGAACGTGGAGTTTCGACCGAGTCCGAATCAAGCATCCTGACGAAAGATGAGGACTATAAACACTTAGGTTACAGTTATCAATGCTCTCATGTCAGCTAATCATTTATGTTTGACTTGATGGCTATCGTATTGTCTTAAATATGCCGATTTCTTTATAATATACATGTATGAACTGTGTTGAGCAAAAGATGCATCCCATGTGTTTGTTGAAATGTTTGAATGAACATTTGAAAGTGATTTGTGCATGTCATGATTATTGATCTAGGATTCATCATTGTCATATGCATGCTGACCTCTCTGTGTAAGAAATTACAAAAATATATGTTGTAACTAGCCTAGTTTATATATTTGGTGAAGTGTAGTCTAAGTGTTAATGAATTGTTTAAATGAGAAATTATTAATGATTTGTATTTATTATGAGTATTAAGATAGGATTCTTAATTGCCTTATATATATATATATATATATATATATATATATATATATATATATATATATATATATATATGTATAGTTTCTTTCATGCAATCATATTTGCCTCTACGTAATTTATGGATAAAATGCAAGTGTTTGGTAACATGATCAATGTGTTTAATGAAATGCTCAAATGAGAAATTTACTTGGACTGTTTGTTAAATGCTGAAATGATTATCACATGTGTTTATTTATTGCATTTGAGCAAGATTGGGGCTAAAATGTAGCCTAAGAAATTGGTAACAGTCCCTGTTCGGGTAGCCGAATTATTCACGCCACATTGGGAAAATTTGACAAATCTGGGTCGTATGATGATTGTCAACAGTGGTTAGGCCACGAGGGGTGCTTATGCGCTCCGTGTTGATTAAGTCAGCGTGTGCCTGTACTAATCGAACTTTCCTAACAAACCGATTGGCCTATTGTGTGTTTACCATGTATGTATACTACTGCTTGAATCTAAGGTACCCCCATTAATGTAAAGGCCCTCTTTAACCGTAGTACCATGATCTGCTAAGACTCGGGCATGGGGGTATTGGACACCGTGTTCGAGCTGTCGGCCTACACTGGGGTGACGAGCTTCCCCGTAGTGACCAGTGAGCAACTAAGAGTCGTGAGCCAGGCATGGTGGTATGAGACACCATGTTCATACAGTCATCCTATGCTGAGGTGACGAGCCTCCCCGTAGTGACTGCGAGTATAAACTTTTGAACTTGCCTATCGACTGCGTCTCATTAGGAGTGATGACCCTACAACTTTCCTATCGTATGTGCTTAACTAGGAGTGACAAACCAAGATGGATCCTCAGTTCAAGTCAATGATATAAAGGGAGGTACCCTAACTTCCTAAATGTGTTGTATGAATAAGCTTAATTAATTACTTGGCTAACATGACCATGCATAGCACTGCATTAGTTAGGATGTGTTTTAAAGGCTATGAAGCTGCACTGGAGGCAGTGATGTGATATGCAAAATAGGTTGTCGGAGTCGCTTATGAGGAAGCTTTGATGCGAGGGCATACATCATTACTTGCACTCCATTCATGCATTAACAAGAGTAGTTAGAAAGTGATTGTTATGTTGCTTTATCATGACTGCTTGATTGACTTGATAACATGTTAACTTTTACCTTATAGTACCACTAAGTTGGCCACTCATTCCCACTCTGGGATGGTGTTTTAAAACACCAACTAGACTCTAGTTTAGATGGTGTTGATGAAGTCTATGCGGAGGAGTAGGACTTTATGGATGAGCAGGAGGAGTTCAATACTTTCAGCTCTCGGGCGGGTCTATGTAGACCTCATACTAATGCGTAGGGACTATAGGGATATTTTGCTTAGTTGTACACATCTACTTTTCTGTAATTTTTTTATTTTGAACCATTACATGTATATATTGAGCCCGGTTACATACTCATAATTTGGAGATTGTGAAATACTTACATGCTTAAATATATATGTTTCAAACTTTCGCTTGTTTAATTAAATTATATCCGAAGTATGAAATGTTGTTTTAGTATAATCCCACTTATGTTTAACTCATTAATATGGGTGAAATTTGAACATCATTATCCATATTGTATAAGTGATGTGTTATATCTCAGGCGTGGAGCTTTGCTCAACCCTTGAAATTTAGGGCGTTACAAGTTGGTATCAGAGCATGATTTTGGATTAAACTCGACTTGGGTTATACGTAACATGATGCACTCTAACTTAGGAAGGGAGTAATGGAATTTAGAGACCACATTAGGATCCCAAAGTTTCACCGACAGGCAAGACCAAACGCTGTAGTTTAGTCCACAATGTATCTTAGACCATGTGAATTGATCCATGTCACCTCTAGGTCAGTAGTCAATGGGTTTGAGTAGTTAGTTGACAATTTCAAACCTGAAACAGATCCAAGTGGCATAAATACGTGCGCGTTGGACCACAAAAATGGGTCTTATGGGCCTAGGGACCCAAATCACAGAGTTCGGTGGGGCCCAGGGGGTCCTATGGACCAAAATACATCATGGAGGGGGGGTGGCCACGCCCCATGGCGGAGGCACTGTTGAATAGCCCAGGCGAGCACGATGGCACCACCCGATCAGTGGCGCAACGCCGGGCAGCCCAGGTGGGCACGGCGCCATGGCTCAATCGGCAGCGCATCGTCGACCTTCCCAGCCAGGCGTGATGGCGCCGCAGGATCTATGGTGCACCACCATTCGTCCGACCATGGTGGGTCCCTCCCACATGTGGGGGCCACTTTTAACCCTCTAAACACTCCTCTTTCCCTCATTTTTCTTATTTCTTACCCCACAAAACCCTTCAAACCCTCCAAAAACATTCTTTCTCTCTCAAATCCTCATTTCCATACATCCAAATCCCTCATTTTCTCTACATCCTACACCCCTCCACCACTATTCCTCTAAAACTACCTTTACATCTTCTCATTTCTATTCCCACTCATTTGAGCACAAAACCCTCCTTTTTGTGTCTCATAACCTTCATGCTTCCAAATTCACTTCATCTTCAAAGTTTTTCATTCGCAATGACTCTCTTTGAGATTGTGACTGCATTTTCTCCATCTCAACGCTCCTTTCCCTTATGAGAAAGAAGAGAGCAGCACTGGATGAGGTCGAGCCTAGTCATCCAATCTGGTTTTAAAAGAAGATGAGTGCCAAGACAAGTGCAAGCACTGAGTGAAGGTCAAAACAGGACCTCGATCCTCAAATCCCGATAGAGAGGTCTCTACCGGCGAACGCCGAACTCTGTAAGTTCCATGATCGCAAGGTTATCTTTGAAGCTCAAGTTGATGAGAAGTTATTTGGGTTATATCCAGTGATCAAGGAGAGGTGGGGTCCCATATTTGAAGGAAAAACACATGCAAGTGAAGGCACTGTACGAGCATTCTATGCACACATAAGGGACCCAACTCTTGAGCCTCTCTAGTTTACCATCCCGTTGGGAAGGACACAAACGAGGGTCGATGTGGATGTCATGACCCGTATCATGGGAATAGAACGTGGTGTGGTGCATGCTAGCAATACTAATCTTACTAGTTGACGGGAAAGAGATCGCCACACCTACTTTCTTTATGGCCAACTTGTTTATTGGAGGCAAGGGAATAATCTCGCATCGACACATAAGACGAAAGATTTCTACCTACACCATATATGCACGTATAACGTGTATTCTAGGTGGAGTAACCACAAAAAATGCACTAGGTTTATGGTGGACTTCATGTACCGAGTTAGACAGAGAGAAAAAGTGTGCTTGCCTACTCTCGACTTGACTCAGATAATCAATACTGCACGATCTACTCGAGGGAGCCTCACTCCCATTTGACTGACTCATTTGCAAGATCGCTTGCACTTCGAATTTAGGTTTCACATGGATAACCTCATGCCTATCCATTTCATCAATGAGACTACACTCGACAATATGAAAATAGGCCCCAGGAAGCACCAAGCCAGAATTAATGAGTTCAAGGATGAGATAGAAGAAGAGATCGATGAAGAGGAAGGCAGTGAAGAAGAGGAACAGGAAGAAGAAGAGGAGGCCCAGGACTCAAACGGGGACCTCCTACTGCTTGTGAGGACTGCCCGAAGTAAAAGTTTAAGAGAATGTCACGCACCCTAAAGGCCCTCCTGTGTTGTATGCAGGATAAGGGACCACCTTTGTCTTCGTTGTTTTCCTTCTTTTTGTAATAGCCTTGATAGACTTAGTTTGGGTGCTAAATTAGTAACTGTTAAAGCCTTTTGTAAATTAGCTTACATGCATCCTTTGTCATAGTGCAAGTAATACCCATCATATGTAACTGTGATAAATTTTATTAAATGAAATGTATGAAGCTTCTTTTGTTTAGAAATGTGTAGAATATTTAGAAAAAGTGGATGATGTTATCCTAATCCTATAAGTGTTGCACCTTATGTTGTATATAGGGAATGCCTCCTAAAACTGCTCGGAACATGGCACGTCTCCCACTTGGTGGAATGATTGACAACGCCCCTCACCTGAGTGGTAGCCAAATGGACCCTAGTTTAGGTCCGAGTACTGATATGATGCCGGATTCACAACCAACCACTGGCCCCACAAATGGGCCAACACCGAGTGCACCACCGGTTCTGGGTCAGAACCGTGCGTCTTCGTCGACGCCATACATGCCTCAGGCGGCCTCTCCCCCTGATAGGTTGGAGTAGATAATGCTCCTAATGCAACAACAACAACAAATTCTGGTAACTATAGTGGGGGTCATTGCACAAAACATGAATGTGGCCCCGCCGATACCACTCGTATAGCCTACTGGGACTATGACTATAAGTGGCCCATTCAAGTACTTTCAGCACCTCCGTCCTCCCACTTTTATGGGTACTCATAGACCCAAGGAGGTCGAGTACTGGTTGGATCGTATTTCTAAGATGTTGAGGCGATTACACTGTACTGAGGCGGAACAAGTTGAGCTAGTCACATATATGTTTGAGAAGGAAACTAGCCTGTGGTAGGATAGTGTCCTAAGAACCGTTCCTACAATATTTGTGTGGACATGGGATGAATTCGAGGTGCGCTTCCATGAGAAGTATTTCCCCCCTCACTAACCATAATGAAAAGGAGGGTGAATTCCTCCACCTTCAACAAGGGAAAATGACAGTGGAAAAATACGAGAACTGTTTCATGAAGCTGGCTAGATATGCTCCTTTGATTTTGACTAACGAGCTGATGAGAATGCGTCCATTTTCAGAAGGGTTACGAGTTGATATCCGCACCAAGATGTGTTGTGCTAGCATTCTTAACTATGTTGAGCTAGTGAGCATGTCCCTGTGAGCTGAGTAGGATAGTGAAAGAGTGTCTCGAACATGCATGCCAATGGGACCGAGGCCTAGGCCTGAATTACAGAACCGGTCGTTTCTCTGTAAGATGTCGCTTATAAACTCACCTCCCAGACTGATGGCTCCACCGGCTCAGCAGAGGCGATCTGATCTTTGGTGTACTTATTATAATAAAGCGGGCTAACTGACCCCTTTTATTTTACCAAAATGAAGAACAATGGCTTCACGTTACCTCAAAAGGTCAACCGCCAGCCACCACATATTATTTCAGCTCCACCTCTATGATTCACACCCCTAGCACAGCCATTCTACTGACCTCCCGTATCTTGAAATAGGCCGCCTCAATGACCTATGGCAGCGCAACTTAATCATCCGCAACAAGCTCGAGTATATGCACTCGCTATCGAAGTATCTAAATCTGCGGTTGCAGTACTGCTAGCCTTTGAGGTCACTGCCCACATCAAAGGTACACTAGTATTTCTGTTAGTGGACATCGAGTCCACTGTTTCAATGATAACATGCTCTACAGTCAAGCGATTAGGGTTGAACACTACCCCTATGGTTGGGGTGAGAGTCATCGCTGCAGCAGGGACCTTCACAGAAATCACTAAGCTTTGTAAGAATTTCCTGATAGACTTGGGAGCAGAGTGTCATACATTGACCTGATTGTAACCAAGATAATCATTACGACGCCATCCTCAACATGGATTGGCTCACTGAAATGAAGGCAGAGATTGACTGTGAAATCAGATTGGTGACAGCTCATGGGCCTAAGAGCATGACATTCACCTTCCCAGTTTAGGTCAGTTGTCCCTACCACATCCTTTGTTACTCTTCCTTATTGGAAAATTGTGACGGTCCGTCAATTGGGGACACGTCAGTAGTGCAAGATTTCATGAATGTGTTTAGAATGATCCTTGGACTGCCTCCTCAGCGCGAGATCGACTTTACCATTGACCTTGTGCCAGGTGCGACAACTATCTCTTTCCCGACGTATAGCATGCCTCTATGTGAAATAGAGGAATTGAGGAAGAAGATTGATGACTTATTGGATTCGAGTTTTATACGGCTGAGCATATCTCCTTAGGAAGCACTTATGTTGTTTGTGAAAAATAAGGATGGATCGTTGTGGCTGTGTATAGATTATCACAGGCTAAATCACGTCATGGTAAAGAACAAGTATCCTCTACCCAGGATAGATGACCTGTTTGACCAGTTGAAGGGGGCACAATATTTGTCTAAGATAGACTTATAGTCTGGGTATCATCAGTTGCGCGTCAGGAATGAAGACATACAGAAAACAACTTTCAGGACCAACTTCGGGCACTACGAATTCCTCGTGATGCTGTTTAGACTTACAAATGCACCATTCGTATTCATAAATCTCATGAACTGGATATTTCGACCATATCTTTACCGATTCGTCATTGTATTCATAGACGACATTTTGATGTACTTAAAGAGCCGAAAAGATTATGAAGAACACCTACAAGCAATCCTTGATACTCTTAGGAAGACTTAATTTTTTGCACAGTAACAAAAATGCGACTTCTGGAAGGAATAAGTCAAGTTCTTAGGACATGTGATTTTCAAGGAAGGAATCGCCATGGACCTTGTCAAGGTGACGGGGTACAAGACTGGGAGCAGCTCGACTCAGTTACAGAAGTGAGGAGTTTCCTCGGACTTGTTGGCTATTATCACCGATTCATTAAAGATTTCTCCAAGATAGCCCGACCATTGTCTCAACTTGGAAAGATCTTAAGTTTGCTTGGAATGAGAAGGCAGAGGCAGCCTTTCAAGAATTAAAGGACAAGCTGACATCTACGCTCATGCTAGTACTGTCAGAGCAAGGGGTCAAATATACTATTTATACTGATGCCTCTCGAGTCGGTTTGGGGTATGTACTTATGCTGAATGATAGGGTGATCGCCTATGCCTCACAACAGTTGAGGAAACATGAAGAAAACTACCCCACTCACGACTTAGAATTGGTGGGAGTCATTTTCATATTAAAGCTCTGGAGACATTACCTTTATGAAGAGGAGTTCGAGCTCTTTGACGACCACAAAAGCCTCAAGTACATCTTCACATAGAGGAACCTGAAATGAGGCAATATCGTTGGATGAAGACTTTGAAAGACTTTAAGTTTGAAGTCTCCTACCATCCTGGTAAGGCTAACCTTGTGGCCGATGCGTTGAGCCGCAAGAAAACTATAGAATTTGTAGCCCCACTGATGATAGAAGAGTGAAATATGGTGAAATTCGTGCAAGATTTCAAATAAAAACTGATAATGGAGCAGCCATTCGAGAGCGTCATACACTTCCACATGCAACCACTTATTGATGACCAAATCATTATGGTTCAAAAAGAAGATGAGCTGTTAGTGAAGATGAGAGATCATGCGAGCGACAATGAAGAATCAGAATGGAGGATTAGCTTAGATGGAGGTTTGAGATATCATGGCCGCCTATGCATCCCGAACCTTCATGACTTGAGGAGAGATGTTCTAGAGGCCGCTCACAATTCAAAGTTAGCGATGCACCTATGTAGTACAAAGATGTATTGAGATGTGAAGCGTTCGTACTGGTGGAACAACATTAAGTTCCAAATAGCAGATTTTGTGTCCCGATGCCTCATGTGCCATCAAGTTAAGGCTAAGCACCACCGACCCCCTGGTTTACTTCAACCCATGCCCAGAGCGGAGTGGAAGTGGGATTTCATATTTATGGATTCCATTTTGAGGTTACCAAAGACGAGAAAGGGGCATGACTCCATTTGGGTGATTGTGGACCGGTTGATGAAATTGGCCCATTTCCTCCCGATTAGAGTTTCTAATTCGACAGATGATCTGGCCAAGCTGTATATCAAGGAGATAGTACGACTGCATAGGGTTTTTATAGAGATTGTGTTGGACTGAGACACACGATTCACATCTATTTTCTAGACTCAAATTCAAGAAGCAATGGGGGTGAAACTGAAATTCAATACCGCGTTCCACCCTCAGACCGATGGGCAGATGGAGCAGATAAATCAGATACTTGAGGACATGTTGTGAGTGTGCATACTTGACTTCAAGGATAGTTAGGATGACTGTCTCCCTTATGCAGAGTTTTCTTATAACAATAGCTTTCAAGCAAGCATTGGCAGGCTCCTTACGAAGCCTTGTATGGACACCCATGTTAAGCTTTGCATTGTTGGGCAGAAGTTGGCGAGAAGATCTTGGTTGGCCCAGATCTGGTTCAACCAACCTCAGAAAAGATCAATATTATCAAGCATCGACTCCTTACGACCCAGAGTAGGCAGAAGAGTTATGCTAATATGAGACAGAGACAATTAGAATTTGAAGTTGGGGACCATCTATTCCTTAAAGTTTTCCCAATAAAAGAAGTACTTCATTTTAGCAAGAAGAGAAAACTCACGCCGAGATTCATTAGCCCGTTCCAGATTTTAGACCGAGTGGGTGTGGTAGCATACCGTCTTTCCTTGTCCACACCACTCGTAAGCGTGCACAGCGTATTTCATGTATCGATGCTAAAGAAATATGTTCCTGACCCTACCCATATTATCAAGTGGGAGCAAGTGCAGCTAAGTGAAGACGCTACTTATGTATTTCGGCCCACACGTGTTTTAGATAGGAAGGAACAAGTTCTACGTAGCAAAGTTATCCCATTCGTGAAAGTGTTATGGACACACCACACCGAGGAGGAGGCTACTTGGGAAATGGAAGCTAAAGTTCGTAAGAACTACTCTCAAATCCTTGAGGAATATGAAAAAGGTACTAATTTCGGGAATGAATTTTTTTATTATGGGGGGTAGATTGTAACATCTCAGAAAAATTCGTACAAGGACCCGAGTACTACCTCAGACAGAACCACGTAAGGACCATATCCTGTCATAAGTTAGGCAAAAATTAGTTAAGTACTAAACTAAATAATCGGTGGATTAAGCTTAGGCCAACATTTTCACAAATGAGAAGGCCTAAAACCATTAATACCACTGACTCAAAGTCACTTAAAGACTTAGGAGAAATCCCAAGAGCCTGTCGCTTTCGGGAGTACATTGAAACCCCGTATTGGACCTAAACCACACGACGAGGGTCCAATGACCGCGAAACTATAGGACTATGTCTGTCCTACTGGGCTTGACAACCATTGCAGGAATCAAGCCCATATCATATCCAAAAATGTACAACTTGAGCCCTGAGTGAAGTACATGAGAAACACGAATATCTTTAGAAAATGAAATGAAACTTAAGTAAATTGAGCCGTTCACTCTCACGTGAAATTAAAAATTTCAGACTGTCAGTTTTTAACCAAACTTCACCCATGGGGAAAGAAAATTTCCCTGCACATATCCATATAACTACAGCCCCGATTGAGTAAGTATGATCTGACACAGGTCCTCCACGGCCGATCGGCTTATCCTATCGCACCGAAATCACGTCCTGGCATAGATCCATTGTCAGGGAACGTACCTTATGACGTAGGTGAGTAGTGGGCCTCCATGTGAGCCCTATTTGTTAAAAATAACTGCCCAAAGGATATGACTTATGTATATAGTGGACCTTGGGCCATTTACATCACTTCTGGACTTATAAATAGCCCTTATTTCACCTCACCTCTCTCATATACGAATTTATTCACCTCTCTTATATACAAATTTCTTTAAAACCTTAAGGGAGAGAGGAGAGAAAAGAGGAAAGAGAGAAGAGAGATATTGGGAGATCGTTACAGGAATCCTCTCCCACGACTCCACGCACCGAATTTCTGTCCCATTACGCTACACAACCTGTTTTGGCTAGGATTTTGGGTAAGTAAACCTAACCCTAATGTCATTGTAGAGATCCAGGTTTATTGTTCGTCAAACTAGCTAACCTATTTCATCATTTAGGTGCCCGACGTTCCATTTTCGAGAACGTAGAGTTTGGACTGAGTCCGAATCAAGCATCCCGATGAAAGGTGAAGACTATAAATGCTTAGGTTGTGGTTATCAATGCTCTTATGTCAGCTAATGATTTGTGTCTGACTTGATGGCTGTCGTATTGTCTTAGATACGTCAATTTCTGTATAATATACATGTATGAACTATGTTGATCAAAAGATGCATCCCATGTGTTTGTTGAAATGTTTGAATGAACATTTGAAAGCGATTTGTGCATGCCGTGATTATTGATCTAGGATTCATCATTGTCATATGCATGCTGATCTCTCTGTGTAAGGGATTGCTAAAATATATGTTGTAACTACACTAGTCTATATATTCGGTGAAGTGTAGTTTAAGTGTTTAATGAATTGTCTGAATGAGAAATTATTGATGATTTGTATTTATTACGAGTATTAAGATAGGATTCTTAATTGCCTTATATATGTGTATATTTTCTTTCATGTAATCATATTTGTCTCTACGCAATTTATGGATAAAATACAAGTGTTTGGTAACATAATCAATGTGTTCGATGAAATGCTCAAATGGGAAATTTTCTTTGATTTTTTTATTAAATGCTGAAATGATTATCACATGTGTTTATTTACTGCATCTGAGTAAGATTGGTGCTACACTGTAGCCCAGGTAATTTGTAACAGTCCCTGTTCAGTTGACAGAATTAGTCATACCACATTGGGAAAATTCAACAAATCCGGGTCACACGATGATTGTCAACAGTGGTTAGGCCACGAGGGATGCTTATGCGCTTCATGTTAATTAAGTCAGCGTGTGCCTGTACCAATAGAACTTTCCTAACAAACCAATTGGCCTATTGTGTGTATACCATGTATGGACATTAGTGCTTGAATTTAAGGTACCCCCACCAATGTAAAGGCCCTCTTTAACTATGGTACTAAGATCCATTAAGACTCATGAACCGGGCATGTGGTATGGGACACCGTGTTCAAGTTGTCAGCCTACGCTGGGGTAACGAGCCTCCTCGTAGTGACCAGTGACTAACTAAGAGTCGTGAGCCAGGCATGGTAGTATGGACACCGTGTTCGTGCTGTCGGCCTATGCTGAGGTGATGAGCCTCCCCATAGTGACCGTGAGTATAAACTTTTAAAATTGCCTATCAACTGCTTTTCATTAGGAATGATGAACCTACAACTTGTCTATCGTATGTGCTTAACTAGGAGTGACAAACCTAGATGGATCCTTCAGTTCGGGTCAATGATATAAAGGGAGGTATCCTAACTTCCTAAATCTGCTGTATGAATAAGCTTAATTAATTACTTGGCTAACATGACTATGCATTGCACTACATTAGTTAGGATGTGCTTTAAAGGTGATGAAGTTGCACTGGAGGTAGTGATGTCATATGCGAAATAGGTTGTCAGAGTCACTTGTGAGGGATCTTTAATGCGAGGGCATACATCATTACTTGCACTCCATTCCTGCATTAACAAGAGTAGTTAGGAAGTGATTGTAATTTTTCTTTATCATTACTTCTTGATTGACTTGATAACATGTTAACGTTTTCCTTATAGTACCACTGAGTTGGTTACTCATTCTTACTCTGGGACAGTGTTTTAAAACACCAACTAGACTGGTTTAGATGTAGGTGCTGATGAAGTCTATGCGGTAGAGTAGGACTTTATGGATGAGGAGGAGGAGTTCTCCTACTTTCAGCTCTTGGGCAGGTCTATGTAGACCTCGTACCGATGCGTAGGGACTACAAGGATATTTGACTTAGTTAGACAAATCTACTTTTCTACATTTTGTTTATTTTGAAACAGTACATGTATATGTTGAGCCCAGTTACATACTCATACTCTGGAGATTGTGAAACACTTATATGCTTAAAAATATATGTTTCAGACTTCCTCTTGTTTAATTAAATTATATCCGGAGCATGAAAAGTTGTTTTAGTATAATCCCACTCATGTTTAGCTCATTAATATGGGCGAAATCTGAACATCATTATCCATATTGCATAAGTGATGTGCTGGATCTCAGGAGTGGAGCTTTGCTCGACCCTCGAAATTTAGGGCGTTACATACATATGACCCAAGTTGGAGGAATGGACAAACTACTACTCCTCAAGGGATCCTTAACCAATTTCTGAATCAAAGGAAACCTCAAGAGGATATAGTTCAAAAGTTCATGCAAAACCAAGAGCTATTCAACCAAAATACAGTGAAAGCATTAAAGGATATCAAAGCAACAATGAGAATGTTTGCATAATCAATTCAAAAGATTGAGTCACACTTAGCGAATGGGGAGAAAGGGATGCTTTCAGCCCAACCCCTCTGTCAGACCCATAACCTAGATCCATTCCATTCCATTAGGTCCCACAGTCCTTCCGGTCGAATTCCGGTGACCCATGACCTGTAGGTAGCATTTACGATTATCCCTAAGTTCCGCCCTACAAACCCAAACCGATTTGACCCGAAACCTATGCCATTGCAACTGCATCATCGCCACGATTCCAACACTGCATCTTGTGCACCAATCCGAGGTGTAGATTATAAGATGTACCCCGCGCAATATTTGAACCGTTGATAATGATGTGGGACCCACCTTGTTGCTTGTGCGCATGTTTTTCTAAATGGGTGATCTCACCGTAGTTTCATCATTACATATAGCTACCTAGCCTACCTATGGTAGCTACCTAGCCCATTACCTATATCCCTAGCCTAGCCTAGCCTAGCCTAGCCTAGCCTCTCTTATAAGTCATAATTAGTTTTCTTCCTAAAAAGCAATGAGTGTTTTTCTTCCTAAAACTTGTTATCACCTTACATTGCTATGATGGAATTTTTACAACACTCCTCCCTCTCTTTCTCTCTCAATTCCTCCTCTCCCTCCATTCCTAGAGAGGTTGGAACATCCAATCCTCCCCCATTTCTCCAGCCCCTCCCTTAATTCCCATCAATCTAACCCTCCTACACCCATCTCCACCATTGAAACTACCCCATTGGAGCTACAGAACCCAATGATAGAAGAAGAAGGAAGAGCTTTGAGGTGGGTGCACTCCTCAGACTAGATTTCTTATTTTCTTCCGTTTAAACTTTTTTTTTCCTTTCATTGGAGCTTGTAGGACCTACCAATCAATGGTGGAGATCCTACTTGACTCCATAGGTGTGGCCAATGGCCCACCTTGGTGGATGAATGAGCCATGATGGGGCCATTCTCCATGGACCCCATCATGATGTTTTCCTTTGATCCATAGCTTGATGGGTCATCTAGACCCTAGATCCATGGTGGGGATGGTATCCCCACCTAAGATTTTTAGTTGTGGGGCCCATACATGCATGGGACCCATGTATTTTCTTAATGTATGGTTGTGATTGGTTTAGAAGGGCTTGTAGTGGCGGAGCCCTTCCTATGGCTATGATCTTCTCTCTCTCTCACTCTCTCTCTCTCTCTCTTTCTCTTATTTTTCCTGATTGTGTGTGGCCCACTTGGTGCGTCTAGGATCTTCAGACCATCCAGCAAGGTGGGATGTCCTTGCTGTCCATTTTCTGGACATTGGGCGTCCCACTTGCTGTCCATTTTTGGCATGCAAAGAGATCTAATACTGGAGTACTGGTTTGGGGTTTGTGGGGCCCACTAAGGTAGGCCACACAATGTTTATTGAAGTATTTCTCCCTGTCTAGCAATTTATGAGCTTGAATGTCCAACAACATATTGCTGTCCAGATTTTTCTAGGCCCTTGTAGCTGATTGTTGCATGGAGTTTAGCCTTGTTTGTAGCCTCATTTTCTTCCTGATGTGGGGTGTTTCTCTGAGGTGTGGCCACCTTGATGTATGATGAAACCCACTCCATCCATCCCTAATGGGATGCCCATGGGGTAGGCCTAAGAGGGCTGGACAGTCCAAGTTTCTGGACCGTCCAACAGTCCTGCATGGAGGGAAAACATATATATCATCTTGATTTTTGGAATGGTGGGCAACTTTTGTGGACCCCACCTTGCTGCACATTCATGGGTGCATGCTAACCACCAGTTTTCCTCTTTTTTAGGCAGAACCGAGCCCACTCCATTGGGTGTACAAATCAGGGAAAACAACAATTCCAACAACATTTTATTTTCTAGGCCTTGCTGTCTAGAATTTTTATTTGATGTTGTATATGTTCTTAAATTCTCCTTTCATCTCTATTGTGGCTCACTGAGCTGAGACCCACCTTAGATGCATGTGAGAAATCTAGGCTGTCCATCCGTGGGACGCCATCAGCTGGGCCAACAACCCACCTGTTGGACGTCCCAGCTGGGCTAATGTCCAGTAGGGGCTGACTGTCCACCCCTTTTGAGGCCCACCTTGATGTTGTTTATGACCCACACTATCCTCCATTTGTGTGGCCCACTCCCTGGTGGGACGTCCACAAGTGGGGCCCACCTTGAGCTCAATAGGCCAGCCGTCCAGGCCCCTTGGGACACCCTAGGTAGTTAGGTGCTGCTGGACTGCAAGTCCAGCAGCAAGCTCACCTTGGTTCTTGAGTTGTAAGTATGCCTTCCATCTGTGGGGCCCACTGTGACATGTATAGGTCACCATGGAGTATCTATTTTATTCAGATTTACCATCTGTTGGACCCCAACAGGGCCATAAAGTTTGGCGAGCTGAATGTCCAGCAAGGCCTTAAAGAAATTTCTGCATGTGGCTGGATGTTGTGAAGATGTGAGGCCCACCAGATTGAGAGTGTTGTGTATACACACACTATGTTTGTATTTTCTGAGAATATTAGGCCCCATTAGTGCCTTATGAGGCCCACCATTTATCTAATTGATTGGGGACCATCAATCCAGATTTTTGGATGTCTAGCCTTGAGCCCAGTTTTGTGTATGGGTTGATTACCTATTGTGCTGGACCTTGTAGGCTGATATGTTGCGTGCAATTGGATCCTTGTTGCCCATCTATATTGCCCAGTCTTGGGTTGAATTGTAAGGCCCATCTTGGCGAATCTTGGATATGCCTTACCTATGTATTTGGGCATATGGGCTGCCCATAAGGCCCATCATAATGCATGCATTCGTTGGCCATGGTACTTGGGCCATGGTTTGCCCCATTAAGCCCACGTTGATGTATGTGAAATAACGGTGAAGACCGCTTGAGTTGAAGTAGGAATATGCCAATATGTCCTAGAAGGGGGTGAATAGGACTTATTAAAGTTTTTATGAATTATTAAAAATCCTTATCACTCTAATCCTATCACAGAGTACAGATTAGGATTACTCAAAATTAACTCTACTGGCTTCCAAGCCTGGTAGAGGATCCAATCAAAAACTATTTAAAAGATAAAAAATTTATAGATAAGATTGTGATGGATATGACTGTGTGTGTGTGTAAGATGTGATTTCAGATGATCAGATATAAAGGCATATAAAGAAATCATATAAATGAAAGACAATTCCAATCTCAAACACAGTCATTTTATAGTGGTTCGACTACTTGTCTACTCTACTCCCGACTTTCACACTCAACCCTTGAGTGTACCGGATTTCACTAAGGAGGTTTCCCATGGTTCACCTCAAACCTAAGGTTTTAAATCAGGTTCACCTTCAACCTTTACACGGAGATTTCTACTCGGTTCACCTCTAACCCTGGAGTTTTGTTGGCGCACTCCTGACCAGATGTTTATGCCCACACAGAGCAAGGGTCAACACAATGCACCTGGATGTTTATGCTCTCCACAAAGTAAGGGTCCACACAACGCACCCCACACGTACACTCCCGTCGGAGGCCTCCTTTGAGGACTTCAAAGGGTGAGCAACACTTAATACCCAATCCTAAAAAGGAATGATCACAAGTGTCCTCTGGACTCTAAGTACTTACAGATAAGTTGATGAGTCCCTTTTAGCGTAGTGATGAAGATCTCCTTCTTATTGATGAAGAGTCTTCAGCTCCCTTGATCCACAACACAAAAGATGCACCTATACTAGGATTTAGGTCGGGTTAAGGTTATGATGGAATTCCACTCTTTAAAGATTTTCCTATTAGAAAGATAGAGTGATTCCAATCATCTATACATTCAAGGCATCCCAGCTTAATGATTTTCCATTAAGGTAGTAGCTGAAGGATCTTTGATTGCTAAAGTTCATTCCCCAATCCACTCTATTGAATATCAATGATGAGGGTGGATTGGAAGATGAACTCCCTGAGAGAAAGGGCTTAAGATAAATGATATGAAGTTCAAAACACTCAGAAGCACTCTCTTCTTTCTCTACCAGTAATAAAGGTAAGCCTTTCTATATATAGGTAAAAGGTTCCAATGGATATAAAACGGTCACATTTATGACAGAGTTCGATATCATCGAGCAAGAGTTGATATGATCGAGCGTATAATATCGATTGTATCGATGATTCGCTCGATGGTACAAACTACTTGTCATTCGCTTTTGAAACCTTTTGCAGGCTGGTCAATGGGATCGAGACACACATCGATGTTATTGGATTTCAAACTCCGATTCCATCGATATATGGATCGATCTATCGATAGGTGAAAATAAGTGAGACAAGCCTTGAAGAATTTCAAGTTCTAAAGATATGATCGGGGAACAGTCGATGTCATCGGAATTTGTATATCAATGATATCGGAGTCCACGTCGATGAGATCAATAAATCATATAGATTTATCTATAAGCTGGCTGGACGGTTTGTGTTCGGTCTCTATCCAATCGATCAGGTCTCGATATGATCGACATATGAATATCGATTTCTCGACAGGCTCCCCGATCAATTGTTTAAAACATCTTAAAATTTATACTGGAGGAAACATGCGCCCACTATCAATATGATCGACTGATTTCCGATATGATTGGTATTTGAATTCAGATTGAATCGGATAGTCATCGATATATCGAAGCAAATAGAAGTTTTCTTTAGAAAAATAGGGGCTTCGAAAAAACTTCCTGTCGATATTATCTATCCACTTTTGATGGGATCGATATTCGAATATCGATGATATCGACTGAACCGTCGATATATCGATAAATCGTCCAAATGAATGTTTGATTGCTGGATACTTTTTGTCTTCACTCGATTGTTTAGATTGATATGCCGAGGACATCGACAGAGCAGGTCGATCATATCGAAAGGGGAATCGATATAATCGACAGGATAAGAAAAACTTTAAGATTTTCTTGTTTGGTAATAATTTTTCTTACACTAAAACCCTAAGATTTTCTACTTAGTTTTAAGGATTTTAATCACCTGGTGTTTTGGGACATGGGATGTGAGGCTATGATTTACCTATGGCGAGCTTCCACATATCCAGTTGAGGCAGATACTTGAGTTGATCTTCCTGTTAGGCACTGTTGTCCGACTTACTCAACTTACACCGTAATTGACAAACCAGGGCACTAGTAGGTGCACTTTCAATCCCCCCCTTTGTCAATTACGTGACAAAATACCCAAAACACCCTAGGAAAATATCTAGACAGATACATCCTAAATTATGTGTACATGTATTAACATAATTTTATAAATTCTAATCACCAATGTACACACCCAGTAATTTCTCCCCCTCACTTCAAAAAACTCCCCCTTTCTTGTTGCGGATGCTCCCCCTAACACCTGCAACATATAAGAGCACAAATATCCAATTTTCCACTGGGGTGTTTAGAATTTTTCTCCCCCTTTTTGTCAGTCATTGACAAAGATATAGCAAGTGATATTAACTGAAGAATTTAAGCATATGGGAGAATCACAGTCAGATAGATGTATATAAATGAAAACAGTGTAAAGCATACATTATCCAGAACTATGTATTCCAAAAAAAAATAAAAATAATTAGCACAGTCATTGTATAGGCAACAGGAATGGCAATAAAATAAGAATTGAATTCAGCCATATCAACAAAAAGTTTCACTATCCAAAAACATCTATCCCAAAAAAAATATCTATACTGCCCCAGACAGCAGTATCATAATCATCAAACAGAAATGTCAGCCCCATGTAGGGATAACCAAAATAAGTAAACAAAGATGGATGCAAAATTAGGTATTATGGCTAGACACACAACTCCATTAGAACTGTCTCCTTTTTAGCACATAGAAGGACCGCGAATTGTTAGGAACTCAAGAATCTACTGCACAGAGTATTGGAGAGCTTCCATCCTATTTTTTATTCCTGATAGTCATTGTTCGCAGTGTTGAAGACGCTTATCAATTCCAGTGAGATTGTTCAAAAATGGACGCTCAAGCATATGACACTGACGATTTGTGACAGAAGCAGGACTATATTCAGGAGTTCTATTGGATCCCCAGAGAGTTTCTTCATTAGGCATGGGATCACTATCTTCAACAGGTGGAGGGATCTTATCATGCGATGAGACAGAGACATACACTTGTTGCGTTGCATCATGGTCGAACCATACTTCTGGGTATACCTTATCAGTTATTTTCGATAGACCTGCGTAGTTTGCGAGCTTGCAAATAAGGGATGAAAAAGGCAGAGTTTCAAGATGGTCACTTCTGATTACCTTTATTATCTGGTCTATTATGAAGGTTGGTAGACATACAGGGACCTCTAGATAGACATCATACAGAATATTGAGTGCAACGGGACTGGTATGTGTCATTTACATCAGATGGGTACACATTCGTGCTGAAAATACTGTGAATGAGTCGAAACAAGATTCCTATATATTTTACTGGAAGGATATTTCCATCATTTCTAGGAATTGTCATACCTTGACACAGTGCTCATGTAATTTCCCCCCATCGTTCCAATTTGTTTAGATTTCTACTACTGACAGGGATTTGTGTCACTCCAATGTTTAGAACATGACCAAGGACTGATGGAGTAATGTGCTTGGTGTGTTGCATGAATTTTAGACATATGCAAGGTGGGTAATCTTGGACAACACGACAACAGTTGAAGAACTGCTGGATCATTTCAAACTGATATGGGCTGCCCATATTAAACATATTCTTTCATCCTATATGTAACACCCCAGATTTTTACCAACCTGGAATTAGACGTCCTTAGGCAATGGTTCAACCATATCACTCTTAGAGATCAATCCTAAAGTCTAGAAATCGCTTTTCAACCCATTTCCTTCAAAATCTCACCTTTCACCACCCCATTCTTCAAATTTCTCTAAGTACTTTCATATTAGACACAACCCTAAAGTTTTAAAGGTGAGGAACTATACTTAAACTAAAACTTACTATAAATGGTAAATACATGCGTAAAATGGGATTTTGACTATTTAATATTTACAATTTCATGATGTAGATAGGTTATTTAGATGGATTAGCTTCTTCTACCCCAAAATCATATATTGTACATTACGTAACTCATTCCATTTTGCAAATGAGACTCGATAAATGCCTCGATGAACTCGTGGGCCCAAACGACTCAATTCCGGGGGATCCAAGGTGGACCTCACATGTTTTCGGCATCCCTGGGGGGTGAGGACCTCACCCATGGGGCGATCCCTCACCAAATAAGTCAATGACTGGCGAGGTCCTCGCGGCATCGGCGAGGTCCTCGCGGCATCGGCGAGGCCTCGTCCATACAGCGGACAGGCAGCCCGGTTCCTGCATTTTTTCTACGCATTTTATCAAACTTTGAAAAATCATATCTCCTTCGTTATAACTTCGGATTATGTGATTCAAAACTAGATTGAAGATAAATGAGTATAGTTTTATATAAAAATATGTGAAAAATATAATAAAAAATATTTAATATTTTTTAAAGTAGGACGTTGTGACAACTGTCTGAAAATCACTTGTTGGACAGTTGCTGCTTTAGGAATTTTTAGAATTTTTATACAACTCAAAATCTCATGACATTTGGTGAAGACAAGGTAAACTTGATTATGAACCACTATAAAAATAATATGATAACTAGAAGTGCCCAAAATGGGGCATAGAATGGCCCTAGGACCGTATTCTGCCCTATTAGGGTAGAATTTGGTTAAGTACCAAACTGAATACACAGTAGAATTAACTTGGATCACTTTAAATATAAACTACAAGACCCAAAATTAGTAGGACCGTTAACGCTATGTTACCTAGAAACCTAGGATCAATCTCTAAACCCAGTTGCTCCCGGGAAGACTTTAAAACTTTGCATTGGATCTAGACCGCGCGTCGAAGTCCGATATCTACAATCTCAGACCATTATGACCGCTTAGTTGGACTTGACAATCGTTTCAAAAATCAAGCCCAACTGATGTCCTGAAACCATCCTACTAAGTTCGGAGTGAAGAGAGTGAGAAAAGGAAAAGATTTAGAAAAGAAATTCTAAATCTAGCACGTTCACTTGCGCATTATTTTTAAGCATTCTAACCGTCAGAATTCAACCAAATTTCACCCTCGGATCAGGAAAATTTGCCCTTACATGTCCAAGTAGTTGTGGCCTTGATCGAAGTTCGGTGACCGCTGAATTGAAACTGGTCAGCCACGTGCGATCTGGAAGTCCGGCTGGGACGAAAACCTAACTCCACCTAGATCCAATATTCATAAGCTCAAGTCCGACCACATTCAGTCAGGGGACCTCCAGAAGTATCCTTTTGGATCGAAAAAGATCCGATTTGGTTATAATTCAAGTATACCTTGGTTTAAAGTCTTAGTAGGTGAGTTTTTAGCCTATATAAGAGTCTTAAACCCTCTCACATCCCTCTCATACGAATTTGCAAGAAACCCCAAGAAAGGGAAGAGAGAAAAGAGAGAGATTGTGAGAGAAAGTTCCTGCCACTCTATCCTGCTACTACACGTACTTAACCATCGCGATCTAATCACTCTTCCGGTGATTCTCACTTCATTCTAGGTAAGGAAACCCTAACCCTAACCTGTTTTAGGATTTTCATCGATACAATTAGTGAAGTATCTGACTTACCTTGTGTATAAGGTTGTCATATCGATGTTGACGAAGTGTAGAGTTCCTATTCGATTCATTACGCTTCTACGGCGTAAGGTACGGATTTTAGATGCTTAGGTTGTCATTTTTCAAAGCTTTCAATGCCGTTTAATGTTAGATTGTTGACAAGGATGTTGTTTGACATGTAGAACATGCTGTCTGTTTTCCATTTCGAATAGGTACGAAGAATATGAGATTTAGGGTATTTTAGGTATTTGTAGGAAATACTGTATACGTTCGTATTTTGTTGATATGATTGCCATGAGTATTTGTCGTGTACCTATGTTAGTTATGCATGTATGATCTGTTTGGCGAAGAGATTTGCCCTAATGCACATTATTAGCCGACATATGCTATGTAGACTAATGTGTGTAGACTAAATGTTTGTATAAATGTATGTATTGAGTAAATGGTGTTGTAGATTAGCGTTGAGATTGGATTCTCAACTAATTTGATGATATATATGATTTCCTCCATGCTTGTTGTATTTGAATTGATTACTTTATGTGTAAAATACTCATGTATGGTTAATTGCTTATGATGTATGTTATAACATGTTGCTAACATGCTGGAATTAATTATATTTCGATTCTGTCTCTCTCATATGATTATTGATTTAGATTACAAGTGTTTGGGGCTATACTTTAGTCTAGGTAGTCGGTAACAGATTTGAGCTCGTGGTTGGCCTCTATTCACCACCAAGATGTGTTTGACGAACCCAAGTCGTGCGTTACTTGTCGGCAGTGGTTAGGCCACACGAAGTGCTTATGCACTTCATGTCGTACAACTCAACGGGCGCTCGTACTAGTCAAACTCGTCAAGTAAACCGATTGACCATTGTATGTTCACCTTGTATTGGTCATAACTGCTTGAACCTAGGGTACTGAACTTACCAGTGAAAACCCTAATAACCGTGGTACCTTGATCCACTAAGACTCATGAGCCGGGCATGGTGGTATGGGACACCGTGGTCGAGCTGTCGGCCTACGCTTGGGCCACGAGCCTCCCCGTAGTGACCAGTGAACAACCCAGACTCGTGAGTAGATTATGGTGGTATGGGACACTACAGTCTTGCTGTCGGCCTACACTGATAAGGTGATGGGGGAGCGATGCAACGAGTGCGTGCAACAGCCCTGACAGCCCTTTGTAGTGACCTCGAGCGTACTCCGAGTCTACGTGAGGCGACGACCCTTCCGTAGGAACAAGAGTATAAACTAGGCCTGTATTGATAAGGTGATGGGGGAGCGGTGCAACGTGTGCGTGCAACAACCCTGGCAGCCCTTGCAGTGACCTAGAAATATATCATCGTATGAGACTACTAGGAGTGACGACCTTAGACAGGATCCTGTTGGGAATGATATAAGGGAAGTACCCTAGTTTCCCAATCCTGCTGTATGAAAAGGACTAATAATAACTCGGTAATCATATTCATATCACACTACATGTGCCTGAAAGATGTGGAGCACAGAGGGAAGAAAACATGCCGCGGACATAAGATGGTGTCACATGAGGGAGTATGTCGGTGAGGGCACGCATTATGTCATTTCATCCTTGCATTAATAACAGTATTTAGGAATGTTTGATTGCTTGATTTACCATTATCGCATGATGGATTTGATAACATGCTAATCTTTGCTCTATGATTCTACAGAGTTGATCACTCACTCCCACGTTATGGGACGGTGTTGTACACACCAACCAGACTCTGTCTTAGCTGTAGGTGTTGGTGATGCTTTGAGGCAGAGCTGAACTATTCGATGACGAGGAGGAACTCTCCTATGTCTAACTCTCTGGTGGGTCTAAACAAAGATGGACTTACGCTGGCGGGACTATAGGGTTTGGATAGAAAATACTAATTTTCCTTATTACACATTTCATGTAATTATTTAACCTGGTGATAATCATACTCTGAGAGCTTACCATCATTTTTATATAGTTTATATACATACCATAGTCTTCTACTTGCATAATTTAACTATCTCTGGAGTATGATATGTTGTTTAGCTTAATCCCACTCATGTTTACTGTACTAACAAACAACATTCAATCATCATCACCATATATGTTGCATAAGTGATGTTCTGGAACTCGGGAGTTGGGTTTCTACCTGACCCCAGATTTTCGGGGCATTACAGATGGTATCAAAGCATGATTTGGATTAAACTGGACATGGGTTATGGTAACACGACGTACACTGACGCACTCTGACTTAGGAAGGGGTCGATGGAATCTATAAACCACATTAGAATCCCAAGTTTCGCCAACGGGCGAGATTAACTACCGTTGAATAGCCCATACGTAACCGAGACCATGTAAAATGATCTCACATCCCCACTTCTTTTCACTCAAGCTTCCGTCTTCTTCTACATCTTACACCCATCCACCACCATTACCCAAAAACTACTCTGTATAACTCTCCACCTTCCTTATACCCCCCCTCATGTGGGCATAAAACCTACACTTTTGTGTCCCATAATCTTCACAACCTCCAAATGATGGGACATTTAGGGTCTATTTGACCAACTGCATTAGGTAAGATTAGGGCGGATGGAATTGTAAAAGGAATAATAAATGCATGTGTAAGGTATTGCCCCTAGATTAGTTGTATCCCATGATTTCTAATACCATGTTCAGAATGTATGCAATTAGAAGTAAATCTCGGGATCTTGGGATTTGGAAATCCCATCCCCTACTTCCCAACACAAGACTCATTTTTCAAAGTCTATGAATCAATTTTAATCCCATCCCACCCTCCTTCCAAACATGTCATTTCGAATCCCGCGGTGGGATTAGCAACGAAACCCATTGAATACAATTTAAAGTTTTAGACTTAAAGTTGGACTCGTAGACTTTAAGGATTTGGTGGTGTAGGAAATTCTATAAATTAATAACATGAACCTTAGGACCTTTTCAGCTGATATGAGCACATGTGTAGTGTTTGAGTGCAATTAGATTCAGGTCCGGGCAACTCAAATTTAACTAGACAACTTTGACCCTAAGTGATAAAACAAATTCCTTGTATTAGGAAGGGTGTGGAATCATTTAGCGTATAAACATAGGTTTTAGGTTACAACTAGTGGATCACTGCTACTCCTAAGTTAAGACTAGGCTACTGGTTATACTAAGGAATGTAAAAGACTAATTATGCCAAGATAATTGAAAGATAGACTTAGTTAGTTGACTTGCTTAGGTTGGAGTGAGACCTCATTCCTTCGTTGAATTCCCCTAATGCTTAGAGGCTTCTAAATCCCTTAGAATTAATGTTAGGTCAAATCAATACACCCTTGGAATTTGTCTTCCCAAGGACTTAATACAATCGGGAACACGGAGTAGAGGAACTATATACAAGCGAAGTAATCGCGGTTTGAATTGACTTCTCAATCCTGGTAGGTTACCAATGAACTCAATGGTCTGACAAAGCAGAAAATCGAGACCAACTAGAGTTACGAACTGATATAACACATTTTCTGTCCTAACTAGGCAGAAAGTCTATGTATCCGGCTCAGACCCACCACACAACTTTTCTTCTGTGTTGGCCTGACCACTTATAACCAAAAGTTTATTATTTCGCCCTTGGAAAGTGTTAAGAACATATAGCCAATAGAGATCAGGCATCTTGCCACAAACTCACACCCATCCTGGAATTAACTACAACACCTATGATAGGTCCTAAATTATGCCTTATTCCGATATACAGATCAGGACATAGATCCTTGAGCCTTTAGAGTAGAAATAATTTTTAAGGGGGGGTAGAACATTATGAGTCCAATCTAGTTAGGTCAGCTAATACAACCGTCGGGTTAGAGTGGCGCAGCGGAAGCATGGTTGGCCCCTTCCCCACTGGCCCAGGATCGAAAGAAACTGGTCCAAGTTAGACGAAAAGATAGAAACCCTTAACCCCTACTTTGGACATAGATTAAGACAAGGACTCTTTAGACCAAGACCCAAATAGGAAATTTGAACCTTTCATGATGGGCATTCCCTAAGCTTTTAGAGTGATCGGACTATACGGAGTTATTGAAATATACAACTGCGAAGCATTCATGGCTTGACCCAATTCTCAATCCTGGGTGACTACCGATGGACTCACTGCTTGGACCGAGCAGAAGACCAGGATCTACCAGGACTTAGGAAGGGATACGATGAGCCTTCTACCCTGGTCAGGTAGGCGATCGAAGTATCGGGATCAAGCCCACTACAACTGTCTCTCCGTATTGGTCGACTATTGGAAACATACATCTTACTCTATATAGTTGGGAATTGTCGTCAAGACTCCAAATAGATAAAGAATAAATTGTAGTAAATCATCAGGGTGTAAGAAATGGATAAAGAAGTAAGTCTTTAGGAGGGTACACCCTACCAGCATATAAATTTAAAATCAATAAAGCTTAGGCGAACAGAATAATAGGATCTTTACTCCTTACCCTTAGCCAATTTCGGGGATGAAATTATTTTTAAGGGGGGTAGATTGTAACACCCTGGATTTTTACCAACCTGGAATTAGACGTCCTTAGGCAATGGGTCAACCATATCACTCTTAGAGATCAATCCTAAAGTGTAGAAATCACTTTTCAACCCATTTCCTTCAAAATCTCACCTTTCACCACCCCATTCTTCAAATTTCTCCAAGTACTTTCATATTAGACACAAACTTAAAGTTTTAAAGGTGAGGAACTATACTTAAACTAAAACTTACTATAAATGGTAAATACATGCATAAAATGGGATTTTGACTATTTAATATTTAGAATTTCATGATGTAGATAGGTTATTTAGATGGATTAGCTTCTTCTACTCCAAAACATATATTGTACGTTGCGTAACTCATTCCAGTTTACAAATGAGACTCGATAAATGCCTCGACGGACTCGTGGGCCCAAACGACTCAATTCAGGGGGATCCAAGGTAGACCCCACATGTTTCTGGCATCCCTAGGGGGGGGGCCTCACCAAATAAGTCAATGACTGGTGAGGTCCTCGTGACATTGGGGAGGCCTCGTCCGTACAGCGGACAGGCAGCCTGGTTCCTGCATTTTTTCTGCACATTTTATCAAACTTTGAAAAATCATATCTCCTTAGTTATAACTCCGATTTAGGTGATTCAAAAATTATATTGAAGGTAAATGAGTTTAATTTTATATAAAAATATGTGAAAAATATAATAAAAATATTTAATATAGTTTAAAGTAGGACGTTGTGACAACTATCCGAAAATCACTTGTTTGCTGCTTCACGAATTTTTAGAATTTTTATACAACTCAAAATCTCATAAAATTTGGTGAAAATAGGGTAAACTTGATTATGAACCATCAAAAAAATAATAAAAATAATATGATAACTAGAAGTTCCCAAAATGGGGCATAAAATGGCCCTAGGACCGTATTCTGCCCTATTAGGATAGAATTTGGTTAAGTACGAAACTGAATACTCAGTAGAATTAACTTGGATCACTTTAAATATAAACTACAAGACCCAAAATTAGTAGGACCGTTAATGCTATGTTACCTAGAAACCTAGGATCAATCTATAAACCCAGATGCTCCCGGGAAGACTTTGAAACTTTGCATTGGATCTAGACCGCGCGTCGAAGTCCGATATCTAAAATCTCAGACCATTATGATCGCTTAGTTGGAATTGACAATCATTTCAAAAATCAAGCACGATTGATGTCCTGAAACCATTCTACTGAGTTCGGAGTGAAGAGAGTGAGAAAAGGAAAAGATTTAGAAAAGAAATTCTAAATCTGGCACATTCACTTGCGCATTATTTTTAAGCATTCTGACCGTAAGAATTCAACCAAATTTCACCCTCGGATCAGGAAAATTTTCCCTTACATGTCCAAGTAGTTGTGGCCTTGATCGAAGTTCGGTGACCGCTGAATTGAAACTGGTCAGCCACGTGCGATCTGGAAGTCCGGCTAGGATGAAAACCTAACTCCACCTAGATCCAATATTCATAAGCTCAAGTCCGACCACATTCGGTCAGGGGACCTCCAGAAGTATCCTTTTGGATCGAAAAAGATCCGATTTGGTTATAATTCAAGTATACCTTGGTTTAAAGTCTTAGTAGGTGAGTTTTTAGCCTATATAAGAGTCTTAAACCCTCTCACATCCCTCTCATACGAATTTGCAAGAAACCCCAAGAAAGGGAAGAGAGAAAAGAGAGAGATTGTGAGAGAAAGTTCCTGCCACTCTATCCTGCTACTACACGTACTTAACCATCGCGATCTAATCACTCTTCCGGTGATTCTCACTTCATTCTAGGTAAGGAAACCCTAACCCTAACCTGTTTTAGGATTTTCATTGATACAATTAGTGAAGTATCTGACTTACCTTGTGTATTAGGTTGTCATATCGACGTTGACGAAGCGTAGAGTTCCTATTCGATTCATTACGCTTCTACGGCGTAAGGTACGGATTTTAGACGCTTAGGTTGTCATTTTTCAAAGCTTTCAATGTCGTTTAATGGTAGATTGTTGACAAGGACGTTGTTTGACATGTAGAACATGCTGTCTGTTTTCCATTTCGAATACGTATGAAGAATATGAGATTTAGGTATTTTAGGTATTTGTAGGAAATACTGTATACGTTCGTATTTTGTTGATATGATTGCCATGAGTATTTGTCGTGTACCTATGTTAGTTATGCGTGTATGATCTGTTTGGCGAAGAGATTCGCCCTAATGCACATTATTGGCCGACATATGCTATGTAGACTAATGTGTGTAGACTAAGTGTTTGTATAAATGTATGTATTAGTATGTATTGAGTAAATGGTGTTGTAGATTAGCGTTGAGATTGGATTCTCAACTAATTTGATGATATACATGATTTCCTCCATGCTTGTTGTATTTGAATTGATTACCTTATGTGTGAAATACTCGTGTATGGTTAATTGCTTATGATGTATGTTATAACATGTTGCTAATATGCTGGAATTACTTGTATTTTGATTTTGTCTCTGTCATATGATTATTAATTTAGATTACTAGTGTTTGAGGTTATACTTTAGTCCAGGCAGTCGGTAACAGATTTGATCTCGTGGTTGGCCTCTATTCACCACGCAAGACATGTTTGACGAACCCGAGTCATGCGTTGCTTGTCGGCAATGGTTAGGCCACACGAAGTGCTTATGAACTTCATGTCGTACAACTCAACGGGCGCTCGTACTAGTCGAACTCGTCAAGTAACCCGATTGACCATTGTATGTTCACCTTGTATTGGTTATAACTGCTTGAACCTAGGGTACTGAACTTACCAGTGAAAACTCTGATAACTGTGGTACCTTGATCCACAAAGACTCATGAGCCGGGCATGGTGGTATGGGACATCGTGGTCGAGCTGTCGGCCTACGCTGGGGCCACCAGCCTCCCCATAGTGACCAGTGAGCAACCCAGACTCGTGAGTAGATTATGGTGGTATGGGACACTATATTCTTACTGTCGGCTTACACTGATAAGGTGATGGGGGAGCGGTGCAACGAGTGCGTGCAACTGCCCTGACAGCCCTTTGTAGTGACCTCGAGCGTACTTCGAGTCTACGTGAGGCGACGACCCTTCCGTAGGAACAAGAGTACAAATTAGGCCTGTATTGATAAGGTGATGGGGGAGCGGTGCAACGAGTGCGTGCAACAGCCCTGGCAGCCCTTGCAGCGTCCTAGAAATATATTATCGTATGAGACTACTAGGAGTGACGACCCTAGAAAGGATCCTGTTGGGAATGATATAAGGAAAGTACCCTAGTTTTCCAATCTTGCTGTATGAAAAGGACTAATAATAATTCGGTAATCATATTCATATCGCACTGCATGTTCCTGGAAGATGTGGAGCACTGAGGGAAGAAAGCATGCCACGGACATAAGATGGTGTCGCATGAGGGAGTATGTCGGTGAGGGCATGCATCATGTCATTTCTTCCTTACATTAATAACAGTATTTAGGAATGTTTGATTGCTTGCTTTACCATTATTGCGTGATGGATTTGATAACGTGCTAATCTTTGCTCTATGATTCCACTGAGTTGATCACTCACTCCCACGTTACGGGACGGTGTTGTACACACCAACCAGACTCTGTCTTAGCTGTAGGTGTTGGCGATGCTTTGAGGTAGAGCCAAACTATTCGATGACGAGGAGGAACTCTCTTATGTCCAACTCTTTGGCGGGTCTAAACAGACCTGGACTTACGCTGGAGGGACTATAGGGTTTGGATAGAAAACACTACTTTTTCTTATTGCACATTTCATGTAATTATTTAACCTAGTGATAATCATACTCTGAGAGCTTACCATCATTTTTATATAGTTTATATACATATCACAGTCTTCTACTTACATAATTTAACTGTCTCTGGAGTATGATATGTTGTTTTGGCTTAATCCCACTCATGTTTACTGTACTAATAGACAACATTCAATCATCATCACCATATATGTTGCATAAGTGATGTTCTGGAACTCGGGAGTTAGGTTTCTACCCGACCCCCGATTTTCGGGCGTTACGCTATAGTCTCCATCATGAGATCCACCCCATATTCAATGTGAAGGATTTTCTGGTTTCAAAATTTAGATGATTTTTCAAGCATACTCCTAGAATTTCTAAGAAACAATGATATTCTTAGCAAAATAATATATATATATACACAAAATCAAAAGACATGTGAAGGTTTGTATACAAAAAGGAGGTCTGGAACCTCAGGTATTTAATTTGGAGCTTAGCAAAACTACATCATTTCGGTAAATATTTCGATGCATAATCTGGACATGTTCCTTCACTCTTAATGCTCCTCTCTATCATTCCTTCCTTCTCTTTTAATAATGTTGCAGTGGTTGTTTGTACGAAGACCCTTAATTACTGATTTTCCTGATCGATCTAGGGTCTCGCATTCTTCTTTGTTGAATTTTACCACATGCTCATTATCACAGATCTGAGATATGCTTAGGAGATTATGTGCTAAACCTTTTATGCAAAAAGCATTCTCATTTGCAAGCAGATTGATTCCTTCTATGATTCCCTGTCCAATTACTTCAGCAGTGGTTCCATTTCTATAAGTGACTATCCCTTTATGAAGATCCTTATAGTTTGAAAGAAGGGACTTGTCACCTGTGACATGTCTTGAGCAACCACTGTCCAGATACCATTTGACCTCATTACCTGATAAATAATCTGAACGAGTGACAAGGCAATTTATCTTTTCTTTAATCACCCACTTTGTGACAGGAGTTTTACTTGTGGTAGACTTGTTCTCCTTATCTGATTCAACCACTTGATTCACTGAGTCTTTCTTCCTGTCAGATGATGCTGATAGGTGTATATATCCTTTTGTTCAACACATCCTTTGAATCACCACTTGTTTGATAAGCCTGATTTTTGCCTTTGTTCTTACTGGGAATATCAGTTTTTCCATGTGTTCCATATCCAGTTCTTGTTCTAGCTTTTTCATATCCCAAGCCATATTTGTTGTTTCCAGATTTTCCCATACCCAAAAGTTTTTCTATCCTCTCACCACTCTAGGAAAATTTACAGTTTAGTTGGGCTATTTTCCAAGATTCTTCTAATTCATTTTGAAGTGTATAATTTTTATTCTGAAGAATCAAGTTTTCCTCATTTAGTTCTTTGACTTGTTTCTTTAATTTTTCTGACTCAGATTTCAAAGAAATGTTAGTTCTTTCAAGTCTATCATTATCCGAGTGACATTGCTGCAAATCAGTAATTAGATGAGTATTCATATTTGAAGCTTTATCCAGATCTAATTTCAGCAATTCCTTTTTGTTTTTAGAAAAACCAAGTCGTTTAAACACTTTAATGCTATGGATATAGAGTTGAATATAAGCATCTTGCAGTTTATCCTTTTCAACTTCTTCCTCTTCTTCTTCAGACTCCAATTCCTCATTGTCAGATGGAAATGATTTAGTGGCTTTCTATTCTTCATTTCTTTCAGATTCCATGGGAATGATTGGAGATATGGAAGCCATAAGAATTTTCAAGGATTTTTTGCCACCATCGCTCTCTAAGTCACAAGTTTCTGAGTTTGACTCTTCTATATCATCCCATGTGGTGGCCATCGCCTTGCCCTTGGTTTTTTGGTTTGGGCATTCGGTAAATAGGTGTCCATACTCATGGCAGGCATAGCATTGTGGTTCTCTGGTTCTTTTCTCAAATTTTCCTGTAGGAGGTTTGTCATCCACCTTTCTACCTCTAGAGGGGCGGCCGCAATTCCTTTGAAAGAATCTTCTGAATCTTTGTGCCAGCAGAGCCACTTCCTCATCTTCATCTTCCTTTTCACTTTCACTGTCCTTAAGTTTTATTTTCTTTGACGCTCTTAGGACAGTGTTTTTAGATTTTTGGGGTTGTATGAAGTGTAGTTCAAAAGTTTGTAGGGAACCTAATAGTTCTTCTACTTTCATCTCATCAATATTCCTACATTCCTCAATTGTTGTTACCTTGGGATTGAATCATTCTGGTAAGGACCTTAGAATTTTTCTACATATTTTTGGTACTAAAACCTTCTCTCCCAATTCACCCATGGAGTTACAAATGATATTCAATTTGATGAAAAATTCCATAAATGTCTCATGCTCTTCCATCATGAGATTTTTGAACTGTGAAGTTAAAAGTTATAGTTTAGATCTCTTCACAGTGCTTGTGCCTTCATGAGTTGTTTCCAATAAGTCCCATGCTTCTTTAGAGGTCCCACACATACTTATCTGATTAAAAATATCTTGGGACACGGCACAGTAAATGACGTTCATTACTTTTGCTTCAGCATTTCGCTGTTCTTTGTCAAACGCCGTCCACTTTTCATTAGGTTTGGGTTTAGTGATTGTGGTTTCATTTTCAAGTACAATTTGTTCAGATGGTACCACATATCCCTTTTCAACTATATCTCAAACATCATGATCCAAAGATCTTAAGAAGTAATGCATTCTAGCCTTCCAGTATGCATAATTTGAACCATTAAATACTGGAGGTCTAGTGACAGATGAGCCCTCTCCTTTAGCCATATTCCTTAACTTCAGTCAATATCACTCTCTAGGCGATGAAGCCCTTAAAGAGAGACCCGCTCTGATACCAAATTGAAATAGCAGTGAAGACCGCTTGAGTTGAAGTAGGAATATGCCAATATGTCCTAGAGGGGGGTGAATAGGACTTATTAAATTTTGTATGAATTATTAAAAATCCTTATCACTCTAATCCTATCACAGAGTACAAATTAGGATTACTTAAAATTAACTCTACTGGCTTCTAAGCCAGGTAGAGGATCCAATCACAAACTATTTAAATAACAAACAATTTATAGATAAGATTGTGATGGATATGACTCTGTGTGTGTGTATAAGATGTGATTTCAGATGATTAGATATAAAGGCATATAAGGAAATCACATAAATGAAAGACAATTCCAATCTCAAACGCAGTCATTTTATAGTGGTTCGATTACTTGTCTACTCCACTCCTGGCTTCCACACTCAACCCTTGAGTGTACCGAATTTCACTAAGGAGGTTTCCCATGGTTCACCTCAAACCTAAGGTTTTAAATCAGGTTCACCTTCAACCTTTACACGGAGATTTCTACTCGGTTCACCTCTAACCTTGGAGTTTTGCTGGCGCACTCCTGACCAGATGTTTATGCCCACACAGAGCAAGGGTCCACACAACGCACCCGGATGTTTATGCTCTCCACAGAGCAAGGGTCCACACAATGTACCCCACACGTACACTCCCGTCGGAGGCCTCCTTTGAGGACTTCAAAGGGTGAGCAACACTTAAGACCCAATCCTAGAAAGGAATGATCACAAGTATCCTCTGGACTCTAAGTACTTACAGATAAGTTGATGAGTCCCTTTTAGCGCAGTGATGAAGATCACTTTCTTATTAATGAAGAGTCTTCAGCTCCCTTGATCCGCAACACAAAAGATGTACCTATACTAGGCTTTAGGTCGGGTCAAGGTTATGATGGAATTCCACTCTCTAAAGATTTTTCCTATTAGGAAGATAGAGTGATTCCAATCATCTATACATTCAAGGCATTCCAGCTTAATGATTTGCCATTAAGGTAGTAGCTGAAGGATCCTTGAATGCAGAAGTTCATTCCCCAATCCACTCTATTGAATATCAATGATAAGGGTGGATTGGAGGATGAACTCCCTGAGAGAAAGGGCTTAAGATAAATGATATGAAGTTTAAAACACTCAGATGCACTCTCTTCTTTCTCTATCAGTAATAAAGGCAAGCCTTTATATATATAGGCAAAAGGTTCCAACAGATATAAAACGGTCACATTTATGACAGAGTTCGATATCATCGAGCAAGAGTCGATATGATCGAGCATATACTCTTGATTGTATCGATGATCCGCTCGATGGTACAAAATACATGTCGTTCGCTTTTGAAACCTTTTGTCGGCTGGTCTATGGGATCGAGACACACATCGATGTTATCAGATTTTGAACTCTGATTCTATCGATATATAGATCGATTTATCGACAGGTGAAAATAAGTGAGACAAGCCTTCAAGAATTTCAGGTTCTAAAGATATGATCAGGGAACAGTCGATGTCATCGGAATTTGTATATCAATGATATTGGAGTCCGCGTCGATGGGATTGATAAATCGTATAGATTTACCTATAAGCTTGTTGGACGGTTTATGTCCGGTCTCGATCTAATCGACCAGGTCTCGATATGATCGACATATGAATATCGATTTCTCGACGGGCTCCCCGATCAATTGTTTAAAACATTTTAAAATTTATGCTGGAAGAAAGATGCACCCACTATCGATATGATCGACCGACTTCTAATATGATTGGTACTTGAATTCAGATTGAATCAGACAGTCATCGATATATCGAAGCACATAGAAGTTTTCTTTAGAAAAATAGGGGTGTCAGAAAAACTTCCTGTCGATATTATCGATCCACTTTCGATTGGATCGATATTCGAATATCGATGATATCGACTGAACCGTCGATATATCGATAAATCGTCCAGATGAATGTTTAATTGCTGGATGTTTTTTGTCCTCACTCGATTATATCGATTGATATGCCGAGGACATCGACAGAGCAGGTCGATCATATTGAAAGGGAAATCGATATAATCGACAGGGTAAGAATAACTTTAAGATTTTCCTGTTTGGTAACAAGTTTTCTCACACTAAAACCCTAAGATGTTCTACTTAGTTTTAAGAGTTTTAATCACCTGGTGTTTTGGGACATGAGATTTGATGCTATGATTTACCTATGGTGAGCTTCCACACATCCAGTTGAGGCAGACACTTGAGTTGATCTTCCTGTTAGGCACCGTTGTCCGACTGACTCAACTTACACCGTAATTAACAAACCACGACACTAGTAGGTGCACTTTTAGTATGTAGTCTCTGGACCATTTCTTGAGGCCCATCATGTGGTATGAGATGTTATGGATTGCTGCCCATTTTCTTTTCATAGTTGTATCCAGGCCATGGGCCTTGTTTTAGCTAGATTCCTTATTGGGCTACCTTCTAGGAAACTATGGTGGTTAAATGTCCACACTGTGAACCTCTCTAAGCCCTTTATTAGGCTCATTCTCATCTATTGGGCATATAGTATTGCTTACCTAGACTTTGTGGGCTACCCCAAACTATTGGGCCCCCACTATTGGTTATGCTTCTTCCATACTGTGTAGAATCGTCTAAGTACCTAGACTCGACCTTGCTAAGAGAAGAGTACATCATCACCGCATGTTATGCTTAGTTATCTTCATGATTCATTCCCATGTGTAGCATATGTATGCTTGGTTGAGGAGTGATTGATTATAGTATGTGTCATTGAGTAGGTTATTTATAGGACTCCCTGAGTAATGGAGTTGCCCCACATGAGCACGTTGTATGCACAGGACTGATGTATGGTTGATTGGTATGATTCATGCATCTCACATTTGCATGACATGGTTATTATTCGCCTTATCATCATCAGGGCCGTAGCCTCCATAGGCACATTGTGGATGGAGAGATTTGGACACCGAAAATGATTGGTTCTGGCACTGTGGGCATGTAGGATGTCTTTGGGTGAAAGTCCCAAAACTTTTTTGGTACCAGGAGATGCTCCAACATCTAAAATGAGTGAAAACATGAGCGTCGGTGCCGAATACCATTAAGCCGCATCTCCCACTATGTCGTGGTCGGTTAGAAGGGGGTGTGGCCTTATCCTCTAAAGTGAGGGGGCTATAAGATAGACTGAGTTTGACCAGCTCGCAAATGGGTCCTCTATCGACGATCCTAGTAGATTGGCAAACTACTGGTCCGGTGGGTAGTGAGGTCTCTTCCGCTCACTAGGTTGCGTGGCTAGGGAGATGACAGTTAGTGTGGAGTATATTTGACCCTGGTGATTTCCCAGAGAGGAACTGTACTGATATGTGGACTTAATATGAGGACTGACATGATTGCATTGCATATTGTATATGGCATTTGGCTATATAGGCCCCGCATCGCATAGCCCTGGTATGGCTGATAACATTCATGCTTGGTGTAGCATAGCCTTGGGATGGCTGATGGCACTTCTACCTTGTATTGCATAGCCTTATTACGGCTAGTGGTATTCATGGTCTTGCCAGCATATTCTGCATACTCTGATATTGCATACTTGACACCTGTCCTGCACACACTTACACCACCTTCAAAGCTTTCTATAAGCTTATGCATGATTGATGCATGCAGGTGACACTAGGTAGTAGCTGAGTAGGAGCAGGAGTATGCCGTGGAGCTTTTGGAGTTTTATTATAGCCATTGTATCTTTCCCTTTATGTGCCTTGTATTGTAAAAGTTTTTATTCTTAGTGAATTTTGTGATGATGTTCCTGTGGTTATTGTTTATAGGTTATGATCTTGATTATGCTGATTATGAAACAGACTTATGTTATATAAATTCTCCTTGTAGGATCTCAGGATCAGAACCTGGTATATGGATGTCAGGAGCCGAGAATGGGGTACTATAGAGGCTGTCGGCGGTAGATTCATGATCGAGAATTTTATGAGCTAGGTTTTCGAGTTTGGGGCATGACACCCTCCCTAATCTAAATTCACAATATGAAATAACTGACCCAAGCTATTCAAATCAGATGGAACAAGCTAAGTCTATCACCTCTCTTAGGAGTGGGAAGATTATTGACTAAACCATTCCGGTGAGGATTATAAAACCTAAGGAACCGGAAGAAATTGAGAATGATAGACCTAGCAATGCTCCACATGGGTTAGAAATAGAAACTCAAGGTAAGCCGATTGTGTCATTCCCTCAACGGTTGATTTGCACTAAAACCTCTCTCTAACTCTCAGGATATTCTAGAGGTGCTTAAGCAAGCGAAGGTCAATATTTCTCTACTAGATTTCGTTAAACAAATACATTCATATTCCAAATTTCTGAAAGATTTATGTACGACTAAAAGAAGATGAAACATATAAAAGAAAATCTTTTGGACAGAAAAAGTAAGTGCCATCCTCAAGCAAGATGTATGATAAAAATACAAAGATCCTGGTAACCCAACCATCACTTGTGTAATTAAGAGGGATGGTAGTCAAAATCAGCTGGATCATCGAAATATTCTAACTCATTAAAAATGGCATCCATGGTGGTGTCTCCCTCTGCCTGTGGTTCTTCTTGTCCATCGCGTTGCTCAGGTATGGGAGTGAGGTTCATCATATTCAAATTCGGGTTGTTGAAAGGGAATTCAGATTCTGATGCCTCAACTGTAGGTACTTGGAAATTATAATGAAAAGTAAGACTAGACATAAGATGTCCAAAAAGGAATCGACCCATGCTTTGGATGCAAGAAAAATTGAATAATGAAATAGCAAATTAAGGAAGGTAAACAGACATGAATACCTAATACGACGAAATGGAAAACTCTGAGCATAAAGGGAGTAAGATTAGTCTTATTCACAGCTCGTGGATATACATTAGATGTAAAGATTTGATGTAAGACGCGGTATTTAGGAAACAGTTTGTTTGAGGGTAAGGCAGTACCAGATCACCATTTAGCATTTAACCCACATAATGCTCTTGTAATAGTTTACTTTTCAAATTTAGACATTTTCTCTGAAAGAGTGGTGATCGGGATTCCATCACATGCAACATTTAGGTCCATTAAGGCAGATATGATGAAAGGCATAATCATGAATGTTTCTTCTACAAATTGAATAGAGAATGACAAATTCTCAAGAGAAACATCATAAATAAAGGCTTACATGCATTGCACTATGGATCAGTAAGCCGTCCCATCCCAATTCAAAATATTTTCCCATTTAATCTTATAAAGAATTAGAACTAGATCAAAACGAGCAATATGGTCTAGATTCACTACTTTTTCAATGATAATATCCCTTATGTGGAAATCCCAAACATATTCCAAATCATTCTCCAGCGAATGTATGGTCCGTACACCAATCGCGATTGATCGGGAAGATGAACTGGTTTGAGCCTTATGTACATATTTGTTAACTCGACATTCCATTATAAATGCACAAGAAAAATTACAAGAAAAATGCAAGAAATTAGATCAGATTTTGATGAAAACTCAATAAGAAAAAGGATTTCAAATTGAAGAAAATCTACTTAGACTTGCAAATCTAACAATAAACAATCTAAATCTTGAAGGAAAATGAAAACAAATCACTTACAAGAGAGTTGGGTTGATGGGTTGGTCGAATGGGGCACTGGCTAGCCGAAGAAGATGAAGTGGAGTAAAAATAAATTGGCGGGTTTTCCCCTTTTTGAACAAACCCGCGCGATCTTCAGGTAGCTTGAGCATGTGCTCAGCTAGCCGAATTCTTTGATCAACAACGGGTTGGTTGAAAAATCCAAAATAGTTTGATTTTTTATTTTATTTTCCATTTTACTTTTCATGCATGTTATAATTATGAATAAACATAAACTTAAATATAAAAAAATAATTAATTAACAATACACAATCTAATATCATGCTTCAGATTTGAAAACTTAACATTGTCAAGCAACTTATTCAGTATATCTGTAAGCTGCTTCTCAATTTAAATATATTCTAGCATGATAGTATTATCTTCAACTAATTCTCGAATGTCGTGATATCTTACGTCAATATGCTTTGTATGAAAATGTTGAATAGTATTTTTAGAGATATTTATTGCACTAGAATTAGCATAATATAGTGTCATTATATCCTGCGTAATTTCATAGTCAGCTAGCATTCTTTTCATCTACATTAGCTGAGTGCAAGCATTCCCTGTAGCAATATATTCAACTTCTACATTAGAAAGAGATACAAAGTTTTATTTCTTGCTAAGCCATGATAGTATGCAGTTTCCAACATAGAAACATACATCGCTGGTAGATTTTCTATCATCAACATTTCCTACCCAGTCTGTGTCTGGATAACCTTCGATTTGTACTGATGTATCATGTGGATACCATAAGCCTAAGTTCACAAAACTCGTAACATATCTGATTATCTGTTTGATGATAGATAAGTGAGATTCTTTAGGATCAGATTGATACCTATCAAAAATTTCAGCACTGAATGCAATATGAGGTCTACTAGCAGTTAAATACAGAAGACTATTGATCATACTGCGATATAATCAAGATTCTACACTTTTACCTAATTCATCTTTTGAAAGTTTAAGAATCGTACTCATTGAAGCATTGAAATTCTTACCATTCTCAAAGCTAGACCTTTTTACAAGGTTGAATGCATATTTGGTCTGAGAGATAAATAAGCCATCTTCAAGTTTTTTGACTTATAATCTAAGGAAATAGTTTAGTTTGCCAGCCATACTCATTTCAAACTTAGATTTCATGAGATCTGCAAACTCAATAGATCGGTTAGGGCATGTTGATCCATAGATAATATCATAAACACAGATTTGAACAATTAAGATATTATCATTATATTTTTGGACAAATAGGGTTTTGTCAACACTACCCATAACAAAATTATACTAAGTAAGAAATTAGTCAATTTTTTATACAACGCTCTAGGAGCTTGTTTTAAACCATAAAGAACCTTTTCTAAGATGGTAAACATGATCGGAAAGTTTGGGATCTTCAAAACCCATTGGTTGTTCAACATAGACTTCCTCATTTAAAACATCGTTTAGAAAAATACTTTTTATATCCATTTGATAAATTTTGAATTTTTATGGCATACAATGGAAATAAATAATTTGATTGATTCAGGGCACACAACTGGTGGTGCAAAGGTTTCATCGTAATCGATACCTTCAATTTGGGTATAACCTTATACAACCAGTCGTTCCTTATTTCTAATAATGTTTCCAATTTCATCAGTTTTATTTTTAAAAATTCACTTAGTTCCAATTACTTGTTTTTCAGTAGGTCTGGAAACCAAATACCATACATCATTTCTAATAAATTGATTTAATTCATCTTGCATGGTATTTATCCAATTTTCATTAGTTAGCGCTTCATTTACATTATCCGGTTTAATTTGGAAAGCAAAGTAGACATGATTACATATATTTTCAAGTTGTCTTCTTGTCTAAACTCCAGTGTGAGGGTTACCAAGTATTTAATTAGTCGAATGGTCTTTGACTAACCTTAACTCAATATTATTTGATTTAGATGATGATTTAGGTAGATTAACTAAATTGATATCATCATCATCTTAATTAAGACTGAGTGTGATGGATTGATCATCTATCAAAACATTTATAGATTCTTGTATAACCTGAGTTTTTTTATTAAGAACATGGTATGCCCGACTATTTAGTCCATAACCTAGAAATGTTCCCTCATCACTTATGGCTTTAAATTTTTCCAAGTTTTCACGGTCACGTAAAATAAAGCATCACTTCCAAAAGTTCAAAAATATTTAACATTGGGTATTTTTAAACCATAATTCATAAGCTATTTTATTTTTAGCTTTTCTTATGTAGACATGGTTAATTATATAACATGCAGTACTTACAGCTTTAGCCCATAATTTTTTAGGTAGGTTCATGCTATTTAGCATTACACTAGCCATTTCTTGCAAAATTCCATTTGTTCTTTCAACAACCCCATTTTGTTGAGGTATTTTTAGAGCAGAAAATTCATGCAATATACCATGATCATTGTAGTATTTCTCAAAATTACTATTTTTGAATTCAGTACCGTGATCACTTCTAATTCTAACCACATATAACATTTTTTCAGTATGGATACATTTTATAAGTTTTCTGACTTCATCAAGAGTATTTGATTTTTCTCTTAGAAAGGCTACCTAAGATTATCTAGTGTAGTCATCAACTAGCACAAGAAAATATTTCTTTCCGCCTCTACTCCCCGTTCTAGTTGGTTTGAAAAAATCCATATGGAGAAGTTCAAGAGGTCTAGCCGTGGTTAAGGAGTTCACTTTCTCGTGACTACTCCTAACTTGCTTGCCTATTTGACATGTGCCACAAACTTTTTTTTATATCTTTTTCAGTTTGGGTAGGCCATGTAAGTGATCTCTTTTGCTTAATTTATATAAATCTCTATAATTTACATGTCTAAGACGTTGATGCTATAGATCAGTCTCATCTGTTTGGACCATGTAACACGAATGATTTGTTGAGCAAGATTTATCAATTATTTAGCAATTTTCAAACATTCTGTGACCATTTAATACTACATTTCCTTTCTCATTTATTATCTCAAATTCGTGATCTGAAAATTTTATGCTATGTTTATTTTCACAGATCTGAGATATGCTCAGAATATTATGTTTTAATCCTTCAACATATAGAACATTTTCAAAGAGAGGAAAGTTATGAAGTTGTACATTACCTTGGCCAATTATCTTACAGTTGCTTCCATCTTCGAATGTAACTGAGCTGTCATTTATTCAGTTGATGTCTGCAAGTATAACCTTATCACTTGTCATGTGTCTCGAACATCCACTATCCAAGAACCATCTTGAATGGCTACTTTCTTTGAAAGCTGTGTGGATTACAAGACACTTAACCTTTGGAACCCATTGAAATTATGATTTAGACCACTAATATTGAAGTAAGAATGTATAACAAAGGTCCTAGAGGGGGTTGAAGAGGACTTTTGAATAATTATGCCAATTTAAAATTCTAATTGCCTAACTTAAACTAATTTGTAATTAAACTAAGCAAGGCAATATAACTCTAAGGGCTTCAAGCCAATAGAGGGTCTAATCACATATGTTACTCAAGATATACATAAGTAACTAGCCTATAGAATAGTAAACATGTGTGTATGGAATATGCTACCTATCAATCCTAAACATTCATCTAATCATGCATATATAATTAATCATTCAAACACATAAGCATAATTAAATAGATGCGCAAATGACAAATCCAAACACAAGCATGTATAGTGGTTCGGCTATGTGCCTACTCCACTCCCAACAAACTCACTCTCTCCTAGAGTGTATCGAATTTCACTATTAAATGGTTTTAAATCAGGTTAACCATCAACCTTCACAACCTACACATGGTTAACTAAGGAGCCTACACAAGGCAACCATAAATGCCTACACAAGGTAACAAGTCCTACACAAGGACATAACAAGGAGTCTAAACAAGGTAACCTTTGCCTACACAGGGTGAAGCCTACACAAGGCTAATCAGTCCTACATAAGGACTTGATGTATTCTCCCGCCAGAGGCCTATGAAGGTCTTAGCGAGTTTGTAAATAAACTCTGAAACCACATCCTACACAAGGAATAGGTTTCAGACTCTTTGGACTCTTATACTTACTTTATAAGTGGATGAGCCCTTCTTGATGTAGCTTGTAGGTTTCCTGATCTCTGCTTTGTCGAGCTTCAATCAGCTCCTTGATGCTCCCCCAATCACAATGCTGTGGTTGATCTAATGTTTCAGCTTCATGATCGATTTCCTTACACATGCTATTCCTTTTTGGGTAAGTAAGGTAATGAGAGTGGGTTGACTCTCCTATAACTTGATGGCCGGTAGATTTCCTGGGGGATTCAACTTAATGGATGCACTAAAGTATAATGAGACTAAGAATATACCAATAAGTTTGGTCTCGATGCTCTAGTGAAGGCTTGAGATCATATTCTTCATTAATAAGAGCTTTGAATGCTCATTAAGATAATGAATCACAATGAAAAGAACATGAATCTCATATGGATAGAGTCTAGTATGGCTAGGGTAAGCTTGGGATGCACTAGGGACTATAGGATGACTTAATCCATAGTTTTCATGAAGTTTTGGATGTCCCGTTTATAGAAAAAAAATCCCAACGGATCTATAATGGCTATATTTCGGTCCTACTGAGGGATCCTTTGGTCACACCAAACTATCGTCAGTAGGACTGAATTAACTCTCGGTGGTACCGAATTAAGTCCTAAAGTTGCTAAGAGATTTTGATCACTTTCAGTGGCACAGATGGTTATCTTCGGTTTCAGTCAATGGGACCGAATATCATATCGGTGGGACTGAATTAACACCTAATGTTATTGGACTGTTTTGATCACTTTCAGTGGCACCGAAGATGTCATTCGATGGCACTTACTCCAACCGAAGTTGAGACAAATTTTCCTTTTAAAGTTCTTGTCCTACAATTCTTTCAACAACTTTGAACCTACTAAAGCCAAATCAAAAGAGGTAAGATTTTTAGATTTTTTTATGGCTTAAAAGGAAGATTTAAATAATTATTTCTAATTTTGGGTCAAGATCATCTAAGGGGTATAGTTTTTTTAAAGGATAAAGAACCTTTCTACCCTTTGAATGTTGCTTGATTCTTCTGCTCCAGTTGTGTCTTCGATCTTCATTTTCCAAGGGCTCACTGGACTTACTTGACACAATGACTCACTTGATTGACAAACAAGTGTGCAGGATTAGTGCACTAACGTACATTTCATTACGGCTCTAGGTTTAGGAGGATCTCTTGCTTTATGCTGTGTTTAGGAGTTATGATTTCTCATTTTTCTATATACTTTAGTCTTATCAAAGTGGGATTTCAATAGCTCTTTAAGAAATTCCAAAAATTTATTGGCTAAAGAAGGATTTTTGTTATTATTCCTTTGATTTTGGTAGTTGGCACTATTTTTCATATTAGAGACTTCAAAAGGTTTTGAGTTTTTGAAGTCATTCCTTTTATAGTTTGAATCTTTTAGAGTCTCTACTTTAGAGTTCAAGGATTCTCCTTTTACAAAGCTAGGAGCAGAATCCTTAGATTTTAAAGAGTTATTTTTAATATAACCCAGTCTAGACTTGTCACTACATCGCTTAGATGAGGTTATTAGTTTTTCAAGTTTCTAGTCATGAAGGGTATATTTCTAAGTGTCCTTTGAACTCTAAAGGGAGGAAACTTCAAGTTTTAGTTTTTCATTTTTTAATTTAAGTTTTTGTAATTCAGAAGTCTTAAAACTAAGTCGCACGATGATTGTCGACAGTGGTTAGGCCACGTGAAGTGCATCACTACGTGAAAAATAGAAAAAAAAAGGGTAAATTTTGAGACGGTTGTGGACCGTCTCTAAAATTCTTTGGTTTAAAGATGGTTTAGAGATGGCCATAAACCGTCTCTAAAATTTTAGACAGCTCTTGACCATACCTAATATTGTCTTAAAATGACGAACATCCACAAATCATTTAAGACGGTTGTTGACTGTCTTATATGCATCATCTGAGACGATCAAAGACCGTCTGCATTAGAGACGGTCTTTGACCATCTTAGATGCGGTCATCTGAGACGGTCATTGGCCGTCTGCATTAGAGATGGTCATTGGCCATCTTTTACTTTTAATTTGAGACTGTGAAAGATCGTCTCTATTAGGGATGGTCCTTAGCCGTCTTATAGCCCTGTCAAAGACTGTCTCTAATTCTACTTCTAGTTACTTTCAGGATACTCACGAGATTAGTCCTTATGGATTCAACCTCGGTCTCACCGAGATCATTATTACATCGCGACCCTACACTTGGGGTTGTGAACAGCTATCAAAAATCTAAATTTTAACTTAGACAACACTGGCTCGCCGTGTAAACTTCAATCGAACAAACTCGAGAAAATCTAGAACGACACATACGAGAACTCGAGAATTTACAAGGACAGGATGAAGGTGTTCCATGATCGGAACATCCTTCAAAAATGATTCATAACTGGTCAAAAAGTCCTTCTGTACAATTCCCGGTTACATCTTTTTTCGGATAAGCTTCGTTCTCGTTGGATAGGCCCTTTCACTGTTACTAAGGTTTATTCTCATGGGGCCGTCGAGATAAAGAATCTGAAAAATGACAATGTTTTCAAGGTTAACGGTCATCGTCTCAAGCCATTGGTTGAAAAGTTCGATTCAGAGGATATGTCCATACCTCTGATTAATCCTGTGTATCAGGATTGACCTCCTAGTCTGATAGAGGTATAGTTAGGTTTATTGCTTTCATAGAATTCAAGATTTTGATGGTTTGTTTTTCAATAAGTTTAGTCTTGTTGCTAACCCATTTAATTTTGAGAATTTTGGAAAAGCTTCAATTCTACTTCTTCAGGTACTGCCTTTCCATCACTACTCCTTTCTTTTCATCATCTCATGTGCATTGCATGCTTATTGATATCCTTTACATTGAGGACAATGCAGATTTTTGGTTGGGGGTGTGGATTAGGTAAACTAATCAGTATTTTCTTAGTCTTTGAGAAAATATTTTGAAAATTTTCAATTTTTAAACTAAAATCTATTTGAAAAATGATAGTTTGTGTATTTAAGAATGCTTTGAGTATAGGGATAAGATAGAGATTGAACTTTGAATTGTTGGAGTTTTGATCAACTAAGTAAACTATCACTTAAGTTCTTGTACTTAATTGATTAAGAGGAAGTTTGAATATCATGTTGATCTAAGTCATAAGACACATTCAATTTATTTTCTATGAATTGTGCTAGAATTTCTGATTGTTAGTATGTGAATCATTAATGGATGTTGAGAATTAAGTCCGGAGAATTTTATCCACCTTAAAAAGATGAAAAGAACCAGTTAAAAAATAGTGAGATCGATAAAAAAAAGTTATGTATGATGAAAAGACTGGAAAAGAATAAAAAGTCTGAAAAGAATGAAGATGAAAAGACTGAAAAGAATGAATAAATAAAAGTGAACGTCGATATAAAATATAAAAAAAAAAAAAAAGAAAAAGAAGAAAAATGGGATAATTTTAGAATCAGCACTTGATTATTCAATCAATCTTGAGGTGACAAGCATGGCTAACATTATGAAACGATAGTATTTTTATGAAAAGTAAGTTAAAATTCACTGAGCACATTAGAAAAACTTAATATATGAACTTATGCCTCTAAGTGATTGATAAAAAACCTATTTGACTGATTCCTCATATGATTTGGCTATAGGTTTTCAAATTTTCACTCTAGCTTCTTTGAATTATACTCATTCATACTTGAATGCACAAAAGATTATTTTTTGAAAGTGATTTGAACATTGAGAATTGAAGATTATGTCACGAATGTTTTACTTGGGACTAGCGAAATGCTGGTCGAGGGGTGTGTTGGGTGTCAAATATTGCATATTTTTCCCTATTTATATCTTGGTTTTATGAACATGACAACGCTTAATGGGTATATTTTGTATATGTTTGTATTGCAATGTGAATCTGAGAGCTTGGATTAAAAAGAATGTTAAAAGCATGGATTTGATGCTCAAGAATCACCATGGAAAGGGATGGATCTTAAGAGACCAAGATTGAATATTTCAATACCCCGAGATTCAAGGAAACCAAGTGAAGAAGGAAGGAAGTTGAAAGTAAAACGTGTAAAAATTTATAAAATCTGAACTACACTGTCTATGTCATCGACCACAGTTCGATGACATCGAAGCCAATGTTCGATGACATCAAACATAGGTAGATGACATTAAAAAATTACATGAAAATTGAATTTGGTCGCTTGATAAATTGAATGTATTTATCAATGACATCAAAGCCATGTTTGATTGCTCGAAGATATGTTCAATGACATCGAAGGCAGTTCGTTGATATTGATATTTTTATGGATTTTTGGAGCAACTCGCTGGAACACTCTAGACACATTCTTGATTACTCAAAGGCAATTTAATGACATCGAAGGTACGTTCGATGACACAAGGAGTTACGTAGTGCGAAAGTCGTTACGTAATGCAAAAAGATGTGACTTTTGGATTCAAGTTATGTTCGATGACATCGAACGCGTTATGCAGAGTTACACGGAATGCGTAACGTGTAAATATGGCTATAAATATGTGTTTTCCAAGGACTTCTAAACATGAATTAGGTTTTGGGAAGTAGAGAAAATGGGTGGAGTAGCCTCCCAAGAGATTTCTTCCCTCATTTTCTATTTTTAATGCTTTCTTTTAAGGTTTTTAAATCCAATCATGTCTATGGTTAGCTAACTCTCTTAGCTAGGGCTAAGAGGTGAAGCTTGTTTGGATGATTTTCTTGCATTGATTCCTGTTTTTGATGAACCTCATTGATTTTTAGTTTGATATTAATGGAATATTTTCAGTTTTCTATGATTTATTGTGACTTAAATTACAATAAATGCTGTTATAACTTTGGATATCTTATTTTTCTATTTCGAGATTGTAAGATTGGTAAATTTTGTTGTTCACCATTATCTCCTAGGCATGGTAGAGTGATGGAATCCCTTCCAATCCTCACAATTCTCCTCCATTGAGAATTAGATTAATGAAAAGTTCAGAGATTTGATTATCTCATCTTCTAATTGGATAAGATAGGACTTTGATTCCAATTGTATTTTCTAAATCAAGGTATCATCTTGGTAGCTACAAGTGGATCCTTGGCACCCTAATTTCCACCTTTCAATTGATAGTTTTAAATCAACATTATTCACAATTACCCTCTTATATTCCAAATTTAGATTTAGATCTTCTTCTAGTTCTAGTTATTTTTAGAATACGTATAAGATTAGTCCCTAAGGATTCGACCTTGGTCTCACTAAGAATATTACTACATCGCGACCCTACACTTGGAGTTGTGAACATTTATGATAAACGAGAGTTGTAGTGCAGCCAAGAACTTGGCCTGTCACCTCTTGGACCAGTTGTAAAATTTTTTCACAATCCACATGGCAAGGTTCGACTATTAAAGGTGGCCCAGGACCTACCAGATGTTTTTCACCATTATGAGAGATATTCTTAGGAAAATTTTACCACCCCCTCCGCTAAGTATTCGCTCATTCCTGACCTTATGAACAAAATTCATCTTCTCCCGTTCAAACTATCCAATCTCGAAAGGAGTGGAAACATTACTCACTTCCTGTAATGGAGTAGGATGTTTTGTTATAAAAGAGGTGTTGTTGGTACTGGTTGTACTGGCGCCAAGTTTTTGACAGATCTTATCTCAATAGTTTTCTAAGACATAGTCGGCCGAGGCACTGTTTGCTAAGGCATTATGGGCGCCCTTTTGACGAAAATGGTCATCATTTGATTCAAGCTCTCAGTCTAACTAGTCATCCACCTATTAAAAGTTTAAGTATGAATTTGAGACTACTTGGCCTGAGCTCATGATTACTCTGCAATAAGTTGAATCCCTATTTGCATATCGTGTAGCTCAACCAACATTATCTCAAGAGGATATGTCCAAGATGACGATGCCCTATCCAGGTTCGAAGATGTAACATCCCGAAAATCGGGGGTCGAGTATAAACTCCACTCTCGAGTTCCAGAACATCACTTATGCAACATAAATGCTTATGATTGAATGTTGTCTATGTTATTATATTAAACATGAGTGGGATTAAGCCAAAATAGCATATCATACTCCAAAGACAGTTATATGATGCGAGCGGAAGACTGTGATAGTATATATAACATATATAGACTGTTATAAGTCTCCAGAGTGTGAACATGTTATCAGGTTAAATATATACATGTATACTTCAAAAATGAACAAAAATAATATACATAAGTATTTAAATAAAAGGCAAAATACTAAGTGTATAGGCATCTAATCAATAACCCTGCAAACCCCGTCGATCAGAACCTGCATATAGGAGAAATCCTCCTCAACATCATCAAGTCCGGACCGACTCTTCCTCGCAAGCATCGTCACCATATGAAACTAAAACAGGGACTGGTTGGTGTGGCCAACACCGTCCCGTAACGTGGGAGTGAGTGATCAACTCAGTGGAAGCTATATACAGCAAAGGTTAACATGTTATTAATCCAATCAAGCAGTAATGATAAGGTAGTACAATCAAACAGGTCCTAGATACTCTTGTTAATCCAAGGATGATATGAAGAATGATGCATGCCCTCACCACAATCCCCTCTGCGACATCATCTAACGATCGCGGCATGACTCACTTCCTCAGTGCTCTATCACCAACGTCGTTAGCACATGCAATGCGGTGTTATGAATATGGTTACCAAGTTCTTATTAGTCCTTTTCATACAGCAGGATTGGGAAGCTAAGATACCTCCCTTGTATCATTACCCAAACGGTGCTCCATTCTCGGGTTGTCAGTCCGAGATAATCTCATACGATGTTACGATTCTAGTCACTGCAAGGGCTGTCAGGGCTATTGCGTGCAATCTTTGCTCTTCTCCTCCATCACCTTATCAATACAGGCCTAGTTATATCCCACATACTACAATAAGACTCATCGCCCTTATGCACTATCAGGATATACTCGAGGTCACTACAGAGGGCTCGTCACCAATCAATGTAGGCCGACAGTAAGAATATAGTGTCCCATACCACCATAATCTGCTCACAAGTATAGGTGCTCACTGGTCACTACAAAGGGCTCGTCACCAATTAGAGTAGGCCGACAGCACGAATATAGTGTCCCATACCACCATAATCGGCTCATGAGTCTTAGCGGATCGAGTTACCAAGGTTAGAGGGGCTTTCCAATGGTAAGTTTGGTACCTTAGGTCCAAGCAGTAGCGATCAAACATGGTGAACAAACATCGGTCAATCGGGTTAGTTGATAAGCTCAACTAGGCCAAGTGCACGTTGAGTTGAACGATATGGGATGCATAAGCACTCCATGTGGCCTAACCACTGCCGAACATCCCAAACACGACTCAGATTCATTAAACTCTTCCTACGTGGCGAACAACCTCAACCATCATTTGGAGTAAGCTTACCAATTACCTGGACTGTAGCACAGCCCCAATCACATAGAAATTTCATAACATGCATATGAGGCATATCCTACAAACATGTGGACATTCATGAAGTATAACTTAAACGTAAATACAGTACATGGAAGAAATCATATACACCTTTAACATGATTTATCTAAGTTAATCAATTCATGGAGGAAATCATATGCACAGTTAATACAAATAATCTAGGTTACACAATGCATGGAGGAAATCATATACTCAAGTATTGTGATTGAGATTCATATCTCAACAACCTTAGCAATCACATTTTTACTAACTACTAACTCATTCAGACACTTTTACATACACTTAGTCTACACATTACATCATACATATTGTGATTCATTAGCATACGTATTAGGGCAAATCCTTTCGTCGAAGGGTTATCGCCCATACAACAATCAAATATCCATGACAATTAGTCATGTCGAGCACGAAAGCAAATTCCATACTCATTCAGTCATTTTCACAAACACTTAGGCTACACATACTAACTACATACCGTATGTTGATATATCATGTATTTGACCAAGTCCTTTCACTAGGCAGTTGCCCCATATATCACTTGCATATACCCACGATGGATAATCATGGCATGCATGAATCCGGGTTCCGTATTCATTTAAACATTTTCACAAACACGTGAGCTACACACTTTTACATATATAGCGTATATTGGCTGTGGCGTGATTTAGGGCAAGTCCTTTTGCTAAGGAGTTGTCACACCTGTAATAATCATATATTCATGACAAATAATCATGTTAAGCATAAATCCAAATTTCATACGTATACGGTATTTTCTACAAATACGAGGAATACAGTATATTCAACATAATTAACGTATAACTAAAAATCAAAACGAACAACACTTTGTATATGTGAAATAGCATCCTAGGCAAGAATAAATCATTACTTAACATTAAAAGTGTTGAAAATCATAACCTAAACGTATATAGTCCGCACCTTAAACTAGAAAATGCATATTCGATATGATTCAGATGATGTGTCTTCGTCAGCGGCGGATACATTAACTATGGCATGAAACAGGTTAGCTACAACTTTCCTACAGCTTTTCTAAGCTTCAAAATAGGTTAGGGTTAGAATTTCTTACCTAAGAACGGGATAAGAAACGCCGAAATAGCTATATGGATAGGTGGATTAGGCACGTAGCAAAGCTGGGAAGAATCCCAGGAAGCAGCACCAACTTCTCCCTCACTTTCTCTCTCTTTCCTCCCTCTTGGAAAGCTAGGGTTTGGAAATTCGTATGGAATTTGGAATGAGGGTTTTAAGCCCTATTTATAAGCCTAAACTTGATAAAAATAGACTTAAGGCCAAGGTATACTAAGGTTATAACCAAATTGGGTCTGTTCCGATCCAACGGAGCATTTCTGGAGGTCCTGTTGCTAAATGCGGTCGGACTTAAGCTCTCTAATTTTAGATCTAGGTCAAGCTAAGTTTTTAATCCAGTCGGGTTTCCAGATCGACCGTGACGGACCAGTTTCAGTTCAACGGTTACGGGAATTCGATCAGAGCTACAAGTACTATGACATGTAAGGGCCACCTATCCTGATCCGAGGGTGAATTTGGGTTGAATTCTAACGGTCAGAACGCTTAAAAATAGCGTGCAAGTGGAACGTTCCAGATTACTTAAAAATGAAATTAATTTTCTAAAAATCTTCATTTTCCTACTCTCTTTACTCCGGGCTCAATAAAATGGTCTCAGGACATTATTTGGGCTTGATTTTCTAGGTGATTGACAAGCCCAACTAGGCAGTCATAATGGTCTAAGTTTATAGCTATTGATCTCTCGATGCGCGGTCTAGAACCAATACAAAGTTACAAAGCATTCTCGAGAGCAACTGGATTTAGAGTTGGATCCTAGATTTTAGGGTAACATAGCGTTAACAATTCTAGAGGTTTTAGGTCTTACAGATCATATTTAAAGTGATTGGTGCTAATTTGGAAGGAAATCTAGTGTAGTGTTAGTTAATTCACGTTAAATTTTTAAAGAATTTGGTTTTAAATGATTTCTTTGGCTTTGGAATTGCGCTAAAAGAAGTTATCAAGGTGTTATGGTTGACCCATTGCCTAAGGACGCTTAACTCCATGTTGGTAAAAATCCGGGGTGTTATAATCTACCCCCCTTAAAACATAATTTTATCCCTGAAATTGGCTAAGGGTAATAAGTCCCTAGAAAGACTTTAGTATTGACATTCTAAGGAAGGTTCAAATCCTATTTAATGACCTAACCTTACGTATAACCTAAATCAACTTCTTCGATCCTGGGCCAGTGGGGAAGAGGCCAACCACGCTTCCGCTGCGCTACTCTAATCCAACGGTTGTATTAGCTAATCCTAACTAGATTGGGCTCAATACATTCTACCTCCCTTAAAACTTAGTTCTACTTAAGGCTTAAGAATATATGTCTCGATCCGTATATCGGAACGAGGTGTAACTTAGGGCCTATCCTTGACATGAAATGGGAAACAACCTCTTACTACATTGGTCTTCCTTTGTTAATGATGTGTTCTATGACATTGGTACCTATGGTTGTAGAAAGGAGCCTAATCTCTATTGTGGTTGAGTTCAAGGGCAGGTGTGAGCTTACGGCAAGATGTCTAATCTCTATTGGCTATATGTCCTCAACATTTTCCAAAGGCAAAGTAATAACTTTTGGTTGTAGGTGGTCAGGCCAACATGGAAGAAAAGTGATGTAGTGGGTCTGAGCCGGATACATAGACTTTCTGTCTAGCTAGGACAGAAAATTTTCTGTATCAGTTCTTAATCCTAGTCGATGCCGATCTTCTGCTTGATCAGAGCATTGGATTTATTGGTAACTACTAGGATTGAGAATTCGATTCAAACTGCGAATACTTCGCTTATATATAGTTTCTCTACTCCGTGTCCCCGATTGTACTAAGTCCTTGGGAGGGAAATTCTACGGGGCGTGCTGGTTTGACCTAAGTTCAATCTGAGGAATATACAAGTTTCTCTATGCATGAATAGTCTCTAAATTGAAATATCTTTCCTATGAGTTATTAAGGATGCCTATACATATCAAAGGAATCCAACAAAGGAATGAGATCTCACTCAACCAAATCGAACCTACTATTCCTTAATGTATAACCAGTCTTTACACTACTTCATAGCACTAGCAGCCTAGTTGTAATTCACTAGCCGTAATCTAAAGTCTAAGTTTATACACTAGATGGTTTCATATCATTTCTACTACACGGAATTGTCCTATCGCTTAGGGTCAAGATTGTCTAATTGGAATTGGATTTCCTATCAAATCTTTTGAAATCTAGGAGTACTATCTCTAGGTCCTAGCACTAGATGGTCACTGTTTATGGACTAAGCTACTGTGTTAGGTCTCACTCGTCGGTAGAAGCGGAGAGATCGAGAAGAAAACTATAACTAACTCAAAAGAACGATGGAAAATGAAGAAAATGAAGGGAAGGGCTGAGATCTTTGGGTCTCCACGACTTTGGACCTGATATGGGAGTGTAAAGGGTCTAATGAAAGGGAAAGAAGAGGAAGAACAGCAAAAGAGAATGGGTTAGTGGACTTACACGAATTCGAGACCCAAATGGGAGATGTGAGAGTTCAAATCAAAGGAAATGGAGGGAGTAGGTGATGGATATGGCTGAGGACAGTAGAGGAGCGTGAACCTTGAAGAAAAATAAGAGAAAGAGAGATTGGAAGGCCGGTTTGAGAGAGAAAACAGCAATGGTGAAGGAAAGGGAGAGCTTGGGGGTGTATTTTATGAAGGAAGTAGGGGATTTTGAATAAATGGGTGGTCGAACCCTGGACCAAAGGGTCCCATTTAACCCCAAACATCATCGGCCCGGGTGGCCCAGCCCGAAAGGCCCGCTGACCGGCGAGGCCTCGCCACTCACTGGATAAATTGGCGAGGGCTCGCCAAATGGGCGAGGTCCTCCCATCCCCTGGGTCTAGAAAAAGTTGGAGTCCCACTCTAAAACCCCCTAGAAGATGATCAATTAGCCCCCTTCTCCGATTTGAGCCGTTTCGGGTCATTTCAGTACTAACCTGACCTCTATTCACTCTTAGCGATTTCTAACAGCTAGAATGAGATAAAATGTGATCTATACCCATCAATTGACGGTCTAGAAGTGATTCGAGGTAGTCATGTGTGTTCAGGAGTGTGCACGAACTCGATCTCAATGATCATTTTTAGTAAACTTTCGCCGAATGACAAACTGAGAGTCCAAGTTCTATTTCTAGATTGTTTTCGTACCCTCCTACATTAAATTGGCATCAGCGTACGGTGTTTGACCACAACCCAGGTCCATTTTAATCCAAATCATGCTCTGATACCATCTGTAACATCCCAAAAATCGGGGGTCGAGTATAAACTCCACTCCCGAGTTCCAGAACATCACTTATGTAATATAAATGCTTATGATTGAATGTTGTCTATGTTAGTGTATTAAACATGAGTGGGATTAAGCCAAAACATCATATCATACTCCAGAGACAGTTAAATTATGCGTACAGAAGACTGTGATAGTATATATAACATATATAGACTGTTATAAGTCTCTAGAGTGTGAACATGTTACCAGGTTAAATATATACATGTATACTCCAAAAATGAACAAAAAGAATATACATGAATGTTTAAATAAAAGGTAAAATACCAAGTGTATTGGCATCTAATCAATAACCTTGTAAACCCCGTCGATCAGAACCTGCATATAGGAGAAATCCTCCTCAACATCATCAAGTCCGAACCGACTCTTCCTCGCAAGCATCGTCACCATCTGAAACTAAAACAGGGATTGGTTGGTGTGGCCAATACCGTCCCGTAACGTGGGAGTGAGTGATCAACTCAGTGGAAGCTATATACAGCAAAGGTTAACATGTTATCAATCCAATCAAGCAGTAATGATAAGGCAGTACAATCAAACAGGTCCTAGATACTCTTGTTAATGCAAGGATGATATGAAGAATGATGCATGCCCTCACCACAATCCCCTCTGCAACATCATCTAACGATCACGGCATGACTCACTTCCTTAGTGCTCTATCACCAACGCCGTTAGCACATGCAATGCAGTATTATGAATATGCTTACCAAGTTCTTAATAGTCCTTTTCATACAGCAGGATTGGGAAGCTAAGATACCTCTCTTGTATCATTACCGAAACGGTGATCCATTCTCGGGTCGTCAGTCTGAGATAATCTCATACGATGTTACGGTTCTAGGTCACTACAAGGGCTATTGCGCACAATCGTTGCTCCTCTCCCCCATCACCTTATCAATATAGGCTTAGTTATATCCCATATACTGTAACAAGACTTGTCGCCCTTATGCACTATCAGGATATACTCGAGGTCACTACAGAGGGCTCGTCACCAATCAATGTAGGCCGACAGCAAGAATATAATGTCCCATACCACCATAATCTGCTCATGAGTATAGGTGCTCACTGGTCACTACAAAGGGCTCGTCACCAATTAGAGTAGGCCGACAACACGAATATAGTGTCCCATACCACCATAATCGGCTCATGAATCTTAGCGGATTGAGGTACCAAGGTTAGAGGAGCTTTCCAATGGTAAGTTTGGTACCTTAGGTCCAAGCAGTAGCGACCAAACATGGTGAACAAACATCGGTCAATCGAGTTAGTTGATAAGCTCAACTAGGCCAAGCGCACGTTGAGTTGAACGGCATGGTATTCATAAGCACTCTGTGTGGCCTAACCACTGCCGAACATCCCAAGCACGACTCAGATTCGTTAAACTCATCCTACATGGTGAACAACCTCAACCACCATTTGGAGTACGCTTACTGATTACCTGGACTGTAGCACAGCCCCAATCACATAGAAATTCCATAATAGGCATATGAGGCATATCCTACAAATATGTGGACATTCATGAAGTATAACTTAAACGTAAATACAGTACATGGAAGAAATCATATACACCTTTAATATGATTTATCTAAGTTAATCAATTCATGGAGGAAATCATATGCACAGTTAAAACAAATAGTCTAAGTTACATAATGCATGGAGGAAATCATATACTCAAGTATTGTGATTGAGATTCATATCTCAACAACCTTAGCAATCACATTTTTACTAACTACTAACTCATTCAGACACTTTTACATACACTTAGTCTACACATTACATCATACATATTGTGTATTCATTAGCATACGTATTAGGGAAAATCCTTACGTCGAAGGGTTATCGCCCATACAACAATCACATATCCATGACAATTAGTTATGGCGAGCACAAAAGCAAATTCCATACTCATTCAATCATTTTCACAAACACTTAGGCTACACATACTAACTATATACCGTATGTTGATATATCATGTATTTGACCAAATCCTTTCACTAGGCAGTTGCCCCATATATCACTTGCATATACTCACGACGGATAATCATGGCATGCATGAATCCGGGTTCCGTATTCATTTAAACATTTTCACAAACTACACACTTTTACGTATATAGCGTATATTGGTTGTGGCATGATTTAGGGTAAGTCCTTTCGCTAAGGAGTTATCACACTTGTAACGAGCATATATTCATGGTAAATAATCATGTTAAGCATAAATCCAAATTTCATACGTATACGATATTTTCTACAAATACGAGGAATACAGTATATTCAACATAATTAACGTATAACTAAAAATCAAAACGGACAACACTTTGTACATGTGAAATAGCATCCTAGGCAAGAATAAATCATTACTTAACATTGAAAGTGTTGAAAACCATAACCTAAACGTATATAGTCCACACCTTAAACTAGAAAATGCGTATTCGATATGATTCAGACGATGTGTCTTCGTCAGCGGCGGATACGTTACCTATAGCATGATACAGGTTAGCTATAACTTTCCTATAGCTTGTCTAAGCTTCAAAACAGGTTAGGGTTAGGATTTCTTACCTAAGAACGGGATCAAAAATGCCGAAATAGCTATACGGATAGGTGGATTAGGCACGTAGCAAAGCTGGGAAGAATCCTAGGAAGCAGCACTAACTTCTCCCTCACTTTCTCTCTTTTTTCCCTCTTGGAAAGCTAAGGTTTGGAAATTCGTATGGGATTTGGAATGAGGGTTTTAAGCCCTATTTATAAGCCTAAGCTTGACAAAAATAGACTTAAGGCCAAGGTATACTTAGGTTATAACCAAATCGGGTCTGTTCTGATCCAACGGAGCATTTCTGGAGGTCCTGTTGCAAAATGCGATCAGACTTAAGCTCTCTTATATCAAATCTAGGGCAAGCTAAGTTTTCATTCCAATCGAGTTTTCAGATCGACTGTGGTGGACCAGTTTCAGTTCAACGGTTACGGAAATTTGATCAGAGCTACAAGTACTATGACATGTAAGAGCCACCTATCCTGATCCGAGGGTGAATTTGGGTCGAATTCTAACGGTCAGAATGCTTAAAAATAGCGTGTAAGTGGAACGTTCCAGATTACTTAAAAATGGAATTAATTTTCTAAAAATCTTCATTTTTCTACTCTCTTTACTTCGGGCTCAATAAAATGGTCTCAGTACATCGTTTGAGCTTGATTTTCTAAGTGATTGACAAGTCCAACTAGGCGGTCGTAATGGTCTAAGTTTATAGCTATCGGACTCTCGATGCGGGGTCTAGAACCAATATAAAGTTACAAAGCATTCCCGAGAGCAACTGGGTTTAAGTTGGATCCTAGATTTCAGGGTAACATAGCGTTAACAATTCTAGAGGTTTTAGGTCTTATAGATCGTATTTAAAGTGGTCGGTGTTAATTTGGCAGCAAATCTAGTGTAGCGCTAGTTAATACACATTAAATTTCTAAAGAATTTGGTTCTAAATGATTTCTTTGGCTTTGGAATTGCGCTAAAAGAAGTTATCAAGGTGTTATGGTTGACCCATTGCCTACAGACGCCTAACTCTAAGTTGGTAAAAATTCGGGGTGTTACAGAAGAACTGGGTGTTGGGTTTAGTAACAACTTAGGTAATGGCTACACCTACATTTCCTCATCTAATGCAGAAGGTTCTTTAGTGGCAGAAATGTTACGACCTCTTTGACTCATATTGTACCGGTATGGATAACACAATAGTCGGTCACTAAATATTTATAGTAACTAGATAATGTTTTGTCCCATCAGGTGTGCTAAAAATTATTAGCACGTAATTTGGTTTTGGTCACATGTGGTGCATGCAAGCGTGCAAAAATCATTTGTACAGCTCGATTCAAACTGAACAACATGACCCCAATAGTGAATATAGGCAGATACGTCAAATGTAAGTGTATATGACCAAGATATGATAAGATTGATCACCTATTTAGCCACTCGTGATGGAATTGTAAGATGATCAGGCGATATTTAGAGGGTGATGTTCTTCCTTTGATAATGGGTTACTTCTTGTCTTCCATATGAAAGGACTTTAATATACTAGTGCAATCGAACAAAAAAGGAAATACTTATAGTCAGTCGTAGGGAGAAACTGCAAGAAGCCTTTCTAAAAGATGAACATATATTGAGAATGGAAATAGTCCAGTGTAAAAGCATAGACTTGGATTACAGCTAAATATTACCGCTACTGGATTATCAGTACTCTATGATAGAGTTAAGTTATGATAAGGTAAAGATGATTTCACTAGTTTGTTTAATTGGTATGAGATGCTTTGCTTTGCTGAATTTCTTATTATTTATAGATTTTTTCCATGCCCTCCAAATACTTATTTCTTTATTTCAATAGTTACAACAACTAAATTGTTGCCACTTTTGGTCCCATATACCCTTTCATCTCCTCTCGAAATGTGTCCATCGACCATGTAGTTTCGTAAAAACTGCTCCAAATATTTTCACAAATCTTTTGCATGTTATCTTTCCCATGCAATGACACATCTAATTCCCTATTTGGCTAATTTAGGATCGGTTAGAAATAGGGTACACCAGGATTGATGATTATTTGGATTTCATAGTGTTTAGTCATGGCTCGAATACTTAGCTTGGCATTGTAAATTGTTTTTATATCATCCACACCCAAGTCACACCTTGAAATCGGCAACCTGAGTTAAGCAAACTCAAGTTTTCAGAAGCAGGTTGTGACAATCTCAAACCCTATGACAACCTTTCTAGATGGTTGGTGCCATGGGAGGTTCCCCCAGCTATTGGGTAGTAATTTTGTGGCAATGATTGGATGATCGGTTGCCCCCTGAGATTATCGATGCTTGCTTAGAATTTCCTACGGGTATCTAAAGGTTTTGGGGTCAGCAAGCTCTAATTAGTCACTTTGTCGGTCGTTTCTCCTTGCTACTAGTAGTGGTGGTATAGGGGCCTTGCGGTTCAAGTCTGGCTGGCCCTTATAAAAGCTTAGCCGCCTTTCTGCTTCTAATTCTATGGGGAATTGGCCACATGTTGGATAATCAAGGACATCAAAATTCTCTCAAAGAAACTTTCAAGTGCTCAATTGAATGACTCCACTTGTGCCCTATTACCCTCTGCAATTTGTCATATGTCTCCTTGCATCTGAAGGAGGTGCTCCTTGACATCTCCAAAGGTTGGTTGAGAAGATGATCTTATGTCAATGTTGAAGGGTTCAATTTGTTATCCCTCGTCTTATGGCTCCACCGAGCATGGAAAAAAAATATATTCATTATTCAATCAATCACGAGGCCACACGTGTTAACAAAGGCCTGCATTCAGTCAAATGTGTGTGATTAGGATAGTATGGGTGTGCCAAAGTCTTGCTCAACTCAAGTTCGATTGAACACTTGCAACCCCAGGTGTCAGAACAGACCGATTAAGACCAAATTTATGAAGATTGGCTACCTTACCAACCACTGATTGTTGCAGTGATCATCTGGAAGGGTTAGTCCTTTTAAATGGGAATGTTTTTCCTTATGCTAAGGACTTTTCTTTCAATAGTGATATTAGATCTTATACTGCTCAATAATGCAATAATGGATGAAAAAGATTAAAATTAAAGGTTAATAATGTCGATTTTATTGATTTGAATTTTAAGCTTTGTACAATTAGCAAATAAACAAAATAAGTAAAGAAATAAATCAATTCCTACGATCACCTCCTATAAGGACAAACAATCGAGGTGGATAGTCAACATGATGTGACTGGGGTGTGATTTTCTAAGTAGATCATGGATAAATGTACTACTCCTATGCATATTGCAGCGAGGACGCTAGACAATAGCGATCTAAACTATCATATGCTCTAGACATTTTGTAACATGGCTGGATAGATGTGGAGGAACCTAAAACTAAACTAAGATAAATAATGTTGTGCTATGTAGAGATATTATATTTGGTGTGAGCCCCGAGCTCTTTGTCACGTGCTCCTTATATATAAGGGGGTGGCAAACCCTTTCGGGTTTCCTTACTGGTCAATGATCCTTGATGACTATGGGATGTCTGAGGGTTACAGTTCTAGATCTCTCTAATGGGATGCTTACAAAGATCCCTAGACCTTATAGGTCAGTCTCGCTAGACTTAGATTCATCAGGGTATCCTTTGATTTCCTTCTATCTTAAGAAGAATATGCATCTTAAACCTTTGCAATCACCATGAAAGTGTCAATCGTCTTTGGAAAGATATTCGAGTTTGACAAGATTGTGTTAGACAGCCTTGCCGAGTATATTTAGATTGCAATAGGATCCCTATCTCGATGGGTCTTTATAAACTTGTTGAGTGCGCTGCTTCGACTACGTGTTACTTGTGTTAGGGCCACGTGTCATTTGTCGTAGTATTTCATCTACAGACATGCGTATAGATCTGTACCATTATGCATTTGGCAAGTGACATGCCACTGAAGGACATACGGTAAAAGATATTGTTGAGTGTCAAATATTACATATTTTTCCCCATTTATATCTTGGTTTTATGAACATGATACTGCTTAATGTTATATTTTATGCATGTATGTGTTGCAAGGTGAATCTGAGAGCTTGGATTGAAAATAATGCTAAAAGCATGGATTTAGTGCTCAAGAATCACCAAGGCAAAGGAGAGATCTTAGGAGTCCAAGAACGGAGAATTCTCACGCCAAAGATCTAAGGAAACCATGTACAAAGGATGGAAAAAATATTGACAAAAGCATAAGTAAAACAGTAGAAAAACAGGACAGTTCGATCCCACCTAAGCAAACTTCGATGCCACTGAAAGTGCACAAAAAAGTCCAACAAGAAAATAACTTAATTAAGCTCCATCGAAGCCAGCTTCGATGCTACCTAAGTACTCTGCACATATAATTTCAGATGCAATAAATTTCAGATATGATTTTGGTGCCACCAAAATCGTGTAGAATCGTAATGCAGGGCCAATGCGGATTGCATAATTTGAGGAGGTTTGTGGAAATTCCAAGTCGGTGCGAATGGTGGAGCTTCACAACTATAAATAGGAGTCCCTAGTATGTTCCTAGGCATCTTCGAGGGTTCAAGGAGTGGAGCAAAAGGGTGGAGCCACTGTCTAAGAGCTTTCTTCTTCGTTCTTTAGTTTTTTTTATGCTTTGTTTGAGAGACTTTAGTTCAATCATGTCTATGGTTAGCTAAACCTCTTAGCTAGGGCTAAGAGGTGAAGATCGTAGCGTGATTAGGAATTTTACTTTTCCTTTCATTCATATTTATGTTTGAACTTCATTGAATTCTAGTTGATTCTAAGAAATATTTTCAATTTTTAATGGTTTGTTGTGACTCAAATTACAATAGATCTACAATAGCTTTAAATATCTTCTTTTCTATTTGAGATTGTGGATTTGGTCAATCCTGTTGTTTTCCATTGTCTCTTGGGCGTGGTTGGGTGATGGAATCCCTTCTAATTCACCACAATTCTCCTCCATTGAGGCTAGATCAATGAGAAGTTCAGAGATTTGACTGTCTTTTCTTTCAAATAGATAGGATAGGACTCTGATTCTTGTTGGATCTCTTGAATTAAGTAAGGTAACATCTCAATTGCTACAAGTGGATCCTTGGCACCCTAGTTCCCACTTTTAATTGATACTTTACTCATTACTCAAAATTATTCATTTAAATTCAGATTTCTACTTTAGTTCTTCATCTAGCTCTACTTCTAGTTAAATTTAGAAGACATAAAAGTTTAGTCCCTGTGAATTCGACCTCGATCTCACCGAGATTATTACTACATTGCAACCCTACACTTGGGGTTGTGAACAAGTTTTTAGTGTCGTTGCAAGGGACTAACAGTTGCATTTTTCTGAATTTAATTAGTTTTAGAAATAGGTTAAGATTAGGATTAACTTTCTGTTTTATTTTTAGGTTAGGATTTTTTTTTGCTTTCTTTTTAGAAACTAACTTTGTTTTCTATTTTATAGGATTCCAACATAGTAACTCTTATTCAGTAATTTTGTTCCAACCTTCTTTCTTATCTTTTCTAGATCTCTTCTTTGTTTTAGTTCATCTAGTTTTCCTTCTAGGTTAGATTTTTCTTACTTTTTGAATTTTTCTAATTTAGGGTTTTTTGAAGTTTCTAATTTTAGAATTTTATTTTTAGGATTTTTCTATATATATTTTTTTTAGGAACTAACATTGTTTTCCGATCTTGTAAGATCTTTAATTATAGTCTTCTCTTCCTTCTAACTTCTCCCCTCTACTTATTTTCCATATTTCTGTAGGATTTTCTTTTATTCTATTTTAGGTTTAGATTCATAATTATGGTTTTACCATGTATATGCAAGAGTGGGAACGTCAGTATCCTGAGCTACTTAAGAGATATTGTGAAGAGCTGTCAGATGATTATGCTAAGAAATAGCTTATGTCTCAAAATTTTTCTGAAACTATCATCGAGAACCAACTAGAATACAATGCTCTACTAATCAAGAAGTCTATGCGAGAGAATAATTACACTCCACATATTAAAAGAACAATACGTGATTATTGGGGTCATTATGATTGTTGGAGTGAGGACAATTTCACCCACCTAGCAAGAAGAAAACTATGCGTGACCATATTATGGGTGATAATGTGTAACACCCTGAAAATCGGGGGTCGTGTATAAACTCAACTCCCGAGTTCCAGACCGTCACTTATGCAACAAAAATGGTTATGATTCAATGTTGTCTGATTTAAAGCATTCACATGAGTAAAAGTATACCAAAACTGCAATTCATACTTCAGATCCAGTGATAAAAGCAAGCGGAAGACTAAACAATGTATATATCACTGTATGGAAAAACAAAGTAATCTCATCTGTCTCCAAAGTATGACTACATCTCTGAGTCTCATGTACATATACATAACAAAGGAATAATGTTCAAAAAAGGAAAGTCCCACTGATGTCCCCTCGATCCAGGTCACCTACGGGAAGCCGTCATGATACTGCATATACGAGAACTCATCCTGGTCCTCGTCGATCTCTGGCTCCACCTCCTGGATCTCGTCCTCACCTGCAGCTACAACAGGGTCTGGTGGGTGTTGCAAACACCATCCCGTAACGTGGGAATGAGTGATCAACTCAGTGGAATCATAGAGCAAAGATTAGCATGTTCACAATTCAATCACGCGATAATAGTAAAGCAGTAAATCAGACAATCCTAATACTGTTATTAATGCAAGATGATATGACGTGATGTATGCCCTCACCGACGATCACCCTCATGCGGCAACATCTTACGACCGCGGCATGTCACACTCCCTAGAGTGCTCCACATCTTCCAGGCACATGCAATGCTATGGTGATATGATTTCCAAGTTGTTATTAGTCCATTCAAACAGCAGGATTGGGAAACTAAGGTACTTCCCTTGTATCAATCCCAACACAGATCCTGTCTAGGGTCGTCACTCCTAGTAATCTCATACGATGTATATTTCGTAGGTCACTGCAAGGGCTGCCAGGGCTGTTGCTCGCACTCGTTGCACCGCTCCCCCATCACCTTATCAATACAGGCCTACCGTACTCTACTGCAACGGAAGGGTCGTCACCTCCCGTGGACTCAGAATACGCTCGCGGTCACTACAAAGGGCTCGTCGCCTGATCAGTGTAGGCCGACAGCTAGAATATAGTGTCCCATACCACCATAATCTGCTCACGAGTCAAGGTGCTCACTGGTCACTACGGGGAGGTTTGTGGCCCCAGCGTAGGCCGACAGCTCGACCACGGTGTCCCATACCACCATGCCCGGCTCATGAGTCTTCGTGGATCAAGGTACCATGGTTAACAGGGTTTACAATGGTAAGTTCAGTACCCTAGGTTCAAGCAGTTATGACACATACAAGGTGAACATACATCGGCCAGTCGGGTTACTTGACGGGCTCGACTAGCGCGATCGCATCTCAAGTCGAACGACATGAAGTGCGTAAAACACTTCGCGTGGCCTAACCACTGCCGCCAACTCTAAACACGAATCACGTTCATCGACGCGTCGTTCGTGGCTATGACCAGTCAGCCACGAATTCGCTCGGTTACCGACTGCCTGGACTAAGTCTAGTCCCACACATCTATGGAATCCTATCAGCACTATACGCAAAGGTATTGGAATTGAAATACATCATGTGAGCATGTTAACACATGTTATAACATTCAACTTAAGAAAATCTTCAAGGCATACTTTCTATGCATGTAATGCAATCATGCATAAGGTAAACATGTAGGAAATCATTTAGGTCAGCATTTTAATCATGAAATCAATCTCAAACTACTACATAACATCATTCAATTCAATACATACTAATACAAGCATTTATACAAACACATACACTACACACTTAAGTCCACATATAGTATGTCGACCCAAAGTGAGCAACTTGGCGAATCTCTTCGCCAAACTGATTATGCAAGCATTCCTAACTCTCTAATGTGGTGACAAACCATGTCAATCACGTCAGCAAAATATACATGTAGACCGTACTTTCTACAAATGACTAAAATGCCCTAAATCTCATATTCTTCGTTAATTTACAAAACAGGAAACGGAGAGCATGTTGTACATGTCAAACGGCGATGCCGTCGATAATCTACTATTAAACGACATTGAAAGCGTTGTAAACCGTCAATCAAAGCGTCTAAAATCCTCACCTAGTCTCTTACGGTCGCGGATTTTGAACGGAGCGTGTACGCTTCGTCTACGGCAGTAGGAGAGCCTGATTTATGGAATACGTTAGCTAACATGTTATGCAACTAAGTAAACCCTAAATCAACAAGTTTTTTTGGGGTTATTTTATACCTGAAAAATGGAGAAATCACCAGCCAGGTGATTGGAAAGAAGTGTTGAAGCAGCAACTGTCAGGGGCTCGGAAGCAGGAAAATTCTCTTCTTCTCTTTCTCTCAAAATCTCTCTTTTTCTCCTAGGGTTTGTGATTTTCGGATGGAAGGAAGAAATGAGGGTTTCAACCCCTTTTATAAGCTTGAAATCGCCGAAAATAGGCTCCGGGACGAAGTTTACTTAATGCCTATCCATTTCGGGGCTGTTTCGGTCCAAAAACTGCTTTCTGGTGGTCCCCTGGTCGATTGCGATCAGACTTAAGCTCATATGTACCAGATGTAGCTCGTATTAAGTTTTCAGTCTGGCAGGGTTCGCAGATCGCACGTGGCGGACCAGTTTCAGTTCAGCAGTCACCGCACATAGATCAGGGCTGAGAGTCTCATGATAATAAATAGAAATTTTTCCTGATCCGAGGGTGTAATCTGGATGAATTCTGACGGTCAGAACGCTTAATACTGACGCGTCAAGTCGTGTGCCAGATTTGAATTTGAAATTCCAAATTTGTCCCTATTCGCGGTCGCTTCAGTCCGGGTTCAACGAAATCGTCTGTGATTATCGGTTTGACTTGATTTTTGAGATGATTGTCAAGTCCAGCTGGGCAGTTCTAACGGTCTAAGATAGGAGGTATCGGACCTTTGACGCGCGGTCTAAATCCAATACAAAAGTTCAACGTGGTCCAGAGGACAAACCCGCTTAGAGTTTGATCCGATGTTATAGAGTATTGTAGAGTTGTTTGTTCTACTCGATTTAGGTCTTGCAGAACGTATTTAAAGTGATCAGGGACTATTTTCTAGCTACTCTAGCGTTGCGCTAGCTAACTTACGCTTAATTTCCATGGAAATTATTTCTACGCGATTTCGGGTCGAGTTGGTACTCGAACCCAAGTACGGATTTTTCACGGGCATTACATAATGCGTACCAACAACCATCAAACTCTCCCACATATGACCTGTATGACTTTGATTAGTGGAAACATCAAAATTAGAGAGATGAACCAACAATTTATTTTAATGACTATTCCCTTGGATCTCCTACTTATGAGATTGAACCAAAAACAATCTAAGAGGAGTCAATTCAAAAATACATGGAAGCTCAAGAATAATTCAACCAATTCACCACACAGTCATTTGTAGACATTAGAAAATCATTAGAAGTGATTGAATCCTCCATTCAAGAACACCAGTCGCACCTTAATGAGGAGGAAGGGGTTAGGTTATCCCAACCTCAACCCAATCTAGAAACACAATACAAGGAAAGTGACCTTAACTCACTTGTGGGGAATACTAAAACTGAGAATGAGGAGTTGGATTCTGTTAATGAGCATATGGTTCAATCTCCTGAAGAGTCAATTTCTATGATTGTCTAAAGAAGTGATCAAGAGACATGGCTGTCTTTCAAATATAATTATACTGACAAACACTTCACTCACATAACACACTTGGTTTCAATGAGGAAGAGGCTAGTTTATTCAAACCTTAACCTAACCTAGAAACAGAATGTGAGGAAATTGATCTCATCCCACTTGTGCACTGCACTGGATTAGTAGATGATGAGGAATGTGATGACAGTCATGAGATTATAGCCCAAATTTCCCTAGAATCGATCTCAAGTTTGGTCCAGGTCATTGATCAAGAGGTTCAGGAAGTTGTCGACCATAATGATCTACTCCACCCATCTGATATGTCTGATTTAAATACGGAGGATGAGCTCATTTCAACCGACCCTTATAATTCTTGTGAGGCGTGTTTAGACCACTCCCCTGAATTAAATGATGATATGATTCGGGAGATGGACGAGTTCTCGATATGACTCTAGAATTTGAAACCATCCAATTAAGGCCACCATCTGAGTTGTCAACCCTTGATGATACAATTCCTTTACTGAGTAAAACCAATGAACATAGTCTTCACGTCAATTCTTTACATGTTGATCCTCAATCTACTTATGTAAGGCAAGGCAAGATACATTCGGTGATAATTTATTCTCACCAACATCAAGAGTAAGAGATCACGCCTCCATCCACTTTCAGAGACAATGGAATCCTTGGGCGAATCATCACAGACTTCAATGTGGAGAATGAGTCCCTTTCAACTAAATCTCTCAACTCTCTGGAAGATTTCTTGTCACACTTTATAGATTCAAATAATCCCATAATAAAAGAAATAGTGGATGCCTTGTAAGACAATACTTCAGTAGTTATTACTGATCGAGAGAACCCTTATTTTGAAGCCCCTCCTTCCACATATCCCGAATATTTACCATTAAAGGAGGAGGATCCAAAAACTGAACTGAAGTCGAAAACTTCTGAATGTGTTGAGACTATATCACCTACTGAGAATTTTTCTAAATTTCATCTACTTATAGTCTCTAATTCACCATGGTATACAAATATTGAAACCTTTTTTGTCATAGGTGAATCGTATATAATTTGGACACCTGAGGAGATTAAAAGGAATCTTTATGCTGAGGTCCATAAATTTCTCTAGACCTTCATGCTCTTGGATATCCAAGCCTATTGTAAAAAGGGCTTTTAAATGATCTTGTTGAGAAACCTACTGAGAAATTTATCAAGATACTGGCCAGAGGAAGAACCTAGATACATGACTGAGTAGATTTCCCCTACTTTCATATTCAGGATTAGAATTTATTACTTTCATAGGACTAGGATAGTTTGCTTTCTGTGTTTGTTTAGTTTTTGTGATAGCCCATCTTATGCTGAGATCCATGGAAAAGCCTCAAATCTCCTTCTTAAAGTGATACCTTTCCATCACTACATTTCTTTTCGTTGTCTCATAAGCATTTCATAGGTATATCTTTTACATTAAGGACAATGTAGATTTTAGGTTAGAAGGTGTTGATTAGGTAAAATAATAAGTGTTTTCTTAGTCTTTTGTGGATTAGGTAAACTAATCAGTGTTTTCTTAGTCTTTGAAAAAAAAAAATAATTAGAAATTATGGAAAAATTTTAAAAATTTTGTGAATTAAGTGATTTTAAAGTTAATTCAAAGAGTAGAACTTTAAGATACTTAATGTTGATGATTAATAACTCTTAGATTTAGTTACTAGATTTCAAAGTTAACTTTAAATTATTAATCCATGATTAGAAGTTTTAAACATTAATTGAGTTATGAGTTCACATGTCACATCTAGTTTACACATTAATGTTTTAGTTTGATATTGAATTGTTAACTTAATGATTATTAAGCATGAAAGGAACTAATTTGGGGAATTTGTCCATCATGTTCATAAGAAGAATTAAAAAGAAAGAAAAAGAAAATACCCAGCTAAAAAATAATTGTTGTCGAAAAAGGATACCTATTGAAGATCATTGAAAAGATTGAATATAGTGTGAAAGCCATCAATAGAAAAATCAAAAGATGGAAGAATAAAAAGTTTACCTGTAAGGAAAGTTTTGGTTTAGGTTTTGGTCATCTTGAATGCTCTTTTGATTATCGATGTCATCATGAAAATGGAGAATTGAAACTTTGATTGTGATAAGTCTAGGCTTCACTATGCACCCATGGAACTCAATGTTTAGAAATGTTCTAATTGAAAGATTAATACTTTGAACTTGACTATGAAATTTATTAAGTGCTGGAGTCTATGAGAAAGTAATGCTCAACATTAATGTATTTTTCAATTCTATTATCTAGATTGTTTTTAAATCGCTTGGACTTATACAAATTATACATTAGCTTTCGATCTATCTTTCGCATGTTTTGCTCGGGACTAGCAAAATGCTGGTTGGGGAGTGTGTTGAGTGTCAAATATTGCATATTTTTTTCCATTTATATCTTGGTTTTATGAACATGATACTGCTTAATGTTATATTTTATGCATGTTTGTGTTGAAAGGTGAATCTGAAAGCTTGGATTGAAAAGAATGCTAAAAGCATGGATTTAGTACTCAAGAATCACCAAGGCAAAGGAGGGATCATAGGAGTCCGAGAACAGAAAATTCTCATGCCAAAGATCCAAGGAAACCAAGTACAAAGGATGGAGAAAAAATTTGTAACATTCCGAAAATCGGGGGGTCGAGCAAAAACCCAACTCCCGAGTTCCAAAATGTTATTTATGCAACATAGATATGTATGATTGAATGTTGTCTGTGATAGTGTATTAAACATGAGTGAGATTAAGCTAAAACAGCATATCACGCTCCAGAGACGGTTAAATTTACAAGCGGAAGACTGTGATAGTATGTATAACATAAATAAACTGTTGTATGTCTCCAGAGTGTGAATATGTTACCAGGTTGTGTACATACATGTATACTCCAAAAGTAAACCAAAAGGATATACATAAGTGTTCTAAAAATATAAAACGACAAGTGTCAAGGTATCTAATCAACCTCCCTATAATCCCGTCAATCAGAACACGCATAAAGGAGGGATCCTCCTCATCATCAAGTCCAGCTCCGCCTCACAGGCCGCGCCATCATCTGCAATCACAAAAGGGTCTGATGGGTGTCCAGGAACACTGTCTCATAACGTGTGAGTGAGTAGCTAACTCAGTGGAATAATAGAGCAAGGATTAACATGTTCTCAAATCAATCATGCGATAATAGTAAAGCAGTAAATCAAACAATCCTAAAACTGTTATTAATGCAATATGACATGACGTGATGTATGCCCTCACCGACGATCTCCCTCATACGACCACATCTTAGGACCGCGGTATGCAATCGACCCTCAAGTGCTCCACATCTTCCAGGCACATGCAATGGTATGGTGATATGATTTCTGAGTTGTTATTAGTCCATTCAAACAACAGGATTGGGAAACTAAGGTACTTCCCTTATATCAATCCCAACACAGATCCTGTCTAGGGTCGTCACTCCTAGTAATCTCATACGAGGTATATTTTGTAGGTCGCTGTAAGGGCTGTCAGGGCTGTTGCACGCACTCGTTGCTCCACTCCCCCATCACCTTATCAATACAGGCCTACTGTACTCTACTCCTACTGAAGGGTCGTCGCCTCCCGTAGACTCAGAATACGCTCGCGGTCACTAAAAAGGACTCGTCGCCTGATCAGTGTAGGCCAACAGCAAGAATATAGTGTCCCATACCACCATAATCTGCTCACGAGACTAGGTGCTCACTGGTCACTACGGAGAGGTTTGTGGCCCCAGCGTAGGCCGACAGCTTGACCACGGTGTCCCATACCACCATGCCCGGCTCATGAGTCTTCGTGGATCAAGCTACCATGGTTAACAGGGTTTATAATGGTAAGTTCAGTACCCTAGGTTCAAGTAGTTATGACTCATGCAGGGTGAACATACATCGGCCAGTCGGGTTACTTGACGGGCTCGACTAGCACGATCGCATCTCAAGTTGAACGACATGAAGTGCGTAAAACACTTCATGTGGCCTAACCACTGCTCAACTCCAAACACGACTCGCGTTCATCGACGCGTCGTTCGTGGTGAAGATAAGCTAACCACGAATTCGCTCGGTTACCGACTGCCTGGACTAAGTATAGTCCCAAATAATTATGGAATCACATCAGCATTCATATGAGAGTATTAGAAATGAAACACAACCATGTGAGCATGTTAACGCATGTTATATCGTATAACTTAAGTAAATCATCTGACACATGCCTTTCATACATATAATGAAATTACGCATATCGCCAACATATAGGAAATCATTTCCATCAGCATATTAATTGAGAATTCAATCTCGAACTAAATCATAATGAAATCATCAAGCACATGTTATAACATACAGCTTAAGCGAATCGTCAAGCACATGCATTTCATTCATATCATGAAATCATGCATATGGCCAACATGTAGGAAACCATTTACACCAACATATTAATTGAGAAATCAATCTCAAACTAATTCATAACACCATTTAATTCAATACATACTAATACAAGCATTTATACAAACACTTACACTACACACTTAAGTCTACATATAGTATGTCGACCCGAAGTGTGCATTTACGCGAATCTCTTCGCCAAACTAATTATGCACGCATTCCTAACATTCTAATGCGACAACAAATTATGTCAATCACATCAGCAAAATATGTATGAAAACAGTACTTCCTACAAATGATTAAAATGCCCTAAATCTCATATTCTTCGCCAGTTTACGAAACAGGAAACGGACAGCATGTTGTACATGTCAAACGGCGATGCCGTCGATAATCTACTATTAAACGATATTGAAAGCTTTGAAAACAGTCAATCAAAGAGTCTAAAATGCGCACCTTTTCCCTTATGGATGTGTAAATTCGAACGGAGCGTATACGCTTCGTCTACAGCGATAAGAGAACCTAATTCACGAGTTACGTCAGCTAACAAGCTATGAATCCTAGTAAACCTCAAATCAGTAACTTTTTAGGGTTATTTCATACCTGAAAAAGTGGAGGAATCACCGGGAAAGTGATCGGAGTGCGTTGTCTAAGCACGTACAGCACGTGGCATAAGCAGCAGGGAATTCTCTCCCACCTTCTCTCACCTTTTCTCTCTCCCAATCTAAGGATTTTTGCAAATTCGGATGGGAGAGAGGAGTGAGGGTTTCAACCCCTTTTATAAGCCCAAACTTGCCTGAAATAGGCTCGAGAACAAGTTTCACTTAGTGCATAACCAATTCGGGGCTGTTTCGGTCCAAAAGATGCTTTCTGGTGGTCCCCTGGTCGAATGCGATCGGACTTAAGCTCATGCATACCAGATCTAGTACGTATTAAGTTTTCAGTCCGGCAGGGTTCGCAGATCGCACGTGGCAGACCAGTTTCACTTCAGCGGTCACCGCACGTAGATCAGGGCTGAAAGTCTCATGATATAAAATAGAAATTTTTCCTGATCCGAGGGTGTAATCTGGCTGAATTGTGATGGTCAGAACGCTTAATACTGACGCGTCAAGTCGTGTGCCAGATTTGAATTTCAAATTCCAAATCTGTCCCTATTCGCACTCTCTTCAGTCCGGGTTCAATGAAATAGTCTGTGATTATCGGTTTGACTTGATTTTCGAAATGAGTGTCAAGTCCAGTTAGGCAGTTCTAACGGTTTAAGATAGGAGGTATCGGACTTTCGACGCATGGTCTAGATCCAATACAAAATTTCAAAGTGGTCCAGAGAACAAACCTGCTTAGAGTTTGATCTGAGGTTATAGAGTATTATAGAGTCATTAGTTCTACTCGATTTGGGTCTTGTAGAACGTATTTAAAGTGATCAGGGACTATTTCCTAGCTACTCCAGCGTTGCGCTAGCTAACTTATGCTTAGTTTCTAAAGGAATTAATCCTAAGTGGTTTCTTTGGCTATGGAATTGGGTTCTGAGCGATTTTTCAGGTGTTTTAATTAACCCACTGCCTAAGGACGTCAAATCCCAGATTGGCCAAAATTTGGAGTGTTACAATCTACCCCCCTTAAAATAAAATTTTGTCCCCGAAATTGGCGAAGGGCAAGGAGTACTTTTTTTAAGGAAGGTTCAAATCCTATTTAATAACCTAACCGTACATATAACCTAAATCAAATGTTTCGATCCTGGGCCAGTGGGAAAGAGGCCAACCACTCTTCCGCTGCGCCACTCTGATCGAACGGTAGCGTTGACTAACCTAACTGGATTGGACTTAATTCGTTCTACCCCCCTTAAAACTTGCTTTTACTTAAGGTTGAAGAATCTTTGCATCGATCCGTATATCGGAACGAGGCGCAACTTAGGAGCTATCCTTAACCTAAAATGGAAACAACCTTTCTCTATATGATTTTCCTTACTAATGATGCGTTCTATGGCATTGGTACCTATGGTCATAAAGATGAGCCTAATCTCTATTATGATTGAATTCAGGGGCAGGTATGAGTTGGTGGCAAGATGCCTAATTCTCTACTGGCTTTAAGTCCTCGCCATTTTTCAAAGACAATGTGATCCTGTTTGGTTATGGGTGGTTGGGCCATTACAGAAGAAAGGTTGTGTAGTGGGTCTAAGCCGGATACGTTGAACCTTCTGTCTAATCAGGACAGAAAATGCGTTGTATCAGTTCTTAATCCGAGTCGATGTTGATCCTCTGCTTGATCAGAGTATTGGATTCATTGGTAACCACTAGGATTAAGAAGTCGACTCAAATCGCGAATACATCGCTTACATGTAGTTCCTTTACTTTGCGTTCCCGAATGCAATAAGTCCTTGAGGAAGGCAATTCTAAGGGGTGTGCTAGTACATTCTAAGTTCAATCTGAGAGACTTATAAATGTTCCCTGAGAGTGTATGGTTCCTTCCTATGGGCAACAACAGAAGTCTATAAGTCATAAGGGGATCTATCGAAGGAAGGGAGTCTCATTCCAACCAAATCTAACCTACTATCCCTTAGCATATATAGGCCTTACACTGCCTAAGTCAACTAGTAGCCTAGTCTGTAACTCAGTACTTATAATCCAAAGCCTAAGTTTATACGTTAAATGGTTCCATACCATTTCTACTACAGGGAGTTGTTCTGTTGCTTAGGGTCAAGATTATCGAAATAAAATTGGCTTTCCTATATCATCAAATCCTTCAAATCTAGGAGTGCTAACACTAGGTCCAAAACGCCAAGGGCCTATTGTATGAAACGAAACTACATTCCTAATCCCATGTTGAGATTGGGAGTAGCATGCTAGTCACAATACACGGAACAAAGTTCTACACTTTCTACCTCTGACGTCACTAAACCTAACAACAACAAAACACAGAGATTTCAAAATGGTAATCAAACATCTACAAGACAACGTCACAGATGCCTAATGCTACTGAAGGACTCTACCACAGTCCCGACTTACCTTCTTTATCACTGTCGAGTCTAATACTGTCTGTTGCTCACTAGAGCTCTCTCGGCCATATATTTTCAGTATCCCTTAAGCAAAGAAAATGGAGAAATAGGATTGAGAGGGAGGATGGTGGAAAGAGAGAAAAAGGCTAAAACAGCTTAACAATAGCCATGAAAAATGGAAGAAATGCAAAGAAATGGCTAACCAAAATAGAAAAGGGAGATCTAGGCATTGTAGAGGGATGCTTCAAGCTCCCCTAGGATGTATTTCCAGAAAGAAAAGAGAATGAAAAAGGGGAATGGAGCACCTCACGATTTCCAGCCTTCTATGAAGATTGTGGGAGCTCCAAATGATAAAAGTGGAGAGGAAAGGGAGTGCCAACGGCTATGAGTGATGGAGTAGGGTCGGTTGTGACCGAAAATGAGATTGGGAGAGGTTTGACGTCGAGATTTGTAGGGAAGGGAGCAAAAATGTGAAGAAAGGAGAGCTTAGAGGGGAATTTTATGAAGTAGGTACATCTTTTGGGGGGTTTTAAGGTACGGACCGCATACCAGGGGGCTACCCTAGCCCCCAAACTCCTCCAGCCCAAAGGCTAGACCCATCTGACGAGTTTGACCAGCGATGCATTACCGAATCGGCGATGGAATCACCGATGAACTTGAAAATTGGCCATTGAGGCCATATGGGATGGGTTCCCCTTACCCTAGGGATTCCAAAAAGGTATGGTTCCCACCTTGGTTCATTGTAGATTGCCCTAGGGAGGCCCAAACATCCATTCGAGACTTTTTAGGGCCAATCTGCAATTCCAAATATAAAACCCTATCATGCAGCATATTATTTTGGGGTAGAAGGAGCTATTACATCCATCTAGCCTATTAGTTACTAAAGAAAGCGAAGTTAGAATTTCCTTATGGCCATTTTTCATGAAATTTTACTATTCACTGTAAAATTTTGTAAAAGTATAATTTTATGTTATTTTCACATTAGGATTGATTCCTAACATGAAAAGGATAAGAAATAATTAAAGATTGGAGTGGCGAGAGGAAGAATTTTAAAGATTTTTGGTGAAACGGGGTTTTTAAGCCCTGGCGATTGAATACAGGGGTCGTGGTTGTCCCGCGGCCCAAGGATTCACATTCATGGGTTTAGAATCATTCAAATAACGTCTCAACCCACTTACCTACAACCTAGGATCTATTCAGATTGCTTCACGCGACCCGAGATGCGTTACTGATTCGATCACGCGATCGATTCGATTAGTCTTCGCCTATTGACGAATCTGCGATCATATAGGTGTTTCTAGACCCTTCTCGCACCCACCTAAGTCAAAGGAAGCGACAGTGTACGTTGCGTGACCATAACCCAGGCCCGGTTTAATCCAAATCATGCTCTGATACCATCTGTAACATCCCGAAAATCGGGGGGTCGAGCAAAAACCCAACTCCCGAGTTCCAAAATGTTATTTATGCAACATAGATATGTATGATTGAATGTTTTCTGTGATAGTGTATTAAACATGAGTGAGATTAAGCTAAAACAGCATATCACGCTCCAGAGACGGTTAAATTTATAAGTGGAAGACTGTGATAGTATGTATAACATATATAAACTGTTGTATGTCTCCAGAGTGTGAATATGTTACCAGGTTGTGTACATACATGTATACTCCAAAAGTAAACCAAAAGGATATACATGAGTGTTCTAAAAATATAAAATGATAAGTGTCAAGGTATCTAATCAACCTCCCTGTAATCCCGTCAATCAGAACACGCATAAAGGAGGGATCCTCCTCCTCATCATCAAGTCCAGCTCCACCTCACAGGCCGCGCCATCATCTGCAATCACAAAAGGGTCTGGTGGGTGTCCAGGAACACCGTCCCATAACGTGTGAGTGAGTAGCTAACTCAGTGGAATAATAGAGCAAGGATTAACATGTTCTCAAATCAATCATGCGATAATAGTAAAGCAGTAAATCAAACAATCCTAAAACTGTTATTAATGCAATATGACATGACGTGATGTATGCCCTCACCGACGATCTCCCTCATACGACAACATCTTAGGACCGCGGTATGCAATCGACCCTCAAGTGCTCCACATCTTCCAGGCACATGCAATGGTATGGTGATATGATTTCTGAGTTGTTATTAGTCCATTCAAACAACAGGATTGGGAAACTAAGGTACTTCCCTTATATCAATCCCAACACAGATCCTGTCTAGGGTCGTCACTCCTAGTAATCTCATACGAGGTATATTTTGTAGGTCGCTGTAAGGGCTGTCAGGGCTGTTGCACGCACTCGTTGCTCCACTCCCCCATCACCTTATCAATACAGGCCTACTGTACTCTACTCCTACTGAAGGGTCGTCGCCTCCCGTAGACTCAGAATACGCTCGCGGTCACTAAAAAGGACTCGTCGCCTGATCAGTGTAGGCCTACAGCAAGAATATAGTGTTCCATACCACCATAATCTGCTCACGAGACTAGGTGCTCACTGGTCACTACGGAGAGGTTTGTGGCCCCAGCGTAGGCCGACAGCTTGACCACGATGTCCCATACCACCATGCCCGGCTCATGAGTCTTCGTGGATCAAGCTACCATGGTTAACAGGGTTTACAATGGTAAGTTCAGTACCCTAGGTTCAAGCAGTTATGACTCATGCAGGGTGAACATACATCGGCCAGTCGGGTTACTTGACGGGCTCGACTAGCACGATCGCATCTCAAGTTGAACGACATGAAGTGCGTAAAACACTTCATGTGGCCTAACCACTGCCGTCAACTCCAAACACGACTCGCGTTCATCGACGCGTCGTTCGTGGTGAAGATAAGCTAACCACGAATTCGCTCGGTTACCGACTGCCTGGACTAAGTATAGTCCCAAATAATTATGGAATCACATCAGCATTCATATGAGAGTATTAGAAATGAAACACAACCATGTGAGCATGTTAACGCATGTTATATCGTATAACTTAAGTAAATCATCTGACACATGCCTTTCATACATATAATGAAATTACGCATATCGCCAACATATAGGAAATCATTTCCATCAGCATATTAATTGAGAATTCAATCTCGAACTAAATCATAATGAAATCATCAAGCACATGTTATAACATACAGCTTAAGCGAATCGTCAAGCACATGCATTTCATTCATATCATGAAATCATGCATATGGCCAACATGTAGGAAACCATTTACACCAACATATTAATTGAGAAATCAATCTCAAACTAATTCATAACACCATTTAATTCAATACATACTAATACAAGCATTTATACAAACACTTACACTACACACTTAAGTCTACATATAGTATGTCGACTCGAAGTGTGCATTTAGGCGAATCTCTTCACCAAACTAATTATGCACGCATTCCTAACATTCTAATACGACAACAAATCATGTCAATCACATCAGCAAAATATGCATGAAAACAGTACTTCCTACAAATGACTAAAATGCCCTAAATCTCATATTCTTCGCCGGTTTACGAAACAGGAAACGGACAGCATGTTGTAATGTCATAGGGTGATGCCGTCGATAATCTACTATTAAACGACATTGAAAGCTTTGGAAACAGTCAATCAAAGCGTCTAAAATCTGCACATTTTCCCTTATGGATGTGTAAATTTGAATGGAGCGTATACGCTTCGTCTACAGCGATAAGAGAACCTAATTCACGAGTTACATCAGCTAACAAGCTATGAATCCTGGTAAACCTCAAATCAGCAACTTTTTAGGGTTATTTCATACCTGAAAAAGTGGAGGAATCGCCGGGAAAGTGATCGGAGTGAGTTGTCTAAGCACGTGGCATAAGCAGCAGGGAATTCTCTCCCACCTTCTCTCACAAAATCTCACCTTTTCTCTCTCCCAATCTAGGGAGTTTTGCAAATTCGGATGGGAGAGAGGAGTGAGGGTTTCAACCCCTTTTATAAGCCCAAACTTGCCTGAAATAGGCTCGGGAACAAGTTTCACTTAGTGCATAACCAATTCGGGGCTGTTTCGGTCCAAAAGATGCTTTCTGGTGGTCCCCTGGTCGAATGCGATCGGACTTAAGCTCATGCGTACCAGATCTAGCACGTATTAAGTTTTCAGTCCGGCAGGGTTCGCAGATCGCACGTGGCAAACCAGTTTCAGTCAGCGGTCACCGCACGTAGATCAGGGCTGAAAGTCTCATGATATAAAATAGAAATTTTTCCTGATCCGAGGGTGTAATCTGGCTGAATTGTGATGGTCAGAATGCTTAATACTGACGCGTCAATTCGTGTGCCAGATTTGAATTTCAAATTCCAAATCTGTCCCTATTCGCACTCTCTTCAGTCCGGGCTCAATGAAATAGTCTGTGATTATCGGTTTGACTTGATTTTCGAAATGAGTGTCAAGTCCAGCTAAGCGGTTCTAACGGTCTAAGATAGGAGGTATCGGACTTTCGACGCGCGGTCTAGATCCAATACAAAATTTCAAAGTGGTCCAGAGAACAAACCTGCTTAGAGTTTGATCCGAGGTTATAGAGTATTATAGAGTCATTGGTTCTACTTGATTTGGGTCTTGTAGAACGTATTTAAAGTGATCAGGGACTATTTCCCAGCTACTCCAGCGTTGCGCTAGCTAACTTATGCTTAGTTTCTAAAGGAATTAATCCTAAGTGGTTTCTTTGGCTATGGAATTGGGTTCTGAGCGATTTTTCAAGTGTTTTAATTAACCCACTGCCTACGGACGTCAAATCCCAGATTGGTCAAAATCCGGGGTGTTACAAAATTGGCAAAAGCATAAGTTAAAGAGAAGAAAAATAGGACAGTTCAGTCCCACCTAAGCCAACTTCGGTGCCACCGAAAGTGCATAAAAAAACCTAACAAGAAAACAACTTAATTCGATGACACTAAAGCTTAATTTGGTGCCACTGAAGCCAGCTTTAGTGCCACCTAAGCCAATTCAATGCCACCTAAGTACTTTGAACATAAAATTTTAGATGCAATAAATATCAGATATGATTTTGGTGCTACCGAACCAACTTCAGTGCCATCGAAATCGCATAGAATCGTAACGCAGGGCCAATGTAGATTGCGTAATTTGAAGCGGCTTACGAAAATTCCAAGTTGGTGCGAAAGGTGGAACTTCACAACTATAAATAGGAGTCCATGGGACATTTCTAAGAATCTTCGAGGGTTCAATGAGTGGATCAAAAGGGTGGAGCCACTGTCTAAGAGCTTTCTTCTTCGTTCTTTAGTTTGTTTTATGCTTTGTTTGAGAGACTTTAGTTCAATCATGTCCATGGTTGGCTAAAACCTCTTTACTAGGGCTAAGAGTCACACTTGTAGCATGATTGGGATGTTTACTTTGTTTTTAATTCATGTTTGTATTTGAACTTCATTGAATTCTAGTTGATTCTAAGAAATATTTTCAGTTTTTAATAGGTTGTTGTGACTCAAATTACAATAGATCTGCAGTAGCTTTAAATATATTTTTTTCTATTTGATAAATCTTGTTGTTTTCCATCATCTCCTAGGCATGGTTGGGTGATGGAATCCCTTCCAATTCACCACAATTCTCCTCCATTGAGGCTAGATCAACGAGAAGTTCAGAGATTTGACTGTCTCTTCTTTCAAATGATAGGATAGGACTCTGATTCTAGTTGGATCTCTTGAATTAAGCAAGGTAGCATCTCAATTGCTACAAGTGGATCCTTGGCACCCTAGTTCTCACTTTTAATTGATACTTTACTCATTACTCAAAATTACTCATTTAAATTTAGATTTCTACCTTAGCTATTCATCTAGCTTTAGTTCTAGTTGAATTCAGAAGACATACAAGTTTAGTGCCTATGGATTCGACCTCGGTCTCACCGAGATTATTACTACATCATGACCCTACACTTGGGATTGTGAACAAATATCATCAAGGTGCAAGTCAGATTTCATCCATCATTTGCACGTAGTGCCAACACATGGCACCGTCTCATTGGTCTGTGTGGACTCATCAGGAAAGACTTTTTCATCAGATGGGCCACAAGGTTGTTCAAGTTGAAAATGAACACCTATTGTTGAAAACTTCTTTAGGGTCACAAAAGTTTTGGATCAAGTTGGTATTGGTATTTGTGTTTTCCCATAAGAGAGGTTCGTGTAACCTTGGATGACAAATAAACAACATGGTGGGTGGGTCCTAAGAAGGTTTCAATTAAGCATCATCATCAAGGATCATGGTCCACTTAAGCTTTTAATTTTTCTTATTTTTTGCTCATAGTCTAAAATGATTTGTCAAAGTGGATGGGCAGCATGGATATAACACACACACACACACACACACACACACACACACACACACACAAACGCGCGCACACACACACACATATCACGGTGGGCCCTACATAACTTCGCCATGTCAACAAGTGAGGACGTGGACATAGTGTTTCTATACTAGGCAATACAAGTCCATATTTACATTTTATAGCTATTTTTGTCATTTTATGAAAAAACATGACATAAATGAGAGATTAATGAAATAGTCTAACAAAAAGTTAATAATTTTACCAAATTTAATGAGGTAGTATTTTGAAAATTCCCTTGCCATTAAGATGCACAATTAATAATAAAAGAAAGCCTTTCTTTGATGATATATGCAACGTTGGTGTCAAACCAGTGTGAGTTGGGAAATTTAAAGGATGCACACTGTTGTATTTGATGTCACGCCCCAAACCTGAAGATCGGACTCACAGGAATCCCGATTACCGAATCCGGTGCCGACCGTAGTACCTCATTCTCGGCTCCCAGCGTCTATACGTCAGATTCCGATCCTGGGATCCTACAAGGAGGATTTTCCAACATACATTTTTCTCGTAAGAAGCATAACCACAAGTTTACCCAAATCACAAAGGCAAAATCATCATCACATATCCACTAATATAATCATTTGAATACAATGTTGAAAGGGAAATACATATATCAAAAATTAAAGCTCCAGAGGTCCGGTGCATGCTCCAAGCTCCACGGTGCAGAAACCTAACGCCACCTGCACGCATCTATCGTGCATAAGCTTATAGAAAGCTTAGTTGGTGGTGAAAGTGTGTGAGCAAAATATGCATGCTCAGAATGTAATATCAGAGCAAACGGAGATATCGATAAGTCCATAAGCCATACAATATCAGAGTAAGCAGAAAAGTCCATGAGTCATCTAGTATCAGAGTAAGCAATATAAATCAGTTATGCAAATGAGGTGTCACGCCCCAAACCCGAAAATCGGATTCAGAGGAATCCTGATCGCTGAATCCGGTGCCGACAGCCTCCGTAGTACTCTATTCTCGGCTCCTGGCATTCATATGTCAAATTTTGATCCTGGGATCCTACAAGGAGAATTATTTTTTTCCAATATGCATTTAAATGGTAATAAGCATAACCACAAGATTATCCAATTCACAAAGGCAACATCATCATCACGTATCCACTAATATAATCAGTTGAGTACAATATTGGAAGGAAATGCATAAATAAAAATCAAGCTCCAGAGGACCGCTATATGCTCCAAGCTCAACACTGCTGCAACCTAACATCACCTGCACGCATCTATCGTGCATAAGCTTATAGAAAGCTTAGAAGGTGGTGTAAGTGAGTGCACAAAGTAAGTGTCAAGTGTTCAATACAATGTCATAATCATACAATACCGGAAGTACTAATAATCCATAAATCATGCAATATTGGAATAAGTAGAAATACTGGCAAGATCAGGAATTTTCAGAGTAAACAGAAATACTGACAAGATTATAAATCATACGATAACAGAGTAAACGAGAATACTGACAAGTCCATGAGTCATACAATATTAGAATACGTAAGACAAATCAACTATACAATTGGGGAATCATAGATAGCCAAATATCATATGCAAAGGATGCAATGCAATATACATTCCTGATGAGTATCATAAATAGCGTCAGTCGTACCTAAACCATATAAATGTCGAAACATAATAACCCAAAATGTCATATGCCGCGAATGTCATGCAATATGCAGTGCGAATGGAATGGCCATGCTAGATGTGAAGTAGGGATGATAGTACGTAGTATCGCAGGCTACGAGGTCCATCACAAGGGACTTCTATCCAAACCAATCTCATACCTAAATTTGGATAGTCAGACTCAATGTGGTAAACTCCTGATCTCAGGTTAGTCACACGCCCTAACTAAAATTATGGCCATTGCGAAGGCACACGTGATAAATAGTGACGCACCACCAGCCCGAGTGGATAGTGAATAAATGAATGAATGAGTATACAACTCCTGCTCACTAAATCCACATATCAGTACAGTTCATCTGTGGGATCATCACCGGGATCTATTACACTATATGCCAGCTTACCACACCTATCCGAGCGCACAACTGGGTAAGTGAAAGAGACCTCACTATCTGCTTACCAATATCGGGCCCGATTCGTCGATAGCGGACCCATTCCTCAAGCTGGTCAAACTCAACCTATATATTGCCCCCTCACTCAGGCAGGTAAGGTCACACCCCCTCCCAACCAACTACGACACAGTGAGAGACCCGGCCTACTGGTATACGGTCCTTATGCGCTCATATACATCCACTCGGTCTTGACATTGGGGCGTCTCCTGGCCATGGAGGTTTAGGAATTTTCACCCAGGGACATCTATGGTGCCCGTATGCTAGAACCAAATATTTTTGATGTCCCATCTGCCTATCCATGATATGCCTATAGAGGCTACAACCCTGATATCGCTAGGGCGTACAGTAATCACAGCTCACAATGCAAGATGCATGAGTCATACAATTTAGTCATGCATCAATCCTGCGCATGTCGTGTGCTCATGTGAGATAACCTCCGCCTATCAGGGAGTCTCATATCATCCTACCCAATGAAATATGCAATGGCCAATCACAACTCATAACAAACATGCGGATGATGCATATGGCCATGTATCATGATGTTATGCTGTCACATACTCATAGTCGGTATCAACAATCGGCCTTGACAATGTGGACATTTAACCAACATTGCCCAAAGGAATGGCTCACATAGATCCAAACATATAATGGGTCTACAGCCTCACACAAGGGCCTAATATACAACACAATGGGTCTTACTCAAGGGTTAAATGTATACAACAGGTGAGCCCTACTCATGGGCCTAACATACATCACAATGGGTTCTTTCGCTGGGCCCTCAAATACATCACAATGGGCCTTATCACTTAGGCCTAAATATACATTACATTGGGCCTTAGACATGGGTTGAATACACATCACGTCGGGCCTCAAATACGGGATGCATGCACATCATATTGGACCCCGACAATCAAAATCGGTAATTGGCCATCAGAATCAGTAATCGGCCTCGATCGATAATCGGTAATCGGCCATCAGAATCAGTAATCGGCCTCGATCAATAATTGACAATCGGCCACGACAAAACAGAATCGGTAATCAGTCTCGATCAATAATCGACAATCGGCCACGACGAATCAAAATCGATAATCGGCCATCAAAATCGGTAATCGACCTTGATTGATAATTAGCAATCGGCCATCAGAATCGATAATCAGCCTCGATCGATAATCGGTAATCGGCTATCAGAATCGGTAATCGACCTCGATCGATAATCTGTAATATGCCATCAGAAGCGGTAATCGGCCTCGATCGATAATCAAAATTGGTAAATCGGTCACGTCAATTGCATCGATCATCAGTAAATAGACAAAATGAGGTCCATAGATGATTAGTCGATCAACTATAGTATAAAGATCAGCACTCGGCCATGGTTATATCAAATTCGATAACACGGAGCCATCCGTCTATGGTGAATGGGGCCCACTTATTTGGGTTAACCCACTTAGAGAATGGTATGAATGGGCTTAACAAAGCCTACGGGAAGGTCACAATGAGGACATTTAACCATCATTGCACATCAATGTAGACATTAAACCATCATTGCTTCCAAAGTATGGCCCGCCATAATCATCATTACATACATCATAAAGTAATCACACATTACAATGGAGCTCATATACATCACATTCAACCTCATACAAAGGCCCCACATACGTCTCATTGGGCCTCACTCGTGGCCCTTATATCCATCACATTGGGCCTCAACCCATGGGCCATTAAATACATCAAGTGGATCGCATCCACGGGCCGCACCAATGGGCTTCATATACACAACAGGTGGGTCTTGCTTATGGGCCTCAAATACATAACCTATGGGTCCTACACATGGGTCTCATATGCATCAAATGGGCCACGTATCTGGGCCTCGTATGCATCAAAAGGGGCCACACGTCATGGGCCTAATACATATCACAATGGGCCTTGCCCATAGGCCATGAATACATCACAATGGGCCTTGCCCATAGGCCTCGAATACATCACAATGGGCCTTGCCCATGGGCCTCAAATTCAAGTAGGTGGGCCCCATCATATGGACCTCAAATATACATTGCGGGTGGGCCTCAAATATACATCATAGGTGGGCCTCAAATATAAATCATAGGTGGGCCCCATCACATGTGCTAAAAATACAAACAGGTGGGCCCCGCACACGGGTCAAAAATGCATCATGATGGTCTCATGGATGGACCACACCAATGGGCCTCAAATGGGTTGGACCACACTAGAATTATTTCAATGGTTGTAGGTGTAACATGTGTATCATTGTATACTATCATTCCATGAGGTACATGGCCCACTAATGATGATTAGCTCTGTCCAAACATTGACTAAGTGATTTAGCACCATCTAAACATTATCCATGCAAATCAGCATCATCCAGGCGTTGTCCAGCACTGTCCAAACATTGCAAGCACCATCCAAACATTGCTGGCACTGTCTAAACATTGTGGACGGTGTGGATGAAATAAATACATCATGGACGTGTCCACTGTCCAGATCACTGGACGGTGGAAATAAGACACGTACATTGTAGTGGGTCACACCGTCCCACACAATGAATGGTATGGATACGTTTTAGCGAGGTGCTTCCCACATGGGTGTGGCCACACATGCTGCAGCAAGGATAAAACACTACATCATGGTGGCGTCCCACAGCAGATGAATGGCTGGATGGTTACACCTGGTGAGACCCACAGAACTTGCTGTGTCTAAACAGCAGCTGGTACACCAGCCAGAACATGGACGACAGAAATAAAACTCATACATTCAGATGTGGCCCACCATCCATATTTGCTGGACGGTGAGGATCTGCACATACATCACAGAGGAGCCCACGCGGCAGTGGGTCCGCACATCCCAAAAATGGACGGTATAGATAAAAACCATACATCATGGTGAGGCGGGTCCCACCATCCCAGATAGTGCACGGTGAGGATATGGATACATACAACAAGGTGGGTTCCCACGTGGGGCCCACCATAATGATATATATATATATATATATATATATATATATATATATATATATATTTCATTCCTTTCTTTTTTTTAAATTTTTTCTATCAAGACAACATCCAGCGTCCATGGACTTGCTGAAGTTCGTACAGATGGACGGTTTAAATAAAACACCTATCAATGTGGGTCCCACAGCACCGTCCAGATGCTGGCAGAACAAATGGACGGTGTGGGGTACGCACGTACAGTAAGGTGGGGTCCACGTGAGTGGCCCACCAGCTGTAGCATCAAGCTGCTACTTGTGTTTTCCCTACGTACAGTCCAGCAACGTCTACTGCTGGAAGTCCAATAACTGGACGGTCTAGATGTTGCTGGCCCCACATGTGGGTACCACATACATACCAGTGGGCCCCAAAAGAATGGATGGTGTTGATGAAGAAATGCATCATGGTGCTGCTGATCTGGACAGTTGCAAAGGGACGGCTAAAAGAACACATGCTTCACGGGGTCCTCACGGGTGGACAGTGTGGATGAAACCCACAGCACTTGCTAACATCAACATCAACTAACATTTGTGTTCTCCTTTCATGTAGTCCAGCAGCCTCAGCTGCTGGACGATCCACGCCTGCACGGTGTATACCGTACATCCATCAAGGTGGGGTCCACATACACGTGGCCCACCATCAAAATACACAGACATCGAGGTGGCCCCATGTCCTAGCAATGGACGGTGGGGATAAAACATATACATCAAGGCCAGTCTCACCGTCCAGAGACTGGGCGGTGGTGGGTGCAATCACTACAGCAGGGTGAGTCCCACGTGCCAGATGTAACATGGCATAAAAGTGGGCCCCACGTCAAGGATCAAGCTGCCATTTGTATTTTTTTTATTTTTTTATTTTTTCTTCATCCAGCGACTAAGATGGGCAACATGGATGGAACACAAATCAGGGCCCCACCACCCAAGGCATGGATGAAAAGCATACATCAGGTGGGCCCATACAGCTCTATACGGCATGGATCAAGTGGGCCACACTCATCACAATACAGAGAGAGAAATCAGATGATGATGGAGGGACCCTGCCACTATGGGCCCCTCTTTGATACAATGCATACATCAAGATGGGTCCCACCACATGTGGGCCCTCAAATTACAAAATTAATGATAAAAAATCATAAAATCACCCACCTTTGATTTTTCTTGGACCTCTTCTTCCATCAATGCATCCTAGAGTTTCGAGAGATGCATTTCAACGGTGGAGATGATCATTGGATGGTGGAGATGGGAGATAGGGAGGTGGGCCACACTAGCTCTCTCATGGGAACCATGGACGTGGGTTGCTCCCTGGAGGGATTGTTTAGAGAAAAAGAGATGAGAGAGAGTGATGCAAGGAGAGAGAGAGAGGGATGGGTGAGAGGTGATGGGGTGATGGGGAGTGATGGGTGTGTACCTTGTTGTAAGAGGAAGTTAACTTTTGAGGAGGGTAGTTGTACTTGGGGATGGGTGTGAGTGATGGGAGTGATGTGTACTTGATTGATGTGACTGAAGTGATGTGCCGTAGAGATTTCATTAATATTTGCAAACGCGCGGTGTTTTCCTTGAACTAAACGTGGGCCCACATCTCCTGGCCTGAATATTGCCTCGGTGCGTGAGACGCGGCGATGGTGTGATTGCAAGTGTACAAGTTTTGAATCAAGTCGACTTCAGTATGCAGGACTAGATTTAGGATCACGTGCAAACATCGGATATAAGTCGAGGGTTGTCGGAACTCGACCGGGAGGACCGTGGATGTCTACAGAACAGTATGGTCTATGATACGGGTCTTACATGAGGAGTCAAAGAGAGCCAAATATCAGATGACGAGGGTACAATGCAATATGTAAATCCTGCTAAGTCCGTCTAGGTCATATAAGTGTAGAAACATAATAATCCAAAATGTTAAATACTGTGGATACAATGCAATATGCAGTGCGAATGAAATGAACAAGCTGGAGTGAATTCGAGATAATAGTACGTAGTACCGCAGGCTATGGGGTCCATCACAAGGGACTTCTATCCAAACCAGTCACATACCTAAATTTAGATAGTCAGACTCAATGTGGTAAACTCCTGATCTCAGGTTAGTTGCGTGCCCCAACCGAAATCCTGGCCGTTGTGAAGGTACACATAATAAATAGTTGCGCACCACTAGCTCAAGTGAATGAGTATGCAACTCCTGCTCAATAAGTCCACATATTAGCATCGTATACCTCTAGAATCATCATCGGGGTCTATACACTCCAAGCTGACTATCGTCCCAACTAACCGCGTAGCCTAGTGAGTAGAAAAGACCTCCCCACCCACTTGTTAGTAGTATACCAATGTCTACCCAGGTCATCGATAGCGGACCCATTTGGGAGCTGGTCAAAATTAGCCTAGCTTATAGCCCCCTCACTCGGAAGGATAAGGCCACACCCCCTCCCACCTGACCACGACACAGTAGGAGATGGGGTCTACTAGTATTCGGCACTCGAGCGCTCATGTATCCACTCGGTATGGACATTTAGGCATCTCCTGAGCTCGAAAGTTTAGGAACTTTCACCCACGTACATCCAAAGTGCCTAGATGCTTGAACCAAACATTTTTGGTGTCCCATCTGGCCATCCACGACATGCCTGTGGAGGTCACAGCCTTGATGTCGCTAGGACGTACAGTAATCACAATCACACAATGCAAGATGCATGAGTCATGTAGTCCAATCATGCATTAATCCTACACATATCGTGCTCTCATGTGGGATAACTCCACCTATTAGGGAGTCTCATAAACCATCTGTACTATGTCATATACGAGGGTCAATCACATCTCACAATAAATATGCAGATGATGCGTATGGGCATGTATCATGATGTTATGCTATCACATACTCATAATCAGTATCAATAACCGACATCAACAATCGGCCTCGACAATTTAGACATTTAACCAACATTACCCCCAAGGAATGACCCACATAGTGCCAAACATATAATGGGCCCACGGCCTCACACGAAGGCCTAATATACAACACAATGGGCCTTAGTCAAGGGCCACATATACACAACAGGTGGGCCCTGCTCATGGGCCTCAAATACATGACATGTGGGCCCTACACATGAGTTTCGAATACATCAAATGGTCATGCATCATGGGCCTAATACATATCACAATGGCCCATGCCCATAGGCCATGAATACATCACAATGGGCCTTACCCATGGGCCATGAATATATCATAATGGAACTTGTTCATGGGCCTTAAATACATTACAATGGGCCCTATCACATAGACATCCTATTCATCACATTAGGCCTTAAACACGGGCTACATATACATCACACAGGCTGAATACACATCACAATGGGCCTCAACTACGGGTTGTATATACATCATATAGGTCTCGACAATCGGCCTTGGCAATCGAAATCGGCCTCGATAATTGAAATCGGCCTCAACAATCAGAATTGACACTTGGAATCGGCTTCGATACTCAGCCTCGACAATCGAAATCGGCCTATACAATCGGCCTCGAAAAATCAGAATCGGCCTCGATAATCAGAATCGGCCTATACAATCAACCTCGACAATCTGAATCGTCTTATACAATCGGCCTTAACAAATTTGAATCGGCCTCGATACTTGGCTTGATAATCGGAATCGGCCTATACAATCGACCTCGACAAATCAAAATCGACCTATACAATTGGCCCCAACAAATCAGAATCGACCTTAATACTCGGAGTTAAAAATCAGAATCAACCTAATAAAGGGTCTAAGGGAATGCCACAATGTGGACATTTAACCAACATTGCCCATTAATGTGGTCATTTAACCAACATTGCTCCCAAGGGGTGGCCCTCATAGGGCCAAACATATGGTAAGCCCATGGCCTCACACAAAGGCCTAATATACATCGCAATGGCCTCACACAAGGGTTACATACACATCACTATGGGTCACATCACATGGTCCTAATACACGTCACGGTGGACCGCATCACATGGGCCTAATACACGTCATGGTGGGCCGCATCATATGTGCCTCATACGTATCAAGTGAGCCATATCATATGGGCCACACCAATGGGCCTCATATACATCAAGTAGACCACATCCACGGGCCGCACCAATGGGCCTCATATACATCAAGTGGGCCTCAACAATAGGCCACATACATCACATCAAGGTGGGCCTCAACAACGGGCCTCATATATCACATCAGGCCTAATTAAATGGGCCAAATCAATGGGATGAATCAAATGGGCCAAGTTGAATGGGCTGAGAACAACTCATCTATTTTTAAAGATCAATATAGAGTATTATATAAAAATGAATCATATCAAAAGATCAACTGGACCATACTATATTTAATCGTGTTGATAATGATTTTCATGGTTAAATTCTAATGGCCCCATCATAGGGTTTACTTCCCATTCAGCCTATTTATAAGGTCACAAAGACCTGGATTTAAAGGAAAAATAATATTATATTGGTCCTATTTCGAACAAGAAACAAATGCATTCGATTTAAGATATTATCTTATTCAAACATAACAGAGAGAGAGTATTTAAGACAATCATCATATTTTATTTCAACTGAGTTCATTTACATCCTCAAACATCCCTTGATTCTAAGGTAGATAATTCAAAATATGGAAATTGACAAAGTTCAAATATTCAAGTCAGATTTCAAATCCGGCAACACTTCGACTTGTGATTTGATCATCTTTTTAAAAGGAATATGACTTGAATATCTCTTCTACTAGTTTCTCCTCTTGAAGCTTGAACAGAAGAAATCTAGTAATTTCACCATTTCAGCAGCATTTTAGCCCTTCTAGCTTTATAGAATGTAGGGCAGTGTGGCTGCGTGGACCCGTACAATCGATATGGTTTGCGTGGGTCCGCGCAAACCATCGAAGCCTTCTCTCTCACCTTCAGTCTTCCTCCTTGCTCTGCTTCCTCTCCAAAATCTTCAATCGGTCCGAATGAAGGAGGGGAAGGGGTATTTATAGGACCTTGCGCATGTGGCACCTCAATTTCAATGCCATGGGACCCACCTTTCAATGCTTGAAATCTTTTAGAAAGAATCGGTCCTGAAGTCCGTTGAGTGAACCCGTGTAACTGATGTTTCGGTTACGCGGTCCCACGCAATAGATATCATTTGTGAGGACCCTCGCAAACCACCTTGAAATCATTTTGTTCTTCTTCTTTTCCTATTTTCTTTCTATTTCTCAATCTTCTTTTGCTTTAATCCCTTCTTCATTTTTCATGCCTCAACAAATGCCTCATTGATCCTTTCATTGTTTTTCCCCAAAATCAAAGAAAAAGGATCAATATAATCACCCTGACGGGGTTCACCTGGGTCCATGCAACTGAGACCTGTGTACCGTACTCAACCTTGTACAGTATAAATACTCCAACCACTTCTCACTTCTACACTTCATTTCAGTCTGTAGTAAACCTCTATCTTGGCGATTCTCCCCCGCATAACAAACTTCATTTGCATGAATCCACGTAACAACTCCTTGCTTGCGCAATGTCTTTGGTCTTGCGCTGACCCACGCAATTAACTCTAATTGCACGAGTCCACGCAACCAGGACTTGGTGAATTTTTTCATCATTTGAATTTCTTTTCTTTAAGCACTTATGACTTCTTTTACCATGGCCTATTCTCTAGCTTCCTCTTCTAGAAGAAAGAACCGACCATCCTTTTCTAGGCTGAAGCAGCCTCTTCTTCATTCTTGGAAACATGTGGAGATAAATGAAGAAACTTTGGATCTCTACAACCCTTTCACCAGTAATCAAACCATTATCCATATCAATTTATTGCATCATTGGTCGATTTTACACAGCGAACCCTTTGACCAATAAAATATTTGTCTCAGTGAACGATTGGGTTGCAAGAGAGTCGAGGATTCTGATAGGATATCTAGGAGAAAATGGGCTCGGTCAAAGAGCAGGTAGAATTCACAAGATGAGATTTTTGCATCCACACTATAATCCTCAGTAACCTTCCCCTTTCCATTACTTCGAAACAGCCCAACAACTCTTCTTTCTTGATAAATTACCTTGGAGTACGGGGAGATTCTCAATCATAGGCCTGCTATCTATCCGAGATTTTTACAGTGCCTGGGCTCGCGCTATCGTTCGAAGACATACTGTCATACTAAAGCAAATTACACTTTCTGACACAATTATAGCCACATCAGAACACTTTCACATGGATGCTACTATCCTCAGATACTTTCTTGATCATTGGTCTCTAACCACCAATTCATTTCATCTTCCCCTAGGTGAAATGAGCATCACTTTATGAGATCTATTTTGTATAGCAGGTCTTCCCATCATGGGTGATATCTTTAACGCATATATACCTTCCAATGAAGAGCTTGCTCTTGTGTCTATGGGAGGAGGTATATCCAAAATTTCCACCACTTCCTTAAACTTTTCAGTGCACTGGCCGCCTTCCCTCATCCTGATCACGTTTCTTCCCTTGAATGGTTGGCTCATTTTTCTCAAAAATTATGGTATACCCCTTTCCTCTAAACTCTATTCTATAATCCCATTCATAAATAATTTTATTGAAGTATTGCATCTTCATCTTGATAGCTTTGCAGGCCACAACCATTTAGAACTCATGGACATCTGTAAGAAAACAGAACATTATACGGAATACAGCCCTTCTTATGAATTAGCCGCAGGAGCAATGGAAGAAGACCAACAATATTCGTTAGCTCCTCCAGTTCTGTGTTCTCTCTATTGCACCTTCGGAGATGTTATTTCTGGTTCAAAATATCCTGTTCCTAAAGCCTTTCCAGTCGTGCTCCTTAGCATTTCTTCGTGGGTTGGCTAGGAGTATACTTTCCTTGGACATTGGTTGACTCTAGAAGGGCATACTCAAACCCTGATCGGCTTCCTCTTCAACATTTTCAACTGAGATATATGATTAAGGAATCAAGTGGATGGATTTCTAGAAGAATAAAAAGCAATGATCCCATTGACTGTCACCAATTTCCATTGTTCAACTATCCTGAAGATGTAAACGCTATTGATGATGATTCTATCTCATTTGGCGAGCATTCTTTCCTTGTTTCTATTAGATCCAGTACTCTTTCATGGAGAGAAGGTAGCATATTTTGGCGCGAACCGTACTACCCTAGTAGGTTTGCTCGCCATTTTGGCTTTGATCAAGCCATACTAGAAACTCGCAACATTATCACAAGAGCGATGAGAAGTTATAGCATCGGGCCATATAATTGGGCCCTGATATGGAAGTAACTCTTGATCATTCAGACTAGATCGCATTTCATAATTCCTCGATATAATTATCCGATTAGCGTTTCTACTATTGGATGCGATGGTGGGTTCACCAACATTACTTGGTAGATAATTATTTTCCAATAGATCATGCCATGTGGATTCCCCCTCCTTGCCTTATGGATTATCAGAAAGATCAGGGCATTGGCTATTTTGAAGAAACATTCTCTCCCCCCTTTTCAGATTAACTTGGTACGAAGACCTCTTTAGAAAATGCTTTCTATAAAGTAAAGCTTGCTGATACCCTTGAAAGATGGATAACTTTCGGCACTCCTCTAACGAATACTCATGAATTTCCTGCAAAGAATAACGATTCCTTATAGTTCCACCCTCCTCCGCCTCTACAGATATTATGAGATAATTCTCCTTCATCAGAAAGGCAAGAAATGTCAGGACATCGTCATCCACCTCAGAAGGATAAGCATATTATCATTGAGGATTCCTCTTCTTTGGAAGAATAAATATATTTTGAAACATTTAACTTTAGAGTAAAAGATACCAAACATTGGATATTTTGATCTGTCTTAATATAATTATTTACTTTTAGAAGAAACACATTCTGCAGATGAACTTTGTGATTCTTGTCATTACATCAAACAATTGACATATTTTAACATATTTCAATCGTAAGAATATATGGCCATATATTCTTACATCATCTCGGTATTATGTGTTTATTTACATATAGCTTCTTTTGTGTATATGCTTTTTTGAACAAGTAATTTCTTTTGATTTTCAGCATATGAATTCATGATAATATTTTGAGATATCTCATTCTTCTATGCATTTCTTCATCACAGATCATTTCAAACGTATTTATCTATGCAGTAATCTTAACATAATATATAATGAGGAACTAATTATAAAACACCAACATTTTATGCTTGTCAGTGCGAGATTTCCTATATGATTTTTTTATCTTTTTTTTTGTTGGCGATGCTAAGTTTTAATTTAGTCAGTTACACAGAATTTAAGTTTTTGAGTAGTGGAGCCCATGCAATTTTTTAGACTCTTTAGTAGTGGAGTCAAGTCTCATGTGATGGTCTCTATAACTCTTAGGAGTTCACTGAACTTCTCATAGCCTGGGGAGTTCATAAACCGTGATCCGTCAGAGGGGGCCAGTGAAGCTACCGGGGCCGTGAACTTGATTACAATTACACACATCACGAGGCTCACAAGGTAACCTTTGAGGTACCAAATCTAGGGCCGCTAGTCCATCAATGAGTAGGTTTAAGCCCTTCCTCATGAGTTAGTACTAAAATCAAGCCAAAGATCTAGAGGGTCTTATGTATGGTTGGCCTATCTATGGACATGGCCAAAGAGCTCACACTACAGCTCGCTTTTTCTTCGTCTGCAAGGTCGAGCCTATTCATGGGAGGGCATTTTCCTCCATTCCTCATAACGCTAGCGGAAAGCTATACAGATGGCATTAGTCTCACGCGTGACTAGCCATTAAGGACTTTTTGGCCTTTTAGGCTTTTAGTCACTAACTTCGTTAGCTGCCCGCATGGGTATGCATATGATGGCCTTCACGAGCTTTTTAGGGCCACTGGCTTCTCATTGCTGCCCGAATGGTAAACATGATAGGCCTTAAGCTTAGTTGGCCATTTTAGGGCTCAGCTAGGCTGCCTTGAAAGATAAAAGTAGGTGGCCATCATTGTCACGAGGATGATAGACATATCTGTCTAAGATTGATAGTACATCACCACTTCTACTAATATCTTCAACAATAATTATATGGGTTATTTATAATATATCATCTTTCTTTTTCATAATACTTGTTGGCACATAGTCTTGATATGCTTGTAAATTTCTTCTTTATTCATTTATCTGATAATACATAGTCATGGTCTTGTTTATTCTTGTCCCCTTTCGATATAGAATCATTATTCTGATAATATTCTGGATCAAAATCAGCAACATCTTCAGGGACAGTATCTTTTGATGAAGCAAACATTGACCGGTATACTGATACCTTGTCCATCTTAATTCACAACTCCATGTGCGTCATTAGAGTATACTTCCTTTATTATGTATGGCCTATCCCATTTAGGCTCAAACTTTCCCCCCTATTTAGTGGGTGACCACTATAGGTCTTTCCGACATCAGACCATATCCCCTTTTTTGAAAGAGCGATACTTGACTCGTTTATCAAAGGCAGCCGATATCCTTGCCTGATATGATTGCAATCGCTGTTGGGTTTCCAGACGTTTCTCGTCAAGAAAATCCAATTCTTTCAGCCTTATTTTTGCATTTCCATCATCTGTTATGGACTGATGTACTGTCACTCTGAGTGACACTACTTGTATTTCAATCAGGATCACTGCTTCTACACTATAGACTAGCGAATACGTTGTCGCTCTTGTTGTTGCCCGGTGAGTAGTTCTGTATGCCCACAATGCTTTTTGTAACCTTTCATCCCAATCACACTTGTTCCCAATCACTATTTTCTTCAGTATCTTGACTATCATTTTATTGAACGCCTCCGCTAATCCATTGGCCGATGGATAGTAAGGTGTTAAAAATGAATGATGAATACTGAATTTTTGACATAGCTTTTCCATGCCTCTATTTTTGAAGGAAGTGTCATTATCTATGACAATTTTCTTCAGAATACCATGCCGGTATATGATTACATGCCCGATGAAATTGACCACATATTTTTCCTTAACATTGCGTAATGCAACTGCTTCTGTCCACTTGGAGAAATGATCTGTCGCTGCCAAGATATATTGCTTTTCTTTGGATGAAGGCGAATTTATGGGACCAACGACATCAAGTCCCCAGGCTAAGAAGGGCCAAGAGGCAACCGACTAATGCAAATCTTCTGGAGGAACGTGCATAATATCCCCGTGAATCTGACATTCATGACATCGCTTCACATAATCTATTGCGTCTTTGAACATGGTGGGCCAATAGTACCCCATTCGATGTGTTTTATGGAATAGATTTCGGCCAGCTTGATGTACCCCACATTCTTCAAAGTGTACTTCTCGCAATGTCTGGCCTGCTTTTTATTCGTCTAAACAACGTAACAACGTTCCATTGTAAGACTTTTTGTACAATTCTTCACTGCATATGATGAATCTACTTGTCTGTTGCTTAATTTGCTGCCTTTACGTTGAACCTTCTAGTAAGATGTCATATTTGAGATAATCAATGAAGGGTTGATGCCAATCATATATAAGATAATCGATGAAGGGAGTATATCGACGATCTCTTCAATAACCTCTAGAGATGGTAAAAATCTTCTTTCTTCTATAGTTACTTGGAGAGGGATTTGATGTGGGCAGGAGAGAGCCACTGCCAAACTGGCCAAAGCATCTGCTCTTGCATTTTCAAATCGTGGTATATGTTTGATTTCGACATGACAGAATTGTTCTAGCAGTTGTTGTGCTTTCCGGTAGTATGGTAAAAGATCTTACTTTCTTATTTCAAATTCAATCGTCAATTGATTTATAATCAATTTAGAATCTCTGAAGATATACAGCATTTTTATCTTCATTTCTTGAGCCATTTTCATTCCAATAATAAGGGCTCTGTATTCAGCTTCATTGTTTATGCATGTACTACTCAACATGAAGAAGTAAGGTAACAAGTCCCTTAAGGAATAATGAATATCACTCCTGCCCCCGCTCCTAATGCTCGAGCAGGGCTGTCAAAATACATCTTCCACTGGCTTTGCGACTCAGTCAACATAACTTGTGAAATAGCGATGAAGACCGCTTGAGTTGAAGTAAGAATATGCCAATATGTCCTAGAGGGGGGTGAATAGGAATTTTTAAAGATTTATGAGTTATATTAAAATCCTATCACTCTAATCCTAACAGGTATGTAATTTTTAGGATTACTCAAATATAACTCTACTAGCTTCTAAGCCCAGTAGAGGATCCAATCACAGAACTATTCAATTAATAAGCATGAAGCAGTTATAGTCTATGACGGATGTGACAGTGTGTGTGAAGTGTCAGAAGATATGAATGCAATTAACATAATCACATAAATGATCAAACACAACAATCAATAACAGACACAGTCATTTTTATAGTGGTTCGACTACTTTTTCTACTCCACTCCCAGCTGTCACACTCAACCCTTGAGTGTACCGGATTTCACTAAGGAGGTTTCCCATGGTTCACCTCAAACCTAAGGTTTTAAATCAGGTTCACCTTCAACCTTTACAACCTACACAGAGGCTGACTGTTTATGCTCTCACGAGCAAGGGTCAACACATAGCACCCGGTTTAGTCACACTGGCCAAGGATCTTATCCTAAGACCTTAACAGAAGTTTTACACAGTTCACCTCATAACCCAGAGTTTTACTGGTTCACTCCTAACTAGATGTTTATGCCCACACAGAGAAAGGGTCCACACAACGCACCCACAAGTACACTCCCGCCGGAGGCATCCTTTGAGGACTTCAAAGGGTGAGCAACACCTACGACCCAATCCTAGAAAGGAGTGATCACAAGTGTCCTATGGACTCTAGGTACTTACAGATAAGTTGATGAGTCCCTTTTAGCATAGTGATGAAGATCTCCTTCTTATTGATGAAGAGTTTTCAGCTCCCTTGATCCGCAACACAAAAGATGTACCAATATCCAGCTTTGGGTTGTATCAAGGTTATGATGGAATTCTACTCTCTAAAGATTTTTCTATTAGGAAGATAGAGTGATTCCAATCATCTATGCATTCAAGGCATCCCAGCTTAATGATTTTCCATTTAGGTAGTAGCTGGAGGATCCTTGAATGTGGAAGTTCATTCCCCAATCCACTCTATTGAATATCAATGATGAGGGTGGATTGGAGAATGAACTCCCTGAGAGAAAGGGCTTAAGATAAATGATATGAAGTTTAAAACACTCAGAAGCACTCTCTTCTTTCTCTAGCAGCAATAAAGACTAACCTCTCTATATATAGGCAAAAGGTTCCAACGGATATAAAACGGTCACATTTATGAGAGTTTGATATCATCGAGCAGGGTCCATATCATCGAGCGTATACTCCCGATAGCATCGACTGACCTTTCGATGATACAAACTCAAGTGTCATTTTCGCTTTTGGAAACCTTTTGCCAATTGGTCGATGAAATCGAGACATACATCGATGTTATCAGATTTCGAACTCCGATTCCATCGATAAAGGGATTGATCTATCGACAGGTGAAAACAAGAGAGACGAGCCTTGAAGAATTTCAGGTTCTAAAGATATGATCAGGGAACAGCCGATGTCATCAAAATTTAAATGTCGATGATATCGAGACCTTGTCGACAGGGTCGATAAATCATATAGATTTACCTATACGCACGCTGGTCAGTTTGTGTCAGACTCGATCCAATCGACTAGGACTCGATGATATCGACATTAGAATATCGATTTCCTCGAATGGCCCTGATCAACGTTTAAAACACCCCAAATTTTTTGCTGGAGGAAACATGCACCCACTATCGATATGATCGAATGACTCCCGATATGATCGATATTTGAATTCAGATTGAATCAGACAGTCATCGATATATCGAAGCTTATAGTAGTTTTCTTTAGAAAAACAGGGGCACCGAAAAACTGCCTGTCGATATTATCGATCTATTTTCGATGGGATCGAGTGAGATTCCGATATATCGATAAATAGTCCAGATGAATGTTTGATTGCTGGACACTTTTTGTCCTCACTCGATTGTATCGATTGAGATGCCGAGGACATCAACAGAGCAGGTCGATCATATCAAAATGTGAATCGATACAATCGACAGGGTAAGAAAAACTTGAAGATTTTCCTATTCGGTAAAAATTTTCTTACAATAAAGCCCTAAGGTGTTCTACTTAGTTTTAAGGGTTTTAATCACCTGGTATTTTGGGACATGGGATGTGAGGCTATGATTTACCTATGGTGAGCTTCCATACATCCAGTTGAGGCAGACACTTGAATTGATCTTCCTATTAGGCACTGTTGTCCGACTGACTCAACTAACACCGTAATTGACAAACCAGGGCACTAGTAGGTGCACTTTCAATCTCCCCCTTTGTCAATTACGTGACAAAATACCTAAAACACCCTAGGATAATATCTACGACAGACACATCTTAAATTGTGTGTACATGCATTAACACAATTTTATAAATTCTAATTACCCATGTACACAACCAGTAATTGCTCCCCCTTTCTTCAAAACTCTCCCTTTCTTATTACGGCTGCTCCCCCTAACACCTGCAATATATAAGAGCACAAATATCTAATTTTTCGCATGGGGTATTTTTAACTGTTCTCCCCCTTTTTTTCAGTCATTGGCAAAGGCATAACAAGTGATATTGACTAAATATTTGAAGCATATGGGAGAACCACAGTCAGATAGATGTATACAAATGAAAACAGTGTAAAGCATACATGATGAGCAATCAACACAGTCATTGTATAGCCAACAGGAATGGTAATAAAATAAGAATTAAATTCATCCATATCAACAAAAAGTTTCATTATCCAGAACTATCTATCCCAAAAGGAATATATATACTGCCCCAGACAGCAGTATCATAATCATCAGACATAAATATCAGCCCCATGTAGGCATAGCCAAAACAAGTAAACAGAGATGGACACAAAATCAGGTATTTATGACTAGACACACAACTCCATAGAACTGTCTCCTTTTTAGCACATAGAAGGCCCGCCAGTCGTTAGTAACTCAAGAATCTGCTGCACAGAATGTTGGAGAGCTTCCATCCTATTTTCTATTCTTGATAGTCGTTGTTCGCAGTGTTAAAGACGCTCATCAATTCCAGTGAGATTGTTTAAAAATTGGCGCTCAAGCACATGACACTGACGATTTGTGACAGAATCAGGACTATATTCAGGAGTTCTATTGGATCCCCAGAGAGTTTCTTCATTAGGCATGGGATCACTATCTTCAACAGGTGGGGGTATCTTAGTATGCGATGAGACAAAGACATACACTTGTTACGTTGCATCATGGTCGAACCATACTTTAGGATATACCTTATCGGTTATTTTCGGCAGACCTGCCCAATGTGCCAGCTTGCAGATGAGAGATGGAATAGGAAGAATTTCAAGATGGTCACTTCTGATTACCTTTATTAGCTAGTCTAGTATGAAAGTTGGTAGGCATACAGGGACCTCTTGATAGACATCATACAGAATATTGAGTACAAAGGGACTCATTTGTGTGTCATTTGCATCACATGGGTACACATTCGTGCTGAAAATACTGTGAAGGAGTTCAAACAAGATTCCTAAATATTTTACTGGAAGGATATTGCCATCATTTCTAGGAATTGTCATACCCTGGCACAGTGCTCGTGTAATTTCCCCCCATCTACCCAATTCGTTTAGATTTGTACTAGTGACAGGGATTTGTGTCGCTTCAATGTTTAGAACATGACCAAGGATTGATGGAGTAATGTGCTTGGTGTGTTGCATGAATTTTATACATATGCAAGGTGGGTAATCTTGGACAACACGACAACAGTTGAAGAACTGCTGGATCATTTCAAACTGATATGGGCCGCCCATATTAAACATATTCTTCCATCCTATAGTCTCCATCATGAGATCCACCCCATAGGGTTTGACAGTATTAATGAGAATAGTACGATCGACTATCATGACTTGTTTCCAATCTGATTGGTTTTGAGGTGGTCTAGAATATTTTTCTTTCTTACTCTTGGAAGATTTTACATATGAGAGAGCCTTACCTTTTCCTTTAATCATCTTCCTTATTTCATTTGGATGCTGAGATTTCATCAAGACTCTGAGCAGATCAACTAAAGAAACTGATCAGGACAGAGAGATGGGACTAGCTATTGAAAAATAATTTTTTTTTTTTATTAGTCTTTTATTTGGGCACCATCTGTCGATCATATCGATCATTTTTCCAATGTTATCGAGAAGCTGCCGATCGATTCTATCAATTCTGTCTCAGAGGTCATCAATGATCATACGGCTTTCACATTCTGAAAGGTCATCGATTGTATCGATACTTGTTCGATGTAATCGGAAGGTCATATCCAAGGTGAATGATTTTCTAGGTTCAAAATTCAGATGATTTTTGAAGGATACTCCTAGGATGTCTAAGAAACAATGATATTCTTAACAATATACACACACACACACACACACACACACACACACACACACACACACACACACACAGAAGAAGAAAAAATTGACTGTTTGTATATAAGGAGGTCTGGAACCTTAGGTATTTAATTTGGGGCTTAGCAAAACTGCATCATTTCAGCAAGTATCTAGATTTCGTTGCATAATCTGGACATGTTCCTTTACTCTTAATGCTCCTTTCTATCATTGCTTACTTCTCCTTTAATTACCCATTTTGTGACTAGATTCTTACTTGTGGCAGATTTGTTTTTCTTATCTGATTCAACCACCTGATTCATCGAGTCTTTCTTCCTGTCAGATGATTTGGATGGTGATAGTTGTATATATCCTTTGTTCAACACATCCTTTGAATCACCACTCGTTTGATAAGTCGGATTTTTGCCTTTGCTATTACTGGAAAATCAGTATTTCCATGTGTTCCATATTCAGTTCTTGTTCCAGCTTTTTCATACCCCAAGCCATAATTGTTGTTTCCAGATTTTCCCATACCCAGAAGTTTTTCTAACTTCTCACCACTCTGGGAAAATTTACAGTTAGTTGGGCTATTTTCCAAGATTCTTCTAATTCATTTTGAAGTGTATAGTTTTTATTTTGAAGGATTAGGTGTTCCTCATTTAGTGCTTTGACTTTTTTCTTTAATTTTTCTGACTCAGATTTCAAAGAGATGTTAGTTCTTTCAAGTCTATCATTATCTGAGTGACATTGCTGCAAATCAGTAATTAGATGATTATTAATATTTGAAGCTTTATTCAGACCTAATTTCAGCAATTCATTTTTATTTTCAGATATACCAATTCATTTAATCACTTTAATGCTATGAATATAAAGTTGATTATAAGCATCTTGTAATTCATTTTGCTCTTTATCTTCCTCTTCTTCAATTTTCTCATTGTCAAATGGAAATGATTCGTTGGTTGGTTGTGCCTCCTCTTCAGATTCTATGGGGATGATTGGAGTGGTGGAGACCATATGAATTTTTAATGATTTCTAATCTTCATCACTCTCTAAGTCACTAAATTCTGAGTTTGACTCCTTCGTATCATCCCACGTGGTGGTCATTGCCTTCCCTTTGGTTTTTCTGTTTGGACATTCGGTAGATAAGTGTCCATACTCCTGAGAGGCGTAACATTGTGGTTCTTTGGTTCTTTTCCCAAATTTTCCTGCAGAAGGTTTGTCATCCACCTTTCTTCCTCTAGCGGAGTAGCCACGATTCCTTTGAAAGAATCTGTTGAATCTTTGTGCCAGCAAAGCCACTTCCTCATCTTCATCTTCTTTTTCGCTCTCATTGTCCTCATGTTTTATTTTCTTGGAAGCTCTAAGGACAATATTTTTAGATTTTGGGGGTTGTGTGAAATATAGTTCAAAAGTTTGTAGGAAACTTACTAGTTCTTCTACTTTCATTTCATCAATATTCCTACATTTCTCAATTGTTGTTACCTTGGGATTGAATCGTTCTGGTAGGGATCTTAAGATTTTTCTACATATTTTAAGTACTGGAACTTTTTCTCCCAATCCACCCATGAAGTTACAAATGATATTCAATTTGGTGAAAAAATTCATAAATGTCTCATGCTCTTCCATCCTGAGATTTTCGAACTGTGAAGTTAGAAGTTGTAGTTTAGATCTCTTCACAGTGCTTGTGCCTTCATGGGTTATTTCCAATAAGTCTCATGCTTCTTTAGATGCCCCACACATACTTATCTGATTAAAAATATCTTGGGACACGGCACAGTAGATGGCGTTCATTGCTTTTGCTTCAAAGTTCGATGTTCTTTGTCAAACGCCGTCCACTTTTCATTAGGTTTGGGTTTAGTAATTGTGGTTTCATCTTCAAGTATGATTTATTTTGATGGTACCACATATCCTTTTTCAACTACATCCCAAACATCATGATCCAAAGATATCAGGAAGTAATGCATTCTAGCCTTCCAGTATGCATAATTTGAACCATCAAATACTGGAGGTCTAGTGACAGATGAGCCCTCTCCTTTGGCCATATTTCTTAACTTCAGTCAAGATCACTCTCTAGGGGGTGAAGCCCTTAAAGAGAGACCCTCTCTGATACTAAGTAAAATAGCGGTGAAGACCGCTTGAGTTGAAGTAAGAATATGCCAATATGTCCTAGAGGAGGGTGAATAAGACTTTTTAAAGATTTATGAGTTATATTAAAATCCTATCACTCTAATCCTAACAGGTATGCAATTTTCAGGATTACTCAAATATAACTCTACTAGCTTCTAAGCCCAGTAGAGGATCCAATCACGGAACTATTCAATTAATAATCATGAAGCAGTTATAGTCTATGATGGATGTGACGGTGTGTGTGAAGTGTCAGAAGATATGAATGTAATTAACATAATCACACAAATGATCAAACACAACAATCAATCACAGACACAGTCATTTTTATAGTGGTTCGACTACTTGTCTACTCCACTCCGGGGTGCCACAATCAACCCTTGAGTGCACTGGATTTCACTAAGGAAGTTTCCCATGGTTCACCTCAAACCTAAGGTTTTAAATCAGGTTCACCTTCAACCTTTACCACCTACACAGAGGCTGACTGTTTATGCTCTCATGAGCAAGGGTTAACACATAGCACCCGGTTTAGGCACACTGGCCAAGGATCTTACCCTAAGACCCTAACAGAGGTTTTACATAGTTCACCTCATAACCTAGAGTTTTACTAGTTCACTCCTAACCAGATGTTTATGCCCACACAGAGCAAGGGTCCACACAACGCACCCACACGTACACTCCCGTCGGAGGCCTCCTTTGAGGACTGCAAAGGGTGAGCAACACCTATGACCCAATCCTAGAAAGGAGTGATCACAAGTGTCCTCTGGACTCTAAGTACTTACAGATAAGTTGATGAGTCCCTTTTAGCATAGTGATGAAGATCTCCTTCTTATTGATGAAGAGTCTTCAGCTCCCTTAATCCATAACACAAAAGATGTACCTATACTAGGATTTAGGTCGGGTTAAGGTTATGATGAAATTCCACTCTCTTAAGATTTTCCTATTAGGAAGATAGAGTGATTCCAATCATCTATGCATTCAAGGCATCCCAACTTAATGATTTGCCATTAAGGTAGTAGCTGAAGGATCCTTGATTGTGGAAGTTCATTCTCCAATCCACTCTATTGAATATCAATGATGAGGGTGGATTGGAAGATGAACTCCCTGAGAGAAAGGGCTTAAGATAAATGATAAGAAGTTTAAAACACTCAGAAGCACTCTCTTCTTTCTCTACCAACAATAAAGACTAACCTCTCTATATATAGGTAAAAGGTTCCAACGGATATAAAATGGTCACATTTATGACAGAGTTTGATATCATCGAGTAGGGTCGATATCATCGAGCGTATACTCCCGATAACATCGACTGACCTCTCGATGATACAAACTTAAATGTCATTTTCGCTTTTAGAAACCTTTTGCCAACTGGTCGATAGGATCGAGACACACATCGATGTTATCGAATTTCAAACTCTGATTCCATCGATAGAGGGATCAATCTATCGACAGGTTAAAATAAGAGAGACAAGCCTTGAAGAATTTCAGGTTCTAAAGATATGATCGGGGAACAGCCGATGTCATCGAAATTTGAATGTCGATGATATCGAGACCTTGTCGATAGGATCGATAAATCATATAGATTTACCTATGAGCACGCTGGTCAGTTTGTGCCAGACTCGATCCAATCGACCAGGACTCAATGATATCGACATTAGAATATCGATTTCCTCGAATGGCCCCAATCAACGTTTAAAACACCCTGAAATTTTTGCTGGAGAAAACATGCGCCCACTATCGATATGACCGAACGACTCCCGATATGATCGATATTTGAATTCAAATTGAATCGGATAGTAATCGATATATCGAAGCTTATAGTAGTTTTTTTTAGAAAAACAGGGGGGTCAAAAAACTACCTGTCGATATTATCGATCCGCTTTCGATGGGATCAATATTCGAATATCGATGATATCGAGTGAGATTCCAATATATTGATAAATCGTCCAGATGAATGTTTGATTGCTGGACACTTTTTGTCCTCACTCGATTGTATCAATTAAGATACCGACGACATCGATAGAGCAGGTCGATCATATCGAAATGTGAATCGATACAATTGACAGGGTAAGAAAAACTTGAAGATTTTCCTGTTCGGTAAAAATTTTTCTTATAATAAAATCCTAAGGTGTTCTATTTAGTTTTAAGGGTTTTAATCACTTGGTGTTTTGGGACAGTATGTGAGACTATGATTTACCTATGGTGAGCTTCCACACATCCAGTTGAGGCAGACACTTGAATTGATCTTCCTGTTAGGCGCTGTTGTCCGAATGACTCAACTAACACCGTAATTGACAAACCAGGGCACTAGTAGGTGCACTTTCAACTTGTTCATATGGAAATTCATCACTGATGATTTCACATTCTACTAAAGGGTGCACTGCAAGAAAGTCCACCACTGCTTGTCCTTTTTACCACTTTTGTCGGCTCATACGTAATAGTATACTCTAAAAGCAACAACATCCATTTAGCCAATCTCCCAAACAACATCGGCCTTGTCATTAAAAAATTTATCGAATCTGCTCTCGAGATCAAAGATATATCATGGGAGAGATAATAATGTCTCAAGTTCTGAACTGCAAATATCAGTGCCAGTCACTCTTTCTCGATCGGAGAGTAGTTACATTCTGCACCCATCAGATTTCAGCTTAAATAATAAAGAGCAGTTTCTTTCCCAGCTTCATTCACCTGAGCCAACAAAGCACCTAAAGAATTCTCAGCCACAAATATATACAAAATTAGTGAATTCCCTTTGATCAGAGCTATTAGTATCGGTGGCTGTTTCAACAATTTCTTTATTGAGTAAACGCATTCTGGCAGGCTTAGTCCCACACAAATTTTGTACCTTTCTTCATCAAATGAGAAAATGGCTGACATCTTCCTGCTAGATTTGAAATGAAACGGTGAATGTACACCATCTTTCCTTGTAAACTTTTCAATTCTTTTAATGTTTTCGGTGGCAGCATATCTTGAATGGCTTTGACTTTCCCTGGGTTTATCTCAATGCCCTTGTGTGGGATGACAAAACTAAGAAATTTACCCGAAGATACTCCAGAGGCACATTTAGCTGGATTCATCTTCAGCTGTTTCTTTCTAAGGTGATGGACCAATGCCAAAAGGTCACGATGTTCCTAATGATTTCCTGACCAAACCACTAAGTCATCGACATAACATTCAACATGCTTACGCATCATGTCTTGGAAGATATTCTGCATCACCCTCTGATATATTGCCCCAGCATTTTTGAGACCGAATGACATAACTTTATAGCAATAAATTCTCAATGACGTTCTGAATGCCATTGCTTCTTCATCTTCAGGTGTCATTCGAATCTGATTATACCCCGTATAATCGTCCATGAAGGACATGATAACATACTGAGTCATACTATCAATCAATAATTCAGTTATCAGGTGAGGAAAATCATCTTTTGGACAGGCTTCGTTCAGATCCCTGAAGTCAACACATACCCTGACTTATTCATTGTTCTTCCTCACAGGGACAATGTTTGATATCCACTTAGAATATTTGACCTCCCTGATAAACCCAACCTTTATCAACTTATATACTTCTTCTATTAGGGGAATCAAGTCCAGATGAAATCATCTTTGCGCTTGTTTAACCAGAATTTTCCCTTTGGAGATATTTAACCGGTACATTGCTACAAAAGGCTCCAAACCCATCATCTTTGCATACGTCCAAGCGAAGACGTCTTTATTTTCTTTGAGAAGTTGAACATATTCAGACTCTTATTCAAAAAGACCGACGCTGATGAATGTGTTCCTTGGTTCTTCTTCTGTACCCAAGTTTATCTCTCACAAACTGTCTATCATCGGCTACCCCCCATCTTCTATCTGCTTTGTAGCCATTTCAGGATGCTCGATTGTCTTGGGGTCCTCTTCCGGTAACTACGTAGTTGTAACCATGTTCACTGATGACTCTGCCCCCAGTCCTTAAAATTTTCTTCTCTTTTCCTGATCGACCTCAATAGGAATTTGAATTCCTTTCCCATGATTCAAGTCGGTGGGTTCCTCGCAATCAAAACCCATGTTTCTCATGATCTTCTTACTTGTCAAACTATACTTTTTGAGGTCTTACAGTGTCAGCCTACCGTGGTACACATTATTATTGGTCTCTTCTCCTGCCTTTTCTTCTACTACGGTGTAGAATTCTATTGGTTCTGGGTATTTTATGCTAGCCTTAACCTGAAATCTTCCTGAAGCGGCCGAAAATGGCTTATTCCTTTCAACATATAGCAATGGCACTATATAATTAGATTGTAAAATTTTTAACTGTTCAGGTGATAGCAGGGTTAGTGGAAGTTACCCTGGTTGTCTCAGATGTTTCGGCACAAAATAGAATTTCTTCTTTGCTTCTATAGTTCGAATGATTCTGCCTTTTCTATTTCTTCCTTCACCACTTTTGGTTGAATGTCCTTTAGGACTTTTCTTTCATCATTCTTTCTTTTATCTTCAACAAACCCTTTATAGTAACTGGCATCCACAAAGAAAGACTTGGCCTCTGTATATAGCTTCGCATCAGCCATTACTTTATATTGTATTCCATCTTTACAGTATTTAAAGCATTGATGCAGTGTAGAAGGTACAGTGCTGTATTGATGGATCCATGGCCTTTCTAAGAGAAGATCGTATGTCATCACGACATGTATAACGTGGCATATGACATCAGTGATCAATTTTCCTATTTCTAGCATCACTGTAATCTTACCAAGTGCACGCTGCCCATCTTGATTGAAGCCTTATATCATCATTCCACTAGAGCGTAGGTCAGAATGACGATAACCTAATTTGGTCAACATCGAGAGTGGTAAGAGGTTCACTGCGGACCCATTATTTATCATAACTCGCTTGACCTTCCTCCCACGGATATAACCTTCTATCATTAGCGGCCTGTTATGCTGTCTCACAGATCAAATCATCATCTGAGAAGGAAACGACTGGTAGGAAGTTTTCTTGCTCGTCGTGCTCTTTGCGTTTGAGTTCTGCCAGTAAAGTTTCTCTGACAGCGTGATTGGACAATGCTTGGACCAAGCTCTGTCAAAATTCTTCTGATAACTTAAGTGCATCATAGATGCTTAGTCGAGCTGGTATGCCCTTCAAATGACTTACTACATCATAAGTCACTTTCATCGCTTCATTCTTCTTTTCTTTCTCATCATCATCGTTCTACCTTTCAATGACTCCTTTTCTTATAATCCCTGCTTTCTGCTTTATAGGACTTGTTATCTTCTTCCCTAATCACAACGTAATCACTACTACTTTCTTTCTTGCCTTACGGTCCTCTTTCTCTTTCATTTCTCGAGCTTTTCTCGAATCGTGAGCATATTCACCATCACTATGGTACCCCTTTCTTTTCTCTTTGCCAATTACTATTTCTTCTCTGTCTATCATTCATTGTATTATACATTTCAATGCATAACAATTCTCTGTCGGATGTCCTACCAGGCAATGATAGCAGCAAAAGTCTCTCTCTAACTCTTATCACATCTTCAGGGCATTTGGGTTCTGGTAGATCTATCGTCCTGGCTTTTAGTAATTGGTTCATCATAGGAACAACATCTTCTCTGTCAAACGCGAACCCCTCATGAGAATCGAGCTTCCTGGGCCTCTTTCCACTGTATTTATTTCATGATTAGTTCCATTCTTCTTTTCGTTTCGGCTGCTTTTCCCTTGAATCCTTTGTATCTTTTCTTCTCTTGTCACAATCGACGGTATTTACAGTTGTCCTACTAGGCACTCTCCTAGTTGTCTCATGGTGAAACGCTGGCATCTTACGAGTCATCAATTCCAAAGCATGAGCCTTAGTGGTTAGGTCACGAAAAGTTCTAATGTCTGCGCAATTGAGTCCAAACACGATTCCTGTCTCCATAGAATTTAGACACATTTTGACCTGTTCTTTTTCTTCAAGCAATTGTCTACACGAGGTTCCTAATGTCTTCCATCTGTCTATGAACTTTTCCATTGGTTTTCCTTCCCTCTGCCGCACGAAAGCCAATCCCGTAATATTAACATCTCATTCTAAAGAGAACAAGTCTGACATGAAGGCATCTTACATTTGATCCCAAGTACGTATCGACCCTTGAGCCAGGCTAGAATACCATCGGAATGCTTTATGTGTCAGTGACGACCCGAACAATCGTAAGTAATACTGCAGTATCATAGAAAAATTTTCCATGCTAGTAATGAAGTGCATTAAGTGTTCTTCTAGTGATCCTTTCCCATTAAACTTCTAAAAATCTGGATACCTGAAGTTGAATGGAAAGGGGATATCTTCTACCTCCCTTGGATACGACATTCAATATCTGAAACGATCAGTATTTTCGCACTCTCTTTCTACCCTGACAGCTTCTTCAACGACTTGTCTCACTTCATCTTGTGTTACAATTCTCTCAGCTGGAACAGACCCTCGTGATCCTGCCTCTCGGGGTTGAAAGCCTTCAGGTTGGTTTTCTTATCCATTCATTGTGCCCATCGTCGATGGAGCCGCTATCTGGGCTACATTATGTGCAAGGGTCACTAAAGCCTCTCTAAGATTCTTTCACTCTTCCATAAGTGTTCTTTATGCTTCTACCATGGTATTCATACGATCTTCTGTAGTTGGCATATTGTCCTGATTTATCCTGGCCATATGTATTGTAGCTTCTCCACTCTTTGATGAAGCCATAGTTGGAGTGGGGCGGGAATATGTCGACGTAATGGGACTTACGAAGAGAGGAGAGGATGGAGTTTCATTTGACTTCTCTATGCATCCGGTGCCATTGATCAATTGAGGCGATACGGCCTTTGGTGAACTTGCCTAGGGTGACACGGACATTGGTGAATTGGCCATTAATGTTTTACCTTTCTGTTCTCTTGTCCATCTAACTCTTGGGGCGACCAAAGTCAGAAAGTCACGTGATGCTAACTGCGGGACTATTTGCTCAAAATATATCGCAGGAAGGGTGAGTTCAAGATTTCTTCTAGGGACATACACGTTATTGGCCCTCTGACTCTTGGTGAAGGCAAATCCATCTTGGGGCTTCTTGCATTTCATGCTCTCGTTGTGCAAGACATTACGACAGTCCAGCCCTTATCTCCTTTCGACGGTTGAGGCGAAGCAGATACAACCCCAGCCATTGCTCGAGTCATGTTATTTTTGCTTGTAAGAAGTCGAGTCATGGACTCTGGAGGTTGGTTCGGTGCGTACTCTATCATGAATCTCGTTGGAGTGAAACGGAAGCTTACTTTTCTTACAGAAGTTGCCATTGGTTGTAACTTGTAGTTGAATTCAGAAACCTTCAATTATAAAACATAACTACAGTTAGTATTAAAAAATTAAATAATTTATCTTAGAGATGAAGGGGAGGATGCTTCCACTGAGAGTCGCCATTTTGGCATCGGAAAGACGCCAAACTATAATGAAAGTTCTATACTATCTCAATGTTAATGTTAAATAAGATAAAAGAGTCCCCAGTGGAGTCACCATTTTGTTTCAAACAAGAAACAAATACATTCGATTTGGGATATTATCTTATTTAAACATAACATAGAGAGAGTATTTAAGACAATCATCATATTTTATTTCAACTGAGTTCATTTACATCCTCAAACATCCCTTGATTCTAAGATAGATAATTCAAAATATGAAAATTGACAAAGTTCAAATATTCAAGTCAAATTTCAAATCTGGCAACACTTAGACTTGTGATTTGATCATCTTTTAAAAGGAATTTGACTCGAATATCTCTTCTACTGGTTTCTCCTCTTGAAGCTTGAACAAAAGAAATCTAGTAACTTGACCATTTCAGCAGCATTCCATCCCTTCTAACTTTACAAACTGCATAGTTGTAACACCCCGTACTTTCCAGTACTCGAGTGTTACCATATAACCAAGATTTAGGATAAATACGAACCTAGCTTAGTGAACATGCACATGCAACCTAGTTTAAATCTGACCGTCGAAGGGGATCCCTATCTAAATATCAAACCACCCAGTGGTCCAATTAAATATACTAAGTATATTATCTTATCTATTATTTATATTATAAATTTTACATAGACATAAATAGAAAGAAAATATAAATATATTTTGATAATTTATCTATCATGAAGAATGTATGAAAATATATTGTAATGGAGTGATACGTATGTATCTAATGTATATCAAATATTTTGAAAATAATATTATGTTAACTAAACATAATGAATGATAATTCTACAATATACAATTGAATTATAAATATGAGTGTAGTATTAAATATCTTTTATAAACATGTGAACAAAAAATTATTAGATATTTTATTAAAACTGTATATTATTTAACAATGTGATTTCAAATATGATACTATACCTTTTTCAATTCATATATGATGGGATAATGTATATTATGAATTTTATATTAATAAATAGGTATTAACTAGCATGTATATAATAGTACGTCAATATAATAAAAATTATATTTATGTATATGTATGAGATGTTAAGTATTTTAATTGCAAATAATATATAAGATTAATGAAATCTATATTAATATTAGTATTTGTTAGTAACAAATGATGAAAGCCTTACAAATGGCCCTTTAGGACCTTTTAACTGTTGAAGTTCAATTTTGGGATGATCCGTCCATTATACCAATGGGAATCTACCATTAGGACTTGGAATCTAAGAGAAGGGCCCACCTAAGCATTGGATCTGTCACATCTCTGGTCAAGATGGCCCAATTTAAGCCACAAAACATAATGAATGGAGTGGATTTCATCCAAGCACCATTGTGGACCCCACCCGAATTGTGCATGTGCACATTTCACGTGCACGGGTCGGCCCTGCACAGTCAAAGTGGGCTGACTCACTATTTCCTTAAGCGGAGAGAGAATCTCTCTCCCTCTCATTGCACCAACTAACGGACAGCGTCCGTTTTGGACCCATCATGGCCCACCATGATCATCGCTATAGACGATCTGAACCGTCCATCTTGTGCCCAACAAGGTCCTGACCAAAACCCAACCTCTCCCGCATGCAGAAACACATGTGCATGCACACGGTTGCGGGCGCAAATAGACCCTACAAAACTAACATTTCCAAAAACAAAAACTGCTAGCTGACACAATCCGCGTGAGAAGAAGTCTTCCAATCTCAACCCTTTATTTTAGCATATCCCGACCATTTATCTGGGAAAATCTTAGCCATCCAGTTTAGTTGTGGTTTAGGGTTTTAAAACCATAACCGGTCTCCATTCCGCCCACTATTTTGGAGGCGGTTTCAGCCAAAGGAGATCCTAGCCACTAGCTGTTAATGCAATAGTTCAAGGAAGATTAGGGCGAGCATATAAGGCATGTTGATCGAGGAACAATAACTCACCCTCCGTTATTACAGTCACCCAAGAAAAACCCATCTTTTCCTTCTGAGCTTGAACCCGCCATGAAAACCTCCCTGTAGCTTCACTCCAACCATTCTCTGAGCTCCTCTGAGCTCATACACACCGCCTACATTAATCAGTTCGAAGAAATAAACTCCCGTTTTCAATTTGCCATTAATGCTACATCTTCTTCCCCGCCATTCCACTGCACCAACCATCTTAGTTTGAGTCCGTTCTGACTCCAGTTATGTTCGGATTCGTGACTGGAGGTCCCTGAAGGAGGAAAAAGGAGAGGAAAGTGAGAGAGTAGAAAGGAAAAAGAAAGAGATGGAGCGGTGCAATTGTTGCCCGCTGCCATTGCACCACACCCGAACTCAGTCCGAGTTCGGGACGAGTTCAGTCAGGTTTGGGCCTGAGTCTGGACCTGTTGTTGCTGGCCAAAGGGAGAGAGTGAAGAAGAATAGAGAAAGGAGTAAGGAGAAAGAAATGAGAAAAGGATGGGTGCACCATTACACCAATCTGACCCAAGCCGAGCACTGTTAGGTCCCTGCTAAACCAACAACTCAACCTATGACTCGGTTCGAGATGGGCTTAGGTTCAGTCCTGGCTGGAGTGCCAACAAATGGGAAGAATAATAGAGAGAGTGAGGGTGCTTGCATGGCGTGCTGCCCTCACAGCTGCTAAGTCGGGTCGACTCGCTGGTTAGGTGCGGACCATCACCGAGCTCACCTAGGATTGATGCTGACTTGGCATTTTGAACCATCAAAAAAAGAGAGAAAAATAAAGAGAAAGAGATGGGGTGTGCGGCTGCCCTAGCCAAGCTGAGTTAACTCAGTTTGGGACAGAATTAGACCACTGGTCCATTGGCTGGTTGAGTCCATCAAACTCTGTTGGACATGGGGTTTTGGGTGAGGAGAAAAGAAGAAGAAAAGGGAAAGAAGAAAGAAAGAAAGGAGGAAAAGAAAAGGTGAGATTGGTCAGGTTGATGGCTAAGTTGACTCGCTGAATCAGTGAGTTAAGTCAACTCGGTTGAGCTGAGTTGAGTTGTGAAGCGGGCTGTCGGTTCGGATTGGAGCCGAGTTGAACCACGGAGTCAACCTAGGTGAGTCCACCTCCTCCTTCCATATTAAATTCATTTTGATTATAGTTATTAGTATTACCATAATTATCATGGATAGGGTACTAATATTAAGCATGATTAATCATTAGTGAATCACTTGTAATTAGCTATTACAGACAAATTAAAATTATTAACTATAAGTGTTTTATTCTTCACCTTTAAGCATTCCCATTGATAGTTACAATCATCATCATTAGATAATATAATCACCTTCCTCATAGAATTAATACAAATTTTTGTTAATATGAGTGTTGAGTGTTAGTGCTTATTATATCATGATTGATAAAATTATTATTACTATTACTTGTATCATTCATAAGAGATTTTAAGTCATTATAAGAACATTAGAAAATGTTGGTATATTTAAATATGAACTCATGAACTATCCTTATTATTAACTAATATAAATTATAATACCAATGCTAAGAGTATTCTTATAATTATTAAGATTTAATTCTAACTAATGTGTCAAGTAGGGTTCAAATCCTAAAGCCTAAGTTTAAGACTAAACTCTAGGGTAAAAACAAGTCCCAATTTCACATTAAAACCCCAAGAATAGGTAATCTAAACCCCTAGGCTATAACCCTAAGTAGTGTGTGGAACTTGGACCTAATTATACAAGTTCATAATTTATGGTAGGATACAATTCTAAGGGCGCAATCACTTAGTGACATTAGAGGGCAATTCAAGATATAAGGTGATGATTCTTCCCCTTGAGCTTTCCATCTTCTCATTAGCTTAAGTTATAGTTTTTATTTAAATTTATAATTGATATTTTCCTCTTATAATCACATGTGTTAGCTAGTGGAAATTAAATTACTATATTGCCTGCTTAATGTTCATCCTATATATTTGTTCATGCTTGTGGATTATTTGTGTATTTCTTATGGACTTTAAACTGGTACATTAGTGGAAAACCTCCACCTATAAATGTACACCCATACTTGAGATGTAACCCAACTGGTTGTGATTAAAATGGATCTTCGACTTAGTGGTTATTGAGTGGTGGTCTAAATGAATCATTGATGTGGGCCTATCATCTAGGGTTATTGTGTCCAATGGTTTTCAAGGATGGTCTTTTATCGCATGGTTTTTATACTCGCCCTATGAGGTCTATTTTGATATCGCCTTATGTGGCTTTGTTCTGGTATTTTTCCTATATGGGTTCGATGTTTTATACCGTGCAACCATGTGATGGTAAGCCCCATATATTGTAATATGATTGGCCACTAGTCGATGGGTTTCCATTAAACATCTTAAGATGGTAGCCTCATGGGCCAGGAATAGTGGTAATGGGACACTATGCCCGAGCTGTCGACCTACGCTGGGCCATGTGCTCCTCGTAGTGACTTTTGAGCTTATCTAAATTGGCTAGTTATAAATGGACTAATAATAACTTGGTTAATCATGCATACATGGCATATTCGATGGCTTGGATTATTATGCCCCGCAATTACGCCAAGTGTTGCGCTAGTGACCAGTCATTCGATTTATGATGATGACTTGGATCTTCATGCACATGCGATTACGCTGAGTGTTATGCTGATGAACAGTCACGTCCTTGGGTGATGACCTCATTACCTGTCTGGATGATTTTTTCGAGGCACAGCCCGTCTGGATGTTTTTCCCAGGGCACAAACTGTCTGGATGTTTTTCCTGGGTCTATGAGACTGCATTTACTCTGTTTTAGTTGTCTGGTTGTTTTATAACTATGCTTACCTAATACGGCGGTGTGTAATCTTGAGGGAAATTCACACTGAGTTGGCCACTCATCCATCAAATATACAACCGTACAGGTAGTACGGGTGGCTTTAGTAATATGTATGTTCAGACTTGATGAGGAGCAGGGTACGATCGCCAGAGATGCATGGCTGTATTTGCTTGGAGGAGTTGCGTGATCTTACAGCTTATATGCTTTCTATTATTCTTCATGTATTAAATTCTTGTAAATCTTGTACTTGTTAAATTCAGAGACGTATAAGTCATTATGGGCTTTTTGTATATTTGAATAATGATGAAATTTTCCTTTATGTTGATTTGTTCACACGATGCTCATTTGTTTACTCTGATGAAGGAAAAAATATACACTCAAATTTGACCATCCTTTAAAGTTAACACTCAGGTTTTTGGGACACGGGTCATATACTCGGGTCTGAAAAAGTCGGGGCGTTACAATAACAGTCTGGTTGCGTGGACCCACACAACCGATATGGTTTGTACGGGTCTGCGCAAACCACCATAGCCTTCTTTCTCACATTCAGTCTTCCTCCTTGCTCCGCTTCCTCTCCAAAATCTTCAATCATTCCAAATGAAGGAGGGGAAGGGGTATTTATAGGCCCTTACACGTGTGACGCCTCGATTTTGGTGTTATAGGACCCACCTTTCAATGCTTAAAATCGTTTACAAAGAATCAGTCCTAAAGTCTGTTGAGCGAACCCGCACAACCGATATTTCAATTGCATGGTCCCAGGCAATGGATATCGTTTACACGGACCCACGCAAACCACCCTGAAATCATCTTGTTCTTCTTCTTTTCCTATTTTCTTTCTATTTCTCAATCTTCCTTTACTTCAGTCCCTTCTTCATTTTTCATGCCTCAACAGGTCCAAACTTTGAAGCCCAAGGGTTTAATGGTGGACGTTCAAACCCACTGTTTCTCTATAATATGGTCCACCTGATAACTGGATCTGTCTCATTTTTCTTTTATGATAAGCTTTAAATTATCTTTCAAAATGGTTGGACGGTTTGGATGCAACACATGCATCATGGTGGGTCCCATAAGGATGGACGACATAGATAAAGTACGTACCTCATGGTAGGGTTCACACTGATGGAAGGTGTGGATTACAATACATACATCTGTGGGTCCCACGTGGGGCCCACCATAACATTCCATCCAATCCATTCATAAGGTCACGCAGACCCGGATAAAGAGGAAAAACAAATTTCATAAAGATCCAAAACTTTTGTGAAATCCCAAGGGATTTCAATGACAGATGTTCAATCCCACTGTTCCCTGCCATGTGGGCCACCTGAGCTGCGTATATGGTTGATTTAAGAGGGGGGGGGGGGCACTGCCCTAAAGGAGCCCATCAAAGGCAAGGTGTTGATGCCCAACACACATCACGGTGGGGCCCACAGCTGGGACCCACGTCCCAGCCCCATTCCGTCCATAGCGCAGCAGGACGCTGTTGCGCCGTCCTCTGGATGACAGCAGCAGTAGCACTAGTTGCTTAACATTTTTTTTGAAAAACTGATTTCTCGAGGTTTTTCATAGGTGGGGCTCGCATCAGGAGAATTCAACCCAACCATTGCATTATAGGACTGAAGACAAAACAAACAAGCTCAATATTCAGCATGTTTTGGCGTGTAGAAACATCAAGGTGGGTCCTAACAGATGTGAATGGTAGACATACTGTTTTCTATGCTATGGTCCGCCAAAAAATCAGATTGGCTTCATTTTTCGACTCAATGCTTAATATGAACTAGGGAATGGGATGGACGGTGTGGATTAGACTCATACATCAAGGTGGGGCTTGCATGAGCAGTCCACCCAAAGTTTTAAATCAAACTGATAATGTCAGTTCACACTTCACTAGGTAGCCACGTCTAGTGTCCCTGGACGCTGGACGGTTTGGGTAACACATATATAAGGTGGACCCCACCTACAGATGGCTTGGATAGAATACATGCTTCATGGTGGGGTCCATCCAGGTGGACCACACAGCCACATCATCACACAAAAAATGAAAAAGAGAGGGAGAGAGAGACAGAGAGAAAGGGACACGTGCGATGGAGGGACCCCGACACTATGGGCCCTCCCTTCCATACATTCAATCATACATCAACTGGGTCCCAATACATGTGAGCCCACCAAATCAAAAAATAACGGTGGAGATTCCTTCTCCACCAAAATGGAAGGTCTAGATGACCTCTTTCAAACTTAGAAAAGTAAACATCATGATGGGGTCCATGGATAATGACCCCATCATGGAATGATCATGAGAATCATAGTGGGCCATCGACCACATCTAGGTCCAAGTGAGATCCATACCATCAATCGGTAGGCCCCACTTGACCCATCATCAAAACATGGAATCTAAAACTATAGAACACCCACCGTTAGATCTCTTCTTCCTTCTTCCGTCAATGCATGTTAGAGCTCCAATGGATGACATTCAACGGTCGAGATTGGTTTTGGATGGTGGGATTTAGTGGTAGGAAGGTGGGCCACACTAGCTCTCCTCATGGAGAGCTTAGACGTTGGACTCATGAGATTTGCTTGGGATGAAAATGAAAAATGAGAGAGAGAGAGAGAGAGAGAGAGAGAGAGAGAGAGAGAGGAGTGGTGTAAGGGATATGACATGGGAATGTATGAGTTGCCTTGACTTTTTTTTGTAAGAATGGGATGGGATAGGTATGGGTGTTGTTGACTTGTGAGTGAGAGAGGGATGGGTGTGATGGGATATGTACTTGACTTGTACATTGATTAATTGATGTGACGTATCGTAAGATTCTCTTAAAATTCGCAACGAGCGGCCTTTTTCCTCTAACTGAACACGGGCCGACATCTCCTAGCCTAGGTATCACCTCGGTGAGTAATACACAGCATCGGAACCTCAATGACGGCACCATCTCTAAAGATCAAGTCTCAGGTCGAGCCAACTTTGGAATACGGGATACGAATCAGGATTGTGCTCAAACACCGGTTATAGATCGCGGGTTGCTGGAATTCGACTGGGAGGACCGCGGAAGCCTATGGAATGGTATGGTCTATGATATGGGTCTTACATTTGATGTCTTAAATTAAATTAGATACAGGGTCTGTCGATGCCATCGATAATTTGTTTGATGTCACCTTCGGTGGCATTGATAGGATTCTGTGCAGTTTTTACACAAAACTGCGAATTTGCAGGATTTGTTTTCAATTTCGCAAGAGATTTTTTCCAAGGCTATATATATGGGTGTAAACAGAATTGGGAGGTATTTTAAGGGTTTTTTAATAGTTCTAGGGTTTCGAAGGGGTGTGGCAAGGGTAAGATTCGAGGTTGTTTAAAACAGGTAATTTCTGCTTTCATAGTGAATTTTTGTCGCTTTGTGCTTGTAACATCCCGAAAATCGGGGGTCAAGTAAAAACCCAACTCCCGAGTTCCAAAATGTTATTTATGCAACATAATTGTGTATGATTGAATATTGTCTGTGTTAATGTATTAAACATGGGTGGGATTAAGCCAGAACAGCATATCATACTCCAGAGACAGTTAAATTAACAAGCGGAAGACTATGATACATACATATAATATATAATAGATTGTAAGTCTCCAGAGTGTGAACATGTTACCAGGTTAAACATATACATGTATACTTCAAAATAGAAAGAGAGAATATACATGAGTGCTTTAAAAATATAAAATGACAAGTGTCATAGCATCTAATGAATCTCCCTGTAATCCCGTTGATCAGAACACGCATAAAGGAGGGATCCTCCTCATCATCATCAAGTCCGGCTCCGCCTCACAGGTCGCGCCATCATCTGCAATCACAAAAGGGTCTGGTGGGTGTCCGAAACACTGTCCCGTAACGTGGGAGTGAGTAATTAACTCAATGGGATAATAGAGCAGAGATTATCATGTTCTCAAATCAATCATGCGATAATAGTAAAGCAATTAATCAAAATTCCTAAATACTGTGGTTAATGCAATATGACATGACATGATGGATGCCCTCACCGACGATATCCCTCATACGACACCATCTTACGCCCGCGGCATTCTTTCTTCCCACAGTACTCCACATCTTCCAAGCACATGCAATGTGATGGTGATATGATTACCGAGTTATTATTAGTCCTTTTCATACAGCAGGATTGGAAAACTTGGGTACCTTGCTTATATCAATCCCAACACAGATCCTGTCTAGGGTCGTCACTCCTAGTAATCTCATACGATGTATATTTTGTAGGTCGCTGCAAGGGCTGTCAGGGCTGTTGCTCGCACTCGTTGCACCGCTCCCCCATCACCTTATCAATACAGGCCTATTGTACTCTCATTGCCACGGAAGGGTCGTCGCCTCCCGTAGACTCAGAATACGCTCGCGGTCACTACAAAGGGCTCGTCGCCTGATCAGTGTAGGCCGACAGCAAGAATATAGTGTCCCATACCACCATAATCTGCTCACGAGTCATAGGTGCTCACTGGTCACTACAGGGACGTTTATGGCCCCAGCGTAGGCCGTCAGCTCGACCACGGTGTCACATACCACCATGCCCGGCTCATGAGTCTTTATGGATCAAGGTACCATGGTTGACAGGGTTTACAATGGTAAGTTCAGTACCCTAGGTTCAAATAGTTATGATTCATACAGGGTGAACAATCAACGGCTAGTCGGGTTACTTGACGGGCTCGACTAGCACGAGCGCATCGCAAGTCGAACGACATGAAGTGCGTGAAACACTTCGCGTGACCTAACCACTGCCGCCAACTCCAAACACGACTCGCGTTCATCGACGCGTCCTTCGTGGTAGATACAAGCCAGCCACGAACTTTCTCTGTTACCGACTGCCTGGACTAAGTATAGCCCTAAACATTTATGAATCCAAATCAGCAATCATATAAAGGTAATGGAAATGCATTACAACAATGTGAGCATGTTAACACATGTTATAACATACAACTTAAATAAATCATCTAGCACATGCATTTCTTACATATGATGAAATCATACATATAGGCAACATGAAGGAAATCATTTACATCAGTATATTATTTGAGAATTCAATCTCAAAACTATTTCACAACACCATTTAATTCAATAAATACTAATACAAACATTTATACAAACACAGTCTACGCACTCAAGTCTACATAGTGTATGTCGACTCAAAGTGTGCATTTTGGCGAATCTCTTCCCCAAACTGATTATGCATGCATTCCTAATATCCTATTGCGACAAAAAGCCATGTCAATCATTTCAGCAAAATATGGATGCAAACAGTATCTCCTACAAATGACTAAAATGCCCTAAATCTCATATTTTTTGTCTGCTTACGAAACAGGAAACGGACAGCCAAACGGTGTTGCCGTCGATAATATACTATTAAATGACATTGAAAGCTTTGAAAACAACCAATTAAAGCGTCTAAAATTTGCACCTTTCACTTTATATGTGTATCATTTCGACCGGAGCGTATATGATTCGTCTACGACGATCAGGCGACCTAATACACAAGCTACATAAGCTACATCGCTAATGGAATTGACGGAATGCTAAATCAGCAAATGGACAGGGTTTTTCTTACCTAAAAAAGCATCGGAATCACCGAAAAAGTGATTGGAATACATCGCTTAAGCACGTGCAGCAGCAGTAGCAGGTGGCAGAAAAATCTCTCCCACCTCTCACAAACTCTCACTTTTCCTCTCACTCTCGCTAGGGTTTCTAGGAAATTCGAATGGGTGAGAGAAGTGAGGGTTTAAGCCCCTTATATAACCTAATTTCTTCCCAAATTAGGCTTGGGAACAATATTTACTTGGGGTCTAACCAATTCGGAGCTGTTCTGGTCCAAAAGAGCATTTCTTGAGGTCCCCTGGCCAAACGCGGTCAGACTTAAGCTCATGCATACTGGATCTAGCACACATCAAGTTTTCAGTCCAGCAAAGTTCGCAGATCACACGTGGCGGTCCAATTTCAGTTCAGCGGTCATCGCACCTAGATCAGGTCTACAAGTCTCATGATATAAAATAGAAATTTTTCCTGATCCGATGGTGTAATTTGGCTGAATTCTGACGGTCAGAACGCTTAATAGTAACGCTTCAAGTCACGTGCCAGATTTGAATTAAAATTTCCAAATCTAATCCTATTCTCACTCTCTTCACTCCAGGCTCAATGAAATAGCCTCTGAACGTCGGTTGGCCCTGATTTTCGAAATGATTGTCAAGTCCAGCCAAGCGGTCATAACGGTCTAAGATTGTAGGTATCGGACTTTCGACGCCGGTCTAGATCCAATACAAAGTTTCAAAGAGTTCCTGAGAACAAACGGGTTTAGAGTTTGATCCAAGGTTTTAGGATATTATAGCATCATTGGTTTTACAAGTTTTGGGTCTTGTAGAACGTATTTAAAGCGATCAGGGACAATTTCACAGCTACTCCAGTGTAGCGCTAGCTAACTTATGCTTAGTTTCTAAAGGAAGTAATCCTAAGTGATTTCTTTGGCTATGGAATTGGGTTCTGAGCGGTTACCAAGGTGTTTTGGTTGACCCATTGCCTAAGGACGTCTAATCCCAGGTTGGCAAAAATCTGGAGTGTTACAATCTATCCCCCTTAAAACACAATTTCGTCCCCAAAATTGGCGAAGGGTAAGGAGTATCTAGCAAGACTTCAGTATTGACATTCTAAGGAAGGGTCACCGTACGTATAACATAAATCAAATGTTTCGATCTTGGGCCAGTGGGGAAGAGGCCAACCCTGCTTCCGCTGTGCCACTCTGATCGAACGGCTGCATTGACTGACCTAACTAGATTGGACTCAATATGTTCTACCCCCCTTAAAACTTGGTTCTACTTAAAGTTCAAGAGTTCAAGAATCTATGCATCGCTCCGTATATCAGAACGAGGTGCAACTTAAGACCTATCCTTGACATGAATTGGGAAACAACCTCTCATTACAATGGTTTTCCTTTGCTAATGATGCATTCTATGGCATTGGTATCTATAGTGATAGAGATAAGCCTAATCTCTATTGTGGTTGAGTTCAGGGGCAGGTATGAGTTGCTGGCAAGATGTCTAATTCTCTACTGGCTTTAAGTACTCGTCATTTCCCAAAGGCAATGTGATCACGTTTGGTTGTAGGTGGTTGGGCCATCACAGAAGAAAGGTTGTGTAGTGGGTCTAAGCCGATACATTGACCTTCTGTCGAGACTCTGACAGAAAATTCTTCGTATCAGTTCTTAATCTTAGCCGATGCCGACCCTCTGCTTGATCAGAGCATTGATTTATTGGTAACTACCAGGATTAAGAGGTCAAGTCAAACCGCGAATACATCACTTACATATACCGTTCCTTTACTCCGTGTTCCCGAATGCAATAAGCCCTTGGGGAAGGTAATTCTAAGGGGCGTGCTAATTCATCCTAAGTTCAATCTCAGGGATTTATACATTTTTCCTGAGAGTGAATGGTTCTAAGTTAAAACAACCTTCCTAAGGGTTATAATAGAAGTCTATAAGAATTATGGGGAGCTATAGAAGGAATAAGGTCCTACTCCAACCAATTCTAACCTATTATTCCGTAGCATATACTGGCTTTACACTACTTAAGGTAACTAGTAGACTAGTCTGCAACTCACTGGCTATAAACCAAAGTCTAGGCTCATACGCTAGATGGTTTCATACCATTTCCACTACAGGGGATTGTTCTATCGCTTAGGGTCAAGATTATCTAAATGGAATTGGATTTCCTATGTCGTCAGATCCTTCAAATCCAGGAGTACTTACTTTAGGTCCAAGATGCCAAGGGCTTATATGGCCAGTAGCATTAAGTTGCATTAAATGGAACTGCATTCCGAGTCCCATGTCGGGATTAGAAGTGGCATGCTTGGTAGGAGGGTGGGTTGGGATAAAAATCAATTTGTAGGCTGAATCCCAGGATTTACAACATGTCAGTGAAAACCATAGGATACACCCTATCTAGGGACAATACCTTACAACAAACGAAATAGCATGCACTCCATTCGACAAATTATGTCACAATATATGGAATAAAGTTCCACATGAATTATGACAGGTACGCATTCGGTTATATTAAGCCCAAAATATTACGCAAACATATTTCTACCTATGACATCACTAGACCCAACAACAAAAAAACACAGAAATCCTTAAAACGGTAATCAAACAAGCGAAGAACATGGAGAAATGGGATGGGTAAGCAGGTTTCCACGAGTCTGAGGATCAAATAAAGGGGACATGAGAGAGAGGACGATGGAAAGGGAGAAAAGGCTAAAATAGCCTTAACAATAGCCATGGAAAGCGGAGGAAATGCGGAGAAATGGTTGCCCAAATGGACTGAAACGAATCTAGGCCCTGTAGAGGGATGCATCAAGCTCCCAAAGGCTGGATTTTTAAAGAGAAAAGAGAACAATTAGTGGGAATGGAGCTCCATATGATTTTCAGCCTTCTATGGATATTGTAGGAGTTCTAAATGATAAAAGTGGAGAGAAAAGGGAGTTCCAACAGCTGTGGATGATGGGTTGGCGTCGGTTGTGACCGAAAATGGGATTGGGGCGATTTGAAGTGGGTTTTGAAAGGGAGGACAGCAACAAGAAGGATGAAGGAGAGCTGGGGGGCTTGAATTGTGAAGGAGGTGAGTGTTTGGGGCATTTTTAAGATACGGCCCACACATAGGAGACCTCCCCTACCCATCTTAGGGTGTCCGCCCAAAGCCCGGCCCAAATGGGGCCCACCGGTTTGCGATGCATCGTCGAACCGACGATGGCATCGTCGGCCATCTCTACATATGTCTGGTCTGTCCTGATGGGTTGGGTCCCCCCTGCCCTGGAGGTCCCAGATATATATGGGCCCCACCCTATTTCATTGTAGATTGGCCTAGGGAGGCCTAAACTTCCATTCAGGGATTTCTGGGGCCAATATGCAAAATAGAATATGTTTACCCATCATATAGAATATGATTTTGGGGTAGGAGGAGCTAATCCATCCATCTAGCCCCTTAGTTGCTAAAGATTACAAAGTTAAACTGGCCAAATGGCCAATTGTTGTGTATTTTTACTATTCATTGGAAAATTTTGTCTAAGTATGATTTTATATCATTTTCACATTATGATCAATGCCTAACATGAAAATACTGAGAAAGAATTGAAGAATGGAGTGGCGAGAGGAAGAATTTTGAAGGAATTAGGTGAAATGGGGTTTTTAAGCCATAGCGATTGAATGTAAGGGTTGTGGTTGCCCCACAGCCCAAGGATTCACATTTTTGAGTTTAGAACCTTCCAGAGAATGTCTCAACCCGCCTACTTATAACCTAAGAGCTATTTAGGTCGCTTCACGTGACCCTAGATGTGTTATGAACTCGAACGAATGATCGACTTGAGTAGACTTCGCCTATTGGTGAAACTGTGATCCTATAAGTGTTTCTAGGTTCCTTTCGCACCCACCTAAGTCGAAGGAGCGACAGCGTACGTCGCGTGACCATAACCCAGGCCGGTTTAATCCAAATCATGCTCTGATACCATTTGTAACATCCTGAAAATCGGGGGTCGAGTAAAAACCCAACTCCCGAGTTTTAAAATGTTATTTATGCAACATAATTGTGTATGATTGAATATTGTCTGTGTTAATGTATTAAACATGGGTGGGATTAAGCCAGAACAGCATATCATACTCCAGAGACATTTAAATTAACAAGTGGAAGACTGTGATACATACATATAATATATAATTGATTGTAAGTCTCTAGAGTGTGAACATGTTACCAGGTTAAACATATACATGTATACTTCAAAATAGAAAGAAAGAATATACATGAGTGCTTTAAAAATATAAAATGACAAGTGTCATAACATCTAATGAATCTCCCTGTAATCCCATCGATCAAAACACGCATAAAGGAGGGATCCTCCTCATCATCATCAAGTTCGGCTCCGCCTCGCAAGCCGCACCATCATCTGCAATCACAAAAGGGTCTGGTGGGTGTCCGGAACACCGTCCCGTAACGTGGGAGTGAGTAATTAACTCAGTGGGACAATAGAGCAGAGATTAGCATGTTCTCAAATCAATCATGTGATAATAGTAAAGCAATTAATCAAACATTCCTAAATACTGTGGTTAATGCAATATGACATGACATGATGGATGCCCTCACCGACGATCTCCCCCATACGGCACCATCTTACGCCCGCGGCATGCTTTCTTCCCACAGTGCTACACATCTTCCAGGCACATGCAATGTGATGGTGATATGATTACTGAGTTATTATTAGTCCTTTTCATACAGCAGGATTGGAAAACTAGGGTACCTTGCTTATATCAAGCCCAACATAGATCCTGTCTAGGGTCGTCACTCCTAGTAATTTCATACGATGTATATTTTGTAGGTTGCTGCAAGGGCTGCCAGGGCTGTTGCTCGCACTCGTTGCACCGCTCCCCCATCACCTTATCAATACAAGCCTATTGTACTCTCATTGCCACGGAAGGGTCGTCGCCTCCCGTAGACTCAGAATACGCTCGCGGTCACTACAAAGGGCTCGTCGCCTGATCAGTGTAGGCCAACAGTAAGAATATAGTGTCCCATACTACCATAATCTGTTTACGAGTCATAAGTGCTCACTGGTCACTACGGGGAGGTTTGTGGCCCCAGCGTAGACCGAAAACTCGACCACGGTGTCCCATACCACCATGCCTGGCTCATGAGTCTTTATGGATCAAGATACCATGGTTGACAGGGTTTACAATGGTAAGTTCAATACCCTAGGTTCAAGCAGTTATGATTCATACAGGGTAAACAATCAAAAGCTAGTCGGGTTACTTGACGGGCTCGACTAGCACGAGCGCATCGCAAGTCAAACGACATGAAGTGAGTGAAACACTTCGCGTATCCTAACCACTGCCGCCAACTCCAAACACGACTCGCGTTCATCGATGCGTCCTTCGTGGTAGATACAAGCCAGCCACGAACTTTCTCTATTACCGACTGCCTGGACTAAGTATAGCCCCAAACATTTATGAATCCACATCATCAATCATATAAAGGTAATGGAAATGCATTACAACAATGTGAGCATGTTAACCCATGTTATAACATACAACTTAAATAAATCATCTAGCACATGCATTTCTTACATATGATGAAATCATACATATAGCCAGCATGAAGGAAATCATTTACATCAGTATATTATTTGAGAATTCAATCTCAAAACTATTTCTGTTACACCCTGAAAATCGGGGGTCGTGTATAAACTCAACTCCCGAGTTCCAGACCGTCGCGTATGCAACGAAAATGATTATGATTCGATGTTGTCTGAGTTAAAGCATTCGCATGAGTAAAAGTATACCAAAACTGTAATTCATACTCCAGATCCAGTGATAAAAGCAAGCGGAAGACTAAACAATATATATATCACTGTATGGAAAAAAACAAAGTAGATCTCAACTGTCACTAAAGTATGAATACATCACTGAGTCTCATATACATGTACATGAACAAAAATAAATGTTCAAAATAGTCCCACTGAAGTCCCGTCAACCCAGGTCGCCTAAGCAAAGCCATCATGATACTGCATGTACGAGAACTCGTCCTGGTCCTCGTCGAAGTCTGGCTCTGCCTCCTGGATCTCAGCGTCACCTGCATCTACAATAGGGTCTGGTGGGTGTTGCAAACACCATCCCGTAACGTGGGAATGAGTAGCTAACTCAGTGGAATAATAGAGTAAAGATTTACATGTTCTCAAATCAATTATGCGATAATGTAAAGCAGTAAATCAGACAATCCTAATACTGTTGTTAATGCAATATGACATGACGTGATGTATGCCCTCACCGACGATCTCCCTCATACGGCACCATCTTACGACCGCGGCATACAATCATCCCTCAAGTGGTCCACATCTTCCAGGCACATGCAATGTTATGGTGATATGATTTTCGAGTTGTTATTAGTCCATTCAAACAGCGGGATTGGAAAACTAAGGTACTTCCCTTGTATCAATCCCAACACAGATCCTGTTTAGGGTCGTCACTCCTAGTAATCTCATACGATGTATATTTTGTAGGTCGCTGCAAGGGCTGTCAGGGCTGTTGCACACACTCGTTGCTCCGCTCCCCCATCACCTTATCAATACAGGCCTACTGTACTCTACTGCTACTGAAGGGTCGTCGCCTCCCGTAGACTCAGAATACGCTCGCGGTCACTACAAAGGACTCGTCGCCTGATCAGTGTAGGCCGACAGCAAGAATATAGTGTCTCATACCACCATAATCTGCTCACGAGACTAGGTGCTCACTGGTCACTACGGGAAGGTTTGTGGCCCCAGCGTAGGCCGACAGCTCGGCCACGGTGTCCCATACCACCATGCCCGGCTCATGAGTCTTCGTGGATCAAGGTACCATGGTTAACAGGATTTACAATGATAAGTTCAGTACCCTAGGTTCAAGCAGTTATGACTCATGCAGGGTGAACATACATCGGCCAGTCGGGTTACTTAACGAGCTCGACTAGCGCGATCGCATCTCAAGTCGAACGACATGAAGTGCGTAAAATACTTCGCGTGGCCTAACCACTGCCGCCAACTCCAGAACACGGCTCGCGTTCATCGACGCGTCGTTCGTGGTCAAGACCAGCCAACCACGAATTCGCTCGGTTACCGACTGCCTAGACTAAGTATAGTCCCAAACACATATGAATTCACATCAGCAATTTATGTAGGAGTATTGAAATTGAAATACAATCATGTAAGCATGTTAACACATGTTATAACATTCAACTTAAGCAAATCTTCAAGCACATACATTTCATGCATAGTATGGAATCATGTACATAGTCAACATGTAGGAAAATCATTTATGTCAACATATAAATTGAGAAATCCATCTCAAACTAATTCATAACATCATTTAATTCAATACATACTAATACAAGCATTTATACAAACACATACACTACACACTTAAGTCTACATATAGTATGTCGACCCGAAGTACGCAATTTGGCGAATCTCTTCGCCAAACTAATTATGCACATATTCCTAACTTTCTAATGTGACAACAAACCATGTCAATCACATCAGCAAAATATGAATGTAATCAGTACTTCCTACAAATGACTAAAATGCCCTAAATCTCATATTCTTCGTTGATTTACGAAATAGGAAACGGATAGCATGTTGTACATGTCAAACGGCGATGCCGTCGATAATCTACTATTAAACGTCATTGAAAGCTTTGGAAACAGTCAATTAAAGCGTCTAAAATCCGCACCTTGTCTCTTATGGATGTGTAAATTCGAACGGAGCGTATACGCTTCGTCTACAGCGATAAGAGAACCTAATTCACGAGTTACGTCAGCTAACAAGCTATGAATCCTAGTAAACCTCAAATCATCAACTTTCTAGGGTTATTTCATACCTGAAAAAGTGGAGGAATCACCGGCCAGGTGATTGAGATGTATTGCTAAAGCACGTACAACAAGTGGCACGAAGGCAGGAAAAATCTATCCTACTCTCTCCCACAAACTCTCACCTTTTCTCTCTCCCAAACTAGGGTTTCTCTCAAATTTGGATGGGAGAGAGGAGTGAGGGTTTTAACCCCTTTTATAAGCTTAAAAATGCCCAAAATAGGCTCAGGAACAAAGTTCACTCAGTGCATAACCAAATCGGGGCCGTTTCGGTCCAAAAGATGATTTCTGGTGGTCCCCTGGTCAAATGCGATCGGACTTAAGCTCATGCATACCAGATCTAGCATGTATTAGGTTTTTAGTCCGGCAAGGTTCGCATATCGCGCGTGGCGAACCAGTTTCAGTTCAGTGGTCACCGCACGTAGATCAGGGCTGAAAGTCTCATGATATGAAATAGAAATTTTTCCTGATCCGAGGGTGTAATTTGACCGAATTCTGACGGTCAGAACGCTTAATACTGACGCGTCAAGCCGTGTGCCAGATTTAAATTTTAAATTCCAAATCTGTCCCTATTCGTACTCTCTTCAGTCCGGGCTCAATGAAATAGCTTGTGATTATCGGTTGGACTTGATTTTTGAAATGATTGTCAAGTCCAGCTGGGCGGTCCTAATGGTCTAAGATAGGAGGTATCAGACTTTCGACGCGCGGTCTAGATCCAATACAAAATTTCAAAGTGGTCCAGAGAACAAACCTGCTTAGAGTTTGATCCGAGGTTATAGAGTATTATAGAGTCATTGGTTCTACTCGATTTGGGTCTTGTAGAACGTATTTAAAGTGATCAGGGACTATTTTCCAACTACTCTAACGTTGCGCTTGCTAACTTACGCTTAATTTCCATAGGAATTAATCCTAAGTGGTTTCTTTGACTATGGAATTGGGTTCTGAGCGATTTTTCGGGTGTTTTAGTTGACCCACTGCCTAAGGATGTCAAATCCCGGATTGGCCAAAATCCAGGGTATTACAATCTACCCCCCTTAAAACACAATTTCATCCCCGAAATTAGCGAAGGGTAAGGAGTACTTTTTCTAAGGAAGGTTCAAATCGTATTTAATGACCTAACCGTACATATATCCTAACTCGATCATGGGCCGGTGGGAAAGAGGCTAAGCACTCTTCCGCTACGCCACTCAGATCAAACGGCAGTGTTGACTAACCTAACTGGATTGGACTCATTACGTTTTACCCCCCTTAAAACTTGGTTTTACTTAAGGTTGAAGAATCTTTGCATCGATCCATATATTGGAACGAGGCGCAACTTAGGGGCTATCCTTAACCTAAAATGGAAACAACCTTTCTCTACAGGGTTTTCCTTACTAATGATGCGTTCTATGGCATTGGTACCTATGATCATAGAGATGAGCCTAATCTCTATTGTGGTTAAGTTTAGGGGCAGGTATGAGTTGGTGGCAAGATATCGAATTCTCTACTGGCTTTAAGTCCTCGCCATTTCCCAAAGACAAAGCAATAACTTTTGGTTATATGTGGTCGAGCCAACGCGGAAGAAAAGTTGTGTAGTGGGTCTGAGCCGGATACATAGACTTTTTGCGTAGAACAAAAATTTATTGTATCAGTTCTTTATCCTAAACGATGCCGATCTTCTACTTGATCAGAGCATTGGATTTATTGGCAACTACCAGGATTGAGAAATCAATTCAAACCGCGAATACTTCGCTGATAATTACATTTCCTTTACTCCGCGTTCCCGAATGCAATAAGCCCTTTGGGGAAGGCAATTCTCAGGGGCGTGCTAGTACATTCTAAGTTCAATCTGAGGGATTTATAAACATTCCCTGAGAGTGAATAGTTCTTTCCTATGGGCGTCAACATAAGCCTATAAGTCATAATGGGATTTATCAAAGGGATAATATTCTACTTCAATCAAATCTAACCTACAATTTCTTAGCATATACAGGCTTCACACTACTTAAAGTAATTAGTAGGCTAGTCTATAACTCAGTAGCTATAATCTAAAGCCTAAGATTATACGTTAAATGGTTCTATATCATTTCTACTATAGGAAATTCTTCTATTGCTTAGGGTCAAGATTGTCTAAATGGAATTGGATTTCTTATGTCGTCAGACCCTTCAATCAGCGTCCTCAACTCCACCATCTCACACGGTGTCATGCGATACGTCGGCAGTGAGACGGGTGACGAACCAGGAACCAGATCGATAATGAAATCGATCACTGGTCGGGGCGGCAAGCCAGGGATCTTCCTGAACAAATCTCCAAACTCACAAACGACTGGCGTATGCTCAAGCATCTGGGCACCAGCGTCTCGCAATAAGGTGGTGTAACTAAGTATGCGGAAAGGGAGATTTACCCGCACTGGAAACGTGAAGGATGCTCCCTCTGGCTCGTAGGCTGTCACTATACGAGTCTCGCAGTCAATCTCGGCCCTCGCTGCAGTCAACCAGTCCATGCCAAGAATGACATCGAGATAAACTAGAGCGGGATCGACGACGAGATCTAGAGCCATCGTCTTGCCCCCCAGATCCACCAAACAACCCTCACACATCTGGGTGGCATCTGTAAAGGACCCGTGAGCTGTATAAACTCGCACCCCATCCATAGTAATAGTCTGTAGCCCAAGACGCCCAACTATAGCACGTGATATCAAAGAAATTGTGGAACCAGTGTCCACCATCACGAGAATAGGAGTACCTCTAATATGAGCAGTAACCTCGAAGGCTGAATGCTGAGAAGTCCGTGTCGCAGCTCCTCTACTGTCAAGGCATGTACCCGTGCCTGTTGTGGCCGGTTCGGCCGCTGCGCCGTGGGCCGTGAAGGCTGCCTGATCTGCGATACCGGAGGTCTGAAGGAAGGGTGCGCAGGAGCCAACCGTATAGGCGGTGCTGATATCGCCTGTGGACGTGTACGGTCGATCTTCTGCGGCAGCGAGAACCCACTGTCCCGCATCCTAAAAAAATAACTCTGCATGGTAGCCCTAGTAGGAGGGTCGACGCAAGGCCTCTTGCCCGCAGAGGGCCTGTCCTGTATCTCTGGTCGTGGCCTAGGAGCAACAGGGCCACGAGATCGCGTAAGCCGATCCGCATCCTGCTCTGCCCGCATGGACATGTGAATCAGCTCCGCATAGGAGGGAATGCTCACGCAGCACATCTTCGACCGAATATCCGGTCGCAAACCCTCTGAAAAGCACCGTATGCGCATCTGCTCATCAGCCAAAATAGTCGGGACGTATCTACCCAACTCCGTGAACCGATGCTCATACTCCGTGACTGTCATGGCTCCCTGTCTGACGCGGAGAAACTCATTCTCCCGATCATGCCTGTACGTCTGGGGATAATACTTCTCGTGGAAGCGAAACTCAAACGCTACCCATGTCCATACAAAGTCAGCGGCAACGGTCCGCAATATGCCGTCCCACCACAAGCTGGCCTCTCTCTCAAACAGGAACGTAGCCAACTCTACCTGCTCAGCCTCTGTACAATGAAGCATCCCAATATCTTCGACACACGGTCGAGCCAATACTCGGCCTCCTCGGGTCTATGAGAACCCGTAAAAGTGGGAGGCCGTAAGCGCTGGAATCGCTCTAACAAGCCCCGTGTATCTGCGGTATTCCCTGCAGGGTAAGCAGGTGGTGCAGGATGAGCCATGCCCTCATCCTGGGCATATGCATCAGCATCCTCAGCTGGATGAGCAGGTGGTGCAGGTGGAGTCACACCCCCACCCTGGGCTAGTGTCCTCACAATAGTAGTCAGGAGCTGCTGCTGCTGCAGCGTCATGGCCATCATCTACTCGAATTTGTCGGGAGGTGGAGCAGGTTTTTGCGTGTGCTGCGTCGAAGTAGATGCACGATAAGGCTCTCTGACTGGCGGTGTGAACGGCGGTGGTCCAACTGTAGGACCAGCAGTAGGCTGAGACGCACGAACTGTCTCAGGAATCGGGCCCACAACAGGGTCCGCATGTGTGTCAGACTGTGAAGGAGCCTGATCCATAGGCTTAGTCAATGCAAGCCGAGCCGTGCTCCGCGTAGCCTTAGGCGGCATTCTCTATATTCAAAACAGGGCGCAACCTTGTCAGTCTCAATAGTACAAATACACCGTAGCCATTCACACAAGGAGTCAAAGGCATTCCATGCATTTCATTTAATCAAAATTGTCACAATACAAGGGATATATCCTTACAAGCATCATGACGAGAAATACATGGGAACTAAGACAGTTAAAATTACAACAGCAACATAAGCAAAGCACTAGCCCTAACAAGCTTACAAAATATAAGGTAGGAAATGACTAACTACTAACAACATCATCAAAGGTCGCATCGCTAGTCTGAGTCGGGTGATGGAGGAGGAGCACCCTTATCCTGTAAGCAACACAGGATCGCCTTCAAGGTGTGAGTCACCTTGCCGAATTTCCTCTTTGTAACGGCCTTGGCATCCTCGACTTCAGCGCGAAGTTCCTGAACTTCCCTTCGCAAGGCGATCCCACTCTCCTCAATCCGAGCAATGCGATCATCGCTAGTAGCCTGCGCAGAAGGAGGGCTCTCATCTGTATCCTGAGCCTCCTCTTCTGCCTCTTCCTGGACTTCTTCCTGAACTTCTGCTCCAGGTTCTCCCTCACTTGGATCCTCCTCATCATCAAAGTCATCCTCGCTATCCTCCTCAAGATGATTCTCAAGGTACTGAGACCCAATCTTCATCTTGACCATAGTCGACTCATCAATGCTATGAATCGAAACTGGCAATTTCGGCCCAAGTCTGTAAGCAAACTCAAGCGCGATCTTGCATATCAGTTGGCCAAAAGGAAGCGATTCGGACGTTCTTCTTAACTTGGCTATGAGGATTATCTGTCGCAAGATGAAAGTGGTCATACATACGTTCTCTCCCTGGGCCACCAGATACAAGAAATCGACCATAAGGCGTGTACATTCAATGCGATTCGTCGACTTGGGATAAACATTGAACGTGCAGATATGGTGCAGCAGGCGTAAATCATCAGACATATACGTCGCCTTGAGGCTATTATTAGACTGCCATGGAACCAACTTACCACACAGAAACCTGGTGCGACGATCTCGTTCACGCCTACTCCTCAGATTCTTCTCACTAGGATGAACATCACCAAGAGGCACGTTCAGAAGTCGCGCAATCAGTCGCACATCAATCGTAGCCATCCGATCTCTACCAAAAGGGATTTTGAACTGTAATGGTTCCAAGGTAGGATTCTAGATACAAGCGTAGAAGGCACGAACAGTGCTCACACGCAAGCTTCAAAGATCGGACCCCAATGCGCAGCTTCAATGCGCTCGAACAACAAAAATTCACCAAACAATCGCCCTTCCACGTCTGCCTCAAACAACACTTTGCGATCAGTGTATTGGCCGTGAGGCATCTCTGATAGAATTACTCGCCCAAGGTGAGTATAGGGATCCAAATCTCGCTTTGTACAGCACTCTCGGGCTGTAGCTGGACCTGTGGCAGCGCTTGAACTTGCGGCACCACCCCGCGGTCTTCTCGATTGAGCAGGGCGACTTGGTCCAGCCTCGTCCACCACAGTTTTTCTTTTACCCATCAAAGATAAGATGGTGGAGAGTGACAAAAGGCCTAAAATGGCTTCCACGAAAGCCATGAAAAATGGAGAAAATGCGAAGAAGTGGCTGTCCAAACTGGAAAAGGGAGATCTAGGCGTCGTAGAGGGATGCTTCAAGCTTCCCAAGGATGTATTTTTAAGGAGAAATGAAAATGAAAAAGTGGAATAGAGCACCTCACGATTTCAGCTCGATTTGGGGGTTTTTGGAGCTCCAAAAGTCAAAATCTTCAAGAGGGAGGGTTGCCAACTTCAAAGGAATGATGGTGGGTGGTCTTTTTTGGCCAAGGATGGATCTAGGGGTGGTTTGGAATCATGAATTTTGGAGATAGTTGCTGGAAAATGAAAATGGAGCTATGGGGAGGGCTGTTTGTGAAGGAAGTGTAAGTTTTAGGGGTTTTCTATGGACGAACCCTATATGGGGGGTGTACACGACCCAAGATAGGGCGTGCGCCTGAAATTTACAGCAAGTGGGCCCACCTGTACGGCGATGCATCGCCGACCGGTGGTGCATCCGGCTAGTGGGACCACATGGGTTAGGTCCCCCATGGTCCAAGGACCCCAGATATGCATGGTCCCAACCTTGGTTCATTGTATTTTGACCTATATAGGCCCAAACATGTGTTCAGAGATTTCTGGTACCAATCCGCAATCCCGAATACAAAACCCTATTATGCAGCATATGATTTTAGGGTAGAAGGAGCTAGTACATCCATATAGACTATTAGTTGCTAAAGAAAGTGAAGTTATAATGGCCTTATGGCCATTTTTCATGAAATTTTACTATTTATTGTAAAATTTTGTGAAAGTATTATTTCATATCATTTTCACATTAGGTTTGATTCCTAACATAAAAATAATAAGAAAGAATTGAAGATTGGAGTGGTGAGAGGAAGAATTTTGAAGACTTTTAGTGAAACGGGATTTTTAAGCCCTGACGATTGAATACAGGAGTCGTGGTCATCCCACGGCTCAAGGATTCACTTTTACAGGTTTAAAATCATTCAAAGAACGTCTCAACCCGACTCCCTACGACCTAGGAGCTATTCGGGTTGCTTCACGCGACCCGAGATGCGTTACAGACTCGATCATGCGATCGATTCGAATAGACTTCGCCTATTGGAGAATCTGCGATCCTAGAAATGTTTCTAGACCCTTCTCACACCCACCTATGTCAAAGGAAGCGACAACGTACGTCGCGAGACCATAACCCAGGCCCAGTATACTCTTATTCATGCTCTGATACCAACTTGTAACACCCTGAAAATCGGGGGTCGTGTATAAACTCAACTCCCGAGTTCCAGACCGTCACTTATGCAACGAAAATGATTATGATTCGATGTTTTCTGAGTTAAAGCATTCGCATGAGTAAAAGTATACCAAAACTGTAATTCATACTCCAGATCCAGTGATAAAAGCAAGCGGAAGACTAAACAATATATATATCACTGTATAGAAAAAAATAAAGTAGATCTCAACTGTCACTAAAGTATGAATACATCACAGAGTCTCATATACATGTACATGAACAAAAATAAATGTTCAAAATAGTCCCACTGAAGTCCCATCAACCCAGGTCGCCTAAGCAAAGCCATCATGATACTGTATGTACGAGAACTTGTCCTGGTCCTCGTCGAAGTCTAGCTCTGCCTCCTGTATCTCAGCATCACCTGCATCTACAACAGGGTCTGGTGGGTGTTGTTAACACCATCCCGCAACGTGGGAATGAGTAGCTAACTCAGTGGAATAATAGAGCAAAGATTTACATGTTCTCAAATCAATCATGCGATAATAGTAAAGCAGTAAATCAGACAATCCTAATACTGTTGTTAATGCAATATGACATGACGTGATGCATGCCCTCACCGACGATCTCCCTCATACGGCACCATCTTACGACCGCGGCATGCAATCGTCCCTCAAGTGGTCCACATCTTCCAGGCACATGCAATGTTATGGTGATATAATTTCTGAGTTGTTATTAGTCCATTCAAACAGTAGGATTGGGAAACTAAGGTACTTCCCTTGTATCAATCCAAACACAGATCCTGTCTAGGGTCGTCACTCTTAGTAATCTCATACGATGTATATTTTGTAGGTCACTGCAAGGGCTGCCAGAGCTGTTGCACGCACTCGTTGCTCCGCTCCCCCATCACCTTATCAATACAGGCCTACTGTACTCTACTGCTACTGAAGGGTCGTCGCCTCCCGTAGACTCAGAATACGCTCGCGGTCACTACAAAGGACTCGTCGCCTGATCAGTGTAGGCCGACAGCAAGAATATAGTGTCCCATACCACCATAATCTGCTCACGAGACTAGGTGCTCACTGGTCACTACGGGGAGGTTTGTGGCCCCAGCGTAGGCCGACAGCTCGACCACAGTGTCCCATACCACCATGCCCGGTTCATGTGTCTTCGTGGATCAAGGTACTATGGTTAACAGAGTTTACAATGGTAAGTTCAGTACCCTAGGTTCAAGCAGTTATGACTCATGCAGGGTGAACATACATCGGCCAGTCAGGTTACTTGACGGGCTCGACTAGCGCGATCGCATCTCAAGTCGAATGAAATGAAGTGCGTAAAACACTTCGCGTGGCCTAACCACTACCGCCAACTCCAGAACATGGCTCGCGTTCATCGACGTGTCGTTCGTGGCCAAAACCAGCCAACCACGAATTCGCTCGGTTACCGACTGCCTGGACTAAGTATAGTCTCAAACACATATGAATTCACATCAGCAATTTATGTAGGAGTATTGGAATTGAAATACAATCATGTGAGCATGTTAACACATGTTATAACATTCAACTTAAGCAAATCTTCAAGCACATACATTTCATGCATAGTATGGAATCATGTACATAGTCAACATGTAGGAAAATCATTTATGTCAACATATAAATTGAGAAATTCATCTCAAACTAATTCATAACATCATTTAATTCAATACATACTAATACAAGCATTTATACAAACACATACACTACACACTTAAGTCTACATATAGTATGTCGACCCGAAGTGCGCAATTTGGCGAATCTCTTCGCCAAACTAATTATGCACGTATTCCTAACTTTCTAATGCGATAACAAACCATGTCAATCACATCAGCAAAATATGAATGTAATCAGTACTTCCTACAAATGACTAAAATGCCCTAAATCTCATATTCTTCGTTGATTTACGAAACAGGAAACGGATAGCATGTTGTACATGTCAAACGGTGTTGCCGTCGATAATCTACTATTAAACGTCATTGAAAGCTTTGGAAACAGTCAATTAAAGTGTCTAAAATCCACACCTTGTCTCTTATGGATGTGTAAATTCGAATGGAGCGTATACGCTTCGTCTACAGCGATAAGAGAACCTAATTCACGAGTTACGTCAGCTAACAAGCTATGAATCCTAGTAAACCTCAAATCATCAACTTTCTAGGGTTATTTCATACCTGAAAAAGTAGAGGAATCACCGGCCAGGTGATTGAGATGTATTGCTGAAGCACGTGCAACAGGTGGCACGTAGGCAGAAAAAATCTATCCTACTCTCTCTCACAAACTCTCACCTTTTCTCTCTCCCAAACTAGGGTTTCTCTCAAATTCGGATGGGAGAGAGGAGTGAGGGTTTCAACCCCTTTTATAAGCTTAAAAATGCCCAAAATAGGCTCAGGAACAAAGTTCACTTAGTGCATAACCAAATCGGGGCCGTTTCGGTCCAAAAGATGATTTCTGGTGGTCCCCTGGTCGAATGCAATCGGACTTAAGCTCATGCGTACCAGATCTAGCATGTATTAAGTTTTTAGTCCGCCAGGGTTCGCAGATCGCACGTGGCGGACCAGTTTCAGTTCAGCGGTCACCGCATGTAGATCAGGGCTGAAAGTCTCATGATATGAAATAGAAATTTTTCCTGATCCGAGGGTGTAATTTGACTGAATTCTGACGGTCAGAACGCTTAATACTGACGCGTCAAGCCGTGTGCCAGATTTGAATTTTAAATTCCAAATCTGTCCCTATTCGCACTCTCTTCGGTCCGGGCTCAATGAAATAGCCTGTGATTATCGGTTGGACTTGATTTTTGAAATGATTGTCAAGTCCAGCTGAGCGGTCCTAATGGTCTAAGATAGGAGGTATCGGACTTTCGACGCGCGGTCTAGATCCAATACAAAATTTCAAAGTGGTCCAGAGAACAAACCTGCTTAGAGTTTGATCCGAGGTTATAGAGTATTATAGAGTCATTGGTTCTACTCGATTTGGGTCTTGTAAAACGTATTTAAAGTGATCAGGGACTATTTCCCAGCTACTCTAACATTGCGCTTGCTAACTTACGCTTAATTTCCATAGGAATTAATCCTAAGTGGTTTCTTTGGCTATGGAATTGGGTTCTGAGCGATTTTTCGGGTGTTTTATTTGACCCACTGCCTAAGGACGTCAAATTCCAGATTGGCCAAAATTCGGGGTATTACAATTTCACAACACCATTTAATTCAATAAATACTAATACAAACATTTATACAAACACTTAGTCTACACACTCAAGTCTACATAGTGTATGTCGACTCAAAGTGCGCATTTGGGCGAATCTCTTCGCAAAACTGATTATGCACGCATTCTTGATATCCTATTGCGACAAAAAGTCATGTCAATCATTTCAGCAAAATATGGATGCAAAAAGTATCTCCTACAAATGACTAAAATGCCCTAAATCTCATATTTTTCGTCTGCTTATGAAACAGAAAACGGACAGCCAAACGGCGTTGCCGTCGATAATATACTATTAAACGACATTGAAAGCTTTGAAAACAGCCAATCAAAGCGTCTAAAATCCGCACCTTTCACTTTATATGTGTATCGTTTCGACCGGAGCGTATACGCTTCGTCTACGGCGATCAGGCGACCTAATACACAAGCTACATAAGCTACATCGTTAATGGAATTGACGGAATGCTAAATCAACAAATGGATAGGGTTTTCCTTACCTAGAAAAGCGTCGGAATCACCGGAAAAGTGATTGGAATACGTCGCTTAAGCACGTGCAGCAGCAGCAGCAGGTGGTAGGAAAATCTCTCCCACCTTCTCTCACAAACTCTCACTTTTCCTCTCACTCTTGCTAGGGTTTCTAGCAAATTCGGATGGGTGAGAGAAGTGAGGGTTTAAGCCCCTTATATAACCTAATTTCTTTCCAAATTAGGCTTGAGAACAATATTTACTTGGGGTCTAACCAATTCGGGGCTGTTCTGGTCCAAAAGAGCATTTCTGGAGGTCTCCTGGCCAAATACGGTCTAACTTAAGCTCATGCATACTGGATCTAGCACACATCAAGTTTTTAGTCCGGCAGAGTTCACAGATCGCACGTGGCGGTCTAATTTCAGTTCAGCGGTCATCGCACCTAGATCAGGTCTACAAGTCTCATGATATGAAATAGAAATTTTTCCTGATCCGAGGGTGTAATTTGGCTGATTCTGACGGTCAGAACACTTAATAATAACGCGTCAAGTCACGTGACAGATTTGAATTAAAATTTTCAAATCTAACCCTATTCTCACTCTCTTCACTCCAGGCTCAATGAAATAGCCTCTGAACGTCGGTTGGCCTTGATTTTCGAAACGATTGTCAAGTCTAGCCAAGCGGTCATAACGGTTTAAGATTGTAAGTATCGGACTTTCGACGCGAGGTCTAGATCCAATACAAAGTTTCAAAGAGTTCCTGAGAGCAAACAGGTTTAGAGTTTGATCCAAGGTTTTAGGATATTATAGCATCATTGGTTCTACAAGTTTTGGATCTTGTAGAACATATTTAAAGCGATCAGGGACAATTTCACAGCTACTCCAGCGTAGCGCTAGCTAACTTATGCTTAGTTTCTAAAGGAAATAATCCTAAGTGATTTCTTTGGCTATGGAATTGGGTTCTGAGCGGTTACCAAGGTATTTTGGTTGACCCATTGCCTAAGGACGTCTAATCCTAGGTTGGCAAAAATCTGGGGTGTTACAGTGCTGTAGCTTTTTTCCTGAAAGGATTTTCCACGTTAAATCTCTATGTTCTCCTTTATGTTTGCTTGGTGCTTTTGGATTGTTATCCTAGATTCATCTTTATGTGATTCTATTATTCTCCCAACAAGTGGTATCAGAGCAATCATTGGGGCACATGCCTGAATCTGAAGGATTAGCATTAATGGAAAACACTAGGTATGACATTGAGAAGTACTTAGGTAAAAATAACTTTAAGTTATGAAATATCAAGATGATCAGTTCTTTAACCAAGCAAGTTGAGGATGGTACTCTTAAGGAGTAAAAGATGACTATGAGTGATGATGATTAGAATACTCTTGATAAGAAGGCCTTATCCTCGATCCATTTATGTCTCACAGATGAGGTTCTCTATAATGTTTTGAGGGAGAAAACTACTGCTGGTTGTGGGTGAAGTTAGAGGATATTTATAAGAAAAAAAATCACTGAGAATCACCTATACTTGAAGCTACAGTTGTTCACTTTTAATATGACAAATGGTGGAGATGTGGAGGCCCACATCCATTACATTAATAAATTGATTTGCAAGTTTCTAGATATGGAGGAACTGGTCAAAGATGAAAATTAAGCATGCATGTTGTTAAATTCTCTTCTAGCATTGTATGAGTCATTTAGGGACTCATTGTGCACCGCAAATAAATCCCTGAGTATAGACACCATTATCTCAGCCCTTCAAGGGAAGGCTATGAGAAAGATAAACGGTGGCATAGGGACATCTTCTGATGCAATGTTTACGAGAGGCAGGAATAGTAATCGAGGTACAAGATCTTACAGACCTAGATCCAAATCCAAGGGTAAGGGCAAAGGAAAATTGAAGTGTTAGAACTGTGAGATGACTGGACACATGAAGAAGGATTGTACAAATCCTAAAGCAAAGAAAGAAAACCCAGAGGCTTCTTCCAGGGAGACCAATGTTGTCACATCTAATAAAGAGACAAGTGGAGGTGATGTTCTGTCTGTGTCCATGATCAGACACTCACACAATAATCTTAGAGATGAGTGGATCCTTGACACATGAGCATCATATCACATGACTCCTCATCAGAGTTGGTTTGCCAGTTATAGATAATGCAATGGTGAACAAGTCTTTATGGGCAATGACAATGCCTGTAATGTTATGGTTATTGGTACGGTGAGCATCAAAATGTTTGATGGGATGGAGCGTACTTTGACTGATGTCAGGTAGGTTACTGATATGAAAAAGAGTCTGATTTTCTCTCGGTGCACTCGAGGCTATAGGGTGTCTTAAAGTTTCAAAAGGGGCACTATTGGTTATGAGAGCATAAAGGCACGAAAACCTTTACGGGTTGATCGGGAGCACTTCAGCAGGTGGAGCGGTAGCGGTTGTTGCAGATTTTATGTCTATACATATGTGGTGTGCTCGTCTGGGCCACATGAACAAGTAGGGCATGAAGGTACTATCTGATCGTTGTTTGATTCTAACTTTTAAGAATTTTAATTTATATATATGCGAGGATTGTATATATGGTAAATAATCTAAATTATCTTTTGAATCTGAAAAACATGTATGTAAGAGAGTGCTTGATTATTTGCACTCTAATGTATGGGGGCCATCGCTAGAGCTTTTCATTGGGGGGTCGTCATGGTTTGTTTTATTCATTGACAACTACTCTGAAAAGTTTGGGTTTACTTCATGAAACGTAAATCTGAAGTTTTGACCATATTCAAATAATGGAAGGCAATAGTTGAAAAATACTCAGGGCAAAAAATAAAGGTTTTAAGGACTGACAATGGTAGAGAATTTACTTCCACTGAGTTTAATGAATATTACAAGGATGAAGAGATCATTGGGCATAACACAACATGACACACGCCCGAATAAAATGATGTGGCTGAACGGACGAATCAAACTTCTTAAAGAGGACCCGATGCATATTAAGTAATGATGCGTCGGGTAGGGACTTATGGATAGAGGCCGTTAACACGACTTGCTATTTGGTGAACCAGTCTCCTTCTATGACAATTGAATGTAAAATCCTAGAGGAAGTATGGAGTGGTCACACGCATATTTAGTTATGATACTTACTCTCATGTACCGTCAGTTGAGAGAGATAAGCTAGAACATAGAGTCAAAAAGTACATCTTTGTTGGCTATGGTGTTGATGTGAAAGGTTACAGGTTATTCGATAAGGTCGCACATAAGGTCATCACTAGTCGTGACATCAGATTCAATGAAAGCTCCCTATTTCACAAGAATGATCAAAAGGAGTAAGAGGAACCAGAAATGTTGATCGTAGACATCCAGATTAACATAGATGATACTCAGGCAGAGATAGATGCATAGACAAAGGTACATGGGGAGGTGGAGGAGCCACCTGTAAGAAGAAACTCACTGCGTGATCACAGGTTACCGGTAAGATACAGGGAGAACTCTAATATTGCATACGCCCTCATTACATATAAGCCTGATATAGAAAAGTAAAAGGCGACTATGGACGATGACATGGACTCGTTACATAAAAATAACATATGGGAGTGGATGGAGCTTCTAGTGGGTCAAAAAGTGATTGGATACAAGTGATTATTTAAAAGAAAACATGATATATGCAAAGCGAGGCTAGTAGAGGAGTATGCTTAGAGAGAAGGAATCGACTTCACAGAGATATTCATGTAGGTGGTTAAGCAAGAATTTATCACATTCATGCCAGCGCTGGTTACCCAATACGATCTCGAGCTGGAACAGATGGATGTCAAGACTACATTCTTGCACGGGGAGTTAGAAGAACAGATCTACAGAAGTAACCAAAGGACTACGAAGTTAAAGGGATAGAGAAAAAGGTTTGCGGGTTAATGAGGTCATTGTACCACCTGAAACAGTCGTCTAGGCAGTGCTATAAAAAATTTGATTCTTTCATATTGAGTCATAAATTTATTCAGAGTGAATACGATCGCTGTGTCTATTATAAGATACTAAGTGATGACAAATTGTATGTTGATGATATGTTGATCAACAGTCATGATATGTATGAAATCAACATACTAAAGACTCGGTTATCAGGGACATTCGAGATGAAAGATCCGAGGTCTGCAAAGAAGGTTTTCAGCATAAATATTTATAGAGACAGGAAGAGGATCAGACTTTAGTTATCACAGGAAGAATACCTTAAAAAGGTATTGATCAAGTATTAGATGGACCAGGCAAAGCCGGTCAGCGTTTCCCACGTGGCTTACTTCAAGCTTTCCTCATAACAATATCATAAATCAAATAAGGAAAAGTAGGTTATGTCTCATGTGCCGTATTCGAATGCGATTGGCAATTTAATGTATACTATAGTCTGTATGAGATCAGATATTTTACAAGCAGTCGGTGTTGTGAGCATATATATGTCAAACCCCGGTAAGTAACATTGGGAAGAGGTTAAATGGTTACTTCGATATATTCGAGGTACAAAAGACTACGTCTTAACTTTTAAGAAGACAGGGGAAAAGTTGGTAGGGTATGTGAATTCAAATTACACAAGCAATGTGGATTCCACAAAGTTAACTTTAGGATACTCATTTAGTTGGATATTGAAGCTTCAATCCGTGGTAGCTCTTTCTACGACCGAAGCAGAGTATATGACAGTTACAGAAGCGTTTAAAGAAGGTGTTTGGTTGAGAAGCATGATAAATCAATTGGGGCTTAAGTAGGAGGTCATGCCTGTTAACTATGATAGCAAGAGTGCTATCAATTTGGCTAAAAAATCTTTTTATCACTCACGTACTAAACACATTGATATTCGTCATCACTTTATCTAACAGGTTCTTAAAGAAGGATGCATAACTCTGGAGAAGGTTCACACTAACGTGAATCCAACAGACATGCTCACCAAGGTCGTTCCTACAGAGAAGTTCAAGTTCTATACAACTTCTTTGGGCTTAGTGATGGCATAAAAGGAAGACGGATTGTGCACGAGAAGCATCGATGAAGCTATGATATGAGACAGAGATAAGAGAAGAGGATAAGAAGCTACACGTTTGATGATTGAAGCCATGGTGGAGATTGCTGTATTTGATGTCTTAAATCAAGTCAGATACAGGGTCTGTTGATGTCATTGACAATTTGTTCGATGTCACCTTCAATGGCATTGAACAATTCTTAATCCCATCGATATTTTTTGAATTTTCTTTAGTTGGTTGCTAGACTAACTAGGCATTATTTCGATGGCATCGACAGGCCTTCAATGGCATCGACTGGATTAGTTCGAGGCCATCGAAAGGCCTTCAATGACATCAATAGGATTCTGCACAGTTTTTACGCAAAACTGTGGATTTGTGGGATTTACTTTTAATTTCGTATGAGATTCTTTCCAAGGCTATATATATATATATATATATATATATATATATATATATATATAGGTGTAAACGGGATTGAGAGGTATTCCAAGGTTTCTAAATAGTTATAGGGTTTCAAAGGGTGAGTGTAACGTTTCAGATTTTTGTCAACCTGGAGTTAGACGTCTTTGGGCAATGGGTCTATCATAATACCTTATCGACTTCTCATAACTCAAATCCTAAAGCCTTAAATCCTCTTTCAACCCATTTCCTTTAAAATCTCACCTTTCACCACCTTGTTCTTCAAATTTTTCTAAGTACTTTTATATTACACACTAATCTTAAAGTTTAAATGATGAAGAACAATACTTAAACTAAAATTTACTATAAATAGTAAATATATAAATAAAATGGGTTTTTGACCATTAATCTTATGGAATCTGACAAAATAAATATGTTATTTGGATAGAGCAGCTTCGCTTACCCCAAATCATATATTGCACGTCGAATAACTCATCTTGGTTTGCAAGATATGATTACTTCAAAAATCACATGGAAGAATCACCATCGGAAGGTCCAGCGGACCGCGATGCTATCGCGCCTACCGCAAGGCATCGCCGGTGCATAGAAAAATCGGTGCACCCTCACTGCTATTTTCTGAAGTTTTTGATCAACTTAAAAAAGTCATATCTCCCTTATTATAACTCCAATGTAGGTGATTCAAAAGCCAAATTAAAGCTTAATAAGTCTAGTTTTATATAAAAATAAGTCAAAATATAATAAAAAATTTAATATAGTTAAATCTGAGTTGATGTGACAACTATTAAAAAATTATTAGTTTAGACAGCTGCTACTTCTAGAAGTTTTAGAATTTTTCTACAGTACGAAATCTAATGAAATTTAGTGGAGACGAAGAAAATTTGATGATGAACTAGTAAAAAAATAATTAAAATAATATAATAACTAAAAGTACTAAAAAGGGATATAGAACTACCCTAGGACCTTATTCAGTCGTAATTAGGGCAAAATTTAGTTAAGTACTAAACTAAATAATTGATGAATTTGGCTTGAGCCACTTTCTATACAAACTACAAGATCCAAAAACCATTAAAATCACTAACTCAACATTTCTTAAACACCTAGGAGCAATCTCAAAACGCAGTTGCTCTCGAGAGCACATTGAAACTCCGTATCGGACCTGGACCATGCATCGAAAGTTTGATTATTGCAAAACTATAAGGTTATGACCGTGTTATTGGGCTTGATAACCAACGCGGGAATCAAGCCCAAATAATATCTAAAAATGCACAACTTGATCCTTGAGCGAAGTGTGTGAGAAACGTAAATATCTTTAGAAAGTGAACCAGAACTTAAGTGAATTGGACCATTCTCTTGCGAGCGAAATTGAAGACTTCAGGCCATAAGATTCTAACCAAACTTCACCCATAGATCAAGAAAATTTTTCTGCTCTTATTCGTATACTTTTGGCCCTGATCAAGTATGTATGATCGTTGAACTAATACAGGTCCTCTACGGTCGATCCACTAATCTGATCGCACCGAAAGCATAACCTAGCTTAGATCTATGGTCAAGGAACTTACCCTGCACAGTAGGTGAGTAATGGACCTCTGGACGAGCCCCATTTTTCCAAAACAGGTGCCCTTTGGATATAAACCAGGTATACCATGGGCCTAGGGCTATTTGCATCAGTTCTGCGCTTATATAAGGCCCTTAAACCACCCCTTCTCTCCTTCATACAAATTTCCTAAAAAAACCCTAAGAGAGAGAGAGAGAAGGAGAGAAAAGTGGATGGAAGGAAGAAGGATTTTTGGAGATACTTGCTTGGATCTTTTTCCACAACTCCTCACACTGCTTCACCTCTCTACTACGCTACTCAACCTATTTCGATTCTGATTTGGCTAACAAATCCTAACCCTAATTTTTTTTTAGGAATCCAAATAGAGGAATCAACGAAATAGCCAACTTATTTCGTGATTTAGGTAGTCGTTGTTTTGCAAACGGAAGCGTAAGATTCGAACTGAGTTCAAAACGAACAATCCGACGAAAGGTGCGGACTCTAAACGTTTAGGTTATGGGTTTCAAGGCTTTTAATGTCAGCTAATGATTTATGTCTGACTTGATTGCTACCATATGATCCTAGTTATGACGTTTTCAATATATCATATATGTATAAACTATGTTGTATACAAAATGCATTCCATGTGTTTGTTGAAATGTTTGAATGAATATGAAATCACGATTTGAACTTGCCATGACTATTAACCTAGGATTCATGTTTATTGTATGTATGACAATCCCCTTGTGATAGGACATGCCATAATGTATGCTGCAATTAATTTAGTCTATTTATAATACAAAATGCATTCCATGTGTTTGTTGAAATATTTGACTAAACATGAAATGGTGAATTGTGTTTGCCATGATTTCTAATCTAAGATCCATGTTTGTTATATGCGTTATAGCCTATGTTGTGTAGGAAATTGTCATAGTTCACGTCATAACTAATGTAGTCTATATATTTGGTAATGTGTAGGCTAAGTGTTTGATAAAATGCCTGAATGAGATATTGCTTGATGAATTATATTTAATAAGGGTGTTGAGATAGAATTTTCAATTACCTTATTTATATGTATAATTTCTTTCACGTAATCTTCATGTTAACTATGCAATTTATGAATGAATTGAAATGTTCGGTAGCATGTTCAATATGTTGATAAAATGCTCAAATGAGTGTTGTACTTGGATTATTTGTTAAATACCTATATGATTATCACTTGTCTCCACATGCTGCATTTGAGTATGATAGGGACTAGTACGTCGTCCAGGCAATTGGTAACAATTTCTATTTGAGTAGTAGAATTAGTCTCGTCACATTTGATACGTTCGGTGAATCCGAGTCATACAATAATCGTCAACAGTAGTACCATGTCGATTAATTCAACATACGCTTATACCAGTCAAACTTGTCTAATAAACAATTGGCCTATTATGTGTTTACCATGTATGGACACTACTGCTTGAATCTAAGGTACCACTTGCTATGTAAAAGCTCGTTTCAACCATGGTACCATGATCCACTAAGACTCATGAGTCGGACATTATGATATGGGACACCGTAGCCTGGCTGCGGTCCTAGCGTGGGTTGGGATGAACCATCTAATCCAGACCCCCTTCGAAAATAACGCTCCAGTTGGTAGGGCATTGGTGGAGTAACCTCGAGTATAAACTCATGAACTTGCCTATCCACTGCTTTTCAAATCAGGGGTGATGTTACCCTATAACTTGTCTATCGTTTGTGATTAACTAGGATTGACGACCCTAGATGGATCATTGTTTGGGGTAAATGATAAAAAGGGAGATACCTTAGCTTCTCGAATTTGTTGTATGAATAAGCCTAATCAAGAACTCGCTTAACACGTGCATGCACCACGTTGCATGTGCCTTTGGCGAGGAAGAGCACAGTGGGAGTAGCATGTGCGACCGTGAGATGATCTCACTGAGGGAGTGCAGGCGAGGGCATGCATCATTATAGCATATCATTCCTGCATTAACAAGAGTACTTAGGACATGAGTGTTGTACTGCTTTATTATTATTGCTTAACTGAATTGATAACATGTTAACCTTTACTTTATAGTTCTTTTGAATTAGCTACTCATTCCCACCTAGGATGGTATTTTAAAACATCAACCAGACTTTGTTGTAAATGCAGGTAATGGCGGAGTCTATGTAGCTGAAATCGACTTCATGAACGAGGAAGAAGAATTCTCCTATGTTCAGCTATCAGGTGGGTCTTCATAGACTTTGTTCTAATTGGACAGGATTATAGGGATTATATGAATAGTTGGACATTTATATTTTTTTATATTTTATATATTGTGGATCAACACATGTATATATTTAGCCTGGTAACATACTCATACTCTAAGGATTGAGAAACACTCCTATACATTATATACTTATCTAAGTCTTCCGCTTGCATAAGTTAATTATCTCTGGAGTATGATATATTTTTTTAGTATAATTTCACTCATGTTTAATGCATTGATATGGACAACATTTAAATATCATTATCTATGTTGTATAAGTGATGCATTGAAACTCGGGAGTTGAGCTTCTGTTCGACCCCCGATTTTCAGGGCGTTACAAGATGGTATCAGATCATAATTTCAATTAAACTGGACCTAGGTTATAGGTAACATGATGCACTCTGATGCACTCTGACTTAGGAAGGAGGTGATGGAATTTAGAGACGACATTAAGATCTCAAGGTTTCACCAACAGGCGAGACCGAATATTGTAATTTAGTCTACAACGTATCTTCGATCACGTGAATCGACCTAGGTTGCCTTTAGGCCATCAGTCGACGGGTTTGAGTCATTAGTTGATGAATTCCAAACCTGAAATTGATCCAAATAGCGCGAATATAGGGCCGTTGGACCATAAAAACGGACCCTACGAGCCTAAGGACCCAAACCAATAAATTTATAACAAAGTAATGAGAGTCAGGACCTTGGGAATGAGGACCACAATGACCATCAAATGGTGGGACATTTAGAGTTTTGGACCTAGAGTTGGTACTCCTACATTTCAAAAGATCTGACAGTATAGGAAATTCAATAAATTAATAACATGAACCCTAGGAGCCCTTAGCTGGTATGGTCATGTGTGAAGTGCTCGAGCACAGTTAAATGCAAGTTCAGGCAACTCAATTTCAATCAAACGACCTTTGACCGTCAGTGATAAAATAATTCCTTGTATTAGAAATGGTATGAAATCATCTAGCGCATAAGCATAGACTTTAGATCACAACTATTGGATTACAGCTACTCCCAAGTTAAGATTAGGATACTGGTTATACCAAAGAATGTAAAAGACTGATTATGCTAAGATAATTGAAAGATAGACTTAGTTGGCTTGATTAGGTTAGAGTGAGACTTCGTTCCTTCGTTGAATCCCCTTGATAAGTATAGGCTTCTTTAATAACTCTTAGGAAGCTTGTTTTGATTAGAAACTATTCACGCTTGGAGAAAACTTATATATCCCTTGGATTTAAAGTTAGGTCAAATCAATACACCCCTTAGAATTACCTTCCTAAAGACTTATTACAATCGGGAACACAGACTAGAGAAACTAGTATTCGCGGTTTGAATTGAGTTCTCAATCCTGGGTTACCAATGAACTGAATGCTCTAATCAAGCAAAAGATCGGGATCAATTAAGATTAAGAACTAATATGAAAAATTTTCTATCATAGATAGGTAGAAGGTCTATGTATCCAGCTCAGACCACTACACAACTTTCCTTCCGTGTTGGCCCGACCACTTACAACCAAAAGTTTATTACTTCACCTTTGAGAAGTGTTAAGAACATATAACCAATAGATATATTTTTTCTTTCTGTAAGCCCAAGAAATTTCTTAAATGGGCAACAGACAGTTAGGAATTAGGTCCTGAATCACAGACCATTCTAGTTTACATATTGTACATATGAACTTAGAAAGGTAGTCTGCCCATTAACCTATTTTGTCCAAATTTCTTATGTACTAATAATGTATAGACTATCTTACGGTATTAAACTAGACATGATTAAAGAAGGTGAGTCGGGACCGTGGCAAAAGTCCTACTTTGGTAGAATTAGGCATCTGCCCACAATCTCACACCCGTCCCTGAAATCAACCATAACACCCATCATTTTTAACTCTTTTATATAACCATAGGTACCAATGCCATGATATACATCATCGACGAAAGGGAGACTAATGTATTGAGAGATCATTTCCCATTTCATGCCAAGGATAGGTCCTAAATTACACATTGTTCCGACTTACAGATCAGGACATAGATTCTTGAGCTTTGAGAGTAGAAATTTTTTTTTTAAGGGGGGTAGAATATTATGAGCCCAATCCAGTTATATCGGGTAATCATCCATTTGATCAAAGTGGCGCAGCGAAAGCATGGTGGGCCCCTGCCCCACTGGCAAAGTATCAAAGAAAATTGAGCTAAGATACACATAAAGTTAGGTCACTAAATAGGATTTGAATCTTTATTAGAATGTCAATAATGGAGTCATTGAAGGAAAGCAATTAGGGTTTAAATGTTAAACCAATTCATATTAAAGAATAGGCGTAACAATGGGTACGAGTTGAATTACAATATCCGAGGTCAGTATATCCCCAAATGTGCTCATTAAATATGAACTTTATATGAGCCTTAGCCAATGTCAAGGTGAAACAGTTTTAAGGAGGGTAGACTAAAATGAGTCAGACTAACATAGGTAGTATACACCCTGCCACACATATAAACTTAAAATCAATAAAACTTAGGTAAATGAAATAATAAAATCATTACGTATTACCCTTAGGCAATTTTGGGGACGAAATTATTTTTAAGGAGGGTAGATTATAACGTCTCGAATTTTTACCAACCTGGAGTTAAACGTCTATGGACAATGGGCCTATTATAACACCTTATCAACTTCTCATAACTCAAATCATAAAGCCTCAAATCCCCTTTCAATTAATTTCCTTCAAAATCTCACTTTTCACCACCTTGTTCTTCAAATTTTTCTAAGTACTTTTATATTAGAAACTAATCCTACAGTTTAAATAATGAAGAACAATACTTAAAATAAAATTTACTATAAATAGTAAATATATAAATAAAATGGATTTTTGACCATTAACCTTATGGAATCTGACAAAATAAATAGGTTATTTGGATAGAGCAGCTTCTCCTACTCCAAAATCTTATATTGCACATTGAATAACTCATCTCAGTTTGTAAGATATGATCACTTCAAAAATCACATAGCAGAATCACCACCGAACAGTCCAGCGGACCGCGATGCCATTGCGCTTACCGTGAGGCATCGCCAGTGCACCAAAAAGTCGGTGCGCCCTCGCTGTAATTTTTGACCGATTTCAAAAAGTCATATCTTTCTCGTTATAATTCCAATTTAAGTGATTCAAAAGCCAAATTAAAGCTTAATAAGTCTAGTTTCAAATAAAAATAAGTAAAAAATATAATAAAAATTTTAATATAGTTTAATCTAGGTTGATGTGATAACTATTTAAAAATTATTAGTTTGAACAGCTGCTACTTTCAGAATTTTTAGAATTTTTCTACAGTACGAAATCCAATGAAATTTGGTGGAGACGAAGTAAATTTGATGATAAACTACTAAACAAATAATTAAAATAATATACTAATTAAAAGTGCCAAAAAGGGACATGAACTATCCTGGGACCTTATTCTGTCATAATTAGGGCGAAATTTAGTTAAGTATTAAACTAAATAATTGATGGATTCGGCTTGAACCACTTTCTATACAAACTACAAAATCCAAAACTATTAAAATTACTAACTCAACATTACTTGAACACCTAAGAGCAATCTCAAAATGCAGTTGCTCTCGGGAGCACATTAAAACTCCATATCAAACCTAGACTACGTATTAAAAGTCCGATTACTGTGAAACTATAAGGTTATGACCACGTTATTAGGCTTGATAGCCAACGCGAGAATCGAGCCCAAATAGTATCCAGAAATGCACAACTTGAGCCTTGAGCGAAGTGTTAAGAAACGCGAATACCTTTAAAAAGTGAACCAGAACTTAAGTGAATTGGACCGTTCGCTTGCGAGTGAAATTGAAAACTTCAGACCATCAGATTTTGACCAAACTTCACCCATGGATCAGGAAAATTTCCCTGCTCTTGTCCATATACTTGTTGCCCGAATTGATACAGGTCCTTCACAGTCGATCCGCTAATCCGATCGCACTGAAATTGTAACCTGGCTTAGATCCATGGTCAAGAAACTTACCCTACTTCGTAGGTGAGTAATGGACCTCTGGACGAGGCCCGTTTACCCGAAACAGGCGCCCTTTGGATACAAAGCAGGTATACCATGGCCCTAGGGCCATTTGCATCAGTTTTGGGCCTATATAAGGCCCTTAAACCACTCATTCTCTCCCTCATACGAATTTCTTAAGAAATTCTAAAAGAGAGGAGAGAGAGAGAGAGAGAGAGAGAGAGAGAGAGAGAGAGAGAGAGAAAAGTGAAGGAAGGAAGAAGGATTCTTGGAGATAGTTGTTAGGATCTTTTCCCACAACCCCTCACACCGATTCACCTCCCTACTACGCTACTCAACCTGTTTCGATTCTGATTTAGGTAAGAAAATCTAACTCTAATTTCGTTTTAGGAATTCAAATAGAGGAATCGACCAAATAGCCAACCTATTTCATGATTTAGGTAGCCGTTGTTTTGCAGTAGGAAGCTTAGTATTCGAACCGAGTTCGAAATGAGCAATTCAACGAAAGGTGCGGATTATAAACATTTAAGTTATAGTTTTCAAGGCTTTCAATGTTAGCTAATGATTTATGTCTGACTGATTGCTGTCATATGATCTTAGTAACGACATTTTCGATATATCATATATGTGTAAACTAGGTTGTATACAAAATGTATTCCATGTGTTTGTTGAAATGTTTAAATGAATATGACATCACGTTGAGCTTATCATGACTATTAACCTAGGATTTATGTTTATTGTATGTATGACAATCCCCTTGTGACAAGACTTGCCATAATGTATGCCGTAACTAATTTAGTCTATGTATAATACAAAATGCATTTCATGTGTTTATTGAAATGTTTGACTAAACATGAAATGGTGAATTGTGCTTGTCATGATTTTTAATCTAAGATCCATGTTTGTTATATGCGTTATAGCCTATATTGTGTAGGAAATTGCTGTAGTTCACGTCTTAACTAATGTAGTCTATGTATTTGGTAATGTGTAGGCTAAGTGTTTAATAAAATGCCTAAATGAGATATTGTTTAATGAATTGTATTTAATAAGGGTGTTGAGATAGAATTCTCAATTACCTTATATATATATGTATAATTTCCTTCACGTAATCTTAATTTCAACTATGCAATTTATGAATGAATTAAAATATTTAGTAGCATGTTCAATATGTTGATAAAATACTCAAACGAGTATTGTACTTAGATTGTTTGTTAAATATCTATATAATTATCGCATGTCTCCACATACTGCATTTAAGTATGATTGGGACTACTACGTAGTCTAGGCAATCGGTAATAATTCCTATTTGAGTGGCCGAATTAGTCTCGCCACATTTGATGCGTTCGGTGAATTCGAGTTGTACGATAATCGTCGACAGTGGTACCATATCGATTAATTCAACGTACGCTCATACCAGTTAAACTTGTCTAATAAACTGATTGGCCTATTGTAACACCCCGGATTTTGGCCAATCTGGGATTTGATGTCCTTAGGCAATGGGTCAACTAAAACACCTGGAAAATCGCTCGGAACCCAATTTCATAGCCAAAGAAACCACTTAGGATTAATTCCTATGGAAATTCAGCGTAAGTTAGCTAGCGCAACGCTGGAGTAGCTGGGAAACAGTCCCTGATCACTTTAAATACGTTCTACAAGACCCAAATCGAGTAGAACGTATGACTCCATAATACTCTATAACCTCGGATCAAACTCTAAGCGGGTTTGTTCTCTGGACCACTTTGAATTCTTGTATTGGATTTAGACCGCGCGTCGAAAGTCTGTTACTTCCTATCTTAGACCGTTAGAACCGCCCAGCTGGACTTGACAATCATTTCAAAAATCAAGTCAAACCGATAATCACAGACTATTTCATTGAGCCTGGACTGAAGAGACCGCGAATAGGGACAGAATTGGAATTTCAAATTCAAATCTGGCACACCACTTGACACGTCAGTATTAAGCGTTCTGACCGTCAGAATTCATCCAGATTACACCCTCAGATCAGGAAAAATTTCTATTTATTATTATGAGACTTCCAGCCCTGATCTACGTGCGGTGACCGCTGAACTGAAACTGGTCCGCCACGTGCGATCTGCGAACCCTGCCGGACTGAAAACTTAATGCGTGCTAGATCTGGTACGCATGAGCTTAAGTCCGATCGCATTCGACCACGGGACCACCAGAAAGCATCTTTTGGACTGAAACAGCCCCGATTTGGTTACCCCTCAAGTGAAACTTGTTCCCGAGTCTATTTCGGGCAAGTTTGGGCTTATAAAAGGGCTTGAAACCCTCACTCCTCTCTCCCATCCGAATTTGCAAAAACCCTAGATTGGGAGAGAGAAAAGGTGAGAGTTTGTGAGAGAAGGTGGGAGAGCTTTTCCTGCTGCTGCTGCACGTGCTTAAGCGGCGTATTCCAATCACTTTGCCGGTGATTTCTCCGCATTTGCAGGTAAGAAAATGCCCTAGAAAGTTGCTGATTTGATGCTTCTTTAGTTCCATAGTTTGTTAGTTGATAAATCTCGTAAATTAGGTTCCTTAGTCGCCGTAGACGAAGCGTATACGCTCCGTTCGAATCACTTCACCTATAAGGGAAAAGGTGCGGATTTTAGACGCTTTGATTGACTGTTTCCAAAGCTTTCAATGTCGTTTAATAGTAGATTCTTGACGGCAACGCCGTTTGACATGTACAACATGCTATCCGTTTCCTGTTTCGTAAACTAACGAAGAATATGAGATTTAGGGCATTTTAGTCATTTGTAGGAAGTATAGATTTCATTCATATTTTGCTGATGTGATTGACATGATATGTTGTCGCATTAGGATGTTAGGAATACGTGCATAATTAGTTTGGCAAAGAGATTCGCCTAAATGCGCACTTCGGGTCGACATACTATATGTAGACTTAAGTGTGTAGTGTATGTGTTTGTATAAATGCTTGTATTAGTATGTATTGAATTAAATGGTGTTATGAATTAGTTTGAGATTGATTTCTCAATTAATATGCTGGTGTGAATGGTTTCGTACATGTTAGCCATATGCATGATTTCATGATATGAATGAAATGCATGTGTTTGACGATTCGCTTAAGCTGTATATTATAACATGTGCTTGATGATTTCCTTATGAGTTACTTTGAGATTGAATTCTCAATTAATATGTTGCTGGAGAGGATTTCCTATATGTTGGCGACATGCTTAATTTCATTATATGTGTGAAGGACATGTGTACGATGATTTGCTTAAGTTGTATGTAATAACATGTGTTAACATGCTCTCATGGTTGTATTTCATTTCCATTACCCTTACACAACTGCTGATGTGATTCTATGATTGTTTGGGACTATGCCTAGTCCAGGCAGTCGGTAACCGAGCGAATTCGTGGTTAGCTTATCTTCGCCACGAACGACGCGTCGATGAACGCGAGTCGTGTTTGGAGTTGACGGCAGTGGTTAGGCCACGCGAAGTGTTTTACGCACTTCATGTCGTTCGACTTGAGATGCGATCGTGCTAGTCGAGCCCGTCAAGTAACCCGACTGGCCGATGTATGTTCACCTTGTATGAGTCATAACTGCTTGAACCTAGGGTACTGAACTTACCATTGTAAACCCTGTTAACCATGGTACCTTGATCCATAAAGACTCATGAGCCGGGCATGGTGGTATGGGACACCGTGGTCGAGCTGTCGGCCTACGCTGGGGCCACAAACCTCCCCGTAGTGACCAGTGAGCACCTAGTCTCGTGAGCAGATTATGGTGGTATGGGACACTATATTCTAGCTGTCGGCCTACACTGATCAGGCAACGAGTCCTTTGTAGTGACCGCGAGCGTATTCTGAGTCTACGGGAGGCGACGACCCTTCAGTAGCAGTAGAGTACAGTAGGCCTGTATTGATAAGGTGATGGGGGAGCGGTGCAACGAGTGCGAGCAACAGCCCTGGCAGCCCTTGCAGCGACCTACAAAATATACATCGTATGAGATTACTAGGAGTGACGACCCTAGACAGGATCTGTGTTGGGATTGATATAAGGGAGGTACCTTAGTTTCCCAATCCTGCTGTTTGAATGGACTAATAACAACTTGGAAATCATATCACCATAACATTGCATGTGCCTGGAAGATGTGGAGCACTCTAGGGAGTGTGGCATGCCGCGGTCGTAAGATGTTGCCGTATGAGGGAGATCGTCGGTCAGGGCATACATCACGTCATGTCATAATTGCATTAACAACAGTATTAGGAATGTTTGAATTACTACTTTACTATTATCGCATGATTGATTTGATAACATGTTAATCTTTACTCTATTATTCCACTGAGTTAGCTACTCACTCCCACGTTACGGGACGGTGTTCCTGGACACCCACCAGACCTTTTTATGATTGCAGATGATGGCGCGGCCTGTGAGGCGGAGCTGGATTTGATGATGAGGATTCCTCCTTTATGCGTGTTCTGATTGACGGAATTACAGGGAGGTTGATTAGATACATTGACACTTGTCGTTTTATATTTTTAGCGCCCTCATGTATATTTATTTTATTTACTTTTGAAGTATACATGTATGTGTATAACCTGGTAATATATTCACACTCTGGAGACATACAACAGTTTATATATATTATACATACTATTACAGTCTTCCGCTTGTTAATTTAACTGTCTCTGGAGTATGATATGTTGTTCTAGCTTAATCTCACTCATGTTTAATGCGTTATCATAGACAACATTCAATCATACATATCTATGTTGCATAAATAATATTTTGAAACTCGGGAGTTGGGTTTTTGCTCGACCCCCCGATTTTCGGGATGTTACACCTATTGTGTGTTTACCACGTATAAACGCTATTACTTGAATCGAAGGTGTCACTTACTAATGTAAAAGTTCGTTTTAACCATGGTACCACGATCCGCTAAGACTCATGAGCTAGGCATTGTGGTATGGGATACCGTGGTCAAGCTATCGGCCTACGTGGGGTGACGAGCCTCCTCGTAGAGCAACCCAAAATCGTGAGCCAAATATAGTGGTATAGGACACTGTATTCGAGCTGTCAGCCTACCCCAACGCAGCTTGGCTGCAGTCCCAGCGTGGGTTGGGGTGAACCGTCTAATCTGGACTCCCTTCGAAAATAGCGCTCCAGTTGGTAGGGCGTTGGTGGAGTAACCTCGAGTATAAACTCATGAACTTGCTTATTCACTGCTTTTCAAATTATGGGTGATGTTACCCTATAACTTGCCTATCGTATGTGATTAATTAGGATTGACGACCATATATGGATCATTATTTTGGATAAATGATAAAAAGAGAGGTACCTTAGCTTCCCGAATCTCTTATATGAATAAGCCTAATCAAGAACTCGATTAACACGTGCATGCACCGCATTGCATGTAGGAGTAGCATGTGTGACTGTGAGATGGTTGCGCTGAGGGAGTGCAGGCAAGGGGCATACATCATTATATCATATCATTCCTGCATTAATAAGAGTACTTGGAACATGAGTGTTGTACTGCTTTATCATTAATGCTTAACTGAATTGATAACATGTTAACATTTGCTTTATAGTTCCACTGAATTAGCCACTCATTCCTACCTGGGATAGTATTTTAAAACACCAACCAAACTTTATTGTAGATGCAGGTAATGGAGGAGTCTATGTAGCTGAAATCGACTCATGAACGAGGAGGAAGAATTCTCCTATGTTCAGCTATTAGGCGGGTCTTCGTAAACCTTGTTCTGATTCGACGGGATTACAGGGATTATATGAATTAGTTGGATATTTACATTTTATTTTTATTTTTTGTATTTTGTATATTGTGGATCAACACATATATATATTTAGCTTAGTAATATACTCATACTCTAGAGATTGAGAAACACTCTTATACATTATATACTTATCTCAGTCTTCTGCTTGCTTAACTTGATTATCTCTGGAGTATGATATGTTGTTTTAGTATAATCTCACTCATATTTAATATACTAATATGGACAACATTTAAACATCATTATTTATGTTGCATAAGTGATGCGTTGGAACTCGGGAGTTAAGTTTCTACTCGACCCCCGATTTTCAGGGCGTTACAGTGAGAATCAAGGTAGTTCGAATCGGGTAAGGTTTCTCTCTTTCTTTGTAATTTTTGCTTTCATAGTGAATTTCTATTGCTTTGTGCCGTGATTTTTTTCCCGAAAAATTTTTCCATGTTAAATCGTTGTCTTCTCCTTTGTTTTTGCTCGATGCTTTTGGATTGCTATGTTAGATTCATCTCTGTGTGATTCCACCGTTCTCCCAACACACACAACTAATACTTCCAGACAAGGTTTAAATTATCTTTCCCAAACTGGTATGTATCATGTCCCTTAATGATATGTATTCCCTTAATGATATGGTGGTGAAGACAGTTAACGATGTGTACCATATACTAAGATCTTATTGTGGGTAAATTACCACTATGATCAATTGTGTTTTTTTAAAAAAATTATATATATATATATATATATATATATATATATATATATATATATATATATATATATATATATATATATATATATATATAATGTGAATACAAGGAAAATCACTATTACCATCCATCCATCATATTCGTTTGCTCGTTTTTCTTTTGATAAATTCTTTTCTTCCTTCTCCATATGATAATAATTTTGCAGGTGATGTATTATTTTATTTTATTTATCAGGGCTGCAACAATACCCCTGCATAAGTAAATTTAAAATTTAAAATTTAAAAATAAAAAAAAATAAAAATAAAAAGAAGCTCACGCTAGAACAAACATTCCCAAGAAAGACTATTTATATTTACATGCACTAAAACTGGAAACACATGATCAGAAAATCCATAAAAAAGAAAACTCCAGGAATAAAAGAATCAAACATAGCCCGTAATATCCATTGATAAAAAATTTAAAAAAAAAATAATAATAATCAAGAAATAAAGAATGACAACAAAATATCGTTATCAATCACCAGCGGAAGGAGCTTCAGCAGTGGTGCCATCATCACCTGATCCAGATGCAGCTGCTGCTGCTGCAAATTCAGGCTTTATTTCCTCCAATTGCTGGAGTAGTTGATGCACCTCCGGACGAGCAGCTGGGGAGGGGTCTACGCAATGCAGTGCCAATTTCAACGTGTTGAGAAGTTCATCACCAGTGGTGGATGCATCCCTCATCAACTCCAAATCGAACACCTCGTTTGTCCACTCTTCCTTCACGATCGAGGCTACCCACTGCGGCAAGTCGATGCCATTCATTGCCTCGCCTGGGGACTTGCCCGTCAGCAGCTCCAGTATGATCACCCCAAGGCTATAGACATCAGTCTTTGGGCTAGCCTTCTTGAGCTTGGAGAGCTCGGGAGCACGGTAGCCCAGTGCCCCTGCTGTTGCTATCACATTGGAGTTGGCAGCAGTAGTCATCAGCCGCGATAGTCCAAAATCAGCGATCTTTGCATTGTTGTCGTCATCGATTAGGATATTGCTGGATGTCAGGTTCCCATGAATGTTCTCGTTAGTGTGGAGGTAGCAAAGCCCTCGTGCCGCGCCTATGGCTATTTTCATCCTTGTTGCCCACTCGATGGGGGTGTCGGGTCCACGAGCTGCCACATACAATATTTCTTTTATCAAAAATAAAATAATAATAATAAAGCAACCTATACATACATAAATAATATAGGTATTCAGATACTCTGCACAGACAACTAGCCGTTGGAATTCAGATTTTCTGCAGTTTAGGCAAATGGCTCATGGGTCCCCCCCAAAAAAAAACCCTGCAATCTACACAAACTAGCCGTTAAAATCATTCATCCTTTTTAATTAACGTGTTCAGTCGGTTTAAGCACACAGGAACAACAAGTCACGGTATTTCACGCTGATGGACCATGCCACGTTCTGATTGGAAGATCTTGACCTCTTCTTGTGATCTGACTCTGAAGCCTGAGACTACATTAGATGGTTAAGAAAACACAGCAACCCACCAAACTTCCGGACGCGGATTGCGTCTCTAGCCACGAAGAGGCAGTTCTGTGGGTGGCGGGGCCCACCGTGATGTATCTGTTTATCCACACCGTCCAATCCTTCTCTAAGATCATTTTAAGGTATGTTTTCAAAAAAAGAGGCGGATCCAACGCTCAATTGGACCACACCAAAATAATAAGCTTGGGTTGTATTAAATGCACATAACATGTGGTGTGGTCCACTTGAACGTTGGATCTGCCTCATTTTTGTGCACATACCTTAAAATAATATTAAAGAAGGAATGGACGGTGGATAAACAGATACATCCAGGTAAGCCTACCCACGGAACTGCCCGTTCGTGGCTAGAGACGGGCGGGGGTAGGACACAATACGCGTCCCCGACTACCGTGAGATTTCCGGAGCAACCCCACATCAATGGAGTCAGATTGACCGGTGATCCCATGATTGGGCCACATGCGAAGATTGCCCCGGTCAAATTCATTGGGTTCTTCCAATCGCATGGCCCCACTCTGATAGAAGTACGTGTTCCAGTCAAATCCCACAAAATTGGTTAGATCACTTGGAATACCCGCAATCTGCATCCCATATAAATGATGTAGATAAACATATCATGGTAATCGCCCTACCAAACGGTAATAGGCTTAAAATAACAACAACAACAATAATAATAACAATGAAAGATTACGAGAGAGTATAAGTAGCTCTCAGGAAGAGAGTTTCCCTTGAAACAAAAACAAAAACAAAAATAAAAATAAAATATTAAAACAAAAACTAGCCAGTGTACTGCAAATACAAATTTCAATTAAAAGGAAAAACAGTTATACAAGTTGGGTGTGTTTACCATGGAGGAAGGATGCAAGACTCCCTTTAGGCATGAAATCAAAGACAAGCAGCTTCTCTCCTTTGGGGCCCAGATAATAAGCTCTAAGTGCCAAAAGATTTGGGTGCCGGATCTTCCCCAGCGTGTTCACCTCCACTTCAAACTCCCTCTGATTCTTCGCAATCTTCTCCCTCAATCTCTTCACAGCCACCTGATTACCATCCTCCAATGTGGCTTTATAAACTGTCCCATATGTGCTTTTCCCCATTATCTCAGCGGTTGCGCACAAAAGATCGTCTGCTGTAAACACCATCGGCCCATCAAAATGGACCAGCTTTCCCCCAGCCTCGCCACCAGATTCCACCTCTCCTATTGCGGGCCCTGCCTTATCTCCCCTCCCTGCTGCCCCACCCGCAGGCGGACTCTTTCGTGCAGAACTGTTTCTCTTCCTAATCAAACAACAGAGCAGAACACAGCAGACTAGGAGCAGAACCGCAAGGAGTGCCCCAGCAGCAATGAGAATGATATCTTTGGTGCTGAGTTTCTGACCACGATGGGGTTTTGGAGGACTGAGATTTTGTGATGGAGGGTTCTGACATGGGACGGAAACGCTGTACCCACACAGCTGAGAGTTTCCTCTAAAACAGCTTGAATTGAATTTTTCAGACAAGAGGAATGGAACAGGACCTGATAGATTGTTATAAGAGACATTGAAAGATTGTAAATTTGATATATTGGCGATCGAAGCTGGAATACCTCCGGTGAGATTGTTTTGGGATAAATCCAATTTGGACAAGCCAGAAATATTGCTGAGAGTCGCTGGAATGGGACCACTGAGTTTATTCCCTCTCAGTTTGAGAATGGATAGCCTTTTTAATCCATCAATAGCTTCTGGTATCCGATCCTCAATGTGGTTGTTTTCGAGATTCAATTGGACTAGCGCAGATAGGTTGCAGAGGCTGGCAGAGAGTCTTCCATCAATGTCATTGTTGGATATATCGAGTGTTTGGAGCTGCGACAGAGTCTTGAGTTGTTCGGGTATGCTTCCATTGATCTTGTTATGGCTGAGTGAAATCTCTTCGAGTTTTTGTAATTTGCTCAAAGAAGGAGGAATTTTTCCAGTAATGGAGTTATAATCGAGAACCAAGGATCGGAGCTGATATGGGTTTCTGTTGCCTGATACTCCTCCCCAGCTATCTGGAATTGAACCTGACAGATTGTTGTGTTGGAGAGCGAGGAAGGTGAGGGATGGGATGCGGGAGAGACCAGATGGAACAGGACCTGAGAGGCCATTGTAGCTGAGATTCAGTCGGTAGAGCCTAGTAGAGTTTGAGAGAGACTCCGGTATGGAACCCGTAATGGAATTGTTGCTGAGATCGAGGGTCTGAAGCAGCAAACATGAACCAATGGATTGTGGGATTGATCCGGAAAGACGGTTGTTGAAGAGGGAAACTCCTCGGAGATTGGGTAGGAACCCAAGTGAGGAAGGAACTTGACCCACGATGAGATTGTCGTGGAGGCTAAGCTTACGGAGAGCAAGGAGCTGGCCCACCTTATCGGATATCTGACCACCCAATCCTTTCCAAGGGAGCTGGATTGATATAACCTGACCTCTAACGCATTTGATCCCAATCCACCCGCCTGAACAGGCGCTGAGACCGCTATCATTCCAGCTCCGCAGCACCCTTTTCGGATCGTACAATGCATGCTTAAAAGCCTGCAAAGCTTGATAATCAGCTTGAGTAACGATAATCCCATCCCAACCCTGACTTGATACGAGGGGAAATTTTGAAGTAAGCAGATGGAGAAGAAGAAGCAGGTATACAAGTGGAGAATGCCGAAATGGGTTGTTTGGGCGTGATGGATTCTTCCATTTCCCTTTCTTTCTATTCAAAATACAGGAACGATGGGGTTGCTTTCTTGTCAGGAATTGCGAAAGCTGGAAATATAATTGGTAAGATTCTTTGAAAATTAGATGGGGGAGTTCCATTGCAATGAACAAATCGCAAAAAGAAGTGATATGAACAGAGCTGAAGCAAAATGGGTTTTGGGGACCTTTTTCTCAATCCTCTTTATGCTTCTATTTCTGCAATGCCTCTCTCTCTCTCTCTCTCTCTCTCTCTCTCTAGCTGGGGGTTTTAGTCCATGGAGAAGGGAAGAAAATGGAAGGGAAGATGAAGAGGGAGAAGGTTTTGTAGTGTGGGGAGATGCCTCTCTGCTGAGAAATCATGTGAAAGAATTCAACAGAGGAGAGAGAAAGAGAGAATCTTGGCGTTGGGGAGAGAAAATCGGAGCAAGTCAGGTGGGATTGGTTCAGAGGCACTTCTTTAGCTGGGCCTAACGGCTAGATTTTTTACTTCCCTTCTTTTCTTTTTTGAATCCATTTTTTTGAATAGAGTTGGTAGAGATGCAGGCGGGGCCGCTCCTCCAACGGCTATATTTTGTGGATTCCAGTCCCAACGTCTATTATTACGAGCTTGCCACTACGTCATGGACGCGGATTAGCTACTGACAGGTTGCGTAGCGAGACTCGGTACTGAAGTGACGCAACCAAGTTATATAGCCCACTACTATGACGTATGTTTTGCATCCACAGTTGTAAAGATTATATTAGGGTAAGATCTAAGGTCCTAAGGGGGACTCCATCGAAAAAAACAGTAGGGAGAATGATGCCCACTGCTAAAATCTTCCTAAGGATATTAAAGTTTTCAATCAAGCTAATATTTATATTTTTTTTTTTACCTTTTATCTTCAATTAATAAATAAATAAGTTGAATCCCAAATAATTTTCTTTAACCTTTTGCCTTCAACTAATAAATAAATAAGTTGAATCCTAAATAATTTTCTTTTACCTTTTGCCTTCAACTAATAAATAAATAAGTTAAATCTCAAACAAACATGATAGTTGACCTTAGGAGGATTTTAACTGTCTACGTCATTCTCTTTGCTGTTATTTACGGGTCTACTGCATATTTATATGTCTCATTTTTTGGATTATATTTATAAATGAGAGAACATATGAGTGAGATGGAACATATATTATGGTTGTTGATAGGCCTTAGGAACGTCACTTCAGAAGCCAACCTGTCGGTAGCCATTCCGCGTCTACGTTATCTTCACGTGGGTCCCGTTTCCTTGGTTCGGATGCGCGTCACGTGGATGGGATGGCAACGGAAAAGTTATATTTTCAGTCCAGTACTCATCCATCATCTTTTTACGCTGTACCCGACTTTCTATTATCAAAGGTGAGCCCTCTTTATTTTATTTTTATTTTTTAAAATTTTATTTTTATAATCCAGACCATTGTTTTGTCTTGTTCCACTCTGTATGGATGGATGTTATTCGAAAATATCATTAATTGGACAACTGAAGCCTTTAGATTTGTGGCACACGAATGGTTGCTTCCGACTAGATGTTCCCCTCCCCACATGCCGATATCACTAGGATGGGAACATTTTGAAACATGATCCATCTACGATAGACCTCAGCAGAACAATGGCCTGGATTATACCATGAGTGCACTTGCCAGAATTGAAAAGGCATCTATGTTATGCCAAGGAGTGGGCTACTTCCACAATATAATTCCTATGCTGTGAAAAAAAATGCCATTGGCTTTGCCGGGTTTGAAGTGACGTAGACAGGGGTTAGGAACGACTGCGACCATTTTTACCCTTTCCATTATTATATCTCGTGCCAGTGTATCATGTAACATGACCTTTTGTTTTCTCTCACAACGTGCGATGTGCGGGAGTGCCAATATCGATATCGGGGCAAACACCCTTAACTTTGACCGAAGGCAAAGAATAAGTAGACAAGTCAAACTCTACACTATTTAACTTAATCTGAAAATACCGACCTTTTACCATCAGGTGATACGTCGAGGTGAGGTTATTCTTTTGAAGATGGGCTGTACTTTACCTTATTTTTATGAATATATTTTTATTTTTATTTTTTTAAAAAAAAAACCTCATAGTTAATCACCACGAGGGAATGCAAGATTTTGTCTCTCAAGAGAATTGCTGATATTGGATAAGAATTAAATCCAATGTATCACTACAATAATAGAGAGTATTATGGGAAATTTTGGGCTGATCTTGATAGGAGTAAACTCGACACCATCAATTGAGCGGCCTCGCCAAAACAGGTATATCCCGACCTTAGTTGAGGAAAGCCTGACCCGGTCAGTTGAGCGAGCTCGCCATAGCAGGTCGGGTGACAAAACTAAATGAGCCAAACTACATCTCGGTAGTGGCTCGCCCACTCCAACCTAGTCATAACAATAACATTCAGCTTCCAAATTCTTTTGTAGAGCTTTCACATCAGCTTGGAACCCGGAAGAAGCCATTTACACACTCCACCTGTTGCCTCCAGCCAGACCCTTGTTGACGAGCAACTAGGATCAACCCACCCATGGGCTCAGATTGTTGCAGACCTAGACTTCAGGGCAACGTGGTTTGCAATCACGTTGAGGAATCAACTCCCGTAATGAACGTGAGGAACGGTTTCTGATGCACGATCACGAGGTAACCACCAATATCAGCACGCGCGCCATTCACGCCTAATGGCAGTAGTTGTGTCGAGAATGACGGACACAGTCACTCCAACCAAAAGGTATAAATAAGGGATACACCAACAGGAATAGGTACACAAAATCTCTCACTTGAAACCTACCCACACTACTTAGACCCAGATTCTTAGCCTGACTTTGGCATCGGAGGGTCCCTTGCTCTAGATAGGGTGTAAGACCCGTATCGTAGTCCGTACCGTTTCGTAGGCTTCCACGGTTCTCTTGGTCGAATTTTTGCAACCTTCAACCTGTATCCGACGTTTGCGCGTGATCCTAAACCGAGTCATGCATACTGAAGTCGGCTCGACCCCAAACTTATACCCTTACGACCGCGTCATCGCCGCTGTTCTGACGCCGCGACTTGCACACCAATCCGATACTTGGGCCAGGAGCTGTGGACCCACGTTCATTTCAAGGAAAATACCGCGCGTGTGAATTCTAAGAGAATCTCTAAACCTATCACATCAATCAATGTCAAGTACATATCCTATCACAAGTATAAGTCAAGTACAAGCAACCCATCTCTCTCCCATCTCCAAATCAACTCTCTCTCTCTCCACCCATCCCTTTCTTACAACTCAATCACTCCACCCATCACCTATCATGTCACCCCTCAAACTCGAAAATCAGATTCACAGGAATCCCGATCGCCGAATCCGGTACCGACAGCCTCCGTAGTGCCCCATTCTCGGCTCCTGACAAATATATGCCAGATTTTCGATCCTGGGATCCTACAAGGAGGATTTTCAAAAATAATTTTTTTTTTGGTAATGGAGCATAACCACAAGCATAATAAAGTCACAAAACAACATCACATACCAAGTCACAAAATAACATCACCACATATCCACTATATCAAAAACTTTAAGTACAATGCGGAAAGGGAAATACAAGATGATCAAAAAGCTCCAAAATAGTCAGATGCACACTCTTGTCTCAGCGCTACTACTGTTCAACGCTACTTGCACGCAACTATCGTGCATAAGCTTACAAAAGCTTAGAAGGTAGTGTAAGTGTGTACGTAAGGCAAGTGCCAAGCACATAATATCAAAGTAATGCGAAAACCTGCGGTAAGTCCATGAATGCTATCAGCTGTACTAAAGCTATATGATACAAGACATGAATGCTATCGGCCATACCAAGGCCATGCGATGCGTGGCCTAAGTAGCCAAATGTCATATGTGAGATGCAAAGCAGGCATGCCAGTACTCATCAAGTACACATATCAATACAGTTCCTCTCTTGATATCACCGGGGTCTAACATACTTCGCAGTGACTGCCTCCTCCCTAGCTGCACAGTCAAGCAAGCGGAATAGACCTCACTATCCACCTGACCAGTAGTCTGCCAATACCTACCCGGCTCGTCGATAGCGGACTCATTTACGAGCTGGTCAAACTCAGCCTAGCTTATAGCCCCCTCACTCAGGCGGATAAGGCCACACCCCCTTCCAACCGACCACGACATAATGGGAGATGCGGCCTACTGGTATTCGGTACTCGGGTGACGTTTGAGCAACTCCTGGTACCAAAAAGGTTCTAGGACTTTCACCCAAGGACATCCTAAGTGCCCACAGTGCTAGAACAAAGTATTTTCGGTATCCGATACGACCATCCACGATGTACCTATGGAGTCACGGCCCTGATGTCGTTAGGACGTGAAGTGATCAAGTCACACATATACGAGATGCATGAGTCACACCGTACAATCATGCAGCAATCCTGCGCGTATAGCGCGATACTATAGGGCACTCCGTCTCATAAGGAGTCCCGTAAATGGTTTACCCAATGGCATATGCTATGATCAATCACCACTTATATCAAGCATACATATGATGCGTATGGTCATGACTCATGGAGTTATACTAGGCATGTTATAAAGTAATGAACTATCCTTACAATGCAGATGGACCCAGACGACCTACACACAACAAGTACGGGCCTATCAATGGGCCTTAGAGAGAGTCGTAATGCGGACGTTTAACCAACATTACCTCACAATGTGGACGTCAAACCAACATTGCTTCCAAGGCATAGCCTGTCGTAACCATCATTACACAAACCATGTTGGGATCACACATTACAATGGACCTTAGGTACATCCCGTTGGGCCTTAAATACATCAAATGGGTCATATCACATGGGCCTTTCATTCATCAAATGGGCCACATTAATGGGCCTCACCAACGGGCCTTATGTACATTACAATGGGCCATAACACATGGGCCTTTGAATACATCAAAATGGGCCTCATAATATGTAAGACTCGTATCCTAAACCGTACCGTTTCGTAGACTTCCGCGGTTTTACCGGTCGAATCCCGGCAACCTTCGACCCTTAACCGATATTCACGCGCGACCCTGATTCATATGTCGTCAACCTGTATCGACTTAACCCAAGACCATTACTATAGTGACCGCGCCATCGCTGCAATTCCAATGCCGCGACTCGCGCTCCAAGGTGATACCCAGGTTAAGAGATGTAGGCCAACGTTCGGTGCGAGAAAAATGCCTCGCGTTGCAAAATCCAAGAGAATCTCTATGAGATGTCACATCAATCCCATCAATCAATCCATCACATGTCAAGTACATGTCAAGTACACATCACCTTTCACCTTTTTCCAAATAAGCCACAAAAGTCAAAAAGGTCTTACAAACCCATGCCTTTCTTATACAGAAAGCCACCAAAGTCAAAAAGTTCTTACACCCATCTCTCTCCCATCCATCACTCCATCACCCATCACTCTCTCTCTCTCCCTTTACAACTCCTTCTCTCTTTCTCATTTTTAAAAAAATCCAAGCAAGAACCCTCCATATGTATGAGAATTTTTCCAAGCATTCCCAAGCTCCAAGTGTGGCCCACTTTCCTACCCCATCATCTCCCATCCTAGCCATCCATTCCTCATCTCACCCTTTGAAGTCGAAGCTAAGGTATTAAGGAACTCATAGGAGCAAGAAGATCGGACGGTGGGTGCTAGTTAATACTAGTTTTTCATATTTTTTAGATGGGCCAAGTGAGGCCAACCGATCAATGGTTTGGATCTCACTTGGGATCCTAAGATGTGGCTGATGGCCCACTTGATCATTCGATCATTCCGTGATGGGGCCATTCTCCATGGACCCCATCATGATGTTTATTTCTTTAGAAAGGTCATCTTGACCGTCCGTATTGGTGGGGAAAGGATCCCCACCGTTGATTTTCGATTTAGGTGGTTCATGTGTAAAAGGACCCATTTGATTGAATGATTTCTTCAAGGGAGGGCTTATAGTGGCGGAGCCCTCCATCACACGCGTGTCCCACTCTCCATCTCTCTCTCTCCCTTTTTATTTCATTTTTATTTATTTATTATGAGATTATTATAAGGTTGTGTGGCCTACTTGAATGGACCCCACCATGAGGCTGATACTCTATCCAAATCATCAGGTATGGCCCACTTTATGTGTGATGTATTCACACTATTCTCCATGAGGTGGCCCACCTAATCAGGGCCCACCTCAATGCTTTCCTTCAAGTCCAAACCGTCCAGCGTCTGGGACGCTGGACGTCCCTGTAGGAGGAAAACATAAATATAAGCTTGGTTGAAAGCTTTGGGAGTGGGCCATTGGGTAGGCCCCACCTTGTTGTATGTGTTCAATCCAAGCCGCCCATCCTCGTTCCCATATCATTTTAGGCGTTGAGCCAAAGAATGAGTTCAATCTGATGAGTCATACCATAGAAAACGGTATTTTTACCCTTCAAAGGCTATTAGGGCCCATCTTGTTGTTTCTACATGCCAAATAAATGCCAAACATTGGATTTTTATGGCATGTTTGGGCCTTAGAATCTGGTGGGCGGAGTGAATTTCCTAAGAGTGGGCCCCACATGTGATTTTTTTTTTAAAAAAAAAGAAAAAAAAAAGAAGAAGACTTTGAAGCAGCTGCTGCTGCTGCTGCCAGCGCAGGCAGCGTGCCTGCAGATTTGACGTACGGGCGGACGAGCAGCGTCCCACGGCTGCTGCCGTGGGCCCTGCCATGATGTTTATACCTTATCCACACCGTTCATGAGGTGGGCCCCCTCCTTAGGTGGGCCCCCTCCAAGTTTCAGCCAATTCCAAAAGTCAGGTGGCCCACACCACACGAAACAGCGGGATTGGACTTTTACCATTGAAAATCATTTTAGGCCCACATAAGTTTTGGATCATGATGAAATTTGTGTTTTCTCTTCATCCAGGTCTGAGTGACCCTATGAACAGTTTGGATGGCATTTAAATATTATAGTGGGCCCCACTTGGAGCCCACAGTGATGTATGTGTCTTATATCCACCTTCTAGGCGGACGGTGGAAGCCCACCATGATATTTGTGTTTTTCATCCATCGTCCGCCCACCTTATGCATGTGTCTTATTCATGCCACCTCCATGGCTGAATGAGAAATAAAAATTTCAGTGGGCCTCCCCCTGGCCCACACCCTGGCTGAATGACAAATAAATATTATAGTGGGCCCCCTGGCCCACACGCTGGATGACAAATAAATATTGCAGTGGGCCTAGGCCCATGCGACCACATGAACAGTTTGGATGGAAATAAACATCACAGTGGGCCCTTTGCCATTTTAGATGGAAAATAAACATTTCAATGGGCCTCTAGGCCCACGGGATTAGGCCCATTGGACGTATCTTAAGGCCCATGGGATTGGACCCACCTTGATGTATTCCAAGGCCTATGGGTTTAGGCCCATTTGATTCATATAAGGCCTATGGGTTTGGGCCCATACCAGTTATATAAGGCCCATGGGTTAAGGCCCATTGAGATGAACTAGGGCCCATGGGTTGAGGCCCATTTGATGTACATATGAGGCCCAATTGGTGTGGCCCATTTGTTACATATAAGACTCATGAGACTAGGCCCATTTTATGCAATCTAAGGCCCACGGGGGATGACCCATTGCAATGCACTTAAGGCTCATTGGTACGGCCCATTGATGTGGCCCACTTGATGAATATAAGGCCTAGGATGTGGCCCATTTGATATATTTAAGGCCCAATAGGATGTACTTAAGGTCCATTGCAATGTGTGAACCCAACATATTTATGTAATGATGTTTACTACGGGCTATGGCTTGGGAGCAATGGTGGTTTGACGTCCACATTGCAAGTATAGTGTTGGTTAAATGTCCGCATTATGACTCTCCCTAGGGCCATTGGTAGGCCATAATTGTTGTAGGCCGTCTAGGCCCATCTGTGTTGTAAGGATGGTTCATTACTTTATAACATGCTTAGTATAGTTCCATTACTCATGCCCATACGCATCATATGTATGCTCGATGTGAGGAATGTTTGATCATCGCATAAAGCCATTGGGCTGAGACATTTACGGGACTCCTTATGAGACGGAGTGTCCCACATAGGCGCATGGTACACATGGGATTGTTACATGATTGTATAGTGTGACTCATGCATCTCGCATCTACATGACGTGTGACATCAGGACCATAACCTCCACAGATATATCGTGGTTGGCAGGATTGGATACCGAAAATTCTTGTTCTATATGGGGTGCTATAGATATCCCTGGGTGAAAGTCCCTAAACCCTTATGGTACGAAGAGGTTGCTTCAACGTCTACACCGAGTGGGTAGATGAGCGTTGAGTGCCGATTACCAGATGGCTGTGCTCTCCACTGTGTCGTGGTCGGTTGGAAGGGGGTGCGGCCTTACCCGCCCGAGTGTAGGGGGCAATACTAGGCTGAGTCTGACCAGCTTAAGGAATGGGTCCGCTATCGACGAGTCAAGCCCGATATTGGCAGACGGATAGTGAGGTCTCTTCCACTTACCTTATTGCGTGCGATGAGGCGGCGATCTGGTTTAGAGTGTACTAGACCCAGGTGATATCTCAAATTTGAGCCGTATTGATATGTGGACTTAGATGAGGATTGTATGCTTGACTTACATCTTGCATTGCATAGCCTTAGTATGGCTCATGATATTATGGACCCATCTGCATATTCTGCATTACTCTGATATTGCATGATCATATTACTACCTTGCGCACACACTTTCACCACCCTCTAAGCTTTCTATAAGCTTATCCACGACCGTTGCGTGCAGGTGACGTTGGGGGGCAGCAGCGCTGAGACAGGAGCACTTGTAGATCATTTTGGAGTTTTTGTTCCTTACCATTGTATTTCCTTTTATGCTCATTATACTTGTAAAGTTTTTTATCATAGTGAAAATGTAATGGAGTTCTTGGTTGTTGTTTGTGGGTTATGCCTTTGGTTATGCTTATTACGAATCAAACTGACGTTGAAAATCCTCCTCGTAGCATCACAGGATCGAAACCTGGCGAATGGGAGCTGGGAGCCGAGAATGGGGTTCTACGGAGGCTGTCGGCGCCGGATTCGGTGACCAAAAATTTTGTGAGCCCGGTTTCTGAGTTTGGGGCGTGACATAATATGGGCCTTACATCTATCAAAGTGGGCCTCAACAACGGGCCAAAAATATATTGAATGGGCCTCATAACATAGGATTTATGTATATCATATAGGCCACACCAACGAGCCCCATCTGTGCATTAAATGGGTCACACCCAAAAGCAAGTGATGATAATGATTTCCTCCGTTGAAATTCCTAAGGTCCACCACAATATATATTTCTCATCCAGCCTGTTCATCAACTAACATAGTGATAGATGAAATGGAAGCAAATATCAGTTTATTAGTACACTACTATGGCCCCTTAGAAATTTTGAATGGTGGACATCATTGTCCACTACTTTAAGTGGTGGGGTCCACTTGAACTATGGATGTAACCCATTCATTAGCCCAAGCCATAAAATGAGCTTTCAAGGTGGCTAGACGGTTTGGATGCAGCACATACATCATAGTGGTCTCCACGTGGGACCCACCATAACATTTATTTTCCATCCAAGCCACTGATATGGCTGCACGGACCTGGATGAAGGGAAAACCCAAATTTCATATTAATCTAAAACTTCCGTGACCCAAAAAAAAGGTTCAAATGGTAGATATTCAATCACACAGTTTCCTATGATGTGGGCCACCTGAATCTTGAATTTGGCTGAAACTTGGAGGGGACCCACCTCAGGGGGTGGCCCACCTCATGAACAGGTTAGATGACAAATAAACATCAAGGTGGGGCCCACGGATGGAGCCGTGGGTTGTTACCCGTTACACGCTGACGCTGGCAGCGTCCTGCTGCACGGCAGGCGCTGCACCTCCCTTCTTTATTTTTTTAAAGAAAACCAATTTTCTACGATTTTTCGTACCTGGGGCCCACATCAACAAGATCCGCCCCACCCAATGGATTTGGCATCTCATAACAAGTCCAACAAGACCAATATCGGGCCTCTTTTCAGCGTGTAGGAAAAATCTGGATAGATTTCAATGGTAATAATACTATTTTCAACACTATGGCCCACTAGACACTCTGATCAACCTCATTTTTTGGCTCAACGCTTAAAATGAGTTGGTAAATAGGATGGATGGCATAAATTGAATACATACATCAAGGTGGGGCCTATATGAGTGGCCCTTCTCCAATGCTTGGAAGGCCAAACTCATTTTGTGTTTTAAGTCCAGCAACATCCAGACGCTGGACGTTTTTGAGCTTATCAACATATTTAAGGTGGGCCCTATTTAGGTGGGGCACCACATGATGGATGGTGTGAGTACAATACATATAAGATGGGCCCCACTTTTAGATGGCTTGGGTCAATACATACCTAATGGTGGGGTCCATCCAAGTGGGCCACACGGTCATTACATCACACACACCAAAAAAATAAATAAATGAAAAGAGAGGGAGAAAGAGATAGAGTGGGACACGCGTGTGATGGAGGGACCCCGACATTATGGGCCCTTCGTTCCATGATCTACATCATAAATCAAGTGAGTCTCATTACATGTGGACCCATAAAATTGAAATCCAAAGGTGTAGATCCCTTCTCCATGAAATTAGACGGTCTAGATAACCCATATAAAAGCTAGGAAGGTAAACTTCATGATGGGGTCCATGGAGAATGACCCCATCATGGAATGATATTGATGATCAAGATGGGCCATCGGCAACATCTTAGGGTCCAAAGTGAGATCCATACCATTGATCACTTGGCCCATCTTAAAAACATGAAAAACTAAGCTATGGAAGCACCCACCACTTGATCTTTTCGGTCCGTTGGAAAGCCACTCTCCTTATGCTTCACTTTGATGGAAGAAGATGAGAAATGGATGGCTAGGATGGAGGTTTTGGGATGAGAAAGTGGGCCACACAAGGTCACTTCTCTCTTGGGAAAACCTTGGACGTGTGCACCCTTGGTTGCTTGAAATTTTAGGGTGAGAAATGAGAAAGAGAGAGAGTTGTAAGAAGAGATGTGAGGTGAGTGATGGGGTGATGGTTGATGGATGTGAGTGATGGGTGAGGTGATGGATTGGTTGACTTTTAGATTTGTTTAACTTGTGGAGAAAGGAAGCATGAGTGCTTGTACTTAACATGAGAGGTGATTGATGGGATTGATTTGACATGTTGTAGAGATTCTATTGGGATTGCCAACGCGCGACATTTTTCCTCGAATTGAACGTGGGTCCACATCTCCTTGCCAGGGTATCGGATCGGTGCATGGGTTGCGGCGTTGGAACCGCGGCGATAGTGCGGTTGCAATGATACAAGTCTCAGATTAAGCTGACTCAAATGTATAGGATATGACTTACAGTCATTCGCATATGTCGATTACAGGTCACAGATTACCGAACTTTGACGGGAAGGATCGCAGGAGTTGACGGAACAGTACGGATTAGGATACGGGTCTTACACATCACCCATCATCTCATCACTTTTCACCCATCACTTCTCTCTCCCTCTCATTTTCTCTCTTCACTCCCAAGCAACAAATATTCCAAAGTCCAAGCTCTCTTCCAAAACCAAGTGTGGCCCACCCTCTCATCTCCCATCTCAAACATTTATTCTCTATCAACTTCCATTAAAATTGAAGGCAAGGAGCATACGAGTCTAAGGAGCAAAAGGACAAGGCCGCTAGGTGGGTGATCCACCATTAAATTTTATTTTTTTGGGACCACATGTGGTGGGACCCGTTTGAAGTATGCAATGTAAGAAATGGAGAGCCCATAGTAGCGGGATCCCTCCTCTCCTTCACGATCTCTCTCATGTCTCTCTCTCTCTCTCTCTCTCTCTCTCTCTCTCTCTCTCTCTCTCTCACTCTCTTTCATTTTTGAGTTGATAAGGCCGTGTGGCCCACTCGGATGGACCCCACTTGAAGTATGCATTTTATCCATGCCGTCCATCGAATGGGCCCACCTGACATGCCGTCCGGATGTAGGGAAAACACAAATATTAGATTGATCCGAATCAAGTGGCCCACGTCCATGTGGGACCCACCTTGATTCATGCACCCAGGCCGTCCAGTGTATCTAGATGCTGGACGTGCCAACCAACCGTGTGGTGTGACCTGTCAGTGGTGTGTACTAACCTATATATTATAATATAACTATGATATAATATCGTATATATTATATACATAAATATATATATATATATATATATATATTTTTTTTCATGGCTGGGGCCCTTAACGTCAGCAAGTGGTGGACCCCACCGTTGTTATGAGGTGTCATCCACAGTCCAGCATGCTAGACGAGTGGGATCCACCATAAATGTATATGTTTTATCCATCGTCTATCTGAACGTGGCAGATGGGGCTCACCACCGATGGGTGTATCACATCCAAACCATCCATCCCATCTCGTAGGAATCACCGTGATGTATGGGTCTTAGTCACACCATCCAGATGGCTGGATGGTGGGCCCCACCCTCTGATGCATGTGTTGCACCCAACCGTCCATCCATTTGGTGAACCGTCTTAGGTGGGCCACATTGGCGGACTCTGATGCATTCATTTATCCAGACCAACCATCCATTTGGTGAGCTTGTTCTTGGGCTTGAAAAAAAAAGTAAAATAAATAAGACAGCGAGTATCAAGTGGACCACACTATAGAAGATAGTGGAGTGAACGTCTACCATTGAAACCCCTTTGGGTTACAGCAGTTTTGAATCAATATAATATTTATTTTCCTCCCTATTCAGGTCCTTGTGACCTCATGAACGGTCTGGATGGGAAATGAATGATATGGTGGGCCCCCAAAATTTCTAACAATGGGAATTATATCACCACTGTTAAGTGTGGTAAAGTCTAGATGATCCTTTGGATATGATTCATTGTTTTTATAATGCTCTAAAATAATCTCTAAGCAATAAGTGAATGCTGTGGCTGGTTTGGGCCCATTTGTACCGGCCCATTTGATTCGTCCCCCTTTGAATTGGCCCTTTTGATTCGACCCTTTTGAATCGGCCCAATTGATTCGGCCCAATTGATTCGGCCCATTTGTACCGGCCCCCTTTGATTAGCCCATTTGAATCGGCCCTTTTAATTTAGCCCATTTGATGCAATTGAGGCCCATGATGATGTATATTAGGCCCTGGTGCGAGGCCGTTGGCCCACTGTATGTTTGGCCCTATGTGGGCCACTCCTTGGGAGCAATGTTGGTTAAAGGTCTACATGGATGGGCAATGATGGTTGGACGTCCACATTGTGACCTTCCCTTAGGCCTTGTTAGGCCCATCCTCATCATTCTCTAGTGGGTTAACCCAAACGCTTTGGCCCCATTGATTTTAATTCATCCATCCTTGGTTGTCCATCTATGGACCCCACTGTGTTGAGGTCGACTATCGATGCCGATTATTGGTGTCTATTGCTGATACTGGCTACCTTGCCAATTATGAGTTTGTGATAGCATATCATCATGATACATGCCATACACATCATCCGTATGCTTTGAGATGTGATTGGTCATTTCATATGCCATAGTGTAGGTGGTTTATGGGACTCCCTGATAGGCGGAGTTATCCCACATGAGCGCACGGTATGCACAAGATTGATGCATGATTGGGCTGTGTGATACACGCACTTTGCATTTGTGTGATTGTGATTACTGTATGCCCTAGCAACATTAGGGTCTTAGCCTCCACAGGCACATCATGGATGGCCAGATTGGATACTGAAAATATTTTTTCTAGCATCGAGGCACCATAGATGTCCTTGGGTGAAAATCCTTTAACCCAATGGTACCAGAGGATGACTCCAATGTCTAGATCGAGTGGATACATGAGCGCACGAGGGTCATATACTAGTAGGTCGCGTCTCCCACTGTGTCGTGGTCAGTTGGAAAGGGGTGTGACCTTACCCGCTGAGTGAGGGGGAAATTTCTAGTTTGAGTTCGATTAGCTTGAGGAATAGGTCTGTTATTGACGAGTCGGGCCCGGTATTGGTAGGTAGATAGTGAAGTCTCTTCTATTTACCCAGTTGTGCGCTCGAATAGGGGCGGCAAGATGGCGTAGAGTGTACTAGACTCCATTGATTATCCAAAGTGAGAACTATACTGATATTTGATGTTCTGGCAATGAACTGTATTGACATATGGATTCGGTGAGGACTAGTATGCTTGAGTTACATCTTACATCGTATGGCCTTAGTATGGCTAACATCATTCACTCCTTGCATCGCATGGTCTTGATATAGTCGATAACACTCATGTCTTGCATCGCATAGCCTTGGTACGGCTAATGACATTCATGGACTTATCAGCATTTTCGCATTACTCTAATATTACAAACTTGTATTTCTATCATATGCACACACTATCACCACCCTCTAAGCTTTCTATAAGCTTATGCAGAATCGTTGTGTGCAGGTGACGCTAGACAGTAGCAATTCAGGAGCAGGAGCATGCTGTAGAGCTTCCAGAATTTTGGCTTTATTGTCTTATATTTTCCTTCATATGCATTATACCTTAAAGTTTTTTTTATCATAGTGGATTTTGTGATGGTGTTATTGTGGTTATTGTTTGTGAGTTATGCTTATGGTTATGCTCATTACGAATCAAATTGATATTAAAAATTCTCCTTGTAGGATCCCAGGATCGGAACCTAGTGTATGGATGCCAGGAGCCGAGAATGGGGTACTACATAGTTAGTCGGCCCCATATTCGACGATCGGGAATTTTGTGAGCTCGGTTTCCAAGTTTGGGGCATGACACAGGGTCTCCTTTGTCTTCTTCCTGTGCAGGCTAACAGGGCTTGGAGCGAGTGCTGGGAGCTCGGCGAGGGTGAACCAAATTTCTACATTAACATTTTGGCGCCGTCAGTGGAAACTCGAACAAAAAACTACTCTTACTTTACCAAGGAGAAATGGAAAAAAGAAAAGAAGAAAATGCATACGCCGACTATTGCGACTAATCCCGAGCCGTCTAGGGATCAGAATTCAACTTCAGGATTGCAGATATAGTTTTCGCCTATGGAGCCTACTCAGCGATCTAGGAATTGAGGAGGTAAATATCAAGCGTTACAGAATCAAATGGAAATGCTGGTCAATGAGGTCAGCCAGATGAGACAACAAATGAATAGACATCATTCACCTCTAGATCAATAAGTAAATGCTCCAACGATTGCAAAACATTTAGCCCATGCAACGTCCTGAGACGTCTCGCGAGGAGCATCAGGTCGGATCCCAACATGAGCACAGGAGCCACTGAACTGAGCCTCGACTCATGTCTCTGAGACATCAGCATTGGCTTCGATTGATCTCCACCACGAATTGGAATGGAGAAGATGTGGAAAGACTCATGAGCCTGACCAAGCTTGGGAAGCAGCAGCCAAGAACAAAGACCCTTGGGAAGCTCAACTAGATGAGCTGCGAGGCTAAATTAAAAGTATGCACCGGGATTACCAAGCGTAGGCCCCCACTGTAGTCAACGCAATAATGGAGGAAACATAGCCTCCTTTCACCAACGACATCATGAGCGTGGTCATGCCCTCCAAGTTTCGGATGCCCCCCATCATCCAATATTTCGGCTTTGGAGATCCGACCGAGCACATGGAGTCTTATCGCTCCTGGATGCAAATTCAATTCGCCTCGGAGCCGATGATGTGCAGGGCCTTATGGGGGCCGCAAGGAATTGGTGAAATAGCGGTGAAGATCGCTTAAGTTAAAGTAGAGATATGTCAATATATCCTAGAGGGGGGGTGAATAGGACTTTTAAAGTTTTTATGAATTATTAAAAATCCTTATCACAATAATCCTATTACAGAGTACAGATTAGGATTACTCAAAATTAACTCTACTGGCTTCTAAGCCTGGTAGAGGATCCAATCACAAACTATGTAAAAGACAAACAGTTTATAGATGAGATTGTGATGGATATGACTGTGTGTGCATAAGATGTGATCATATATAAGGACTTGTAAGGCAATCACATAAATGTAAGACAATATCAATCTCAAACACAGTCATTTTATAGTGGTTTGACAACTTGTCTACTCCACTCCCGGCTTCCACACTCAACCCTTGAGTGACCGAATTTCACTAAAGAGGTTTTTCATGGTTCAAATCAGGTTCACCTTCAACCTTTATAGAGGTTTCTACTCGGTTCACCTCAAACCCTGGAGTTTTGCTGGTGTACTCCTAACCAGATATTTATGCCCACACAGGACAAGGGTCCATACAACGCACCCGAAGGTTTCTACTCGGTTCACCTCTAACCCTGGAGTTTTGTTGGCGTACTCCTAACCAGATGTTTATGCTCTCCATAGAGCAAGGGTCCACACAACGCACCCCGCACGTACACTCCCGTCGGAGGCCTCCTTTGAGGACTTCAAATGGTGAGCAACACTTAAAACCCAATCCTAAAAAGGAATGATCACAAGTGTCCTCTAGATTCTTAGTACTTACAGATAAGTTGATGAGTCCCTTTCAGCGCAGTGATGAAGACCTTCTACTTGTTGATGAAGAGTCTTCAGCTCCCTTGATCCGCAACACAAAGATGTATCTATACTGGGCTTAGGTTGGGTCAAGGTTATGATGAAATACTATTCTAAGAATTTTCCTATAAGGAAGGTAGAGTGGTTCCCATCATCTATGCATTCAAGGCATCCCAGCTTAATGATATGTCATTAAAGTAGTAGCTGAAGGATCCTTGAATGCGGAAGTTCATTCCCCAATCCACTCTATGAAATATCAATGATGAGGGTGGATTGGAGGATGAACTTCCTGAGAGAAAGGGCTTAAGGTAAATGATAGGAAGGTTAAAACTCACAAAAGAACTCTCTACTTTCTCTACCAGCAATGAAGACAACTCTCTCTATTTATAGGCAAAAGGTTCCAACGGATATAAACGGTCATATTTATGACAGAGTTCGATATCATTGAGAAGTCGTTGATATGATCGAGCGTATACTCTCGATTGTATCGCCAGACCTCTCGATGATAAAAACTCAATTGTCATTTCGCTTTTGAAAACCTTCCGCCAACTGGTCTATGAGATCGAGACACACATCGATGTAATCGAATTTCGAACTCCGATTCAATCGAGTGATGGTTTGATCTATCGACAGGTGAAAAATAAGAGAGAAGCCTTGAAGAATTTCAGGTTCTACAGATATGATCGGGGAAGCAGTCGATGTCATCGAAATTTGTACATCGATCATATCGGAGATCTTGTCGATGAGATCGATAAATCGTATAGATTTACCTATAGGCTTGCTGGACGATTTATGTCCTGACTCGATCCAATCGACTAGGTCTCGATATAATCGATATATGAATATCAATTTATCGACTGGCACCCCGATCATCATAAACAACAACCTGAAATTCATGCTGGTGAGGATATGCGCCCACAATCGATATGATCGACTAACTTCCGATATGATCGATATTTGAGTTCAGATTGTATCGGACAATCATCGATATATCGAAGCATTTGTTAGTTTTCTTTAGAAAAATAGGGGCGCCGAAAAACAGTCTGTCGATTAGATCGATCCTCTTCAGATATGATCGATATTCGAATATCGATGATATCGACTCTCAAGTCGATATATCGATAAATCGTCCAAATGATTGTTTTGATTGTTGGACGCTTTCTGTCCTCACTCGATTGTATTGATTGAGATGCCGAGGACATCGATAGAGCTGGTCGATCATATCAAAGGGGTAATCGATATAATCAACAATGTAAGAAAAACTTTACTGATTTTTCTTTTTGATAAAAAGCTTTCTTAGACTGAAACCCTAAGATGTTCTAATTCTTTTTAAGGGTTTAATTACCTGGTGTTTTGGGACATGGGATGTGAGGCTATGATTTACCTTTTGGTGAGCTTCCATACATCCAGTTGAGGCAGATGCTTGACTTGATCTTCTTGTTAGGCGTTGTTGTCCGACTGACTCAACTTACAACGTAATTGACAAACAAGGGCACGTAGTAGGTGCACTTTCAATTAGTATCGACAGTTGAAACCAAACTCGGTTAGCTCATTTGTCGAGCTTATTAGAGCCTTCCTGATACATTTCATCATTAGAAAGAAGTGTCGGAAGCCATCTGTTCATCTACTCACTGTTAAGCAAGGAATGGGGAATTGTTAAAGGATTATATTTGTAACGTCCGAATTTCGAGGGTCGAGCAAAGCTCAATTCCCGAGATCCAATACATCACTTATGCAACATGGATAATGATGTTTAAATGTCATCCATATTAATCTATTAAACATGAGTGAGATTATACTAAAATAGCATATCATACTCCAGACATAATTAAATTAAGTAAGCGAAAGAATGAAATATGTGTATTGAAATAAGTAAGCGATTCACAGCCTCTAGAGTATGATGATGTAACAGGGTTTAATATATAGAAGGTTTGTTTCAAAATATACGAAATGTCAAAATTTAGGTGTCCAACTAATCCATGTGTCCCTATAATCCTGACGATTCAGCACGAGGTCTACATAGACCTGCCTAATAGCTGAACATAGGTGTTAGGCCCGTATCCTAGACCGTACCATTCTGTAGGCTTTCACGGTCCTCCCAATCGAATTTCGGTAACCCTTGACCTGTATCCGATGTTTGCATGTGATCCTAGGCTGAGTCCTGTATATTAGAGTCAACTCTACTCGAGACTTGTACTAGTGTGATCGCACCATCGCTCCAGTTTCAACGCTGCGTCTCGCGTGCCGAGGTGATACCTAGGCCAGGAGATGTGAGCCCGAGTTCAATTCGAGGAAAACACCACGTGTTGCAAATTCTGAGAGAATCTCTATGATAAGTCACATCAATCAATTAATGTACAAGTCAAGTATATATTCCATCACACCCATCCCTCTCTCACCCACACGTCAACAACACCCATACCTATCCCATCCCATTCTTACCAAAAATTCAAGGCAACCCATACATTTCCATGTCATATCCCTTGTACGACTCCTCTCTCTCTCTCTCTCTCTCTCTCTCTCTCTCTCTCTCTCTCATTTCTCATTTTCCTCCCAAGAGAAACCCAATGTCCAAGCAAGAGAGCTCCATGAGAGAAGCTTTATGTGCCCCACTCCCTACCACCCAATCTTCCATCTTAGCCATCCAATCCTCATCTTCCTCCATTAAAGTTGAAGACAAGGAGCTAAGGAGTTCATGGAGCCTAGAAGAAGCGAAATCAGTGGGTGATCTGCCGTTGATTTTCAATTTGTTGGCCCACTTATAATGGGACCCATTTGATGTATGTGTGTGATCAAAGAGAGGCCCATAGTGGTGGGGTCCCTCCACTACACGTCTCTCTCTCTCTCTCTCTCTCTCTCTCTCTCTCTCTCTCTCTCTCTCTCTCTCTCTCTCTCTCTCTCCCCTTTCCTTTTTTGATGAGGATGATGAGGTGTTTGGTCCACCATGATGTGTTATATCCCAACTATCTAATCGTGGGGCCCACCTTGCTAGCATCCAGTGGCTGGTTGGACGGTCCAGCACTATTGGTACCGTCTAGCAACCCTGGACAAAGAAGGCAAATCACAAATATCAGCTTTACTTCAAGTTGGTGGGTCCCACACATGTGGACCCACCTTGATGATATGTAGATCCACTCCATCCATCCTTTTAGTAGGATGGTGGGTCCAACAGCTAAGCTGCCCATTGACGTCAGCGAGTTCTGCGGGTCTTCTCATGAGGTATGTGTTATGTCATCCGTCCGTCCATCCATCCCACACGTGTGGGTGGGACCCACCTAGATGCATTTTACATCCACACTGCTGGCCCCCTTAACGCATGTATTCTATATTCATGCCATCTGTCCACCTCAGGACATAGGGCCCACCTTGCATACATTGTATATCCAGGCCGTCCGCCATCTAGATGGTGTGTCCATCCCAACTGTTCATCCATTCGTTGGGGCCAGACATCAACAAGTTCAGTGACTTAGACTGTCTGTCTTTTTCTAGTGGGCCACATGTGTGGACCCCACCATGAGGTATGGGTCATATCTAAACCGTCCATTCACTTGGTGAGCTCGATCTAAGGCTTGAGGTAATGAGGCAGATCTATCAAGTGGACCACACTGTAGTAAATAGTGAAGATTGAACGTCTACCATTGAAACCCCTCTTGGGGTCACGGAAGTTTTGGAACCTATATGGAATTTGTTTTCCTCTTTATCTAGGTCTTCATGACCTTGTAAACATATTAGATGGAAAATAAATGTTATGGTGGGGTCCACCTTAATGTATGTGTTGTACATCCATGTTGTTCATCTGGTGGGTCTATTTGGGAGGTGCAGGCCCACCTGCTGTGCGGCTCAATGTGATGTATGTGAGGCCCAGATGGAGAGGCCCATTGTGATGTATTTGAGGCCCACGGGATAGGGCTCATTACAATGGAATTGCAGCCCAGTTGGAGAGGCCCATTGTGATGTATATTAGGCCCATGAGTGAGGCCCGATGTGATGTATACAAGGCCCACATGATGGGGCCCACCTACTTGAATTTGAGGCCTATGGGTAAGGCCCTTTGTGATGTATTCATGGCCTATGGGCAAGGCCCATTGTGATATGTATTAGGCCCATTAGTGCGGCCCATTGATGCAGCCCAATTAATGTATATGAAGCCCATTGGTGCAGTCTGTAGATGTGACCCACTTGATATATGAGGCCTAATATTGAGGCCCATGGGCGTGCCCCATCGTGAAACATTTGTGGCCCATGAGTGAGGCCCAATGTAATGAATGTGAGGCCCATTGTGATATATTTGAGGCCCATGGTGATGTATATTAGGCCCTTATATGAGATCGTGGGCCCACTGTACGTTTAGCCCTATGTGGGCCACTCCTTGGGAGCAATGTTGGTTGAATGTCCACATTGATGGGAAATTATGGTTAAATGTCCACATTGTGACCTTCCCTTAAGCCCTTTGTTAGGTCGAGGCCGATTGTCGAGACCGATTCAGATTGTCGAGGCTGATCCGATTTTCTAGGCCGATTTCGATTATTGAGGCTGATTCCGATTGTCCAGGTCGATTGTTGAGGTCGATTCCAATTGTCAATACCGATTCCGATTATCGAGGCCGATTCCAATTGTCGAGGTCGACTCTGATTGTTAAGGCCGATTCTGATTATTGAGGCTGATTCCGATTGTCGAAGCTGATTTTGATTGTCAAGGCCAATTCTGATTATCGAGGCTGATTCCAATTGTTGAAGACGATTGTATAGGACGATTATCGAGGCCGATTCTGATTGTTGAGGCTGAATATTAAGGCCGATTGTCGAGGCCTAATGTGATGTATATGTGGTCCGTATTTGAGGCCCATTGTGATGTGTATTCAGCCCGTGTTTAAGGCCCAATGTGATGTATATGAGGCCTATGTGATGAGGCCCATTGTGATATATTTGAGGCCCAGGCAATGGAGCCCACTGTGATGTATATTAGGCCCATGTGAGAGGCTCATCATGATGTGTATTAAGCTTTTGAGTAAGGCCCATGATGTTGTACATTAGGCCCTTGTGTGAGGCCATGGGTCCACTATATGTTAGGCTCTATGTGGGCCATTCCTTAGCAGCAATGTTGGTTAAATGTCCACATTATTGAGGCCGATTGTTGATGCCAGTTATTGATACCGCTTATGAATATATGATAGTATGATACATGCCCATATGCATCATCTTCATGTTGTTATGAGATATGATTGACCATTACATATGTTATAATGCTGATGGTTTATAGGACTCCTTGATAGGCAGAGTTATCCCACATGAGCGCGCGGTATGCATAGGATTGATGCATGACTGGATTGTATGACTCATGCACCTTACATTGTGTGTTGTGATTACTGTATGCCCTAGCAACATCAGGGCTATAGCTTCCACAGGCATATCATGGATGGCTAGATGGGACACCGAAAATCTGTTACTAGCATCAGACTGTCATAATGGTCTTGGGTGAAAATCTCTAAACCCTTTTAGTACCATAGGATGCCCCAACATCAAGACCAAGTGGATATATATGAGCGCATGAGGACCGTATTTTAGTAGGCCGCGTCTCCCACTGTGTCATGGTCAGTTAGGAGGGGGTCTAGCCTTACCCACCTGAGGGAGTAGGCATAGCTAGGCTGAGTTTAACCAGCTCATGAATGGGTCCACTATTGACATGTCGGGTAGATATTGGTTGATTACTGGCCAGGCGGATAGTGAGGTCTCTTTCACTTACCCAGTTGTGCGTTTGATGGAGCGGCAAGCTAGTGTAGAGTGTACTAGACCTCGGTGATGGTCCTAGAGATGAAGAGTACTAATATGTGGATTTATTGGGCAGGAGTTGCATACTCATTCATTCACTATTCACTTGGGCTAGTGGTATGTAACTATTTGTTATGTGTGCCTTCGCAATGACCAGGATTTCGGTTAGGGCGCGCGACTAACCTGAGACTAGGAGTGTCAAGCCCCAAACCTGGAAATCAGATTCACAGGAATCCCGATTGCCGAATCAAGTGTCGATGGCCTCTATAGTACCTCATTCTCAGCTCCTAGCGCTCATATGACAGGTTTCGATCTTGAGATCTTACAAGGAGAATTTTTTTTCCAACGTACATTTATCTTGTAAGAAGCATAACCACAAGTTTACCCAAATCACAAGAGCGACATCATCATCACATATCCACTAATATAAATTTTAAATACAATACTGAAAGGAAAAATACATATGTCAAATAAAATCAAAGCTCTATAAGTCAGCTACATGCTCCAAGCTCCACGCTGTTGTAAACTAACATCACCTGCACGCATCTATCATGCATAAAGCTTAGAGGGTGGTGTAAATATGTGAACATGGTAACTGCCAAGTATTCAATACAATGTCAAAATCATATAATATCAAAAATACTGGTAAGATCATGAGTCAAACAATATTATAGTATGCAATACAAATTAGCTATGTAAATGAGAAGTCATAAAGAGTGAAATATTAAATGTCGAGAATGTAATTTAATATACAATTCCTTATGAGTTCACGAATACCGTCAGTCATTTCGAGACCATATAAATGCAGAAACATAATGACCCAAAATGTCATATGTTGTAGATGTAATGCAATATGCGGTGTGAATGGAATGACCACCACTACCAGTAAAAGGGGCAAAGGCTACAGATAAAATCTGTAGCCTAAGACCTATGGTTAAGGTTTTAGTTCATAGCACGACCGTAGTTGTAGGTGCCGCAACAATAGGTCTGGAACCTATAGCTACGGATTTAATCCGTAGCTATAGGTTACAACAACTACAGATATAATCCATAGCAATTATATCTGTAGCGATAAGTATAAATAACTAGGGATATTATTTATAGTTAAAAGTACGTAGCAATATGCCAAACTTAATAATGGCTACAGCTGTCGGATTACCGGCTACGGTTCATATCTGTAGTTATTTCTTACATTAAAAAAAATATATATATATATAATCATTTGTTCATTTAATTACCACCAGCATAATCATTCATTCATTCCATTACAATCAATTACAATCCTTCATTAATTCAATTATAATCCTTCATTCAATCAATTACAATTATAATAATGCTGAAAATACAAATCTTTGGCTTCATTAGAGAAATTTGCTTGACTTCACCCTGAAATTTCAATGATAAAGAATTGAAAGAGAAGATATATTTTGACGGTATGATATTTTTTTCAGAAGTAAATAGGCCTTTTTCAGCCATCACCCACCTGAAGAATAAAAAATCGATTGTTGTCCAAGTCCACTCATTTTCCTTTCAATTTCTTAGTGACCTCTGTAAAATTACTTCCACGGTCATTTATGTAGTACTTTGAAAATTTGTCTCGAAATGCAATTTTAGTAATGACAAAGTCACTTTTGCAACAGCTTCGTATATTCCATCATCCTACAAATAGTCATAACATTAATAAATCAGAATGACCATTAGGGAAAAGAAAAACAAAGTGAAAGAAGTGCATTATGTATAACCATTTTTTTCTTAATGAATTAATAAAAACTCAAAGAGGAATGAAATTGACATAAAAGGAATGGTCTCACCATATGGTTTGTAGGGCCAAAATAAATGTCTGAATGATTTCCGTAAGGAGGACCATCGGTAGCCACATGTACCCACTTCCCAAGGAATGGTCTCACTATATAGTTTAGGTTATAAGTTTATGTTAATGTCGTAGGTTATAGGTTTAGATTTAGGGATTTGAGAATACATTTACGTTTTAGGTTTAAGTTTAGGTTTTACGTTTACGTTAAGGTTATAGGTTTAGGTTTAGGTTTAAGTTACAAGTGTAGGTTATAGGTTTAGGTTTAGGTTAGGTTATATGTTAAGGTTTAGGGAATTGAGTTTAGGTTATAGGTTATAGGTTTAGGTTATGGGTTATAGGTTATAGGTTAAGGTTTATGTTATAGGTTAAGGTTTAGGTTTAGGTTATAGGTTTACGTTTAGATTATAGTTTTGGAATTTGAGAATAGGTTTAGGTTATAAGTTTATGTTAATGTTGTAAGTTATAGGTTTAGGTTTAGGTTTAAGTTTAGGGGTTGGAGAATATATTTAGGTTTTAGGTTTAGGTTTAGGTTATAGGTTATAGCTTTAAGGAATTGAGAATAGGTTAAGGTTTAGGTTTAGGAAATTGGGTTGGGGTTTAGGTTTGGGTTTTCAAGTTTAGGTTTAGGTTTAGGTTAGGGAGTTGAGATTAAGATTAGGTGTAGGTTTAGGTTTAGGAATTTGAGAATACATTTAGGTTTTAGGTTTAGGTTTAGGGATTTGAGAATACATTTAGGTTTTAGGTTTAGGTTTAGGTTTAGGTTAATGTTAGGTTATACGTTATAGGTTATAAGTTTAGGTTATAGGTTATAGGTTATAGGTTAAGGTTTAAGTTATAGGTTTTGGTTAGGTTAAGGTTATAGGTTTAGGTTTAGGTTTAAGTTATAGGTTTAGGTTAAGGTTAAGGTTTAGGTTATAGGTTATATGTTATAGGTTATAGCTTTTGGAAATTGAGAATAAGTTAAGGTTTAAGTTTAGGAAATTGGGTTCGGGTTCGGGATTGGGGTTAAGTTTGGATTTTCAAGTTTAGGTTTAGGTTTAGGTTAAGGAGTTGAGATTAGGATTAGATGTAGATTTAGGTTTAGGGATTTGAGAATACATTTAGGTTTTAGGTTTAGGTTTTAGGTTTAGGTTTCGATTTTAGGTGAAGGTTAAGGTTTGGTTATAGGTTATATGTTAAGGTTTAGGTTATAAGTTTTGGTTTGGGTTAAGGTTATAGGTTATAGGTTTAGGTTAGGTTTAGGTTTAGGTTATAGGTTATATGTTTAGGTTAAGGTTTAGGGATTCGGGTTCGAGTTCAGGTTTGGGTTCGGGTTTAGGTTATAGGCTTTGGTTTAGGTTATAGGTTATAGGTTTAGGTTAAGGTTTAGGTTTAGGTTATGGGTTTTGGGATTTGAGAATAGGTTTAGGTTATAAGTATAGGTTTAGGTTGGGTTATAGGTAAAGGTTTAGGTATAGGTTATAGGTTTTGGGATTTGAGAATAGGTTTAGGTTATAAGTTTAGGTTTAGGTTGGATTATAGGTTAAGGTTTAGGTTTAGGTTATAGAATTTTGGGATTTGAGAATAGGTTTAGGTTTAGGTTGGGTTATAGGTTAAGGTTTAGGTTTAGGCTATAGGTTTTGGGATTTGAGAATAAGTTTAGGTTATAAGTTTAGGTTTAGGTCTAGGTTATAGGTTTAGGTTAAGGTTTAGGTTAAGGTTATAAGGTTTAGGTTATAGGTTATAGGTTTAGGTTTAAGTTATAGGTTTAAGTTTAGGTTTAGGTATAGGCTTAGGTTATAGGTTATATGTTTCTGTTAAGGTTTAGGGATTTGGGTTTGGGTTTGGGTTAGGGTTCAAGTTTAGGTTATAGGTTATAAGTTTAGGTTAAGGTTTAGGTTTAGGTTATGGGTTTTGGGATTTGAGAATAGGTTTAGGTTATAAGTATAGGTTTAGGTTGGGTTATAGGTTAAGGTTTAGGTTTAGGTTATAGGTTTTGGGATTTAAGAATAGGTTTAGGTTATAAGTTTAGGTTTAGGTTGGGTTATAGGTTAAGGTTTACGTTCAGGTTATAGGTTTTGGGATTTGAGAATAGGTTTAGGTTATAAGTTTAGGTTTAGGTTGGGTTATAGGTTAAGGTTTAGGTTTAGGTTATAAGTTTTGGGATTTAAGAATAGGTTTAGGTTATAGGTTTAGGTTAAGGTTAAGGTTTAGGTTAAGGTTATAGGGTTTAGGTTATAGGTTATAGGTTTAGGTTTAAGTTATAGGTTTAAATTTAGGTTTAGGTATAGGCTTAGGTTATAGGTTATAGGTTATATGTTTATGTTAAGGTTTAGGGATTCGGGTTCGGGTTTGGGTTTGGGTTCGGGTTTAGGTTATAGGTTTTGGTTTAGGTTATAGGTTTTAGGTTTAGGTTAAGGTTTAGGTTTAGGTTATGGGTTTTGGGATTTGAGAATAGGTTAGGTTATAAGTATAGGTTTAGGTTGGGTTATAGGTTAAGGTTTAGGTTTAGGTTTAGGTTATAGGTTATAAGTATAGGTTTATGTTTAGGTTATGGTCTAGGTTTAGGTTATAGGTATATGTTTTGTGATTTAAGAATAGGTTTAGGTTAAGGTTATAAGTATAGGTTATAGGTTAAGTTTTAAGTTTAGAAAATCGGGTTCGGGTTCGGGATCGGGTTTAGGTTTGGGTTTAGGTTATAGGTTATAGGTTTAGTTTATAGGTTATGGTTTAGGTTATAGGTTAAGGTTTCGGTTATAGGTTATAGGTTATAAGTATAGGTTTTGGGATTTGACAATAGGTTTAGGTTAAGGTTATAAGTATAGGTTATAGGTTAAGGTTAAGGTTTAGGTTTAGAAAATTGGATTCGGGTTCGGGATCAGGTTTAGGTTTGGGATTAGGTTTTAATTTATAGGTTATAGGTTTAGGTTTGGGTTATAGGTTAAGGTTTAGGTTAGGTTTTAGGTTATAGGTTAAGGTTTAGGTTATAGGTTAAGGTTTGGGTTATAGGTTAAGGTTAAGGTTTAGGTTTGGGTTTAAGGTTAAGGTTTAGGTTAGGTTTTAGGTTATAGGTTAAGGTTTATGTTATAGGTTAAGGTTTGGGTTATAGGTTAAGGTTTAGGTTATAAGTTATAGGTTATAAGTATAGGTTTAGGTTTAGGTTAAGGTCTAGGTATAGGTTATAAGGTTCGGGTTCGGGATCGGATTTAGGTTTGGGTTTAGATTATATGTTATAGGTTATAGGTTTACGTTTGGGTTATAGGTTAAGATTTAGGTTAGGTTTTAGGTTAAGGTTTAGGTTAGGTTTTAGTTTAGGGTCATAAGTATAGGTTATAAGTTTAGGTTTAGGTTCTAGGTTATAAGTATAGGTTTATGTTTAGGTTAAGTTCTAGGTTTAGGTTATAGGTATAGGTTTTGGGATTTGAGCATAAGTTTAGGTTAAGGTTATAAGTATAGGTTATAGGTTAAGGTTTAGGTTTAGGAAATATGGTTCAGGTTCGGGATTGGGTTTAGGTTTGGGTTTAGGTTTTAGGTTTTAGGTTTTAGGTTTAGGTTTGGGTTATAGGTTAAGGTTAAGTATAGGTTTAGGTTATAGGTTATAGGTTATAGGTTATAGGTTTAGTTTATAGGTTAAGGTTTGGGTTATAGGTCATAAGTATGGGTTTAGGTTTAGGTTAAGGTCTAGGTTTAGGTTATAAGTCTAGGTTATAGGTTTAAGTTTAGGTTTATGTTTAGGTTAAGGTTTAGGTTATAAGTTTTAGTTTAGGGTTAGGTTTAGGTCATAGGTTATAGGTTATAACTTTAGGGAATTGAGAATAGGTTTAGGTTATAGGTTTAGGGTGTAGTTTAGGTTAAGGGTGTAGTACGTGCAAATACAGATATAAACATGACCTGTCCAAATGGCCAAGCCCCTCCAATGTTGTACATAGGAAATGAACAGCTTCATCATAGTCATAACAGCAGTTCCCAGCTTCTAGGGACCCCCGCTCATCCAGATAGCTCTGACGCACATCCAGGTCTGCTCCATTAATTTCGAGAAAATATATAAACATGGCTTATCCAAGTGGTCATGCCCCTCCAATGCTGTCCATAGGAAATGGACAGCTTCATCATGGTCATAACAGCAGATCCCACCTTCCAGGGACCCCCGCTCATCCGGATAGCTCCGACGCACATCCGGGTCTGCTCCATTAATTTCGAGCAAATACATAAACACGGCCTGTCCAAATGGCTAGGCCACTCCAATGCTGTCTATAGGAAATGGACAACTTCATCATGGTCATAACAGCGGTTCCCACCTTCCAACATCCGGATAGCTCCGACGCACATCCAAGTCTTCTCCATCAACCAGAAAAAAACCAACAATCCAACAAACAAAGAAAAATTAAAGATCTGTCATGATAATCATGGAAAGGGAAGTACTATGCATGCATAAGAACCTTGAAATTAGAATAGACAAGGCAACAAGCAAATTGATCTTACTTCAATAACATGAATAGCATCTCATGCACCTTCTTGCAAATAACTTCTTTGGCCATGCCCTGACTTTGAGCCATCTTCATCCCCAACAACCATCACAAATCAGTGCAATCATATAATTTTTTTAACAAAAGGACATGCATTCTTTGTTGAAAAACTGACCTTTCTTTATTAGGAAGTAAGCCACAAAGTCTTCATTGTCTTTCCACATGTATACTGATGAAATCCACCCTTCATAATACCTACCAATGTAGTTGTGCAAAAGAATTGCTTTTACTTCTTCAAAAATAGAGATTAGTTAAGCCTACTGTAATAGATAAATAGTAAATCAAAGATTTAATCTCACAACATTTTGTTCTGAATAGAACAAAACAGTGAATGTGCACTAAAAAGTATCCAATATCTGAAACATGATTTCCAAGAAAAGTACAATGCATTTTACGATTACCCTATAAAAGAAATCCATGCATAAGCATTATTTGATAACTTTGTTTGCTTCTTCTTTTTAATTATTATTAGTTTTCCACATACATATATGAATAAATGTCTCTGTTGTGTAGCCTCTCTATTTGAGCATTGGCCCTGTTGAAATAGTAGTACCATAAATCAATGTTTTCATAAGTCCTCATAACTATATGAGAAGTAACACAAAATGATTTCTTTTGGCAAGTTGAAAAATGTCTCAACCAAGAGAACTAATTCAAAACATTAATTGAAATCCGACATTCACCCTGTTTTGAGTGAGGCACTTACGTCCAAGTGAACCTTAAATTGTAATTTAAGGTGTGTTTGGTTGAACCAAATATCATGATATTTTTATGCAACTAGACACCGTTAATAACTGATTCTTGTTGTTATGGGAAGAGCTGATGAAGGGTGTCTAGATCAGCTCAAGTTATAAAAAAGGAAATTTTTTTGGATAATTTCATGAAAGCATAGGGGAATTTTGGACACATTTCCAATTAAGAATTCGACAACCTTCTGAATGCATCATACACACACATACATGCATGCATAAAACATACATAGATACATATAAATACATACATAAATGCATGTTTAAGAATAATATGAAAAAACTCAAATCAAAGAAAGGAAGAAAAGAGAAAGAAATAGACCAGAAAAAGAAGAACAATCTCATACCACTCAAGATTCATTGCAAGGATTCATCATTGTTGGCTTCTCCTGTTTTGATACATTTCTTCCTCTTCTCGATCCTACTCATCATAGTATCTTGTACTTCTCTCATGATTTCCTGAGCTACATTTAAGAGTGCATGTAGAGAGAGAAATTGTTGGTCTAGCAAACAATTATATATGTACACACACACACACACACACATAGTTTACCAAATGCTGAGTGTCAGATGGTATCATTCTACAACACCAACCAAATGTAGACCTATGGAAATATAATCCAGAAATGGGCCTCCAAAAAATAAACTTTTCCAAAAATAATAACAAGAATATACTGGAAAATGATTATCTAGCCAGGCTTCTTTTTTCTTGAACTCATATAGAAATCTAGTAGAAGTTCCCTAGATACCAACATTTCATTGAAATGAGTTCACACAAATTAGTGGAAAAGGAAATGGAATGTTTGGTTGTTTTTTTTAGTTCCATGTACTTGGTTGACACTTTCAAGTGCTCAATTGAATTTTAAGAAATGAAATTACAACTTCAACACTTGACCAAGTTTTTCTTCTTTTTTTTTTTTGTTCCATGTGCTTGGTTGACACTTTCAAGTCCTCAATTCAACAACAGTTTCCCTAGAGCCAAGATAAGTTCACTCTCTTTATTATAAAAATAAAATAAAATAAATGATAGAGCCAAGCTGACCCTGAAATGTTCTTGACTGCTAATCCACATTTTGTACAATTTTTCTTTTTTAAAAAAAAAATTGTATTATCATTTTTTTTTTTAAAAAAGAATGTTTTGTCAAAATAAAAGGGTGATTAACAGATCTCCCAAGCAACAAATCTAAATTAAACCTACTCCTGCTAGCCAGAATAGCTCAAACTTATCTCTAATCAAACCTTCTTTTTTTTGCTGATGAAATTTACGGGGATGATTCTGTTACGCAACATAGGAACCCTGGTTGATTGAACAAGAAGAAAGAGAAGAAAGGGGAAAATAAAAATTTTAAAAAAAAATCTTGCCACATAACGCTTGACATACCACAACAAGTCTAGTGCAACTCTCCAACACCCATCAAAAGAGAAGGAATTTGAATTGGGCTCAAAGAAAATCCCGGACTCCCGCAGTGCCTTCCCCCTTTCATGGCCACAGGTGAACGTCAAGCACGAGCGGGATCAAAATCCTCAACGCTTTTCATGCTTTCACCCTGTTCAAGAACATCTTACGGTGAAGTGGGTAGGCATCCGATTCCCATTTAGATCGCAGAATCTCCAGTCCAAAAACCCACTTTCGTCTGCAAGAGCTATTCACTCCATGAGCAAGATGACGAACCAAGCCGCATTTCAGATGCAAGTGAAGGAAGAAATTCCTTAAAAAAGGAAAGCTGCCCAGTTGACGCTGAAGTCATCCACATTACTGTTGTTGGACCTACTGCCTGGACTGAGCACCACCATAACCGCCCCCATAGCCAACCAGGCCACCGTTCCCCTGAGCAGCCCCATAAGCTCCACCTTGTGAAGAGTCCCTCCAACCTGCATTTGGATACGTTGAATTTCCGTTGGCATCACCATAACCACCGCCCATGTAACCAGTACCTGCCCCCTGTTGATCTCCACCATTGCCGACATTATTATTTGGGGCACTAGTAGAACGCCCCCCTGCGGCACCATAAACACCTGCATTTGCATAAGACCCTTCATTCCCACCATACCCATAACCCTGATTTCCATAACCGGTGGCCCCTCTTGAAGATTGGCCTGCTGGTGTAGAAGCAGTCCCACCACTACCAGCAGCACCACCTCCACCAGCAGTATTCCAATCAGCTGGTGCCCCATAGCCTGCACCATAGCCAGCAGAGCCATATCCAACAGGAGCTTGGCTGTTCCATGGGCTTCTTGCAGCACCATGTGGGCCACCTACACAACCAGCATTAGGGGCATTTGGGTTTCCATAGGCTCCAGCAAGCCCACCATACCTAGCAGTAGCTCCACCATAGCCACCAACACCATACCTACCATAACCTACAACATTATTTGTTGCCCCATATCCATATCCTGGCCCACCACAACCAGAAGAACCATAGGTTGGAAACCAGCCCCAGCTGCCTGAGGCTGCATGTACCTGTTAATATCCATTCTACCATCATATGCACTAGCATTCATACCAGAACTACCATAGCCTTGATAGCCCTCACCACCCCACTTCTGTCAGGATTTTCATCTTTTGGAAGAGCATGCTTGACTTCTACAAGTTTTCCATTCAACTCGTGGAAAGATTTATTCAGAACTCTATCAACTGCATCCTCAGTATCGAAAGAGATAAATCCAAACCCACGTGGATGTTAAGTGTTCTAATCATACATTATTACTACATCAGTTACTTGGCCATAATTCTCAAAATATTGACGGAATCCATCATCTGTCAAAGTAGGAGGCAAGCCTCGTACAAAGATCTTCTTAGTCTTAATGTTGCCACCTCCGGCCAAGTTTCTCCTAGCATTGGGGTTTCCAGATCTAGAAGTGGTCTGGTGTTCCTCTCTTGATAAATCCCTTTTACCCTCCACCGCCCTTCCATTGATGGTGTGTTTCTCCTTGAGTATGCGATCAAGGACGGTAGGATCTTGAAAGACAATGAAACCAAAGCCCCTAGGCCTACCAGAGATCTTGTCCCGCATGATCACCGTCTGTGAAACCTCCGTAGTTCTCAAAATACGCCTTCAGATTATCCTTATTCGTGTCCCACGATATCCCTCCTATGAATAGTTTTCGCTGATCTGAATCCATTCCTATCTCTTTTCTTTAGGTTTTCTCTCTGTTTTTAGAGCTATGAGCTCAGAGAGAGAAAAAGAGAGAGGGGGGTTTTTGGCTCCCATCTCTAATCAAAACCTAAGAACTCAAATCTCTAATCACTAGTTTAAAATAACATCAACATAGCCCTAACCATCAATTAGTTCAAAACAAAGGAACTACATTTGAGTAGAAAACAGAGAAGTTTTCAGAGGATTTACCAGGTGAGCTCTCACTGAATCCATAAACCTGATTTAGTTTCGTCGATTTGCCAACACTGGTCGGACAAATGATGCTGATGACCGTGAAATTGGTATTTTCGGCCAGGAACTGCAAAATTGAAATGGAAGAGAAAGAAATAGGAGATTTAGGGGTTTTATTTTTTAGGGTTTTGGGGGGTTCTAGGGTTTGGTCGAAGGAAGCTTATATAGGGAGGATCTGATTGGTGTGGAAATCCCAAGAATCAGAGAGGAGATTGAGGAATCCGACGAGCGGGAGATGGGACCAAAGAACTACCATTCATCTTCCCTGCCGCTGCTTCGAGCGAATTTGGAGATATGGCCATTGAGAGAGAGAGAGGATTGGGGAAGAGAGAGAGTGAGAGGATTAGGGAAGGGAGAAAGAGAGGGAGGAAGATGAAAGAAGGGGCTAGGGAATGGAGTGAGAGAGAGAGAAATGGGGGAGTTTTGGGCGTGGCTACGTTTTGAGTGCGCGCACATTTTTCGACGTTGGACACATGGACGGTCCTAGAAGGGGCTCCGTGGGGCCCACCATGTTGTATTTTCTTTATCCATTCCATCCATTAATTTTAGTAAATAATTTTATTAAATAATCTTAAAAATAAACTAGATAGAAGGCCTAAGTGGACCACACCATAGGATGCACATGTGATTTAATCTCTATGTTTCCTTTCGTGTGGTCCCCTTTAGCCTTCGATCTAATTAATTTTTGTTTTCATGCCCTATAATAATATTTCAAAATAGATGGATGGCTTAGATAGAGCACATATATTTTTTTATACCCCATAGATCCCCTTACACCATCATTAATTATTAATGGTGTGGCAACCTTTTAGCTACAGATTAAAACTGTAGCAAGTATAACTACGGTTTAAATCTGTAGCAAAAAACTAATGTGGTCTGTAGCCTTTACCCCTTTTTTGGGTAGTGCATGCTAGGGTGTGAAGTCGGGATGATAGTATGTGGTATCGTAGGCTATGAGGTCTATCACAAAGGACTTCTATCTAAACCAGTCCCATACTTAAATTTGGATATTCAGACTCAATGTGGTAAACTCCTGATCTCAGGTTAGTGGCGCGCCCTAACCGAAGTCCTGGCCATTGCGAAGATACATGTAACAAATACTTACGCACTACCAGCCTAAGTAGATAGTGAATGAATGAATGAATGAATGAGTATGCAACTCCTGCTCAATAAGTCCACATATCAGTACGGTTCCTCTCTGGGATCATCACCGGGGTCTAGTACACTCTACATACAAATTACTGCCATTGACGTACGACCATACAAGTGAAAGAGACCTCACTATCTGCCTGACCAGTAGTCAGCCAATATCAACCCTGCACATTGAGAGCAGACTCATTCACGAACTAGTCAAATTCAACCTAGTTATGCCCCCTATCCTCGGGAGGGTAAGGCCACACCCCCTCTCAACTGACCACGACACGGTGGGAGATGTGCCCTACTAGTATATGGCCCTCATGCGCTCATATATCCACTCGGTCTCAACGTTGGGGCGTCTCCTTGCCCAGAGATTTAGGAATTTTCACCCAGGCCATCTATGGCAGCCCGATGCTAGAACAGGTTTTTTGGTGTCTCATCTGGCCATCCACTATATGCCTGTGGAGGCTACGACCCTGATGTTGTTAGGGTGTATAGTAATCACAACACATAATATAAAATGTATGAGTCATACAATCCAGTCATGCATCAATCCTGCGCATACTGTGCGCTCATGTGAGACAATCTTTGCCTATTAAGGAGTCTCATAACAACCGACACTATGCCATATGCAATGGTCAATCATATCTCATAACAAACACGCAGATGATGCGTATGGGTATGTATCATGATGTTATGCTGTCACAAACTCATAATCGGTATCAATAACCGTCATCAACAATCGACTTCAACAATGTGGACATTTAAACAACATTACCCCCAAGGAATGACCCATATAGAGCCTAACATACAGTGGACCCATGGCCTCATACAAGGGCCAAATATACAACACCATGGGCCTCACTCAAGAGCTTAATATACATCATGATGGGCCTCTCACATGGGCCTAACATACATCACAATGGGCTCCATCGCCTGGCCCTCAAATGCACCACAATAGGCCTCATCACATAGGACTCACATACATTACATAGGCCTTAAATGCATCAAGCTGAAGCTGAATGCTCATCAGAATGGGCCTCAAATGCGGGCCATATATACATCACAATGGGCCTTAATAATAGGCATTGATGTCCGGCCTCGACAAATCGGAATTGGTCTCGATAGTCAGAATCGGCTTTGACAATCGGAATCGGCCTCGATGCTCGGCCTCGACAATCGAAATTTGCATATACAATCGGCCTTAACAAATCAAAATCAACCTCAATACTCAGCCTCGACAATCGAAATTGGCCTATACAATTAGCTTCGACAAATCAAAATCAGCCTATATAATCGGCCTCGACAAATTGGAATCGGCCTCGACCTGCATAATCGAAATCAGTAATAGTCAATCGGAATCGGCCTCGACACCGATAATTAAAATCGATAATCGACAATCAGAATCAACCTCGAACCTGATAATTGGAATTGGCAATCGAAATTGGCCTCGACCCCGATAATCAAAATCGGTAATCGGCTATCAAAATCAGTAATCGGCTATCGGAATCAGCCTCGACCCCGATAATTGAAATTGGTAATTAGTAATCAGAATCTGTCTCGACCCCAATAATCGAAATCAGTAATCAGTAATTGGAATTGGACTCGACCCTAATAATCAAAATCGGTAATTGGCATTCGGAATCAACTTCGACCCTGATAATCGAAATCGGTAATCGACAATTGAAATCGGCCTCGACCTCGATAATCAAAATCGGTAATCGGTAATCAGAATCAATGAGAATGGGCTTAACAAGGCCTAAGAGAAGGTCATAATGTGGACATTCAGCCATCAGTGCCCATTAATGTGGACATTCAACCAACATTTCTCCTAAGGAGTGGTCCTCATAGAGCTAAACGTATCGTTAGCCCATGGCCTCACACAAGGACCTAATGCATATCACTATAGGCCTCACTAATAGGCTGCTTATGCATCACATTGGGCCTCGCTCATGGACCTCATGTTCATCACAATGGGCCACAACACATGGGCCCCATATATGGTAGTTGGGCCGCGATACATGGGTTGAAAAATACATCTCATTGGGCCTTACCAAATGGTCTGGAAATACATCATAATGGGCCTCAAGTACGTCACAACGGGCCTCGGCACATGGTTCATGAATACATCACATTGGTCCTCACATATGGGCCTCAAATATACATTAAGTGGGCCGTATCCACGTGTAACACCCCGTACTTTCTATACTCAAGTGTTACCCTTGGATCGTAGAAATTATTTAGGCATCTTGAGATCCAGGATATCATCCTCAAATAATTCTCAAAGAGACCACCCTTGTAAACCGTTTCACTTAACCAATGCATTTCACATTTGGAACATAATAAGAAGTCATGTGGACAAATATTCAAAACAAATCTGAGATTGTAACAACTCATACCCTGATCCTAACTTAAAACCTAATAAATAACATCTTTAAACATTAAGCGATTAGATCAGCCCACCTAAAAACATAAATCCATTGTCATAAGTGCTTAACCAGACCCTTTAAGTGAATTAATGGTTTAGATTTCTTGAAGGATTGTGTGGGTCCCATTTTTGAACCGTCGCATGTACATAGACCCATTTACACACGAAGTGTCTGGAACCAAATTCGGGGTCAATAGTAGTCTGACCCGCTACACCACTTGAAAAGTGAAATTTCTTCTACGATTCCCACTCGACAGAAGTTTAAACGGTGGGAGTCCATCTGTGATGATGTTAGCCCACCATGACCACCCATTTGGATTATTCGAACTGTCCATCATGGAGATGGGAACATTTTGACCAAAACCCATCTCCTCCCACACGTGGATGCACGTGTACACGCGCATGATCTCTTACTCAAATCAGGTAGATGCAGTTACTTTTTCAAAAATGAAAAACTCCGTTTCTCCTTCTATTTGCCAGGTTGGCAATCCGAATGAAGCAAAGTCATTTAATCTCAGTCCTTCCACTCATGCAATCCCAGTCGTCCAAGGCTGGCTCATTTTTAGGTTTTCCTTAGTGTAGGAAGAGGCGCATTACAGAAGGAATCTTTTCCATTTCATTGGTGGCATTATCCTATCCATCCGTTAGTTTCTAAGAGCCTTTTCAAATTCATCTCAGATGTTCGCATTAGGGCAGCCCTAAGCTAAAGAAAACCTCTGTCAAGATCTCCTTGCGGCACGAGTCATCTCGTGCACAAGGGGCATAACTCGTGAAACCACATGGAATTCATCATAGCCTTCCAAAATATGGGTCCCACAATGTCCAGTGGCCCAACCAGAGTCATCCATGTGCAGCAGATCACAAGATTAGCCATTGAACAGAGATCCACCATTGATGGCTGGATCATATTCCCCACCCATTCAAAAAACCCATTTCCTTTAAGTGGGTCCCATCACTTAATCTGAGACGTTAGATGCATTGGCCTATGTTCCAGAAGTTCATTTTCACCATCCGATCACAACCATGTAATCAGGGTTAACTTTCGTCAATACAAATGTCATATATCAAACAACTAAAGATCGTAACTAATCCTTTGATTAGTTACGATTCGAACCCTCTAGAAGAGGATTAGTAGGGCCCATTTAAGGCCTATTTTAGGGCATTCTTTCCTAAAATGGAAAGAGAAAAAGTGTAACACCCTGAAAATCGGGGGTCGTGTATAAACTCAACTCCCGAGTTCCAGACCGTCACTTATGCAACAAAAATGGTTATGATTCAATGTTGTCTGATTTAAAGCATTCACATGAGTAAAAGTATACCAAAACTGCAATTCATACTTCAGATCCAGTGATAAAAGCAAGCGGAAGACTAAACAATATATATATCACTGTATGGAAAAACAAAGTAATCTCAACTGTCTCCAAAGTATGACTACATCTCTGAGTCTCATATACATGTAAATAAATTAAAGAATAAGTTCAAAATAGTCCCACTGAAGTCCCCCTCGATCCAGGTCACCTACGGGAAGCCGTCGTGGTACTGCATATACGAGAACTCATCCTGGTCCTCGTCAATCTCCGGCTCCACCTCCTGGATCTCGTCGTCACCTGCAACTACAACAGGGTCTGGTGGGTGTTGCAAACACCATCCCGTAACGTGGGAATGAGTGATCAACTCAGTGGAATCATAGAGCAAAGATTAGCATGTTCACAATTCAATCACGCGATAATAGTAAAGCAGTAAATCAGACAAGTCCTAATACTGTTGTTAATGCAAGATGATATGACGTGATGTATGCCCTCACCGACGATCACCCTCATACGGTAACATCTTACGACCGCGGCATGCCACACTCCCTAGAGTGCTCCACATCTTCCAGGCACATGCAATGCTATGGTGATATGATTACCAAGTTGTTATTAATCCATTCAAACAGCAGGATTGGGAAACTAAGGTACCTCCCTTGTATCAATCCCAACACGGATCCTATCTAGGGTCGTCACTCCTAGTAATCTCATACGATGTACATTTCGTAGGTCACTGCAAGGGCTGCCAGGGCTGTTGCTCGTACTCGTTGCACCGCTCCCCCATCACCTTATCAACACAGGCCTACTGTACTCTACTGCACGGAAGGGTCGTCGCCTCCCGTGAACTCAGAATACGCTCGCGGTCACTACAAAGGGCTCGTCGCCTGATCAGTGTAGGCCGACAGCTAGAATATAGTGTCCCATACCACCATAATCTGCTCACGAGTCTAGGTGCTCACTGGTCACTACGGGGAGGTTTGTGACCCCAGCGTAGGCCGACAGCTCGACCACGGTGTCCCATGCCACCATGCCCGGCTCATGAGTCTTCGTGGATCAAGGTACCATGGTTAACAGGGTTTACAATGGTAAGTTCAGTACCCTAGGTTCAAGCAGTTATGATACATACAAGGTGAACAAACATCGGCCAGTCGGGTTACTTGACGGGCTCGACTAGCGCGATCGCATCTCGAATTAAACGACATGAAGTGCGTAAAACACTTCGCGTGGCCTAACCACTGCCGCCAACTCTCAACACGAATCACGTTCATCGACGCGTCGTTCGTGGCTATGACCAGTCAGCCACGAATTCGCTCGGTTACCGACTGCCTGGACTAGGTCAAGTCCCACACATCTATGGAATTTCATTAACATTATATACCAAGGTATTGGAATTGAAATACATCATGTGAGCATGTTAGCACATGTTATAACATTCAACTTAAGCAAATCTTCAAGGCATACTTCCCATGCATATTCAACTTAAGCAAATCCTCAAGCACATATATTCCATGCATGTAATGAAATCATGCATTTTGTCAACATGTAGAAAATCATTTAGGTCAGCATAATAATTGAAAAATCAATCACAAACTATCAAATAACATCATTTAATACAATACATACTAATACAAGCATTTATACAAACACATACACTACACACTTAAGTCTACATATAGTATGTCGACCCAAAATGTGCAACTAGGCGAATCTCTTCGCCAAACTAATTATGCACGCATTCCTAACTTCCTAATGCGACAACAAACCATGTCAATCACATCAGCAAAATATGAATGTAAACAGTACTTCCTACAAATGACTAAAATGCCCTAAATCTCATATTCTTCGTTAGCTTACGAAACGGGAAACGGAGAGCATTTTGTACATGTCAAATGGCGATGCTGTCAAGAATCTACTATTAAACGACATTGAAAGCGTTGGGAACCGTCAATCAAAGCGTCTAAAATCCTCACCTAGTGTCTTGTAGACTCGGGAATTGAAGCGGAGTGTATATGGTTCGTCTACGGCGAGTAAGGAGCCTAATACATAAGATCCATAAGCTACATCGCTATGGAAACAAGAAAAACTCAAATCAACATCTATTTAGGGTTTTTACTTACCTAGGATTGCGGTGGAATCGCCGGAAAAGCGGTAGAGGAGTGTTGCTTAAGCACGTGCAACACGTAGCACAAGTGGCAGGAAGAAATCTCCCACTCTCTCACAATCTCTCACTCTTTTTCTCTCTCCCAAGCTAGGGCTTTTCTCAAATTCGGATGGGAGAGAGGAGTGAGGGTTTCAACCCCTTTTATAGCCTAAAATATTCCCAAAATAGGCTTGGGAACAATGTTTACTTGGTGCCTAACCAAATCGGGGCCGTTTCGGTCCAAAAGGGCATTTCTGGAGGTCCCCAGGCCAAATGCGGTCGGACTTAAGCTCATGCATACTGGATCTAGCACACATCCAGTTTTCAGACCGGTTGGGTTCCCAGATCGCACGTGGCGGCCCAGTTTCAGTTTAACGGTCACCGCACCAAGATCAGGCCTATAAGTCTCGTGATATATAATAGATATTTTTCCTGATCCAAGGGTGTAATTTGGCTGTATTCTGACGGTCAGAATGCTTAATACTGATGCGTCAAATTTGTGTGCCAGATTTGAATTTGAAATTCCAACTATGTCCCTATTCACACTCTCTTCGGTCCGGGCTCAATGAAATAGCCTGTGATCGTCAGTTGGACTTGATATTCGAAACGATTGCCAAGCCCAGCTAAGTGGTCATAACGGTCTAAGATGGTAGGCATCTGACTTACGACGCGCGGTCTAGATCCAATACAAAGTTTCAAGGAGGTCCCGAGAACAAACCGGCTTAGAGTTTGATCCGAGGCTTTAGAGCATTAAAGCACCCTTGGTTCCACTCGCTTCGGGCCTTGTAGAACGTATTTAAAGTGATCAGGGACCATTTCCCAGCTACTCCAACATTGCACTAGCTAACCTAGTCAAATTTTCCAAAGGAATGAATTCTACGCAATTTCGGGTCGAGTTGGTACTCGAGCCCAAGTATGGATTTTTCACGGGCGTTACAATCTACCCCCCTTAACAAATAATTTCGTCCTCGAAATTTTGTACCTTTTCGTACTCCTCGAGAAGCTGTGGGTAGTTCTTTCTGATCTCGGCTTCTGTCTCCCAAGTAGCCTCCTCCTCAGTATGATGCGTCCATAGTACCTTCACAAGGGGAATCACCTTGCTACGCAGTACCTGCTCCTTCCGGTCTAAGATGCGTGACGGTCGCAGGATATAAGTAACATCCTCTCCTAACTGCACCTGCTCCCATCTGATGATATGAGAAGGATCAGCAACGTACTTCTTCAGCATAGAAACATGAAATACGTTGTGGACGCTCGCGAGGGGCGTGGGTAAAGCCAATCGGTAAGCCACTGCTCCCACACGATCGAGGATCTGAAATGGACCAATGAATCGCGGTGCCAGCTTCCCCTTCTTCCCGAACCGAAGGACTCCCTTCATAGGGGAAACTCGCAAAAATACATGATCCCCGACTGTGAACTCTAGTGGTCTCCGTCTCGTATCGGCGTAGCTCTTCTGTCTGCTCTGCGCTGTAAGAAGCCGACGTCGAATAATATCAATCTTCTCTGACGTCGCCTGCACCAACTCTGGGCCAATCAAGCTGCGCTCACCGACCTCTAACCAGCAATGCGGTGCGCGACAAGGTCGCCCATACAGCGCCTCATAAGGTGCCATGCCGATACTCGCCTGGAAGCTATTGTTGTACGCAAACTCCGCATACGCAAGACAGTCATCCCAACTGTCCTTGAAGTCCAAAGCGCAAGCTCGCAACATGTCCTCCAGGATCTGGTTCACTCGCTCCGTCTGTCCGTCCGTCTGTGGGTGGAAGGCAGTACTGAACTTCAACTTCACACCCATAGCCTCCTGAATGCGAGTCCAGAAAACAGAAGTGAACCGCGTGTCTCTGTCCGACACGATCTCCAACGGAACTCCATGCAGACGCACAATCTCTCGGATATACAATCTTGCCAGATCGTCTGCAGAGTTCGTAACTCTGATCGGTAGGAAGTGCGCTGACTTCGTCAATCGGTCGACGATCACCCAAATGGAATCGTGCCCCTTCCTCGTCTTCGGCAACCCAGAAATGAAGTCCATGGAAATGAAATCCCACTTCCACTCTGCGATCGGCATAGGCTGCAAAAGTCCAGGTGGTCGGCGATGCTCTGCCTTCACCTGCTGACAAGTGAGACAACGGGACACGAACTCAGCAATGTGGGTCTTCATACCTTCCCACCAATACGTCCTCTTTACGTCACGATACATCTTCGTACTGCCTGGATGCATCGCGAGTCTAGTAGAATGCGCAGCCTCGAGAATCTCTCGTTTCAAGTCAGGGACATCAGGAACGCATAGGCGGCCACGATAACGTAAGCCCCCATCCATACCAACTCGCCAGTCGGCGTCAGCATCATCACTGGCCTGCTCTTGAAGCTCAGTAAGATGCGCGTCGTCCCTCTGCGCCTCGATGACTCTGTCATCGATCGGAGATCGCACCTGTACATGTGCGATGAACTCAAATGGCTCCTCTACGGTGAGTTTCTGCTCAAAGTCTCGCAAAAACTCCACCATATCCCACTCGGCAACCATCAGTGGAGCCGCAAACTCTATCGCCTTCTTGCGGCTCAACGCATCAGCCACAAGGTTCGCCTTCCCAGGATGGTAAGAGACTTCAAACTTGAAGTCCTTCAGCGTCTCCATCCATCGCCGCTGCCTCATATTCAAGTCTCGCTGTGTGAATATGTACTTGAGGCTCTTGTGGTCGCAAAAGAGCTCGAACTCCTCTCCGTAGAGGTAATGTCTCCAGAGTCTCAGTGCGAATATAACGGCTGCCAACTCCAGGTCGTGTGTAGGGTAATTCTCCTCGTGCTTCCTTAATTGTCTCGAGGCATACGAAATTACCCTGTCCCTCTGCATAAGGACACAACCCAAACCAACGCTAGACGCGTCAGTGTATATAGTGTATTTAACCCCTTGCTCTGGCAATACTAGCACAGGGGCGGACGTAAGTCTGTCCTTCAGCTCCTGAAAAGCTGACTCCGCCTTATCATTCCAGGCGAACTTCACGTCCTTCCGTGTCAACTGAGATAAGGGTCTCGCGATCTTCGAGAAGTCCTGAATGAAGCGCCGATAGTAGCCAGCGAGACCCAAGAAACTCCTCACCTCAGTGACAGAACCAGGCTGCTCCCAGTCCTGCACCGCAGCTACCTTAGACAGGTCAACTGCCATGCCATCCTTGGACACCACGTGTCCCAGAAACTTCACCTCCTGCTTCCAGAAGTCGCACTTCTTATACTGTGCGAACAACTGATGCTGTCTGAGCGTATCAAGGACCAAACGCAAGTGCTCCTCATGCTCCTCTCGACTCCTAGAGTATACCAAAATGTCGTCGATGAAGACAACGACGAATCGATAGAGGAAAGGCCGCAACACCCGGTTCATCAGATCCATGAACACGGCCGGTGCGTTCGTGAGACCGAACGACATCACGAGGAACTCGTAGTGACCAAAACTGGTCCTGAACGCTGTCTTCTGCACGTCCTCATCTCTGACGCGCAGCTGATGATATCCTAACTGAAGATCAATCTTCGAGAAGTACTGCGCTCCTCTCAACTGATCAAACAAGTCATCGATCCTGGGCAAAGGGTACTTGTTCTTCACTGTGAGTTGGTTCAGCCTGCGATAATCAATACACAATCGCAGCGAACCATCCTTCTTCTTCACGAACAAGACCGGTGCTCCCCAAGGAGATACGCTAGGCCGTATAAAGCCAAGCTCTAGCAGACCATCAATCTGCGTCCTCAACTCCTCCATCTCACATGGTGCCATGCGATACGTCGGCAGTGAGACGGGTGTAGAACCAGGAATCAGATCGATAGTGAAATCGATCTCACGTCGGGGCGGCAAACCAGGGATCTTCCTGAACAGATCCCCGAACTCAGAAACAACTGGCGTCTGCTCAAGTACCTGGGCACCAGCGTCGCGCAATAGAGTGGCGTAGCTAAGAATGCGGAAAGGAAGATTTACCCGCACTGAAAATGTGAAAGGCGTGCCCTCAGGCTCGTACACCGTCACCACACGAGCCTCGCAGTCAATCTCGGCTCTCGCTGCAGTCAACCAATCCATGCCAAGAATGACGTCGAGATATACGAGCGAGGGATCAACGACCAGATCAAGAGTCATCGTCCTGCCTCCCAGATCAACTAAACAACCCTCACACATCTGGGTGACATCCGAATAATCTCCATGAGCTGCAAGGACCCGCACGCTATCCATAGTGATAGTCTGCAACCCAAGACGTCTGACTACGGCACGCGATATCAAAGAAATCGTGGAACCAGTGTCCACCATGACAAGAACGGGAGTACCTCCGATATGGCCCGTGACCTCGAAGGTTGAATGCTGGAAAGTCGGCGTCGTAGCTGCCTCAGCGGTCAGTGCATGAACTCGAGCCTGCTGTGGCCGGTTCGGCCGCTGTGTCAAGGGCCGTGGGGGCTGTCGAATCTGCGATACTGTGGGTCTGAAAGAGGACTGCGCAGGAGCTGACCGTATAGGCGGTGCTGATATCGCCTGTGGATGTACACGATCAATCTTCTGCGGCGGCGAGAACCCACTGTCCCGCATCCTCGAAAAGCAACTCTGCGCTAGGTGGCCCGTCCTCCCACAGTATGTGCATGATAAATCAGGGCGCCGAAACGGTCCTACTGGCGCCGTGGTCCTGGTAGGAGGATCAACGCGAGGCCTCTTGCCCGCGAAGGGCCTATCTGGCAACTCCGGTCGCGGCCTGGAAGTAGTCGGGCCTCGTGATCGCGCAAGTCGATCCACGTCCTGCTCTGCCCGCATGGACATGTGAACCAACTCCGCATAGGAGGGGAAACTGATACAGCACATCTTCGACCGAATATCCGGTCGCAAGCCCTCCAAAAAGCGCCGTATGCGCATCTGCTCATCAGCTAGAATCGTCGGGACGTACCTGCCCAACTCTGTGAACCGATGCTCATATCGGTAACCGTCATCGCTGCCTGCCTGAGACGGAGAAACTCATTCTCCCTCTCGTGCCTGTAGGTCTGAGGATAATACTTCTCATGGAAGCGAAACTCGAATGCTGCCCATGTCCATACGAAGTCTGCGGTAACAGTCTGCAATACACTATCCCACCACATACTGGCCTCTCTCTCAAACTGGAAGGTAGCCAGCTCTACCTGCTCTGCCTCAGTACAGTGCAACATGAGCAGAATCTTCGACACTCGGTCGAGCCAAAACTCAGCCTCCTCGGGTCTGTGAGAACCCGTGAAAGTAGGAGGCCGCAAGCGCTGAAATCGCTCCAGAAGGCCCAGTGCGTCGGCAGGGTTCCCCGCAGGGAAAGCAGGCTGCGCAGGATGTGCTATGCCCTCATCCTGGGCGTAAGCATAGGCATCCTCAGCTGGATGCGCAGGTGGTGCAGGCGGAGTAGATGCAGTCGCACCCCCACCCTGGGCTAACGTCCCAACTATGGTGGTCAATAGCTGCTGCTGCTGTAGCATCATAGCCATCATCTGCTCGAATCTATCAGGTGGTGGAGCAGGCTGTGGCGGATGAGGTGCGGAAGTAGATGCGCGCTGTGGCTCTCTAACTGATGGTGTAAATGGCGGTGGTCCATCTGTAGGACCAACGGCAGGCTGAGACGACCGAACCGTCTCAGGAATCGGGCCCACAGCAGGGTCCGGACGAGTGCCAGACTGAGAGAGAGCCTGATCCATCTGCTCTGACAATGAAAGCCGAACCGCGCTCCTCGTAGTCTTAGGTGGCATTCCCTATATTCAAAATAGGGCGCAACCTTGTCAGTCTCAATTGCACAAATACACCACAATCATTCACTAAAGAGTCAAAGGCATTCCATGCATTTCAATTAATCAAAATTGTCACAATACAAGGGATATATCCTTACAAGCATCATGACTAGAATGACATGGAAATTAAGACAGTTAAGCAACAGCAACAAAAGCAAAGCACTAGCCCTAATAGGCTTTACACACATGAAACAGAAAATGGCTAACTACTCATAACAACATCGAAGATCGCTTCGCTAGTCGGAGTCTGGCGACGGAGGAGGAGCACCCTTATCCTGTAAGCAACACAGGATTGCCTTCAAGGTGCGAGTCACCTTGCCAAACTTCTTCTTTGTAACAGCCTTGGCATCAGCGACTTCCGCTCGAAGTTCTTGGACTTCCCTTCGCAAAGCGGTCTGGCTCTCCTCCACCCGAGCAATGCGATCGTCGATAGTAGCCTGCGCAGAAGGAGGAGGGCTCTCATCAGTATCCTGAGCCTCCTCTTCTGCTTCTTCCTGAGTCTCTTCCTGAACCTCTGCACTAGGTTCTTCTTCGCTTTGATCTTCCTCTTCATCAAAGTCGTCCCCACTATCCCTTTCAAGTTGATTTTCACGATATTGCGACCCAATCTTCATCTTAACCATCGTCGACTCATCGATGGTGTGAATCGATACCGGCAATTCGGGTCCAAGTCTATAGGCAAACTCGAGAGCAATCTTGCAAATGAGTCGGCCAAAGGGAAGGGATTCGGATGTTCTCCTCGACCTGGCTATGAGAACTATCTGCCGTAAGATGAAAGTGGCCATACATATGTTCTCTCCCTGGGCCACCAGAAATAAGAAATCGACCATAAGACGTGTACATTCAATGCGGTTCGTCGACCTAGGATAAACATTGAACGTGCAGATGTGATGCAGCAGACGCAAATCCTCAGACATGTACGTCGCCTTGAGGCTATTATTAGGCTGCCATGGAACCAACTTACCGCACAGAAACCTGGTGCGGCGATCTCGTTCACGTCTAGTCCTCAAATTCTTCTCACTTGGATGTACATCACCTAGAGGCACGTTGAGAAGTCGCGCAACCAACCGGACGTCGATCGTAGCCATCCGATCTCTGCCAAAAGGAATTTTGAACTGCAAGGGCTCCAAGGTAGGACTCTGGATGCTAGCATAGAAGGCACGAACGGTGCTCACGTTAGCACGAGCGCGAGCTTCAAAGATCGGTCCCCAGTGCGCAGCTTCAATGCGTTCGAACAACAGATATTCGCCGAACAACCGTCCATCTACGTCCGCCTCAAATAACACTCTACGATCAGTGTATTCACCATGAGGCATCTCTGATAGGATGGTTCGTCCAAGATGTCCATGGGGATCCAAATCCCGCTTTGTACGGCACTCCAGGACTGCAGCTGGACCTGCGGCGGCGCTTGAACTTGCGGCACCACCCCGCGGTCTTCTCAATCGAGCAGGGCGGCTCGGCCCAGCCTCGTCTGTTGCAGTTTTCCTCTTACCCATCAAAGACAGGATGGATGAGAGTGACAAAAGACCCAAAATAGCTTCCACGAAAGCCATGGAAAACGCCGAAAATGCGGAGAAATGGCTGCCCAATCTGACAAAAGGAAATCTAGGCGTCGTAGAGGGATGCTTCAAGCTTCCCAAGGCTGTACTTTCAGGGAAAAATTCAAACAAAGAGATGGAATGGAGCTGCTCACGATTTCAGCACTATTTGGGGGATTTTGGAGCTCCAAATGGGGAAATCTTCAAGGAAGGGGGCTGCCAACACCCAATAATTGATGGGTGGTGGTCGGTTTTGGCCAAGGAAGGGTTTAGGAGGGGTTTGGGTCACCGGGGTTTGGAATGGAGTGCTGAAAATCAAATCTAGGGTATGCAAGGGGGCTGTTTGTGAAGGAGAGGGGGTTTTTAGGGGTTTTCGTGGGATGGGAGATAGCTAGGGGTGATGTGGGGGGTATTTAAGTGGGTGCGCCCAAAGGGCAGCACCAACAGAGGTGGCCGGCCGGCGATGGCATCGCCGGCCAACCTTCAGGTTGGCCAGCGGGACCCCATGGGTCTAGTCCCCCATGGTCCCAGGGCCCCAAAAAGTCAGGTCCCACCCCTTGGTTCATTATATTTTGGTCCCTATGAGCCCAAACATGTGTTCGGGGATTTTCGGGTCCACATCGCAATCCCGAATACCAAACCATATGATGCAGCATATGAATTTGGGGTAGAAGGATCCAGTACATCTTTCTAGCTCCTTATTTGCTAAAGAAAGTGAAGTTAGAATGGCCTTATGGCCATTTTTCATGAAATTTTACTATTCACTGTAAAATTTGGTGAATGCACTAATTTGTGTTATTTTCACATTAGGTTTGATGCCTAACATGAAATGGATAAGAAAGAACTGAAGGTTGAAGTGTTTAGAGAAGGAATTTTGAGAATTTTTGGCAAAACGGGGTTTTTAAGCCCTGACGATTGATTACTGGAGTCGTGGTCATTCCACGGCCCAAAGATTCACTTTTGCGGTTTAAAACCGCTCATAGGACGTCTCCACCCGACTTCATACAGCTTAGAAGTGATTCGGGTCGCTTTACGCGACCCGAGATGCGTTACAGACTCGATCCTGCGATCGATCCTTATAGACTTCGCCTATCGGCGAATCTGTGATCCTAGAAGTGTTTCTAGACCCTTCTCGCACCCACCTAAGTCAAAGGAAGCGACAGTGTACATCGCAAGACCATAACCCAGGCCCAGTATACTCTCATTCATGCTCTGATACCAACTTGTAACACCCTGAAAATGGGGGGTCGTGTATAAACTCAACTCCCGAGTTCCAGACCGTCACTTATGCAACAAAAATGGTTATGATTCAATGTTGTCTGATTTAAAGCATTCACATGAGTAAAAGTATACCAAAACTGCAATTCATACTTCAGATCCAGTGATAAAAGCAAGCGGAAGACTAAACAATATATATATCACTGTATGGAAAAACAAAGTAATCTCAACTGTCTCCAAAGTATGACTACATCTCTGAGTCTCATATACATGTAAATAAATTAAAGAATAAGTTCAAAATAGTCCCACTGAAGTCCCCCTCGATCCAGGTCACCTACGGGAAGCCGTCGTGGTACTGCATATACGAGAACTCATCCTGGTCCTCGTCAATCTCCGGCTCCACCTCCTGGATCTCGTCGTCACCTGCAACTACAACAGGGTCTGGTGGGTGTTGTAAACACCATCCCGTAACGTGGGAATGAGTGATCAACTCAGTGGAATCATAGAGCAAAGATTAGCATGTTCACAATTCAATCACGCGATAATAGTAAAGCAGTAAATCAGACAAGTCCTAATACTGTTGTTAATGCAAGATGATATGACGTGATGTATGCCCTCACCGACGATCACCCTCATACGGCAACATCTTACGACCGCGGCATGCCACACTCCCTAGAGTGCTCCACATCTTCCAGGCACATGCAATGCTATGGTGATATGATTACCAAGTTGTTATTAATCCATTCAAACAGCAGGATTGGGAAACTAAGGTACCTCCCTTGTATCAATCCCAACACGGATCCTATCTAGGGTCGTCACTCCTAGTAATCTCATACGATGTACATTTCGTAGGTCACTGCAAGGGCTGCCAGGGCTGTTGCTCGTACTCGTTGCACCGCTCCCCCATCACCTTATCAACACAGGCCTACTGTACTCTACTGCACGGAAGGGTCGTCGCCTCCCGTGAACTCAGAATACGCTCGCGGTCACTACAAAGGGCTCGTCGCCTGATCAGTGTAGGCCGACAGCTAGAATATAGTGTCCCATACCACCATAATCTGCTCACGAGTCTAGGTGCTCACTGGTCACTACGGGGAGGTTTGTGACCCCAGCGTAGGCCGACAGCTCGACCACGGTGTCCCATGCCACCATGCCCGGCTCATGAGTCTTCGTGGATCAAGGTACCATGGTTAACAGGGTTTACAATGGTAAGTTCAGTACCCTAGGTTCAAGCAGTTATGATACATACAAGGTGAACAAACATCGGCCAGTCGGGTTACTTGACGGGCTCGACTAGCGCGATCGCATCTCGAATTAAACGACATGAAGTGCGTAAAACACTTCGCGTGGCCTAACCACTGCCGCCAACTCTCAACACGAATCACGTTCATCGACGCGTCGTTCGTGGCTATGACCAGTCAGCCACGAATTCGCTCGGTTACCGACTGCCTGGACTAGGTCAAGTCCCACACATCTATGGAATTTCATTAACATTATATACCAAGGTATTGGAATTGAAATACATCATGTGAGCATGTTAGCACATGTTATAACATTCAACTTAAGCAAATCTTCAAGGCATACTTCCCATGCATATTCAACTTAAGCAAATCCTCAAGCACATATATTCCATGCATGTAATGAAATCATGCATTTTGTCAACATGTAGAAAATCATTTAGGTCAGCATAATAATTGAAAAATCAATCACAAACTATCAAATAACATCATTTAATACAATACATACTAATACAAGCATTTATACAAACACATACACTACACACTTAAGTCTACATATAGTATGTCGACCCAAAATGTGCAACTAGGCGAATCTCTTCGCCAAACTAATTATGCACGCATTCCTAACTTCCTAATGCGACAACAAACCATGTCAATCACATCAGCAAAATATGAATGTAAACAGTACTTCCTACAAATGACTAAAATGCCCTAAATCTCATATTCTTCGTTAGCTTACGAAACGGGAAACGGAGAGCATTTTGTACATGTCAAATGGCGATGCTGTCAAGAATCTACTATTAAACGACATTGAAAGCGTTGGGAACCGTCAATCAAAGCGTCTAAAATCCTCACCTAGTGTCTTGTAGACTCGGGAATTGAAGCGGAGTGTATATGGTTCGTCTACGGCGAGTAAGGAGCCTAATACATAAGATCCATAAGCTACATCGCTATGGAAACAAGAAAAACTCAAATCAACATCTATTTAGGGTTTTTACTTACCTAGGATTGCGGTGGAATCGCCGGAAAAGCGGTAGAGGAGTGTTGCTTAAGCACGTGCAACACGTAGCACAAGTGGCAGGAAGAAATCTCCCACTCTCTCACAATCTCTCACTCTTTTTCTCTCTCCCAAGCTAGGGCTTCTCTCAAATTCGGATGGGAGAGAGGAGTGAGGGTTTCAACCCCTTTTATAGCCTAAAATATTCCCAAAATAGGCTTGGGAACAATGTTTACTTGGTGCCTAACCAAATCGGGGCCGTTTCGGTCCAAAAGGGCATTTCTGGAGGTCCCCAGGCCAAATGCGGTCGGACTTAAGCTCATGCATACTGGATCTAGCACACATCCAGTTTTCAGACCGGTTGGGTTCCCAGATCGCACGTGGCGGCCCAGTTTCAGTTTAACGGTCACCGCACCAAGATCAGGCCTATAAGTCTCGTGATATATAATAGATATTTTTCCTGATCCAAGGGTGTAATTTGGCTGTATTCTAACGGTCAGAATGCTTAATACTGATGCGTCAAATTTGTGTGCCAGATTTGAATTTGAAATTCCAACTATGTCCCTATTCACACTCTCTTCGGTCCGGGCTCAATGAAATAGCCTGTGATCGTCAGTTGGACTTGATATTCGAAACGATTGCCAAGCCCAGCTAAGTGGTCATAACGGTCTAAGATGGTAGGCATCTGACTTACGACGCGCGGTCTAGATCCAATACAAAGTTTCAAGGAGGTCCCGAGAACAAACCGGCTTAGAGTTTGATCCGAGGCTTTAGAGCATTAAAGCACCCTTGGTTCCACTCGCTTCGGGCCTTGTAGAACGTATTTAAAGTGATCAGGGACCATTTCCCAGCTACTCCAACGTTGCACTAGCTAACCTAGTCAAATTTTCCAAAGGAATGAATTCTACGCAATTTCGGGTCGAGTTGGTACTCGAGCCCAAGTATGGATTTTTCACGGGCGTTACAAAAAGAGAAAGAAAAGGGCGTCGTTTTAGCTACCGCTTTGGGTTGAGCTAACTTAGCCCGAGTTACCGCAAGTTCGGGCCGAGTCTAGGGCTCTACCCAGTTGCTTCCATCAGAGGAAGATGAAGAAGAAGAAGAAGCAGAGAAGATAGTGACAGAGAGAAAGAAGGTAAGAGAGAGAGAGAGAGAGAGAGAGAGAGAGGAAGGAGAGGCAGCTGCTAGAACCGATTTCCAGCTGCTGTTGTAACTTGACTTGACCATCCTAGCACGATCGGATAGCTCCAGCAGCGTCCATCTATCGAGGGTTTGAGAGAAATCCAACCACCTTATAAAATATCTCCAATTCGCAAGCAGTCGCAGGTAACCAACTGCTATTCCATCCATTTCCTTTGTAATCGAGTCATTAGCGAGTCGTTTATTTTCTGACTCAGCTGCACATTTTAGGGTGAAATCCCCGATCTGCCACCATGGTCATGGTCAGTTTTCCTGGAATAAGGCCCAACACTTCGACCTGGCCTTAGGTTTGCCTCACCCAGCTAGCAAATGGATCGTCTGGGTCGGGCCGCTACTGAGTCAGTGACTCGGGACCGTTTCAGGCTTGAAAATTCTGACTCGGTTGGGACTGGGAAGAAACTCGCCTCAGTTAACCAAAAGCCCAATCAAGGGCGATCCATATTTGCCATTTGGGAGCTAACCCGACCAGTTTTCCAACTGAGTCAACTCAATACTCTATAGCGGGCTGGCTCGGTTAGTTTCCCGACTGAGTCAAGCTGACTCCAATCATCCTTAGATGGTTTGAGTAGCATTGGATTTTAAGGAATCATTAACCGGACCTTATAACTAATAGAACTCTCCTAAATTGACCCGACTCATTGTTAGCTAAGAATCCCCGACCGGGTCAACTTGGTCGTGACTACTAGTCTCTGTCAGTCTCTTCAGGTACAATCAGCAACTGTTCACCCTAGAAGACACTCCTAGTTACAATTTGTCCAATCAAGACCTCTATACCTACATCTCAAGTTGAGTGGAACTCATAACCTAGGTGAGGGATATCCCACATGGCTTCACCATTTCATGGAATTCTAAAATAATTGTAGAAAGATATTATAATTGTGCAAATAGTAGTTGCGTTTCTTTAACTTTGAATTGACATGAATAAACATGTAGGAATGCCTCAATTTATGTTACCTTGACATATCTTATAAAAATTGCTTTAAGATCACCATGCCATATTTGGAATTGCTTATGTACTCGTACATTCCTATTTGTTGCACATTTATTATGCCACATTTGAAATTACTTGAGTACATATATATATCTTCTAGTTACATGAAATGTAAGAGTTCTTGCTTCCACTACAATGATAAGCTTGCTCCATTTCTCATTATATGTGTTAGAATTGTTATAATTTGATACATATGAATATCTCTTTTCTTAAGATGTGTAGTAATCCTGTTACTATCCTAATGTGTTTGAAATGTCATATTTGGGCCTTCCTTTGGACCTTGGGAAAGTAAACAAATTTATAATGAGTTCATATTTGAATGTTGGATATCCTATTAAAGGACTACAAGTCTTGATCATGCTTGTGAGAGTAATCTTGTTAATCCTATGGAATGTGCATGAGCATCATGGTGCATGACATCCACACATGACACATGAGCTTTTCTGAGTGCTCAATGTAAGTCACACTCTGTCTAATTTGCTGTAAGTCCTATTACTTCAGTTAAACTCCCAGAGCATGTGCATTTGTACCACTTTAGGTGCTCTTTCTTTACATGAGACTTTTTCGAGATTAGACTCTCCTCGTACATACCCCATGTATTTTTCCAGGTGATATCCTTGGGTGCACTCGTCTAAATGGCCTTTTCCAGGTAGTTAATTTACCGCCGGCGGTCTGTATAGTCTTTTCCAAGTAGTCTACTACCGTGGACGACCCTTTATTTTGACAGCTGGATGTGTATCCCTAGATCTGTGACTTGAGCATACATTCATACATCCATACATTTACATTCAAGTTCATATTATTCTCATCATGGTTAATTATGTTTGATTTAAACTGTTTTGGAATAACATGGTATGCTTAAATCCTTACGGGAAATTTTCACTGAGTTTTCACTCACCCAATCATGCGGTTGCACCAAATAGATACAGGTATGATGACCAGGTGGAGACTCCTATGACGGGATCCCAGGGACGGCTGCGGTGGGTTGTGGCAAGGAAGAGTTCTATGTACATGTTGTTAAGCCATTGGAGCTCAAATGATAGTTTAAGTTTACAACATTTTAGACTTGTGTTTCACTTGAACTATAATAAATATTCCCCTTCTGAGGAATTTCATTTTGTTGTCACTTACCTATATTGAAATGCTTTGTTGTCACTTATGATCTTCTCAGTTTATGCAATAGTTGTCTTACTTCTTATTAGGAAATTTATTGCTATTTAGATGTATGTTAGTCCATTTCATAGCGTAATACTTGGGTTCTCAATGAGGAGCGACTATCCCCGGGTTATGAGAACCAGGGTGTTACACCATGGGCCGCACCAATGGGCCTCATACATCGAGTGGGCTACATCAATGGGCCACACCATGAGCCTCATATATGACAAGTGGGTCGCATCAATGGGCCTCATAATAGGAGGGCCATACTCATGGGCCTCAAATACATAATATGTGAGCCCTACACATGGGTCTCATATGCATTAAATGAGCCACATATTATGGGCCTAATACATATCACAATGGGCCTTGCCCATAGGCCGCGAATACATCACAATGGGCCTTTCCCATGGGCCTCAGATTCAAGTAGGTGAGCCCCATCATATGGGCAGCACCAATGGGCCAATATGCATTAAGTGGGCTACATCAATGGGCCGCATAAGTGGACCATATACACATCAAGTGGGCTACACCAATGGGCCGTACAAATGGGCCATATACACATCAAGTGGGCTATACTAATGGGTCGCACAAGTGGGCCATATACACATCAAGTGGGCTATACCAATGGGCCACACAAGTGAGCCATATGCACATCACGTGGGCTACACCAATGGGCTGCACAAGTGGGCCGCACTAATGGGCCTCATACACATCAAGTGGGCCCCATGGAACTTGTTGACATCAATACCTAAGCTATCAAGCTGGTGTGAGGTACTCTTGTCAATCCGCATCCACCGTCCATGGATTGGACTGTGCAAATGCAATACATTAAATCAAGGTGGGACCTAACACGCTGTCATGGTGGGGCCACGTCTAATGAATGGATGGGGTGGAGAAACACATACATCATGGTAGAATCCCAACGTCCTTGCACTGGACGATGAGGATACAACACTTACATCATGGTGTGGTCCACAGATGACGTGGGAAGAACACTTACATTGGGTGGGGCCCATGCCCATGCAGGGTGGATTAAAACTCATATATCTTGGTGCGCGCCACACCAGCAAATGGATGGCCTGAAGAAAATCAAGGTGGATCCCACATAATTTGGTGACGTCAACTACTGGTGGGACCCATGGAGCTTGCTACATCATAGCAGCAGCTATAAGGCGCCCACCCAAATGCATGGTGTTGATGATGACACACATCACAGTGGGGCCCACAGCTGGGACCTGTGGTCCCTGGTCATCCGTCCACACAGTTGCAGGACGTTGCTACGCATCCTCTACTAGCAACAGCAGCAACGCTCCCGTAGTTTATTTTATTTTTTGAAAAACTGAAATTTTGGGGTTTTCATACGTGGGGCCTGCATCAAGAAAATCCAACCCATCCATTCCATTCTACGACTTAAGACAGACCCATCAAGCCCAATATTCGAGGTATTTTGGTGTATAAAAATATCAGGGTGGTTTTCAACGGCAAAAACACTATTTCTATGCTACGGTCCACCAGATAGTCAGATTAGCTCCATTTTTCAGCTTAACGCCTAAAATAAGTTGGGGAGTAGAATGGACGATGTGGATTAGACTTATACATTAAGGTGGGGCTTGCATAAGCGGCCCACCCAAATACCTTTAATATATAATTATATATTATTATTATATTCTTTTTGCTTGGTTAGCCGGTCAACACCCCACGCCGTCAGTGTACACTTCATTGTGAAGCCACGTCCAGCATCGCTGGATGTTGGACGGTCTCCATATAACACATATCTAAGGTGGGCCCCACCTACAGGCATGCTGCCTAGGCGGGCCACCAAATGGTTGGATGGTGTGGATAAGGCATACATCAAGGTGGGGTCCATCCAAGTGGGCCACATGACCACATCATTATATGAAAAAAATGAAAAAGAGAGGGAGAGAGAGAGACACACACACACACACGTGCGATGGAGGGACCCCAACACTATGGGCCCTCCCTTACATTTAATCATACATCAAGTGGGTCCCATTACACGTGGGCCCATCAAATCGAAAGTCAACGGTGGAGATCCTTTCTCCACTAAAGTGTAAGGTCTAGTTAACCCTATTCATGCAAGGAGAATAAACATCATGATGGGGTTTATGGAGAATGGCCCCATCATGGAATGATCATGAGAATCAAGGTGGGCCATCGGCCACACCTAGGGTCCAAAGTGAGATCATACTATCAATTGGTAAGCCTCACTTGGCCCATCATAAAAAATGAAATCTAGGCCTATAGAAGCACTCACCTTTGATCTTCTCTTCCTTATTCCACCTATAGTCTCTAGAGCTCCAAGGAAATGATTCTGATGGTGAAGATGGACTTTGAATGGTAGAGATGGGAGGTAGGAAGGTGGGCCACACTAGCTCTCTCATGGGGAGCTTGAACGTGAGTTGCTTGGGAGGAAAAATGAGAGAGAAAGAGATGATGGGAGAGGGATGGATGGGTGTACTTGTGTAAGGGAGAGAGTTGACTTTTAAGAGTTGCTTTTGTACTTGGGGATGGGATAGATTAATAAGTGTACTTTGACAAGTGAAGTGATTGATGGGATGGATTCTCTAAAGATTACAACGAGTGGCGTTTTTCCTTGAAATGAACGCGAGCCCACATCTCCTAGTCCTGGCATCGGATCAGCACGTAATACATGGAGTTAAAACCGTGGCAACAGCGTGGTCGCTAGGGCATAAGTCTCGGATTTAGCCGACTAAGATCTAAGGGATACGACTTAGGGACTGTGCAAATATCGATTATAGGTCACGGGTTACCGAAATTCGTCGAGAAGGATCGCGGGAGTCGAAGGAACAGTACATACTAGGATATTGGCCTTATAAGGAGTTTACCACATTGAGCCTGACTATCCAAATTGTAACACCATGGATTTTTGCCAACCTGGAGTTAGGCGGCCTTAGGCAATGGGTCAACCATAACACCTTGGTAATTTCTCAGAACCCAATTCCAAAGCCAAAGAAATCATTTAGGACGAAATTCTTTAGAAATTTAACGTGAATTAACTAGCGCTATACTAGATTACCAAAGAAATAAGCACCAACCACTTTAAATACGATCTGTAAGACCCAAAACCTATAGAATCATTGACACTACGTTACCTTAAAACCTAGGATCAAACTCTAAACCTGTTTGTTCTCAAGAACCCTTTGAAACTTTGTATTGGATCTAGACCGCACGTCGAAAGTCCGATATCTATAATCTTAGACGAATATGACCGCCTAGTTGGACTTGACAATCATTTCAAAAATTAAACCCAACTGATGTCCTGACACCATTTTACTGAGTCCGGAGTGAAGAGAGTGAGAAAAAGAAAAATATTTAGAAAATTAAATACATTTTTATGAAATCTGGCACGGTTCACTTGCGCGTTATTTTTAAGCATTCTGACCGTTAGAATCTGACCCAAATACACCCTCGGATCAGGGAACATTTCTCACTCAGGTCAGTATACTTGGAATCCCTGATCGAGTCTCAGTGACCGCTGAACTGAAACTGGTCCGCCACGTGTGATCTGGAAACCCAATCGAGATGAAAACTTAACTTGATCAGGATCCAGCATCCATGAGCTTAAGTCCTACCGCATTTAGTAACAGGACCTCCAGAAGTGATCCGTTGAGATGGAACAGTCCGTATTTGGACATAACCTAAGTATACCTTGACTTAAAGTCTATTTTGGTTATGTTTGGGCTTATAAAAGGGCCTTAAACCCTTAGCTTTCTAACCCATATGAATTTGGGGGAAAATCCTAGGAGAGAGAGGAGTGAAAAGAGAGAGAAAGTGAAAGAGAGTTGGAGTTTCTCCTAGGAATTCTTCCCTACTGCTCTACGTGCCAAAGTCATCCGCCTGCATCGCTATTCTAGCGATTCCAACTTCATTCTTAGGTAAGAAAGTCTAACCCTAACCTGTTCTAGAGTTCCAAATAGCATAAGTGATGATGTAGCTAACCTATTTCATGGTATAGTTTACCGTTGAGCCGTTGACGAAGACTTATCGTCTGAATCAACTCCGTTTCGTAATTTCTGATTTAAGGTACGGATTTTAGACGCTTAGTTTACTAATTTTCAAAGCTTTCAATGCCGTTTAATGGTAGATTGTTGACAAGAATGTTGTTTGACATGTAGAACATGTTGTCTATTTTTCATTTCGAATACGTACGAAGAATATGAGATTTAGGGTATTTTAGGTATTTGTAGAAAATACTATATACGTACGTATTTTGCTGATATGATTACCATGAGTATTTACCATGGACCTATACTAGTTATATGTGTATGATCTGTTTGGCGAAGAGATTCGCCCTAATGCACATATTGGCCGACATATGCTATGTAGACTAATGTGTGTAGACTAAGTGTTTGTTGAAATGCCTAAATCAATATGATTTATGCCTGCCATATGTTTTGAATGTAAGAACATGATTGTTGTGTATTAGACATCTCCTTGATATAAGGATCTGTCATATTATATGTTGAAATCAACATACGTCAAGTACGTTGGAGTTGTGTAGTCTAAGTGTTTGTATAAATATATGTATTAGTAAGTATTGAGTAAATGGTGTTGTAGATTAGCGTTGAGACTGGATTCTCAACTAATTTGATGATGTACATGATTTCCTCCATGCTTGTTGTATTTCAATTGATTACCTTATGTGTGAAGTACTCGTGTATGGTTAATTGCTTATGATGTACGTTATAACATGCTGAAATTTCTTGTATTTTAATTCTAGCTCTCTCATATGATTATTGATTTAGATTACATGTGCTTGGGGCTATAGTCTAGTCCAGGCAGTCGGTAACATTTTAGAATTCATGGTTGGATTCTATTCGCCATGAAGGATGTGTATGACGAACCCGAGTAATGTTAGAGTCATCGACAGTGGTTAGGCCACACGAAGTGCTTGTGCACTTCATGTCGGTCGATTCAATGTGCGCTCGTGCTAGTCGGACTCATCAAGTAACCCGATTGACCGTTGTATGTTCACCTTGTATTCATCATAACTGCTTGAACCTAGGGTACTGAACTTACCAGTGATAACCCTGATAACCGTGGTACCTTGATCCACTAAGACTCATGAGCCGGACATGGTGGTATGGGACACTGTGGTCGAGCTGTCGGCCTACGCTGGGGTCACAAACCTCCCCGTAGTGACCAGTGAGCAACCCAGACTCGTGAGTAGATTATGATGGTATGGGACACTATATTCTTGTTATCGGCCTACACTGATAAGGTGATGGGTGAGCGGTGCAACGAGTGCATGCAACAGCCATGGCAGCCCTTTGTAGTGACCTCGAGCATACTCTGAGTTAACGTGAGGTGACGACCCTTCCGTAGCAACAAGAGTACAACTAGGCCTGTATTAATAAGGTGATGGGGGAGCGGAACAACGAGTGCGTGCAACAGGCCTGACAGCTCTTGTAACGACCTAAGAATATATCATCGTATGAGACTACTAGGAGTGACGACCCTAGACAGGATCCTTATTAGGAATGATATAAGGGAAGTACCCTAGTTTCTCAATCCTGCTGTATGAAAAGGACTAATAACAACTCGGTAATCATATTCATATTGCACTGCATGTGTCTGAAAGATGTAGAGCACTAAGGGAAGAAAGCATGCCGCGGACGTAAGATGGTGTCGCATGAGAGAGTATGTTGGCGAGGGCATCCATCATGTCATTTCATTCTTGCATTAATCACAGTATTTAGGAATGTTTGATTTGCTTTCTTTATCATTATCGCTTGATTGATTTGATAACATATTAACCTTTTCTCTATTATTCCACTGAGTTAGCTACTCACTCCCACATTACGGGACGGTGTTCTGGACACCACCAGACCCTGTTGTAGTTTCAGATGATGGCACGGCCTGCGAGGCAGAGCTGGACTTGATGATGATGAGGAGGATCCCTCCTATATGCAGGTTCTGATTGATGGGGTTATAGGGTTACTGATTAGATGCCAATGCACTTGGTATTTTACCTTTTTTTTTACACACCCATGTATATTCTTTCCTTTCTATTATGGAGTATACATGTATTTAGTTAACCTGGTAACATGTTCACGCTCTGGAGACTTACAATCATTTATAAATTTTATAAATTTATTACAGTCTTCCACTTGAGAAATTTAACTGTCTCTGGATTATGATATGTTATTTTGGCTTAATCCACCTCATGTTTTATGTACTATTACCGCCGATATTCATCCATCATTGAAAATATTGCATAAGTGATGTTCTGAAACTCAGGAGTAGAGTTTATGCTCGACCCCCTGATTTTTGGAATGTTATAGATGATATCAGAGCATGATTTGGATTAAACTGGACCTGGGTTATGGTAACAAGATGCACAATGATACACTCTGACTTAGGAAGGGGGCGATGAAACTTAGAAACCATATTAGAATTTCAAGTTTCGCCGACTGGTGAGACTATACGGTAATTTAGTCCATAACGTATCTTTGGTCGCATGAAGTGACCTAAGTCGCCTCTAGGCCATCAGTCGACGGGTTTGAGTCATTCCCTGAAGAATTCCAAATCTAGAAATGAATGTCCTCAGGTTGTGGGTTAACCACAACCCTTACACTCAATCTCAAGGCCTAAAACCCTTTTTTATCTAATTCCTTCAAAATCTCTCCTTTCACCGCCTCATTCTTCAAATTTTTCTAAGTACTTTCATAATAGACATAAATCCTAATGTGTAAATTATGGAGAATCATACTTAAATAAAAATTTACTATAAGTAGTAAATATATGTATAAATTGAACTTTTAACCATTTCAATTATTGAATCTCGTGGAATAAATGAGTTAGTTGGATAGATTAGTGTCTCCTACCCCAAAATTATATGCTACATGATACATAAAATCATTTCGGTTTGCAAATTGGCCTTAAAAATGCCTCAAATGGAGTCAGGGCCCAAATGGAGCACTTACAGGGGGACCCGGGGTGGGACCCAGACTTTTTTGGGACCTAGGGGGAAGGAGGTCCTCGTCAAAAGGGCGAGGCCTCACCGGTTTATCCAGTGGGTGGCAAGGACCTCGCCGAGTTGGCGAGGCCTCGCCGGTCAACAGGCTCGGTCGGGTCGGGCCTTCAGGCCGATCGACTTTGGGGTGTAGTGTGACCCCCTAGTGTACGGTCGGTCATGTAAAACCCCCTAAAAGTCACTCCTCCTTCACAAAGTGACCCCCCCAAGCTCTCCTTTTCCTTCGAAATTTTTATTTTCTTTCTCAAACCTCCCTTCCAATCATTCTCTCTCTTTTTTCATTATTTCCTTCACCCCTCCATTGTTTACAGCGATACTCAGCACCTACTCCTTTCATTTTCTTTGATTTGAGCTCTCACATCTCCCATGTGAGTCTCAAATTCGTGTAAGTCTTCTAACCCATCCTCTTTTGTTGTTCTTCCTCTTCTTTCCCTTTCATTAGACCCTTTACACTCCCATATCAGGTCCAAATACGTGGAGACCCAAAGATCTTAGCCCTTCCCTTCATTTTCCATGGCTCTTTTGAGTTAGTTATAGCTACCTTCTCGATCTTTCCACTTTTACCCACGGGCGAGATCAAACGCAGTAGCTTAGTCCATAAATAGTGACCATCTAGTGCTAGGACATCTAGAGTTTTGGACCTAGAGTTAGTACTCCTAGATTTGAAAGAGTTGACGATATACGAAGTCCGATTGCAATTAGACAATCTTGACCCTAAGTGATAGAACAATTCCCTGTATTAGAAATGGTATGAAACCATCTAGCGTATAAGCTTAGACTTTGGATTTCAGCTAGTGAGTTACAGACTAGACTACTAGTTGTATTAAGCAGTGTGAAGACTAAGTATATTAAGGAATAATGGTTAGATTTGGTTGGAGTAGAACCTCATTCCTTTGACAGATCCCCTTAATACTTATGGACTTCTGTTATAACCCTCAGGAAAGTTGTTTTAACTTAGAACCATTCACTCTCAGGGAAAACTTATAAATCCCTCAGATTGAACTTAGAATAAACCAGCATGCCCTTTAGAATTTCCTTCCCAAAGACTTCTTACAATTGGGAACGCGGAGTAAGGGAACTGTATGTAAGCGATGTATTCGCGGTTTGAATCAATTTCTTAATCCTAGTAGTTACCAATAAATCCAATGCTCTGATCAAGCAGAAGATCGGCATTGACTCGGATTAAGAACTGATACGGTAAATTTTCTGTCCTAGTTAGGCAGAAAGTCTATGTATCCGGCTCAGACCCACTATACAACTTTTCTTCCGTGTTGGCCCGACCACCTACAACCAAAAGTTATTTCTTTGCCCTTGGTAAATGTTAAGGACATATAGCCAGTAGAGTAGCCAGTAGAGGATTAGATATCTTGCCACAAACTCACATCCGTCCTTGAAATCAACCACAATACCCATCATTTCAGCTCTTTTCTATAATCATAGGTACCAATGCCATAGAACGCATCATTAGTAAAGGAAGACCAATGTAGTGAGAGGTTGTTTCCCATTGCATGTCAAGGATAGGCCCTAATTTGCATTTCGTTCTGATATACGGATTGAGACGTAGATTCTTGAACCTTAAGTAGAACTAAGTTTTAAGGGGAGTAGAACGTATTGAGCCCAATCTAGTTAGGATTAGCTAATACAACCGTTGGATCAGAGTAGCGTAGCGGAAGAGTGATTGGCCTCTTCCCCATTGGCCCAGGATCGAAGAAGTTGATTTAGGTTATACGTAAGGTTAGGTCATTAAGTAGGATTTGAACCTTCCTTAGAATGTCAATACTAACGTCTCTTAAGGGACTCATTACCCTTAGCCAATTTCAGGGACGAAATTATATTTTAAGGGGGGTAGCTTGTAACACCCCAGATTTTTGCCAACCTGGAGTTAGGAGGCCTTAGGCAATGGGTCAACCATAACACCTTAGTAATTTCTCAGAACCCAATTCCAAAGCCAAAGAAATCATTTAGGACGAAATTCTTTAGAAATTTAGCGTGAATTAACTAGCGCTACACTAGATTACCAAAGAAATAAGCACCAACCACTTTAAATACGATCTATAAGACCCAAAACCTATAGAATCATTAACACTACATTACCCTAAAACCTAGGATCAAACTCTAAACCTATTTGTTCTCAGGAACCCTTTGAAATTTTGTATTGGATCTAGACCGCACGTTGAAAGTTCGATATCTATAATCTTAGACGAATATGACTGTCTAGTTGGACTTGACAATCATTTTGAAAATTAAGCCCAACTGATGTCCTGACACCATTTTACTGAGTCCGGAGTGAAGAGAGTGAGAAAAAGGAAAATATTTAGAAAATTAAATACATTTTTATGAAATCTGGCATGGTTCACTTGCGCGTTATTTTTAAGCGTTCTGAATGTTGGAATCTGACCCAAATACACCATCGGATCAGGGAACATTTCTCACTCAGGTCAGTATACTTGGAATCCCTGATCGAGTCTCAGTGACTGCTGAACTGAAACTAGTCTGCCACGTGCGATCTGGAAACCCGATCGAACTGAAAACTTAACTTGATCAGGATCCAGCATCCATGATCTTAAGTCTGACCGCATTTAGTAATAGGACCTCCAGAAGTGCTCCGTTTAGACGGAACAGTCCGTATTTGGACATAACCTTAGTATACCTTGACTTAAAGTCTGTTTTGGTTATGTTTGGGCTTATAAAAGGGCCTTAAACCCTTAGCTTTCTAACCCATACGAATTTGGGGGAAAACCCTAGGAGAGAGGAGAGAAAAGAGAGAGAAAGTGAGAGAGAGTTGGATTTCTCCCAGGGATTCTTCCCTATCGCTCCACGTGCCAAAGCTATCCACCTACATCATTATTCTGGTGATTCCAACTTCGTTCTTAGGTAAGAAAGTCTAACCCTAACCTGTTCTAGAGTTCCAAATGGTATAAGTGATGATGTAGTTAACCTATTTCATGGTATAGGTTGTCGTTGAGCCGTTGACGAAGACTTATCGTCTGAATCAACTCTGTTTCACAATTTCTGGTTTAAGGTGCGGATTTTAGACGCTTAGTTTACCATTTTTCAAAGCTTTCAATGTCGTTTAATGGTAGATTGTTGACAAGAATACTGTTTAACATATAGAACATGCTGTTTGTTTTTCATTTCGAATACGTACGAAGAATATGAGATTTAGGGTATTTTAGGTATTTGTAGGAAATACTGTATACGTACGTATTTTACTAATATGATTGCCATGAGTATTTACCGTGTACCTATACTAGTTATATGTGTATGATCTGTTTGGCAAAGAGATTCGCCCTAATGCACATATTGGCCGACATATGCTATGTAGACTAATGTGTGTAGACTATGTTTGTTGAAATGCCAAAATCAATATGATTTATGCCTGCCATATGTTTGGAATGTAAGCATATGATTGTTGTGTATTAGACATCTCCTTGATATAAGGATCTATCATATTATATGTTAAAATCAACATGCGTCAAGAACGTTGGAGTTGTGGAGTCTAAGTGTTTGTATAAATGTATGTATTAGTAAGTATTGAGTAAATGGTGTTATAGATTAGCGTTGAGATTGGATTCTCAACTAATTTGATGATGTACATGATTTTCTCCATGCTTGTTGTATTTCAATTGATTACCTTATGTGTGAAGTACTCGTGTATGGTTAACTGCTTATGATGTATGTTATAACATGCTGAAATTTCTTATATTTCAATTCTGGCTCTCTCATATGATTATTGATTTAGATTACATGTGCTTGGGGCTATAGTCTAGTCCAGGCAGTCGGTAACAGTTTAGAATTCGTGGTTGGATTCTATTTGCCACGAAGGATGTATATGACGAACCTGAGTCGTGCTAGAGTCGTGGACAGTGGTTAGGCCACACGAAGTGCTTGTGCACTTCATGTCGGTCGATTCAACGTGCGCTCCTGCTAGTCGGACTCATCAAGTAACCCGATTGACTGTTGTATGTTCACCTTGTATTCGTCATAACTGCTTAAACCTAGGGTACTGAACTTACCAGTGATAACCCTGATAACCGTGGTACCTTGATCCACTAAGACTCATGAGCCGGGCATGGTGGTTTGGGACACCATGGTCGAGCTGTCGGCCTACGCTGGGGCTACAAACCTCCCCGTAGTGACCAGTGAACAACCCAGACTCGTGAGCAGATTATGGTGGTATGAGACACTATATTCTTGCTATCAGCCTACACTGATAAGGTGATAGGGGAGCGGTGCAACGAGTGCGTGCAACAGCCCTAACAGCCCTTTGTAGTGACCTCAAGCGTAATCTGAGTCTACGTGAGGTGACGACCCTTCCGTAGTAACAAGAGTACAACTAGGCCTGTATTGATAAGGTGATGGGGGAGCGGAGCAACGAGTGCGTGCAACAGCCCTGACAGCTCTTGCAGTGACCTAGAAATATATCATCGTATGAGACTACTAGGAGTGACGATCCTAGACAGGATCCTTGTTGGGAATGATATAAGGGAAGTACCCTAGTTTCTCAATCCTGATGTATGAAAAGGACTACTAACAACTCGATAATCATATTCATATCGCACTGCATGTGCCTGAAAGATGTGGAGCACTGAGGGAAGAAAACTTGCTGTGGACGTAAGATGGTGTCGCATGAGAGAGTATGTTGGCAAGGGCATCCATCATGTCATTTCATTCTTACATTAATCATAATATTTAAGAATTTTGATTTACTTGCTTTATCATTATCACTTGATTGATTTGATAACATGTTAACCTTTGCTCTATGATTCCACTGAGTTAGATACTCACTCCCACATTACGGGACGGTGTTCCGGACACCACCAGACCCTGTTGTAGTTTCAGATGATGGCGCGGCCTGCGAGGCGGAGCCAAACTTGATGATAATGAGGAGGATCCCTCCTATATGCAGGTTCTGATTGACGGGGTTACAAGGTTATTGATTAGATGCCAATGCACTTGGTATTTTACCTTTTTTTTTACACACCCATGTATATTCTTTCCTTTCTATTATGGAGTATACATGTATTTAGTAACCAGGTAACATGTTCACGCTCTGGAGACTTACATTCATTTATAAATTTTATATATTTATTACAGTCTTTCGCTTGAGAAATTTAACTGTCTCTGGAGTATGATATGCTGTTTTAGCTTAATTCACCTCATGTTTTATGTACTATTACCGCCGATATTCATCCATCATTGAAAATGTTGCATAAGTGATGTTCTGAAACTCGGGAGTGGAGTTTATGCTCGACCCCCAGATTTTTAGGATGTTACACAAATTTAGGTATGAGACTGGTTTAGATTGAAGTCTCTTGTGGTGGACCCCGTAGCCTGTGATACTACGTACTGTTATCCCGACTTCACACTCCAGCATGATCATTCCATTCGCATCGAATATTGCATTACATTCACGGCACATGACATTTTGGGTTACTGTGTTTATGCAGTTATATGGTCTAGATACGGCTGGCAGTATTCATGAACTCATCAGAAATTGTATATTACATTGCATCCTCGGCATTTGATATTTGGCTCTTTATGACTCCTCATTTGCATAGCTGATCTATATTGCGTGCTTTGATATTGTTTGACTCATGGACTTGTCAATATTTCTGCTTACTCTGATATCGTATGATTCATGATCTTACTAGTGTTTTTTATATTGTATGATTATGGCATTGTATTGAATACTTGGCATTTACCTTGTGTACACACTTACATCACCCTCTAAGCTTTCTATAAGCTTATGCACGATAGATGCATGCAGGTGATATTAGGTTGCAGCAGCGTGGAGCTTAGAGCATGTAGCTGACTTCTAGAGCTTTGATTTTGACATATGTATTTTCCTTTTAGCATTGTACTCAAATGATTATATTAGTAGATATGTGGCGATGATGTTGTTCTTGTGATTTGGGTATACTTGTGGTTATACTTTTTAAGAGATAAATTCATATTAAAAATCCTCCTTGTAGGATCCCAAGATCGAAAACTGGCGTATAGGCGCTGGAAGCTGAGAATGGGGTGCTTTGGAGGTTTTCGGCACCAGATTCAGCGATCGGGAATTTTGTGAGCTCGGTTTCAGAGTTTGGGGCGTGACAATAGGAGAATTCCTCCTCCTCATCTATGAAGTCCAAGTCAGCTACATAAGCTCCATCATTACCTGCATCTACAACAGAGTTTGGTTGGTATTTTAAAACACCGTCCTAGGGTGGGAGTGAGTGATCAACTCAGTGGTAATATAAGGCAAAGGTTAACATGTTATTAAGACAATCAAGCAGTAATGATAAAGTAGTATAACAATCATATCCTAAATACTCTTGTTAATACAGGGATGGTATGCAGTAATGATGCATGCCCTCGCAAGAAACTCCCTCACAAGTGACTCCGACAACCAAGTTCGCTCATAACAACCTCCCTAAAGTGTAACTTCCTTGCCAAAACACATGCAATGCAGTGCATGGTTGTGTTGGTCGAGTACTTAATTAAGTTTATTCATACAGCAGGTTTGGGAAGCTAAGGTACCTCCCTTTATATGATTAAGCTAAACGAAGATCCATATAGGGTCGTCAATCCTAGTTAACAACATACGATAGACAAGTTGTAGGGCATCACTCCTAATGAAAAGCAGTGGATAGGCAAATTCAAAGTTTATACTTGCAGTCAATACGGGGAGGCTCGTCACCTCAGCGTAGGCCGATAGCTCGAACATGGTGTTCCATACCACCTTGCTTGGCTCACGAGTTTGGGTTTCTCACTGGTCATTATGAGGAGGCTCGTCACCTTAGCGTAGGCTGACAGCTCAACCACGGTGTCCCATACCACCATGTCCGGCTCATTAGTCTTAGCAGATCGTGGTACCATGGTTGAAATGGATCTTTATATTGGTAAGTGGTACCTTAGATTTAAGCAATGGTGTCCATACATGGTAAACACACAACAAGTCAATCGGTTTTCTTTGTAAGTTCGATTGGTACGAGTACACGTTAACTTAATCGACATGGAATGCATAAGCACCCCTTGTGGCCTAACCATTGTCGACAATCACCATGCGACACGGATTCGTCGAGTTACCCAATGTGGGAAGACTAATTTAGCTACATGTACAAGGATTGTTACGGATCGCTTGAGCCACGTTGTTGCCCTAATCTTACTCAGATGCAATAGATAGACACATGTGATAATCATATCAACATTTAACAAATAATCCAAATAAAAATCTCTTTTAAACATTTCATCAAACACATTGAACGTGTCACCAAGCACTGACATTTTATCCATAAATTGCGCTTGGTAAGTATGATTTCATGAAAGAAACTATACATATGATTAAGGTAATCAAGAATCCTATCTTAATACACTTAATAAATACAAACAATCAACATTTTCTCATTTAGACATTTTATCAAACACTTAGATTACACTTCACCAAATACATAGACTAGGTTAATTACACCATGTGTTTTAGCAAATCCTTATACAAAGAGGTCAGCATACATATAATAAAGATGAATCCTAGATCAGTAGACATGGCAAACAAAAAATATATTTTCATGTTCATTCAGACATTTCCACAAACACATGAGATGCATATTTTGTTCAACATAATTCACACATGTATATTGTATCAAAAATGGCATAACTAAGATCGTATGGCAACAATCAAGTCAGACATAAATCATTGTTGACATTAAAAGCATTGAAAACCATAACCTAAACATTTATAGTCCACACCTTTCGTCAGAATACTTGATTTGGACTCGGTTCGAATCCTACATTCTCAAAAACAGAACGTCGAGCACTTAAGCAATGAAATAGGTTAGCTATTTCATCGATTACTATATTTGAATCCCTAAATCAATATTAGGGTTAGGATTTCTTACCCAAATCGTAGCTGAGATGGATCGTGTGGCGTAATAAGAAGGTGATTCAGTGCTTAGAGTTGTGGGAAGGAATCCTAGCAACGATCTATCAAACTCTCTCCTCTCCTCACTCTTTTCTCTTCTTTTCTCTCTTCTCTCTCCTAGGGTTAGAGAAATTCATATGGAATGGGAATGGGTGGTTTAAGAGCTTTATATAGGCCCAGAATTGATGCAATGGCCCCAAGGCCATGGTATACCTAGTTTATATCCAAAGGGCGTCTGTTTCAGGCAGACGGGGCTCATCTGGAGGTCCATTACTCACTTATGGTGTAAGGTAACTGTAACACCCCATGTTTTCAGGACCCGAGTATATGACTCGTTTTCTAAAAACCCGATTGTTAACCTTAAAGGATGGTCAAATTACAGTATATTTTTTTTCTTTTATCAGAGTAGGAAAATGAGCGTAGAATGGACAAATCAACATAAAGGAAAATTTTTATTTCATTTAAAATATACAAGTGGTTGCCCATAATGACTTATACAAACCAATGTCCCAACATTAACGATTACAAGATTTGTATACATAAGAATTAACAGAAAGAATATAAATGTAAGCCACATGACCACGTAGCTCCTCTTAGCAATACGGCTGTGCATCCATGGCACCTGCACAGCTCCTCGTCAAGTCTGATCATATACATCATCTGGGCCACCTGTACGGTTATATATTTGATGGATGAGTGGCCAGCTCAGTGTGAATTTCCGTCAAGATTACACACCGCCACATTAGGTAAGCATAATTATAAAATGACAAAGCAATCAAAATAATACATGATGCAATACATCGGCCTGGGGATGCACATCTAGCCAGACTTGGGCTCGTCGCCCATGCAATCATCGACTTGGGAAAATCATCCAGTCGGACAGGGGTCGAGAGTCGGTGGTCTAGGAGCTAGCGAAACAATACGCCGAAGATCCTAAGGGCGTGTGCTACAACATCCAGAATTAGCCACCCGTCATCGCTAACATGCTATGGATGCATGATTAGCCAAACCATTATTAGACCAGTCACAATCGGCCAATTTAGGTAAGCTCAAGGTCACTACGGGGAGCTCAGAGCCTAGCGTAGGCTGACAGCTCAGGCATAGTGTCCCATTACCACCATCCCCGGCCCATGAGGCTACCATCTTAGGATGTTTAATGGAAACCCATCGACTAGTGGCCAATCACGTTATAGTATATGGGGCTTACCATCGCATGGTTGCACAGTATAAAACATCGATCTCATATAGGAAAAATATTAAAACCACGTGGGGCGAGTATTAAAATATGCCACATAGGGCGATATCAAACAAGCCACATGGGCAATTATCAAAATAAACCACATAAGGCGAGAATTAAAACCATGCGATAAAAGACCATCCGTGAAAACTGTTAGACACAAAAACCCTGGATGGTAGGCTCACATCAATGATTAATTTAAACCACCATTCAATAACCACTAAGCCGAAGGTCCATTACTATCACAACCAGTCGGGTTACATTCCAAGTATGGGTGTACACATACAGGTGGGGGTTTCCCACGGTGTACCAGTTTAAGTTCTATAGGTAATCCACAAATATTTCACAAGTATGAATAAGTACGCAGGATAAACATTAAGTATGTAATATAGAAATTTAATTTCCACCATCTAACACGTGTGATTATAAGAGAGAGATATAGCAATTATCAATCTAAATTAAAATGAAACTATAACTTAAGCTAATGAGAAGATGGAAAGCTCTAGGGGAAGAATCATCACCTTATACTTTGAATCGTCTTCTAATGTCGCTAAGTGCTTGCGCCCTTAGAATTGTATCCTACCACAAATCATGAACTTGTACAATTAGATCTAAGTTCTGTACACTGAAATTACGGTGAAGACCACTTTAGCTGAAGTAGGAATAGGTCAGTATATCCTAGAGGGGGGTGAATAGGACTTTTTAAAGATTTATACATTATTTTTTAGTCCTATCCCACTAATCCTATCACAGAGTATAAATTAGGATTACTCAAGAATTAACTCTATTGGCTTCCAAGCCTAATAGAGGGTCCAATCAAAAACTATTTAAAAGATAAACAATGTAGATGAGATTGTGATGGATATGACTGTGTGTTTGTATAGAATGTGATCATATATAAAGACATGCAAGGAAATCACATAAATGAGAGGCAATATCAAACTCAAACACAGTCATTTTATAGTGGTTCGACGACTAGTCTACTCCACTCCCGGCTTCCACACTCAACCCTTGAGTGACCAGATTTCACTAAGGAGGTTTCCCATGGTTCACCTCAAACCTAAGGTTTTAAATCAGGTTCACCTTCAACCTTTACAGAGGTTTCTACTCGGTTCACCTCAAACCCTGGAGTTTTACTGGCGTACTCCTAACCAGATGTTTATGCCCACATAGGACAAGGGTCCACACAACGCACCCTGAGGTTTCTACTCAGTTCACCTCAAACCCTGGAGTTTTACTGGCGTACTCCTAACCAGATGTTTATGCTCTTCACAGAGCAAGGGTCCACATAATGCACCCCGCACGTACACTCCCGTCGGAGGCCTCCTTCGAGGACTTCAAATGGTGAGCAACACTTAAAATTCAATCCTAAAAAGGAATGATCGCAAGTGTCCTCTGGACTCTTAGTACTTACAGATAAGTTGATGAGTCCCTTTCAGCACAATGATGAAGACCTTCTACTTGTTGATGAAGAGTCTTCAGTTCCCTTGATCCGCAATATGAAGATGTATATATGCTAGGCTTAGGTTGGGTCAAGGTTATGATGGACTACCACTCTCTAAAGGTTTTCCTATAAGGAAGATAGAGAGGTTCCCATCATCTATGCATTCAAGGCATCCCAGCTCAATGATATGTCATTAAAGCAGTAGCTGAAGGATCCTTGAATGCGGAAGTTCATTCCCCAATCTACTCTATAAGATATCAATGATGAGGGTGGATTGGAGGATGAACTTTCTGAGAGAAAGGGCTTAGGTAAATGATAGGAAGGTTAAAATACTCTAAAACACTCTCTTCTTTCTCTACCAGCAATGAAGACAACTCTCTCTATTTATTGGCAAAAAGTTCCAACGGATATAAACGGTCATATTTATGATAGAGTTCGATATCATCGATCAGTCGTTGATATGATCGAGCATATACTCTCGATTGTATCGGCCAACCTCTCGATGATAAGAACTCAATTGTCATTTCGCTTTTGGAAACCTTCTGCCGACTAGTCGATGGGATCGAGACACGCATCGATGTTATCGGATTCGAACTCTGATTCCATCGAGTGATGGTTTGATTCTATCAACAGTTGAAAAATAAGAGAGAAGTCTTGAAGAATTTTAGGATCACAGATATGATCGGGGAACCAATCGATGTCATCAGAATTTGTACATCGATCATATCGGTGACCATTCGATGGGATCGAAAATCGTATAGATTTTACATGTAAGCTTGCTGGACGAATTATGTCCTGACTCGATCCAATCGACTTGGTCTCGATATGATCGATATATGAATATCGATTTATCGACAGGCACCTCGATCAACATTAAAAGTAACCTGAAATTCATGCTGGAGAGAACATGCGCCCCACAGTCGAAATGATCGACTGACTCCCGATATGATCGATATTTGAGTTCAGATTGAATCGGACAGTCATCAGTATATCAAAGCAGATGATATATTTCTTTAGAAAAATAGGGGCACCAGAAGCAGTCTGTTGATACGATTGATCCACCTTAGATATGATCGATTTTTGAATATCGATGATATCGACTAGAAGGTCGATATATCGATAAATCGTTCAGAAGATTGTTTGATTGCTGGACACTTTTTGTCCTCACTCGATTGAATCGATTGATATGCCGAGGACATCGATAGAGCTGGTCGATCATATCGAAAGGGGAATCGATATAATCGATAGTGTAAGAAAAACTTAGAAAATTTTCTTTTGGATAAAAAGTTTTCTTACACATAAACCCTAAGATGTTCTAGTTCTTTTTAAGGGTTTAATCACCTGATGTTTTGGGACATGGGATGTGAGGCTATGATTTACATTTTGGTGAGCTTCCACACATCCAGATGAGGTAGACGCTTGACATGATCTTCTTGTTAGGTGCTGTCGTCCGACTGACTCAACATACAACGTAATTGACAAACCAGGGCACGTAATAGGTGCACTTTCACACACTACCTAGGGTTATAGCCTAGGGTTTAGATCACATATTCTTAGGGTTTTGATGTGAAATTGGGATTTATTTTTACCTTAGAGTTTAGTCTTAAACTTAGGCGTTAGGATTTGAACTCTACTTGACACATTAGTTAGAATTAAGACTTAATAATTACAAGAATACTCTTAGCATTAGTGTTATAATTTATATTAGTTAATAATAAGGATAGTTCATAAGTTCATAATTAAATATACCAACATTTTTTTAATGTTCCTATAATGACTTAAAATCTCTTATGAATGACACAAGTAATAATAATAATTTTATTAACCATGGTATAATAAGGACCAACACTCAACACTCATATTAACAAAAATTCTATTAATTCCATGAGGAAGGTGATTATATTATCTAATGATGATGATTGTAACTATCAATAGGAATGTTTAAAGGTGAAGAATAAAACACTTATTCTTCACAATTTTAATTTGTCTGTAATAGCTAATTATAAGTGATTCACTAATGGTTAATCATGCTTAATATTAGTACCCTATCAATGATAATTATGATAACACGAATAACTATAATCGGAATGAATTTAATATGGAAGGAGGAGGTGGACTCACCTAGGTCGACTCGGTTGAGTCAACTCGACTCAACACAACCACCAACGCCACCCCTTCACTCTTTCTTTCTTCTTTCCCTTTTCTCCTCACCCAAAACCTTACATCAGCAAATCTCTGGACTAACCAGAGCAGACTTGAGTCACCTAACTTGACTCAGTGAGTCTCAGCCGAGTCGAGTTGACTCGGAACGCCTCCCTCTCTCTCCTTTCCTCTACTTCTCCTTTCTTTTCTCTCTTTTCCCCGCTGGGGGGGACCAACAATGGTATGGACCGAGTTGACTGAGACACAACTCGGCAGCAACTAATGTCTGGCCCAACGGTTTGGTCGGGTTGAGATGGTGCAACGGCTGCACCTCTCCCTCTTCTTCTTTCTTTTCTTTTCTCCTGCTTTCCTTTCTGCTTCATGGTTCCCATTTGATGGAAACAAAAAACAGACAACCCTGCCCGAACCTGTCAGCGAGTTGAACTTAGCTCGGTTCGAGTTGGTGCACGTGCACCACCTCTCTCTCATTCTTCTTTCTTTCATTTTCTTCCTTTCTTTGATTCTTTCTTCTTCCTTTTCTTCTTTTCTTCTCTATCTGTCCCAGCACCATCACTAGGTGGTGGGAGCCCGAAAACAGCGTCCCAAACCGTGACTGGCTCGGTTTGGAATGATGGAGAGGATGAATGCCATTAATGGCAGATTCTCCCCCATTGTTTCTTTCTTCATTCCGTCAGCATGGGAGGGTTTCTAAGCTTGTAATGGAGCTCAGAGATGTGTTGGACCAAAGGTTTGAAGGGTTTTTGGTGGTGGGTTCAGACTTTGAAAGTTTCAGCCGTTTTCCTTCTCGAGCAGCTGTGGGAAGAGGAGATAAGGTGTGTTTGCTGAGAAGAGATGTTTTCTCCTCTTCTTGTAGGAAAACTTAACTCCTCTAGGCTGTTAGATCTTCAAGGAGCGTCCCAGATTAAATCTGGTGGAAATCGGCTCTCAAAACCGTTGGCAAGAACCAATACCGGCACTGGTTTCGTTTGGGATGCCCTAACACGTGAGTGGCGCGTGGATGGTCAGGACCCGTCCGAAATAGAGGTCTCTGATTGGACGAGAGAACCTCACATGGATTGCAACAGTTGGAGGGAGAAAACGGTAGGACGATTTCTGTTTTTTGGAATTTTTTTTATGTTTTTGGGCTCACTTGCTGCGAGGTTCGTGTGCATGAACATGCGTGAAATATCATGAAACTTGGGGGTTTTTGTCTAACACGCGTCCTCTATCAGATGGATGGGTTGGATCATCAAGGTTGGGGCCATATGGTGGGCGACGCATGTTGCAAATGGGCGCTCGCCCACTGTTGTCGAAAACAGAGAGAGAGACCTCTCTTAGTGGGAAATGGCGGGGTCAGACCCATCTGACCGAGCCTCTTGGCTCAGTGCAAAGCACGTGCATTCCTCTGGTGCACATGCAATGCATGTTTGGGATCCACCATAATGTCTGGATGAAATCCACACCGTCCAATCTATTTCTTGGTCCAAACTAGGGCCTCTTACCAAAAATCAGGAAAATCTAAGCTTTAGGTGGGCCATACGGGTCATTCCTAGCTCTAACGGTGGATTCTCATCAATTTAATGGTCAAATTGTTTTGAAATTGAATGTTAATGGGTAAAATAGTCCCTGGAATTTACCAAACGATTGGGTCCACATGTTGCAGGGACATGGTGGTGGAAACCACAATCACTTTCGATTTTCGAGGGTTTCTTCACGTTGCTGTTGAAAATAGGTGGGGTCCACTATTATAGTTGATAGAAAATCCATTCCTTCCATTAGTTTTGTAAGATGATGTTAGGCTAGGGGCCAAAATATGGGACACATTCATATCCTAGGTGGGCCACACTTTAATCAACATGTACTGAATTCATGTTGAACTAGAAATTCATTTACGTGCATGATTTCACGTAAATTCTTCACTTGTATGCACGGCTGGTAAAAAATCAAGTGCGGTCTGCTTGTGATGACTTTCAAGGATCCATTCCGTCTATCCGGTCTCTTAAATCAATTTAGGACACTTTGTCGAAAACGGAGTAGTTTAGTTAATCAAGTGGACTGCACAGTCCTGCCGAGTAACGAGAATTCTCACCGTTAAAACTTAATTTGTAAACAGTTTCATGCATGTGGTGTTACCATATTTACCATTCTACCCCATTTCTTTTTCAAAATTTCTGTCATCCGTAACTCAATAGTCTTTCGTCCAAATGTGACGAAATTTGACAGGTAACCTTTATTTTTCACGCTCTTTCCATCGCCTAAATTTGAGATCTAATCTCTCAAGGATGACTAAGATTCTTATTTAATGGCTAATATATTTCAAAATTATAAAATAATATTTGTGCTCCTCTGATTGACAGGCTACTGGGCAATTTGGACCTAAACCCTAAGATCTTCATAATGACCGATTCACCTTGATATTCGGATGGCCCACTTGGCGGATCAAATCAGGATGGGTAGTCAGATGACTTGTTAAAAATATGAAAACTTGATGGAATGTACTCTGGCCATGTATGTGGGTTGATGTACGGTTAGTTTCGTAAACGAATGAACATAAAGTAGGTTTTTGGAGTGATTAGGGGTAGGGCTTACATAACGTTAGATTTGAGTGACTTTCTTACATGTGAAAGTTTCTCATATTCTGATTCTAATGGTGGGTTAAGCGTATTCATATAGTGTGAACAAGATGGTCATATAAGAATCTTGATCTGATAAGTGTACGAACCGATGTAGGGATCAAGTAGCTAAATTAATGTGATCTAAGGGCTGAAATTGGATGTGTACGGTTAATTTATGATAATTAGGCCTAGTATAAAGTTTCACATGAAACGGATTATGGAAACTTTGTGATCTAGAATTCAGGGGTTTAGGTTAATGGCATTTTTATAATTATTGTCGATCTAGGAGTTTTGTGAAATCTAATGATTCTACGTGGTTCTATGCCCATTTATAAACAATCCTTGTAAAGGAACTTACATTCAAATCATTATGTATAAAGAGTTATTCACTGATTTAGTCAAGGGAAAGTACGTTTATCAGACCACATGATTAGCGGTCAGATGACTTAATTTATGGATGAAGATCATTCTTAATCGATCAAGTTCATATTGGAGGATGGATGTAGGGTTAGGTTAGGTAGATTGGTACTGTACACGTGTACATAATAGGTTAAATTTACGATAACACTCGAAGACTTTCAATATTCGGTATTGAAAAGTTCGGGGTGTTACAGTAAGTCCCCTGACAATGGATCTATGCCAGGATGTGTTTTCAGTGCGATCGGATAAGCGGATCAACCATGAAGGACTTGTGTCAGATCAATAGTCGTAGTCATTCAATCGGGGCCACAAGTATACAAATATGTGTAGGAAAATTTTCCTGATCCATGTGTGAACTTCTGTCAGAAACTGACGGTCCGAAATTCTCAATTTTTCCTGTGAGCGGATGACCCAATTCGCCTAAGTTTCAATACCTTTTCTAGGGATATTCGCGTTTCTCACACCTTTCACTGAGCATTTAAATTAAATATTTCTAGACACCATCTGGGTTTGATTCCCGTGATGGTTGTCAAGCCTGGTAAGGCGGTGTAACACTATAGTTTCACGGTCATCAGACTTTCGACGTGCGGTCCAGGTCCGATACAGAGTTTCAATATGCTCCTGAGAGCGACAGGCTCTTCGGGTTTCTCCTAGGTTTTTATATAGTGTTGAGTTAGTGATATTAATGGTTTTGGGTCTTTCCATTTGTGTAAATGGTGGTTCAAGCTAAATCCATTGAGCAATTTGGTTTAGTACTTAATTAATCTCTGTTTAATTTTTATAGAATACTGTCCTCAGGGATTTCTGCCTGAGGTGGTACTCGGGTCTTTGTACGAGTTTTTCTCAAGACGTTACAATATCCAACGGTTTAATGAGGAAGCATTGACAAGTCGATGACTACTCCGACAAAACTATGCTGACTGTGATGATATCTGGGCTTTAGGACAGACTATTCCTCTTCTCGATAGGGAAGAATCCACTGACCATGCTTAGGGAACTCATAAGTCGGGTTTAGAAGTACTCAAACGCTGAAGAATTATTTATCTCACAAAAGAGTACCTAAGGCTCGAAATATTCATCCAAAGACAAGAAGAAAAAAGATGAATCCCCACAACAAGCATACAAGAGGAGGTCGGATGAGAGTACCTTCAGTGATCAGAGGTTGAGTAGAAGGCCCGAGAGTAAATTCAACTCATATACTCCCCCTCAATACCTCTCTAGAGCAGATCCTCTTGGATATCCATGAAGAGATGTGAGGCCCGTATTCTAGCCCGTACTGTTCTGTTGGCTTTCGCGGTCCTCTCTGTCGAATTTCGGTGACTCGCGATCTATAATCGGTAGTTACGTGCGACCCTGAGTCATATCATGTTTTGTAGAGTTGGCTCGATCTAAGACTTGTATCATTACGACCGCACCATCACCACAGTTTCCACGCCGCGTATTACACGCCGAGGCAATACCTAAGCCAGGAGATGTGAGCCCGCGTTCAGTTTGAGAAAACACTGCGCGTTTACAATCTCAAGAGAATCTCTACAACACATGTCCCATTAATCACATCAATCAATCAAGTACCATAGCATATCATGTCAAGTACAACACCATCCCCAAAGTCAACTCTCTCTTACAAATCATCCCTTACATGTCAAGTACACATCACCCATCACTCACTCACCCATCAACTCTCTCTTATAACCACCCTCTCTCTCTCTCTCTCTCTCTCTCTCTCTCTCTCTCTCTCTCTCTCTCTCTCTCTCTTTCTCTTCACATTTTCCAAGCAACAAAAAATGATAGATGTCCAAGCATTTCTAAGGAGAGAAAGTGTGATGTGTGTGGCCCACTTCCCACCCCAAGATCCATCATCCTAGCTCTTCAATTCTCATCACCTTCCATCAAAGTGAAACACAAGGAGCTCGACGTTCCATCGGACCAAGAAGATCAAACGGTGGGTGCTTTATAGGCTTAGATTTAATGCTCTTATGATGGAGCAAGTGAGGCCTACCAATTAATGGTATGGATCTCACTTTAGACCCTAGGTGTGGCCGATGGTCCAACTTGATTCTCATGATCATTCCATGATGGGGCCATTATCCATGGACCCCATCATGATGTTTATTTTCCTTGCTTGAATAGGGTCATCTAGACCTTGCATTTTGGTGAAGAAAGGATCTCCACTGTTGATTTCGATCGGTGGGCCCACTTGATGTATGTTTTGATGTATGGAAGGGAGGGCCCATAGTGTCGGGGTCCCTCCATCACTCTCTCTCTCTCTCTCTCTCTCTCTCTCTCTCTCTCTTTCTCTCTCTCTTTTTTCCTTGTTAATAGCCCCATGATGTATGTAAATCATCCAAGTCATTCACCTTCGTGGGATCCACTTGATGGACGTGTTGGATCTACACTGTCCAAGCCATGTGGACCCTACCTTGGGGTAATGGGAAAACACAAATATCTAGTAGATCCAAATCAAGTGGGCCACGTCTATGTGGGACTCACCTTGATATGTATTCACGCCATCCGTCCAGGGACGCTGGATGTGTATTGGAGTGTGAACGGACAGTGGATGTACTAACAGCAACAAAGAAAAAAAATATAAATATTAGTTTGATTCTAAACTTTTGGTTGGGCCGCTCATGCAGGCCCCACCTTAATGTATGGATTTAATTCATACCATCCTTCCCATTCCCCTACTCATTTTAGGTGTTGATCCAAAAAATGAGGCCAATCCGACTATCTAGCAGGCCATAGCATAGCAAACAGTGTTTTCTACCATTAAAATCCACTTTGAGGTTCCTGTACACCAAAACATGTTGAATATTGGGCTTGATGGGTTTATCTTGGGCCATAGATACCAATGGTTAGGTCGAATTTTTCTAATGCGGATGCCACCTATGAAAAATCATAGAAAGACCATTTAAAATATTAATAATATATATATATATATATATATATATATATATATATATATATATATATATATATATATATATATATATATATATATATATGCAACAGCCCTGCTGCCACTGACGTCCAGAAGACGTGCAGCAAGGTGTTGTTGTGCTGCTGTGGCATGCGCGGCAAGGACGGTTGGGTCCCAGCAGTGGGCCTCACCGTAATGTGTGTTGAAGATCCACACCGTGCATTTGATGGCCCCTTTAGGGCAGTGGGCCCCCTCAAAAAATCAACCGTATGAGGAACTCAGGTGGCCCACATCATAAGAAACATCGAGGGATTAAACGTCCACTATTGGAACCCTTTTTGGGTCCAGATGCTTTAGATCATTATGAATTTTTTTTCCTCTTCATCCTGGTCTGTGTGACCTTACCAACAGATTGGATGAAACGTTATGGTGGGCCCCACATGGGACCCACTGACATGTGTATTGTATTCACACCTTCCACATGTGTGGACCCACATTATGCAGCAGATTGGCTGGAGTGCCACACACACCAGCTATATAGCTGGTGTACATCCATCACCAAGTTCCGTGGGTGCCACCTGCTTCATCTATGTCGTCCATCTATGGGACCCACCATGATGCATGTGTTACATCCAAACCACCATTTGGCAAGCTTGTCTTAGAGGCTAGAGACTAAAAAAAAGTCAGATTTAAGGTTCAAGTGGACCTCCCATCATTGAAATAGTGGACAGTGACATTCACCGTTCAAAACTTCTTAAGGGTCATGGTAATTCTGATCAAGTTGATGTTTTTGTTTTCACCTCATCTACCCCTATGTTAACTTATGAATATGTCAGATCTCAAAAATACATAAGGGTGGGCCTGATTGATATACATAAAGCTCATTTGATTTATCCCATTTGAATCAGCCCATTTGATTCAGCCCATTGATACGACCCATTTGATGTATTTGGGGCTCATTTGATGAGGCCCGATGTAATATATTTGGGGCCCATAGGTTGAGGCCCATTGTGATGTATTCAAGGCTTATGGTTGAGGCCTAGTGCGATGTATGTATGGCCTGTTAAGTTGTGTATGAATCCCTTGTCTAAGCCACTCCTTGGGAGCAATGTTGGTTAAATGGCCACATTATTGGGCAATGATGGTTTAATGTCCATATTGTGACCTTCCCTTAGGCCTTGTTCGGCCGATTCTGAATGTCGAGGATGATTGTTGGGACCGATTGTCGGGGCCGATTATCAGTGCCGATTATCAGTGCCAATTATCAATGCTGATTATGAGTATGTGACAACATAGCATCATGATACTATACCTTGGAGCCCACTTTGTGGTTATATTGGGCCCCATAGGGAAGTCCAGTTTATTACACAATAAAGAGGGTAAGGAAGATCACTTATTGCACTTAGACTCGAATCTACCCTCGGTGGGGGATATTGTATTGATCCATCACTGTGATCACATGTGGGCGGGTGCATGTGGGTGGACATTGAGTAGGTAGGGCATGAGGACCTAAGTGAGCTACCAGTGATTGACAAGCTACTGTGCTTACAGTGAAGGCAGAACATTATCCCTCATCGGAAGCATTGTCCAATGTTGAGGTGGGTATAAGTTGGATTCTTTCCTTAACTACGTGATGCATTTTAAATCAGTGAGCCTATCTTGATATTTGGACTCGATCCGCCGTCCTTCTGTTGACCCCCACATTCGTATACATGTTGTGATGGATGATTGATTAAATGAGAGGTCATTGGGCTGAGATGTTTATAAGACTCCTTGTGAGATGGAGTTATCCCCACATGATCGCGCGATGTGCGCGGGCTTGATGTATGGCATGGATGGGGTTAATAATATTCGTGACTCTTCAGGATTTACATATTGCATTTTTATCATTGGCATCTAATATTTAGTTCTCTATGATTTCACATTTGTATAACTGATCTGCATTGCATATTCTGATACTGTGTGACTTATGGGCTTACTAGCATGTTTTTGCATTACTCTGATATTTATATGCTTGGCACTTATCTTGTGCACATACTTTCACCACCCTCTAAGATGTCTATAAGCTTATGCACGATAAATGTGTGCAGGTGGCGTTAGGTTGCGCGTTGAGCTTGGAGCGTGCAGCTGTCCTCTGGAGCTTTAATTATATATATATTTCCATTTCAGCATTGTATTCAAATGTTTATATTAGTAGATATATGATGATGAAGTTGCCTTTATGATTTGGGTATACTTGTGGTTATGCTTCTTATGAGACAAATGTACGTTGAAAAATCCTCCTTGTAAGATCCCAGGATCAAAACTTGGCATATGGATGTTGGGAGCCGAAAATGGAGTACTACGGAGGCTGTCGGTACTAGATTCGGCAATTGGGAATTTTGTGAGCTCGATTTCTAAGTTTAGGGCGTGACACAAGAAGTTGTTAATGTGGAGACGCTGCATGAAAATGGAAGCAGCTCAGCCGACAAGCGCAAATACTGTCGCTTTCATCGCGACCATGGGCATAACACCAGTGACTGTGTCGACTTGAAAGAAGAGATCAAAACTCTTATTCGCAAAGGGCATCTACATCAGTACTTGAAGGAAGAGAAACAACCTCGGAAGGATGAGCCACTGAGCAGAGCAGCGGATGACGCCGTTGAGAACCAAACAATATGTGGGGGACCGTCAGGAGGCGGGGATTCGAACCAAGACCGAAAAGCTCACGTTCGAAGTACTGACCTTGAACATTACATCTACCTTGGTGACAAGCCTAGTAAGGAACCTCGGATAAGTCCATGTAGCCTGACGTTCATAGAGGATGACGCACGGGGGATTCAACACCCACACAATGATGCCCTAGTGGTTGCGATGATCATAGCTAATTGAAAGGTGTATCATATTTTGGTCGATACAGGGAATTCAGTTGACATCCTATATTCTGAGGTATTCGACAAGATGGGCATCGATAGGTCATGCCTCCGACCTATTCAAACTCTTCTGCATGGCTTTGTAGGTGATAAGGTAATCTCAGAAGGAGCGATCTCTCTCATGGTCACAACAGGAGAAGGGCAAAACCAAGTCACTTGTTAGTCAACTTCTTGGTACTGAACACACCACATCATATAATCTCATCCTCGGATGGTCATCCCTCAACTCCATGATAGTAGTGGTGTCCACATATCACTTGATGATGAAGTTCCCTATGATGAAAGGAAACGACTATCCCGAGGAGATCAATGGGAGGCTCGACGATGTTACTCTATAGCGATTAGGAAGGGCTCCGTGAAACAAGCCCTTACAATCAATATGCTTGACCCTAGAGAAGACACCTTGAAGGGGGGGTTCTCCCATAGAGGACCTCATAATTATCCTGTTTGACAATAGCGATCCGACCAAAACGGTTCAGCTAGGATCATCGTTAGCTGTCGATCAATGAGCATAGATGCTGGAGTTTTTATGGCAGCACAAGGACATCTTTGCATGGTCCCACCGTGACATGTTAGGAATCGCTCACGAGGTAATGGTCCACAGGCTGAACGTGGACCCGGAGCATGAGCCAGTCAAACAAAAGAGAAGGGCCTTAAAACCCGAGAGATACGCTGCATTTTTCGAGGAGGTTATTGAGATCCTCGACGTAGGTTTCATTGAGGAGGTTCACTACCCGGACTGGATTGGGAATGTTGTGCTCATGAAGAAGGCTAATGGGAAGTGGCGGGTCTGCATGAAATACTCAGACCAGAATAAAAGCTTGTCCCAAAGATAGCTTTTCCCTCCCCAGGATCGACCAATTGGTTGTTAGACCCGTATCCTAGCCTGTACTATTCCGTCAACTCCCACCATCCTTCCCGATGAATTTCGGTAACTTGTGACCTATAATCGATGTTTGCGAATGACCCTAAGTCGTATCCCGTAGATCTAAGTCAGTCTAATCCGAGACTTGTACCACTGTGACCGCACCATCACCGCCGTTCCAATGTCGCGACTCGCACACCCATCCGATACCTTGGCTAAGAGATGTGAGCCGACGTTTATTTCGAGAAAATGCCACATATTTACAATCCTAAGAAAATCTCTATGACATGTCAAATCAATCCCATCAATCACCTCTTGTCATGCACAAGAGCACCCATACTTCATTTCTCCACAAGTCAAGCAACCACCAAGTCAACCAACCTCTCACCTCACCCATCACTCACCTCACATCCATCAACCATCACTCTCTCTCCTTACAACCACCCATTCTCTCTCTCCTTCTCTTCACACATTTTCCAAGCTAGCAAGAGTGGTGGACGTCCAACATTTCTAAGGAGAAAAAATGCATGTGTGTGGCCCATTTTTTATCCCAAAATCCTTCATCTTAGCCATTCATTTCTCATCTTCCACCATCAAAGTGAAGCATAAGGAGATCAGCTTTCCAACGAACCAAGAAGATCGAATGGTGGGTGCTTCTATAGGCTTAGATTTCATTTTTTTAGATGAAGGGCCAAGTGAGGCCTACCGATTGATGGTATGGATCTCATTTTAGACCCTAGGTGTGGCCGATGGCCCACCTTAATTCTCATAATCATTCCATGATAGGACCATTCTCCATGGACCCCCATTATGATGTTTATTTCCTTTGCATGGATAGAGGTCATCTAGACCGTCCATTCTAGTGAAGAAGGAATCTCCACTGTTGAATTTTGATTTAATGGGCCCACATGTATTGGGACTTACTTGATGTATGATTGAATGCTTGAAAGGGAGGGCCCATAGTAGAGGGGTCCCTCCATCACACGTGTCCCACACACTCTCTCTCTCTCTCTCTCTCCTCTCTTTATCTTGTGGCCCACATGATGTATATGTGATATCTAGACCATCCATCAAGTGGACCCTAAGGTCGTCCAAACCATGTGGGCCCTACCTTATAGATGTTGGGAGAACACAAATATTAGGTTGACCCAAAGCAAGTGGACCACATCCACGTGGGACCCACCAGCCGTGATCCCCACACATGGGACCCACCTTGATAAAGATGTACACGTCCAGCGTCCCTAGACGCTGGACGTTGTGAAGGCAAGGTGTACTCACTGTCAAAAATGTAGTTTATTTTTAAACTTTTTGGGTGGGCCACTCATACAGGCCCCACCTGGATGTATGTATTTAATCCAATCCGTTCATCCTATTTTCCAACCCATTTTAGGCGTTAAATCGAAAGATGAAGCTGATCCGATTTCTTGGTGGGCCATAGCATAAAAAAACATTAGTTTTCACCATTAAAATGCACTCTGATGTTGCTATACCCCCAAAATATATCGGATATTGGACTTGTTTGGCCCGTCTCGGGCCATGGAATCCAATGAATGGTTTGGATTCACCTGATGTAGGCCCCACATAAGGAAAACCATAAAAAAAACTCTGTTTCAAAAAAAAAAAAAAACAATGCAAGACGCCAAAGCAACATCCTGTACGATGGAGGCTGGGATCGTGAGTCCCAGCCGTGGGCCCCACCTCGATATCTTTAGAACATCACCACCGTGCATTTTGATGGGCCCCTTTGGGATAGTGGAGCCCCCAAAAATTCGCTGCATCCGAAGCTCAAGTGGCCCACATCATGGGAAACAGTGGGATTAAACATCTGCCATTGAAACCCTTTTGTGGTTAACAGAAGTTTTGGATCAGGCATGAAATTTATTTTTCCTCTTCATCCAGGTCTGTGTAACCTCATCAACGGAGTGGGTGGAAAATAAATCATTATGGTGGGCCCCACATGGGACCCAAGGATGGATGTGTTTTATTCACACCGTTCACCGTTTTGGACGGTGGAAACCACATGGTTGTTGTGTTTGCACCACACTGTCCACTGGTGGACGATAGGACCCAATAATGTATGTGTTCTCTCCATGCTGTCTATTCTTATGGGGCCCACCATGATGCATGGGTTGTATCCTAACCTTCCAACCATTTTCAGAGATCATTTTATGGCTTGAGACTAAGAATGAGTTAGATCTAAGGTTCAAGTGGACCCCCACCATTGAAAATAGTGGAGACAGTGACATCCATCGTTCAAACTTCTTAGGAGCCACATTAGCTTTCAATTAAGCTTATATTTTGCTTTCACTTCATCTAGCTCTATGTTATCTTATGATTTGGTTGGATCTCAAACACATCAAGGTGGGACACTCCGTGATATAATCATCCATTAAGGGCCCACTTTGATGTGTTTTGTGGTCATTTGTGAGGCCTACCTTGATGTACTTTGTGCCCCATCCGTCAGGCCCACTTTGATGTATTTTGTGTCCTAATCATGGGGCCCACTTTGAATACACGTGACTCATCAAGATGTATCTTTCACCCATGAGCGGGGCTTACCTGCTGCGTGTTTTGAGGCCCAGGTGCAGGGCCCACTTGTGATGTATTTGGGACCCATGGGTCGAGGCCCATTGTGATGTATAAGGGCCCATGGTTTGAGGTCCATTGTGCTGTATTTGGAGCCCATGGGTTAAGGCTCATTGTGATGTGTTGGGGCTCGTGGGTTGAGGCCTATTTGATGTATTTGAGGCCCATGGGTCGAGGCCAATGGGATGTATACAAGGTCTATTGCATTATGTGATTCCACCGTGGGTTATGTAATGACATTTATGGCGGGCCATGCCTTTGGAGCAATGTTGGTTTGACGTCCACATTATAAGAATAATGTTGGTTAAATGTCCACATTATAACTCTCCCTAGGGCCCATTGATAGGCCCATACTTGTTGTGTGTAGGCCATCAAGGCCCATCTTCGTTGTGAGGATAGTTCATCACCATATAAAATGCTTAGTATAACTTCATGATTCACGCTCATACGCATCATATATATGTCTGATATGAGGAATGTTTGATCATAGCATATGTCATTGGGCAGACCATTTATGGGACTCCTTATGAGACGGAGTGCCCCACATTTTGCGCAATTCGCACAGGATTATTGCATGTCTAGTTAGTGTGACTCATACATCTCACATATGTGTGATTTGATCATTGTACATCCTAAAGATATCAGGGCCGTGGCCTCTACAGGCACATTATGGATGGCCAGACGGGACACCAAAAATACTTGGTTCTAGCACTGTGGGCACTTAGGATGTCCTTAGGTAAAAATTCCAAAACCTTCTTGGTACCAGGAGGTGCTCCAACGTCTAGACCGAGTGGAATATGAGCGTCAATGCCTATACCAGAGGCCGTGTCTCCCACTGTGTCGTGGTCGGTTGGAAGGGGGTGTGGCCTTATCCGCCCGAGTGAGGGGGCTATAAGCTAGGCTGAGTATAACCAGCTCGTAAATGGGTCCACTATCGACGAGCCGGGCAAGTATTGGCAGACTACTGGCTAGGCTGATAGTGAGGTCTCTTCCACTCACTGGGTTGTGCAGCTAGGGAGTAGGCAGTCAGAGTGGAGTGTAATAGACCCCGATGATTTTTTTAGAGAGCAACCATACTGATATGTGGACTTATTGAGAAGAAATTGTATATCCATTCATTCATTCATTCACTATCCACTCGAGCTAGTGGTGCGTAACTATTTGTTACGTGTACCTTCGCATGGCCAAGATTTCGGTTGGGCGCGTGACTAACCTGAGATCAGGAGTTTACCACATTGAGTCGAATTATCCAATTTTAGGTATGAGACTGGTTTGGATAGAAGTCCTTTATGGTGGACCCCGTAGCTTGCGATACTACATACTATCATCCTGACTTCACATTCCAGCATGGTTATTTCATTTGCACGGCATATTACATTGCATCCGCAGTACTTAGCATTTTGGGTTACTATGTTTTTGTACTTATATGACCTAGACAGACTTAACAAGATTTGCATATCGCATTGCATCATCAGCATCTGATAATTGGCTTCCACATTTGCATAGCTGATCCACATTATGTATTCTATTATTGAATGATTCATGGACTTACCAGTATATTTTTTCTTACTTTGATAACATATGATTCATGATCTTGTTAGTATTTCCGCTTATCCCGATGATGTATGATTTATGTGCTTTATTATATACTTGGCACTTACACATACTTTCACCACCCTCTAAGCTTTCTATAAGCTTATGCACGATAGATGCGTGCAGGTGGCATTAGGTTGTAGCAGCGTTGAGCTTGGAGCATGCAGCTGTCTTCTGGAGCTTTGATTTTGATATATATATTTTCCTTTCAGCATTGTATTCAAATGATTATATTAGTGGATATGTGATGATGATGTTACCTTTATGATTTGGGTAAACTTGTGGTTATGCTTTTTATGAGATAAATATATGTTGAAAAATCCTCCTTGTAGGATCCCAGGATCGGAACCTGTCGTATGTACGCTGGGGGCTAAGAATGGGGTACTACGGAGGCTGTCGACATTGGGTTCAGCGATCGGGATTCCTATGAATCCGATTTTCAAATTTGGGGCATGACACTGGTCGACTGTAACGCCCCAAAAATCAAGGGTCGAGTAAAGCTCAACTCCTGAGATCCAACGCATCACTTATGGAACATAGATAATGATGTTTAAATGTTGTCCATACGATAAGCAAGCTCAACTCCGGAGATCCAACGCAACACTTATGCAACATAGATAATGTTATCCTAGTTAATCACATACGATAGGCAAGTGTAGGGCATCACCCCTGACGAAAGCAGTGGATAGGCAAGCTCAAGAGTTTACACTCGAGGTCACTACAGGGAGGCTAGGCCTAGTTATATTCAAGGTCACTACAAGAGGCTCTTCACCTAAACGTAGGTCGACAGCTCGAATACGATGTCCCACACACCACCATATTCGGCTCACGAGTTTTGGTTGCTCATTGGTCACTACGGGAGGCTCGTTACCCCAACGTAGGTCGACAGCTCGACCACGGTGTCCCATAACCACCATGCTCGGCTCATGAGTCTTAGAGAATCTTGGTACCATGGTTAAAATGGGCTTTAATTGGTAAGTGGTACCTTAGATTCAAACAGTAATGTCCATACATGGTAAATACACAATAAGCCAATCGGGTTATTTGACAAGTTAGATTGGTATGAGCGCACATTAATAAATTGACATGGAGCGCATATGCACTACACCAAAATAGAAAAAAAAGGATGGTCGAAAACCATCTCAAAAGACCATAAAGGATGGTCTTGGACCGTCACAACGGCCGTCATATTTTGGGGCGTCATATTACTTAAAGGACAGCCATAAACCGTCTCTAAAGAAGGACGGTCATGGACCGTCTCTAAAGGAGGACAGTCATGGACCGTCTATAAAGGTAGACATTAGATGTCTGTTATGAAGCTTAAAAGGATGGTCGTGGACTGTCCTTTTTATGGACGGTCTAGGACCATCCATTTTAAGAACCATAAAACGATGGTCATGGACCGTCCTTACAAAGGACGATCATGGACCATCCTTAAAAAGGACTGTTATAGGTAGTCTCTGATGAACCATAAAACGACGGTCATGGACCGTCCTTACAAAGGACGATCATGGACCGTCCTTAAAAAGGAAGGTCTTAGACTGTCCTTAAAAAGGACTGTTTTGAACTGTCCTTTTTAAGGACTGATAAGCCGTCTCTGATGAACCGAAAAAGGATGGTTATGAACTGTCTCAGATTTGAATATTTAGGAAAATATGAACAGCCTAAAAGTTGTCAGAAAATTTGTTACATTAAAAATTAAAGAAAAAGAAAAAAATTAGCAACAATTTTCTTTATCTTTCATCTAATAAAAAAATATTCAACCAATAAATAATCATAATTTATAATTATATAGAATTGCAGAAAGTTCATTCGGGTTTAGGTTTGGGTTTTCAAGTTTAGGTTTAGGTTAAGGAGTTGAGATTAGGATTAGGTGTAGGTTTAGGTTTAAGGATTTGAGAATACATTTAGGTTTTAGGTTTAGGTTTAAGGTTATAGTTTAGGTTTAGGGATTTGAGTTTTAGGTTATAGGTTTAGGTTATAGGTTAAGGTTTAGGTTTAGGTTTAGGTTTGGGTTATAGGTTTTGAGATTTGAGAATAAGTTTAGGTTTAGGAAATCGGGTTCGGGTTTAGTTTTGGATTTTCAAGTTTAGGTTTAGGTTTAGGTTAAGGAGTTGAGATTAGGATTAGGTGTAGGTTTAGGTTTAGGTTAGGGAGTTGAGATTAGGATTAGGTGTAGGTTTAGGTTTAGGGATTTGAGAATACGTTAAGGTTTAGGTTTAGGAAATCGGGTTCAGGTTTAAGATCGGGTTTACATTTGGGTTTTAGGTTTAAGTTTAGGTTATAGGTTATAAGTGTGGGTTTAGGTTTAGGTTTTAGGTTTAGGTTAAGGTTATAGGTTATAGGTTATAGGTTTTGGGATTTGAGAATAGGTTTAGGTTATAAGAATAGGTTTAGGTTATAAGTATAGGTTTAGGTTTAGGTTTTATGTTTAGGGTAAGGTTATAGGTTTAGGTTTATGTTTAGGTTAGGTTATAGGTTAAGGTTTAGGGAATTGAGTTTAGGTTATAGGTTTAGGTTAAGGTTTGGGTTATAGGTTTTGGGATTTGAGAATAGGTTTAGGTTAAGGTTATGAGTTTAGGTTTAGGTTATAGGTTTAAGTTACGGTTTAAGGATTTGAGTTTAGGTTTAAGTTATAGGTTTATGTAACACCCTGAAAATCGGGGGTCGTGTATAAACTTAACTCCCGAGTTCCAGACCGTCACTTATGCAACAAAAATGATTATGATTCAATGTTGTCTGAGTTAAAGCATTCACATGAGTAAAAGTATACCAAAACTGCAATTCATACTTCAGATCTAGTGATAAAAGCAAGCGGAAGACTAAAGAATATATATATCACTGTATGGAAAAACAAAGTAGATCTCAACTGTCACTAAAGTATGAATACATCACTGAGTCTCATATACATGTAAATAAATAAATCAAAATGTTCAAAATAGTCCCATTGAAGTCCCGTCAACCCAGGTCACCTAAGCAAAGTCATCATGGTACTGCATGTATGAGAACTCATCCTGGTCCTCATCAAAGTCTGGCTCTACCTCCTGGATCTCAGCATCACCTGCATCTACAACAGGGTCTGGTGCGTGTTACAAACACCATCTCGTAACGTGGGAATGAGTGATCAACTCAGTGGAATCATAGAGCAAAGATTAGCATGTTCACAAATCAATCATGCGATAATAGTAAATCAGTAAATCAGACAATCCTAATACTGTTGTTAATGCAATATGACATGACATGATGGATGCCCTCACCGACATTCTCCCTCATACGGCACCATCTTCGTCCGCGGCATGCATGCATCCCGCTCAGTGCTCCACATCTTTCAGGTACATGCAATGTAATGGTGATATGATTGTCAAGTTATTATTAGTCCATTCAAACAGCAGAATTGGGAAACTAAGGTACTTCCCTTATATCGATCCCAACGCAGATCCTGTCTAGGGTCATCACTCCTAGTAATCTCATACGATGTATATTTTGTAGGTCGCTGCAAGGGCTGCCAGGGCTGTTGCTCGCACTCATTGTACCGCTCCCCCATCACCTTATCAATACAGGCCTACTGTACTCTACTGCTACTGAAGGGTCGTCGCCTCTCGTAGACTCAGAATACGCTCGCGGTCACTACAAAGGACTCGTCGCCTGATCAGTGTAGGCCGACAGCAAGAATATAGTGTCCCATACCACCATAATCTGCTCACGAGACATAGGTGCTCACTGGTCACTACGGGGAGGTTTGTGGCCCCAGCGTAGGCCAACAGCTCGACCACGGTGTCCCATACCACCATGCCCGGCTCATGAGTCTTCGTGGATCAAGGTACCATGGTTAGCAGGGTTTACAATGGTAAGTTCAGTATCCTAGGTTCAAGCAGTTATGACTCATGCAGGGTGAACATACAACGGCCAGTCGGGTTACTTGACGGGCTCGACTAGCACGATCGCATCTCAAGTCGAACGACATGAAGTGCGTAAAACACTTCGCGTGGCCTAACCACTGCCGCCAACTCCAAAACACGGCTCGCGTTCATCGACGCTTCGTTCGTGGCCAAGATAAGCCAACCACGAATTCGCTCGGTTACCGACTGCCTGGACAAGTATAGTCCCAAACAATTATGGAATCACATCAGCAAATCATATGAGAGTATTGGAATTGAAATACAACCATGTGAGCATGTTAACACATGTTATAACATACAACTTAAGTAAATCTTCAAGCACATACATTTCATGCATATAATGAAATCATGCATATAGTCCACATGTAGAAAATCATTTATGTCAGCATATTAATTGAGAAATCAATCTCAAACTAATTCATAACATCATTTAATTCAATACATACTAATACAAGCATTTATACAAACACATACACTACACACTTAAGTCTACATATAGTATATCGACCCGAAGTGCGCAATTAGACGAATCTCTTTGCCAAACTAATTATGCACGTATTCCTAACATTCTAATGCGACAACAAACCATGTCAATCACATCAACAAAATGTGAATGAAATCAGCACTTCCTACAAATGACTAAAATGCCCTAAATCTCATATTCTTCGTTGATTTACGAAACAGGAAACGGATAGCATGTTGTACATGTCAAACGGCGATGTCGTCAATAATCTACTATTAAACGACATTGAAAGCGTTGGAAACCGTCAATCAAAGCGTCTAAAATCCTCACATTGTCTCTTATGGATGTGTAAATTCGAACGGAGCGTATACGCTTCGTCTACGGCGAATAGAGAACCTAATTTACGAGTTACGTCAGCTAACATGATATGAATCCTAGTAAAGCTCAAATCAGCAACTTCTAGGATTATTTCTTACCTGAAAACACGGAGGAATCACCAGATGAGTGATGGAATCGTGTTGATTAGGCACTTGCAACAGGTGGTGCAAAGGCAGAAAAATTCTCCTCCAATCTCTCTCACAAACTCTCACCTTTTCTCTCTCCCAATCTAGGGTTTCTCTCAAATTCGGATGGGAGAGAGGAGTGAGGGTTTCAACCCCTTTTATAAGCTTAAAAATGCCCAAAATAGGCTCAGGTACAAAGTTTACTTAGGGCATATCCAAATTGGGGCTGTTTCGGTCTAAAAGTACATTTCTGGTGGTCCCCTGGCCGAATGCGATCTAACTTAAGCTCATGCGTACCGGATCTAGCACGCATCAAGTTTTCAGTCTGGCAGGGTTCGCAGATCGCACGTGGCGGACCAGTTTCAGTTCAGCGGTCACCGCACGTATATCAGGGCTGCAAGTCTCATGATATGAAATAGAAATTTTTCCTGATCCGAGGGTGTAATCTAGCTGAATTCTGACGGTCAGAACGCTTAATACTGACACATCAAGTCGTGTGCCAGATTTGAATTTTAAATTCCAAATTTGTCCCTATTCGCACTCTCTTCAGTCCGGGCTCAATGAAATAGCCTGTGATTATCGGTTGGACTTGATTTTCGAAATGATTGTCAAGTCCAACAAGGCGGTTCTAACGGTCTAAGATAGGAGGTATCAGACTTTCGACGCGCGGTCTAGATCCAATACAAAATTTCAAAGTGGTCCAGAGAACAAACCTGCTTAGAGTTTGATCCGAGGTTATAGAGTATTATAGAGTCATTGGTTCTACTCGATTTGGGTCTTGTAGAATGTATTTAAAGTGATCAGGGACTATTTCCCAGCTACTCTAGCGTTGCACTAGCTAACTTAGACTTATTTTCTAAAGGAATTAATTCTACGCAATTTCGGGTCGAGTTGGTACTCGAGTCTAAGTATGGATTTTTCACGGGCGTTACAGTTTAGGTTTAGCTTTAGGTTTTAGGTTTAGGTATAGGCTTAGGTTATAGGTTATAGGTTATATGTTTAGGTTAAGGTTTAAGAATTCGGGTTCGGGTTCGGGTTTGGATTCAAGTTTAGGTTATAGGTTTTGGGATTTGAGAATAGTTTTAGGTTATAAGTATAGTTTAGGTTGGGTTATAGGTTAAGGTTTAAGGATTTGAGTTAAGGTTATAGGTTTAGGTTTAGGTTTTAGGTTTAGGTTAAGGTTTAGGGATTTAAGTTTAGGTTTTAGGTTTAGGTTTAGGTTTAAGTTATAGGCTTAGGTTATAGGCTTAGGTTATAGGTTATAGGTTATATGTTTAGGTTAAGGTTTAAGAATTTGGGTTCGAGTTCGGGTTTGGATTCAGGTTAGATTATAGGTTTTGGGATTTGAGAATAGTTTTCGATTATAAGTATAAGTTTAGGGATGTTTTATTTAAACCAAACTGATTTAAATGATTTTAAACTCACAAGTATGCAAATCAGATGTAGATACGGTACGTATTACAAGATCGTTCCCACGAAGACTGGTTATCACAATTCGAAATTTGAGACTCTTCTTAACTAATCCAACAAATATTTGAGCTAGTGATTAAATAAACTTAACAAAAATCAATGGAAAAGTAACCGAGAGCAATAGGGAAAATTCAATCAAGGAGAATACCAGGACTTTCGAATCCACCCCTAATTATCCTAACCTTTGTTTTACCTGTTGATTTACCCTAATTCAGATTGATATAAAAATAAATAAATCACACTCTATGCCCTTGGTCAGGCACACAGAATGTATAATCCCTTAAAGCATACGGATCACATCTTTCCATCTATGGTTAGGTATGAAGAGATGCAATTCCTATTTCTTCTCTATAGGAACCTGTTCATGGTCAGACACAAGCACCTAGAATAAGATTCCAAAACACATCCACATCTAGACTTTGGTTAAGCTCATAGAATGGAGAAGTATGGAAATTTCAGTTAAGCACACTAGAAAAAGAAACAAATCAATTAAATCAGATTAATTCAACAATAAACAAGAGTCAATCAAATTAGGGGCTTCATCTCAGCCCTAACTAATATATTAGCAATCCATAGATTTAGATTAAGAGAAGGAAAAAATAAAAATTCAAAGTTAAGAACATCTCTCTTCTTCCTCTGGCGTGGATCTCCCCAAGCTCTGGCTCCTTTTTCTACTCTCCTTAGATCTGGATCTCCTTAAGCTCCCTAAGCCAACTCCCTCCAGTTTCCTCACGTCTTTTTTTCTTTTATAACTGCTGGAGATCAGTGTGGAATAAGTCTTCACGCACAGCAATCTGCGAATTGGAAAGTCGGTGGGAGAAATCTTTACGCACCAGAGTGCGTAACTCCTTTATGCTACAGGAAACGGAGGCTGCCTCCCCTCTCTGCTCTTGCATACTGTCTGTAAAATCAACGTCCCCTAAGGTGTTTTTGGACGAGGTACACGATGGACAATTTGGATTATCTGTCTCATCGAAGACAATGGGCCACAACTGCCTGGATTTTCCAGAACTCGCGATCGTGCGAAACAGAGCAAGAGCTTCTTACACTAGCTGTCGGTGGGGCCCACTCATTTAGGTTTCTAAGAAATCCACTCCGTCCATTAGATTCACCTCAAAATTCTGATAAGAAATGGACGGTTTTGGATTAGATTTGGTGAAGTCCATGGAATCAATCATGTCGCATTATTTTGAACGCTACAAACACCTCTTGTGACTTCTATAGCCGGCACGTGTGTTTGCATGGCTGACAAAGGTCAGCATGGTTTTGACTGTTCTAGCCCCTCTACATGATGGACGATTCAGATCGCTTGCACAGATGGAGGTGGCCCACCAGCGATCAAACGACGCCCCTATTTCCGTTTTGCAGCAACAGAAAATGGAAGAAGTTTCTTTTTTCTTTCTTTTTCGATCAAAGACGGTGAACCGTCTCTGCCGTTTGCCGTGCACGGCTAGTGCATTGTGCACTATGCACACTCTATTTAGGTGGGGTCCACTGCGACATTTTTACAATATTCAATCCATTCATTCAATTAGTCTCCCTACTTAAGGCGTTGAGACCAAATTTGAAGCAGTTCCAGATATCAAGTGGGCCCCACTTAATGAATTAAGGGACTAATCTGACCGTTGGGCCACTTTCTCAGTGATCCAATGGCTGAAATTTAATATGTATGATTAATTTATGGCCCCCATCGCATGTATGAAGTTTCAAGCCAATCGGATGGCAAGAACCATATGATCTTGCATTTTGGACCATTTTCGAGCCTCTTTAACGTAAACGGCTTGATTTTCTTGGATCCCTGGCGTGTAAATCCATTGATCTTGGTCTTCTGGAGTCCGTCCCTTTCTTTAATGACTTCAAAGCATCAAATACACACTTTTAATACTCTTTTTCAATCAACGCTCCTTATTACATCCTGTAACAAAAAAACTATTAAAATACTCCATTAAGCATTATCATGTACTTAAAATCAGGCAATAATCAGGGTCTAATATGCAATATTCAACCCTCATCACAACCCCCAACCAGCATTTTGCTAGTCCCGAGCAAAACATGCGAAAATAATTTTAGAAATAAAAGACAATTCTTGTAAACCCGAGCGACTTGTGAGCAAATAGTTAAGATGCGAAAATTCTAAGATTCATAAATGATGAGTAGTATTTACTTCTAGAATCAAGCTCACAGTAAATTTCATAATCAAGTTCAAAATATTAATCCATCAATTGGAACATTCTAAACATTAAGTTCCATAAGTATATAGTGTAATCTTGGCTTATAATCATTAAGAGATCCAATTGTCAATTTCATGATATCATTGATAATTAACAACAAAATTCATAACAACTGAAACCAACACTTGCCTTACAAATTTACTTTTCATTCTTTCAGCCTTTGATTTTTTTATATGAACAGTAACACCAAGGAGTGGAATCAAATCCTCACCTATAGGGAGCAAACCTATGGTAAAGATTTGTCACCTAATTTTTTTTTATTTTTTTCTTTTTCTTTTTTTCAAATGTCAACCATAGGGGATCGAATCTACACCTATAGGGAGCAAACCTATGGTGAAGATTATTCGACTTACCCTTTCAATTCTTCTTACTGAACATGATGAAATTAAATTTTTATTTTTTTTCAGGCTGATTCCTTTTATGCTTACTTAGTGATTACCAAGTTAATCATTCAATATCGAACCAGAACCTTAATGTATAAGAAAGATGTGATGTGCGAAATCATGACTCAACAATGTTTACAACTTCTAATCACAGGTTAACAATTCAAACTTAACTATGAAATCTAACAGATGGCTGAATCCAAGAGTCATAAATTACCAACATTCTGTATCTTATAATATTAAAATCACAACTATCCTTTAATAAGAAATTTTAGAAAAATTTAAAATTTTTCACAATTTTTGCTCTAGACCAAGAAAACACTGATTAGGTAACCTAATCTCCCACCCCCAACCTAAAATTTACATTATCCTCAATGTAAAAGATGTAAGCATGCAATGCATATCGGACAAAAAAAATAAAAAGAGGAGTGATGGAAAGATAGTACCTGAACGGAGAATCAAGAGGCTTTTCCAAAATATAAACTTAAAAACGAGTCAGCACAAGAGAGAAATCAACAAAAGTAAAATAACAAAAAGAAGATCTTACCTATACCACTTTCGCATGTGCTCTCGATTGCATTTAGTGTATGCAACAAGCCTTAAAACCCCTAGGTTGCCCCTAGTAGACGAGTTGTAGTCTTGTGAGGATTTACAGCAATGTTACCCACAAACATTGAATTAATTAACTAGGGGAAATGAAATGGAATGAAAAGCTGGGTTGTCTCCCAGGAGCGCTAAGTTTAATGTCTTCAGCCAGACAAGAACGGACCATGAATAAATCAATCTTGATAACCTGGGTCCACCAACTAAATTTCCTCAACACCTTGATTAACCAATCCCAGACTTTATGGGAACAACTTGAACCGTACTATTTGAAATGGGGTAAACATCTAACAATTTAAGCACCACCGCTCGAACATCCTCTTTCATGTTAGGGTTAAGCCTCCTTTTTATTTCACGCGACATTTCTGCACTTTCTTCAAGAACAGTATGATGTATACACATAGTGGGGCTTACTCCTTTCATGTCTGCTATCGTCCACCCAAGAGCTGCATTATATTCTTTAAGAACCTTAAGAAACTTGCTCTCCTGTTCCTTCTCGAGGTTAGAAGCTTTGATGACAGACAGGGTCTCAGTAGGACCTAAAAATACATACTCGAGATTTTTAGGTAATTGTTTAAGGTCAGGATCAGGTGGTTTCTCAACAGACGGAACCGGTTTAGACTCAGAGGGTGAAAGAGGTTCCATTTTATCTTTCCATTTTGTAGTCTCCAATATAGGAGTAAAGTCGAGCAATGCATTGACTTCTTAGATGGAACTTTCTATGTCAAAATCCATGCGAAAGTGTGCTAAGCAAGTCTCAAGTGCGTCTTCGGAAGATTGAAGGAAAGATTCATGCACTAGACTCTCAATCATATCCACTTCAAATATATCATCCGAGTCTACTAGTTGTTGTCTAGCATTGAAAACATTGAGTCTAATCTTCATGTTACCAAAAGACAACTTCATAACTTCATTCCTGCAAATTATGATAGCATTGGATGTGACTAAGAATGGACATCCCAAAATAATCAGAATTTGACTGGTAGGATTCTGGACGGGTTGAGTATCTAGAACAATGAAATCCACTGAAAAATAAAACTTATCAACCTAGATTAGCACATCCTTAATAACACCACAGAGCACCTTGATAGATCTATCAGCTAGTTGTAGTGTTATTTTAGTTGGTTTCAGCTCACCAAGTCTTAGCTACTCATATACAGAATATGGTAACAAATTAACACTGGTCCCTAAATCAAGTAATGCCTTCTCAACCTTATGATCTCCTATGATGCAAGAAATGGTAGGAGCTCCTGAATCCCTAAATTTAGGAGGGGTGTTGTTTTGAATCAAGGAGCTGAGTTGCTCTGCAAGGAAGACCTTCTTGTGAACATGCATCTTACGCTTTTGAGTGCATAAATCTTTAAGAAACTTAGAGTAAGCAGGGATTTGCTTGATAGCATCAAGCAATGGTATGTTAATTTACACTTGCTTAAACATCTCTAATATCTCATTAAAGTTATTTCCTTTCGTAACTGGTGTCAGATGTTGAGGAAAAGGTGCTTTAGGCACATAGGATGACACATGAGTGATTTCTGGAGGGTCAGAGTGCTTTTGGACTTTGGATGCACTAGTATGTCTTTCCGCTTCATTTTGGTCCTCCGGTTTGGAATTTGATTCTTCCTTAGGCATCTCTACTTTATTCTCGATCTGTTTACCGGACTAAAGGGTAATGATTGATTTGGCTTGCTCATGATATTGTTCTTGGTTTGAGTTAGAGCTAATCTCATACTGTCCCTTTGAATTTGCCACTGGTTGACTAGGGAACTTTCCCTTCTCTCTCTCACTCAATGTGGCAGCAAGTTGACCCAACTGTACTTCCAGCTTGGCAATGAATTATTCATTTTCATGTAAGCTTTGCGAGTTAGCTAGTAAAGTTTGTTGGGTGTCTTTTTAAAATTGAAGTGAAATCTGTATAAAAAGATTGAGTGTGTCCTCAAGAGATGGTTTCCTATATTGTGGAGGTACTTGTTGATACTACGGAAACTGCTGAGGTTGTTGACTGCCAACTTGTGGGTAAGATTGCATAGGAGGATTTCCAGATGGTCCTCCTTTTTGTGGTCCTTTTACCTAAGAAAATTTAGAAGCCTAGCCCACCCTGGATTGTAAGTGTCTGAGTAAGGATCATTCTCAGGTCTCTGAAAAGTGTTCATAGCATGTACTTGTTCAGAGAGAAATTTTAGAAATGCTGCACTAGATGGACAAGACTGCGTAGGATTCAAACAGTAGCGACTAAACATGGTGAACATACATCGGTCAATCGGGTTGGTTGATAAGCTCAACTAGGCCAAGCGCACGTTGAATTGATCGACATGGAATGTATAAGCACTCCGTGAGGCCTAACCACTGTCGAACATCCCAAGTACGACTCGAATTCGTCGAACACATCCTGCGTGGTGAAAACAACCTCAACCACCAGTTTAATGACTGTTACCGATTACCTGGACTGTAATATAGTCCCAATCACGTACAAGCTCAATAACAGGCAATTGATTCAGATTCTACATTCATATGAACATGTTATAAAATATAACTTAAACACGAATTCAGTACATGGAAATCATACACATAATTAACATGAATAAAATAGACTAAATAATTCATAGAGGAAATCAGGGTAATTGAGATTCATATCTCAACAACCTTATAAATCACACTTTACTGAATGTTATCTCATTCAAGCATTTATACAAACACTTACACTACACTATTCAACATACATCACGTATGTCGAACACATTATATATTAGGGAAAATCCTTTCACCTAGGAGTTGTGGCATACATATCAATCATATATCTACGACAAATAATCATGGCAATCATAACATCAAATTCCTTACGCATACAAATATTTCCACATATACATGAAATACCCCATGTATAACATAGGTTATACATATACGCAAATCAAAGTGGATAGCGCATTTAGCATGTGTAATAGCGTTCACATCAAGAATAAATCATTATCTAACACTGAAATTCTTGAAAACCATAACCTAAACGTATATAGTCCGCACCTTGAACCAGAAAACGTGTAACGGATATGATTAAGACGATAAGTCTTCGTCAACGGTGGATAGGCAACCTAAGGCATGAAATAGGTTAGCTACAACATCACTTAAACTATTCTAAGCTTCAAAACAGGTTAAGGTTTGATTGACTTACTCAAGAATGGAATTAGAATCACCGGAATAACGATTCAGATACGATGGATTGGTGCATAGAAGAACTGGGAAGAATCCCAAGATGAAACACTAGGTTCTCACTTACTTTCTCTCTCTTTTCTCTCTCTTATATTAGTTAGGGTTTAGAATTCGTATGGGATTTGAGAGAGAGGGTTTAAGGCCTTTATATAAGCCTAAAACTGATGGAAATAGCCCTAGGGCCAAGGTATACTTAGGTTATAAGCAAATCGAGCTCTTTCTGATCCGACGGAACACTTCTGGAGGTCCTCTTATCAAATGCGGTCAGACTTAAGCTCACTAGTATAGGATCTTAAGCAACTTAAATTTTCGGTCCGACTGAATTTCCAGATCGAACGTGGTGGACCAGTTTCGGTTCAACGGTCATTGAAACTTGATCAGGGTCGTATGCACTTTGACATGTGTGGGCCACCTTTCCTGATTCGAGGGTAAATTTGGGTCAAAAACCAATGGTCAGAATGCTTATAAATGGAGCGCAAGCGACACGACTCAGATTTCTTAAATTCATATTTAATTTCTTAAAAATCTTCACTTTCTCACACTCTTCACTCCGGACTCAAGAAAATGGTCTCAGGACATCGTTTGGGCTTGATTTTTAAGGTGATAGTCAAGTCCAACTAGGCAGTCATAAGTGTCTAAGTTCATTGCAATCGGACTTTCGACGTGCGGTTTAGGTCCGATACGAAGTTTCAGATTGTTCTCTAGAGCAACTGGGCTTAGAGTTGGATCCTAGATTTCAGCATAATATAGCGTTAACAATTTTATAGGTTTTGGGTCTTACAGATCGTATTTAAAGTGGTTGGTGCTAATTTCACAGGTAATCTAGTTTAACGCTAGTTAATTCACATTAAACTTCTAGAGATTTGGTCCTAAATGATTTTTGCTAAAGGTGGTATTCGGGTCTAAGTACGAATTTTTCCAAGACATTACAATCTACCCCTCTAAAGAAAAAAATTTCATCTTCGAAATTCGTACCTTCTCATACTCCTCGAGGATCTGAGGGTAGTTCTTCCTGACCTCAGCTTCAGTCTCCCAAGTAGCTTTTTCTTCACTATGATGCGTCCACAGTACTTTCACAAGTGAGATAACCTTGCTACGTAATACCTACTCCTTCCTATCCAAAATACGCATCGGACGCGGTTCATAAGTGGCATCCTCGCTCAACTGCACCTGCTCCCATCTGATAATATGCGAAGGTTCAAGAACGTACTTCTTCAACATGGACACATGGAATACGTTATGCACGCCTGCGAGTGGTGTGGAGAAAGCAAGGCGATACGCTACTACCCCCACTCGATTAAGTATCTGAAATGGGCCAATGAATCTCGGCGTGAGCTTCCCTCTCTTACCAAACCGAAGAACTCCTTTCATAGGAGAAATCTTAAGGAATACATGGTCCCCAACATCAAACTCAAGCGGTCGCCCTCTCATATCGGCATAGCTCTTCTTCCTGCTCTGTGCTGAGAGCAATCGACGCCTAATAATGTCAATTTTCTCAGAGGTCGCCTGAACCAACTCTAGGCCAATCAGAGTCTTCTCGCCCACTTTTACCCAACAATGCGGTGCTCTACACGGGCGACCATACAGTGCCTCATAGGGAGCTATACCAATACTCACCTGAAAACTGTTGTTATACGCGAACTCTACATAAGGAAGACAGTCATCCTAACTGTCCTTGAAATCCAACACACAAGCTCGCAACATAACTTCTAACACCTGATTCACCCGCTCCGTTTGCCCGTCTATCTACGGATGAAAGTACTGAACTTTAGCTTCACACCCATCACTTCCTGAATACGAGTCCAGAAGATAGATATGAATCGTGTGTCTCGATCTGACACAATCTCCAAGGGAACTCCATGCAGATGTACAATCTCCTTGATGTATAATCTAGCCAACTCGTCTGCAGAATTTGTAACTCTAATCGGTAGGAAATGAGCTGACTTCGTCAACCTATCAACGATCACCCAAATAGAGTCATGTCCCTTCCTCGTCTTCGGCAGTCCAGAAATAAAATTCATAGAAATGAAGTCCCACTTCCATTCAGCTATGGGCATGGGTTGAAGCAATCCAGGAGGTCGGCGATGCTCTGCCTTAACCTGCTAACACATGAGACAACGGGATACGAACTCAGCAATGTGAACCTTCATATTGTCCCACCAGTACGATCTTTTCATGTTTTGATACATCTTCGTGCTACCTGGATGCATCGTATGCCTTGAACTGTGGGCTGACTCGAGAACCTCTCGTCTCAAGTTAGAAATGTCTGGGATGCATAGGCGGCCTCGATAATGCAAGCCCCCATCCATACCAATAGTCCACTCAGAGTCCTCATATGTACCAACCTGCTCCTTCATCTTCACTAAAAGCTCATCGTTTGCTTGAGCCTCGATAATCCGGCCATCAACGAGGGGCTGTACACGAACATGTGTGACGACTTCATATGGTTCTTCTAGCGTGAGTTTCTGCTCAAAGTCTCGCACAAACTCCACCATATCCCATTCTGCAATCATAAGCGGAGCCATAAATTCTATAGTCTTCTTCCGGCTCAATGCATCTGCCATGAGATTCACCTTGCCCGGATGGTAGGAGACCTCGAACTTAAAGTCCTTCAAGGTTTCCATCCATCGGCGCTGCCTCATATTCAAGTCTCGCTGAGAGAATATATATCTAAGGCTCTTGTGGTCAGAAAAGATCTTGAACTCCTCTCCGTAGAGGTAATGTCTCCAGAGCTTTAATGCGAAAATGACAGCTACCAACTCTAGGTCGTGTGTAGGGTAATTCTCCTCGTGCTTCCTCAATTATCTCAAGGCATAAGCAATCACCCTGTCCTTCTACATAAGGACACAACCCAGACCAACACGAGACGCGTTAGTATATATCGTATACTTAACCCCTTGCTCTGGCAATACTAGTACAGGGGCAGACGTCAACTTGTCCTTCAACTCCTGAAAAGCTGCTTCGGCCTTTTCATTCCATGCAAACTTCAAGTCTTTCCGTGTTAATTGAGACAACGGTCTGGCAATCTTGAAAAAGTCTCGAATGAATCGTCGATAGTAACCTGCCAGACCCAGAAAACTCCTCACCTCAGTAACTGAACCAGGCTACTTCTAATCCTGAACCGCAGCTACCTTGGCAAGGTCGATTGTTATACCTTCCTTGAACACCACATGTTCCAAGAACTTGACTTTTTCCTTCTAGAAATCGTACTTCTTATATTATGAAAAAAGTTGATTCTCCCTGAGAGTATTCAATACCGCTCTCAGGTGCTCCTCATGCTCTTCCTGACTCGTGGAGTATATCAAAATGTCATCGATAAAGACAATAACGAATCGGAACAAAAATAGCCGAAACACTCTGTTCATCAGATCCATGAACATGACCGGAGCATTAGTGAGTCCAAAAGACATCACAAGGAACTCATAATGACCAAAACTGGTCATGAATGCAGTTTTTTGCACATCCTCATCCCTGACGCGCAACTGATGATACCCAGACTGCAAATCTATCTTCGAGAAATAACGTGCCCCCTTCAACTGATCAAACAGATCATCAATCCTGGGCAAGGAATACTTGTTCTTCTCTGTCACTTGATTCAGCCTACGATAATCAATACATAATCGCAGGGAACCGTCTTTCTTCTTCAAAAACAAGACAGACACTCCCCAAGGTGACACACTCGATCGAATAAAGCCTGCCTCTAACAATACATCAATCTGTCTCCTCAGTTTCTCCATCTCACATGGAGGTATACGATACGTCGGTAGGGAAATAGGTGTCGCACCGGGCACAAGATCGATAGTAAAGTCAATCTCGCGTCGAGGAGGAAGCCCCTGAATCTTCTCAAACACATCGAGAAAATCACAAACCACTGGCATAACTCCCAATGTTGGAACATCAGAACTCTCTAATAAAGAAGTGTAGCTGCTAACTCGACAGGACTAACTGACCTGAACTAGAAATGTAAAGACCGTGCCCTCAGGTCCGTAGGTTGTCACAACTCTGGCCTCACAATCAATCTCTGCTCTCATCTTCGTGAGCCAATTCATCCCGAATATAACGTCATAGTGACATAGTGGGGCGACAATCAGGTCGACGACCACTGTCCTGCTACCCAAATCTATTGAGCTAGACTCACAGGTCCGTGTAATGTCTAAAGAAGTCCTTGTAGCTGTCGTGAGTCTCACTCCCTTCGTAGGAGCCGTAACCAAACCTAGTCGCTTGACCGCTATGCAAGAAATGATTGAAATAGTGAACCCAGTGTCCACTAATAAGAAGATAGGCGTACCTAGAATGTGAGTAGGAATCTCAAAAGATGTCGGTGCTGAATCTTCCTTGGGCGCCTCAGCTGTGAGTGCATGAACCCGAGCCTTCTGTGGGCGATGCGGTGGAGGTACCATGGGCCGTTGTGGCGGCCTGAAACGAGGTGCTGGGGGTTTGAAGGAAGGATGAGCTGGTGCTGATCGAAGGGGTGGTGAAGAAATAGCCTGAGGCATCGGACGGTTGATCCTCTGGGGCAGCGAGAAACCACTATCTTGCATCCTAGAGAAACAAGTCACCTCAGTGTGGCCTGACTTCTTGCAGTAGTTGCACCACACATCAGGTCACCTCACATGGGCAGGATATTCCATAAACCCCAGCAGTGAATCAACATGAGGCCTCTTACCGAGGAAAGGCCTACTTAGAAAATCAAGTTGCGGCCTGGGAGCCATAGGTGCACGCATACGGGACAACCTATCCCCTTCCTACTCAGCTCACAAGGACATGCTCACCAACTCAGCAAAGAAAGAGACGCTCGCACAGCATATCTTTGATCGAATCTCGGGCCGCAGAACCTTAGAAAATTGTCGCATCCGCAATGGCTGATCACCTAAAATCAAAGGAGCATACCTGCCCAACTCCATAAACTGGTTCTCATACTCTGTCACCGACATCCTTTCCTGATGGAGGCGAAGGAACTCACTCTCCTTCTCGTGTCGGTAAGTGACCAAAAAATACTTCTCATGGAAGTGGGCCTCAAACGCCTCCCACGTCTATACAAATCCCTCCGCAACTGTGCGGAGAATGCTATCCCACCATAAGTTGGCCTCCTTCTCAAACATGAAGGTGGCAAGCTCAACCTGCTCCACCTCGGAATAGTGCAACGGTCTCAGCATCTTAGAGATGCGGTCAATCCAATACTCAGCCTCCTCGGGTCTGTGAGTACCCGCAAATGTAGGAGGCCGTAAGCGCTGAAATCGCTCGAATGTGCCGCTGACACAAGCATTCCCATCTGGGTGTAAAGGCGAGGAAGGTGGAGTCGCCCCCATCAACTGAGCAAAGATACCAGCCATGGAGGATAAGAACTACTGCTGTTACTGCATCAATAGTATCATCTGCTCTAAGCTATCAGGAGGTGGAGCGGACTGCGATGCATAAGGCATCGATACTGATGCACAGTTCTGCTCAAAAACTGAAGGTGTGACAGGAGGTACAACAGAAGGTGTCACAGGAGGCGGCCCAGTAGCAGGGCCAGAAGCCGGCTGAGAATTCGGCATAGGATCAGAACGAGATGGGCCCGAATGGGGGTCCATATGGCTATCGCTCAGGGGAAGGGTCCCGTCGAGCGACACACCTAGAGAGAGACGGGCTGAAGTCCTCGAGCCCTTAGGTGGCATACCCTACATACAACAGAGGGTGCAACCAGTGAGATTTAGCATTCACACGGTCCATCCACACAGTATTAACTTCACAAGCTAAAGAAACAACATGCATTTCATTAACAAAATGTCACAATACATGAAGTGCAGCATTACATAAATCACGACGGAGAAAGTATGTGAGCAAAACAACTAAGCTTCAAACACTATACAACTATCAAACTACCAAACAACTACCAAACCACACACAAGAACAAGCAACAAACAGATAAATAACAACTACACAAAGGACTATTCATCGAAATCTAGTGATGGAGGAGGGGCACCCTTATCCTGCAGACAACACAGGATCGTCCTCAAAGTGTGGGTTATTTTCTTGAACTTATGCTTCATGAGGCCCCACAGATCCATAATATCCTGTCGTAGGTTGGCCTAGCCCTTCTCAAGCCTAATCAAATGGGCTTCTCTATTAGCCCTATCAGGATCTTGCTCCTAAGTCGCAGGAAGAGGACTCTCATCAGTATCCTGAGCCTCCTCTTCTTCTTCACTTTCTGACTCATCTTCACTCTCCTCAAGTAGGGTTTGTCACTGCCGAGGCCCAATATCCATCCGATTGAGAGTAGTCTTGGTAATGTAATAGACTGGTGCCGGTAATTTCACCCTAAGTCTGTAGCCAAACTTAAGTGCAATCCTGCATATGAGTTGGCCGAATGAAAGAGATTCAGTCCTTCTATTTGAATGTGCGATAAGGACTATCTGTTATAAGACATAAGTAGGCACACAAAACATCTCTCCCTGTCCCACCTGATACAAGAAATCAACCATCAAGCGCGTGCACTCACTGTGGTTGCTCCACCTAGGATAGACGTTAAACGTACAAATGTGGTGAAGCAAACAGAAGTCGTCTGTCATATTCATCGCTAAGAGACTTCTGTTAGGCTGTCATTCAACCATATGACCATAAAGGAAACGTGTGTGGTGATCCCTCTCACGTGCACTATTCAAATTCTTCTCACTTGCATGAACCTCTCCAAGTGGCACATTCAGAAGACGAGATATCAAAGCAGCATCAACTGTAGCCACCCGATCTCTTCCAACTGGAATTCTAAACTGCAAGGGCTCCAGCGTTGGCTCTCGAATGTGGGCGTAGAAAGCTCGGACAGTGCCCACATTAGCACAATGCTCACCCTCAAATAACGGACCCCAATTGGCTTCAACTAGGTGCTCGAATAACAAAAACTCTCCAAATAGCCGCTCATCAACATGAGCTTCAAAAAGGACCCTACGGCCCTCATACACGCCATGAGACAACTTCGCCAATAAGGACCTTCCTATGGGAGCATGGGGATCTAGATCCCGCTTCGTTTGTAATTCACGAGTAACGCATGAACTAGAGGCAACACCTCTCGATCTTCTAGAATGGGTTGGGCGACTAGGCCCGGCTTCATCTACGGGGGCTCTCTTCTTCCCCATGAAAGAAAGGATGGAGGAAATGGAGAATAGGGCCGCAACAACCTTCATGAAAGCCATGGAAAAGTGAAGAAAAGGAAAGAAAGGGATGAGATATTTGGGTCTCCATGGATTTGAGCCTCCAAAGAGGGTGTAAAGGTTCAAATGAAGGGGATATAGAGAGAAAAATGTCAAAATAGGATGGGTTAGTGGGTTTACACAAATTTAAGACTTAAATGGGGGGTTTAGGAGCTCAAATCAAAGGAAATGAGGGGATTGGAAGATGGGTATTGCTGAGAATGGTGGAAGGATGTATGGCTTGAAGAAAAATGAGGAAAAGAGGGACTGAAAGGGCAATTTGAGAGGGAAATGAGATGTTTTGAGGAAAAAGGAGAGCTTGGAGGTGGGTTTTATGAAGGAAGGAGATGTTTGGAGGAGTTTTAGATGAGAAACCATAGACCAGTGTGTAAGTGCTATGAATTCATATCCCTTTGGTTGTCAAATTTTGTGGTGCCAAAACCTATATCTATGTCTTGTATATCTTGTGTTTCATGTTTGAGACTATTCATTGCAATCAAGACAACGCATTTCAAGACACGAACTTAAATGAAGAAGTTTTCAAGTCATGGATGAAGAATTCAAGTATTGAAGTCTTCAAGTTTTGCATGTTCAAGATTCAATCAAGTTCAAGTATATTAGAAGAATTTGTCAAGTCAAGATCAAGCTCAAGAAGGCCAACTACAAGATTTGGATATTCTCAAGCTTCTCTTAAGGGTCATTTGAGTGTACAGACTTTCAATGTCCATCTCACTTTTAAGGTTTGTTTCACCTTAGATTGACCTTAGGATGGGCTTTACAGTAGGTCATTCTGGATACATAATTCATATATTTCAATATGCTTGTTTGGAGTGTTCTAAGACCAGTCCTAAGGACTTCAAGACCAGTCCTAGCTCTGCTACGACCAGTCTTAAGTTTTTCAGGACCAGTCCTAAGTTGTTGAAGATTTTTGGATCTTTCTACCTGTCCTACGACCAGTCCTGAACATCCTACAACCAATCCTGTGAGTTTTACGACTCATCCTTCGACCGGTCGTAGCCCTACGACTCAAACTCCAGCAACCAAATTAAGGGTCCTATGACTGATCGTAGGTGTCTCACGACCAGTCGTAGGTGGCCCACGACTGGTCGTAGACCACCCAGGACCGGCCGTGGAACCGTAAAATCTAATCCCGCAGAAATCTTTAAAAATCTTTGATGCTACGACCAGTCCTAGGATCCTAAGACTAGTCGTAGACAGGATTTTTTAGGCTATAAATAGAACACGAACTTCAGAGTTTTAGTAATTCAATTTAATTTAATTCTATTATATTCTATTCTATTCAAGCAATCTTTAGGCTATTCTCTGAGATAAGTTTGTGTTTATTTTAAGATACTTTGTGCTTATTTAATATTCCTTTTGCTAGCTTATTTACTATTTGATTTTGATCTACATTCCAATCTTATTAGAAAAGGAGAATTTCTGATATTCCTTCTTCTTGGATTCAAAATCAAATAGAACTAGCCCTTTTGATTTAAAATCAATTAGACTTAGAACCATTCTTAAAGTGAGTATTGGACTTTGAATATTGATTCAAACTTCTACTCTGATTGGTTCTACCGAGCTTCTTCAAAAGGAGATTCAGGTATTTTACATTTGTGTAATTTACTTTCTTTGGTTTTGTTTGAGATTTTTTAGAAAAATCTCATTGTATTGGTTATCTGAGGAGAGCCAGAAAACTCAGATTGTGGAGTTTTTGGATTGTGTAAGCCCGAGATTAAAGACACAATTGTGAAGGTTTTAGGTGAACCTATGAAACCTATTTTGATAGTGCATGCTAATATTCCCTGTGTGAGGATATTAGGAGTGGGTAGCATTCTGTGTGAGTGTTGGATAAAAGTTGGTGTACACACAGGCGAACCACTATATATCAGTGTTGTGGATGTGCATTATTCTTTCATTCTTTTATTCATTCAGTTCTGTGGTTTGTATTCGTGGATGAATGTTGTAATCTTTTTATTGCAAGCAAGTGTGGAGAATGTTGTAATAACTTAGGATTTATTTCTGTAAATTATTTTAATTTCCTTGCTTTTTATTCCTCATTGGTTTGTGATACAAAGGACGTTCTAGAAATAAGGTTGTCCTACCTTAAACCTTTGGTTTTTGGTGTAGGTTGTCCTTAGAACTGATAAAGTATCATTCTCTTTATTTTAGGCTATTGAGATTACTTTAAATTCAGCATTGTGCTTTATTTCTTTTATTATTCTGCTGTTATTAGTTTTATTTGGCATTGCCCTATTCACCCCCCCTCTAGGGCATATAGCTAGGCCCTTTCAAGTGGTATCAGAGCCTAATAGCTCATGCTTATTGTTTATTTATTGGATTTATTTTCTGAGCTAACGATCTAAGTTATATTAAGATGTCAAATTTTGATAGCCTATTAGTCACTAGGTCACCACCCTTTAATGGCACAAACTATGCTTATTGGAAAGCCAGGATGAGGATCTTCCTTAAATCCTTAGATGAAAGTGTATGGCTGGCCACACTGAATGAATGGAACCCTCCTATCACTGAAGTAACTAATAATGATGGGTCAAAATCAATGAAAGTAACGACTTATTCTTTTTGGACCACACTTCAGAAAAGTGAAAGTAGTCCCAATGCAAAAGCACTAAATGCGATTTCTTATGCATTATCACCAGATGAATTTAAAAGAATCATCTCTTATGAAAATACAAAACAAGCATGGGATGTATTAGAAATGACACACGAGGGTACATCTATTGTCAAGAAATCTAAAGTCCAACTCCTCACAACTAAATTTGAAGAAATTTGTATGGAGGAGAATGAGATGTTTATGGACTTCTATACTAGATTGAATGACATTGTGAACTCTATGTGGGGTCTTGGTGATAGAATCCCAGAAAGTAAAGTGTGCGCAAAGATACTACGCTCACTTCCTGAACGGTTCAATTCTAAAGTGACCGCGATTCAGGAACTTTGTGATACGGATACCATGAGGGTTGAGGAACTAGTTGGTTCACTTCAAACCTATGAGTTATCCTTTAAGGCTCCTAAAGGAAAATCAATTGCTCTCAAATCATCTAAAAATGTTTCACAAGAGAGCACTTCGGATTTAGAAAATTCTGAAGACGATATGGCACTTTTAGCAAAAAAGTTTTACAAAATTTTTAAAAACAAGAAAAAAGTTAATTTTCAAAAGTCAAATGATAAGAGACGATCTAAACCTAGAACTCGAAAATCCTTGAAAGATAGTCAATGTTACAACTGTCAAGAGTATGGGCACTTAGCTAACAAATGTCCTAAAAAGGACAAATCAAAAAAGAAAAGCATGATGGCTACTTGGGATGAATCATCTGATTCTGAATCCTCTTCTAAATCAGAAGATTCTGAAACCGAGTCAACCGAAGATGTTAAAGCCCTTATGACTCTAGCCAAGATCACCTTTTCAGATAATGATGATATATCTAGTGAAGAAAATCTGAATAGTGATTGTGATAATGAAGATGACCTTCAGGACGCTTATAATGCCCTGTATAAGGAGAGTTGTAAAATTGCTATCAAGCTTAAATTACAAAAAGAAAAATTTTCTAAGCTTAAGGAAGATTATGAGTCTCTTGTGTTAGAAAAGTCTCATATTTCCAATTCTTTTGAAAAACCAAAAGTGATTTACATTTCAAAACCTCTAAAATTGAAGATTTGAGATCTGAAAATGAGAAACTCAAAAATGAGGTAGCTTCTCTTCAGAGTTTGAAAGACACATGGAGATATGCCCATGGTGATCCTAAATTGGAAAAATTATTATCCGGATCAAGAAAATGTGGCGATCGATCCGGGTTAGGCTATGATAAGAATACATCTCCTAAACAAAAGAACATTGCTCCTAAATTTGTAAAAGGAGAGTCTTCAATCTCAAAAGAAAAGAATACTTATCAAGGTTTTTCCAAAAATTCAAAGACTTTTCAAAAACTTAAAAGTAGCCATGTCAACTTTAATTTTCAAAACTGAAATCCATTGGCTGAAAAAATAATCGATCTACTCAAGGAGCTATTAAAGTCTAACTCTATAAGACTCTCCTATAATAATAGATAGAAAAAGACCATTTATACTTCTAAACCCAAAACAGTTCTGAAATGGGTTCCTAAAGTTGCCAGCTTGGTTGCCCACACTACTTTCAAAGCTACAAGCCATTCAAAGTGGTACCTAGATAGTGGTTGCTCCAGGCATATGATAGGTGACAAAGCTTTATTCACCGATCTAAAAGATATGACTGACGGGTCAGTCACATTTGGTGATGGAAGCAATTGCAAGATCATTGGATAAGGTACGATTCAGCTTTATAACCTTCCCTTATTTAAGAATGTTTTATAGGTTGAGGGCTTAAAAAATAACCTATTAAGCATTTCTCAGATATGCGATAACAACTATAGTGTGAAGTTTTCTAATCAAGGTTGTGAGATACTTGATAAAAGGGGTTCTGTTATATTAACTGGTCGTAAAACTTCTGAAAACTACTATATCGTTAGTGATGCTAGCTCATCTACTCAATCATGTTACATGGTCCACACCGATGAGACTGAATTATAGCATAAACACATTGGACATGTACACTATCGGAACTTATTTAGATTGAGCAAAAGAGAACTAATTAGAGGTCTACCCAAATTGTAAAAAGTAGACAAAATATGTGGTGAATGCCAGTTGGGCAAACAGATTAGGAGCTCTCACAAGAAATGAACTCCAATACCACATCTAGACCACTCGAGCTTCTCCACATGGATCTTATTGAACCAACCAGATCGGAGAGTCGAGGAGGCAAAAAATACATCTTAGTTATCATAGATGACTATACCAGATTCACTTGGGTATCATTCTTAAAAGATAAAACTGAAACCCTGGATGAATTGAAAAAGGTCATCAAACGAATCCAAAATGAGAAAAGTTCTCATGTTAGTAAGATCCGTAGTGATCATGGATCCGAATTCGAAAACAGTAGTTTTGAGAAATTCTGTAGTGATCAGGGAATATCACATGAATTCTCTGCATCCAAAACACCACAACAAAATGGTATTGTTGAAAGGAAAAATAGAGTGCTTCAGAATATGGCTAATGTTATGTTGAATAACATGAAGCTCTCTAGAAATCTTTGGGCTGAAGCAGTTAATACCGCATGTTATATTATTAATCAGGTTTATACCAGTAAATCTGATAAAAAGACTTCTTATAAATTATGGTTTGAAAAGAAACCTACTGTCAAATACTTTTGAGTTTTTGGCAGCAAGTGTTATATTTTACGGGATCGTGAAAATTTGGGTAAGTTTGATACGAAAAGTGACGAAGGTATTTTTCTTGGTTATTCTTTGAACAGTCGAACTTATAGGGTTCTAAATAAGTGAACTGGTGTGATTCAAGAGTCCATCAATGTGGTCATTGATGATCATTTGAATACACCAGCCCTAAGTTCAGATGATGATGAAGCTCTTATTATTGACAATCAAGATATCTCATCAAGTCAAAAAGAATCCGAACCAAGGACTGTTAAAGATCATCCAACCAATCAAATACTTGAAAACCCTCTCACTAGAGTTCGTACTCGCAAACAACTTGAGAACATATGTAATTATGTTTGTTTTACATCCCAAATAGAACCAGTCAACATAAAAGAAGCACTTTGTGATGAAAATTGGATAGTTGCTATGCAGGATGAACTTAATCAATTTGTTCGTAATGATGTCTGGTATCTTGTTCCTAAACCTAAAGATAAATACATTATTGGAATAAAATGGATCTTTAAAAATAAGTCTGTTGAGCTTGAAAATATTATATGAAACAAGGCTAGACTGGTTGTACAAGGGTACACTCAGATTGAAGGCATCGATTACGATGAAACCTTTGCTCCAGTCGATCGCCTTGAATCAATCAGACTTTTTATTTCCATCGCATGCTTTAGAAAATTTAAGATTTATCAGATGGATGTAAAGAGTGCTTTCTTGAATGGTGATTTACATGAAGAAGTGTATGTTGAACAACCTTCAGGGTTTGAAGACCCTAAGTTATCTGACCATGTATTTCGTCTTAAAAAGGCTCTCTATGGTCTAAAACAAGCACCCAGGGCATGGTATGAGAAATTGACTAAATTCTTGCTTAGTCATAGCTTTCAAGTAGGAAGTGTCGATAAGACACTTTTTGTTAAGAAGTATAACAATGATATTTTGATGGTTCAAATATATGTTGATGATATTATTTATGGATCTACTTGTTCTAACATGTCTATTGAGTTTGCAGAGTTAATGAAATCAAGGTTTGAAATGAGCATGGTTGGCGAACTTAATTATTTCCTAGGGTTGTAAGTAAAACAATAACCTGATGGAATTTTCATTTTCCAGACCAAATATGCTTCAAACTTGATTAAAAGGTTTAGAGTTGAGAATGGTAAGAACTTTGATACTCTTATGAGTACAACGTTAAGACTCTCAAAAGATTCTACAGGAAAAGATATATATCCTAAACTATATCGTAGTATGATTGGTAGTTTGCTGTATCTTACTGCAAGTAGACCTGATATTGCATTAAATGTTGTTATTTGTGCGAGATATCAGTCTAATCCTAAGGAATCACATCTTACTGTTGTTAAACGGATTATTAGATATGTCGTAAGTTCTATAAATTTGGGACTTTGGTATCCTTTTGATACTGGTGTTCAATTAGCCGGGTACTCAGATGCTGATTGGGCCGAAAATATTGATGATAGAAAATCAACCAGTGATGGTTATTTTTATATTGAAAATTGCTTAATTTCTTGGTTCAGCAAGAAGCAAAGCTCAATATCGCTCTCCACTGCTGAGGCTGAGTATATTGCAGCTGGATATGCATGTACTCAACTAGTTTGGATGAAACGCATGCTTAGCGATTATGGAATTAATCAAGATTCAATGATCTTACATTGTGATAATTCCAGTTCTATAAACATTTCTAAAAACCCAATCCAGCATTCATGTACTAAGCACATTGACATTAGGTATCATTATATACGTGAGTTGGTTGAAGAAAAAGTTATTTCTTTAGAATATATATCAATCGAAAATCAACTTGCTGATATATTTACTAAACCGCTCGACAAAAGCAGGTTTAATAAATTGAAATTTGATCTTGGTATGTGTATTTTACATTGAATATTCTTGCTTGCATGTATCATAGTGTACTATATTTAGTATTATTTGTGTTTAAATTTTAATTTTTTCATTAAAAATGTATTTTTGGTCGATACTCGACCGATCGTGAACCACACTCGACCGGTCGTGGATCTCGTGAATGTGATATATTTGGGGAAAATCCTCTTCTTCCTCATTTTCACACCGACCTACGACGAGTCGTGGCTCGACCAATCATAAGATTTCCTATTTTTTCTTCAAGGTGAGTCCTATTTCATCATTTTTCTTGAAGATCCTTGCTCTCTATGCTTTGATTTGTTCATAGTATAGGTAGATTTCATCTCTTGTTGGGTTTTTCGAGGGTTTCCGCTCAATTTTCTAATCTAGAGAAAACCCATCTTTCTTTTGTGCATCTTGCTTGCTCTTTGTATATCTTTTTGAATATGGATGCTAGAGGAAAAAAGAAAACATCCCGTGGTCCATCTTCATCTAGATATACACCGATTACAAAATGACACATTTGATCACCCGAAAATGATACTCAAGATGTACGGGATTTGCATGTCCGTAATGTAATCGTTGAGCATACCGCTGATCTCATTCACATTGCTCCATATGGTATTGTCCCCCTCCTTGAATCTGTTGGCTGGACTAACATTTTGCTTTGGGGTGGGCCTGCATACCAGTCCATTGCCCAATCAATGGTTGCATGCATCTATGAATTTTCTCTTGATAATTTAACTTTTTTAATTGATACTAGAGAAGGGAAATTTAAAGTAGACAGTCATTTGAAGGTATTATGGATATACCTGTTAATGATGAAGGTATACCGATTCATACTTTATATGACAAACCATCTAAATCGGAAAAATGCATGTTAACACGAGATTTATGCAAAATTGATGTGCAATGGACACATAAAGCGAGTGCGCTCCCTGCAAAGTATCTGTTACCTAGATACAGAGTGTTACATCGTTTCTTGTAACATCCCGAAAATCGTGGGTCGAGCAAAAACTCCACTCCCGAGTTCCAGAACATCATTTATGCAACATTTTCAATGATGGATGAATGTTGTTCATATTAGTATAGAAAACATGAGTGGGATTAGACCAAAACAGCATATCATACTCCAGAGACAGTTAAATTAGCAAGCGGAAGAATGTAATAGATATATAAAGTATATAAACTGTTGTGGGTCTCCAGAGTATGAACATGTTACCAGGTTAAATATATACATGTATACTCCAAAAATGATAAAAAGAATATACATGGGTGTGTAAGAAAAAGGCAAATTACCAAGTATATTGGCATCTAATCAGTAACCCTGTAACTCCGTCAATCAGAACTTATATATAGGAGGGATCCTCCTCATCATCATCAAGTTCGGCTCTGCTTTGCAAGCATCACCATCATCTATAATTAAAATAGGAACTGTTTGGTGTACACAACACCGTCCCGTAACGTGGGAGTGAGTAATTAACTCAGTGGAATCATAGAGCAACTATTAGCATGTTCTCAAATCAATCATGCGATAATAGTAAAGCAATTAATCAAACATTCCTAGATACTGTTATTAATGCAATATGACATGACATGATGGATGCCCTCACCGACATTCTCCCTTATACGGCACCATCTGCCTCCGTGGCATGCTTGCGTACCGCTCAATGCTCCACATCTTCCAGGCACATGCAATGTGATATTGATATGATTACCGAGTTATTATTAGTCCTTTTCATACAGCAGTATTAGGAAGCTAAGGTACTTTGCTTATATCAATCCCAACACAGATCCTGTCTAGGGTCGTCACTCCTAGTAATCTCATACGATGTTATATTTGTAGGTCGCTGCAAGGGCTGCCAGGGCTGTTGCTCGCACTCGTTGCACCGCTCCCCCATCACCTTATCAATACAGGTCTAATTATCCTTAAGACTACATCAGGACTCGTCGCCCTCATGCGGTTTCAGGATAAACTCAAGGTCACTACAAAGGGCTCGTCACCAATCAGTGTAGGCCAACAACAAGAATATAGTGTCTCATACCACCATAATCTGCTCAAAGTAGGGTGCTCACTGGTCACTACGGGGAGGTTTGTGGCCCCAGCGTAGGCCGACAGCTCGACCACGGTGTCCCATACCACCATGCCCGGCTCATGAGTCTTTATGGTCAAGGTACCATGGTTAACAGGGTTTTCAATGGTAAGTTCAGTACCCTAGGTTCAAGCAGTTATGACTCATACATGGTGAACATACAATGGCCAGTCGGGTTACATGACGGTCTCGACTAGCACGAGCGCATCTCAAGCTGAATGACATGAAGTGCATGAAACACTTCGTGTGGCCTAACCACTGCCGCCAACCCAAAACACGACTCACGTTCATCGACGCGTCCTTTGTGGTACCTAGAAACCAACCACGAATTCGATCCATTACCGACTGCCTGGATTAGGTCATAGCCCCAAATATTTGTGCATCAACATCAATGAGCATATGTGAGTAACAGAAATAAAATACAACACTGTAAGCATGTTGACACATGTTATGACATACAACTTAAGCAAATCATCCCACACATGCATTTCATGTATATAATGAAATCAATACATATAGCCGACATGACGGAAATCATTTACGTCAGCATATTACTTGAGAATTCAATCTCAAAACTCATACACAAGCCCATTTACTCAATACATACCAATACGAACATTTATACAAACAAATAGTCGACACACTTAAGTCTACATAGTGTATGTCGACTCAAAGTGGGCATTTGGGCGAATCTCTTCGCCAAACAGATTATGCACGCATTCCTAATATCCTAATGTGACAAAAATCCATGTCAACCATTACAGCAAAATATGGATGGATACAGTAATTCCTACAAATGACTAAAATGCCCTAAATCTCATATTTTTCCTACGTTTATGAAACAGGAAACGGACAGTATATTGTACATGTCAAACGGCGTTGCCGTTGATAATCTACTATTAAACGATATTGAAAGATTTAAAATTAGTCAATCAAAGCGTCTAAAATCCGCACCTATTTCTTTAGATGTGTATCGTTTCGAACGGAGAGTATATGCTTCGTCTACGGCGAACAGGCGACCAATTTCACAAGTTATATCAACTACTTTGCTATTTGAATTGACGAAATGCTAAATCAACAAGTGGACAGGGTTTTCCTTACCTAGAAAAGCATCGGAATCACTAACAAAGTGATTGGAATACGTCGCTTAAGCACGTGCAGCAGTAGCAGCAAGTGGCAGAAAAATCTCTCCCAGCTTCTCTCACAAACTCTCACTTTTTCTCTCTCAATCTAGGGTTTTTAGTAGATTTAGATGGGAGAGAAATGAGAGGGTTTCAAGCCCTTTTATAGCCTAAAACCTTCCCAAATTAGGCTTGGGAACAATGTTTACTTGGGTTATAACCAAATCGAGGCTGTTCTGGTCCAAAAGAGCATTTCTAGAGGTCCCCTGGCCGAACGCGGTCGGACTTAAGCTCATGCATACTGGATCTAGCACACATCAAGTTTTCAGACCGAAAGAGTTTGCAGATCGCACGTGGTGGTCTAATTTCAGTTTAGCGGTCATCGCACCTAAATCAGGTCTACAAGTCTCATGATATGAAAGAGAAATTTTTCCTGATCCGAGGGTGTAATTTGGCTGAATTTTGACGGTCAGAATGCTTAATAATAACGCGCCAAGTCACGTGTCAGATTTGAATTAAAATTTCTAACTCTAACCCTATTCTCACTCTCTTCACTCCAGGCTCAATGAAATAGCCTCTAAACGTCGGTTGGCCTTGATTTTTGAAACGGTTGTCAAGTCCAGCTAAGTGGTCATAACGGTCTAAGATTGTAGGTATCAGAATTTCGATGCGCGGTCTAGATCCAATACAAAGTTTCAAAGAGTTCCTGAGAGTAAGCGGGTTTAGAGTTTGATCTAAGGTTTTAGGATATTATAGCATCATTGGTTCTACAAGTTTTAGGTCTTGTAGAACGTATTTAAAGCGATCAGGGACAATTTCACAGCTATTCCAGCGTAGTGCTAGCTAACTTATGCTTAGTTTCTAAAGAAATTAATCCTAAGTGATTTCTTTGGCTATGGAATTGGGTTCTGAGCGGTTACCAAGGTGTTTTGGTTGACCCATTTCCTAAGGACGTCTAACCCCAGGTTGGAAAAAAATTCGAGGTGTTACATTTCTTCATTTTCAATGTATATCCTCGGTCCGGTAATAAAATCGAGTTGACTTCTTTCATGGTTCATGTGTTGCATTTTATTGCTTCTGGTACCAAGGTCTTTCTTCCTTCTTTAATTTGTTATTTCATTATTCAGTTTTGTCTCCATCTGGGTCATAGTGATATTCCGTTCGGTTATCTTATGACTGTTTTAGTCACTCACATGCTTGTCGATAAACCTGTTAATGAGGCACCAATTCATCATCTTATTTTTAACAATTTTAATCTTAATAAGATAAAATTGGATCTGCTCCCTAGACAAGTTGATGAAGGTGGTGTTGGTGGTGATGCTGGAAACGAAGGGAAAGCTGGCGATCTTCCTCAACAAGATGTTAATATGGATAACTTATTTGATGATATAAAAATTGATTCACCAAATGATCCAGATTATGATCCATCCGGTTTTGATGCACGCCTTCATGCATTGGAAGAAAAGGTTGATAATATGAATATAGCCCATGATATGCGATTTAAGTACATGCGAAAATATCTTCGTCGCATTAATAAGGGGTTACACCAGATTGATCTAACTATCCCTACTCCCTCCTCTGGATCAGATTAGGTGAATTATCTTCTGGATAGTACAACATTATATTTTATTTTGGATATGTATTATGGATTATGGTTTGATAACATTGTCTTTTGGATATTGTATTTTGGATTATGGATTATGACTTGATGCTTCAGAATTATATTATGTCCTTTCATATCTCTTTCTCATTATCTGCTTATTCCTCTATATGTTCTCCTTCCTATTGTGCCTTTCCCTTGTCATTTTATGACAAAAAGGGAGAGTAATAAGAGTTAAAGCTTAAAGGGAGAGTTGTATGGAAAGGAGTAATTTATTTGAATTGATTAAGAAGGATATGTGGATGAGAATATGTAGTATTGATGTTATTGATTATTTTCATGAGCAGTACTCGTATTACTCAGGGGGAGTAGAGTGATTTGTGATTTTATGGCTCATGATTCCTTATTATCTTTTATGCTATGTGTTTTGTCACAAATTTGACAAAGGGGGAGATTGTAAGTGCTATGATTTCATATCCCTTTGGTTGTCAAATTTGGTGGTGCCAAAACTTATATCTATGTCTTGTATATCTTGTGTTTTATCTTTAAAGACTATTCATTACATCGCATTTCAAGACAAGATCTTAAATGAAGAAAGTTTACAAGATATGGATGAAGAATTCAAGACTTGAAGTCTTCAAGTTTACATGTTCAAGATTCAATCAAGTTCAAGTATATTAGAAGAATTTGTCAAGTCAAGATCAAGCTCAAGAAGGCCTACTACAAGTTTTGTATATTCTCAAGCTTCTCTTAAGGGTCATCTGAGTGTTCAGACTTTCAAGTCCATCTCACATTTAAGGTTTGTGTGACCTTAGATTGACCTTAGGATGAGCTTTACAGTAGGTCATTCTGGATACATAACTCATATATTTCAATATGCTTGTTTGGGGTGTTTTAAGACCAGTCTTAGGGACTTCAAGACCAGTCCTAGCTCTGCTACGACCAGTCTTAAATTTTTCAGGACCAGTCCTAGGTTGTTGAAGATTTTTAGATCTTTCTGGCTGTCCTACGACCAGTCCTGGACATCCTACGACCAGTCCTGTGAGTTCTACGACTCATCCTTCGACCGGTCGTAACCCTATGACTCAAACTTCAACAACCATTTTTAGGGTCCTATGACCGGTCGTAGGTGACTCACGACCAGTCGTAGGTGGCCCACGACCGGTCGTAGACTGCCCAGGACCGGTCGTGGAACAGAAAATCCAATCCCACGGAAATCTTCGAAAATCTTTGAAGCTACGACTAGTCCTAGGATCCTAAGACCAGTCGTAGACGGGATTTTTCAGGCTATAAATAGTGCATGAACTTCAGAGTTTTAGTAATTCAATTCAACTCTTTTCAAGCAATCTTTAGGCTATTCTCTGAGATAAGTTTGTGTTTGTTTTAAGCTACTTTGTGCTTATTTAATATTCCTTTTACTAGCTTATTTTTATTTGATTTTGATCTACATTCCAATCTTATTAGAAAAGGAGAATTTCTGATATTCCTTCTTCTTGGATTCAAAATCAAATAGAACTAGCCCTTTTGATTTAAAATCAATTAGACTTAGAACCATTCTTAAAGTGAGTATTGGACTTTGAACATTGAATTGAACTTCTACTCCGATTGGTTCTACCGGGCTTCTTCAAAAGGTGATTCAGGTATTTTACATTTTTTGTAATTTACTTTCTTTGGTTTTTGTTTGAGATTCGCCAGAAAAATCTCATTGTATTGGTTATCTGAGGAGAGCCAAAAAACTCAGATTGTGGGATTTTTGGATTGTGTAAGCCTGAGATCAAAGACACAATTATGAAGGTTTTAGGTGAACCTGTGAAACCTATTTTGATAGTGCATGCTAATATCCCCTGTGTGAGGATATTTAGAGTGGAGTAGCAATCTGTGTGGCTGTTGGATAACAGTTGGTGTACACACAGGAGAACCACTATATATCGTTGTGTTGTGGATGTGTTTTTCTCTTTCATTCTTTTATTCATTCTGTTTTGTGAAGAGTGTTTGTGGATGAATGTTGTAATCACTTCAAGCAAGTGTGGATGAATGTTGTAATAACTTAGGATTTATTTTCTACAAGTTATTTTGATTTCCTTACTTTTTATTCCTCATTGGTTTGTGATACAAAGGACGTTCTAGAAATAAAGTTGTCCTACCTTAAACCTTTGGTTTTTGGTGTAAGGTTGTCCTTAGAACTGATAAAGTATCAATCTCTTTATTTTAGGCTATTGAGATTATTTTATATTCGGCATTGTGCTTTATTTCTTTGTTTATTCCGCTATTATAAGTTTTATTTGGCATTACCCTATTCACCCCCCCTCTAGGGTATATAGCTAGGCCCTTTCAATTTTCGCTAGTGAGTTCGGTACCTTAGATTCAAACAGTAGCGACCAAACATGATGAACATATATCGGTCAATCGGGTTAGTTGATAAGCTCAACTAGGCCAAGCGCATGTTGAGTTGATCGACATGGAATGCATAAAAACTCCATGTGGCCTAACCACTTTCGAACATCCCAAGTACGACTTGAATTCTTCAAACACATCCTGCGTGGTGAAAATAACCTCAACCACCAGTTTAAGGACTGTTACCGATTACCTGGACTGTAATATAGTCCCAATCACGTACAAGCTCAATAACAGGCAATTGATTCAGATTATACATTCATATGAACATGTTATGAAATATAACTTAAACACGAATTCAGTACATGGAGGAAATCATACACACAGTTAACATGAATAAAATAGACTAAATAATTCATGGAGAAAATCATACACACAAGCAGGGTAATTGAGATTCATATCTCAACAACCTTATAAATCACACTTTACTGAATGCTATCTCATTCAGGCATTTATACAAACACTTACACTACACTATTCAACATACATCACGTATGTCGACTACATTACATATTAGGGCAAATCCTTTCACCTAGGAGTTGTCGCATACATATCAATCATATATATACGATAAATAATCATGGCAATCATAACATCAAATTCCTAATGCATACAAATATTTCCACATATACACGAAATACCCTATTTATAACATAGGTTATACATATACGCAAATCAAAACGGATAGCGCATTTAGCATGTGTAATAGTGTCCACATCAAGAATAAATCATTATCTTACATTGAAAGTCTTGAAAACCATAACCAAAACGTATATAAACCGCACCTTGAACCAGAAAAAGTGTAACAGATATAATTAAAATGATAAGTCTTCTTCAACTGCGGATAGGTAACCTAAGGCATGAAATAGGTTAGCTACAATATCACTTAAATTATTTTAAGCTTCAAAACAGGTTAGGGTTTGATTGACTTACGCAAGAATGAAATTAGAATCGCCGGAATAACGATTCAGATACGATGGATTGGTGCATAGAAGAACTGGGAAGAATCTCAAGATGAAACACTAGGTTCTCACTTACTTTCTCTCCTTTCTCTTTCTTTTCTCTCTCTTATATTAGCTAGGGTATAGAATTCGTATGGGATTTGAGAGAGAGCATTTAAAGCCTTTATATAAGCCCAAAACTGATGGAAATAGCCCTAGGGCGAAGGTATACTTAGGTTATAACCAAATCGGTCTCTTTCTGATCCAACGGAACACTTCTGGAGGTCCTCTTATCAAATGCGGTCGGACTTAAGCTCACTAGTATAAGATCTTAAGCAAGTTAAATTTTCAGTCCAACCGAATTTTCAGATCGACCATGGTGGACCATTTTCAGTTCAACGGTCACCGAAACTCGATCAGGGCCACAAGCACTTTGACATGTGTGGGCCACCTTTCCTAATCCAAGGGTGAATTTGGGTCAAAAACCAATGGCAGAATGCTTATAAATGGCGCCCAAGAGACACGACTCAGATTTCTTAAATTCATATTTAATTTCTTAAAAATCTTCACTTTCTCACACTCTTCATGCTGGACTCAAGGAAATGGTCTTAGGATATCGTTTGGGCTTATTTTTGAGGTGATAGTCAAGTCTAACTAGGCAGTCATAACTGTTTAAGTTCATCGCAATCGAACTTTCGACGTGCGGTCCAGGTTCGATACGAAGTTTCTGAATATTCTCAAGAGCAACTGGGCTTAGAGTTGGATCCTAAATTTCAGGGTAATATAGCGTTAACAATTTTATAGGTTTTGGGTCTTATAGATCGTATTTAAAGTGGTTGGTGCTAATTTCACAGGTAATCTAGTTTAGCGCTAGTTAATTCACATTAAACTTCTAGAGATTTGGTCCTAAATGATTTCTGCTAAAGGTGGTACTCGGGTCTAAGTACAAATTTTTCTAAGACGTTACAACTTCTTTCACCTCTATTTGAGTAGTCCCATTGTTGGGAATTTTCACACAGAGTTTCAAAGAAATTCCATACTTCGACATCACTTTTGGTCATGAATGACCCTCCACTGGTGGCATCAATCATGCGACGGTTTTGAGGTGTCAAACCATCATAGAAGTATTGAACTTGTTGCCACTTCTCAAAACCATGGTGTGGACATTTAAGAAGCAAGTCCTTCCATCTTTCCCAACATTCATGAAAGTGTTCACCCTCTTTTTGTGTGAAATTAGTAATTTCCCTACGGAGAGCATTAGTTTTGTGAACCGGGAAGAACTTATTTAAGAACTTCTTAGACAGTTGGTCTCATGTAGTGATAGACCCCACTCCTAGAGAATTCAACCATACTTTCGCCTTATCCTTTAAAAAAAAGGAAAAAGGCACAAACGGATCAAATCATCTGAAAAGTTTTGAAACCTAAAGGTAGAACAAATGTCTGAGAATTCTTTCACATGATGATATGGATCCTCCTTGTCTAGACTATAGAAAGAGGGCAACAACTGTATGACCCCAGGTTTAAGTTTAAAGTGTGCTGCCGTGATGGCTGACAATACTATGCATGAAGGCGCATTAAATTGGACAGGAGCTGAATAATCTCTAAGAGCTTTAGTTCCATTTTCATCCACCATTTCAAATAGGATGTTTCTAAATCTACTATAAAAGGTTCTTTCTATTTCAGGATCACAAGGTACTAGTTCTATGTTTAGAAATCTACGTCCTAGTATAAACTGAATTACTGCAATGTAGAAAAGAAAACTAAACTAAACTAAGATGCAACCTAAGAGAATTAGAACTAAAAATTATGAATTTCTAAAAATAAGAGAAAGCTATGTAAACAAGAATTGGAAGAAAGAACCCGGAAAAGGAGATGATGGATGTCTGAAGATTTGGGAGCTTCTCCTTTTAAAGACAATCTTATTTAACAGCTTCCTTCTTCAATTCCTGTAAAAAATAAAAATAAAAACAAATTAAATTTCCTAAAATAATGCTAGAAAAATCCTAAGCAACAGTTAGTTTCTAAAAAGGGAAAATTTTCTAAAACTAAAAAATAGAAAGTCACTTGAAAGAAGAATCTAAATCTAAAATTAGAAAATAGAAAATTTATAAAAAAAGAAAGCCTAGAATTAGAAAATTCCTAAAACAAAAATAAATCCTAATTCTAAAAGTAGAAATTAGAAATAGTAGAGAATTTAGAAAGAGATTACCAAATTAGAAGTTCAAGTCTGGACCCTACAAAACAGTTAATAGGTTAGTTTCTAAAAAAAACTTTAACCTAAAGTTAGTAAAATTCTAAAGCTATGAATTATGATAAGAGAGAATCCTAAATCCAATTGAACCGAAACAGTCCCCGGCAACGGCGCCAAAAACTTGATGTTTTATTTAAACCAATCTGATTTAAATGATTTTAAACTTGCAAGTATATGAATCAGATGTAGATACGGTACATATTATGAGATCGTTCCCACGAGGACTGGTTATCACAATTCAAAATTTGAGACTCTTCTTAACTAATTCAATAAATATTTGAGCTAGTGATTAAATAAACTTAACAAAAATCAATGGAAAAGTAACGGAGAGTAATAGGGAAAATTCAATCAAGGAGAATACCAGGACTTTCGAATCCAACCCTAATTATCCTAACCTTTATTTTACCTGTTGATTTACTCTAATTCAAATTGATATAAAAATAAATAAATCACACTCTATTTCTTTGGTCGGGCACACAGAATATATAATCCCTTAAAGCATACGGATCACATCTTTCCATCCATGGTCAAGCATGAAGAGATGCAATTCCTATTTCTTCCTCTATAGGAACCTGTTCATGGTCAGACACAAGCACCTAGAATAAGATTCCAAACAACATCCATATCTAGACTTTGGTTAAGCTCATAGAATGGAGAAGTACGAAAATTTCAGTTAAGCACACTAGAAAAAGAAATAAATTAATTAAGTTAGATTAATTCAACAATAAACAAGAGTCAATCAAATTAGGGGCTTCATCTCAACCCTAGCTAATAGATTAGCAATCCATAGATTTAGATTAAGAGAAGGAAAAAATAAAAATTAAAAGTTAAGAACATCTCTCTTCTTCCTCTGCCGTGAATCTCCCCAAGCTCTGGCTCCTTTTTCTGCTCTCCTTAGATATGGATCTCCTTAAGCCCCTAAGACAACTCCCTCCAGTTTCGTCATGTCTTTTTTTCTTTTATAACTGCTGGAGATCGGTGTGGAATAATTCTTCACGCACAGCAGTCTGCGAATTGGAAAGTCGGTGGGAGAAATCTTTATGCACCAAAGTGTGTAACTCCTTTACGTAGCAGGAAACGGAGGCTGCCTCCTCTCTCTGCTCTTGCATGCTGTCTGTAAAATAACGTCCCCTAAGGTGTTTTTGGACAAGGTACACGATGGACAGTTTGGATTATCCATCTCATCGAAAACAATGGGCCACAACTGCCAGATTTTTCAAAACTCGTGGTCATGCAAAACAGAGAAAGTGCTTCTTGCAATGGTTGTCGGTGGGGCCCACTCATTTAGGTTTCTAAGAAATTCACTCCGTCCATTAGATTCGCCTCGAAATTCTGATAAGAAATGGACAGTTTTGGATTAGATTTAGTGTAGTCCACAATCACACCGCATTATTTTGAACGCTACAAAATAGTCTTCTTGTGACTTCTATAGCCGGCACGTGTGTTTGCATGGCTGACAAAGGTCAGCATGGTTTTGACTATTTCTAGCCCCTCTACATGATGAACGGTTCAGATCGCTTACACGGATGGAGGTGGCCCACTAGCGATCAAACGGTAACCCTGTTTCTGTTTCGTAGCAATAGAAAATGGAAGAAGTTTCTTTTTTTTCTTTTTCAGTCAGAGACGGTCAACTATCTCTGTCGTTTGCCATGCACGGCTAGTGCACTTGTGCACTATGCACACTCTATTCAGGTGGGGTCCACTGCAACTTTTTTACAAAATCCAATCCATTCATTCAATTAGTCTCCCTACTTAAGGCATTGAGACCAAATTTGAAGTAGTTCCAGATATCAGGTGGGCCCCATTTAATGAATTAAGGAGTTGATCTGACCGTTGTGCCACTTCCTCAGTGATCTAATGGCTGAAATTTAATATGTACAGTTAATTTATGGCCCCCATGGCATGTATGAAGTTTCAAGCCAATCAGATGGCAGGAACCATGTGATCCTGCATTTTGGACCATTTTTTAGCCTCTTTAACGTGAACGACTTGATTTTCATGGATCCCTGGTGTATAAATCCGTTGATCTTGGTCTTCTGGAGTCCGTCCCTTGCGTTGATGACTTCAAAGCATCAAATCCACGCTTTTAATACTCTTTTTCAATCAATGCTCCTTATTACATCTTGTAACAAAAACACAATTAAAATACTCCATTAAGCATTATCATGTACTTAAAATCAGGCAGTAATCGGGGTCTTATATGCAATATTCGTCCCTCATCATTTAGGTTGGGTTATAGGTTAAGGTTTAGGGATTTGAGTTAAGGTTATAAGTTTAGGTTTAGGTTTAGGGAATTGAGTTTAGGTTATAGGTTTAGGGAAAGGTTAGGTTAAGGTTATAGGTTTTGGCATTTGGGAATAGTTTTAGGTTATAAGTATAGTGTTTAGGTTAGGTTATAGGTTAAGGTTTAAGGATTTGAGAATATTTTTTAGTAATAAGTAAGGTTTTGGGTTTAGGTATAGGCTTAAGTTATAGGTTATAGGTTATATGTTTAGGTTAAGGTTTAGGAATTTGGGTTCTGGTTCTGGTTTGGGTTCGGGTTTAGGTTATAGGTTTTGGTTTTGGTTATAGGTTATAGGTTATAGGTTATAAGTTAAGGTTTAGGTTTAGGTTATAGGTTTTGGGATTTGAGAATGGGTACGGGTTTAGGTTATAGGTTCTCCGTTATAGGTTTAGGTTTAGGTTAAGGTTAGGTTATAAGTTAGGTTATAGGTTTTGGTTTAGGTTTAGGTTAAGGTTTAGGTTTCGGTTTAGGTTATAGGTTTAGGTTAAGGTTTAGGTTATAGGTTATAGTATATAGGTTATAGATTTAGGGAATTGAGAATAGGTTAAGGTTTAGGTTTAGGAAATCGGGTTCGGGTTCGGGATCGGGTTTAGTTTTGGGTTTTCAAGTTTAGGTTCAAGTTTAGGTTAGGGAGTTGAGATTAAGATTAGGTGTAGGTTTAGGTTTAAGAATTTGAGAATACATTTAGGTTTTAGGTTTAGGTTTAGGTTTTGGCTTAGGTTTAGGTTAGAAGTGATAGGTTTAGGTTTAGGTTAGGTTATAGGTTAAGGTTTAGGGAATTGAGAATAGGTTAAGGTTTAGGTTTAGGTTTAGGAAATTGGGTTCGGGTTCGGGATCGGGTTTAGGTTTAGGTTAGGGAGTTGAGATTAGGATTAGGTGCAGGTTTAGGGATTTAAGAATACGTTAAGGTTTAAGTTTAGGAAATCGGGTTCGGGTTCGAGATCGGGTTTACGTTTGGGTTTTAGGTTTAGGTTTAGGTTATAGGTTTAGGTTATAGGTTATAAGTGTAGGTTTAGGTTTAGGTTTTAGGTTTAGGCTTAGGTTAAGGTTTAGGTTTAGGTTATAGGTTTTGGTTATAAGTATAGGTTTAGGTTTAGGTTAAGGTTATAGGTTTAGGTTTAGGTTTAGGGAATTGAGTTTAGGCTATAGGTTAAGGTTAAGGTTTAGGTTTAGGTTTACATTTAGGTTATAAGTTTTGGAATTTGAGAATAGGTTTAGGTTAAGGTTATAAGTTTAGGTTAGGGAGTTGAGATTAGGATTAGGTGTAGGTTTAGGTTTAAGAATTTAAGAATACATTTAGGTTTTAGGTTTAGGTTTAGGTTTTAGGCATAAGTTTAGGTAATAGGTTTAGGTTTAGGTTATAAGTGATAGGTTTAGGTTTAGGTTAGGTTATAGGTTAAGTTTTAGGGAATTGAGAATAGGTTAAGGTTTAGGTTTTGGAAATCGGGTTCGGGTTAGGGATCAGGTTTAGGCTTGGGTTTTCAAGTTTAGGTTTAGGTTTAGGTTAGGGAGTTGAGATTAGGATTAGGTGTAGGTTTAGGTTTAGGGATTTGAGAATACATTTAGGTTATAGGTTTATGTTTAGGTTTTAGGTTATAGGTTAAGTTTAGGTTTTAGGTTTAGGTTAAGGTTAGGTTATCAGTTATAAGTTTAGGTTATAGGTTAAGGTTTTATGTCATAGGTTTTGGTTTAGGTTAAGATTATAGGTTTAGGTTTAGGTTTAAGTTATAGGTTTAGGTTAAGGTTAAGGTTTAGGTTATAGGTTATATGTTATAGGTTATAGCTTTTGAAAATTGAGAATAGGTTAAGGTTTAAGTTTAGGAAATTGGGTTCGGGTTCAAGACTGGGGTTAAGTTTGGATTTTCAAGTTTAGGTTTAGGTTTAGGTTAAGGAGTTGAGATTAGGATTAGGTGTAGGTTTAGGTTTAGGGATTTGAGAATACATTTAGGTTTTAGGTTTTAGGTTAAGGTTTAGGTTTAGGTTAAGGTTAGGTTATAGATTATAAGTTTAGGTTATAGGTTATAGGTTAAGGTTTTAGGTCATAGGTTTTAGTTTAGGTTAAGGTTATAGGTTTAGGTTAAGGTTTAGGTTTAGGTTATCAGCTATAGGTTTAGGGAATTGAGAATAGGTTAAGGTTTAGGTTTAGAAAATTGGGTTCAGGTTCGGGATCAGGTTTAGGTTTGGGTTTTCAAGTTTACGTTTAGGTTTAGGTTAGGGAGTTGAGATTAGGATTAGGTGTAGGTTTAGGTTTAGGGATTTGAGAATACATTTAGGTTTTAGGTTTAGGTTTAGGTTATAGGTTATAGGTTTAGGTTTAGGTTATAGGTTATAGGTTTAGGTTAGGGTTATAAATTTAGGTTAAGGTTGTAAGTATAGGTTATAGGTTTAGGTTAAGGTTTAAGTTTAAGTTATAAGTATAGCTTTTGGGATTTGAGAATAGGTTTAGGTTAAGTTTATAAGTTTAGGTTAAGGTTAAAAGTATAGGTTTAGGTTATAGGTTAAGGTTTAGGTTTAGGTTATAAGTATAGGTTTTGGGATTTGAGAATAGGTTTAGGTTAAGGTTATAAGTTTAGGTTAAGGTTATAAGTATATGTTTAAGTTATAAGTTAAGGTTTAGGTTTAGGTTATAAGTATATCTTTTGGGATTTGAGAATAGGTTTAGGTTATAGTTTTAGGTTTAGATTATAGGTTATAAGTTTAGGTAATTGAGAATAGGTTTAGGTTATAGGTTTAGAGTGTGGTTTAGGTTAAGGGTGTGGTCCCTGCAAATATATATATATATATATATATATATATATATATATATATATATATATATATATATATATATATATATAAACATGACCTATCCAAATGGCCAGGCCCCTCTAATGTTGTTCATAGGAAATGGACAGCTTCATCATAGTCATAATAGCGGTTCCCATCTTCCAAGGACCCCCGCTCATCTGGATAGCTCGATGCACATCCAGGTCTGTTCCACTAATTTTGAGCAAATACATAAACACGGCCTATCCAAATGGTCAAGCCCCTCCAATGCTATCCATAGGAAATAGACAGCTTCATCATAGTCATAATAGCGGTTCCCACCTATTAGGGACCCCTACTCAACATCCAGATAGCTTCGACGCACATCTAGGTCTGCTTCATTAATTTTGAGCAAATACATAAACACGGCCTGTCCAAATGGCCAGCCCCTCCAATGTTATCCATAGAAAATTAATAACTTCATCATGGTCATAACAGCGGTTCTCACCTTCCAGGTACCCCTACTCAACATCCGGATAACTCCGATGCACATCCGGGTCTGCTCATTTAAATAAAATGGATTATCAAGATCATTTAAATAAAATCAGGTCCAATCAACAATCTGACCTAGAGGATTTTGTTAGTATTATTGACGGCACCTCGAACCTTGTTTAAATCTAGGTTGCAATCTGTGGCCACTAATGCTATTTGTCTTTCTGTGAAGTTGGCGACGATTTCTGCATCAAACCCGGCGAAAGCAACCCTAATGATAAAGAACATTTCTTTCCATGAATTCATTATCTCTCTTTTAATTTTTTAAATTTCCATTACAATAATAACTACCTGAAATCATGGCCTTTTTATCAAGATAGAAGTCCAATCCATCCTAACTTATGCACCTGTTAGGACAAGTAATTTAAACGACATCCTACAACACATTTAAATGCCTAATCAGTCTCACTCTAGTCTTATATATTGAATGCCTAATGTACAGTCTCTTGATTTGGTGCAAACCATACCTGAATTATCATACACATCATTTGATTTCCAACCTCCCCATGGAATAGATTGATCAGATTGAACGAGCTGCTTCATTGCTTACTTCTTTTTCATCAACATCTACACCTAGACATTCATTGCTTAGTTCTTTTTCACTATAAACAGTGCTTACCAAATGGAGGAAATCATACACATCTGTTATGACATCTAGATTTGATGCCACCTAGTAAAAAGAAGAAAGAAGGTGATTCATATTTATGCTTATGAAACAAAGTCTAATAGTTTACATAGCTAGGTTATTAAACTAATAAATTCTAAGAAAAATAGCAAGTGTCAAGACCTATGGCATAAAAAAATAATCATTGCATGGATTAACAATCAAACAACAATGGTAAAGGGAAGAAAACTAACTTCTTTCTTGCTCCACATAATCTAGTTAGGGCGTCGTATTAGTTCATGTAAGACCTACAGACACCACATGCATATAAATTAGTTCATGTAAGACCTGAGGACACCACATGCATATAAATTAGTTCATGTAAGACCTGAGGACACCACATGCATATAAATACAATCATAAAATCTGAAAAACATTAAAATCAATCAACATGCATCAGATAACTAGAAAAATCCCCTAATTACCTTAGTTCCAATCAAAACACCTGAAAACAAGTACCCGGCATCCTGAACTCCCATTGATTTTCATCAAATAAACACAAACTTCAAAAACTATTAAACAAAAAAGTATCTACATGACCACTCCATTTTTCAGATAATTCAAGTATGAAGAACATTTGGATCAATACATACACCTCAAATTGCTTGAGAACATTCCAAGTTCCCTTTATTTTGGTCCCAAAAAAAAAAACCCCTGGAAACAAGTACCCATCATCTTAAATTCCCATCAATTAATATAACATGATCACATAAACTTAAAAAACTACCAAATGCAAAAGTATCCACATGAGCTTCACTTACATGTAACATAAATGATGTGTACAACACTCCATTAATTATGCCAAGTCCAAATAACACTAAAATCAATCAACTACATTTACTAAAATCAAATTACTCCATTAATTCACCATGTGTCATCTCATGTGTTCCCTACGGTGTGGCTCACTTGAGTCATGCATCGACATGTTTTTTGGGCCTATGGACAAACATGGGAGGGCATGCACGCTAGAGTTGATGTCATGAAAACATCATGATGGGGCCACAGAGGCCATTTGCACCACAATTGTCATGAAAACATTTGCAGTCGATCATTTTCATTTTCGTATTACATGCATATGCTACTTCATAGATCATATTCCGAGATAAAATATAAGACCCATATCCTAGATCGTACCATTTCGTTGGCTTCCGCGGTCCTTCCAGTCAAATTCTAGCAATCCTCGACTCGTATCTGACGTTTGAGCGTGATCCTAAGCCGGATCCTGTATTTCGAAGTCGGCTCAAACCGAAACCTATATCATAGCGACCGTGCCGTCGCCGCAGTTCTAACGCCGTGACTCATGCACCGATCCGATACCTAGGGTAAAAGATGTTGGCCTGCGTTCATTCTGAAGAAACGTCGTGCATTGTGAATATCGAGAGAATCTCTACGACATGTCCCATTAATCAATTAATCAATCAATGTCAAGTACAACCATACCTCAAGTACAACAACCCATTCCTCTTTTCCACAAGTCAACTCTCTTTCCCCTCACCGTCCCTCTTTTACTTCATTTTCAACTAAAGCTATACCTCCCATCACCTCTCCTTACTCCCACCATCCCACTTATCCCTTTCATCCATTAATTCTCTATTTCTCTCAAAAACTCTCACCTAAGCAATAAAGCTCCACACGTCCAAGCTTCTCCCTCCCAAATGCCAAGTGTGGCCCACCTTTCCTACTCCCTCATCTCCCATCTCAACCATTGATCCATCATCTACCACCGTTAAAAGTTAAGCAAAGAAACGAAGGAGGCTAAGGGAGCAAGGTAAAGGCCAAGAGGTGGGTGATCCACTTTTAAATTCTTATTTTTAGGGCCCACTTTTTGGTAAGACCCATTTTGATGTATGTGATTTAATCAAGAGGGGCCCATAGTGGCGGGGTCCCTCTATCTCATCGTATCTCTCTCTCTCTCTCTCTCTCTCTCTCTCTCTCTCTCTCTCTCTCTCTCTCTCTCTCTCTCTCTCTCTCTCTCTCTCTCTCTCTCTCCTTCTCTCTATCTATCTCTCTTTCCCTTTCCTTGTTGATGGCCCATCTAATATGTGCATGTGGCCCACCATGAAGCATACATTCTATCCACGCCACTCACCGAGTGGCCCATATGGTCGTCCATTTGAACGGGACTGATCGAAGGAAAACACAAACATCAGGTTGATCAGGTGGGCCACATGCATGTGGGACCCACCACAATGATGTGTTTATCTGTGTTGTCCAGCGTCCCTGGACGTTGGATGTGCTAACAGCTAACATGGAAGGCGTGTACTAACGAGCTGACAAAAAAAAGGGGAAAGGAAATGGTAGGCCGCTCATGCAAGCCCCACCTTGATGTATGTGCTTGATCCAAGCCGTCCATCCTTTTTCTCATATTATTTTAGGCATTGAGCCAAAAGATGAGGTTGATCTGATAAACAAGCAGGTCATACCATAGGAAATAGTGGTATTACCATTAAAACCCACCTGGATTCTTCTATTCGTCAGAAATATATCGCATATTAGTCTTGTTTGGCTTGTCTGAAGCCGTAGAAGCCAATGAGCTAGATAAATTTCTTTGATGTGGGCCCCACCTGTGAAGAACCATAAAAAAATGCAATTTTAAAAAAATTATAGAAGGTGGCAGCGCTGACGCTGCTGCTACAGAACGCAGGCAGCGCCTGCGCCTGATGCACGAACGGCTAAGTAAGGACCCACGGTCCCAGCTGTGGGCCCCACCGTGATGCGTTTCGAACATCAACACCGTGCATTTGACACGTCCCCTTTAAATTATGGGATATCCCAAAAATCAGTCATATACGGAACTCAAGTGGGCCATACCATTTAAAATCATGTGAGGACATGCCTAAAATATATAAAATCATTTAGTGGGGCCTACCTGAAATTTAGATGCGGCTGAAACTTGGTCTGAACCCTTAGCCAAGCGGGACGCACATAATGGTTGGGCTGGATTTGTGAACCACATCATGGTGGGCTCCCTGTCCACGTGACACAATCAACTAGTTGGGTGAAAAATAAACAATACGGTGGGCCCCCTGGTCCACGTGACCCTATCAACATGTTGTATGAAAAATAAACATTCCAGTGGACCCCCCTGACTGTGTGACCTTATGAACAGGTTGGTTGAAAAATAAATATTACGGTGGGCCCCTGTCCCACCTCTGGTCCGTGTGACCTCACCAATAGGTTGGATATCAAACAATCATTTCGGTGGGTCCCAGGCCCACCCTAGGTCTGAGTGACCTCATGAACAGTTTGGATTACATATAAACATCACCGTGGGCCCTTGGACGAGTTGGATGCAAATAAACATTGTGGTGGGCCCCTGGTCCAGGTGATCTTATGAATAGATTGGATGCAAATAAACATTACAGGGGGCCCAGGTTAGGTGGGAAAATAAACATTACTGTGGACCCCAGGTTTGAGTGACCTCATCAATGGGTTGGATGGAAAATAAATATTATAGTAAGCCCCACATGGGACCCACCTAATGTATGCATTGTAATCTATACCTCCATTAGTGTGGGCCCCACCATGATGTATGTGTTTCATCTATGTCATCCATCCCTTCCATCCCTATGCGACCCACCATGATGCATGCGTTGCATCCAAACCGTTCAAGCATTCTGGAAGCCCATTTTATGGCAGGGGCTAAAGACTAAGTCAGATCTATAGTTCAAGTGGACCCCACCTTGGTATGTATGCAAGGCCCACGTAACTAGGCCCATCTTGACGTATTTGTGGACCGATGTTGAGGCCCACTTCGATATATACAAGACCCATGTTATAAGGCCCATTTGATGTACTGGAGGCCCATGGGTCAAGGCCCATTAGGACGTACATAAGGCCCATTGTAGTGTGATTCCACCATGGTATATGTGTTAATCTTTATAGCGAGCTATACCTTGGGATCAATGATGGTTTGACGTCCACATTATAAGGATAATGTTGGTTAAATGTCCGCATTGTCACTCTCCCTAAGGCCCACTGATAAGCCCATATTTGTAGTGAGTAGGCCATCTAGGCCCATATCTGTTATGCACAAGCCCATCACCCTATGACATGTTTAGAATAGATCCATGATTCATGATCATACGCATCATATGTATGTCTGATATGATGAGTGACTGAGAATAACATATGCCTTCTGGCAGATTGTTTATGGGCTCCCTGATAAGAGGAGTTAACCTACATGAGCGCGCGGCGTACCTAGGATTATTGCATGTTTGGTAGGGTGATTCATGCACTTGCATTTGTGTAATCATGATTATTGTATGCCCTAGTGACATCAGGGTCAAAGCCTCCACAGACACATCATGGGTGGCTGAATTGGATACCGAAAATGTTTGGTTCTAGCATACGGGCATCATATATGTCCTTGGGTGAAAATCCCTAAACTCGATGATACCAGAGGATGACTCCAACATCGAGACTGAGTGGATATATGAGCGCACGAGGGCCGAATACCAGGAGGCCGCGTCTCCCACTATGTCATGGTCGGTTGGAAAGGGGTGTGGCCTTACTCACCCTAGGGTAGGGGGCAATACTAGGTTGAGTTTGACTAACTCGTGAATGGATCCGTTATCGACGTGCCGGATAAGTATTGACAAACTATTGGCTAGGCGGATAGTGAGGTTTTTTATGCTCACTTGGACTATGTGGCTAGGAGAGCGGCAATGCCATTTAGAGTGTATGAAACCCCGGTGATTATCCAGACTGAGAATCATACTAATTTGATGCTCTAGTGAGGAGCTGCATTGATATGTGGAAGTGGATTGGTATGCTTGACTTGCATTATACATCGCATGGCCTTGATATGGCTGATAGCATTTATATTCTGCACTGCATAGCCTTGGTACGGCTGATTGCATTCATATACTCATCAGCATGTTTCCGCATTACTCTGACTTTACATTCTGAGCACGATCATTTTGCGCACACACTTACACCACCCTCTAAGCTTTCTATAAGCTTATGCACGATTGATGCATGCAGGTGACGCCAGGATGCAGCCGTAGTCTTACCACCGTTGGAGTGTGCAGCTGAGCTTCTGGAGTTTTTATTATTTTCAAATATATTATATTTTCCTTTCATACGCCTTGTACCCAAAGTTTTTTATCATAGTGGATTTTGTGATGGTGTTCTTATGGTTATTTCTCGTGGGTTATACTTATGTTTATGCTCATTACGATTCAAATTGATGATTAAAAATCCTCCTTGTAGCATCCCATGATCGGAACTTGGCGTATGGGTGTCGGGAGCCGAGAATGGGGTACTACGGAGGCTGTCGGCGCCGGATTCGGCAATCAGGAATTTTATGAGCCTAGTTTTCGAGTTTGGGGCATGACATAAAAGGTGTCAATTTTAAAAATTTTAAGAATCATACCTTCAACATCTTGCCTATGGATGCATCCAAGAAGTCAAGTAGAGACAAAAGCCGAAGAGTATGACCCTATTAAAAGCACAATGCAAAACACGAGATTAATGAGTAGAATGGTTAGTGACTTAATGCATTTTCACGTGGCAAAAAGAGCTTTTCCATGGCAACATGTGCCTTTACACATGCCACATGCACCAGCATGTGTGTGTGTAGAAAAAAAAAATTGAAACCTTTCATCATCATCACCTAAGTATCAAATAACTCTCCCTTTTTCATTATGTGATGCACTCAGCAAGCACAAGGAATACAGTTGGAAGGTAGTTGTATGAGATTGTCCATACAACCCATTGCATTGTATCAATGATGAAGAATTTAAGGACTACCTGGATAACCGGCCACGATGATTCCAAAATAATCTCCATGCCTAGCTCTAATATGCTTCACCTGTACCAATACAGCATTCCCATTATAAGATTTAAACCATCAGCAGACTTAAATGAAAATGCCTACACATGGATTGACAACTAGTCCGAGTCAGATGGCCACAAACCATCCATCTGGTAGGCCCCACAACATACACCCATTTGATAATGAACTTTAATGTGGGTAAACATTGGTTGGATGGTCAAAATTGACTACAGTAAATAGAACTACCCTAAATAAAACATAAGAGGTGGATGCTGGTTACAATATTGTATATGAAATCTAAGAAGTTAGATGTAAAGATAGATTAGTTGGAAGGCATTTATATGGAGAGGCCTAAGTAAGTCTATGAGACCTAGGAAAAATAGTAGACTAGTACCTGTGAAAGTAAGATAGTGGTCCTGCCAATGGATATCATTCCAGAAGAACAAAAAATAAAATGGAGTGAGAATATCATAAGGTAGAGAATCATCTTTAAAGTAAGTAGTATATCATATTTTTTAAAAAATTATGAACAAACGCCATAACAAAGGAATTTGATCTTCCCAAGGTCTGAAGAACTATGGGACTGAACATCAGATCAATCACTCACCATCAGTAAGACCATTACTTAAACCCCAAATCCTAAATAAATACACCAAATATACAGATTATTGAAGTCTTCTTCTTCTTCTTCTTCTTCTTCTTCTTCTTCTTCTGCTTTTTTTTTTTTTTGTTTTTTTTTTTTTGCCAAGAAATTCACAGTAGCCAAGATTTTATAAAAACAATCCATGAAATGTTCTCTTAGTAACTTGGAAAAATAGTATGCCATACTAATGGAAACGACTCTAGATAAATATTCATGGAAAGACTACTCCTAGATAGATCTTTTTTACCAAAGAATGCCCATATAAAAATCACATATACCCATCTCCTCAGAGAACTGCAAAGAACTACCACAGCAATGTCTAATCACTTTGCGACGTGGCAAAACCATAAGCCTCGGCCCCTTAGAAAAATAGGAGATGAGAATGAAAACATGCCAGCAATAAAATAATTTTAAAGATTAACATACTAGCAACTGAGATGAAAATATATCACTACATACTTAACGCTAAAACTGCAACATATAACAACTAAATTGAATTTTCAATTTATCAATCAGTTCATCTTAATAGAGAAGAAAACATGCAAACTTTCAGAAAGAAAAACCAAAGCTCAATACAGGGAATCATTCTCCAATAAATAGTTGGCAAACATTTTAAAAAAAAAAAAAACAAATTGTCAGAGAAGATGCAACAGGTGGATCTATGTCCAGGATAATATGGACAGTTAAAAAATTCAAAAAACGAACTAGATCCATCATAAATGTGACCCACCTAATGATTGTACTGGCATGGCATCACATAAAAGGTTCCAACATCTGATGGATGGCCCAATAATGAAGCAAAACATGCCTCATGGACCAATCGTATTAGATTAGATACACAAGGGAGCCATATGGTTTATGCAATATTCATAAGTACCAAACTGATTAGTATATCTTATTTATTTTTTTTCTTGTCACAAACAAAACAGAAAACATATTTAAAAAAAAAGGGATGGCATTGAACAAAATTTCCCATTTAACCATTACTCTATCAAATCAAAACACAGTTCTAAAAGGAAAAATGAGAGAAGAAAAATTCAGAATCTACTGGGTTGAATCATTCCAATACAACAGTAGCTCCAAGCTCCTTGAGCTTCTCGACAATAGGACTCACCTCCTCCTTGGCAACACCCTTCTTCAAAATGACCGGCGCCTTCTCGACCAGGTCCTTCGCCTCCTTCAAGCCCAGATCAATGAATGTCCTCACCCCCTTTATGATCTTGATCTTGGCAGCAGTGTCGAACTTCTCGAGCTTGATGTCGAAGGTCGTCTTCTTGGCCTTTGACTCGGCCGCAGCCGACGCAAATCTTGCAGCCGAGGAAGCGGCGGACGAATCGATGGAGATAGAAACTAGGCAGAGCTCGGGCGTCGCTCGAAAGAGGGATTTGGAAATTTGGAAATCCCTCTTTTGAAATGAGAGGTTAGTTTCAAATCTGTGAATCGTGAGTTTTCCATACTTTAACACATCAACTATATTAATAACCATACATTTAATGGACCGTTTACTGAATGATTAAGATAGTTTTATATAGGAAAAAATATAAATATTAACCACTAACAACTAGAACCATTAGTTAGATGGTCTGGATAATTCTATAGCATTACCACTATTAATATGAATGAGTCACCACTATTTTACATCGATCATAAAACTCACATATTCTCTCAGTAAAAAAATAACGTCACTTGCGCTTTAGATTTGGTAAGGCTCTATGGGCCCCACCATGGTTTATATGTTTTAATCCACACCTTCCATCCATTTCTCCATATCATTTTATGGTTGATCCCAAAATATGAGTTCTATATAAATCTCGAGTGGACCACACCATAGGAAAACAGTCAAGATTGGACGTCCACCATTAAAAACTGGACTACGAATTATGGTGTTTTGGCTACGGATTTTAGCCGTTGTTACTGACGGCTAAAAGCCGTCCATTTGCCTTGCCCTATTTTTTGGTAGTGAAACCATCCTAAGGCCCACCATAATTTTTATTTGAAATCCAATCTGTTCAAAAGTTTTAAAAAATATGAAATAACATAAAACACAAATATCAGCTTGATCTAAAACTTTCGTGGTCCTTAAACAGTTTTTAATGGTGGGTGTCACTATCCCCACTATTTTCTGTGCTGGGGTCCACTGGAGCTTCGGATTTATCTTTGGATATTTCCCTAAAATGATCTCTCCAAATGGATGGAAGTTGTGGATATAAAACATACATCATGGTGGGGCCCAAAATTGAGAGGTATATAACTATCAGGTGGACTACACCACATGAAAACAATAGTGATTGGATCTCCATAATTAAAATCCTAAGTAAGGCCCACTGTACTCTTTATTTGGCATCCAATCTGTTTATTAGGTCATATAGGCTTAGATGAAGGGGAAAAACAAAAATCATCTTAATTCAAAACTTTCATGGCCCTCGGAATGTTTTAAATGGTTGACGGTCATTCAACACTATTTCTTGTAATATGGTCCATTTCAAATTGAGATATGCCTCATTTTTGGTCTCATGCCATAAGATGATCTTTAAAAATAGATGGACGACATGGATTAAACACATACATCATGGTTGGACCCACACAGTAGCAACCACAAGCCATTGGATGGTGTAGGGGGAGGAGCTAATTCATTCCCCTTGTTTGTGGTGTGGTCCATTTAATCTTTGGGTATGATTCATTTTTTGGATAATTCTATAAAATGATCTCAAAAAATAGATGAACGGTGTGGGTTGATCCTAAATTTTCAGTAAATCCAAAACCCAAGTGGACCATGCCACACAAAACAGTGTCGAATAATGATTTCCACCGTTGATACCTTCCTTAGGCCCATGGTAATATTTATTTTTCATCCAACATGTTCATAATATTAAAAAAATATGAATGAAGGTAAAACACAAACATCAGCCTAAATGTGGGCCACACCACATAATATAATGGAGGGATTTCCTTAGAACATTCATAATCATATAATAGGCCTGCCTAAATGTGATTCACATATCCAACCCACTCATTATGTGTGTCCCACTTGGATGAGGGGTTGGACCAATTTTCAACTGCATCCATGTCTATATTAACTTATAAATAGGTTGGATCTTAAATAAACATCACGGCAGGCCCTAAGAAGGTTTCAATAGTGGGTGTCACTATCCCACTCTTTTCTATGGTGGGTCCACTTGAACTTTGGATCTGCCCCATCAGTCAGATGCACCATTCCATGGTGGGCCACGAGCTTAAAAATAAAGACAATACATGACTTGGGTGGGCCACACTACATACTATAGTTGAGAGGGTTACTGTAACACCCTGAAAATCGGGGGTCGTGTAGAAACCCGACTCCCGAGTTCCAGACCATCACTTATGCAACAAATATGATTATGATTCAATATTGTCTGAGTTAAAGCATTCACATGAGTAAGATTATACCAAAACTGCAATTCATACTCCAAATTCAGTGATAAAATGCAAGCGGAAGACTGAAAAATATATATATCACTGTACGAAAACAAAATAATCTCAAACTGTCTCCAAAGTATGAATACATCACTGAGTCTCATATACATGTCATAAATCAAGAAATAAATGTCAAGTGATAGTCCACTAGCATGTCCCGCCGATCCAGGCCACCTACGCAAAACCGTCGGAGAACTGCATATACGAGAACTCATCCTGATCCTCGTAGTAATCCGGCTCTGCGTCCTGAATCGCCTCATCACCTGCATCTAAAACAGGGTCTAGTGGTGTTGCAAACACCGTCCCGTAACGTGGGAGTGAGTGATCAACTCAGTGGAATAATAGAACAAAGATTAGCATGTTATCAAATCAATCACGCGTTAATAGTAAAGCAAACAATCAACCATCCCTAGGTACTGTTGTTAATGCAAGCATGAAATGACATGATGGATGCCCTCACAGACATACTCCCTCATGCGGCACCATCTGCGTCTGCAGCATACTTTCTTCCCACAGTGCTCCACATCTTTCAGGAACATGTAGTGCGATATGGATAATGATTACCGGATTATTTTTAGTCCTTTTCATCCAACAGGATTGGGAAACTAAGGTACCTTCCTTATATCAATCCCAACACAGATCCTGTCTAGGGTCGTCACTCCTAGAAATCTCATACGATGTTGTATTTGTAGGTCACTACAAGAGCTGTCAGGGCTGTTTCTTGCACTCGTTGCACCACTCCCCCATCACCTTATCAATACAGGCCTAATGTACTCTCGTCGCTACGGAAGGGTCGTCGACTCCTGTAGACTCAGAATATGCTCGCGGTCACTACAAAGGGCTCATCACCAATCAGAGTAGGCCGACAGCTCGAATGTAGTGTCCCATACCACCACAATCGGCCCACGAGTCAAATGTGCTTACTGGTCACTACGGGGAGGTTTGTGGCCCCAGCGTAAGCCGACAGCTCGACCACGGTGTCCCATACCACCATGCCCGGCTCATGAGTCTTTATGGATCAAGGTACCATGGTTAACAGGGTTTCCAATGGTAAGTTCAGTACCCTAGGTTCAAGCAGTTATGACTCATACAGGATGAACATACAATGGCCAGTCGAGTTATTTGACGGGCTCGACTAGTACGAGCGCATCTCAAGTCGAATGACATGAAGTGCATGAAACACTTCATGTGGCCTAACCACTGCCGCCAACTCAAAACATGACTCGCGTTCATCGATGCATCCTTCGTGGCAAATAAAAGCCAACCACGAATTCAATCCATTACTGACTGCCTGGACTAACGTATAGCTCCAAACACTTGAATATCAACATCAGTAATCATATGAGAGTAACATAAATGAAATACAACAATATAAGTATGTTAACACATGTTATAGCATACAAAGTAAGCAAATCAATCCAACACATGTATTCCATACATATAAGGAAATCAATTCATATGGAAAACATGATGGAAATCATATACATCCGCATATTAATTGAGGATTGAATCTCAAAACTAATTCACAACACCATTTACTCAATACATACTAATACAAACATTCATACATACACTTAGTCTACACACTTTAGTCTACGTAGCGTATGTTGACTCAAAGTGCGCATTAGGGAGAATCTCTTCGTCAAACAGATTATACACGCATACATAATATCATAACATGATGAATTTACATGTCAAGCATTTCAGAAAAATACGGACGTATACAGTATTTTCTATAAATGCCTAAAATACCCTAAATCTTATATTTACCGTACGTTTACGAAACGGAAAACGGACAGCATGTTGTACATGTCAAACGGCGTTGTCGTCGATAATCTACTATTAAACGACATTGAAAGCTTTGAAATCAGTCAATCAAAGCGTCTAAAATCCTCACCTTTCGCCCTAGACGTATATCGATTCGAACAGAACGTATATGCTTCGTCAACGGCGAAAAGGTGACCTAATGCACAAGATACATAAGCTACTTCGCTATTTGAATTGAAAGAATCACAAAACAGCAAGTAGTTAGGGATTTGCTTACCTAGGAGTGCGTTGGAATCACCGGGAAAGTGATTTGAACGCGTTGCTTTGGTATGTGCAAAAGCTGGTGCAAGTGGAGGAAAATCTCTCCCACAAGTCTCTCACTTTCTCTCTCTCTTTATCTAGGGTTTATTGCAAATTCGGATGGGAGGGTTGTGAGAGGGTTTAAAGCCCTTATATAGGCTAAAACCTCACCTATTTAGACTTAAGAAAAAAGTATACTTAGGTTATAACCAAATCGGGACTGTTCCGATCCAAAAGAGCGTTTCGGGAGGTCCCCTGGCCGAACGCGATCAGACTTAAGCTCATGGTCACTGGATGTTGTTCACACCAAGTTTTCAGTCTGGTAGAGTTCCCAGATCGCACGTGGCGGTCCAGTTTCAGTTCAGCGGTCATCGTACCTAAATCAGGCCTACAAGTCTCATGATATGAAAGAGAAATTTTTCCTGATCCGAGGGTGAAATTTGGCTGAATTCTGACGGTCAGAACGCTTAATAATACCGCACAAAGACTCGTGCCAGATTGAATTAAAATTTCAAATCTTTACCCATTTCTCACTCTCTTCACTCCAGGCTCAATGAAATAGCCTCAGAGCATCGGTTGGGCTTGATTTTCGAAATGATTGTCAAGTCCAGCTTAGCGGTCATAACGGTCTAAGATTGTAGGTATCGGACTTTCGACGCGCGGTCTAAATCAAATACAAAGTTTCAAAGGGTTCCTGAGAGCAAACGGGTTTAGAGTTTGATCCTAGGTTTCAGGATATTATAGCGTCATTGATGCTACAAGTTTTGGGTCTTGCAGAACGTATTTAAAGCGATTGATGCTAATTTCACAGATAAATTAGCGTAGCGCTAGTTAACTTACACTTATTTTCTAAAGGAATTAATCCTAAGTGATTTCTGATCGAGTTGGTATTCGGGTCTCAGTACGGATTTTTTCGAGGCGTTATAATCTACCCCCCTTAACAATAAATTTCATCCTCAAAATTTGTACCTTTTCGTACTCCTCGAGAAGTTGTGGTAGTTCTTTCTGATCTCGGCTTCAGTCTCCCAAGTAGCCTCTTCCTCAGAGTGATGCGTCCACAACACCTTCACAAGGTGGATGACTTTGCTACGCAGTACCTGCTCCTTCCTGTCTAGTATACGCGCCGGACGCAGTATATATGTAACATCCTCACCTAACTGCACCTGCTCCCATCTAATGATATGGGAAGGATCGGAAATGTATTTCTTCAGCATAAAAACATGAAATACGTTGTGAACGCTCGTGAGAGGCGTGGGCAAAGCCAGACGATAAGCCACTGCTCCCACACGGTTGATAATCTGAAATGGACCAATGAATCGCGGTGCTAGCTTCCCCTTCTTCCTAAACCGAAGGACTCCCTTCATAGGGGAAACACGCAAAAATACATGATCCCCAACCGCGAACTCTAGCGGGCGCCGTCTCGTATCGGCATAACTCTTCTGTCTGCTCTACGCTATAAGTAGCTGGCGTCTGATAATATCAATCTTTTCCGAAGTCGCCTGCACTAACTCTGGGCCAATCAATTTACGCTCACCGACCTCTGCCCAGCAATGCGGTGCTCGGCAAGGTTGCCCATACAACGCCTCGTAAGGTGTCATACCGATATTCGCCTGGAAACTGTTGTTGTACGCGAACTCTGCATATGCAAGAAAATCGTCCCAACTGTCCTTGAAGTCCAATGCGCAAGCCTGCAACATGTCCTCTAAAATCTGGTTCACCCGCTCTGTCTGTCCGTCTGTCTATGGGTGGAAGGCAGTACTGAACTTCAACTTCACACCCATAGCCTCCTGAATGCGAGTCCAGAAAATAGAAGTAAAGCGCGTGTCTCTGTCCGACACGATCTCTAAAGGAACTCCATGCAGACGCACTATCTCTCTGATATACAGCCTGGCTAACTCATCTGTAAAGTTCGTAACTCTGATCGGTAGAAAGTGCGCCGACTTCGTCAGACGGTCGATGATCACCTAAATAGAATCATGTCCCTTCCTCGTCTTCAGCAGTCCTGAGATGAAATCCATGGAAATGAAGTCCCACTTCCACTCAGCGATCAGCATAGGCTGAAGGAGTCCAGGTGGTCGGTGATGCCCTGCCTTCACCTGCTGGCAAGTGAGACAACGGGACATAAACTCTACGATGTGGGTCTTCATACCATCCCACCAATAAGTCTTCCTCAAGTCACGATACATCTTACTGCTGCCCGGATGCATCACAAGCCTAGAACTGTGCTGTAACACCCCGAATTTTGGCCAATCTGGGATTTGACATCCTTAGGCAGTGGGTCAACTAAAACACCTGGAAAATCGCTCAGAACCCAATTCCATAGCCAAAGAAACCACTTAGGATTAATTCCTTTAGAAACTAAACATAAGTTAGCTAGCGCAACGTTGGAGTAGCTGGGAAACAGTCCCTGATCACTTTAAATACGTTCTACAAGACCCAAATCGAGTAGAACGTATGACTCTATAATACTCTATAACCTTGGATCAAACTCTAAGTCGGTTTGTTCTCTGGACCACTTTGAAATTTTGTATTAGATCTAGACCGCGCGTCGAAAGTCCGATGCCTACTATCTTAGACCGTTAGGACCGCCTAGCTGGACTTGACTATCATTTCGAAAATCAAGTCCAACCGATAAATACAGGCTATTTCATTGAGCCCGAACCGAAGAGAGTGCGAATAGGGACAGAATTGGAATTTCAAATTCAAATCTGGCACATGACTTGACGTGTCAGTATTAAGAATTCTGACCATCAGAATTTAGCCAAATTACACCCTTGGATCAGAAAAAATTTCTATTTTATATCATGAGATTTGCAGGCCTGATCTACGTGCGATGACCGCTGAACTAAAACTGGACCGCCACGTGCGATCTGTGAGCCTTGCCGGACTGAAAACTTGATGTATGCTAGATCCAGTATGCATGAGCTTAAGTCCGATCGCATTTGGCCAGGGGACCACCAGAGATGTCCTTTTGGACTGAAACAGCCCCGATTTGGTTAAGCCTCAAGTGAAACTTGTTCCCGAGCCTATTTCGGGCAAGTTTGGGCTTATAAAAAGGGTTGAAACCCTCACTCCTCTCTCCCATCCAAATTTTCAAAAATCCCTAGATTGGGAGAGAGAAAAGGTGAGAATTTGTGAGAGAAGGTGGGAGAGAATTCCCTGCTGCTTGTGCCACGTGCTGCAAGTGGTTAAGCCACGTGCTCTAATCACCTGGCCGATGATTCCTCCACTTTTTCAGGTATGAAATAATCTTAGAAAGCTGCTGATTTGAGGTTTACTAGGATTCATAGCTTGTTAGCTGATGTAACGCGTGAATTAGGTTCTCTTATCGCTGTAGACGAATCATATACGCTCCGTTCGAATTTACACATCCATAAGAGACAAGGTGCAGATTTTAGATGCTTTGATTGACTGTTTACAAAGCTTTTAATGTCGTTTAATAGTAGATTATCGACGGCAACGCCGTTTGACATGTACAATATGCTGTCTGTTTCCTGTTTCGTAAACCGGCGAAGAATATGAGATTTAGGGCATTTTAGTCATTTGTAGGAAGTACAGATTTCATTCATATTTTTCTGATGTGATTGACATGATTTGTTGTCGCATTAGAATGTTAGGAATGCGTGCATAATTAGTTTGGCGAAGAGATTCGCCTAAATGCCCACTTCGGGTCGACATACTATATGTAGACTTAAGTGTGTAGTGTAAGTGTTTGTATAAATGTTTGTATTAGTATGTATTGAATTAAATGATGTTATGAATTAGTTTGAGATGGATTTCTCAATTAATATGCTGACGTAAATGATTTTCTACATGTTGACTATATGCATGATTTCATTATATGCATGAAATGCATGTACTTGATGATTTACGTAAGTTCTATGTTATAACATGTGTTAACATGCCCACATGGTTGTATTTCAATTCCAATACTCTCATATGATTTGCTGATGTGATTTCTTAATTGTTTGGGACTATGCTTAGTCCAGGCAGTCGGTAACCGAGCGAATTCGTGGTTAGCTTATCTTCGCCACGAACGACGCGTCGATGAACACGAGCCGTGTTTTGGAGTTGGTGGCAGTGGTTAGGCCACGCGAAGTATTTTACGCACTTCATGTCGTTCGAATTGAGATGCGATCGCGCTAGTCGAGCCTGTCAAGTAATCCGACTGGCCATTGTATGTTCACCCTGCATGAGTCATAACTGCTTGAACCTAGGGTACTGAACTTACCATTGTAAACCCCGTTAACCATGGTATCTTGATCCACGAAGACTCATGAGCCGGGCATGGTGGTATGGGACACCGTGGTCGAACTGTCGGCCTACACTGGGGCCACAAACCTCCTCGTAGTGACCAGTGAGCACGTATGACTCGTGAGCAGATTATGGTGGTATGGGACACTATATTCTTGCTGTCGGCCTACATTGATAAGGTGATGGGGGAGCGGTGCAACGAGTGCGAGCAACAGCCCTAGCAGCCCTTTGTAGTGACCGCGAGCGTATTCTGAGTCTACGGGAGGCGACGATCCTTCCGTAGCAGTAGAGTACAGTAGGCTTGTATTGATAAGGTGATGGGGGAGCAGAGCAACGAGTGCGAGCAACAGCCCTGGCAGCCCTTGCAGCGACCTACAAAAATATACATCGTATGAGATTACTAGGAGTGACGACCCTAGACAGGATCTGTGTTGGGATTGATATAAGGGAGGTACCTTAGTTTTCCAATCCTGCTGTTTGAATGGACTAATAACAACTCAGAAATCATATCACCATTACATTGCATGTGCCTGGAAGATGTGGAGTACTTTAGGAAGTGTGGCATGCCGCGGTCGTAAGATGGTGCCGTATGAGGGAGATCGTCGGTGAGGGCATACATCACGTCATGTCATATTGCATTAACAACAGTATTAGGATTGTTTGATTTACTGCTTTACTATTATCGCATGATTGATTTGAGAACATGCTAATCCTTGCTCTATTATTCCACCGAGTTAGCTACTCACTCCCACGTTACGGGATGGTGTTTCTGGACACCCACCAGTCCCTTTTGTGATTGCAGATGATGGCGCTGCTTGAGAAGTGGAGCTGGACTTGATGATGAGGAGGAGGATCCCTCCTTTATGAGTGTTCTGATTGACGGGATTACAGGGAGGTTGATTAGATACCTTGACACTTGTTATTTTATATTTTTAGAGCACTCATGTATATTCTTTTGTTTACTTTTGAAGTATACATGTATGTATATAACCTGGTAACATGTTCACACTCTAGAGACATACAACAGTTTATATATGTTATACATACTATCACAGACTTCCGCTGGTTAATTTAACTGTCTCTGGAGTATGATATGCTGTTCTGGCGTAATCCAACTCATGTTTCATACATTAACACAGACAACATTCAATTATACATATCTATGTTGCATAAATAACATTTTGGAACTCGGGAGTTGGGTTTTTGCTCGACCCCCGATTTTCGAGATGTTACAGATGGTATCAGAGCATGATTTGGATTAAACCGGGCCTGGGTTATGGTCACGCGACGTACGCTGTCGCTTCCTTTGACTTAGGTGGGTGCGAGAAGGGTCTAGAAACACTTATAGGATCGCAGATTCGCCAATAGGCGAAGACTATTCGTATCGATCGCGCGATCGAGTCTGTAACGCATCTAGGGTCACGTGAAGCGACCTGAGTAGCTCGTAGGTTGTAGGTAGGTGGGTTCAGACATTCTTTGAATGACTCTAAACCCATTAATGTGAATCATTGGGCCATGGGACAACCACAACCCCTGTATTCAATCGTCAGGGCTTAAAAACCCCGTTTCACCGAAAATCTTCGAAATTCTTCCTCTCACCACTCCAATATTCAAATTTCTCTTATCTTTTTCATGTTAGGAATCAATACTAATGTGAAAATAACATAAAATCATACTTTTATAAAATTTTATAGTGAATAGTAAAATTTCATGAAAAATGGCCATAAGGCCATTCTAACTTCACTTTCTTTAGCAACTAATGGGCTAGATGGATGTACTAGCTCCTTCTACCCCAAAATCATATGCTGCATGATAGGAGTTTATTTTTGGGTTTGTATATTGGCCCCGAAAATCCCTGAATGGATGTTTGGGCCTCCCTAGGGCAATCTACAATGAACCAAAGTGGGAACCATATTTTTTGGAGTCCCTAAGTGTAACGCCCGTGAAAAATCCATACTTGGGCTCGAGTACCAACTCGACCCGAAATCGCATAAAATTAATTTCCATGAAAATTAAGCGTAAGTTAGCTAGCGCAACGCTAGAGTAGCTGGGAAATAGTCCCTGATCACTTTAAATACGTTCTACAAGACCCAAATCGAGTAGAACAAACAACTCTACAATACTCTATAACCTCGGATTAAACTCTAAGCGGGTTTGTCCTCTGGACCACTTTGAATTCTTGTATTGGATTTAGACCGCGCGTCGAAGGTCCGATACCTCCTATCTTAGACCGTTAGAACCACCTAGCTGGACTTGACAATCATCTCAAAAATCAAGTCAAACCGATAATCACAGACTATTTCGTTGAACCCGGACTGAAGAGACCGCGAATAGGGACAGATTTGGAATTTCAAATTCAAATCTGGCACACGACTTGAGGCGTCAGTATTAAGCGTTCTGACTGTCGAAATTCATCCAGATTACACCCTCGGATCAGGAAAAATTTCTATTTATTATCATGAGACTTTCAGCCCTGATCTACGTGCGATGACCACTGAACTGAAACTGGTCCGCCACGTGCGATCTGCGAACCCTGCCAGACTGAAAACTTAATACGTGCTACATCTGGTACGCATGAGCTTAAGTCCGATCGCAATCGACCAGGGGACCACCAGAAAGCAACTTTTGGACCGAAACAGCCCCAAAATGGATAGGCACCAAGTAAACTTCGTTCCGGAGCCTGTTTCCGGCATTTTTAAGCTTATAAAAGGGGTTAAAACCCTCATTTCTCTCTCCCATCCGAAAATTGCAAACCCTAGAGAAAAGGAGAGAGAGTTTGAGAGAGAGATTGGAAGGGATTTTTCCCGTTTTCGAGCCGCCGATTGCTACTGTTTCAGCAACTCTTCCCAATCACCTGGACGGTGATTTCTCCACTTTTTCAGGTATGAAACAACCCTAAAAGTTGCTGATTTAGGGATTACTTGGATTCGTAGCGTGTTAGCTAACGTACTTCATAAATCAGGTCCTCCTACTGCCGTAGACGAAGCGTACACGCTCCGTTCAAAATCCCGCATCCGTAAGAGACTAGGTGAGGATTTTAGACGCTTTGATTAACGGTTTACAACGCTTTCAATGTCGTTTAATAGTAGATTATCGACGGCATCACCGTTTGACATGTACAACATGCTCTCCGTTTCCTGTTTCGTAAATTAACGAAGAATATGAGATTTAGGGCATTTTAGTCATTTGTAGGAAGTACGGTCTACATTCATATTTTGCTGACGTAAATGACATGGTTTGTTGTCGCATTAGGAAGTTAGGAATGCGTGTATAATTAGTTTGGCGAAGAGATTCGCCTAGTTGCGCACTTTGGGTCGACATACTATATGTAGACTTAAGTGTGTAGTGTATGTGTTTGTATAAATGCTTGTATTAGTATGTATTGAATTAAATGATGTTATGTAGTAGTTTGAGATTGATTTCTTAGTTAATATGCTGACCTAAATGATTTCCTACATGTTGACCATATGCATGATTCCATTACATGCATGGAATGTATGTGCTTGAAGATTTCCTTAAGTTGAATGCTATAACATGTGTTAACATGCTCACATGATTGTATCTAAATTCCAATACCTTTACATATATTGCTAATGTGATTCCATAGATGTGTGGGACTAGACTTAGTCCAGGCAGTCGGTAACCGAGCGAATTCGTGGCTGACTGGTCATAGCCACGAACGACGCGTCGATGAACGTGATTCGTGTTTAGAGTTGGCGGCAGTGGTTAGGCCACGCGAAGTGTTTTACGCACTTCATGTCGTTCGACTTGAGATGCGATGGCGCTAGTCGAGCCCGTCAAGTAACCCGACTGGCCGATGTATGTTCACCTTGTATGAGTCATAACTGCTTGAACCTAGGGTACTGAACTTACCATTGTAAACCCTGTTAACCATGGTACCTTGATCCACGAAGACTCATGAGCCGGGCATGGTGGTATGGGACACCGTGGTCGAGCTGTCGGCCTACGCTGGGGCCACAAACCTCCCCGTAGTGACCAGTGAGCACCTAGACTCGTGAGCAGATTATGGTGGTATGGGACACTATATTCTAGCTGTCGGCCTACACTGATCAGGCGACGAGTCCTTTGTAGTGACCGTGAGCGTATTCTGAGTCTACGGGAGGCGACGACCCTTCCGTTGCAGTAGAGTACAGTAGGCCTGTATTGATAAGGTGATGGGGGAGCGGTGCAACGAGTGTGAGCAACAGCCCTGGCAGCCCTTGCAGTGACCTACGAAATATACATCGTATGAGATAACTAGGAGTGACGACCCTAGACAGGATCTGTGTTGGGATTGATACAAGGAAAGTACCTTAGTTTCCCAATCCTGCTGTTTGAATGGACTAATAACAACTTGGAAATCATATCACCATAGCATTGCATGTGCCTGGAAGTGTGGAGCACTCTAGGGAGTGTGGCATGCCGCGGTCGTAAGATGTTGCCGCATGAGGGAGATCATCGGTGAGGGCATACATCACGTCATGTCATCTTGCATTAACAACAGTATTAGGATTGTCTGATTTACTGCTTTACTATTATCGCGTGATTGAATTGTGAACATGCTAATCTTTGCTCTATGACTCCACTGAGTTGATCACTCACTCCCACGTTACGGGATGGTGTTTGCAACACCCACCAGACCCTGTTGTAGATGCAGGTGAGGCCGAGATCCAGGAGGTGGAGCCAGAGATCGACGAGGACCAGAACGAGTTCTCGTATATGCAGTATCACGATGGCTTCCCGTAGGCAACCTGGATCGATGGGGTTTCAGTGGGACTATTTTGAACATTTTATTTTTGTTCATGTGTATGTATATGAGGCTCAGAGATGTAGTCATACTTTGGAGACAGATGAGATTTACTTTGTTTTCCATACAGTGATATATATATTGTTTAGTCTTCCGCTTGCTTTTATCACTGGATCTGAAGTATGAATTGCAGTTTTGGTATACTTTTTCTCATGTGAATGCTTTAAATCAGACAACATTGAATCATAACCATTTTTGTTGCATAAGTGACGGTCTAGAACTCGGGAGTTGAGTTTATACACGACCCCCGATTTTCAGGGTGTTACACTAGGGTAGGGGGAACCCATCCCATATGGCCTCAATGGCCGGCGATGCATCGCAGGTCAAACTCATCAGTTGGGTCTGGCCTTTGGGCTGGAGGAGTTTAGGGGCTAGGGTAGCCCCCTAGTATGCGGGCCGTACCTTGAAACCCCCCAAAAGACATACCTCCTTCATAAAATGCCCCTCCAAGCTCTCCTTCACATTTTTGCTGCCTTCCCCTCAAATCTCAATGTCAAACCTCTCCCAATCTCATTTTCGGTCACAACTGACCCTACTCCATCACTCACAGCCATTGGCACTCCCTTCTTCTCCATTTTCGTTGTTTGGAGCTCCCACATCCTCCATGGAAGGCTAAAAATCGTGTGGAGCTCCATTCTCCTTTTTCCTTCTCTTTTCTTTTTGAAAATCCAGCCTTTGGGAGCTTGAAGCATCCCTCTACAACGCCTAGATTTCATTCTGTCCATTTGGGCAACCATTTCTCCGCATTTCCTCCGCTTTTCATGCCTATTGTTAAGGCTATTATTTTATATTTTTAGAGTATTCATGTATATTCTTTTGTTTACTTTTGAAGTATACATGTATGTATATAACCCGGTAACATGTTCACACTCTAGAGACATACAACAGTTTATATATGTTATACATACTATCACAGACTTCTGCTGGTTAATTTAACTGTCTCTGGAGTATGATATGCTGTTCTGGCGTAATCCAACTCATGTTTCATACATTAACACAGACAACATTCAATTATACATATCTATATTGCATAAATAACATTTTGTAACTTGGGAGTTGGGTTTTTGCTCGACCCCCGATTTTCGGGATGTTACATGTGCATAACCTCGAGAATCTCTCGTCTCAAGTTAGGGATGTCTGGGACGCGTAGGCGGCCACAATAACGTAAGCCCCCATCTGCGCCAACTCGCCACTCGGTGTCTGCATCATCACTGGCCTGCTCTCGAAGCTCAGTCAGACGCCCATCATCCCTCTGCGCCTCGATGACCCGGTCATCGATCTAAGATCGCACCTGCACATGTGCGATAAACTCATACGGCTCCTCCAAAGTGAGTTTCTGCTCAAAGTCTCGCAAAAACTCAACCATGTCCCACTCAGCAACCATCAGCAGAGCCATAAACTCTATCTCCTTCTTGCGGCTCAAAGCGTCAGCCACAAGGTTTGCCTTGCTGAGATGGTAGGAAACCTCGAACTTGAAGTCCTTCAAAGTCTCCATCCATCGCCTTTGCCTCATATTCAGGTCTCGCTGCGTGAATATGTACTTGAGGCTCTTGTGGTCACAAAAGAGCTCGAACTCCTCTCCATAGAGGTAATGTCTCCAGAGCTTCAATGCGAATATGACGGCTGCCAACTCAAGGTCGTGAGTAGGGTAATTCCCCTCGTGCTTCCTTAATTGTCTCGAGGCATACGAAATTACCCTGTCGTTCTGCATAAGGACACAACCCAAACCAACGCTAGACGCGTCAGTATATATCGTGTATCTAACCCCTTGCTCTGGCAATACTAGCATAGGGGTGGACGTCAACCTATCCTTCAGCTCCTGAAAAGTTATCTCCGCCTTATCATTCTAGGAGAACTTCACATCCTTCCGTGTCAGCTGAGATAGAGGTCTGGCGATCTTCGAGAAATCTCGAATGAAACATCTATAGTAGCCTGCTAAACCTAAGAAATTCCTCACCTCAGTAACAGAACCAGGCATCTCCCAGTCCTGAACTGCAGCTACCTTATACAGGTCAACTGCCATCCCATCCTTGGACACCACATGTTCCAGGAACTTCACTTCCTGCTTCCGGAAGTCGTACTTCTTATACTGTGCGAACAACTGATGCTGTCTCAGTGTATCCAGGACCAATTGCAAGTGCTCCTCATGCTCCTCTCGACTCCTGGAGTATACCAAAATATCGTCTATGAACACGATGACGAATCGATTGAGGAATGACCGAAATACCCTGTTCATCAGATCCATGAACACAGCCGGTGCGTTCGTAAGATCGAACGACATCACTAAGAACTCGTAGTGGCCAAAGCTGGTCCTGAAATATGTCTTCTGCACGTCCTCATCCCTGACGCGCAACTAGTGATACCCTGACTGAAGATCAATCTTCGAGAAGTACTGGGCCCCTCTCAACTGATCAAACAAGTCGTCTATCCTGGGCAAGGGATATTGGTTCTTCACCGTAATCTGGTTCAGCCTGCGATAATTAATACACAACGCATAGAACCATCCTTCTTCTTCACAAACAGTACTGGTGCTCCCCAAGGAGACACACTCGGTCGAATGAAACCAACCTCCAACAGATCATCAATCTGTTTCCTCAACTCCTCCATCTCACACGGTGCCATGCGATACATCGGCAGTGAGATGGGAGTGGAACCAGACACCATATCGATAGTAAAATCGATCTCTCGCTGAGGCGACAAACTAGGAATCTTCCTGAACAGATACCCAAAATCACAGACTACAGGCATATGCTCAAGTGTCAGGGCATCAACGTCCCGCAATAAGGATGCGTAGCTAAGTATGCGGAAGGGGAGATTTACCCGCACTGAAAATGTAAAGGACGTGCCCTCCGGCTCGTAGACTGTCACCGTACGGGTCTCGCAGTCAATCTCGGCCCTCCCTACAGTTAGGCAATCCATGCCAAGAATGACGTCGAGATAAACGAGAGAGGGGTCGATGACAAGATCGATAGCTATCGTCCTGCTCCCCAGGTCCACCAAACAACCCTCACACATCATGGTGGTCTCAGAAAAGGTCCCGTGAGTCGAGAGAACTCGCACCACATCCATCCGAATAGTCGATAGCCCAAGACGCCTGATTATGGAATGCAATATCAATGAAATCGTGGATCCTGTATCCACTATCACAAGTATAGGAGTACCTCCAATATGGGCAGTGACCTCAAAGGCCAAAGGCTGAGTAGTCTCTGTCTCGGCTGCCTCTGCTGTCAAAGCATGTACCCAAGCCTGCTGTGGATGGTTTGACTGCGGTACCATGGGCTGTTGAGGTGGCCGGAACGGAGGTACGGGAGGTCTGAAGGAAGGATGCGCAGGAGCCGACCGTAGGGGTGGAGCAGATAAAGCCTGTGGGCATGGACGGTCGATCTTCTGCGGTGACAAAAACCCGCTATCTCTCATCCGAGCGAAACAGTTCCCCACAGTGTGACCCGGTCTCCCTCAATAAGTACATGACAAATTGGGGCACCTCGTCGAAAGTACCAACACTGTAGCCCTAGGAGGAGGGTCGATGCGAGGCCTCTTGCCAGCAAATGACCTGTCCTGCATATCCGGTCATGGCCTAGGAACAATAGGGCCACGAGATCACCCCAGTCGATCAACATCCTGCTCTACCCTCATGGACATGTGTATCAACTCTGCGTAAGAGGGTATGCTGACACAACACATCTTCGACCGTATGTCCGGTCATAAGCCCTCAGAAAAGCATCGTATGCGCATCTGCTCGTCTACAAGTATAGTTGGGACGTATCTGCCCAACTCAGTAAACCGATGCTCATACTTTGTAACGGTCATGCCTCCCTGCCTGAGGCATAGAAACTCGTTCTCCCGCTCGTGCCTGTAAGTCTGGGGATAGTATTTCTCATGGAAACGGAACTCGAACGCTGCCCAAGTCCAGACGTAGTCAGCAGCCACTGTTCGCAATACACTATCCCACCATAGATTGGCCTCTCTCTCGAACATGAATGTAGCCAACTCTACCTGCTCGGACTTTGAGCAATGTAGCATCCGCAGTATCTTCGACACACGGTCGAGCCAATACTCAGCCTCCTCGGGTCTGTGAAAACCCGTAAAAGTAGGAGGCCGCAAGAGCTGGAATGGCTCGAGTAGGCCCGGTGAATCAGCAGTATACCCCGTAGGGTAAGCAGAGGGTGCAGGATGAGCCATGCCCTCATCCTGAGTCGAAGTACCAGCATCCTCAGCTGGATACACAGATGGTGCAGGTGGAGTCGCACTCCCACCCTAGCCTAAGGCCCCTGCTATCGTAGTCAAGAGCTACTGGTGTTGCTGATGCATCATGGCCATCAACTGCTCAAACCTATCAGGAGGTGGAGCATGCTGAGGCACATACTGCGTCGAGGAGGATGCACGATACTGCTCTCTGACAGGAGGTGTGAAAGGCGGCGGTCCAACTGTAGGACCTGTAGAGGGCTGAGACTCAGGTGCAGTCTCAGGAATCGGCCCCACAACAGGATCTATATGCTCATCAGTCTGGAGAGGAACCCGATCCATAGGCTCTCCCAATGTAAGTCGTGCCATGCTCCGCGTAGTCTTAGGTGGCATTACCTATATTCAAAAATAGGGTGCAACCTCGTCAGTTACAGTAATAGCACAAACACACCACCACACAATCATTCACATAACAAGCCAAATAAACTCCATGCATTTCATTAAATCAAAATTTGTCATAATACAAGAGATATATCCTTACATGCATCATGACAAGAAACACATGGGAACTAAGTTAACCGAAGCTACAATTGCAATATAAGCAAACTAGTAGCCTTCTCAGGCTTACACACAGAAAGCAGGAAACAAACCAACTACTACCAACAATATCTAAAACCTAATCGCTAATCCAAGTCTGGCGATGGAGGAGGAGCACCCTTATCCTGCAAACAACACAGGATGACCTTCAAAGTACAAGTCACCTTGTCGAATTTCTGTTTCATGATGGCCTTGGTATCCTCAAGATCCTATTTCACCTCAGCCCGAAGTTCTTGGACTTCCCGTCGCAAAGCAACCTAACTCTCCTCAAGCCGGGCTATATGAGCATCCCTAGTAGCCCGAGTCGCAAGAGGAGGGCTCTCATCAGTATCCTGGGCCTCCTCTTCTTCTTCCTGGACTTCTTCCTCTATTTCTGCCCCAGCTTCTTCTTCACTAGCATCCTCTTCGCTATCATATTCTCCCTCACTGTCATCATCAAGCTGAGCCTCACGCTGCCGAGGCCCTATCTTCATCTGGTCCATGGTAGCCTCATCAATGAAGTGAATCGGCACAGGCATCTCTGGCCCAAGTCTGTAAGCAAACTCAAGTGCGATCTTGCATATGAGCCGGCCAAAAGGAAGTGACTCAGACGTTCTTCTGGATTTCGCTATGAAGATGATCTGTTGCAACACAAAGGTGGCCATGCACACATTCTCTCCCTGGCCCACCAGATACAGGAAGTCGACCATGAGTCGTGTACATTCACTGCGGTTGGTCGACCTAGGATACATATTGAACGTGCAAATGTGGTGTAGCAGGTGAAAATCATCCGACATATGGGACGCTGAGAGGCTGTTGTTACGTTGCCACCGAACCAAACCACCACATAGGAACCTGGTGCGGCGATTTCGCTCACGAACACTCTTCAGATTCTTAGCACTTGGATGAACTTCACCCAGAGGCACCTTCAGAATGTGAGCTATCAACCGAACATCGATCATGGCTTCCCGATCTCTATCAAAGGGAATCCTGAACTGTAATGGCTCCAACGTGAGATCCTGGATATGAGCATAGAAGGCACGAACAGTGCTCATGTTTGCACAAGACTGGGCTTCAAAGAGCGGACCCCAATTGGCAGCCTCAATGCGTTCAAACAACAGAAATTCACCAAAGAGCCGCTCATCCACATGCACCTCAAATAGAACCTTGCGATCAGTATACGCACCGTGAGCTAAGTCTGCCAACAGTGCTCGCCCTATGTGAGCACGGGGATCCAAATCCCGCTTCGTATGAAGCTCTCTCCCAACACTTGGACTAGCGGCGGCACTTGAGCTAGCGGCGCCACCTCTCGGCTTCCTCGATCGTGAAGGACGACTAGGCCCGGCTTCATCCGCGGCGGTCTTCCTCTTTCCCATGAGAGAGAGGATGGTGGAGAAAGAGAAAAAAGCCAAAATAGCCTCCACAATAGCCATGCAAAATGGAGGAAATGGGGAGATAGGGCTGCCCTAATGGATTGAATCGAATCTAGGCCCTGTAGAGGGGTAGATCAGGCTCTCAAAGGCTAGATTTTCAAATGGAAAAGAGTAAAATAAGTGGGAATGGAGGCTCACACGAAATTTAGCCTTCAATGGAGGGTGTAGGAGCTCCAATCGATGAGAATGGAGAGAGAGGGGACTGCCTACTGCTGTGGACGATGGGTTAGCGTCGGTTTTAGTAGAAAATGGGATTGGAAGGGATTTGGAGCCTGGATTTGAGAGGCAGGCAGCAAGAAAACTGAAAAGGGAGAGCTTAGAGACATGAAATGTGAAGGAGGTAGGGTTTTTGGGGGGTTTTGAGGGACGTCCCACATGTAGGGGAGGTGCCCTAACCATTTAAGGGCGTCGGCCCGAAATTCAGCCCGAGTGGGGCCCATCGTATGGCGAGCCCTCGCCGGTGAACTTGCAAACCAGCAACTCCGGCCATGTGGGAAGGGTTCCCTCTGCCATGGAGGTCCCAAATATATGTGGGACCCACCCTGGTTCATTGTCTTTTAGCCTAGATAGGCCCATGACTCCTTTTGGGGTGTTTCGGGGCTAATTTGTAAAACAGAATGAGTTTATACATCATGTAGCATATTATTTTGGGGTAGGAGAGGCTAATCCATCCATATAACCCATTTATTATAAGAGAATCCATAATTTGAATGTCCAAAAGTCCAATTCTTACATATATTTACTATTTATAGTAAAATTTTTGTTTAAGTATGATTCAATATCCTTCACACATTAGGATTTATGTGTAGTATAAAATGACTTAGAAAAAATTGAAGAATGGGGCGGTGAAAGGAAAGATTCTGAATGAATTGGATGAAAAAGGGTTTTTAAGCCTTGAGATTGAGTGTAAGGGTTGTGGTTGCCCCACGACCCAAGGACATGCATTTCTGGGTTTGGAATTCTTCTGAGATCATCTCAAACCCGCCAACTAATGACCTAGAGGCGACTTAGGTCGCTTCATGTGACCAAAGATACGTTATAGACTCGATCAAAACGATCGATTTGAGTAGACTTCCCCTATTCGTGAAACTGAAGTCCCACGAGTGTTTCTAGATTTTTCTCGCACCCACCTAAGTCAAAGGGGTGAAAGCGCACATCACGTGGCCATAACCCAAGTTCGATTTAATTCAAATTATTCTCTGATACCAACTTGTAACACCCTGAAAATCGGGGGTCGTGTAGAAACCCGACTCCCGAGTTCCAGACCATCACTTATGCAACAAATATGATTATGATTCAATATTGTCTGAGTTAAAGCATTCACATGAGTAAGATTATACCAAAACTGCAATTCATACTCTAGATTCAGTGATAAAACGTAAGCGGAAGACTGAAAAATATATATCACTGTACGAAAACAAAATAATCTCAAACTGTCTCCAAAGTATGAATTCATCACTGAGTCTCATATACATGTCATAAAGAAAGAAATAAATGTTAAGTGATAGTCCACTAGCATATCCCACCAATCCAGGCCACCTACGCAAAATCATCGGAGAACTACATATACGAGAACTCATCCTAATCCTCGTAGTAATCCGGCTCTGCGTCATGAATCGACTCATCACCTGCATCTAAAACAGGGTCTAGTGGTGTTACAAACACCATCCCGTAACGTGGGAGTGAGTGATCAACTCAGTGGAATAATAGAACAAAGATTAGCATGTTATCAAATCAATCACGCGTTAATAGTAAAGAAAATAATCAACCATCCCTAGGTACTGTTGTTAATGCAAGCATGAAATGATATAATGGATGCCCTCACCGACATACTCCCTCATGCGGCACCATCTGCGTCTGCGGCATACTTTCTTCCCACAGTGCTCCACATCTTCCAGGAACATGCAGTGCGATATGGATAATGATTACCGGGTTATTTTTAGTCCCTTTCATATAGCAGGATTGGGAAACTAAGGTACCTTCCTCATATCAATCCCAACACAGATCCTGTCTAGGGTCGTCACTCCTAAAAATCTCATACGATGTTTTACTTGTAGGTCGCTGCAAGGGCTGCCATGGTTGTTGATCGCACTCGTTGCACCACTCCCCCATCACCTTATCAATACAGGCCTAATGTACCCTCATCACTATGGAAGGGTCGTCGCCTCCCATAGACTCAAAATACGCTCGCGGTCACTACAAAGGGCTCATCACCAATTAGACTAGGCCGACAGCTCGAATGTAGTATCCCATACCACCACAATTGGCTCACGAGTCAAATGTGCTCACCGGTTACTACAGGGAGGTTTGTGGCCCTAGCGTAGGCCGACAGCTCGACCACGGTGTCCCATACCACCATGTCCGGCTCATAAGTCTTTATGGATCAAGGTACCATGTTTAACAGGGTTTCCAATGGTAATTTCAGTACCCTAGGTTCAAGCAGTTATGTAACACCCTGAAAATCGGGGGTCGTGTATAAACCCGACTCCCGAGTTCCAGACTGTCACTTATGCAACAAATATGATTATGATTCCCTGTTGTCTGAGTTAAAGCATTCACATGAGTAAAATTATACCAAGACTGCAATCCATACTCCAGATTCAGTGATAAAAGCAAGCAGAAGACTGAAGAATATATATATCACTCTATGGAAAACAAAATAAATCTCGGCTGTCTCCAAAGTATGAATACATCTCTGAGTCTCATATACATGTAATAAAATAAAATCAAAATGTCAGAAGTCCAACTAGTATGTCCTGCCAATCCAGGCCACCTATGCAAAGCCGTCGTGAAACTGCATATATGAGAACTCGTCCTGGTCCTCATCATAATCTGCCTCTGCCTCCTGAATTGCTTCCTCACCTGCATCTAATACATGGTCTGGTGAGTGTTGCAAACACCATCCCGTAACATGGGAGTGAGTGATCAACTCAGTGGAATAATAGAGCAGAGATTAGCATGTTCTCAAATCAATCATGCGATAATAGTAAAGCAATTAATCAAACATTCCTAAATACTGTTGTTAATGCAATATAACATGACATGATGGATGCCCTCACCGACGATCTCCCTCATACGGCACCATCTTATGCCAGCAACATGCTTTCTTCCCACAGTGCTCCACATCTTCCAAGCACATGCAATGTGATGGTGATATGATTATCGAGTTATTATTAGTCCATTCATACAACAGTATTGGGAAACTAAAGTACCTTACTTATATCAATCCCAACACAGATCCTGTCTAGGGTCGTTACTCCTAGTAATCACATACGATGTTACATTTGTAGGTCGCTGCAAGGGTTGCCAGGGCTGTTGCTCGCACTCGTTGCACCGCTCCCCCATCACCTTATCAATACAGGCCTAATGTACTCTCATTGCTATGGAAGGGTCGTCGCCTCCCGTAGACTCAGAATACGCTCGCGGTCACTACAAAGGACTCGTCACCTGATCAATGTAAGCCGACAACAAGAATATAGTGTCCCATACCACCATAATCTGCTCACGAGGCATAGGTGCTCACTGGTCACTACGGGGAGGTTTGTGGCCCCAGCGTAGGCCGACAGCTCGACCACGGTGTCACATACCACCATGCCCAGCTCATGAGTCTTTGTGGATCAAGTTACCATGGTTAACAGGGTTTCCAATGGTAAGTTCAGTACCCTAGGTTCAAGCAGTTATGATTCATACAGGGTGAACATACAATGGCCAGTCGGGTTACTTGACGGGCTCGACTAGTACGAGAGCATCGTAAGTCAAACGACATGAAGTGCGTGAAACACTTTGCGTGGCCTAACCACTGCCGCCAACTCAAAACACGACTCGCGTTCATCGACGCGTCGTTCGTGGTAAAGATAAGCCAACCACGAATTTACTCGGTTACCGACTGCCTGGACTAGGTATAGTCCCAAACATTTGTGAATCCACTTCATCAATCATATAAGAGTAATGGAAATGCATTACCACTATGTGAGCATGTTAACACATGTTATGACATACAACTTAAGTAAATCACCTAGCACATGCATTTCTTACATATAATGAAATCATACATATAGCCAACATGAAGGAAATCATTTATATCAGTATATTATTTGAGAATTCAATCTCAAACTAATTCACAACACCATTTAATTCAATAAATACCAATACAAACATTTATACAAAGACTTAGTCTACACACTTAAGTCAACATATTGTATGTTGACTCAAAGTGCGCATTTGGACGAATCTCTTCGCCAAACTGATTATGCACGCATTCCTAATATACTATGGTGACAAAAAGCCATTACAATCATATCAGCAAAATATGGATGCAAACAGTATTTCCTACAAATGACTAAAATGCCCTAAATCTCATATTTCCCGTACGTTTACGAAACGGAAAATGGACAGCATGTTGTACGTGTCAAACGGCGTTGCCATCGATAATCTACTATTAAACGACATTGAAAGTGTTGAAATCAGTCAATCAAAGCATCTAAAATCTGCACCTTTTTCCCTAAAGGTGTATCGATTCGAACGGAGCGTATACGCTTCGTCTACGGCGAACAGGCGACCTATTTCACAAGATGTATAAGCTACTTTGCTAAGGAATCGACGAAAAGTTAAATCAGCAAGTAGTTAGGGTCTTTTCTTACCTAGAAATGCGGCAAAATCACCAGAAAAGTGATTGAGATGCGTTGCTTAAACACGTGTAGCAGGTAGTACAGGTGGTACGAAAATCACTCCCACTCTCTCTCACAAACTCTCACTTTTTCTCACACTCTTGCTAGGGTTTCTAGCAAATTCGGATGGGTGAGAGAAGTGAGGGTTTAAAGCCCTTTTATAAGCTTTTCAAATTAGGCTTGGGAATAAAATTTACTTAAGGTAAACCAAATCGGGGCTGTTCTGGTCCAAAAAGGTATTTCGGGAGGTCCCTTGGCCGAACGCGATCTGACTTAAGCTCATGGTCGCCGAATGTTGCTCACACGAAGTTTTCAGACTAGCAGAGTTCGTAGATCGCACGTGGCGGTTCAGTTTCAGTTCAGCGGTCATCGCACCTAGATCAGGTCTACAAGTCTCACGATATGAAAGAGAAATTTTTCCTGATCCGATGGTGTAATTTAGCTGAATTCTGACGGTCAGAACGCTTAATAATAACGCGCCAAGTCACGTGCCAGATTTGGATTTAAATTTTCAAATCTAACCCTATTCTCACTCTCTTCACTCCAGGCTCAATGAAATAGCCTCTGAACGTCGGTTGGGCTTGATTTTCGAAATGATTGTCAAGTCCAGCTAAGCGGTCATAACGGTCTAAGATTGTAAGTATCGGACTTTCGACGCGCGGTCTAGATCCAATACAAAGTTTCAAAGGGGTCCTGAGAACAAACTGGTTTAGAGTTTGATCCAAGGTTTCAGGATGTTATAGCGTCATTGGTTCTACAAGTTTTGGGTCTTGTAGAACGTATTTAAAGTGATCAGGGACTATTTCACTACTACTCTAGCGTTGCGCTATCTAACTTACGCTTATTTTCTAAAGGAATTAATCCTACGCGATTTCTGGTCGAGTTAGTACTCGAGTCTAAGTACAAATTTTTCCAGGGCATTACAATCTATCCCCCTTAATAAAAAATTTCATCCTCAAAATTTGTACCTTTTCATACTCCTCGAGAAGCTGTGGGTAGTTCTTTCTGATCTCGGCTTCTGTCTCCCAGGTAGCCTCTTCCTCAGAGTGATGCGTCCACAGTACCTTCACAAGGGAGATAACCTTGCTACGCAGTACCTGCTCCTTCCTGTCTAATATAGGCATCGGTCGCAAGATATATGTAACATCCTCTCTTAACTGCACCTGCTCCCATCTGATGATATGGGAAGGATCAGAAACGTATTTCTTCAGCATAGAAACATGAAATACGTTGTGAACGCTCGCGAGAGGCGTAGGTAAAGTCAAACGGTATGCCACTGCTCCCACACGATCGAGGATCTGGAAGGGACCAATGAATCGTGGTGTCAGCTTCCCCTTCTTCCCGAACTGAAGGACTCCCTTCATAGGGAAAACTCACAAAAATACATGATCTCCAACTGTGAACTCTAACGGCCGCCGTCTCGTATCGGCATAACTCTTCTGTCTGCTCTGCGCTGTGAGAAGCCGACGTCTAATAATATCAATCTTCTCCGATGTCGCCTGCACTAACTCTGGGCCAATCAATCTATGCTCACCGACCTCTGCCCAGCAATACGGTGCTCGACAAAGTCGCCCATACAATACCTCGTAAGGTGCCATACCGATACTCGTCTAGTAACTGTTGTTGTACGCGAACTCCGCATATGCAAGAAAATCATCCTAACTGTCCTTGAAGTCCAATGTGCAAGCTCGCAACATGTCCTCTAAGATCTGGTTCACTCGCTCTGTCTGTCCGTCTGTCTGTGGGTGGAAGGCAGTACTGAACTTCAACTTCACACCCATAGCCTCCTGAATGCGAGTCCAGAAAATAGAAGTGAACCACATGTCTCTGTCTGACACGATCTCCAACGGAACTCCATGCAGACGCACGATCTCTCTGATATATAGTCTAGCCAGCTCGTCGGCAGAGTTCGTAACTCTGATCGGTAGGAAGTGCGCCGACTTCGTCAGACGGTCGACGATCACCCATATGGAATCATGTCCCTTCCTCGTCTTCGGCAGCCCTGAAATGAAATCCATGGAAATGAAGTCCCACTTCCACTCTGCGATCAGCATAGGCTGAAGAAGTCCAGGTGGTCGGCGATGCTCTGCCTTCACCTGCTGGCAAGTAAGACAACGAGACACGAATTCTGCTATGTGGGTCTTCATACCTTCCCACCAATAGGTCCTCCTCACGTCGCGATACATCTTTGTACTGCCTGGATGCATTGCGAGTCTGGTACAATGCGCAGCCTCGAGAATCTCTCGTCTCAAGTCAGGGATATCTGGGACGCATAGGCGGCCACAATAACGTAAGCCCCCATCCGTGCCAACTCGCCACTCGGTGTCTGCATCATCACTGGCCTGCTCTCGAAGCTCAGTCAGACGCGCATCATCCCTCTGCGCCTCGATGACCCGGTCATCGATCTGAGATCGCACCTGCACATGTGCGATAAACTCATACGGCTCCTCTACAGTGAGTTTCTGCTCAAAGTCTCTCAAAAACTCAACCATATCCCACTCAGCTACCATCAGCGGAGCCACAAACTCTATCGCATTCTTACGGCTCAACGCGTCAACCACAAGGTTCGCCTTCCCAGTATGGTAAGAGACTTCGAACTTGAAGTCCTTCAAAGTCCATCCATCGCCGCTGCCTCATATTCAAGTCTCGCTGCGTGAATATGTACTTAAGGCTCTTGTGGTCGCAAAAGAGCTCGAACTCCTCTCCATAGAGGTAATGTCTCCAGAGTCTCAATGCGAATATGACGGCTGCCAACTCCAGGTCATGTGTAGGGTAATTCTCCTCGTGCTTCCTTAATTGTCTCGAGGCATATGAAATTACCCTGTCCTTCTGCATAAGGACACAACCCAGACCAACGCTATACGCGTCAGTGTATATAGTATATCTAACCCCTTGCTCTGGCAATACTAGCACAGGGGCGAACGTAAGTCTGTCTTTCAGCTCCTGAAAAGTTGACTCCGCCTTGTCATTCCAGGCGAACTTCACATCCTTTCATGTCAACTGAGATAAAGGTCTCGCAATCTTCGAGAAATCCTAAATGAAATGTTGATAGTAGCCAGCAAGACCCAAGAAACTCCTCACCTTAGTGACAGAACCAGGCTGCTCCCAGTCCTGAACTGCAGCTACCTTAGACAGGTCAACTGCCATGCCATCCTTGGACACCAGGTGTCCCAGGAACTACACTTCCTGCTTCCAGAAGTCGCACTTCTTGTACTGTGCGAACAACTGATGCTGTCTGAGTGTATCCAGGACCAAGCGCAAGTGCTCCTCATGCTCCTCTCGACTCCTGGAGTATACCAAAATGTCGTCAATGAACACAACGATGAATCGATAGAGGAAAGGTTGAAATACCCGGCTCATCAGATCCATGAACACGGCTGGTGCGTTCGTGAGACCGAACGACATCACAAGGAACTCGTAGTTGCCAAAGCTAGTCCTGAATGCTGTCTTCTACACGTCCTCATCCCTGACACGCAACTGATGATATCCTGACTGAAGATCAATCTTCGAGAAGTACTGCGCTCCTCTCAACTGATCAAACAAGTCATCGATCCTGGGTAAAGTGTACTTGTTCTTCACCGTGATCTGGTTCAGCCTGCGATAATCAATACACAATCGCATCAAACCATCCTTCTTCCTTACAAACAGGACTGGTGCTCCCCAAGGAGACACACTGGGTCGAATAAGACCAAGCTCCAACAGACCATCAATCTGCGTCCTCAACTCCTCCATCTCACACGGTGCCATGCGATACGTCGGCAGTGAGACAGGCGCGGAACCAGGCACCAGATCGATAGTGAAATCAATCTCTCGTCGAGGCGGCAAACCAGGGATCTTCCTAAACAGATCCCCAAAATCACAAACCACCAGTGTGTGCTCAAGTATCGGGGCATCGACGTCCCGAAGTAAAGAAGTGTAGCTAAGTATGCGGAAGGGGAGATTTACCCGAACTGAAAATGTAAAGGGCGTGCCCACTGGCTCGTACACCGTCACCATACAAGTCTCGCAGTCAATCTTGGCCCTCCCAGTAGTCAACCAGTCCATGCCAAGAATGACGTCGAGATAAATAAGAGAGGGGTCGACGATAAAATCAAGAGCCATCGTCCTGCCTCCTAGATCCACCAAGCAACCCTCACACATCAGGGTGGCATCAGAAAAATCCCCATGAGCTGAAAGGACTCGCACTCCATCTATGCGAATAGTCGGTAGTCTAAGACGCCTGACTATGGAATGCAATATCAAAGAAAGTGTAGACCCAGTATCCACCATCACAAGTATAGGAGTACCTCCGATGTGGGCAGTGACCTCAAAGGCTGAATGCTGGGAAGTCTTTGTCTCGGCTGCCTCAGCTGTCAAGGCATGCACCCGCGCCTGCTGTGGCCGGTTCGGCCACGTACCATGGGCCGTAGAGGCGGCCTGAACTGAGATACGGGAGGTCTAAAGGAAGGGTGCGCAGGAGCCAACTGTAAAGGCGGTGCTGATATAGCCTGTAGGCGTGTACGGTCGATCTTCTGAGGCGCGAAAACCCATTGTCCCGCATCCGAGCGAAACAACTCTGTGCTAAATGGCCCGATCTCCCATAATAAGTACATGATAAATCAGGGCGCCGCATCGGGTGTACTAGCACTGTAGCCCTAGGAGGAGGGTCGACGCGAGGCCCCTTGCCCGCAAAGGGCCTGTCCTTCAACTCTGGTGGTGGGCTAGGAACAATAGGGCCACGAGATTACGCAAGTCGATCCACATCCTGCTCTGCCCTCATGGACATGTGAATCAACTCAGCGTAGGAGGGAATGCTCACGCAACACATCTTCGACCAAATATCCAGTCGTAAACCCTCAAAAAAGTACCGTATGTGCATCTGCTCATCAGCAAGTATAGTCGGGACATATCTGCCCAACTCAGTGAATCGATGCTCATACTCCGTGATAGTCATGCCTCCCTTTCTGAGGCGTAGAAACTCATTCTCCCACTCATGCCTATACGTTTAGGGATAGTATTTCTCGTGAAAACGGAACTCGAACGCTACCCAGGTCCAGATGTAATCAGTGGCAACGGTCCGCAACACACTATCCCACCACAAGTTGGCCTCTCGCTCGAACAAGAATGTAGACAACTCAACCTGCTCATTCTCTGAGCAATGCAGCATCCGTAGTATCTTCGACACACGATCGAGCCAATACTCGGCCTCCTCGGGTCTGTGAGAACCCGTAAAAGTAGGCGGCCACAAGAGCTAGAATCGCTCGAGTAGGCCCCGTGTATCTGCAGTAATCCCCATAGGATAAGCAGGCGGTACAGGATGAGTAATGCCCTCATCCTGAGCATAAGTACCGGCATCCTCAGCTGGATGCACAGGTGGTGCAGGTGGAGTCGCACTCCCACCCTGGGCTAGAGCCCCCACTATAGTAGTCAGGAGCTGCTGCTGCTGCTGCATCATGGCCATCATCTGCTCAAATCTATCTGGAGGTAGAGCAGGCTGTGGCATGTACTGCGTCAAAGAAGACGCACGGTACTGCTCTCTGACAGACGGTGTGAAAGGCTGTGGTCCAATTGCAGGACCAGTAGGAGGCTGAGACTCACATGCTATCTTAGGAATCGGGCCACAGCAGGGTCCGTATGAGCATCAGACTGGAGGGGAACCTGATCCATGGGCTCTCCCAAAGTAAGCCGAGTTGTGCTCCTCGTAGCCTTAGGCGGCATTCCCTATATTTAAAATAGGGCGCAACCTTGTCAGTCTCAATAGCACAAACACACCGCAATCATTCACATAAAGAGTCAAAGGCATTCCATGCATTTTATTTAATCAAAATTGTCACAATACAAGAGATATATTCTTACATGCATCATGACCAGAAACACATGGGAAACTAAGCTAGTAAGCTACCACAACAATATAAGCAAACTACTAGCCTTAACAGGCTTACACAACATAAAGCAGGAAACGACTAACTACTACCAACAACATCTAAAATCTCATCGCTAGTCTGAGTCGGGCGATGGAGGAGGAGCACCCTTATCCTGTAAGCAACATAGGATCGCCTTCAAGGTGCGAGTCACCTTGCCGAATTTCCTCTTCATAATGGCCTTGGTATCCTCGACCTCGGCCCGAAGTTCCTGAACTTCCCTTCGTAAGGTGACCTGGCTCTCCTCAATTCAGGTAATGTGAGCATCTCTAGTAGCCTGAGTAGAAGGAGGAGGGCTCTCATCAGTATCCTGAGCCTCCTCTTCTTCCTCTTCCTGGGCTTCTTCCTCTACTTTCGCCCCAGGTTCTCCTTCACTTGGATACTCTTCGCCATCAAAATCGCCCTCGCTATCCTCATCAAGCTGAGTCTCACGGTACTGAGACTCATCTTGACCATGGTAGACTCATCAATGCAGTGAATCGAAACTGGCAACTCCTTTCCAAGTCTGTAAGCAAACTCAAGCGCGATCTTGCATATAAGCCGGCCAAAAGGAAGCCACTCAGATGTTCTTCTTGATTTCGCTATGAGGATAATCTGTCATAACACGAAAGTGGCCATACAAACATTTTCTCCCTGGCCCACCTGATACAAGAAATCGACCATAAGGTGCGTACATTCATCACGATTTGTCGACCTGGGATACACGTTGAACGTGCAAATGTGGTGCAGCAGTCACAAATCATCAGACATATGAGACGCCAAGAGGCTATTGTTAGGCTGCCATGGAACCAGACTACCGCATAGGAACCTGGTACGGCGATCTCGCTCACGCCTACTCCTTAAATTCTTTGCACTGGGATGAACATCACCAAGGGGCACGTTCAGAAGTCGTGCTATCAACCGAACATCGATCGTAGCCATCCGGTCTCTATCAAAGGAAATCTTGAACTGCAATGGCTCCAATGTAGGATTTCGGATACGAGCGTAGAAGGCATGAACGGTGCTCACATTAGCACGAGAACAGGCTTCAAAGAGCGAACCCCAATGTGCCGCTTCAATGCGCTCAAACAATAAAAATTTGTCGAAGAGCCGCCCATCCACATCCACCTCAAACAACACCTTACGATCAGTATAATCTCCATGAGGCATCTCTGCTAACAGCACTCACCTAATTTGAGCATGGGGATCTAAATCCCGCTTTGTATGAAACTCCCGGGCTGTGCTTGGACTTGCGGCGGCGCTTGAGCTAGCGACGCCACCCCTCGGTCTTCTTGATTATGTAGGGCGACTAGGCCCATCCTCATCCACTACGGTCTTTCTCTTTCCTATCAAAGAGAGGATGGTGGAGAAAGAGAAAAGAGCCAAAATGGCTTTAACAAAAGCCATGAAAAATGTGGAAAATGTAGAGGAATGGCTGCCCAAACGGATAGAAGAAAATCTAGGCATTGTAGAGGGATGCTTCAAGCTCCCAAGGGCTGAATTTTTAAAAAGAAAAGAGAAGAATAAAGGGGAATGGAGCTCCACCCGATTTCAGCCACAAATGGAGGTTGTAGGAGCTCCAACAGACGAGATTTGCAAGGGAGGGGATTACAAATCATGATGGAGGGATGGAGTGGGATCATTTCTAGCAGGGAATGGGATTGGGAGTGATTTGGAGTTGCGGCTTGAGATGGGGCAGCAAGAAAAATAAAAATGGAGCTTGGGAGGGGCATTTTTGTGAAGGGGGTACCCTTTCTAAGGGGTTTTGATGGACAGGCGCTGTATGGGAGGGGTGCCCTACCCTAAAAACACCATGCACCCAAGTTTCAGCCCGATCAGGGCCCACTGTACAGCGATCCATCTCCGGATCGACGATGGCATCTCCGGATCAGCGATGGTGGATCTGGCCGATCTGGCCTAATGGGATGGGTCCCCCCTGCCCTGGAGGTCCCAAATATATATGGGCCCCACCCTAGTTCATTGTATTTTGACCTAGGGAGGCCCAAACTTGCCTCCGGGGCATTCCGGGGCCAATCTATAAACCAGAATACATTTACCCATCATTTAGCATATGATTTTATGGTAGGAGGAGCTAATCCATCCAACTAACCCATTAATTACAAAAGATTTCAAATTTGGAATGGCCAAAAGGCTAATTTTCACTTATTTTTACTATTCATTGTAAAATTTTACCTAAGTATGATTTTATATCATTTTCACATTAGGATCAATGCCTAACATGAAAATACTGAGAAAGAATTGAAGAATGGAGTGGTGAGAGGAAGAATTTTGAAGGAATTAGGTGAAACGGGGTTTTTAAGCCCTAGCAATTGAAAGTAAGGGTTTTGGTTGCCCCAAAGCCCAAGGATTCACATTTTCGAGTTTGGAACCTTTCAAAAAATATCTCAAACCCACCTACTTACAGCCTATGAGCTACTTAGGTCATTTCACGCGACCCTATATGCGTTATGGACTCGATCGAATGATTGACTTGAGTAGACTGTGCCTATTGGCGAAACTACGATCCTACGAGTGTTTCTAGGTTCTTCCCGCACCCACCTAAGTCAAAGAAGTGACAGTGTACGTCACGTGTCCATAACCCAGGTCCGGTATAATCTGTTCATGCTCTGATACAAACTTGTAACACCCTGAAAATCAGGGGTCGTGTATAAACCCGACTCTCGAGTTCCAGACCGTCACTTATGAAACAAATATGATTATGATTCCTTGTTGTCTGAGTTAAAGCATTCGCATGAGTAAAATTATACCAAAACTGCAATCCATACTCCAGATTCAGTGATAAAAGTAAGTGGAAGACTGAAGAATATATATATCACTGTATGAAAAAAAAAATAAATCTCGGTTGTCTCCAAAGTATGAATACATCTCTGAGTCTCATATACATGTAATAAAACAAAATCAAAATGTTAGAAGTCCAACTAGTATGTCCCGCCAATCCAGGCCACCTATGCAAAGCCGTCGTGAAACTGCATATATGAGAACTCATCCTGGTCCTCATCATAATCCGCCTCTGCCTCCTAAATTGCTGCCTCACCTGCATCTAAGACAGGGTCTAGTGGGTGTTGCAAACACCATCCCGTAACGTGGGAGTGAGTGATCAACTCAGTGGAATAATAGAGCAGAGATTAGCATGTTCTCAAATCAATCATGCGATAATAGTAAAGTAATTAATCAAACATTCCTAAATACTGTTGTTAATGCAATATGACATGACATGATGGATGCCCTCACCGACGATCTCCCTCATACGGCACCATCTTACGCCAGCGGCATGCTTTCTTCCCACAGTGCTCCACATCTTTCAGGTACATGCAATGTGATGGTGATATGATTATCGAGTTATTATTAGTCCATTCATACAGCAGTATTGGGAAACTAAAGTACCTTACTTATATTAATCCCAACACAAATCCTGTCTAGGGTCATCACTCCTAGTAATCTCATACGATGTTACATTTGTAGGTCGCTGCAAGGGCTGCCAGGGCTGTTGCTCACACTCGTTGCACCGCTCCCCCATCACCTTATCAATACAGGCCTAATGTACTCTCATTGCTACGGAAGGGTTGTCGCCTCCCGTAGACTCAGAATACGCTCTCGGTCACTACAAAGGGCTCGTCACCTAATCAGTATAGGCCGACAGTAAGAATATAGTGTCCCATACCACCATAATCTGCTCACGAGTCATAGGTGCTCACTGGTCACTACGGGGAGGTTTGTGGCCCCATCGTAGGCCGACAGCTCGACCACGGTGTCCCATACCACCATGCCTGGCTCATGAGTCTTTATGGATCAAGGTACCATGGTTAACAGGGTTTTTAATGGTAAGTTCAGTACCCTAGGTTCAAGCAATTATGATTCATACAGGGTGAACATACAATGACCAGTCGGGTTACTTGACGGGCTCGACTAGTACGAGCACATCGCAAGTCAAACGACATGAAGTGCGTGAAACACTTCGCGTGGCCTAACCACTACCGCCAACTCAAAACACGACTCGCGTTCATCGACGCGTCGTTCGTGGCAAAGATAAGCCAACCACGAATTTACTCGGTTACCGACTGCCAGGACTAGGTATAGTTCCAAACATTTGTGAATCCACTTCATCAATCATATAAGAGTAACGGAAATTCATTACCACTATGTGAGCATGTTAACACATGTTATGACATACAACTTAAGTAAATCACCTAGCACATGCAATTCTTACATATAATGAAATCATACATATAGCCAACATGAAGAAAATTATTTACATCAGCATATTATTTGAGAATTCAATCTCAAACTAATTCACAACACCATTTAATTCAATAAATACTAATACAAACATTTATACAAAGACTTAGTCTACACACTTAAGTCTACATATTGTATGTTGACTCAAAGTGCGCATTTGGGCAAATCTCTTCGTCAAATTGATTATGCACGCATTCCTAATATCTTAAGGTAACAAAAATCCATGTCAATCATATTAGCAAAATATTGATGCAAATAATATTTCCTACAAATGACTAAAATGCCCTAAATCTCATATTTCCCGTACGTTTACGAAACCGAAAACGGACAGCATGTTGTACATGTCAAACGGTGTTGCCGTCGATAATCTACTATTAAACGACATTGAAAGCGTTGAAATCAGTCAATCAAAGCGTCTAAAATCCACACCTTTTCCCCTAAAGGTGTATCGATTCGAACGGAGCATATACGCTTCGTCTACGGCGAACAGGCGACCTATTTCACAAGATGTATAAGCTACTTTGCTAAGGAATCGACGGAACGTTAAATCAGCAAGTAGTTAGGGTCTTTTCTTACCTAGAAATGCGACGAAATCACTGGGAAAGTGATTGAGATGCGTTGCTTAAACACGTGTAGCAGGTAGTAGAGGTGGCAGGAAAATCACTCCCTCTCTCTCTCATAAACTCTCACTTTTTCTCATACTCTTGCTAGGGTTTCTCGCAAATTCGGATGGGTGAGAGAAGTGAGGGTTTAAAGCCCTTTTATAAGCTAATTTCTTCCCAAATTAGGCTTGGGAATAAATTTTACTTAAGGTATAACTAAATCGGGGCTGTTCTGGTCCAAAAAGGCATTTCGGGAGGTCCCCTGGCCGAACGCAATCGGACTTAAGCTCATGGTCGCCAGATGTTGCTCACATGAAGTTTTTAGACCAGCAGAGTTCATAGATCGCACGTGGCGGTTCAGTTTCAGTTCAACGGTCATCGCACCTAGATTAGGTCTACAAGTCTCATGATATGAAAGAGAAATTTTTTCTGATCCGATGGTGTAATTTGGCTGAATTCTGACGGTCAGAACGCTTAATAATAACACGCCAAGTCACGTGCCATATTTGGATTTAAATTTCCAAATCTAACCCTATTCTTACTCTCTTCACTCCAGGCTCAAGGAAATAGCCTCTGAACGTCGGTTGGGCTTGATTTTTGAAATGATTGTCAAGTCCAGCTAAGCGGTCATAACGGTCTAAGATTGTAAGTATCAAACTTTCGACGCATGGTCTATATCCAATACAAAGTTTCAAAGGGGTCCTAAAAACAAACCGGTTTAGAGTTAGATCCAAGGTTTCAAGATGTTATAGCGTCATTGGTTCTACAAGTTTTGGGTCTTGTAGAACATATTTAAAGTGATCAGGGACTATTTCACAGCTACTCTAGCGTTGCGCTATCTAACTTACGCTTATTTTCTAAAGGAATTAATCCTACGTGATTTCTGGTTGAGTTAGTACTCAAGTCTAAGTATGGATTTTTCCAGGGCGTTACAAGTTCTGACTCATACAGGGTGAACATACAATGACCAGTCGGGTTATTTGACGGGCTCGAATAGTACGAGCGCATCTCAAATCGAACGACATGAAGTGCATGAAACACTTCGTGTGGCCTAACCACTCCCGCCAACTCAAAACACGACTCGCGTTCATCGACGCGTCCTTCGTGGCAAATAGAAGCCAACCATGAATTCAATCCATTACCGACTGCCTGGACTAACGAATAGCCCCAAACACTTGAATATCAACATTAGTAATCATATGAGAGTAACATAAATGAAATACAACAATGTAAGCATGTTAACACATGTTATAGCATACAAAGTAAGCAAATCAATCCAACACATGTATTCCATACATATAAGGAAATCAATTCAAATGGCAAACATGATGGAAATCATATACATCTGCATATTAATTGAGGATTGAATCTCAAAACTAATTCACAACACCATTTACTTAGTACATACTAATACAAACATTTATACATACACTTAGTCTACACACTTTAGTCTACATAGCGTATGTCGACTCAAAGTGTGAATTAGGGCAATTCTCTTCGCCAAACTGATTATACATGCATACATAATATTATAACACGATGAATTTACATGTCAAGCATTTCAGCAAAATACGGACATATACAGTATTTTCTATAAATGCCTAAAATACCCTAAATCTCATATTTACCGTACGTTTACGAAACGGAAAATGGACAGCATGTTGTACATGTCAAACGGTATTGCCGTCGATAATCTACTATTAAACGATATTGAAAGCTTTGAAATCAGTCAATCAAAGCGTTTAAAATCCTCACCTTTCGCCCTAGATGTGTATCGATTCGAACGGAACGTATACGCTTCGTCAACGGCGAAAAGGCGACCTAATGCACAAGATACATAAGCTACTTCACTATTTGAATCGAAAGAATCCCAAAACAGCAAGTACTTAGGGTTTTTCTTACCTAGGAGTGCGTTGGAATCACCAAAAAAGTGATTTGAACACGTTGCTTTGGTATGTGCAAGAGCTGGTGCAAGTGGAGGAAAATCTCTCCCACAAGTCTCTCACTTTCTCTCTCTCTCTCTATCTAGGGTTTGTTACAAATTTGGATGGGAGGGTTGTGAGAGGGTTTAAAGCCCTTATATAGGTTAAAACCTCACCTATTTAGACTTAGGAATAAAGTATACGTAGGTTATAACCAAATCGAGGCTGTTCCGATCCAAAAGAGCGTTTCGGGAGGTCCCCTTGCCGAACGCTATCGGACTTAAGCTCATGGTCACTGGATGTTGCTCACACCAATTTTTCAGTCTGGTAGAGTTCCCAGATCGCACGTGGCGGTCCAGTTTCAGTTCAGCGGTCATCGTACCTAAATCAGGCCTACAAGTCTCATGATATGAAAGAGAAATTTTTCCTGATCCGAGGGTGAAATTTGGTTGAATTCTGACGATCAGAACGCTTAATAATACCGCGCAAAGACTCATGCCAGATTTGAATTAAAATTTCAAATCTTTACCCATTTCTCACTCTCTTCACTCCAGGCTCAATGAAATAGCCTCAGAGCATCGGTTGGGCTTGATTTTTGAAATGATTGTCAAGTCCAGCTTAGCGGTCATAACGGTCTAAGATTGTAGGTATCGAACTTTCGACGCGCAGTCTAAATCAAATACGAAGTTTCAAAGGGTTCCTGAGAGAAAACGGGTTTAGAGTTTGATCCTAGGTTTAAGGATATTATAGCGTCATTGATTCTACAAGTTTTGAGTCTTGCAGAACGTATTTAAAGCGATTGATGCTAATTTCACAGATAAACTAGCGTAGCGCTAGTTAACTTACACTTATTTTCTAAAGGAATTAATCCTAAGTGATTTCTGATCGAGTTGGTACTCGGCTCTCAGTACAGATTTTTCCGAGGCGTTACAGTTACCCTCCCATTAAAACATTCATAATTATTTATTGGGCCCACCTAGATGTATTTCATAGATCCAGTCCATTCATTATATGTGTCCCACTTGGATGAGGAGTTAAACCAAGTTTCATACACATCCAAAACTCATGTGGGCCCCACCAAATGCTTTTCTTAAGAATTTTCTAAATCAGAATTGTTTTCTTAAGAAACATCTTTAGAAGACTTAAGGGTAATAGATTTTCGTTTAGGAGCCTTAAAATTTAACTCGTAGGTTTGTAAACATCCAACTAATTCTTCTACCCTCATAGTATCCATATCACGAAGTTCCTAGATCGTGGTTACCTTAGAGTTGAACCGTTCAGGAAGTGAGCATAGTATCTTTGCACACACTTTATTTTCTGGGATTTTATCACCAAGACCCCACATAGAGTTTACAATGTCATTTAATCTTGTATAAAAGACCATAAACATTTCATTTTCCTCCATATGAATTTCTTCAAATTTGGTTGTGAGGAGTTGGACTTTAGATTTTTGTTACAATAGATGTACCCTCGTGTGTCATTTCTAAAATGTCCCAAGCTTGCTTTGCAGAATCACAGGATATAATTCTTTTGAATTCATCCGGTGATAGTGCGCAAGTGATTGTATTAGTGCTTTAGCATTTACACTACTCTCACTTTTCTGAAGTGTGGTTCATGAGAAATAAGGAGTTACTCTCATTGTTTTTGAACCATCGATTCCAGTCACTTCAATGGTAGGAGGGGTCCATTCATTCACTGTGGCCAGCCACACACTTTCATCCATGGATTTTAAGAAGATTCTCATCCTGGCTTTCCAATAAGCATAATTGGAGCCATCAAAGGGTGGAGGCCTAGTGACTGATAGGCTATCAAAATTTGACATCTTATATATAGCTTAGATCGTTAGCTCAGGAAATAAATCCAAGAATAAAAAATTAAAAGCGCTATTAGGCTCTGATACCACTTGAAATGGCCAAGCTATATGTCCTAGAGGGGGGGTGAATAGGACTATGCCAAATTTAAAAAAATAACAGCGGAATATAACAAATAAGATAGCCAACAAAAGAAAGGAAACAAACCACAATAAAGGAATGTAAAGCAACCTCAAATTCAAGTCTTGAGAGGCTTATACGAATGTAGTTCTAAGGACAACCTTACACCATAAAAACTAAGGGTTTATGGCAGGACAACCTTACTAGAACGATAAGTATTAATATCCCAAACTAAAGAGGAATAATAAAGGGAAATAGCAAAAACTAAATTCTAAACTATTACAGCAGTCCCCACTGTGCTTGAAATGAAAATATTACAACATTCACATCCACACATACATCCCACAATTCTGAATAATAAAATATAGGAAATATAAATCACACAACCATAAAACACAAAGAATTATAGTGGTTCGCCTGTGTGTACACCAACTATTATAAAATAGCCACACAGATTGCTACTCCACTCCTAATATCCTCACACAGGGGATATTAGCGTTCACTATCAAAATAGGTTTTCACAGGTTCATCCAAAATCTTTACAATTGTGTCTTTTTCAAAAGGCTTACACAATCCAAAAACCCTCACTTTTGAGTTTTCTGGCTCTCCTCAGATAACCAACAAATTGAGATTTTTCTGGCTTAACCTCAAATAAAACTAAAATGAAAGCAATTTACAATAAATGTAAAATACCTAGATTTCTCCTTTTGTAGCAGCCCAGAAGAACCAATCGGAGTAGATGATTGAATGTAGAAGTTCAAAGTTCAATACTCACTTTACAATGGTTCTAGGTTCTAATTGATTTTAAATTAAACCAGTTTGGCTTAGCTCTATTTGATTTTGATTTCAAGAAGAAGGAATATCACAATTTCTCTTTTCAATTATGATTGGAATGTAGAAACAAAATCAAATTAATAAAGCTAATAAAAGAGAATATTAAATGACCACAATGTAGCTTAAAATAAACACAAACTTATCTCAGAGTGATCCCTTGATTTTACTTAAATTTTTGTTGTATCAAACTCTAAAATTCGTCGTCTATTTATAGCTGTAAAAATCACACCTTCGACTGGTCTAGTGGACACTACGACTGGTCATAGGAGAACAGATTTTTGAAATTTTTAGCGTGATCGGATAAAACCGATTCACGACTAGTCGTAGGGTGTTTATGACTAGTCGTAGGCCCTCTACGACCAGTCGTAGAACCACCAGATTAGTTACTGGACTTTGAGTTGTAGAACCGAGACTAGTCGTAGGACGAGTCGACACTTTTCACACAACCGGTCGAACAAAGTCCAGGACTGGTCGTGGACAAATAGAAATTTTTAAAAAATTGTAACAAACTTAAGACTGGTCTTAGAATCTCTTAGACTGGTCGTGGCAGTGCTAGAACTAGTCGAACAAGGTTCAAGACTAGTCTTAGAACAGTCCTATTCCATGTAAAATGATTCGATTGAATTATGTATTCAAAATGACCTATCCTAAGGATAATCTAAGGTCAATCTTACCTTGAAAGTGAGATATGAACTTCGAAAACTTCTTATTGTCAAATGGTAGATAACCTTTGTGAATGAAGCTTGAGATCTTTGAACATAATGTAGCACTTGAAACAAAAGATCTTCTAAAGCTTGAATAATCATTCATCTTTGTGTTGTATGTTGGCTTGAGTCTTGAACAAGATCACTTCTACTATTCTAGCTAGTACTTGCATTTCTTGAAGCAGTTTGTACTCGCATTCTTCTGTTGTAACTGAAGTAGTTCTTCATTCTTGACTTGAAGCAAAGTGCTTAAAGCGATGAAGAAATGTCTTGAACATTTATAACAATGAGCTACACAAGACATAGATTATGGTTTTGGCACCACGAAATTTGACAACTAAAGGAGCATAAAATCATAACACTTACAGCTCCCAGTCCATCGACTATCGACCCACCTTCGGTGAGTTTGGCACTACGCATGTACTATGTACTTTCGCTGGTGACCGGCCACATTGACAAGTTTGGCACTACGCATATACTATGTACTTTCACTGGTGACTGGCCACATTGCATGGGTTTTGCCCAAAAGCCAACTGGAGGAGCATCCCCAGTTGATGTGCACTCAAGAATCTATGCGTTTAATAAGACTGCATCATGTATTGTTTTGTATGTCTTAGTATGTCTTTACAATTATGCTTACCTAATATGATGGTGTATAATCTTAAGGGGAATTCACATTGAGCTAGCCACTCCTTCATCGAATATATAATCGTACAGGTAGTACAGGTGGCCCAGTTGATACTCATATTCATATTGATGAGGAGTAGGGTGTAATCATCAAGGATACATGATCGTGTTGCTAAGAGTTGCTACATGATTTCACATTTTAGGATTTGTTATAATATATCTTGTTCATATGCGATGTTATCTCATTTTATAGTTGTAAGTATTGAGACATTGGTTTGTATAAGTCGTTATGGGCAGCCTCTTATAAATTCTAAATGTAAATGCAAACTTTTCTTTATGTTGCTTTGTTCATCCTATGCTAACTGCTTACTCTGAAAGAAAAAAAAATGTACGTGTAATTTTGGCTCTCTATAGGTTAACACTCAGGTTTTTAGGAAACAGGTCGTATAATCGGGTCCTGAAAACACGGGGCGTTACAGTTGGTATCAGAGCATAGTTTGGACAAACTAGGCCTTGGGAAATGAACTTATACAAACTTTGAATGTCTCAAGTTAGGATGCTAGAACTAGAAATTTAAACTTAGGAGAACTTCCCTTAGACTTAGAAGGATGAATAATAATGTAGAAACCTAAACTTAGGCTCCCTTGAAAATTACTAGAGCAACTATTTGAACTTATGTGGATCCCCTTATAGTTAGGAGAAACTAAGAATGTGAAGACTCAAAAATTTATGCTCCCTTGAGGATTTCAGATCTAGTCATTTAAACTTTAAGCTCCCTTTAAATTTCTAGGTTAGACCTTTGGACTTTGAACTATGTAGAAATTCCTTAGAACTGGGAGGAAGTAAGAATGTATAGACTCAAAATGCTAAGCCCCCTAGAAACTTGTTTGGATGGCCAAAGAACTTAGAAATAAACTTAGGACTCTTTGAGCATTTTAAGTTTAGTCATTTGAACTCAGGTAAAATTCCCTTAAGATTAAGAGAATTCAAGAATATAGAGATTTAGATCTTAGGTTCCCTAGCACATTGGTTGGATAACCTTAGAACTTAGAAATATAACTTTAGTTCCCTTGAAAACTACCAGAATTGTTGTTTGAACTTAGAAATTAAACTTGTGTACCGTGAAAGAACAAATACCCATCATGACGTATTTGAAATCGAATAAGAACATTCCTTAGACTTGACTCCCAAAGAACATTTTAGAAATTTAGGATCCAAACTCTTTCTATAAATTCTCTTAGTTAGAGATAACATTATCACAACATTTAGTGAGTGGAATGAACTTACCCTTCGTAGAAATTTCCTTGGTCACTAGTTTGTACATTTGATTGGACACAAGTGCTCTCTAAACTTAAGGATCACACTAGAAATTATAGTTTGAGTCCCCTAATACATCTCCTTACTCAGATATAACATATCCCATGAGTTTGAGCATGTAAAGATTAATTAGAGGTGAACTTATAAAATCTTAGGCAAATGTTCAACCATAGTCTGAGCATGCCGAGACTAGATTTGAAACCCTAGGTAAACTCGGCAAATTTCAAACTCAAATTTCCACGTAGGAATTTTGGTCATGAAACTTTTAGGTAGTGCACTAGGTGACCAGAGTGCACATTGGAAGCGTGACGGTCGTTCACGTAGATTTTGGGTGCTCTCATTGAAAAATTAGAAGATTACCTGATATTCTCCAGGAGTCTAAAATACACGGGTTCACAGATTGATGGGACCATGTCTAAGCGCTTATGCAGTTAGCCTCAAATTCTAAGTCCTAGCAAATCTCAATGATCTCAATGCCTTGATCAAGCAAAGGATTGAGATTTAACAGGACTATGAATTGATACCAAAATCCTCTGTTCTATAGGCAGATGATCATCGTGTCAAACTCGAACCCACTACGACCATCTATTCGTGCTATCAGGAACACAGAAACTAGGAAATTATATTGTACTTTGGACAACAAGGAACTAGCATTAGAAGTAAAAGAAAATAATGAAAAAAGGATAAGGTATTATAAATAGCGGTCCCCTAAATGAACTTGTAATCTTAGTAAATGTGATAGGACACTTGATGAAGATAAACATTTGAATAAATCCTTAGTTTGGGTTAATACAGAAATGATTTAAAACCTTTAGTGGGGCTTAGACACCTTAGTTGATTTGCTAGACGAGGAACTTAAAGGTTGTGAGAAATTTAAATAAAGCTCATTGGGGTTTCATACGTAGACATAGGGTACATCTTTAAGATAATTAAACCACTCATAATATTAATAGCATACATCATTAAATCTTGAAGTAGTACTTTATTTATTTTTCTTTAAGGGGGTAGATAGTATTGACCCCTGTTCTGGCAGTAAGTCATGAGCGCTTGCTTATACAACTAAACTTATTGTGGAGAACTAGCAGATGCATACGGACACCATAAGGTAGATTGTTGTCCACATTCGTAGGGGAAGTACTAAATTTTGGGGACAAAATTCTCTTTAAGGGGGGTAGTTTGTAACACCCCGTACCTTCCAGTACTCGGGTGTTACCATGTAATCTAATTTAGTATAAATATAAATCTAACCTACTTAAATATTCACGTTCATTACGGTTCAAATCCGATCGTTTAAAATAGTCCCATCCATGTGCTAACCCATCCATCCATTGACGTTCGAGATGAATCATCACATCATCAACACAACCCGTTGCTAGGACTTCAATCACCATAATAGGTGAATCAAACCACCCAGTAGTCAAATAATATATAATAAGTTTATTATTTTTTTATTTATTATATTATAAATTTTACGCAAACATAGATCAAAAATTACAGATGTATTTTGATAATTTATTTATCAAATAAATAATGTATGAAAATGTATTATAATAGAGTGATATGTATATATTTAATGTATATAAAATATTATGAAAATAATATTATATTAAATAAACATAATGAATAATAATTTTACAATATATAATTGAATTATAAATATTAATGTAGTATTAAACATCTTTCATAAGTATGTGTACAAAGTTTATTAGATATTTTAATAAAATTGTATATTATTTAACAATATTATTAAATACAAATATGATTTTAATTAAATATGATATTGTACAATCTTCAATTCATCTATATGTATAATATAATATTATATATTATGAATTATATACTAATAAATGTGTGATCAACAACATGTATATAATAATATATTAATATTAATATTAATATTTGAGGAATAACATATGATGGTGTGCTTAGACATACAAATGACCCCTAGGACATTTTGACCATCGATGGTCGAATTGGAACTAATTCGACCATTGGATTGACACGATCGACAATAAAAGACCTTAATTCAATTAGTACGTCCCACCTGAGATTTGGATCCGCCTGACTTTTGGTCAGAGGCCCTGGCTGGGACCCACAGAGACTTATGAGTGGAGAGGATTTATCACAAACATTATGGTGGACCCCACTTAATGAGGTGCGTGTGCACAGCTGGTGCACACCCGCTGTGCACCGGACATGTCAGCTAGGTCAAAGCAGGCTAACCCACAACTCCCAAAAAGAAAGAAACTATTTCTCTCTCTCATTTTCCTGTCGTCGACCGAGCTGCATATGAGATTTGAATCAGCTCCCACGTTTAATCCAAACCGTCCATCTTGTTGAATGTGAAGTGATGACCTAAACTATAGTCATTCCACCTGATATTACGCATGGGTGTGCACACGACAACCGACGCAAACAGGACCGGAAAGCACAAATGTTCTCCAAAAATGGAAACATGCTATTGGTGATCCGTGTAACATCCCATCTCTGCATCTCCACCATTCAAACTAGGGTAATCCTAGTCGTCCGTTCATGGGAAGCTAGTTTAAGGCTTCCTTAATACCAAAGGAGAAAAAATAACGGCCGATTTTCAGCTCTGACGGTCGTACATCAGGGCTTTTGCAATCCAAGCCATTTGTCCTAGATCCTACGATCTAGGATCTTTGAAGGAGCCCTAAATAAGGGAAAATTCATTTTTTTAGGGTTCTTCTCCATTCCTTGCGGCTGGAAGGAGAAAAAATAGTTGTTTCTTCCTTCCCTTGAACCCACCACCCAAACCCCGTTGAAGCTTCGTTCTCCAACCTCCATAAGCTCATGTGGACCAATACCAACTGTCCAGCATAAGCGAAATGGAGAAAGACCCATTGGTTAGTAATCCACCATTATGGCCATCACCACCTTCGTCAGGAAGAGACTATCGCTGAATTTGGTTACGACTGGTCCCGTTGCTAGACGTCTCTGAAGAAGAAAGGGGAAGAGAGAAAAGAAAGAAGTGAGGGAGGAAGATAGAGAGATGAAGAAGGGAAGGAAGGTGAAGTGCGGCTGTTTAACCGTGCCAACATGACCTGGCTCGTCAAGTGTATGGGTTGCTGCCATCCTTGAACTGGGTTGGGTCCGGTCTAGGCCAGCAACCCTGCTGCCATGCGAGGTTCGGGTCCTCCCAGGATGAAGGAGAAAGAGAGAAATGGGAGAGGGAGGGAGGACGGCGTCCTCTTTCTGCTAGTTGACCCGCTGCTGCTCCAGCTTGACTGGGACTGAGTTCAATCTAAGTTTGGCCATTGACCTTGCTAGTCATTGCAATAGGAGAAACAAAGAAAGGAAGGAAAGAATGAAGGAAGAAAAGGAGAAGAATGAGAGGATAGGAGAGGAACGTTGTCTCCTGTCGAGTCGACCCGCTGATTCAGTCAAGTCCACTGAGTTGGGTCGTCCCTAATTTGAGTCCAACCACCTCTGGACTTCCCAAAAGCAGAAAAGAACAAGAAACAAGGAGAATCGAGAGAGAAGTGTTGGTGATCGTTGGGTTGACTCGGCTAAAATCGAGTTTGACTCAGTCAAGTCAAGTCGTGTTTGGGCCTGGTTTGGTCCAGCAAGCCTGCTAGTGTATGGGTTGAGTAAAGAAGAAGGTGAGAAAAAGAAGAGAAGCAAGAAGAAAAGAATAAGAAAAGTAGGTGGGGGGAGAGTCACTGAGTTGACTAGTTTGAGACCGAGTTAACACATTCTTGACTCAATGTGTTTGAACCGAGGCAAGTTGTTGGGCTAATGGACTTGTCATTCATAGAAGAAAAGGGAGAGGAAAGAAGAAGAGAGAGGCGAGTGAAGGTGAGTCGAGTTTACTCAACCGAGCCGACTAAGGTGAGTCCACCTCCTTCCAGATTGAAATTCTTTCAATTAAAATTATCATTGTTGCCATTTCTATCATATTAGGATCATGAATATTAAAAATAAATAGAAGTTGATAAACTGTCTATATTCATATTAGTTATTACATACAAAACAAAATTATCAATTTTAACAATTAGTGTTTTATTTTGTCATTGTTAAATATCACCATTTATGTTAGAGCGTACCATGTATTCTCGTCACAATGATTATTAGTGTCACGTTGGCTAATATAAGTATATTCTTAACAATAATGGTTGTTTTGAAATCATTAGTATTACTAGCATTACGATTGACTGTGAATTAATTAGCATTCAAATCCTAAAATCTAAACCTAGGTAATCCAAACTCTAAATTAAGACCGTAACCTTGTTCATTGTGACTATCAAGCATGATTGATCATTGCTTGATTCTTCATACTAATATTAGATGTTATAAACAAACCTATGATTATTAGACATTTCTATTTTATTTACTATCCTTAAGTATTATCATAAATAGGTGTTGAGGCATAAAAAATGGTGAAAGATTCAAGCAAGGAAAGGAAAAGAGATAAGAAGAACTTTTGAAAAGAAGAAGAAAGAGATGGCCTTCACAAGAGTGTGCAGGTCTGCGCAGCCATTATAGGTTGCGTGGATCCGCGCAGACAATATCAGTTGCACGGGCTCGCGCAATGAAAGTATCAGTTGCGCAGGACCTCAGAATGTACTACACAAAGGGCTTCATTCAGAATGACCTAAAGCACTAAAAAATAGTCCCACATTGCTAAGATCAGGATTTTCACATGTGCGAGGGCCTATAAATACCCCCTCCCCTCCTTCATTAAGGAGAACTTGAAGATTTTCAAGAGAAGCAGAGCGGAGCAGAAGACAGAAGGTAGAAGAAAGCCTCCTAGCAGTTGCGCAGGACTGCGCAACCAGTATCAGTTACGCGGGTCCGCGCAACTGGACTGCCCTGTAGTCTGTGAAGTCCAAGGGTCGTTATGCTGCTGAAGTTCATGAACTAAGCTTCCTTTCTCCAGGCTTTCTCTTCTTCATGGGTTCAAAGGAGAAAGATCAGTCGATCTAATCGACATTCCTCCTAAGTCCCAGAAGATGGTTGGAATAGGTGCTGTTATGCTACTGAAATCTTTATTTCATTAAAGACCCCCGATTGGAACGGCATTCCTCCTACGTCTTAGGAGATGATCGAATCAAGCGCCGGAAGACTGTCAAAATGAACTTTTGATATTTAAAGCACAAGTCCTTCATTTCTAAGTGATTTATCTTAGAATCAAGGGATATAAAAAGGATGTAAATGAACTCAGTATCAATAAAATGTGATGAATGTTCCCAGTACTCTTTCTCTGTGATGTTTAAATAAGACAATCTCCCAAAATCAAATGCCTTTGTTTCTTTGTCGAAACAAAATGGCGACTCTACTGGGGAGTTTTTTGTCTTATTTAAAATATTAACAGTGAAGTTGTTACGAACATTCGTCATGGGACGCCAAAATGACGACTCTCAGTGGGAAGTCCTCCCCTTCATCTCTAAGATAAATCACCCCAATCTTTCAACTACTAATTATAACTTTGATTCATGGTTGAAGGAAGAAGTTTGAAAATTTGACTATGACTTATTACTCATGGCGATCCCCATAAGAAAAGTGAACTTTCGATTCACCCCGACAGGGTTCGTAATAGAATAGGCATCAAGTCATGTGAGTACCAGTATGGTTCAAGCAATAGCTGGGGTCATTTCTGCCTCGCCCTAATCATCAGAAGATAATGCAAGCTGGACCGTCGTGACCTCTCGTAAAACAAGGACATGAAACTTCAGAATTTTGGGAATGAATTAGCCTTCATTAAAAATTAGAGGGCTGGTAACGCGAAGCATGGTTAAAAGAAATCCTGAACTCGCTCCTCCAGTGATTTATCCAGCGTAAACAGTTCCCCAGTTGACAGCGCACGACTTCCCATCTCTAAATGCTTCAATGGCTGAACGAACAAGAGAATGAAAGGAAAAAGCATTGGTCATCAGATCGCCAACGCCATCCCTAAAAGATATACTGATATCGGTGTCATCACAGTCAATTGATGTCGCCAGGAACACGAAAAAGCCCGATGAAACTCTGTCCCCTCCCTTTTCTGCAAGCCCTGTCACATCTGCATTCTCTTGTTCTCCTTCGACTACTGCTTCATCGAAAAGTGGAGAAGCTGCAGTATTCATGGCTGGAACAAATCCAGACTATAGAACAACCACGGAGGATCATTTCAATGCAATGGCAAAAGCCCAAAATGCATTAATGGAGGAGTGCAAAAATCTCAGAGAAGCACTGGCAACCCTCGCACACAACGTAGCCCGAATGGCCATCCCCCAGAATGCAGCTGAAGGGCAAGAAAATCAACCTAATGTCCTCCCACCACAGGGGGCAGGGTCGCTAGGGTCTACCCCTGTAGCAAGGACTGTGACACAAGAAGAGGTAAGGCAAGTGGTCGAAGAGGCGGTGAGAGCAGAAAAGGAACGAGAAAATACCGGACGTTTTAGGTATCAAACGCCGTACCCAAGGGAAGTAGAAGACATCCCTTTTCCTGCCAATTTCAAACACCCGGATTTTCAAAAGTTCAATGGAGAAGGATCCCCGGAGGAGCATCTGATGCACTTCATCACTAGCAAGGGAAACTTTTCTACGATACCACAATACTGCTTGCGGTTGTTTGGTTCATCACTAACACACAAAGCGTTTCGATGGTATTCTAGTTTGACACCTGGATCGATACGTACCTGGGAACAAATGTAGGAGGTTTTCATGTCAAACTTCTTCTCCTCGGAACGTGACGTCAGTATTACGGAATTGGCCTCTATTCCGCAAAGAGAAGAAGAGCCGGTAGAGAAGTTCATAGACAGGTGGAAAATATTAGGGGCTTCATGTAGACAACTATCGGAGGAAAAACAACAAGTTAAGATGTGCCTAAATTCTATGGGGACGGGAATTGCATTCAGACTGATTAGCGCCGATATCAGGACCTTTTGTGATTTGGCTACTAAAGCCCATGCGTTGGAGCTGATGACTCACAAGATCCCAGCATTTCACCATGATACGAGCAGGAGAGTGTCTGGCAGGACAGCTATGAACGCTGTCGATCATGACAGAAGAAGAAAAGACACAAAAGATTCGAGAGAAAGAAGATTGGACCGACTCGAAGAAGGTGATAAGTCAAGAAATAAGTACAATGAGAAGAGGCCTAGAATGCTGAACTCTCATGAGGGGTTCGCATTTGAAAAAGAAGATGTCACCCCTATGGTGGAACAGTTGTTAAAAGCTGGCACGATAGTATTACCGGAACCTAAGCGCCCAGAAGATGTGACAAGAACCGGAGAAAGGGATTTCTGTCGTTATCATCGTCTGGTAGGGCATTCAACAGAGAAGTGTTATACACTAAAATGTATAATACAATGACTGATCAATAAGGGCAAGATAGTATTGGGGAAAGAAAGAGGAAGAGGCTCCATGGCAACCGTAAACATGCTTACAGTCCGAGAAAAGGACCAAGATGCGAATAACGCAGGAAGCGGCAAAGCTGTAAAGAAGGTTGCGGTGATCACACTACGGTTAGCTAAGATGGTAGTAAGCCCTACAAAACAGAAATCAGGAGCCACTGGAAAAGAAATGACTGCAAAAGAGAGTAACAGCGGCAGGACGAAGGAAAAGAATGACATTACGAGAGTATATTATGACGTGGTAAATCTTCTAAAAGGAATACCGGCCCGATTAAGCGTTTATGATGCACTGAAGCTATCAGAAGAATTTTGAAAAAGTTTGATCCAGGCCTTATCTAATCATGACATCAAGGAAACCTTACTGGTAGAGGTAGAACATGGAGATCTCAATGAGCATGAGGACTGTTTCCCAGTCATTTCTTTTTCTGATGATGATCTGATCTGTGAGGAAGACCATAACAGACCACTAATGATAGAAGGCCATATTCGCGGGAAGAAAGTTAAACGGATTATGGTAGATAATGGGTCTGTGGTAAATCTTTTTCCACTCTCAATGCTAAATAAATTAAACTATCGTCGCTCGGAACTACGCCCCAGCGGAATGATGATACAAGGTTTTAATCAAGATGGGCAGTGCGCACTTGGAAAAATTACGGTAACATTGGAAATAGGAGAATTGATTACTGACATTGTTTGTCACGTCATAAATGCAATAACAACATACAATCTTCTCCTAGGAAGGCCATGGATACATCAATACAATATCATACCCTCTACTCTGCATTAGTGTTTCAAATACTGTAAAGACGGAGTACAACGTAAAGTGATGGCTGATGCGAGACCGTATACAGAAGCTGAGTCCTTCTTTGCAAATGCTAGCTATTATAAAGAATTCGTTATCGAAAAAATGAATAAGGATGAAGGTAGTGCCCTACAGAATAATTGAGAAAGTGTAATTACGAAGTTGGCAGAAAAGGCAGTACCATCTGAAACTGCAGAAATAAGCAAAAAGTTTTATTTTGTACCAAAACATTTAAGGCGACCGGGACAACCGCCGTTAACGCTGCTGTCATCCGAACAACTGAAAGTTTTACAGTCAAATTATACGGTGCCGCTACCGTATGCTGAAAGAAATAAGCCATTTTCGGCTGCTCCAACAACATTTCAAGTTAAGGCAAATGAAAAATATCCTGGGCCAATCGAATTCTATATTCCAGAAGCAGTACGGATGAGAGGAGAGACTCAAAGTAATGACTACCGTGGTAGGTTGACACCGCAAGACCTCCAAAAGTATAGTCCGGCCAGCAAGAAAATTATGAAAAACATGGGCTTTGATTATGAAGAGCCCGTTGGCCTAAACCATGGGAAGGGAATTCAAGTCCCCATTGGTATCGATCAAGAGAAGCGTCGAAAATTTCAAGGGTTGGAGGCAAACTAGTCAATGAATACGATTACAATCGTATAGCCTCCTGCAGAAATATATTGCCTCAATATCTTCAAGAAGAAAGAATGTATCTCCAATAACGGTCACGATCATATCCAGGGGGCAAATTCAAAGCCAAATGAGGTAAAGTGTGCACAATGAAAGCGAAATTCTTTAAAGAAGTAAATGAAAGCCTATGTTGGCCTATACTCACGTTGACAAAAAGGGAAATTGCTTCCGAAGACGCCACTAATTTTGATACAGAACATTACCAAGATAATAATTCTGTATCAAAAGGGGGCAAGATGAACAGGACGAATAAGGAAGAAGCTCGCAAGCATATCAAAATCATATGATAAAGCATATCAAGATCATGTGATAGCAAATAAAGAAAGACGAAGAAAGTGAGCGCCGTCAAGGGAGTTCTACAAAATTTTGCCTGAAATTGATATCACCATCAAGCTGGTATATTACAAACAATACAGACAAACGATACACATAAACAATTTCAGGTAAAAATACCCATCATCGTATTTCAAGACAGCGTGCTAGATCATCGCTAAAAGTTTTTAGTCTTCCAAGAAATTTGAAGATAGCATATTAAATCATAACCGAACAAAAAGCGCCAATGATCGTTATCAAGCATGACGTTCATCGCCGATAGAAAATCTCCATCGAAATCGAATTATCAGGTATCAATGATCATAAATAGAAAAAGAAAACAGCTATTGCTGTTGCCGATCAATCCCTCATCAAAGTTGTCATCATCGCCAAGCTAATACATTGTTTTGAACACGATACAAAAGTCCTTATGGCATTATTAGCAGCAGCAGAATGTCAATTATTGATCGGCCATATGATAATAGAAGAATGAATCATACAGTCAACTGTATATACATAATTGGCAATAGCGATGACTATTTATCATAAAAAGGCAGCCTAGTCAAGTCCCGAAAAAAAGAGAGAAAAGAGAGAAGAAAAGAAAAGAAAAGCTAAGTCCTAAAAGGACCAAATCTCAAAAGGGACCACCTATGTATAAGACCTATGAAGATCGCCATTCGGACAGCGGCGAGAAACCAGTGGCCCTAAAAAGCCCGGGAAGGCCATCGTATGCATACCCATGCAGGCAGCTGAGGGAGTTAATGACCAAAAGCCAGAAGGCCAGGAGTTGACAAAAAGCCAAGCGCTCAAAGTCTTCAAATGACCAAAAGGCCAAAAGAGCTAAAATTCTTCAAAAGACCAAAAGCCAAAAGAACCAAAAGTCAATCGAAAGACCAAAAGTAAAAGGCCAAAAATTTGACTAAAAGCCAAAATGCTAAAAGTCCTCAAATGACCAGTCAAGCGTAACACCCATGCCGTCTGTATAGCTTTCCGTCAGCGTCACAGGGAACGGAGGACAAGCCCTCTCGTGAATTGGCCCGACCTTGCAGGCAAAGAAAATGAGGGCTGCAGTGTGCACAGGACAAGCCAACCATGCATAAGACCCCCCAGATTTGTGGGTCGATTCCAGTACAAACTCCTGAGGGAGGGCTCAAACCTATTCATCGATGGATCGGAAACCATGGATTTGGTACCCTAAAAGGTAGCCTTGCGAGCTCAACGAACTCTAGAGAGTTACAGTGGCCAACCCTGTGCGTAAAACCAACCGAGTTCATGGCCCCGGTAGCTTCACTGGGCCCCTCTGATGGATCGTCGTTTGTGAACTCCCTAGGCAGTGAAAAGTCCAGTGAACTCTGGAGAGTTACAGAGACCATCACGTAAGACCCGACTCTAACTAGAGTCCAAGTAAATGCGCCAAGTAAATTCGCTCTACTACTAAAAGAGCCTAAACTATGTGCAACTGACTGAATTGAAACTTAGCACCGCCAATGAAATATAAATGAATGAAGTCATGTAGGGAATCCAATACTGACAGGCGTAAATATTGGTGCTTTATGATTAGTTCAATAAAATGTTATGACAAACTATAAACTATGTGCAACGTTCAAAATGCAGCAAATTCATGTTGAAGTTATGACATAGATAATACGTCTGGAATAATGCATAACGTAGAAATGCATGAAAGGTTACTGAAATTTACTAATGAAAATCAAAAGAGAACTTACTCTTAAATTTTTTATAAAAAAAAAGAGAGAGAAAGAAGAAGAAGAAAGGAAGAAGCAAAAGTATGAATAAAAAAGGGAGGGATTACATGCTTATAATTCCTCTGTAATGCCTATTACATTCATATATTGCCGCAAGTTTTCCCTTAATTCAAGCTGAGCTGCATCATGCTTTGATTTTTCTTCAAGAATAATCTTTGTTTGATCAAGAAGGCCAGCTAATTTATCTTCTAGAGACGAGATCATTTCCTTGCTCTTGAGTGATTCAAACTTTTCAGCGTCAACAGACTGAATATTGACATCAAGTTTCTCTTTAACCTTCTGTATAGACAGCTCCTTCTTATGACCTTGCAGTTCCATCTGCGAAATCTCTTCTCTTAAAGCCGCAATAAGATCTTGAATAAGTGCCTTGTCATCAGTAAGGGTCCTCAATTGTTCTTTCAACGATAATTGTTCCTGGTCTAATTCAGATATGGTGGAAGCAATGAGTGAAGCCCTCTCCTTAGACAAAGTTAATTACTTTCCATATTCAAAAACTTCTGGGACAATCGTAATATTCTCCGCTGATGCTAAAGAAGCTACCGAATCACGGAATCTGAGAAGGGAATCGCGCAAAATAGAAATATTAATCCTCGCCATCTTTGCAGAGTTTTCTAAAATTTTGATGGCAATATCCAGGTCTAGCCATTGTTCAGGATCCTTGAAGATATAAACCACCGTTGACAAAGAGTTTTTCATCAAAAGCATTTTGTGAGCGGGAATCTTCGAAGGAAGTGGTCTCTCAGAGGCAGTGGCCACAGATTCGGAGCTGGCCGCCCCACTACAGGGGAGAATTCTTACAATATGGATAGGAGATCAAGTTAGAATGAGAAATATAAAATGAAGAAATTCGTAGTTCTTCAAATTAATATACATACCTGCCATAGAGGTGTGACCAGCAAGTAAGGGAACTTCTGGGGCTAAAGAAGTACCAGCTTCCAACATGTCAGCAAGAGAGGGCGCTCTCACTTCTATGCTGAAATCTCTGGTAGTAGGAGTTGGCAGATCAACAGTCTCGACAGGAAATATAATTTCATGGGCCACACTCTTCAGCGCCACCAAAGGGGCCAACGAAACCTGTGGGTTGACCATTGGTGTAGCTGGATAAAGATCTGCAGAGGGGGCAGCGCTCGTTTTGATGTAAACCACATGGGTACCTAAAAAGGAAATGATAGTGGTGATAAGATAGTGATCACTGGACAAGCACGTAAATGTTTAAAGAATTTGGGCTCCCTTACCAAGTGAATACCCATATTCCCCATAGTCCAAGAGTTCTTCATCCTCTTCGGCTATCGCCTGTGGCTTGCCAGGAACGGAAGTGGCAAGGGAAGTTTCAGGAGCCGTGGGGAGATGTTCTTCCTCTATATTTTTGGTGGTTATATTTTTCTTGTCATCTATGTTGACCTCCCCTTCTTCGTAATCATCGTCCTGAGCTCCATCATTGCCATCACCATCATTGTCATCTTCAGATACCAGGGAAGTGGAATTTCCTGATGCAGAAGATGAACGTTCGCTAGAAGATGAACTTTCGCTTGCCAGATCTTCCTCATCAACTTCTGCAACCATGACTTATTTTCCTTTATAAGAAATAGGCTGGTTGCTTTCTCTCGGAGATCTCCTGCCAACTGGAATCGAGGGAGATGAAGCAACTTATCTTGCCTCTTCCTGAGGAGTGGGTGACGACGTTTGCAGACGTGCTCGTGATCTAGTCATCGGGGACGATGAGCTAGGAGGAAGAGTTTGTGGAGAAGGGGTAGGTTCGTTTCGAGCTGGACCTTCCTCAGTTGTAGCAGTCTCTTCAGGAATAGGGGAGGATGCTCTTACAACATCCTCTGGAGGTCAGTCACGAAGGTCGTGGGGGACATGTTCAAATTTCGCCAGGACTCCATGGGCAAACCAACCATCTAAAGTATTAATTGGTTTTCTCTCACGGATTGGCTCTTCCGTCGAAATCTTTTCACAAATTTTTCCATGATGAAGAGAGCGACTTTTCTCTAGAATGAAGCCGATTCCATTTTCAATTTTTCTGCCCCTAAGCCGAGGTGGATGGAGAAAGAGAAGAGAATCCACTGGTAGGCGTTTGTTGATTGGTGGTCCCACCATCTCATCCAGCTATAAGAAGTACGGACTATCCGGTCGCAGCTAGGGATGATGAAAGAAGAGTTGACACGGCCGCCTAATAGTTGTTTTCATATCATGGCCTAGTTCAAAGGACATGTTCCATAGCAACACATTCTCCTAGTAACCAGCCCACCATCTTTTGGCACGGCTTGTTCATAGCCGAATTGGTGAGCAAAACGACTGGGATAGTAGGGTTCTCTCCAGAATTCCATTCCTTCACTAAAGGGAAAACTGTAAGAATGAATAGAAAGAAAAAAGGCCCTTTCCACTACAGTTAGTACCCCCTGATCTACCATATCTGTATCTTGAATGTAATGATGAAGTCGAAACTGGAAGAAGTCCACTTGATCAAAATCCTGGATCTTATTGATTACCCATTCGTACGATCTTCTGGCCATGGCCCTTTATTGAAAAAACCAAAGAGGAAGATGAGAAGGGCTAATGTAAGCTTTTTTGGTGCTTCAAAAGTGTAGGGGAAATAGACTCCTAACCATCCGGTGAAGTAGTGCTAGGCGGTATACGCTGATGAAGATCCCAGGGTGGGATTTTTGACATGTGTAGAGATTTCTTCAAAGGCCCGATAAATGGAACATAGCACAGGGGACGCAATGGAATACTTCTGACCTTCCGCTAGAGCTCCAGCGACAACGAAGGTGGTAAGGTGAATAGCATCTGCCCACTTGAAACTAGGAAGGCAACTATGCTTAGCCAATAAGCTAGAAAGGCTGCAAGTTCCCCAAAGGCACTATAATTTGGTCATTCCTTCATGTTGTCACGAAGAGTCGTTAATTCCTTACAGCGACTATCGTGGAATCTGTAAAATGAAAAATGGGGGATGTTAATATGCAGGAATATGTGGAGAAAAAGAAGATGCTAATCATTGTGTCTGGAATACCTGAGTATTCTAGAAAAATGGGCCAGCCATTGCAAAGGCGATAGTTTGTGAATATTTGAAAATTTTTCCATTTCTCTGAAAAGTTCGATGGTGGTTTCGGAGATAGAAGGTCTGCGGTCAGGAGAGGATACAAAGGCCAATTCTGCATTTGTCGGGATGAACTCATCATAAAATCTTCCTGTAAGTGAGAGACCTGCTATGCGATGCAGATCCCATAACGATATGGTCATTGCTCCGAACGGCAGATGAAGAGAATTGGTGGTGGGAGACTAGTATTCGAGGAATCCTTTCAGCACGGTGGGTTCCTTGTAAAAGTATTTGGATGTGACCTCTATTGCATCATAGAGGCCTACTTTAGCAAGAGTACTCGCGTGTTTCTTCAGGATTGCCTCCACCCAATCAGAGTAATAGCGACGAGAAGTCAGCAGGCCTCTTGTTCGAAAATCTTCCGATCCCAAGAGGGAATCGCAGTCCTTATATCTCTGTCTGACAGTCTCGTAGAAATATGTTGGGAAGAGATTGTGCGGACTGTGAAAAGGAGTGAGGAAGATCATGGGATGGACCTCTCCGATGATCTGCCGTGGTTTCTGCGTCTGCATTTTTCCTTCAAGAATCCGAGGTTCTCGAGCCGCCCACGATTTGGTATACATCAGTTTCTCTCCATCCACATAATCTGTGGGTTCACACTCAAGAATGGACTGGTGACGATGAACGCTGATGGGAATTACTGTCATGCCTTTCGAGTGAGGGTTGTCGAATTTCATGATACCCTCAATCACTCGAACGGATTCCCAAGAGTTCTGGAACTTCTTCTTATTACGCTCCTTTATCTTTTCTTCAAACTCTTTCACCTTATTTCGACGAGTTTTCTTAGAGCGAGAAGCAGGCGGGGTATCTTCTCTGGCAGGGGGTCTATCGCTGTCCGTGCGAATATGGGCAGTTGTTTTCAACCATTCCTCCCAATCATATTCACGACCATGCTTCGGAGGCAGTTCTATATTTCTCATGATTATAGCTCGATGAATGGGAGAGGAAAGCCATTCAATACGGTCAGTAAAATTAAAAGTTGGAAGAACTGGCTCTTTGAAGTATGCGGGGGTTTGAGTGGTGGTTTTGGTGCGCTTAGCCGGTGGCTGATCAGCAGAAGGAGACGGGCAATGAGAAGAAGTATCGGGTACGTCGGGATGAGGAGGATGCTCCGTTGGAGGGTCTATAGGACGAAGGGTCCTCTTGATGTGGGCCTTCAAGAAAAGAGGGTTAAAGACCTAAGGAAGATTGTTGAAGTTCAGAAAATAGCAAAGTCTTAGTTGCGCGGGTCCACGCAATCAAAATCAGTTGCACGGCGTGTTGCGGTACTTAGAAATTCACGCGAACGGAAGATCCGTTGCGTGGGTCCGCGCAGACAATATCAGTTATGACGAAAAATTGCCAGAAAGAAAATTTTTGCCAGAGAGAGGAGACTGCAGAAATGAAGAAAGTGTAGTATTTATAGGTTACCGCGACCGAGTACGTACGTGGGCGGTTGCGCGGGTCCGCGCAAGCCAAATTAAATAGGTAATTTGATCCTTTTTTATTTCTTGAGGATCATGAATTCTTTCAATTAAAATTATCATTGTTGCCATTTCTATCATTATTAGGATCATGAATATTAGAAATAAATAGAAGTTGATAAACTGTCTATATTGATATTAGTTATTACATACAAAACAAAATTATCATTTTTAACTATTAGTGTTTTATTTTTTCATTGTTAAATATCACCATTTATGTTAGAGCGTACCATGTATTCTCGTCACAATGATTATTAGTGTCACGTTGGCTAATATAAGTATATTCTTAACAATAATGGTTGTTTTGAAATCATTAGTATTACTAGCATTACGATTGACTGTGAATCAATTAGCATTCAAATCCTAAAATCTAAACCTAGGTAATCCAAACCCTAAATTAAGACCGTAACCTTGATCATTGTGACTATCAAGCATGATTGATCATTGGTTGATTCTTCATACTAATATTAAATGTTATAAACAAACCTATGATTATTAGACATTTATATTTTATTTACTATCCTTAAGTATTATCATAAATAGGTGTTGAGGCATAAAAAATGGTGAAAGAATCAAACAAGGAAAGGAAAAGAGATAAGAAGAACTTTCGAAAAGAAGAAGAAAGAGATGGCCTTCACAAGAGTGCGCAGGTCCGCGCAGCCATTATAGGTTGCGCGGATCCGCGCAGACAATATCAGTTGCATGGGCTCGCGCAATAAAAGTATCAGTTGCGCAGGACTTCGAAATGTACTACCAAAAGGGCTTCGTTCAGAATGACTTAAAGCACTAAAAAATAGTCCCACATCGCTAAGATCAGGATTTTCACACGTGCGAGGGTCTATAAATATCCCCTCCCCTCCTTCATTAAGGAGAACTTGAAGATTTTCAAGAGAAGCAGAGCGGAGCAGAAGACAGAAGGTAGAAGAAAGCCTCCTGGCAGTTGCGCAAGACCACACAACTGGTATCAGTTGCGCGTGCCAGCCCAACCAGACTACCCTGCAGTCTGTGAAGTCCAAGGGTTATTATGCTGCTGAAGTTCATGAACTAAGCTTCCTTTCTCCGGGCTTTCTCCTCTTCATGGGTTCAAAGGAGAAAGATCAGTCGATCTAATCGACATTCCTCCTAAGTCCCAGAAGATGGTTGGAATAGGCGTTGTTATGCTGCTGAAATCTTTATTTCATTAAAGACCCACCGATCAGACCGACATTCCTCCTAAGTCTTACGAGATGATCGAATCAGGCGCCGGAAGGCTGTCAAAATGAACTTTTGATATTTAAAGCACAAGTCCTTCATTTCTAAGTGATTTATCTTAGAATCAAGGGATGTAAAGAGGATGTAAATGAACTCAGTATCAATAAAATGTGATGAATGTTCCCAGTACTCTTTCTCTGTGATGTTTAAATAAGATAATCTCCCTAAATCAAATGTCTTTGTTTCTTTGTCAAAACAATAGGTTCAGCGTAGATAGCTATTATTATCCTTACTAGAAAATACTATCACTTTCATTATGGGATTAGTATAAGTATTGTTAATATGAATATTACTATTAGTCAACATTATATTATCATTAGTAAATATTCTATTATTATTATTATTTAAGAGATCATTAGTCATTATAAGGATATTAGATAATGTCGGTACATTTAAAAATGAACTTATGAACCATCATCATTAATATTGATGGATTAATACTCTTATTATAAATATTATTCGATCCATTGTACAATAATAATAATAAAAATAATTTAGGATCCAAATCCTAGAATCTAAGCATTTAATTAAGCCCTAGGATGAAAATCCTAATTCTACATCAAAAACCCTAAGATAAGTAATTCAAACCCTAGGCTACGATCTTAAACCTAGGTAGCACATAGAACATGGATCTAATTGTACAAGTTTATGTTTGTGGTAGGATTTAATTCTAAGGGCACAAGCACTTAGCGACATCAGAAGGTGATTTGGTTCATCAGGTGATGATTTCTTCCCCTTGAGCTTTCCATTTTCCCATTAGCTTAAGTGATAATTTTTAATTTTATTTTAATTTTGATTGATAATTAATATCTTTATTTTATAATCACATGTGCTAATTGTTGGAATTGAATTTATAGATTACATGCTTAATATTTGTCCTACATATTTATTTCATGCTCGTAGATTACTTGTGGATTACTTATATAACTTAAACTGGTACATCAGTGGAAAACCCCCACTTATAAATGTACACCCAAGCTTAGGATGTAACTCAATTAATTGTGACTGTAATGGACCTTCAGTTTAGTGGTTATTGGATGGTAGTTTAAATTGAATATTGATGCGGGCTTGCCATCCGAGGGTTGTCGGGTCTAAAGAGCTTTTACAGATGGTCTTTTATCGCATATTTTTGGATATTTTTCCTATGTGACTTAGTTTTGATATTCGCCCTATGTGGCTTGTATTGGTATTTTCCCTATATGGGTTTAAAGTTTTATTTTGTGCAACTATGCGATGGTAAGCCCATATACTGAATATGATTGGCCACTAGTCATGGGCTTCATTAAACATCCTAAGGTGATAGCCTCATAAGTCAAGGACAGTCGAATGGGACACTATGTCTAAGTTGTCAGCCTATGCTGGGTGATGAACCCCCCGTAGTGACCATTGAACTTATTAAACTAGCTGGTTGTAAAAAGAATAATAAAGAGTAGGTTAATCATACATGCATAGCATTCGGGTGATGACGGGTGGCTAATTCTGGATGCTGTAGCACGTGCCTAATAGGATTTAGTTAAGGTATCGTTTCGCTAGCTCCCAGACCATCGACTATTGACCCACCTTCGGTGAGTTTGGCATAATGCATGTACTCTGTACTTTTGCTAGTGACCAGCCACATTGGTGAGTTTGGCATAACACACGTACTATATTCTTTCGCTGGTGACCAGCTACATTGGTGAGTTTAGCACTACGCATGTACTATGTACTTTCGCTGGTGACCGGACACATTACATAGGTTTTGCCCAAAAGATAACTAGATGAGCCTCCCTAGTTGATGTGCACTCATGCATTCATGCATTTAATAAAACTACATCATGTATTGTTTTGTATTCCTTATTATGTTTTTACAATTATGCTTACCTAATGCGGCGGTGTGTAATCTTGAGGGGAATTCACACTAAGCTGGCCACTCATTCATCGAATATATAACCGTACAGGTAGTCCAGGTGGCCCAGTTGATACTCATGTCCATAATGATGAGAAGCAGGGTGCAATCGTCAAGGATGCATGATCATGTTGCTAAGAGTTGCTATGTGATTTTGCAGTTCAGGATTTGTTATAATGTATCTCGTTCATATGCGATGTTATCTCATTTTGTAGTTGTAAGTATTGAAACATTGGTTTGTATATGTAAGCCCCGTATCCTAGACTGTACCATTCCATAGACTTTCACGGTCTTTCTGATCGAATTTTGGCAACCTTCGATCCTTAACCGGTATTTACACGTAACCCTGATTCACACGCCGTCAACCCGAGTCAACTTAACCCGAGACTTGTTGCATAGCGACCACACCGTCACTGTGGTTCCAATGCCACGACTCGCGCGCTAAGGCGATACCCTAGCCAGGAGATGTGGGCCAACGTTCGGTGTGAGAAAAATGCCACGCATTACAAAACTCAAGAGAATCTCTACGACTTGTCACGTCAATCCATCAATCCATCAATCTCAATATGTCAAGTACATGTCAAGTACACATCACCTCACACCCATCCCCAAGCAACCACAAAAGTCAAAAAGTTCTTACAAAGCCCATACTTTTCTTACAACATTTGCCACAAAAGTCAAAAAGGCTCTTACACACCCATCCCTCTCTCTCCCATCCATCACTTTATCACATCTCTCTCTTTACAACCCTCTCTCTCTCATTTTCCAACACAACTCTAAGCAACCAAGAGGTGCTCACGTCCAAGCCCTCCCATGGAGAGAAAAAAAATGGATGTATGAGGTCCACTTTTCCATCCCAAGATCTCCCATCTAAACCTCATCTCCTTCGTTAGAATCAAAGCTAAGCAGCTAAGGAAGCCAAGGGAGTAAGAAGATCAAACGGTGGGTGCTTTGATAGAGTAGTTTTTATATTTTTAAGATGGGCCAAGTGAGGCCAACCGATCAATGGTTTGGATCTCACTTAGGACCCTAAGATGTGGCTGATGGCCCACTTTGATCATCATGATCATTCCATGATGGGGCCATTCTCCATGGACCCCATCATGATGTTTATTTTTCTTGTATACCTAGGGTCATCTAGACGTCTATTTTAGTGGAGAAGGGATCTCCACCGTTGGATTTTGATTTAATGGGCCCATATGTAATGGGACCTACTTAATGCATGATTGAATACAAGGGAGGGCCCATAGTGTCGAGGTCCCTCCATCTCACATGTCCCATGTCTCTCTCTCTCTCTCTCTCTCTCTCTCTCTCTCTCTCTCTCTCTCTCTCTCTCTCTCTCCCTTTTTGTATGATGACGTAGTCGTGTGGCCACTTGGATTGACCCCACTTTACATAGGGGTTGTATCCACACCATCTATTATTAGGTGGCCCACCTAAGCAGGGCCCACCTTAAGACTTCCATACACCAAAATAAATAAATAAAAAAGTCCAGAGACATTGTCTCTAGAAGTGAGGATAAAAACACATTATTTATCCTTGGTTTAAGGCCATTTGGGTGGGCCATTCATGTAGACCCTACCTTATTGTATATATTCAATCCACGCCAGTTATCCTATATACTAACTCATTTTAGGCGTTGAGCCAAAAATGAGGTTAATCGGAGCATCTGGTGGGTCATACCTTAGTAAACAGTGATCTCCACCATTTAAAGTCTCCTAGATTTTTCTACACGCCGAAGGATGACCAAAATTGGGCTTGATGGATGGGATAAGGACCATAGAATCCCATGGTTGGGATGGATTTTCTAGATGAGGGCCCCACCTGTGAAAAACCACAAGAAAACACACACAAAAAAGGAAATCATGTAGCTGATGCTGCTCTATCAGAAGGAGCAGGCAGCACCTGTTGGGCTGACAGGCAGGTGACCGTGCAGGCAGGACCCACGGCTCTAGCTATGGGCCCCACCATGATGCTTATTTGTCATCCAAATCGCTCACTTGGAGGGCCACCTCCTGAGGTGGGCCCCCTCCACAGCAGTCTCCACCACGACAGCAATAAAGACCCCCACAGCAGCAGTGACAGCAGCCCCCACCACCGAGGCCACCTCAGCAGCAGCATCAGCACCAGCCTCCGAGGCCGTAGCAGTAGAGGCAGCAGTTTCGACCACCTCAGTGACCCCATCAGCAACAGCAGCACGCTAAGAGGGGACATGCATTCCCCAGCCGGCTAAGGATAGGTTCTATGCGGCTCAGTAGGACCCGCAGTCATCTGGAGGGGTCATCGATGGCATGCTTTTAGTCTCTACATGTGTTACACTTGGGTTGTTTGATTCTGGTACATCGCATTCTTTTGTGGCCGAGAGTTTCTGCCGATCGACTGGCCTACCGTTGGAGTCTACTCGTGAGGGCCTGTCAGTATCGACTCCCTTAGGGAAGACTGTAGTGTTGGGCTAATTTTTCTCGTCTTGCCCCGTTCTAGTTGGGGATACCTTTCTACCTGTCGATTTGTTTGTGTTGCCGATGTCCAAGTTCGATGTCATCCTTGGCATGGATTGGCTTACTGAGTACTACACCATATTGGACTACTCCACGAGGACCGTCACATTTTGTATACCTGGCGTGTCGCAGTTTCAGTTCATTGTAGAGCCCAGAGGAGAGTCGTTGTCTTGTTTGATGTCATATGCCATAGAGTAGCCCATAGGGGTGTGCATCGACTATTTTCCCGTGGTTTGTGATTTTTTCGATGTGTTTCAAGAGATTCTTGAATTACCGCCTCGTCGACTCACTAAGTTTCAGATTGATCTTGTGCCCAGTACTACACCTATTTCGAAGGCCCCATATCGTATGGCACCGTTGGAGTTGCAGGAACTGCAGAAGCAGTTGGACGAGTTTCGCTAGTTAGGCTTTATCCGTCCGAGTAGTTTGCCATGGGGAGCATCGGTACTATTCATGAAGAAGAAGGATGGCTCTTTAAAGCTCTACGTAGACTACCGCGAGCTCAATAAAGACACGATCAAGAATAAGTACCCACTCTTAAGGATTGATGATTTGTTTGATCAGCTACACGGTGCACAGTTCTTTTCGAAGATTGACCTGCGTTTTGATTATCATCAGATTCGGGTCCGAGAGGAGGAAATTCTGAAGACAGCATTCAGGACGTGTTACGGTCATTTTGAGTTTCAAGTCATGTCCTTCGGACTGACCAATGCATCAATGGTCTTCATGCAGTTGATGACGAGGTCTTCCGCCCATATCTCGATCAGTTTGTTATAGTCTTCATCGATGACATTCTGATCTATTTGAGGACCCATGAGAAGCACGAGCAGCATTTGGAGATTACTTTGCAGACCCTCCGTGCACACCAGCTGTATGCGAAGCTGGAGAAGTGTGAGTTCTGACAGGAGGACGTGGTGACGAGGGAGGGTGTCGCAGTGGACCTCTCGAAGGTTGAGGTAGTGCGGCAGTGGGGCCAGCCCATGACTGCATCAGAAATCTACAGTTTCCTTGGTTTGGCAGGCTATTATCGGCGTTTTATTGAGGGCTTCTCTGGTATTGCAGCCCCGCTAATCAGGTTGACTCGGAAGGGCACAGAGTTTATTTGGAGTGACGCCTGTGAGCGAGCATTTATAGAGTTGAAGGACCGTCTGACGTCCGCTCCTGTCCTCACTCTTCCCTTTGGAAGTGACAGATTTATTGTATTCACTGATGCCTCGCATATTAGTTGGAGTGCTGTCCTGATGCAGCACAAGAGACCAGTGGCTTTCGCGTCTCGCCAGCTCAAGATCTATGAGCTGAACTACCCCACGCATGATTTGGAGCTGGCTGCAGTTGTCTTCGCACTAAAGGTGTAGAGGCACTATCTCTATGGGGTCAAGTTCGAGCTCTTCTTCGACCCCAAGGGCTTGAAGTACCTCTTCTCGCAATCTGAGTTGAATATGAGGTAGAGGCGCTGGATGGAGCTCCTAAAAGATTATGATTTCGACCTCCAGTACTACCCGGACAAGGTAAACGTGGTGGCAGATGCCCTCACCCGTCAGCCACAAGGCCTAATGGCGCATATGATGATTCAGGAGTAGCGGATGCTTGAGGATGTAGTAGAGTATGATTTTGAGTTCGACCTGCAGTCTTCTATCATGCAGTTATCGAACCTGTTGATTCAACTCTCTCTTGTCGCAAGGGTGATCGAGGCTCAGGAGGCTGATGAGTTATTACATAGTTATATGGTTGAGGCGACATCTGAGAGTCAGGCAGATTAGCAGATTGGTACAGATGGTGGACTTCACTTTAGAGGACGATTATGTGTCCCGGATATTCCTGAGTTACGTAGAGATCTTATGGTCGAAGATTGATCGTGATTTTCTATCCACCCTGGCTCAACGAAAATGTATCTTGACATGAGGCGATAGTATTTTTGGGCGAGAATGAAGCGTCAAATAGCCAGTTTTATGGCCTAGTGTGACACATGCCAGCGTGTTAAGGCCGATCATCAGAGACCCCCTAGTCTATTTCAACCGTTGAGCATCCCGATGTGGAAGTGGGAGCACGTGTCTGCAGATTTCATTATGGGCTTGCCGAGGACTCAACGCGGTCATGACGCCATTTGGGTTGTTGTGCATCGTCTGACGAAGTCAGCACATTTCCTTACGATGCGTACGACTTGGTCTATGGACCGGCTTGCGAGGTTATTTATCAAGGAGGTTGTGAGACTGCATGTCTTTCTAGTCTCGATCATTTCTGACCGAGACTCGAGGTTCACGTCTCAGTTTTGGGGGAGCTTCTAGAGAGCGATGGGGACTGATTTGCAGCTCAGCACCGCGGACCATCCGCAGACCGATGGCCAGACCGAGAGGGTCAACCAGATCCTTGAGGATATGCTTTGGGCTTACGTGATTAATTTCATGGGTAGATGGGATGAGCATCTGCAATTGGCTGAGTTTGCATACAACAACAACTATCAGACGACCATCGGCATGGCTCCTTTTGAGGCATTATATGGCAGATTATGCAGATCACCGAGTTGCTGGACCGAGGCTAGAGAGCATCGTCTCCTAGGTCCCAAGCTTGTGCAGGAGACGTCAGAGGCTATTGATATCATCAGGCAGAGGATGCGCACAGCTTAGAGCCGACAGAAGAGTTTTGCTGATCGTCAGCGTCGTCCCTTAAAGTTTGATGTAGGGGACCATGTGTATCTCAAGGTCTCACCCATGAAGGGTGTACTTTGATTTGAAGCGAAGGGCAAGCTTGCCCCGAGGTTCATAGGACCTTTCGAGATTACTAGGCACGTTGGCGTCGTGGCCTATCGGCTTGCCTTGCGACCTCAGTTGTCTGGCGTCCACAACATTTTCTATGTCTCTATGTAGAGGAAGTGTGGGTCAAACATAGTTCCCGTTATTGATTGGCAGTCGCTGGAGGTTCGTGAGGAATCTTCTTACATCTAGCAGCCAGTTCATATCCTTGATCAGAATGAGCAGGTCCTCCGGACCAAGGTCATTTCGTTGGTGAAGGTTCAGTGGGGTCACCATTCTGTTGAGGAGGCTTCTTGGGAGCGCGAGGCCTAGATTCGAGAGCATTATCCCCACCTTTTTTATGATTGATTATGTTGTATTTTGTATGTTATCTCTGATTTTATATGATGATGTCATGTCTCTTCTTCCTCATGAGTTATGTCTAGTTGCGATGATTGCGTAAATTTTGAGGATAGAATTTTAATTAGGAGGGGAAAGCTGTAAGCCCCGTATCCTAGACTGCACCATTCAATAGACTTTCACGGTCTTTTCGATCGAATTTCTGTAACCTTCGACCCTTAACCGGTATTTACGTGCGACACTGATTCACACACCATCAACCCGAGTCGACTCAACCCGAAACTTGTGCTATAGCGACCACACTGTCGTCGCGGTTTCGATGCTGCGACTCGCGCGCCAAGGAAATACCCTAGCCAGGAGATGTGGGCCAATGTTCGGTACGAGAAAAACACCGCGCGTTGCGAAACCCAAGAGAATCTCTATGACTTGTCACGTCAATCCATCAATCTCAACATGTCAAGTACACATCACATCACACCCAACCCCAAGCAACCACAAAAGTGAAAAAGTTCTTACAAAGCCCATACTTTTCTTACAACATTTGCCACAAAAGTCAAAAAGGCTCTTACAGACCCATCCCTCTCTCTCCCATCCATTACTCTATCACATCTCTCTCTTTACAACCCTCTCTCTCTCATTTTCTAACACAACTCCAAGCAACCAAGAGGTGCTCATGTCCAAGCCCTCCCATGGAGAGAAAAAAATGGATGTGTGAGGCCCACTTTTCCATCCCAAGATCTCCCATCTCAACCATCTAAACCTTATCTCCTCCGTTGGAATCGAAGCTAAGGAGCTAAGGAAGCCAAGGGAGCAAGAAGATCAAACGGTGGGTGCTTTGATAGAGTAGTTTTCATGTTTTTAAGATGGGCCAAGTGAGGCCAACCGATCAATGGTTTGGATCTCACTTGGGACCCTAACATGTGGCCGATGGCCCACTTTGATCATCATGATCATTCCATGATGGGGCCATTCTCCATGGACCCCATCATGATGTTTATTTTTCTTGTATACCTAGGGTCATCTAGACCGTCTATTTTAGTGGAGAAGGAATCTCCACCGTTGGATTTTCATTTAATGGGCCCATATGTAATGGGACCCACTTGATGTATGATTGAATACAAGGGAGGGCCCATATTGTCGGGGTCCCTCCATCTCACATGTCCCATGTCTCTCTCTCTCTCTCTCTCTCTCTCTCTCTCTCCCTTTTTGTATGATGACGTAGTCGTGTGGCCACTTGGATGGACCCCACTTTACATAGGGGTTGTATCCACACCATCTATTATCAGGTGGCCCACCTAAGTAGGGCCCACCTTAAGACTTTCATACACCCAAATAAAGAAAAAAAATTCCAGAGACGCTGTCTCTAGACGTGAAGATGAAAACACATTATTTAGCCTTGGTTTAAGGCCATTTGGGTGGGCCATTCATGTAGACCCTACCTTGTTGTATATATTCAATCCACGACGGCTATCCTATATACCAACTCATTTTAGACATTGAGACAAAAAATGAGGTTGATCGGAGCATCTAGTGGGCCATACCTTAGCAAACAGTGATCTCCACCATTTAAAGTCTCCCAGATTTTTTTACATGTCGAAGGATGCCCAATATTGGGCTTGATGGATGGGTTAAGGACCATAGAATCCCATGGCTGGGATGGATTTTCTGGACGAGGGCCCCACCTGTGAAAAACCATAGGAAAACACATAAAAAAAGGAAAGCATGCAGCTGACGCTGCTCTGTCCGAAGGAGCAGGTAGCGCCTACTGCGCTGACAAGCGGGCGACCGTGCAGGCAAGACCCACGGCTCCAGCTGTGGGCCTCACCATGATGCTTATTTGCCATCCAAACCGTTCACTTAGAGGGCCACCTCCTGTGGTGGGCCCCCTCCAAAAATCAGCCTCATCCAAAGCTCTGATGGCCCACATCATAAAAAACAGTTGTGATTTAACGTCTTCCATTGAAACCTTTCAGACGTCCAAAAGTTTTAGATCATTTTGGAAATTTGTTTTTCCTCTTCACTAGGGTGCGTGGGCCCCATTCACGCCGTCTATTCATTTGAGATGGCCCCACTATGATGCATGTATTGTGTCTGGCGTCCATCTGACAGTGGGACACACCCCTTGTGTGGGGTCCTCCTTGATGTGTATGACCGTCTAGGCCATCTAGGGCCTGGACGTGGTAGATGTTAAATATAATATTAATATATTATATTAATATATAATATGATATATTATATATTATATTATAATATAATATTTTATATATATGTACTATAAACATACATGAGGGTGGGCCCTACGTGGGACCACCTCTGCCTTCCTAAAGCAGCAGTGGCTGCTATGTACGTCCAGCGTGGGATGTGGACCACACCACCATGATGCAAGTGATGCATCCAAGCCATCCAGCCCCCTTGAAAGCTCATTTGATGGCATAGGGCCAAAGAATAAGTCAAACTTAAAGTCCAAGTGGACCCCACCACCTAAGTAGTGGACAATGACGTCCACCGTTCAAAATTTCTAAGGGGCCATAGTAGTTCCCTATTAAGCTGACATTTGTTTCCCCCTTTTCTATCACTATGATAATCTATGAGTAGGTTGGATGGGAAACATATATTATGGTGGACCATAGGAACTTTAAATGGTGGAAATCATTATCACCACTCTTATTTGGTTATGGCCCATTTGATGTATTCAAGACCCAACGAGTTGTGGCCCATTACAATGTACATAAGGCCCATTGGTGCGGCCCATTGATGTGGCTCACTTGATGAATATAAGACCCATATGATATGGCCCATTTGATGTATTTAAGGCCCAATGGGATGTACCTAAGGTCCATTGTAATGTGTGATCCCAACATGGATTATGTAATGATGTTTACAATGGGCTATGCCTTGGGAGCAATGATGGTTTGACGTCCACATTGCAAGTATAATGTTGGTTAAATGTCCACATTACGACTCTCCCTAGGGTCCATTGATAAGTCCGTACTTGTTGTGTGTAGGTCGTTTAGGCCCATCTGCATTATAAGGATAGTTTACTACTTATAACATGCTTAGTATAATTCCATGACTAATGCTCATACGCATCATATGTATGCTTGATATGAGGAATGTTTGATCATAGCATATGCCTTCAGGCAGATTATTTAGGGGCTCCCGAACAGGCAGTGTTACCCCACATGAGTACACGATACGCGCAGGATTGTTGTATGACTGGATAGTGTGATTCATGCATTTGCATTGTGTGATATGGTACTGTACGCCCTAGCAACATCAGGGTCGTAACCTCCACAGGTGTTTTGTGGTTGGAAGGATTGGATATCAAAAATCTTATTTTACATAGGGTGCTATAGATATCCCTGGATGAAAGTTCCTAAACCCTTATGGTACTACGAGGTTGCTCCAATGTCTAGACCGAGTGAGTACAGGAGCGTCGAGTGCCGATTACCAGGAGGCTGCACTTTCCACTGTGTCGTGGTCGGTGGGAAGGGGGTGCAGCCTTACCCGCCCGAGAGTAGGGGGCAAAGCTAGGCTGAGTTTGACTAGCTCGAGGAATGGGTCCGCTATCGACGAGTCGAGCCCGATATTGGTAGACGGATAGTGAGGTCTCTTTCACTTACCTTATTGTGCGCGATGGGGCGGGGATCTAGTTTAGAGTGTTCTAGACCCCGGTGATATCCTAGATATGAGTTGTATTGATATGTGGACTTAGATAAGGATTTGTATGCTTGACTTGCATCTTGCATCGCATAGCCTTGGTATGGCCGACATCATTTATGCCTTGCATCGCACAGCCTTGGTACGGCTAATGGTATTCATGGATTCATCAGCATGTTCCGCATTGCTCTGATACTGCATAACTGCTTTACCACCTTATGCACACACTTTCACCACCCTTTAAGCTTTCCATAAGCTTATGCATGACCGTTGCGTGCACGTGACATTGGGGCACAGCAGCGCTGAGGCAGGAGCACTTTGCAGATCATCTTGGAGCTTTTATTCATCATTATTGTATTTCCCTTTATGCTTATTGTACTTGTAAAGTTTTTGATCATAGTGGAAATGTAATGGAGTTTTTGGTTGTTGTTTGTGGGTTATACCTTTGGTTATGCTTATCACGATTCAAACTGATCTTGAAAATCCTCCTCGTAGCATCTCAGGATCGAAAACTGGCGAATGGGAGTTGGGAGCCGAGATTAGGGTTCTATGGAGGCTGTCTGCACCAGATTGAGCAATCGGGAATTTTGTGAGCCCGGTTTTCGAGTTTGGGGCGTGACAGTATAAGTCATTATGGGCAACCTCTTATAAATTCTAAATGTAAATGTAAATTTTCCTTTATATTGCTTTGTCCATCCTACTCTAACTGCTTACTCTGAAAGAAAAAATATGTACGTGTAATTATGGCTCTCTATATGTTAACACTCGGGTTTTTAGGAAACGGGTCGTACACTTGGGTCCTGAAAACACGGGGCATTACACAACCCCTTGGTTCGCAATGCTGTCTTGCTTGGGATCCCTAACAATCAATAACTCCAAAATAAATAAATAAAAATAAGAAAACTCAAAATCTCAAATATTTAAAAAATTTTTAAAAAAAATCCAAATATTTTAAGATTCCAAAAAATCTATATATTTTTAAAATTAAAAAACTAGATAATTTTTCAAAGAAAAAGAGTGGGCTTAGAAATTCTTTCCAAAAATCTCAAGCAATAAAGTGGCAAGTCTATTTGTCAAAGCACTTGAGTACAAATTCAACTCATATGATTTCAATGTGGAGTTAGACTTTGAACTCAAGGGTTTAGACAGAGCCACTGATATGGAAGATGATGAACTGAATTTTAAACTAGAGAATCACCTCAGAAAGATCAAAACCAAAAGCCAATGTCATCTTAGAGAATTTTGAAATTGTAAACCTCATATTTCCCGAAACTCTTAAGGAAGTGTGCATTGAGAATCCTTGCCCCCAAAAAATAAGTAGAGAATGATCGAATTCTTTAAGCCATGACTTCCCAATCTTTCATCCTGTGAAGACTTGTCCAGACTCAATCGAAAACTTGTCAACGAAGCCTAAAATCAATCCTGTCAAGCGGAAGCTGCCAAGACCATGCTGGAGTGTGCGACCTGCACATGAACAGACGCGTAATGATGGAAGAAATCTTATGGCTCAAGGAAGACAAGTTGTTGCCAACATGTCAAAAAGCACTTCAAATATCAAGGGCACGCACACCAAATCCATGTGTGTGCTTCAAAATTCCACCACCTAAGAAAACCCTGGCCATTCTTTATGTGAGGTATCAATATCAGTGAGGAAGTCAGTCTACCAACATCTAAAGAACAAAAGTACATGCTCGTTACAATCGACTACTTCACAAAGTGGATGAAGGAAGCATCCTGGCCTCACATGATGACATTCATGAAGAATAATATCATCAGTAGCTACAGGATCCCACACAACTCTTATGAATCAAAAGATGAACAACGTCTTCAAGAAAACTTTAAATCAAAAGACATTATATGGTATGCATAGCTACGAACGAAATTCTTTATAAACTAACTGGTGAAATGGAAATTGTCGTACAGGTTCAAGTCAAAATCTCGTCAACGTGAATACTAATTGAGAGAGAAGTCGAGGAAAATAAAGTCATATTGAGTTCGAAACAAGCATCACCACATCGATCGGACTTAAGGGTATGTGACAACCTAAAGTTCTTTTAGGAGGCGCCCTTGACTACCAACCTAAGCTAAGGATCTTTTGGAGACCATCAGTGTCGACAACGTGAAGAAATTTCATAGGTAAGCTTATCTAACCATGTCAAGAGTTACATTAGCAAAGCTGAAGTCAACTGACCAAAGTTGGTCATCCTAAGAATCACTCCCTCCTATCCCTAAATAAGTATTCCAATAAGAAAAATCAAAACAAAAAAAAGGAGAAAAAAAAAACCAAAAAAAAAAAAGAGCTAAGGAAAAATTAAGAGTAAACGTTCAAGATAGTCAAAATGAAAAAAAAAAAAAAAAAAAAAAAAAAAAAAAAAAAAAAAAAGGAGGAGAAAAAGTAAAAGAAAAGAATAAAAATAAAATAAAATAAGAGAGAAAAATTGACCCCAGAAAAGAAGCATAGTACCCATCTTAGTTCCCCTCCCCCAGGATGATCTCAACTCAAGTCAATAGCTTTCCTATCGTGACTTAAGACAGGGCTAGAAAAGCAAGCTAATAGGCTGGCAAGGATGGAAATCCAAGCCCTCAATCACCGTAGAAAATTAAAGAAAAATCAAAAGCAGAAAAGCATGCCTAAGTAAAATGGACAAAGTGAAAATACGAAAGGGCGCTTTGAGTAAAAACAACGGGCACGTAACAGACTTTGTAAAAACCCGAAAGGGCGCCAAGGGTAAAAATATCACGGCTACTAAGGGACGAGCAAGATTAAACACCCAGGACGTAGTGAAAACCTTAAAAGGTGTCATGGGCAAAAATGATGAGAAAGCTGGATGCTTTGAAAACCCAAGAGGGCACTGCGGGCAATAACGGATAGAGAAAAAGAAAAGAAAAGAAAAGGAAAGCAAGTACATAAAGGGTCCGAAGAACACAACAATTCAATAAATGAAAGGATAACAATCATGAGTCAAGAATTCTTTTAAGCTCTTCCCAAATCCTAGAGGTAGACTACCATTGTGCACTAACTTAAAGGAATAGGGACCCTTAGAGCATTCTAATTCCTGTAGACATGTTCAGTCCAAACCATTCTCACACAAATAGACCAACACTTGGCATAAATGTTGATTTCCCTCCATCACATCTCATGCATGATTTGTGTACATAATTTCTTCAAAAGATTAAAAAAAAAAAATCAAAAAATGTTCAATCTTTACTTATCTATATATACATATGCAAAGGAAAAACAAGTTCAGACAAGGCTTCCAAAATAAACATCCTCCAATTGTTTCAGCTAACTCGGGGGCCCTCCCATGAACGCCCTTCCCCTAATCATCTTCTCTGAGAGGTATCTCTCCCCTTGCTCCAATACTTCAATCCTCCTATTAAAATGATCTCCATCTCCTTGAAAGTATCAAAGCCCATCATTTCGACCATCCAAAGTAACCATTCAGCCATCTCCACCATCCATCATCAAAGGGATACAATCTCCACCATCAATCATCACATCCAAGCCATCCAAAGCGGCTGACCCCTCATCCAAGCCATCAAGAGGCCAATCTAGCTCATCCAAGGTGACATCCATGCCATCACACACATCCAAGAAGAAGGTCAGCCCTCCCACATCAACCATGGAATCATATCTACCATCAAAGACTACATCCACACCCAATGAATCCGTGACTTCACCGATGACCCTTGTTTCAATCTCATCTTTACAATTCAAACCATCAACGAAGGCATCTCCATCACTATAAAAAATTTCAGGAATCCCTCCATTTATGGTTGCGTTCAAGGTGTCCCCAACAACCTCCTCTAAATTCCATTAAAAACTTCATTCAATGTACCACTAAAATCTTCCATAAAAGATACATCTTCACCATTCAATGACAACGGAGTTCTTAATGAGTGGGGCCCACTAAATCTAGCCACCACGTCTACTAAAAAATCATCATTACTAACCATAAAGGGGCCACAAGGGTACAAATGAAGGATGAAAAAGAAGACAAAGGAGGGAGACATAATGAAGAAAAATGATCAGATTAGCAAATCCTTAAACTTGGGAGCAGAGGGAATCAGCATGGAAGAATGTGAAATTGCTATGTTGGAAACCCTAAGTTTAGTCAAATTTTGGTGTGCCAAACCAATTTGAGTTTGTGTCATGCTTATGTATCAAGCCTGTGCTTTGATCTGTTTTGAATCTTCGACAATCGTGCTGAATCAATATTGCCGATATCTACGATGAACTTGCCAAGATCTTCAAGCTGAAGAAAGTATATGAGTTCAAGTGTTGGTTAAAGACTCAACCTTCAAGAACCCAATCACAATATTGCGGTTCAAGTTCTATAACTGAAAATGTCAAATAACTCAAGTCCTAATTGAAAACTAAGTTTGATACGTTGAGTTCAAGCTTCGAATATCGCAAGAATTAAAGCTGTCAATGTGATCGATAGTTTGATGGTTCACATGTTTTATCTCACAAATAAGGTATGAATGACCTAGATTGACCTTAGGGCATGTTACATTCATTTCATACTTGGCATCGGTCATTTTATAGGTTAATAGGTTGTTTGTTCGACCAGCCCTAGCACTGGCTCCACCAGTCCTAAAATTTTCGTGACCAATCCAAGATTTGTTACAATTTTTTAGAATTTTTCTATTGGTCCATGACCAGTCCTGGAAACTGCTCCACCAGTCGAGTGAACAGTCGTGCAGGGCTCGACTCAAATTACAACAAGCATTCTAGCCCCACTCGACCAGTCGTGTGTAAACCATGACCAGTCGAGCAGACCATGACCAGTCGAGCAGGCCACTCGACCAGTCATGGGACCCACAAGGCCAGTCGAGTACTTGCCAAATCTTATCGCACCAGAAATTTCAAAAATTTGTTGGACCTAAGGCCAGTCGAAGCGAACCTAAAGCTAGTTGAGTGAATAGATTTTTTACCTATAAATAGTACTCGAATTTTTGGAGTTTTTTATTCAATTCTAATTATTTTTAAGCAATCACTCTAAGATAATTTTGTGTTCATCCTAAGCTATTTTGTGCATATTTTAGATTCTTTATAAGTAGCTCTTCTTATTTAATTTTAAATCTCTATTCCAATCTGATTTTAAAAAGGGACATTTGGTTTACACTTTCTTGAGATCGAAATCAAATTAAGCCAGCCCGTGTTGATTTAAATTAAAAAATTATCTAGACCTAGAACCCTATACACTTGTGGGGCTGAACGTTAAATATCTACGTAGTCATCAAGTTAGTTTTAAAGGGCTACTTCAGAATCTTCATAAAGATAAGTGTTTCCTTTTTTGTAATTCCTTTTTATTTGGTTTATGAGTTAAGCCAGAAAATCTTATTTGGTTTTTTCTGAGATCAACCAGAAAATCTCAGAGTGTGGGGTTGTGATTGTGTGAGCCCATTTAAAATATAATTGTGAAATTTTTAGGTGAACCTTGTAAAATCTATTTGATTAGTGAACACTAATATCTTGAGGGAGTGGATATTAGGAGTGGAGTCGTTATGTGGCTGCTTTCAGATAATTGGTGTACACACACGAACCACTATAATTCTCTGGTGTTTGGTGGATGTTTGATTTATTTCTTTATCATTTTATGGTTTAAGATCGTGGGATATATTTGTGAATGTTTTAATCTTTATTTTTCAAGCATTGTGTGGTGAATGTTGTAATAGATTAGTTCTTATTTCTTTCACCTCCATTTGAGTTTGAGTTTTTTATACTCACCCACATTCTAGTAAAGTTGTCCTGCCATAAACCGTAGGTTTTTGGTGTCAAGTTGTCCTTAGAACTAAGTTTATATCAACCTCTCAATATTTAATTTTAGAGGTTACTTTCTATCATGCTATCAACTATTTATTAAGTCTTTATTTCCGCACTTTATTTTTAAATTTGGCATTGTCCTATTCACCCCCCCCCCCCCCCCCCCCCCCCCCCCCCCCCCCAAGGACATGTAACTTGACCTTTTCAAGTGGTATCAGAGCCTAATAGCTCATTTTATTTTTGTAATTTAGATTAAATTCCTGAGCTAATCGATCTGAGCTTTTTAAGATGCCAAATTTCGATAGCCTCTCAATAACTAGGCCTCCACCATTTGATGGCTCCAATTATGCCTATTAGAAAGCCAGAATGAGAATCTTTTTAAAGTCCATAGATGAGAGCGTGTGGCAAGCTGCATTGACCAATTGGACTCCTCCTACCACTGAAGTGATTGGTACTGATAGATCTAAAACTGTAAAAGTTTCATCTTATTTTTCTTAGACCACTCTTCAGAAAAGTGAGAGTAGTGTCAATGTAAAGGCTTTTAATGTTACACTATCACCGGATGAATTCAAGAGAATTATTTCTTGTGATATGGCAAAACAAGCCTGGGATATTTTTGAAATGACACACGAGGGTACAACAATTGTCAAGAAATCTAAAGTTCAAATCCTTACAACCAAATTTGAGGAAATACGTATGGAAGAAAGTGAAACTTTCATGGACTTTTATACAAGATTAAATGACATTGTCAACTCTATGTGGGGTCGTGGTGATAGGATCCCAAAAAGTAAAGTCTGTGCAAAGATACTGCGCTCGATGCCTGATCGATTTAATTCAAAAGTGACTATAATCCAGGAACTTCGTGATATGGATAATATGAGGGTAGAAGAGTTAGTTGGGTCTCTTCAAACCTATGAGTTAAATTTTAAGACCCCCAAAGGTAAGTTAATCACCCTCAAGTCTTCTAAAATTATTTCTCATGAAAATAGTAATAATTCTGATTTAGAAACTTTTGAAGATGATATGGCTCTTTTAGCCAAAAAATTTTACAAGATTTTCAAGAGTAAAAAGAGGGTTGATTTGCAAAAATCTATTGAAAAGAAAAGATCTAGATCTAAAAATTAGAAATCTCTGTCAATGCTACAACTGTCATGAATATGGGCATCTAGCAAACAAATGTTCTAAGAAGGATAAGTCTAAAAAGAAAGCTGTGTTGGCTACATGGTATGAATCTTACTGCTCTGAAGTCTCTTCTGAGTCAAAAGATTCTAAAACTAAGTTGGTTAATGATGTTAAAGCCCTAATGACCCTGCCAAGTTCACTTTTTCAGATAATAAAGATTCAACCAGTGAAGAAAATCTAGGTAGTGACCATGAAAATGAAGAAGACCTTTAATATGCTTATGATGCCCTATACAGGAAAAGTTGCAAAATAGCTGTAAAGTTAAAACTTCAGAAAGAAAAGTTTTCAAAACTAAAGGAGAATTTTGATAATCTACTCTTAAAAAAATCACACTTTTCAGATTACTTTGAAAAAACTAAGTGCGACTTAGATTTTAAAAATGTCCAAGTTGAAAATTTAAAATTTAAAAATGAAAAGCTAAAACTAGAAGTCTCTTCACTTTTGAGTTTGAAGGATACATGGAGGTATGCCCAAGGTGATCCTAAATTAGAAAAACTTTTATCCAAATTTAAAAAATGTGGCGATCGATCTGGATTAAGCTATGATAAAAGTATTCCTCCCAAATATAAGGATACTCTACCCAAATTTGTTAAAGGGGAGTCTTTTAACTCAAAAGGAAAAAATCTGAATCAAAATAATTTTAAAAATACTAAAACTTTTCAGACTTTAAAACCTAAAAGTAATCATATCAACTATAAAAATCAGAATCGTTATCCTTTAGCTGAGAAATTGTAGACTTGCTTAAGGAGCTCTTAAAATCTAACTCAGTGTGTAGGACTTATAACAACTATAAACATAAGAAGACTAACTATGCTCTTAAACCCAAAACTGTAATGAAATGGGTCCCTAAGGTTGCTTATTTGGTTGCCCACACCGCTTTCAAGGCTTCCAGACATTCAAAGTGGTACCTAGATAGTGGTTGCTACAGACATATGACGGGTGACAAAGGTCTGTTCACCAATCTTAGAGATATGATTGATGGTTCAGTCACATTCAGTGATGGTAGCAACTGTAGAATTGTTGGCCAAGATATGGTTCAACTCTTTAACCTCCCTTTATTTGAGAATATTTTATATATAGAAAGTTTAAAACATAATATATTAAGCATCTCTCAAATATGCAATAATAATCATAGTGTAAAATTTACCAAGGGTGCGAAATTTTAAATAAGAATGGTTCTGTAATATTAACTAGTCACCGAACTTCTGAGAATTACTACATAGTCAGTGATTCAAGCTCATCTAAGCTATCATGTTATATGGTCCAAACCGATGAGACCAAATTAAGGCATAAGCATCCAGGACATGTACACTACCGCAACTTGTATAGATTGAGCAAAAGTGAATTGGTTAGAGGTCTACCCAAACTAAAGAAAGTGGATAAAATATGTGGCGAGTGCCAGATTGGTAAACAAATCAAGAGTACTCACAAAAAGATGAACTCCAATGCCACATCTAAACCACTGGAACTTCTCTACATGGATCTCATTGGACTAACTAGAATGGAGAGTCAAGGTGGTAAGAAATATATTATGATCATTGTAGATGACTTTACTAAGTACACTTGAGTAGTCTTCTTAAGAGAGAAATCAGAAACTCTTGACAAAGTAAAAAGGGTACTTAAACGTATCCAAACTGAAAAAGAATTACAAGTCACTAAGATCCGTAGTGATCATAGTTCTGAGTTTAAAAATAGCAGTTTTGAGAAATTTTACAGTGACCAGGGAGTATCACATGAATATTTTGTGCCCAAAATACCACAACAAAATGGGATAGTGGAAAAGAAAATTAAAGTGCTTCAAGAAATGGCAAATGTAATGCTAAATAGTATGAAGCTTCCTGAAAATCTTTGGACAGAAGCCATAAATACTACTTATTATATAATTAACTGCATTTATACTAGAAAATCGAATAGTAAAACGGCTTATGAAATGTGGTTTGATAAGAAGTCTACTATCAAATACTTTCGAGTTTTCGGTAGTAAGTGCTACATCTTGTGTGACCGAGAAAATCTGGGTAAATTTGACACCAAAAGTGATGAAGGGATATTTTTAGAGTATGCTCTGAATAGTCAAGCATATCAGGTTCTTAAGAAGAGGACTGGTATAATTCAAGAGTCCATTAATGTGGTTATAGATGATTACTTGAATACACCTGTCTCAATTTCAGAAGATGATGGAGTCCTTTTGTTTGATAAATCAAACTCTTCATCTAGTCAAAATAACACTGAACTGCGAACAGTTAAAGACCATCCTTCTGATCAAAACCTTAAAAACCCTCTCATTGGTGTACACGATCATAAACAACTAGAAGATATGTGCAACTACGTGCACTTTACATCTCAGATAGAACCAGATAACGTAAAAGAAGCCCTTACTGACGAAAACTGGATTGTTAGAAGTGATGCAAGAAGAGCTCAATCAGTTTGTTAGAAATGATGTTTGGTACTTAGTTCCAAGACCAAAAGATAAACACATTATCAGAACAAAATGGATTTTTAAAAATAAGGCTGATGAACTTGGTAATATTATTAAAAATAAGGCTAGGCTAGTTGTACAAGGGTACACTCTAAAGTGCTCTTACTAGTACCTTGGTTTGTCAATTAGCGTGTGCGTTGAGTCAGTCAGACTGCAGAGCCTTAAAGGAAGATTTATTCAAGTGTCTACCTCAACCGGATGTGTGAAAGCTTGCCATAGGTAAATCTAAGCCTCACATCTCATGTCTCAAAACACTAGGTGATTAAAACCCTTAAAAATAAGTTAGAACATATTAGGGTTTTTGGGTAAGAGAACTTTTTCAAACATCAGAAAATCTCTAAATTTTCTTACCCGTCGATTGTATCGATACACATCTTAATATAATCGACCTACTCTTTCGATGTCCTCGGAAGACCAATCGATCAAATTGAATGAGGACTTAATGTGTCCAGCAACCAAATACATATATGGACAGGATTATCAATGTATCGACGCACTTATCGAAATCATCGATATTTGAATCTCGAGTCCATTGAAGCTGACTCGATAATATCAACAGGCATACCGGCACGCTTGTTTTTACTAAAGAAAATCATATATGCTTCGATATATCAGAGTCCTCCTCGATACCATCAGAGTTCAAATCTCGATGATATCGAAAGGTTCTCGATATTATCAGTCATGGGCGCGAAGTTCTCCAGCAACATTTTTCAGGTGTTTTTCAATTCTGATCAGGGGTCACTCGATAGAATCAATATTCTAAATATTGATGATATCGGGGCCAGATCGAGTGCATCGAGAATGGATAAAACTTGTACAACAAGCTTACTGATAAAATCTTTAGATTTATTGATACATCGACACAACCGCCGATATCATCGACATTCAAATTTCGATGATATCGAGTATCCCCCGATCATATCTGTTAACCTGAAAATTTCAAAGCAAGTTTCTCTCATTTTTTAAATGTCAATGACTCAATCCTTATATCAACAAAATCAAAGTTTAAAATCTGATGGCATCGACACGAGTCTCGATTCCCTCGATCAATTAGCAGAAGGTTTTCCAAAAACCTATGACATTGAGTTTGTGTCATCGAGTGGACCATCGATACAATCGAGAGTATACGCTCAATGATATCGAATCTGCTCGATGATATCGAACTCTGTCATAAATGTGTCGTTTTATATCCATTGGAACTTTTGCCTATTTAAAGAGAACTTGTCTTTAGTTGCTGTGAGAGAAAGAAGAGTGTATTTTTGTGTGTTTAACCTTAGATCATATACCCAAAGCCCTTTCTCTCAAGGGAGTTCATCCTCCAATCCACCCTCATCATTGATATTCAATAGAGTAGATTGGAGAATGAACTTCCGCATTCAAGGATCCTACAACTACTACTTTAATGGTAAATCATTAAGTTGGGATGCTTTGAATGCATAGATGATTGAAATTGCTCTATCTTCCTAATAGGAAAACCTTTAGAGAGTAGGATTCCATCATAACCTTGACCCAACCTTTAGCCATATACTAGTATATCATTTATGTTGTGGATCAAGGGAGCAGAAGACTCTTCATCAACAAGGAGGAGATCTTTGTCATGTGCTGAATGGGACTCATTAACTTATCTGTAAGTATCTAAAATCCAGAGAACCCTTTGATCATTCCTTTGTAGGATTGGGTGTAAGGTTTTTCTCACCTTTGAAGTCCTCAAGGAGGCCTCTGGTGGGAGTGTACATTGTGGGTGCATTGTGTGGACCCTTGACCCTTGCTCTGTGGAGAGTATAAACATCTGGTTAGGGGTGAACCAGTAAAACCTTCGGTTCGAGGTGAATCGTGTAAAACCTTGGGTTTGAGGTGAACCGAGTGAAACCTCCGTTAGGATCTTAGGGAAGATCCTTAGCCAGTGTGCCTAAAAGTGGATGCGATGTGTTAACCCTTACTCATGAGAGCATAAATAGTCAGCCTCAGTGTAGGTTGTAAAGGTTGAAGGTGAACCTGATTTAAAACCTTAGGTTAGAGGTGAACCATGTGAAATCTCCTTAGTGAAATCTGGTACACTCAAGGGTTGAGTGCGGTTACCGGGAGTGGAGTAGACAAGTAGTCGAACTACTATAAAAATGACTGTATTTGAGCTTGCTATTCCCTTATTTTTATGATTTGCTTTAATACTTTCATATCTATATATCTAAGATCACACCTCACACACATACACGGTCATATCCATCATAAACTTGATTGTATATTGTTATGTCTTTAATAGTTTGTGATTAGATCCTCTACCAAGCTTGGAAGCCAGTAGAGTTACATTTGAGTAATCCTGGTGAATGCATATTAATAGGATTAGTGGCATAGGATTTTTAAATAAACTTTAAAAACTTTAAAAAGTCTTATTCACCCCCCTCTAGGACATATTGGCATATTTCGACTTCAACTTCAAGCGGTCTTCACCGCTATTTCACACTCAAATTGAAGGCATTGATTATGATGAGACCTTTATCCCGGTAGCTCGTCTTGAATCAATCAGACTATTTATATCCATCGCATGCTTTAAAAAATTCAAAAATATCAAATGGATGTAAAGAGTGTGTTCTTAAACGACAATTTGCATGAAGAAGTATACGTTGAACAACCAAAGGGTTTTGAAGACCCTAAACATGCTAATCACGTCTATCGCCTGAAAAAGGCACTCTATGCTTTGAAACAGGCTCCCAGGGCATGGTACGAGAAATTAACTAAATTCTTGTTAAGTCATTACTTTGTTATGGGGAGTGTAGATAAAATATTATTTATTAAGAAACATAATGATCATATACTAATAGTACAAATCTATGTTGATGACAGTATCTATGGATCTACTTGTGCTAACATGACTGTTGAGTTTGCAGATCTTATGAAATCTAAATCTGAAATGAGCATTGTTGGAGAACTAAACTATTTCCTAGTGTTGCAAGTCAAACAGCTCCCTGATGGATTCTTTATCTCTCAAACCAAATATGCTCTGAACTTAGTTAAAAAGTTTAGATTTGAGAGTGGAAAAAATTTTGATACTCCAATAAGTACTACTCTAAAACTTTCTAAGGATTCAACAGGTAAGAGTGTGGATCCAAAGTTGTATCACAGTATGATAGGTAGTTTACTTTATTTAACTGTGAGTCAACCTGATATTGCTTTTAGCATAGGAATTTGTGCAAGATATCAATCGCACCTTAAAGAGTCCCACCTGATTGTTGTTAAGCGCATTTTACAATATGTCGCTAGTTCAGCAAATCTTGGTCTCTGGTATCTACATGATACTAGGGTGCAATTAGCTGGTTACATGGATGTTAATTGGGCTGGTAACATTGATGATCGTAAATCAACCAGCTATGGTTGTTTCTGTCGGGAACTGTTTGGTTTCTTGGCTAAGTAAGAAATAAAGTTTTGTATCGCTCTCCACGGCTGAGGCAGAATATATTGCTACAGTAATGCATGCACTCAGCTTGTGTGGATGAAGAGAATGCTAAGCGATTACAGGATTACGCAAGAATCTATGGTTTTATATTGTGACAATTCAAGTGTAATTAATATTTTTAAAAATCCAATTCAGCATTCATGAACCAAGCATATTGACATTAGATATCATTATATTCATGAATTGGTGGAAGACAAGATAATTTCATTGGAATATATTCAAACTGAAAATCAACTTGCAGACATATTCACAAAACTACTCGTCAAAAATAAGTTTACAAAATTAAAATTTGATCTTGGTATGTGCAATATGAACTGATGATTTATGCCTATTTGTATCATAAAGTATATATTTATTATTTTAAAATTTTTAAAATTTAAATAGATGTAAAATTACAAATTTTCAGTGGTGCACGATTAGTCGAGTACACACTTGACTAATCGTGCCTTGACCTGTTGAGTATGTATACGACCAGTAATGGAACTCGGGTTTTGCCTTTTATTTGGGAAAAATATATTTTTCTTCACTTTATTCTTCTTCTCCAACAAGTCCTACCACGACCGGTCAAATCCATCTTCGATTCCTCTTCGGTTAGTGCTTCATTTTCAAATTCCTTATAGATTTGAGTTCATTGATTTTCTTTTAACTTGATTTTATAACTTATTTCAAGTTTTATGGTGGTTTGAAAGGGTGTCTACCCAAAAATCTGATTTTCTTAAAATCCTCTCTCCTTTTTGCAATCCTTATTTTCCTTGAGTTGTTATTGTTATGGAAGGGCGAAATAGGAAGAGAACCGTTCGTGGTCCCTCTTCATCTCGATCCACACTCATTTCAGTGCATCATCTTTAGTCACCCGAAGAATATCCTAAAAGTGCCCTGGTTTGTCAATTAGCATGAGTGTTGGGTCAGTTAGACTGCAGAGCCTCACAGGAAGATCAATTCAAAGCGTCTGCCTAAACAGAATATGTACAAGCTCGCTATAGGTAAATCTAAGCCTTATATCCCATGTCCCAAAACACCAAGTGAATAAAACTCTTAAAAAAAGTTAGAACATTATAGGATTTATAAGTGAGAAAACTTTTTTTTGAAAATAGAAAATTTTTAAGTTTTTCTTGCTTTGTCGATTGTATCGATACAAGTCTCGATATGATCGACCTACGCTATTAATGTCCTCGATGCCATATCGATTCCATTGAAATGAAGACAAAAAGTGTCCAGCAACCACATGTATATCTGGACAGAATTATCGATGTATCGAAGTACCTATCGATACCATCGATATTTAAATCTCAAGTCCATCGAAGGTGACTTGATAATATCGATAGGCAGATCTCCGGCGCCCCTATTTTTACTTAAGAAAATCATACATGCTTCCATATATCGAAGCCCTCCTTGATATCATCAAAGTTCAAATCTCGATCGGTCATGGGCACGAGGATTTTTGGAAAATATTTCGATGATCGAGGGTCACTCGATAGAATCGATATTCAAATATCGATAATATCGATAGGTATATCAATGCATCGAATAGGGACAAAAACTGTCCAGCAAGCTTAAAATGAAAATCCTCTGGATTTACCGATGCCTCGACACAGCTATCGATATCATCGACATTTACTTCTGATGATATCGAAGATCCCTCAATCACTCTTATAAACCTGAAATATTTTATAGCAAGTCTATCTCATTTTCAAATGTCGAGGAATCAAACCTCACATCGATGAAATCGAAGTTCAAAATCTGATGACATCGACACGTGTTTCGATTCAATCGACCAGCTGGCAATCAGTTTCAAAAGCATATGACATTGAGTTTGTGTCATCGAGCGAACCATCGATGCAATCGAGAGTATACGCTCGATGATATCGAACCCTCTCGATGATATCGAACTGTATCATAAATGTGACCATTTTATATCTGTTGGAACCTTTTGCCTATATAAAGAAGACTTATTTATTGTTGCTAGTAGAGAAAGAAAAGAGTTCTTTTGAATGTTTTACCTTAGATCATATACCCAAAGCCCTTTCTCTCAAGGGAGTTCATCCTCCAATCCACCCTCATCATTGATATTCAATAGAGTGGATTGAGGAATGAACTTCTACATTCAAGGATCCTCCAGCTACTACCTTAATGATAAATCATTAAGCTGGGATGCCTTGAATGCATAGATGATTGGAATTTCTCTATCTTTTTGATAGGAAAATATTTACAAAGTAGGATTCCATCATAACCTTAACCCAACCCATCACCATATATTGGTACATCATTTGAGTTGCAGATCAAGGAAGCAGAAGATTCTTCATCAACAAGGAGGAGATCTTCGTCAACGTGCTAAATGGGACTCATCCACTTATCTGCAAGTATCTAGAGTCTAAAGGACCCTTTGATCATTTCTTTGTAGGATGGGGTCTAAGGTGTTTCTCACCCTTGTAAGTCCTCAAGGAGGCCTCCGGCGGGAGTGTACATGGTGGGTGCGTTGTGTGGACCCTTGCTCTGTTGAGAGCATAAACATCTGGTTAAAGGTGAACCAGTTAAAAACTTGGGTTTGAGGTGAACCGTGTGAAACCTCTGTTAGGGTCTTATGAAAGATCCTTGGACAGTGTGCCTAAAAGTGGGTGCGTTGTGTTGACCCTTGCTCGTGAAAGAAAAAAAAATCAGCCTCAGTGTAGGTTGTAAAGGTTAAAGGTGAACCTATTTAAAACCTTAGGTTTGAGGTGAACCATTGTGAAACCTCCTTAGTGAAATTCGGTACACTCAAGGGTTGAGTGCGGTTACCGGGAGTGGAGTAGACAAGTAGTCGAACCACTATAAAAATGACTGTGTTTGTGATTGTTATTCTTTTGTGTGTGTGATTTACTTCAATACTTTCATATCTGTATCTCTGAGATCACACCTCACACACATACACAGTCATATCCATCATAAACTAGGTTATATATTGTTCATTTCTTGAACAGTTTGTGATTGGATCCTCTACCCGGCTTGGAAGCCATTAGAGTTACTTCTGAGTAATCCTGATAAATGTATATTGATACGATTAGTATAATAGAATTTTTAAATAAACTATAAAAACTTTAAAAAGTCCTATTCACCCCCCTATAGGACATATTGGCATATTTCTACTTCTACTAAAGAGGTCTTCACCACTATTTCAGACCCCGAGTATGTGCGGGATATCCAACATAGGAATGTCATTATTGAGCATGTTGTTAATGTTGATCATATTGAATGCTTCCACATCATCCCCCTCTAAGCTGTAGGATGGGAGAACATATTATCTTGGAGCGGTTTAGCATATCGGTCCATTGCACATGCTATGTATGCTTGTATTACTGACTTTTCTCAAGAGAATTTGACATTTATTGTGTCAACTAGAGATGGTCTGATCGATGTAGACTGTCATTTAATTTCTTCTATCATGAATATACTTGTTGTTGACAACAGAGTTCCCATATCTACTTTGCCCTCTAGACCTTCTGAGAATGTAAAACATTTGATTACAAGAGTTCTTTGCAACATGGATACGGAGTGAAATGGCGGTATTGCGTTCAATTCCAAATTTATGTTATCCAAATACAGGGTCCTTCATCGCATTTTCATTTCAAATGTATATCCTCGCTTAGGTAACAAAACTGAGTTGACTTCTTTCATGACCCATATTATGCATTCTATTGTGTCTGGTATCCATATATGTCCTCCTTCTCTTATCTATCATCTTATCATTCAGTTTCGTCTCCATCCCATTCATAGTGATATTCCTTTTTCTTATCTTATGACAGCCCTAACTACCCATACTTTAGTAGCAATGCCAGTTGGAGAAGGTTTCATTAATCTCCGTCCCTTCAACAATTCAAATATCAACAAGATGAACCTAGACCTGGTACCTGGTCAAGTTGTTGAGGATGCTGGAGGAGGTGAAGAAGCTGAAGAAGGTGATGCTTTATCACAAGAAGATGCAAACATGGATAATTTGTTTAATGAGCTAGATTCAGATTTTGATGCTGATTCTGATTATCAACCTTCTGATTTTGATGAGAGATTGCATTATCTTGAGGAACAGGTGGCTCAGATTCATGTAACCCAACAATCGCGTTTCACATATATGCACAAATTTACGAGGCGCATCAATAGGGGTTTACATAAGAGTGATCCATCTATTCCTGCTCCTTCATCAGGATCTGACTAGTTGTTTTATTTACTTTGGTTCTGTATTAATTTCTTTTAACTCTCTTTACCGTCTGTGAGTTTGGATGATAACTACTTGAATTACTTACCTCTTGTGACATAAAACTTGATAGTTATCTATGAAAGGGCCTAGCTATATGCCCTAGAGGGGGGGTGAATAAGGCAATGCCAAATAAAACTAATAACAGTGGAATAATAAAAGAAATAAAGCACAATGCTGAATTTAAAGTAATCTCAATAGCCTAAAATAAAGAGAATGATACTTTATCAGTTCTAAAGAAAACCTTACACCAAAAACCAAAGGTTTAAAGTAGGACAACCTTATTTCTAGAACGTCCTTTGTATCACAAACCAATGAGGAATAAAAAGCAAGGAAATTAAAATAACTTGCAGAAATAAATCCTAAGTTATTACAACATTCTCCACACTTGCTTGGAATAAAAAGATTACAACATTCATCCACGAATACAAACCACAAAACTGAATGAATAAAAGAATGAAAGAATAATGCACATCCACAACACAACGATATATAGTGGTTCGCCTGTGTGTACACCAACTGTTATCCAACAACCACACAGAATGCTACTCCACTCCTAATATCCTCACACAGGGGATATTCGCATGCACTATCAAAATAGGTTTCACAGGTTCACCTAAAACCTTCACAATTGTGTCTTTGATCTCGGGCTTACACAATCCAAAAACCCCACAATCTGAGTTTTCTGGCTCTCCTCAGATAACCAATACAATGAGATTTTTCTGACAAATCTCAAACAAAACCAAAGAAAGTAAATTATAAAAATATAAAATACCTGAATCAACTTTTGAAGAAGCCCGGTAGAACCAATCGGAGTAGAAGTTCGATTCAACATTCAAAGTCCAATACTCACTTTAAGAATGGTTCTAAGTCTAATTGATTTTAAATCAAAAGGGCTAGTTCTATTTGATTTTGAATCCAAGAAGAAGGAATATCAGAAATTCTCCTTTTCTAATAAGATTGGAATGTAGATCAAAATCAAATAATAAACAAGCTAGCAAAAGGAATATTAAATAAGCACAAAGTAGCTTAAAACAAACACAAACTTATCTCAGAGAATAGCCTAAAGATTACTTGAATAGAGTTGAATTGAATTGCTAAAACTCTGAAGTTCATGCTCAATTTATAGCCTAAAAAATCCCGTCTACGACTGGTCTTAGGATCCTAGGACTGGTTGTAGCTTCAAAGATTTTCAAAGATTTTCGTGGGATAAGATTTTGCGGTTCCACGACCGGTCCTGGGTGGTCTACGACCGGTCGTGGGCCACCTACGACTGGTCGTGGGACACCTACGACCAGTCATAGGACCCTCAATTTGGTTGCTGGAGTTTGAGTCGTAGGGCTAAGACTGATCGAAGGATGAGTCGTAGAACTCACAGGACTAGTTGTAGAATGTCCAGGACTGGTCGTAGGACAGCCAGAAAGATTTAAAAATCTTCAACAACCTACGACTGGTCCTGAAAAACTTAAGACTGGTCATAGCAGAGGTAGGACTGGTCTTAGAACACTCCAAATAAGCATATTGAAATATATGAATTATGTATCCAGAATGACCTACTGTAAAGCCCATCTTAAGGTCAATCTAAGGTCAAACAAACGTTAAAAGTGAGATGGACATTGAAAGTCTGTATACTCAGATGACCCTTTAGAGAAGCTTGAGAATATACAAATCTTGTAGTAGGCCTTCTTGAGCTTGATCTTGACTTAACAAAATCTTCTAATGTACTTGAACTTGATTGAATCTTGAACATGCAAACTTGAAGACTTCAATACTTGAATTCTTTATCCATGACTTGAAAACTTCTTCATTTAAGTTCTTGACTTGAAATGCGATGTCTTGAAGTAAAGAATAGTTTCAAACATGAAACACAAGATATACAAGACATAGAGATAGGTTTTGGCACCACAAAATTTGACAACCAAAGGGATATGAAATCATAGCACTTACAATCTCCCCCTTTGTCAAATTTGTGACAAAACACATAGCATAGAAGATAATAAGGAATCATGAGCTATGAAATCACAAATTACTCTACTCCCCCTGAGTAAAACGAGTACTGCTCATGTAAACAATCAATAACATATTTTCATCCACATATCCTTCTCAATCAATCAATTCAAACAAATAAATTACTCCCCCTTTCCATACTACTCCCTTTTACCTTACTACTCTCCCTTTTTGTCACAAAATGACAAGGAAAAGTCACAAAAGGAAAGAGAACATAGAGAGTAATAAGCAGATAATGAGAAAGAGATATGAAAGGACAAGGCATATTACAAAATATAAACCTGAAGCATCAAGCCATCATCAATCCATAATACAATATCCAAAAGACAATGTTATCAAACCATAATCCATAATACATATCCAAAATAAAAGATAATGATATACTATCCAGAAGACAATTCACCTAATCTGATCCAGAGGAGGAAGCAGGGATAGTCGGATCAATCTGGTGTAAGCCCCTATTAATGCGACGAAGATATTTTCGCATGTACTTAAATCGGATATCGTGGGCTATATTCATATTATCAACCTTCTCCTCCAATGCACGAAGGCGTGCATCATAACCAAATGGATCATAATTTGGATCATTTGGTGAATCAGATTCTATCTCATCAAAAATCTCATCCATATTAACATCTTGTTGTGGAAGATCGCCAGCTTCCCCTCCATTTCCAGCTTCACCACCAACACCTCCATCACAACCAACACCACCTTCATCTACTTGGCCAGGAAGCAAATCCAACTTCATCTTATTAAGATTGGAATTGTTAAAAATAAGATGATGAATTGGTGCCTCATTAACAGGTTTATCGACAAGCATGTGAGTGGCTAAAACAGTCATAAGATAACTGAACGGAATATCACTATGACCTAGATGGAGACGAAACTGAATAATGAAATAACAAATCAAAGAAGGAAGACAGACCATGGTACCAGAAGTAATAGAATGCAACACATGAACCATGTAAGAAGTCAACTCGATTTTATTATCGGACCGAAGATACACATTAGAAATGAAGAAACGATGTAACACTCTGTATCTAGGTAACAGATACTTTGAAGGGAGCGCATTCCCTTTGTGTGTCCATTGCGCATCAATTTTGCATAAATCTCTTGTTAACATGCGCTTTTCCGATTTACATGGTTTGTCGTATAAAGTATGAATCGGTATACCTTCATCATTAACAGGTATATCCATAATACTTGATATCAAATGACGGTCTACTTCAAATTTTCCTTCTCTAGTATCAATTGAAAATGTTAAATTATCAAGAGAAAATTCTGAGATGCATGCTACCATTGATTGGGCAATGGACTGGTATGCAGGCCCACCCCAAAGCAAAATGTTAGTCCAGCCAACAGAATCAAGGAAAGGGACTATACCATATGGAGCAATGTGATTGAGATCAGTGGTATGCTCAACGATAATATTACGGACACGTAAATCTCGTACATCTTGAGAATCATCTTTGGGTGACCGAAGGTGCCGTTTTGTTATCGGTGCAGATCTAGATGAAGATGGACCACGGGATATTTTCTTTTTTTCCTCTAGCATCCATATTCAAGAAGATATACAAAGAGCAAGCGAAATGCACAAAAGAAAGGATGGGTTTTCTCTAGATCAGCAAATTGAGAAGAAACCCTTGAAAAACCCAACAAGAGATGAAATCTAGCTATACAATGATCAAATAAAAGCATAGAGAGCATGAATCTTTAAGAAAAATGATGAAATAGGACTCACCTTGAAGAAAAATAAGAAATTTTATGACTGGTCGAGCCACGACTCGTCGTAGGTCGGAGTGGAAATGAAGAAGAAGGGGATTTTTTCCAAATATATCATGTTCACGAGTACCACGACCAGTCGAGTGTGGTGCACGACCAGTCGTACCACGACTGGTCGTGTACATCCACGACCGGTCGAGTATCGACCAAAAAATACATATTTTATGTAAAAAATTAAAATTTAAACAAATATAATATGAAATATAATACACTATGATACATGCAAGCAAGAATATTCAATGTAAAATGCACATACCAAGATCAAATTTTAATTTATTAAACCTGCTTTTATCGAGCGGCTTAGTAAATATATCAGCAAGTTGATTTTCGGTTGATATAAATTTTAAAGAAATAACTTTTTCTTCAACCAACTCACGTATGTAATGATTCCTAATGTCAATGTGCTTAGTACGTGAATGCTGGATTGGATTTTTGGAAATATTTATAGCACTGGAATTATCACAGTGTAAGATCATTGAATCTTGATTAATTCCATAATCGCTTAGCATGCGTTTCATCCAAACTAGTTGAGTACATGCATATTCAGCTGCAATATACTCAGCCTCAGCAGTGGAGAGCGATATTGAGCTTTGCTTCTTGCTAAATCAAGAAAGTAAGTAATTTCTAATGTAAAAACAACCACCACTGGTTGATTTTCTATCATCGATATTTTCGGCCCAATCAGTATCTGAGTACCCGACTAATTGAACATTAGTATCAAAAGGGTACCATAGACCCAGATTTATAGTACTTATGACATATCTAATAACCCATTTAACAGCAGTAAGATGTGATTCCTTAGGATTAGACTGATATCTCGCACAAACTCCAACACTTAACGCAATATCAAGTCTACTTGCAGTAAGATACAACAAACTACCAATCATACTACAATATAGTTTAGGATCTATATCTTTGCTTGTAGAGTCTTTTAAGAGTCTTAACGTTGTACTCATAGGAGTATCAAAGTTCTTACCATTCTCAAATCCAAACCTTTTAACCAAGTTTGAAGCATATTTGGTCTGGGAAATGAAAATTCCATCAGGTTTTTGTTTTACTTGTAACCCTAGGAAATAGTTGAGTTCGCCAACCATGCTCATTTCAAACCTTGATTTCATTAACTCTGCAAACTCAATAGACATGTTAGAGCAAGTTGATCCATAAATAATATCATCATTATCTGAAAGAGTGATCTTGGCTAGAGTCATAAGGGCTTTAATATCTTGCCTGACTCGGTTTCAGATCTGATTTAGAAGAGGATTCAGAATCAGACGATTCATCCCAAGTAGCCATCATGCTTTTCTTTTTTGATTTGTCCTTTTTAGGACATTTGTTAGCTAAGTGCCTATACTCTTGACAGTTGTAACATTGACTATCTTTCAAGGATTTTCGAGTTCTAGGTTTAGATCGTCTCTTATTATTTGACTTTTGAAAATCAACTTTTTTCTTGTTTTTGAAAATTTTGTAAAACTTTTTTGCTAAAAGCGCCATATCATCTTCAAAATTTTCTAAATCCGAAGTGCTCTCTTGTGAAATATTTTTAGATGATTTGAGAGCAATTGATTTTTCTTTAGGAGCCTTAAAGGATAACTCATAGGTTTGAAGTGAACCAACTAGTTCCTCAACCCTCATGGTATCCGTATCACGAAGTTCCTGAATCGCGGTTACTTTAGAATTGAACCGTTCAGGATGTGAGCGTAGTATCTTTGCACACACTTTACTTTCTGGGATTCTATCACCAAGACCCCACATAGAGTTCACAGTGTCATTCAATTTAGTATAGAAGTCCGTAAACATCTCATTCTCCTCCATATGAATTTCTTCAAATTTAGTTGTGAGGAGTTGGACTTTAGATTTCTTGACAATAGATGTACCCTCGTGTGTCATTTCTAATATATCCCAAGCTTATTTTGTATTTTCACACGAGATGATTCTTTTGAATTCATCTGGTGATCATGCACAAGTAATTGCATTTAGTGCTTTTGCATTTGCACTACTTTCACTTTTCTGAAGTGTGGTCCAAAGCGAATAAGTCGTTACTTTCATAGATTTTGAACCATCGCCATTAGTTACTTCAGTGATAGGAGAGTTCCATTCATTCACTGTGGCCAGCCACACATTTTCATCCAAGGATTTAAGGAAGATCCTCATCCTGGCTTTCCAATAAGCATAGTTTGTGCCATTAAAGGGTGGTGGCCTAGTGACTGATAGGCTATCAAAATTTGACATCTTAATATCGCTTAGATCATTAGCTCAGGAAATAAATCCAATAAATAAATAATAAGCACGAGCTATTAGGCTCTGATACCACTCGAAAGGGCCTAGCTATATGCCCTAGAGGGGGGGTGAATAGGGCAATGCCAAATAAAACTAATAACAGCGGAATAATAAAAGAAATAAAGCACAATGCTGAATTTAAAGTAATCTCAATAGCCTAAAATAAAGAGAATGATATTTTATCAGTTCTAAGGACAACCTTACACCAAAAACTAAAGGTTTAAGGTAGGACAACCTTATTTCTAGAACGTCCTTTGTATCACAAACCAATGAGGAATAAAAAGTAAGGAAATTAAAATAACTTGCAGAAATAAATCCTAAGTTATTACAACATTCTCCACACTTGCTTGGAATAAAAAGATTACAACATTCATCCACGAATACAAACCACAAAATTGAATGAATAAAAGAATGAAAGAATAATGCACATCCACAACACAACAATATATAGTGGTTCGCCTGTGTGTACACTAACTGTTATCCAACAGCCACACAGAATGCCACTCCACTCCTAATATCCTCACACAGGGGATATTAGCATGCACTATCAAAATAGGTTTCACAGGTTCACTTAAAACCTTCACAATTGTGTCTTTGATCTCGGGCTTACACAATCCAAAAACCCCACAATCTGAGTTTTCTGGCTCTCCTTAGATAACCAATACAATGAGATTTTTCTGGCAAATCTCAAACAAAACCAAAGAAAGTAAATTACAAAAATGTAAAATACATGAATCACCTTTTGAAGAAGCCCGGTAGAACCAATCGGAGTAGAAGTTCGATTCAACGTTCAAAGTCCAATACTCACTTTAAGAATGGTTCTAAGTCTAATTGATTTTAAATCAAAAGGGCTAGTTCTATTTGATTTTGAATCCAAGAAGAAGGAATATCAGAAATTCCCCTTTTCTAATAAGATTGGAATGTAGATCAAAATCAAATAATAAACAAGCTAGCAAAAGGAATATTAAATAAGCACAAAGTAGCTTAAAATAAACACAAACCTATCTCAGAGAATAGCCTAAAGATTGCTTGAATAGAGTTGAATTGAATTGCTAAAACTCTAAAGTTCGTGCTCAATTTATAGCCTAAAAAATCCTGTCTACAACTGGTCTTAGAATCCTAGGACTGGTCGTAGCTTCAAAGATTTTCAAAGGTTTCCACGGGATAAGATTTTGCGGTTCCACGACTGGTCCTGGGTGGTCTACGACCGGTCGTGGGCCACCTACGACTGGTCATGGGACACCTATGACTAGTCGTAGGACCCTCAATTTGGTTGCTGGAGTTTGAGTCGTAGGGCTAAGACTGGTCGAAGGATGAGTCGTAGAACTCACAGGACTAGTCGTAGGATGTCCAGGACTGGTCGTAGGACAGCCAGAAAGATTCAAAAATCTTCAACAACCTAGGACTGGTCCTGAAAAACTTAAGACTGGTCATAGCTGAGCTAGGACTGGTCTTGAAGTCCCTAGGACTGGTCTTAGAATACTCCAAACAAGCATATTGAAATATATGAATTATGTATCCAGAATGACCTACTGTAAAGCCCATCTTAAGGTCAATCTAAGGTCAAACAAACCTTAAAAGTGAGATGGACATTGAAAGTCTGTATACTCAGATGACCCTTAAGAGAAGCTGGAGAATATACAAATCTTGTAGTAGGCCTTCTTGAGCTTGATCTTGACTTGACAAAATCTTCTAATGTACTTAAACTTGATTGAATCTTGAACATGCAAACTTGAAGACTTCAATACTTGAATTCTTTATCCATGACATGAAAACTTCTTCATTTAAGTTCTTGACTTGAAATGCGATGTCTTGAAGTAAAGAATAGTTTCAAACATGAAACACAAGATATACAAGACATAGAGATAGGTTTTGGCACCACAAAATTTGACAACCAAAGGGATATGAAATCATAGCACTTACAATCTGATATTAATCTTTTTGTCATGTTCTGTTCTATCTTATTTACTCTCTTATTATCTACATTTATCATTTATCATCTATTTCTTTCCTTTGTCATGTTGTGACAAAATGGGGGAGAATATTATGTGGAATAAGGTTGATTTGATATGTGGATGAGTTTAATTGTAAATTTTTTTTTCTAAAATTTGCTTCTCCTGGTTTAAAGGGAGCAATGGATTAAGGGGGAGAGTTACATGGTGTGCACAGATGGTGCATGATTCTTTATTAATCATATGTTATTGAGCAATTCTTGACTAAATGGTGCATATTCTTTATTGAGCATGTGTTCTTATTGAATTTCTATTGCATAACTCGTATTTTTATTTTGTCACAAATTTGGCAAAGGGGGAGATTGAAATTGCTATATTGAAAACCCTAAGTTTAGTCAAATTTTAGGGTGCCAAACCAATTCGAGTTTATGTCATGCTTATGTATCAAGCTTGTGCGTTAATTTTCTTTGAATCTTCGACGATCATGCTGAATTAATCTTACCGATATCTACGACGAACTTGCCAAGATCTTCAAGCCGAAGAAAGTATATGAGTTTCAAGTGTTGGTTGAAGACTCAACTTTCAAGAACCTAATCACAATATTACAGTTCAAGTTCTGTAACTGGAAATGTCCAAGAACTCAAGTCCTAATTGAAAACTAAATTCGATACGTTGAGTTCAAGCTTTAAATATCATAAGAATTAAAGTTGCCGATGTGATTGATAGTTTGATGGTTCACACGTTCTATCTCACAAGTAAGGTATGAATGACTTAGATTGACCTTAGGGCATGTTACATTCATTTCATACTTGGTATCGATCAAGTATGATATTTAAAGCTTACTTGTGGGTCCTCGACCAGTCCTGAAAACTGCTCGACCAATCGAGTGAACAGTGTTTGACCAGTCGTGCAGGGCTCGACTCAAATTACAGCAAGCATTGTGGCCCCACTCGACCAGTCATGTATAGTCCACGACCAGTCGAGTAAGCCACTTGTCCAGTCATGGGACCCACAAGGCCAGTCGAGCACTTGTCAAATCTTATCACGCCAAAATTTTCAAAAATCTGTTGGACTTAAGGCAAGTCGAAGCAAACCAAAGGTCAGTCGAGTGAACAGGTTTGTCACCTATAAATAGCACTCAAATTTCAGAGTTTTTTATTCAATTCTAATTATTTTTAAGCAATCACTCTGAGATAATTTTGTGTTCATTCTAAGCTATTTTATGCATATTTTAGATTCTTTATAAGTAGCTCTTATTATTTAATTTTAGATCTCTATTTCAATCTGATTTTGAAAAGGGACATTTGGTTTACCCTTTCTTGATATCGAAATCAAATCAAGGTAGCCCATGTTGATTTAAATTAAAAATTATCTAGACCTAGAACCCTATACACTTGTGGGACTGAACGTTGAACATTTACATCGTCATCAAGTTGGTTCTAAAGGGCTACTTCATATTCTTCATACAGATAAGTGTTTCTTTTTTTATAATTCCATTTTATTTGGTTTATAAATTAAGCCAGAAAATCTCATTTGGTTTTTTCTGAGATCAACCTCCAAATCTCGGAGTGTGGGGTTAGGATTGTGTGAGCCCATTTAAAATACAATTGTGAAGGTTTTCGGTGAACCTTGTAAAACCTATTTGATTAGTGAATAATAATATCCCGAGGGAGTGGATATTAGGAGTGGAGTCGTTGTGTGGCTGTTTTCAGATAGTTGGTGTACACACATGAACCACTATAATTCTCTGGTGTTTGGTGGATGTTTGATTTATTTCTTTATCATTTTGTGGTTTAAGATCGCGGGATGTATTTGTGGATGTGAATGTTGTAATCTTTATTTTTCAAGCATTGTGTGGTGAATGTTGTAATAGATTAGTTCTTATTTCTTTCACCTCCATTTGAGTTTGAGTTTTTGATACTAACCCATATTCTAGTAAGGTTGTCCTGCCATAAACTGTAGGTTTTTGGTGTCAGGTTGTCTTTAAAACTAAGTTTATATCAACCTCTCAATACTTGATTTTAGAGGTTGCTTTCTATTGTGCTATCGACTGTTTATTAAGTCATTATTTTCGCGCTTTATTTTTAAATTTGGCATTGTCCTATTCACCCCCTCTCTAGGACAGTTAGATCAGCCTTTTCAAAATGTTCAGATTGTCCAAACTAAGATGGGACAAAGTAACCACATATAAAGCAACGAGCGGCCCCCAGGGCACCGCTCATCCTTGGCTTTTGCCCTTGCTCATGCAAGATTGGCTCATGGGACCCGTGGTAGGTGAGATCTACAGGTCCAGTCAGTAAATGGCCCTTTAAGAGCTGCTAGTACCTTCGATGGCCCTGACTTTGGCCAGAAATCAATTCAGACCATCTAGAACCTTCTTAAGATATCTGATGGTGAAAAACAAAGACTAGAGTAGGGTTGTCAAGCACAGAAATGGTTAATCATTGATGGATGGTGCAATCTATAATGCGATCCGCCAAAAGCACCTCATAAGCCAATCACAACATGTTAAGTCTCTATAACAGCCCGTACTTTTTAGTACTCGAGTGTTACCATGAAAACCTAGATTAGTATAAACACAAATCTAACTTAATTGAATGCTCACCTTCAATCTAGTCTAAACCTGACCACTATGAGTAATCTTCATCCATCGCTCAAGTCATCCATCCGTTGATTCTCAAGAAGGACTGTCACACCATCAGATCCATCATACATCGGGGCCATAAAATGTTAGATTATGAACATTAAGCCCAGTAGGGGCTGACTTGATTAACGATCGACCCCAATCACCCTTTCAACCATTAGTTTAAAGTATAAACACATAATAAACTAAAAATATACATACATATATAATAATAATATTATTATTATTATTAAGTTAATGTTAATATTAAAAACATTTTAATAATAATATAAAAACCTTTAAAATGAACAATTTTGATCATCTTTTTAATGTCAGAGGTGGGCCCATAAATAATACAATAAAATTAACATTTATAATAAATAAATAAAGATAAAAATGAAATAAAAATATAAAATAAAGAAAAATAGGTCCGTATGGGGCTGACCCATCCTTTCAGTGGTCATGATCATCCAAATGAATAGAGTGGACCCCACATTACCTTGTGCGTGCACACTAGCATGTGTACTCATGCAGAGTATTGAGCTCAAACTCGGGTCAAACCCAGTTTAACCCGACAATTCCTAAAAAAGAGAAGAATCCTCACCCTTTCCCGCCCAAAGGCGGTTTTAAAAGGACAATGTCCATTTGTGACAAATGTGGCCCTTCATCATCAGTTGTCTGGACGATCTAATTCGCCCATCGTGTGTACAACATAGGTCCAATCAAAACCTATAGGGTCCGCACGTGGATTCGTAGGTGCATGCACACAAACATGAGCACCAATCGAGTGTCGTGCGAGCATCGTTCCAAAAATGAAAACCACATTTTCTCTCACTTTGCTGGCAATATGAGAGTGTTACTCTCTTAGGTTTGTAACCCGTAGAAGCAAAGCATCTCAGCCCTTTATTTGTGTAACGTCTCGGAAAAATCCGTACTGAGACCCGAGTACCAACTCGATCAGAAATCACGTAGGATTAATTCCTTTAGAAAATAAGCGTAAGTTAGCTAGCGCTACACTAGAGTAGCTATGAAATTGTCCCTAAACACTTTAAATACGTTCTGCAAGACCCAAAACTTGTAGAATCAATGACGCTATAATACCCTGAAACCTAGGATCCAACTCTAAACCTGTTTTCTCTCAGGAACCCTTTGAAACTTCGTATTTGATTTAGACCGCGCGTCAAAAGTCCGATGTCTACAATCTTAGACAGTTATGACCACTTAGCTGGACTTGACAATCATTTCGAAAATCAAGCCCAACCGATGCTCTAAGGCTATTTCATTGAGCCTGGAGTTAAGAGAGTGAGAAATGGGTAAAGATTTGAAATTTTAATTCAAATCTGGCACGAGTCTTTTTGCATTATTATTAAGCATTCTGACCGTCAGAATTCAGCCAAAATTTACCCTCGGATCAGGAAAAATTTTTCTTTCATATCATGAGACTTGTAAACCTAATTTAGGTACGACGACCGCTAAACTGAAACTGGACCGCCACGTGCGATCTGTGAACTCTACCAGATTGAAAACTTGGTGTGGACAACATCCAGTGATCATGAGCTTAAGTCCGACCGCGTTCGGCCAGGGGACCTCCCGAAACGCTCTTTTGGATCGAAACAACTCCGATTTGGTTATAACTCAAGTAAACTTTGTTTCCAAGTCTATTTAGGTTAGTTTTTAGCCTATATAAGGGCCTTAAACCCTCTCATATCTCTCCCATCTGAATTTGCAACAAACCCTAGATAGAGAGAGAGAGAGAGAAAGTGAGAGACTTATGGGAGAGATTTTCCTCCAATTGCACCAGCTTTTGCACACACCGAAGCAACGTGTTCAAATCACTTTCCCGGTGATTTCCAACACACTTTTAGGTAAGAAAACCCTAACCACTTGCTATTTTAGGGATTCCTTCGATTCATTATCGAAATAGCTTATATATCTTGTGCATTAGGTCGCCTTTACGCCGTTGACGAAGCGTATACAGTCTATTCGAACCGATACGCATCTAGGGCAAAAGGTGAGGATTTTAGACGCTGTGATTGACTGATTTCAAAGCTTTCAATGTCGTTTAATAGTAGATTGTCAAAGAGAATACCGTTTAACATGTAGAACATGTTGTCCGTTTTCTATTTCGTAAACGTACGAGAAATATGAGATTTAGGGCATTTTAGTCATTTGTAGGAAGTACTGTCTACGTCCATATTTTGCTGGAATATTTGCCATGGTTATTTGTCATGCCATGATATTAGAAATACGTGCATGATCTATTTGGCGAAGAGATTCGCCCAAATGCGCACTTTGAGTCGACATACGCTATGTAGACTAAAGTGTGTAGGCTAAGTGTTTGTATAAATGTTTGTATTAGTATGTATTGAGTAGATGGTGTTGTGAATGAGTTTTGAGATTGAATTTTTAAGTAATATACTAATGTAAATGATTTCCATCATGTTGGCTATATGTATTGATTTCATTATATATATGAAATGCATGTGTTGGATGATTTGCTTAAGTTGTATGTTATAACATGCGTCAACATGCTTACATTGTTGTATTTCATTTCTGTTACACTCATATGACTACTGATGTTGATATTCAAGTGCTTGGGGCTATACGTTAGTCCAGGCAGTCGGTAAAGGATTGAAATCGTGGTTGGCTTCTATTTACCACGAACGACGCGTCGATGAACGCGAGTCGTATTTTGAGTTGGCGGCAGTGGTTAGGCCACACGAAGTGTTTCATGCACTTCGTGTCGTTCAACTTGAGATGCGCTCATACTAGTCGAGCCCGTCAAATAACCCGACTAGCCATTGTTGAAAGTGCACCTATTACGTGCCCTGGTTTGTCAATTACGTTGTATGTTGAGTTAGTCGGACGACAGCACCTAACAAGAAGATCAAGTCAAGCATCTGCCTCATCTGGATGTGTGGAAGCTCACCAAAAGGTAAATCATAGCCTCACATCCCATGTCCCAAAACACAAGGTGATTAAACCCTTAAAAAGAACTAGAACATCTTAGGGTTTACGTGTAAGAAAACTTTTTATCAAAAAGAAAATCTTCAAAGTTTTTCTTACACTGTCAATTATATCGATTCCCCTTTCGATATGATTGACCAGCTCTGTCGATGTCCTCGGCATATCAATCGAAACAATCGAGTGAGGACAAAAAGCGTCAACAATCAAACAATCTTCTGGACGATTTATCGATATATCGACCTTCGAGTCGATATCATCGATATTCGAAAATCGATCATATCTGAAGTGGATCGATCATATCGACAGACTGCATTTCGACGCCCCTATTTTTCTAAAGAAAACTAACATATGCTTCGATATATCGATGACTGTCCGATTCAATCTGAACTCAAATATCGATCATATCGGGAGTCAGTCGATCATATCGATTGTGAGGCGCATGTTCTCTCGCGCATGAAGTTCAGGTTGCTTTTAATGTTGATCAGGGTTCCTGTCGATAAATTGATATTCATATATCGATCATATCGAGACCAAGTCGATTGGATCGAGTCAGGACATAATTCGTCCAATAAGCTTACATGTAAATCTATACGATGTATCGATCCCATCGAAAAGGTCACCGATATGATCGATGTACAAATTTTGATGACATCGACTATTTCTCCGATCATATCTGTGATCCTGAAATTCTTCAAGACTTCTCTCTTATTTTTTACCTGTCGATAGATCGAACCATCACTCGATGGAATCGAAGTTCGAAATTCGATAACATCGATGTGTGTCTCGATCCCATCGACCAGTTGGCAGAAGGTTTCCAAAAGTGAAATGACAATTAAGTTCTTATCATCGAGAGGTCGGCCGATACAATCAAGAGTATACGCTCGATCATATCGATGACTGCTCGATGATATCGAACTCTGTCATAAATATGACCATTTATATCCGTTGGAACCTTTTGCCTATAAATAGAGAGAGTTATCTTCATTACTGGAAGAGAAAGAAGAGAATGCTTTAGAGTGTTTTAACCATCCTATCAGTTACCTAAGCCCTTTCTTTTAGGAAGTTCATCCTCTAATCCACCCTCATCATTGATATCTCATAGAGTGGATTGGGGAATGAACTTCCGCATTCAAGGATCCTTCAGCTACTACCTTAATGACATATCATTAAGCTGGGATGCCTTAAATACATAGATGATGGAAACCTCTCTATCTTCCTTATAGGAAAATCTTCAGAGAGTGGTATTCCATCATAGCCTTGACCCAACCTAAGCCTAGCAAATATACATCTTTGTGTTACGGATTAAGAGAGCTGAAGATTCTTCATCAACAAGAAGGAGATCTTCATCATTGCGCTGAAAGGGACTCATCAACTTATATGTAAGTACTAAGAGTCCAGAGGACACTTGCAATCATTCCTTTTTAGGATTGAGTTTTAAGTGTTGCTCACCATTTGAAGTCCTCCAAGGAGGCCTCCGACTGGAGTGTACGTACGGGGTGCGTTGTGTGGACCCTTGCTCTGTGGAGAGCATAAACATCTGGTTAGGAGTACGACAGCAAAACTCCAGGGTTAGAGGTGAACCGAGTAGAAACCTCAGGGTGCGTTGTGTGGACCCTTGTCCTGTGTGGGCATAAACATCTGGTTAGGAGTACGCCAGCAAAACTTCAGGGTTTGAGGTGAACCGAGTAGAAACTTCTATAAAGGTTGAAGGTGAACCTGATTTAAAATCTTAGGTTTGAGGTGAACCATGGGAAACCTCCTTAGTGAAATCCGGTCACTCAAGGGTTGAGTGTGGAAGCCGGGAGTGGAGTAGACAAGTCGTCAAACCACTACAAAGTGAATGTGTTTGAGTTTGATATTATCTTTCATTTATGTGATTGCCTTGCATATCTTTATATATGATCACATCCTATGCACACACAGTCATATCCGTCACAATCTCATTTATACATTGTTTGTCTTTTAAATAGTTTGTGATTGGATCCTCTATCAGGCTTGGAAGCCAGTAGAGTTAAGGTTAAGTAATCTTAATCAAAACTTTGTGATAGGATTAGTGTGAAAAGGATTTTTAATAATTTATATAAACTTTAAAAAGTCCTATTCACCCCCCCTCTAGGATATACTGACATATTCCTACTTCAACTAAAGCGGTCTTCACCGCAATTTCAATTGGTATCAGAGCGGGTCTCTCTTTAAGGGCTTCACCACCTAGAGAGTGATCTTGACTGAAGTAGAAATATGGCCTAAGGAGAGGGCTCATCTGTCACTAGACCTCCAGTATTTGATGGATCAAATTATGCTTACTGGAAGGCTAGAATGCACTACTTCCTGAGATCTTTGGATCATAAAGTTTGGGATGTAGTTGCAAAAGGATATGTGGTACCATCCGAACAAATTATACTTGAAGATGAAACCACAATCACTAAACCCAAACCGAATGAGAAGTGGATGGCGTTTGACAAAGAACAGCGAAATGCTGAAGCAAAAGCAATGAACGCCATCTACTGTGCCGTGTCCCAAGATATATTCAATCAAATAAGTATGTGTGGGACATCCAAGGAAACATGGGATTTACTGGAAACAACCCATGAAGGCACAAGCACTGTGAAGAGGTCTAAACTACAACTCTTAACTTCACAGTTTGAAAATCTCAGGATGGAAGAGCATGAGACATTTATGGAGTTTTTCATAAAATTAAACATCATTTGTAACTCCATGGGTGGATTGGGAGAGAAGGTTCCGGCACCTAAAATATGTAGAAAAATCTTAAGATCCTTACCAGAACGCTTCAATCCCAAGGTAACAACAATTGAGGAGTGTAGAAATATTGATGAGATAAAAGTAGAAGAACTGGTAGGTTCCCTAGAAACTTTTGAACTATACTTCACATAACCCTAAAAATCCAAAAACACTGTCCTAAAAACTTCTAAGAAATCAAAACATGAGGACAGTGAGAGCGAAAAAAGAAGATGATGATGAGAAAGTGGCCTTACTAGAACAAAGATTCAGAAGATTCTTTCAGAAGAATCGCAGCCATCCTTCTAGAGGTAGAAAGGTGAACTACAAACCTTCTGCAGGCAAATTTGGTAAACAGACCAAAGAACCACAGTGTTATGCCTGTCATGAGTATGGACACCTATCTACCGAATGCCCAAACAGAAAAACCAAGGGCAAGGCGATGGCTGCCACATGCGAGGATACGGAGGAGTCAAATTCGAAAAATAATGACTCAAGAAGTGATGGAGATCAGAAACCTTTGAAAATTCTTATGGTCTCCACCAATTTCAATTATTCCCATGGAATCTGAAAGAAAAGAAGAACAACTAGCCACTGAATCATTTTTATCTAACAATGAGGAAATTGAAGAAGAAGAAGATAAAGAGCAGAATGAATTGCAGGATGCTTATAATCAACTATACAATCATAGCACCCACATCCTTAAGAAAATTGGCATGACTGAAAACAAAAAGAAATTGTTGCAGAAAGACTTGGATAGAACCTTAGAAATAAACATACATTTGTCCAATGATTTGCAACAATATCTTACAGATAATGATCAATTGGAAAAAGAAAACCTATCCCTAAAAGAATAATTATCAGAACTTATGAATAAAGCTGAATTGCTAAGAGATGATAATGCAAAATTCAAAAATGAGAACCACTCACTTTGCATTGATTTAGAAAAATCCAGAAAATTTACCGAGATAAACTAAAAGTTTTCTCAGAGTGGTGAAAAACTTGAAAGAATGTTAAGGATAGGAAGGCCTGGAAAAGATAAGAGTGGCCTAGGGTATTAGAAAATCAAAATGAAAACTGGAAAATCTGTTGCTTCAGGTAGCAATACAAGAACGTCTCCATTTTGTCATTTGTGTGGTGATATGGGACATTACAAGTTTGAATGCTTAAAAATAACTTCTTGTAACTCTAGTCAAAATGACACTGATAAACTTAATCAGACCAGAGTAATGCAAAATATCCTTTTATCACCCAAAATGGAAGACAGAACGAAGAAACCACTAGATCGAGTTAGTAAGATAATAAAAGTCACCACAACAAAAACTTTTGTCTCAAGGTGGAGAGTGAAGGAAAAACTGAACTCTGTACCCTAAATTCCTGAGTATATAAGAACACATTCAGATTTTGCATCGAAATCTGGATAATTGGTGAAATGATGCAACTTTTGCTAAATCCTCAAAGTTATATCTAAGGTTGGAGACCTCTAATTTTTTTATATAAACATTATCATGTTTATATTTGTATAGAACTGGTGTTTCTTTTTCTTTTATACATAAACTGATTAAGTCAAGAAATATACAATAGCATGTCAAAATCAGAAAAATTCTGAATAGCATATACTTTCAAAGCAAGTAACGGTCTTCTTCGATTTTATCAACTGAGGATCGATACAATCGACAGCTGTTCAGAATGTGAAAAGACGTGTGTCCTTGGATAACATCAAGGGTAGTCTCGATAGAATCGACGACTCTCTGGGTAGTTGAAACGTCGGGACGGTTGTTCTTCCCTAGAACTTGGAATTAAAAATCAAAATTTTTGGAATCAGAGAACATGATCAAAGGGATAGATTGTAGCTGCTTGGTGAGAATCAGAAGATCAAAAAGAGAGTCACATCTGGTGCTCTCAAGACCTAGACATCTCATCTCCCCAAGATGGAAAAAGAGAAAGAATTGTTCCATCCACAGCGTGCATCAACTGAAAAGAAGAAAGGTAAGGACGATGCAACCACCTCTTCTTCCTTGTTTAACTTAAACCTTGTGAGGGAGTGAATGGTTCATAAAAAGAGCATTGAACCCTTCAGAATCATCGATCTTCTAAAATAAATTAGATGTGAATCTGTAAATAATCGCAACTTGAATGGTCTCAATGTATGAGGGGAAGTTACTCGTGCTTTGTGCAATGGTGCCACAATTCCCAGGAATGCTAAAAATATTCTCCACATCAAGTACATTGATCCTACCTATAGGATACTTCACAGCATTTTTAGCACTAATGTCTATCCCTGTGAAATCTCCGGCAACAAACTCTCACCATACATTCTGAACATTCTGTATGACATTCATCTAAGAATTCTAATATGCTTACCCACTCTGATTGTACAACAGTTGATCCGTGTGCTTATAGAAGCATCCATCACTATACTACCATTTCCATGTCTTCTGTCTAAGATTTCATGTCAATTCGGACTACCACCGACTTATGATCTTCCTCATCCTTGTGCATGGTTCAACTTTAAAGACATAAATAAACTAAACATCTTTAAAAATGTGTTTTGTGGTGGAAGAACTGGTTCAATTCCTGGCAGTAGTAGATTGGTGCAAAATTCTGATATCCCTGTGCAAGACAGCATACAAGATCTTTTGACTGAACAAGCTCACATTTTAGAGAAACTAAGTGATTGCAAAGCCTATCTTTCTGAAGTTCAACAGCAACTGATGATCCTACAACGAGCAACTAAACGAGTTCTGAAACGTCTACCTGCACCATAAGTGTGCTCAAGATACACATCCATCACATTCCTGAAGTCCTTTTAAAATAATCCAGGCCTAAACATCTTTTTGAATGCCTGTGATCACATTTATGAGTGTGATGAATTTCAAACTTGCAAAGGTTGTTTCTTTTTGGTTTGAGTATACCTTGTACGGATTGCTTGTGATAGATTCTTATCTCAATGCATCCATAGTTTTGCATGGCATGTACTGTTTTTACTTATATATCTTTACTACCATCTTGGTTATCTGGTAAATTATTGCAATGCATGAAATTTTAAATGACTATCTTAACTGCTGTAGCTCTCATAATGCTTTATCATTGATGCATGATTCACACTAATTTACTACAAATATATCTCTCTGTGGTTCTCCCATATGCTTCAATCTTCAGTCAATATCATGTCTTATACCTTTGCCAATGACTGACAAAAAAGGGGAGAACAATTCAAAACACTCCGAGCAAAAATTGTATATCTTTGTTGCAGGTGTTAGGGGGAATAGCCGCAATAAGAAAGGGGGAGTTTTTGAATTAAGGGGAAAAATTTATTTGTTGTGTACATGAGTGTTTAGAATTTGTAAAATTGTGTTAATACATGTACACACAATTTAGGATATATCTGTCGAGATATGTTCCTAGGGTGTTTTGGGGATTTTGTCACGTAATTGACAAAGGGGAGATTGAAAGTGCACCTATTACATGCCCTGGTTTGTCAATTACGTTGTATGTTGAGTCAGTCGGACGACAGCACCTAACAAGAAGATCAAGTCAAGCGTCTGCCTCATCTGGATGTGTGGAAGCTCACCAAAAGGTAAATCATAGCCTCATATCCCATGTCCCAAAACACCAAGTGATTAAACCCTTAAAAAGAACTAGAACATCTTAGGGTTTATGTGTAAGAAAACTTTTTATCAAAAAGAAAATCTTCTAAGTTTTTCTTACACTGTCGATTATATCAATTCCCCTTTTGATATGATCGACCAGTTCTGTCGATGTCCTCGGCATATCAATCGATACAATCGAGTGAGGACAAAAAGCGTCTAGCAATCAAACAATCTTCTGGACGATTTATCGATATATCGACCTTCGAGTCGATATCATCGATATTCGAAAATCGATCATATCTGAAGTGGATCGATCATACCGACAGACTGCTTTCTGACGCCCCTATTTTTCTAAAGAAAACTAACATATTCTTCGATATATTAATGACTGTCCGATTCATTTTGAACTCAAATATCGATCATATCGGGAGTCAGTCGATCATATCGACTGTGGGGTGCATGTTCTCTCCAGCATGAATTTCAGGTTGCTTTTAATGTTGATCGGGGTGCCTGTCGATAAATCGTATTCATAAATCGATCATATCAAGACCAAGTCGATTGGATCGAGTCAGGACATAATTCGTCCAGTAAACTTACATGTAAATCTATACGATTTATCGATCCCATCGAAAAGGTCGCCGATATGATCGATGTACAAATTCCGATGACATCGACTGTTTCCCCGATCATATCTGTGATCCTGAAATTCTTCAAGGCTTCTCTCTCATTTTTCACCTGTCGATAGATCGAACCATCACTCGATGGAATCGGAGTTTGAAATCCGATAACATCGATGTGTGTCTCGATCCCATCGACCAGTTGGTAGAAGGTTTCCAAAAGCGAAATGACAATTGAGTTCTTATCATCGAGAGGTCGGCCGATACAATCGAGAGTATACGCTCGATCATATCGATGATTGCTCGATGATATCGAACTCTGTCATAAATATGACCGTTTATATCCGTTGGAACCTTTTGCATATAAATAGAGAGAGTTTTCTTCATTGCTGGAAGAGAAAGAAGAGAGTGCTTTAGAGTGTTTTAACCTTCCTATCATTTACCTAAGCCCTTTCTCTCAAGAAGTTCATCCTCCAAACCACCCTCATCATTGATATCTCATAGAGTGGATTGGAGAATGAACTTCCGCATTCAAGGATCCTTCAGCTACTACCTTAATGACATATCATTAAGCTGGGATGCCTTGAATGTATAGATGATGGGAACCTCTCTATCTTCCTTATAGGAAAATCTTCAAAGAGTGGTATTCCATCATAGCCTTGACCTAACCTAAGCCTAGCAAATATACATCTTTGTGTTGCGGATCAAGGGAGCTGAAAATTCTTCATCAACAAGAAGGAGATCTTCATCATTGCGCTGAAAGGGACTCATCAACTTATCTGTAAGTACTAAGAGTCCAGAGGACACTTGCAATCATTCCTTTTTAGGATTGGGTTTTAAGTGTTGCTCACCATTTGAAGTCCTCGAAGGAGGCCTCCGACGGGAGTGTACGTGCGGGGTGCATTGTGTGGACCCTTACTCTGTGGAGAGCATAAACATCTGGTTAGGAGTATGACAGCAAAACTCCAGGGTTAGAGGTGAACCGAGTAGAAACCTCAGGGTGCGTTGTGTGGACCCTTGTCCTGTGTGGGCATAAACATCTGGTTAGGAGTACGCCAGCAAAACTCCAGGGTTTGAGGTGAACCGAGTAGAAACCTCTGTAAAGGTTGAAGGTGAACCTGATTTAAAACCTTAGGTTTGAGGTGAACCATAAGAAACCTCCTTAGTGAAATTCGATCACTCAAGGGTTGAGTGTGGAAGCCGGGAGTGGAGAAGACAAGTCGTCGGACCACTATAAAATGACTGTGTTTGAGTTTGATATTATCTTTCATTTATGTGATTGCCTTGCATGTCTTTATATATGATCACATCCTATGCACACAGTCATATCCATCACAATCTCATCTATACATTGTTTATCTTTTAAATAGTTTATGATTGGATCTTCTATCAGGCTGGAAGCCAGTAGAGTTAAGGTTGGGTAATCCTAATCAAAACTCTGTGATAGGATTAGTATGATAAGGATTTTTAATAATTTATATAAACTTTAAAAAGTCCTATTCACCCCCCCTCTAGCATATACTGACCTATTCCTACTTCAACTAAAGTGGTCTTCACCGCAATTTCAATTGTATGTTCACCCTGTATGAGTCATAGCTACTTGAACCTAGGGTACTGAACTTACCATTGAAAACCCTATTAACCATGGTACCTTGATCCATAAAGACTCATGAGCCGGGCATGGTGGTATAGGACACCGTGGTCGAGCTGTCGGCCTACGCTAAGGCCACAAACCTCCTCATAGTGACCAATGAGCACCTATGACTCGTGAGCCGATTGTGGTGGTATGGGACACTACATTCGAGCTGTCGGCCTACACTGATTGGTGACGATCCCTTTGTAGTGACCGCGAGCGTATTCTGAGTCTACGGGAGGCGACGACCCTTCCATAGTGACAAGAGTACATTAGGCCTATATTGATAAGATGATGGGGGAGCGGTGCAACGAGTGTGAGCAACAGCCCTGGCAGCCCTTGCAGCGACCTACAAATATAATATCGTATGAGATTTCTAGGAGTGACGACCCTAGACAGGATCTGTGTTGGGATTGATATAAGAGAAGTACCTTAGTTTCCCAATACTGTTGAATGAAAGGACTAACAACAACTCGGTAATCATTATCCATATCGCATTGCATGTGCCTGGAAGATATGGAGAACTGAGGAATGCAAGCATGCCGCGGGCTTAAGATGGTGCCGTATGAGGGAGTATGTCGGTGAGGACATCCATCATGTCATTTCATGCATGCATTAACAACAGTATTTAGGAATGTTTGATTGATTACTTTACTATTATCGCGTGATTGATTTGATAACATATTAATCTTTGCTCTATTATTCCACTGAGTTGATCACTCACTCCCACGTTATGGGACGGTGTTTGCAACACCACTAGACCCTATCTTAGATGCAAGTGATGAGGCGATTCAGGACGCTGAGCCGGATTACTACGAGGATCAGGATAAGTTCTCGTATATGCAGTTCTCCGAAGGCTTTACATAGGTGGCCTGGATCGGCGGGACACGCTAGTGGGACTATCATCAGACATTTATTTCTGCTTTATGACATGTATATGAGACTCAGAGATGTATTCATACTTTGGAGATAGTTTGAGATTATTTTTTTTATACAGTTATATATATATCTTTCATTCTTCCGCTTGCATTTTATCACTAGATCTGGAGTATGAATTGCAGTTTTGGTATAATCTTACTCATGTGAATGCTTTAACTCAGACAACATTGAATCATAATCATATTTGTTGCATAAGTGATGGTCTGAAACTTGGGAGTCGGGTTTCTACACAACTCCCGATTTTTAGGGTGTTACAAGTTGGTATCAGAGCATGATTTGGATTAAACCGGACCTGGGTTATGGCCACGCAACGTACGCTGTCGCTCCTTCGACTTAAGTGGGTGCGAAAAGAACCTAGAAACACTTATAGGATCGCAGTTTCTCCAATAGGCGAAGTCTACTCAAATCGATCGTTTTGATCGAGTCCATAATGTATCTTTAGTCTCGCGAAGTGACCTAAGTTGCCTCTAGGTCGTTAGTTGGTGGGTTTGAGATGATCCCAGAAGAATTCTAAATCCAAAAATGCATGTCCTTGGATCGTAGGGCAACCACAACCCTTACACTCAATCTCAAGGCTTAAAAACCCCGTTTCATCCAATTCCTTCAGAATCTTTCCTTTCACCACCCCATTCTTCAACTTTTTCTAAGTCCTTTCTTGCTACACGTAAATCCAAATGTGTGAATGATAGTGAATCATACTTAAACAAAAATTTTACTATAAATAATAAATATATGTAAGAATTGGACTTTTGAACTTTCCAATTATGAAATTTCTTATAACAAAATGGATTAGTTGGGTGGATTAGCCTCTCCTACCCCAAAATCATATGCTACATGATGCATAAACTCATTCTGGTTTACAAATTGGCCCCAAAACGCCCTAAACGGAGTCATGGGCCTATCTAGGCTAAAAGACAATGAACCAGGGTGGGTCCCACATATATTTGGGACCTCCAGGGTAGGGGGAACCCGGCCCACATGGCCAGAGATGCTGGATTGCAACTTCACAGGTGAGGGCTCGTCATACGGTGGGCCCCACTCGGGCTGATCTTCGGGCCGACGCCCTTTTATGGCTAGGGCCCCCCTTCCATAAGTGGGCCACACCTCAAAACCCCCTAAAAGTCCTACCTCCTTCACAATCCAAGCCCCCAAGCTCTCCTTTCTTCACCTTCTTGCTGCCTCCCTCTCAAATCACGTCATCAAACCTCTCCCAATACCATTTTCTATTAAAACTGATGCCAACTCATCGTCCACAGCTGTTGGTGCTCTCTTTCCTTTCCATTTTCATCGTGTGGAGCTCCCACAACCTCCATTAGAGGCTGAAAATCGGGTGAGCTTCCGTTCCTACCCATTAATCTCTTTTCCCTTTGAAAATCCAGCCTTTAGGAGTTTGATTCATCCCTCTACAGAGTCTAGATTCGTTCCAGTCAATTTGGGCAGGCACTTCTCTCCATTTCCCTCAATTTCCATGGCTTTTGTGGAGACTATTTTAGCCTTTTTCTCTTTCTCCACCATCCTCTCTCTCATGGAAAAGAGGAAGACCACCATGGATGAATCTGGGCCTAGTCGCCCTTCATGATCGAGGAAGCCGAGAGGTGGCACAGCTAGCTCAAGCGCCGCCGTAGTCCAAGTGTTAGCAGAGAGCTATATACGAAGCTAGATTTGGATCTCCGTGCGCACATAGGGCGTGCACTGTTGGCAGACTTGGCTCACGGTGCGTATGTTGACCGCAAGGTTCTGTTTGAGGCGCATGTAGAAGGGCGGCTCTTTGGTGAATTTCTGTTATTTGAGCGCATTGAAGCTGCTAATTGGGGTCCGCTCTTTGAAGCCTAGTCTTGTGCGAACGTGAGCACTATTCGTGCCTTCTATGCTCATATCTGGGATCCTACGTTAGAGCCATTACAGTTCAGGATTTCATTTGATAGAGATCAGGAAGCCACGATCGATGTTCGGTTGATAGCCTGACTTCTGAAGGTGCCTCTTGGTGACATTCATCCAAGTGCTAAGAATCTGAAGAGTATTCGTGAGCGAAATTGCCGAACCGGGTTCCTATGTGGTGGTTTGGTTCCGTGGCAGCGTAACAAGAGCCTCTTAGCATCTCATATGTCGGATGATTTTCGCCTATTTCATCACATTTGCACGTTCAATGTGTATCCTAGGTCGACCAACCGCAGTGAATGTAAGCGTCTCATGGTCGATTTCTTGTATCAAGTGGGCCAGGGAGAGAATGTATGCATGACCACCTTTGTGTTGCGACAGATCGTCTTCATAGAAAAATCGAGAAGAACGTCTGAGTCACTTCCCTTTGGCCGACTCATATGCAAGATCGCGCTTGAGTTTGCCTACAGACTTGGGCCGGAGATGCCTGTGCCGATTCACTTCATTGATGAGGATACCATGAACCAGATGAAGATAGGGCCTCGGCAGTGTGAGGCTCAGCTTGATGATGACAGTGAGGGTGATTATGATAGTAAAGAGGATGCTAGTGAAGAAGAAGCTGGAGCAGAAATAGAGGAAGAAGTCCAGGAAGAAGAGGAAGAGGAGGCTCAGGATACTGATGAGAGTCCTCCTATTGCGACTCAAGTCACTAGGGATGCTCATATAGCCCGACTTGAGGAGAGTCAGGTTACCTTGCGACGGGAAGTCCAGGAACTTCGGGCAGAAGTGAAACAAGATCTCGAAGATACCAAGGCCGTCATAAAGTAAAAATTTGGCAAGGTGACTCACACCCTGAAGGCCATCCTGTGTTGTCTACTGGATAAGGGCGCTCCTCCTCCATCGCCTGACTCGGAGTAGCGATGGGATTTTAGATGTTTGTTAGTTGTAGTTGGTTTGTTTCCTGCTTTTTGTGTGTAAGCCTGAGAAGGCTAGTAGTTAGTTTATGTTGCAGTTGTAGCTTTGACTGGCTTAGTTTTCCATGTGTTTCTTGTCATGATGCATGTAAGGATATATCTCTTGTATTGTGACAAATTTTGATTAAATGGAATGCATGGAATTCTGCGGTGTTATGTGAATGATTGCGGTGTATTCGTGCTAATGCTGAAACTGACAAGGTTGCGCCCTATTTTGAATATAGTGAATGCCGCCTAAGGCTACTAGGAGCACGGCACGACTTACATTGGGAGAGCCTATGGATCGGGTTCCTCTCCAAACTGATGTTCATATGAACCCTGCTGTGGGCCTGATTCCTGAGACTGCACCCGAGTCTCAGCCCTCTACAGGTCCTGCAGTTGGACCATCGCCTTTCACACCGCCGGTCAGAGAGCAGCATCGTGCATCCTCCTTGACGCAGTATGTGCCACAGCCCGCTCCACCTCCTGATAGGTTTGAGCAGTTGATGGGCATGATGCATCAGCAGCACCAGTAGCTCTTGACTACGATAGCAGGGGCCTTAGCCCAGGGTGGGAGTGCAACTCCACCTGCACCCCCTGTGCATCCAGCTGAGGATGCCGGTACTTCGACTCAGGATGAGGGCATGGCTCATCCTGCACCACCTGCTTACCCTACGGGGAATGCCGCTGATACACGGGGCCTACTCGAGCGATTTTAGCGCTTGCAGCCTCCTACTTTTACGGGTTCTCACAGACCCGAGGAGGCCGAGTATTGGCTCGACCGTGTGTCGAAGATTCTGAAGATGTTGCACTGCTCAGAGTCCGAGCAGATAGAGTTGGCTACGTTCATGTTCGAGCCAGAGGCCAGCTTGTGGTGGGATAGTGTATTGCAGACAGTGGCTGCTGACTACGTCTGGACTTGGGCAGCATTCGAGTTCCATTTCCATGAGAAATACTATCCCCAGACTTACAGGCATGAGCGGGAGAACGAGTTTCTATGCCTCAGGCAGGGAGGCATGTCTGTGACAGAGTATGAGCATCGGTTTACTGAGTTGGGCAGATACGTCCGGACTATACTTGCTGATGAGCAGATGCGCATACGTCGATTTTATGAGGGCTTGCGACCGGACATTCGGTCGAAGTTGTGTTGTGTCAGCATTCCCTCCTACGCAGAGTTGATACATATGTCCATGAGGGCAGAGCAGGATGTTAATCGACTTACGCGATCTCGTGGCCCTATTATTCCTAGGCCACGACCGGACATGCAGGACAGGTCATTTGCTGGCAAGAGGCCTCGCATCGACTCTCCTCCTAGGGCTACAGCACTAGTGCTTCCGATGAGGCACCCTGATGTATCATGTACGTATTGTGGGCGATCGGGTCACACAGTAGGGAGTTGTTTTGCTCGGATACGGGATAGCGGGTTTTCACCACCGCAGAAGATCGACCGTCCACTCCCACAGGCTTTATCAGCTCCACCTTTACGGTTGGATCCTGCGTACCTTTTCTTCAGACCCCAGTATCTCAGTTCAGGCCGCCTCAATGGCCCATGATACCGTGGCCGAACCGTCCACAGCAGGCTCGGGTACATGCTTTGACAGTAGAGGCAGTCGAGACAGAGACTGCTCAGCCTTTGGCCTTTGAGGTCATCGCCTATATTGGAGGTACTCCCATACTCATAATGGTGGATACTGGATCCACGATTTCTTTGATATCGCATTCCATAGTCAGGCGTCTTGGGCTACCGACTATTCGGATGGATAGAGTGTGAGTTCTTACGGCTCACGAGACTTTTTCTGGTGCCACCATGATGTGTGAGGGTTGCTTAGTGGATCTAGGGGGCAGGATGATGGTTCTCGATCTTGTCGTTGATCCTTCTCTCGTTTATCTCGATGTCATTCTTGGCATGGATTGGTTGACTATAAGGAGGGTTGAGATTGACTGCGAGACCCGTATGGTGACGATAAACGAGCCAGAGGGCACGCCTTTTACATTTTCAATGCGGGTAAATGTAATACCCTGAAAATCGGGGGTCGTGTATAAACTCAACTCCCGAGTTCCAGACCGTCACTTATGCAACAAAAATGGTTATGATTCAATGTTGTCTGATTTAAAGCATTCACATGAGTAAAAGTATACCAAAACTGCAATTCATACTTCAGATCCAGTGATAAAAGCAAGCGGAAGACTAAACAATATATATATCACTGTATGGAAAAACAAAGTAAATCTCATCTGTCTCCAAAGTATGACTACATCTCTGAGTCTCATATACATGTACATGAACAAAAGAATAATATTCAAAAAAAAAAAAAAAAGCGTCCCACTGAAGTCCCCTCGATCCAGGTCGCTTACGGGAAGCCGTCGTGATACTGCATATACGAGAACTCATCCTGGTCCTCGTCGATCTCTGGCTCCACCTCCTGGATCTCAGCCTCACCTGCATCTATAACAGGGTCTGGTGGGTGTTGCAAACACCATCCCATAACGTGGGAATGAGTGATCAACTCAGTGGAATCATAGAGCAAAGATTAGCATGTTCACAATTCAATCACGCGATAATAGTAAAGCAGTAAATCAGACAATCCTAATACTGTTGTTAATGCAAGATGATATGACGTGATGTATGCCCTCACCGACGATCACCCTCATGCGGCAACATCTTACGACTGCGGCATGCCACACTCCCTAGAGTGCTCCACATCTTCCAGGCACATGCAATGCTATGGTGATATGATTTCCAAGTTGTTATTAGTCCATTCAAACAGCAGGATTGGGAAACTAAGGTACTTTCCTTGTATCAATCCCAACACAGATCCTGTCTAGGGTCGTCACTCCTAGTAATCTCATACGATGTATATTTCGTAGGTCACTGCAAGGGCTGTCAGGGCTGTTGCTCGCACTCGTTGCACCACTCTCCCATCACCTTATCAATACAGGCCTACCGTACTCTACTGCAACGGAAGGGTCGTCGCCTCCCGTGGACTCAAAATACGCTCGCGGTCACTACAAAGGGCTCGTCGCCTGATCAGTGTAGGCCGACAGCTAGAATATAGTGTCCCATACCACCATAATCTGCTCACGAGTTTAGGTGCTCACTGGTCACTACGGGGAGGTTTGTGGCCCCAGCGTAGGCCGACAGCTCGACCACGGTGTCCCATACCACCATGCCCGGCTCATGAGTCTTCGTGGATCAAGGTACCATGGTTAACAGGGTTTACAATGGTAAGTTCAGTACCCTAGGTTCAAGCAGTTATGACACATACAAGGTGAATATACATCGGCCAGTCGGGTTACTTGACGGGCTCGACTAGCGCGATCGCATCTCAAGTCGAATGACATGAAGTGCGTAAAACACTTCGCGTGGCCTAACCACTGCCGCCAACTCTAAACACGAATCACGTTCATCGACGCGTCGTTCGTGGCTATGACCAGTCAGCCACGAATTCGCTCAGTTACCGACTGCCTGGACTAAGTCAAGTCCCACACATCTATGGAATTACATTAACAATATATGTAAAGGTATTAGAATTTAAATACAATCATGTGAGCATGTTAACACATGTTATAACATTCAACTTAAGCAAATCTTCAAGGCATACTTTCCATGCATGTAATGCAATCATGCATAAGGTCAACATGTAGGAAATCATTTAGGTCAGCATATTAATCAAGAAATCAATCTCAAACTACTACATAACATCATTTAATTCAATACATACTAATACAAGCATTTATACAAACACATACACTACACACTTAAGTCTACATAAAGTATGTCGACCCAAAGTGCGCAACTAGGCGAATCTCTTCGCCAAACTGATTATGCAAGCATTCCTAACTCCCTAATGCGGCAACAAACCATGTCAATCACGTCAGCAAAATATGCGTGTAGACCGTACTTCCTACAAATGACTAAAATGCCCTAAATCTCATATTCTTCGTTAATTTACGAAACAGGAAACGGAGAGCATATTGTACATGTCAAACGGCGATGCCGTCGATAATCTACTATTAAACGACATTGAAAGCGTTGTAAACCGTCAATCAAAGCGTCTAAAATCCTCACCTAGTCTCTTACGGTTGCGTGATTTTGAACGGAGCGTGTACGCTTCGTCTACGGCAGTAGGAGAACCTGATTTATGGAATACGTTAGCTAACATGCTATGAATCTAGGTAAGCCCTAAATTAGCAAGTTCTAGGGTTATTTTATACCTGAAAAAGTGGAGAAATCACCAGCCAGGTGATTGGAAAGAAGTGCTGAAGCAGCAGCAATCGACGGCTCGGAAGCGGGAAAAATCCTTCCAATCTCTCTCTCAAACTCTCTCTCCTTTTCTCCTAGGGTTGCAATTTTCGGATGGGAGACGGAAATGAGGGTTTCAACCCCTTTTATAAGCTTAAAAACGCCGAAAATAGGCTCCGGAACGAAGTTTACTTGATGCCTATCCATTTCGGGGCTGTTTCGGTCCAAAAGCTGCTTTCTGGTGGTCCCCTGGTCGATTGTGATCGAACTTAAGCTCATGTGTACCAGATGTAGCTCGTATTAAGTTTTCAGTCTGGCAGGGTTCGTAGATCGCACGTGGCGGACCAGTTTCAGTTCAGCGGTCACCGCACGTAGATCAGGGCTGAAAGTCTCATGATAATAAATAGAAATTTTTCCTGATCCGAGGGTGTAATCTGGATGAATTCTGATGGTCAGAACGCTTAATACTGACGCGTCAAGTCGTGTGCCAGATTTGAATTTGAAATTCCAAATCCGTCCCTATTCGCGGTCGCTTCAGTCCGGGTTCAACGAAATAGTCTGTGATTATCGGTTTGACTTGATTTTCGAGATGATTATCAAGTCCAGCTGGGCGGTTCTAACGGTCTAAGATAGGAGGTATCGGACCTTCGACGCGTGGTCTAAATCCAATACAAAATTTCAATGTGGTCCAGAGAACAAACCCGCTTAGAGTTTGATCCGAGGTTATAGAGTATTGTAGAGTTGTTTGTTCTACTCGATTTGGGTCTTGCAGAACGTATTTAAAGTGATCAGGGACTATTTCCCAGCTACTCTAGCTTTGTGCTAGCTAACTTACGCTTAATTTCCATGGAAATTATTTCTACGCGATTTCGGGTCGAGTTGGTACTCGAGCCCAAGTACGGATTTTTCACGGGCGTTACAGTAAATCTCCCCTTCCGCATACTTAGCTACGCTTCTTTACTACGGGACGCTAATGCCCCGACACTTGAGCATACACCAGTCTCCGAGATTTTGGGGATCTGTTCAGGAAGATCCTTGGTTTGCCACCTCAGCGAGAGATTGATTTTACTATCGATCTGGTGCCTGGTTCCACTCCCGTCTCACTGCCGATGTATCGCATAGCACCGTGTGAGATGGAGGAGTTGAGGAAACAGATTGATGATCTGTTGGAGTTTGGTTTCATTCGACCGAGTGTGTCTCCTTAGAGAGCACCAGTTCTATTTGTGAAGAAGAAGGATGGTTCTATGCGATTGTGTATTGATTATCGCAGGTTGAACCAGATTATGGTGAAGAACTGATATCCCTTGCCCAGGATAGACGACTTGTTTGATCAGTTGAGAAGGGCCCAGTACTTCTCGAAGATTGATCTTCAGTCAGGGTATCACCAGTTGCACGTCAGGGATGAGGACGTGCAGAAGACAGCCTTCAGGACCAACTTTGGCCACTACGAGTTTCTTGTGATGTCGTTCGGTCTTACGAACGCACCAGCCGTGTTCATGGATCTGATGAACAGGGTATTTCGGCCATCCCTCTATCAATTCGTCATCGTGTTCATAGACGATATTTCGGTATACTCCAGGAGTCGAGAGGAGCATGAGGAGCACTTGCGATTGGTCCTGGATACACTGAGACAGCATCAGTTGTTCGCACAGTATAAGAAGTGCGACTTCTGGAAGAAGGAAGTAAAGTTCCTGGGACATGTAGTGTCCAAGGATGGGATGGCAGTTGACCTGTCTAAGGTAGCTGCAGTTCAGGACTGGGAGCAGCCTGGTTCTGTCACTGAGGTGAGGAGTTTCTTGGGTCTTGCTGGCTATTATAGACGTTTCATTCGAGATTTCTCGAAGATTGCCAGACCTCTATCTCAGTTGACACGGAAGGATGTGAAGTTCGCCTGAAATGACAAGGCGAAGTCAGCTTTTCAGGAGCTAAAGGACAGACTTACGTCCGCCCCTGTGCTAGTATTGCCAGAACAAGGAGTTAGATACATGATATATACTGACGCGTCTAGCGTTGGTCTGGGTTGTGTCCTTATGCAGAAGGACAAGGTAATTTCGTATGCCTCAAGACAATTAAGGAAGCACGAGGAGAATTACCCTACACACGACCTGAAGTTGGCAGCTGTCATATTCGCATTGAAGCTCTGGAGACATTACCTCTATGGAGAGGAGTTTAAGATCTTTTGCAACCACAAGAACCTCAAGTACATATTCACGCAGCGAGACTTGAATATGAGGTAGAGGCGATGGATGGAGACTTTGAAGGACTTCAAGTTTGAGGTCTCCTACCATCTTGGCAAGGTGAACCTTGTGGCTGACGCGTTGAGCCGCAAGAAGGTGATAGAGTTTGTGGCTCCGCTGATGGTTGCTGAGTGGGATATGGTTGAGTTTTTACGAGACTTTGAGTAGAAACTCAACGTGGAGGAGCCATATGAGTTTATCGCACATGTGCAGGTGCGATCTTTTATCGATGACAGAGTCATCATGACGCAGAGGGATGATGCGCGTCTGACTGAGCTTCGAGAGCAGACCAGTGATGATACAGACGTCGAGTGGCGAGTTGGCACGGATGGGGGCTTACGTTACCGTAGCCGCCTATGCGTTCCAGATGTCCCTGACTTGAGACGAGAGATTCTCGAGGTTGCGCACAGTTCCAGGCTTACGATGCATCCGGGCAGCACTAAGATGTATCATGACTTGAGGAGGACTTATTGGTGGGATGGTATGAAGACCCACATCGTAGAGTTTGTGTCTTGTTGTCTCACTTGCCAGCAGGTGAAGGCAGAGTATCGCCGACCACCTGGACTCCTTCAGCCTATGCCTATAGATGAGTGGAAGTGGGATTTCATTTCCATGGATTTCAACTCGGGACTGCCAAAGATGAGGAAGGGACATGATTCTATTTAGGTGATCGTCGACCGTCTGACGAAGTCGGCGCACTTCCTACCGATCAGAGTTACGAACTCTGTAGACGAGTTAGCCAGGCTGAATATCAGAGAGATAGTGCGTCTGCATGGAGTTCCTTTAGAGATCCTGTCAGACAGAGACACGCGCTTTACTTCTATTTTCTGGACTCGAATTCATGAGGCTATGGGTGTGCAGTTGAAGTTCAGTACTGCCTTCCACCCACAGACAGACGGACAGACAGAGCGGGTGAACTAGATTCTAGAGGACATGTTGCGGGCTTGCGCATTGGACTTCAAGGACAGTTGAGATGATTTTCTTGCATATGCGAAGTTCGCGTACAACAACAGTTTCCAGGCGAGTATTGGTATGGCACCGTATGAGGCTTTGTATGGGCGACCTTACCGAGCACTGCATTGTTGGGCAGAGGTCGGTGAGCGCAGATTGATTGGCCCAGATTTAGTGCAAGCGACGTCGGAGAAGATTGACATCATTAGACGCCGGCTTCTCACAGGGCAGAGTAGACAGAAAAGTTATGCCGATACGAGACGGCGCCCGCTAGAGTTTGCGGTTGGGGATCATGTATTTTTGCGTGTTTCCCCTATGAAGGGAGTCCTTCGGTTCGGGAAGAAGGGAAAACTAGCACCTCGATTCATTGGTCCGTTTCAGATTCTCGACCGTGTGGGTGCAGTGGCTTATCGTCTGGCTTTACCTATGCCTCTCACGAGCGTTCACAACGTATTTCATGTTTCTATGCTGAAGAAATACATTTCTGATCCTTCCCATATCATCAGATGGGAGAAGGTGGAGTTAGGAGAGGATGTTACATATATACTGCGACCGATGCGTATACTAGATAGGAAGGAGCAGGTACTGCTAACAAGGTCATCCCCCTTGTGAAGGTGTTGTGGACGCATCACTCTGAGGAAGAGGCTACCTGGGAGACGGAAGCTGAGATCAGAAAGAACTACCCACAACTTCTTGAGGAGTACGAAAAGGTACATATTTCAAAGATGAAATTTATTGTTAAGGGGGGTAGATTGTAACATCTCGAAAAAATTCGTACTGAGACCCGAGTACCAACTCGATCAGAAATCACGTAGGATTAATTCCATTAGAAAATAAGCGTAAGTTAGCTAGCACTACGCTAGAGCAGCTGTGAAATTGTCCCTGAACACTTTAAATACGTTATGTAAGACCCAAAACTTTTAGAATCAATGACGTTATAATACCATGAAACCTAGGATCCAACTCTAAACCCGTTTGCTCTTAGGAACCCTTTGAAACTTTGCATTTGATTTAGACCGCGCGTCGAAATTCTGATGTCTACAATCTTAGACGGTTATGACCGCTTAGCTGAACTTGACAATCATTTCAAAAATCAAGCCCAACCGATGCTCTGAGGCTATTTCATCGAGCCTGGAGTGAAGAGAGTGAGAAATGGATAAAATTTTGAAATTTTAATTCAAATTTGGAACGAGTCTTTGCGCGTTATTATTAAGCGTTCTGACCATCAGAATTCAGCCAAATTTCACCCTCGGATCAGGAAAAATTTCTCTTTCATATCATGAGACTTGTAGACCCGATTTAGGTACGACGACCGCTGAACTGAAACTGGACTGCCACGTGCAATCTGCGAACTCTACCAAACTGAAAACTTGGCGTGGACAACATCCAGTGATCATGAGCTTAAGTCTGACCCCGTTCGGCCAGGGGACCTCCCGAAACGCTCTTTTGGATCGAAACAACCCCGATTTGGTTATAACTCAAGTAAACTTTGTTCCCAAGTCTATTTAGGTTAGTTTTTAGCCTATATAAGGGCCTTAAACCCTCTCATATCTCTCCCATCCGAATTTACAACAAACCCTAGATAGAGAGAGAGAGAAAGAAAGAGAAAGTGAGAGACTTATGGGAGAGATTTCCCTCCAATTGCACCAGCTTTTGCACACACCGAAGCAATGCGTTCAAATCACTTTCCTGGTGATTTCCAACGCACCTTTAGGTAAGAAAACCCTAACCACTTACTTTTTTAGGGATTCCTTCGATTCATTATCGAAATAGCTTATATATATCTTGTGCATTAGGTCGCCTTTACGCCGTTGACGAAGCGTAATAGTCTATTCGAACCGATACGCGTCTAGAGCAAAAGGTGAGGATTTTAGACGCTTTGATTGACTGATTTCAAAGCTTTCAATGTCATTTAATAGTAGATTGTCGAAGAGAACGTCGTTTGACATGTACAACATGTTGTCCATTTTTTATTTCGTAAACGTATGAGAAATATGAGATTTAGGGCATTTTAGTCATTTGTAGGAAGTACTGTCTACGTCCATATTTTGTTGGAATGTTTGCCATGGTTATTTGCCGTGCCATGATATTAGAAAAACGTGCATGATCTGTTTGGCGAAGAGATTCGCCCAAATGCGTACTTTGAGTCGACATACGCTATGTAGACTAAAATGTGTAGGCTAAGTGTTTGTATAAATGTTTGTATTAGTATGTATTGAGTAGATGGTGTTGTGAATGAGTTTTGAGATTGAATTTTTAAGTAATATGCTAATGTAAATGATTTCCATCATGTTGGCTATATGTATTGATTTCATTATATATATGAAATGCGTGTTGGATGATTTGCTTAAGTTGTATGTTATAACATGCGTCAACATGCTTACATTGTTGTATTTCATTTCTGTTACACTCATATGACTACTGATGTTGATATTCAAGTGGTTGGGGCTATACGTTAGTCCAGGCAGTCGGTAAAGGATTGAAATCGTGGTTGGCTTCTATTTACCACGAAGGACTCGTCGATGAACGCGAGTCGTATTTTGAGTTGGCGGCAGTGGTTAGGCCACACGAAGTGTTTCATGCACTTCTTGTCGTTCAACTTGAGATGCGCTCGTACTAGTCGAGCCCGTCAAATAACCCGACTAGCCATTGTATGTTCACCCTGTATGAGTCATAATTACTTGAACCTAGGGTACTGAACTTACCATTGGAAACCCTGTTAACCATGGTACCTTGATCCATAAAGACTCATGAGCCAGACATGGTGGTATGGGACACCATGGTAGAGCTGTTGGCCTACGCTGGGGCCACAAACCTCCCCGTAGTGACCAGTGAGCACATATGACTCGTGAGCCGATTGTGGTGGTATGGGACACTACATTCGAGCCGTCGGCCTACACTGATTGTTGACGAACCCTTTGTAGTGACCGCGAGCGTATTCTGAGTCTACGGGAGGCGACGACCCTTCCGTAGCGACAAGAGTACATTAGGCCTGTATTGATAAGGTGATGGGGGAGCGGTGCAACAAGTGCGAGCAACAGCCTTGGCAGCCCTTGCAGCGACCTACAAATATAATATCGTATGAGATTTCTAGGAGTGACGACCCTAAACAGGATCTGTGTTGGGATTGATATAAGAGAAGTACCTTAGTTTCCTAATACTATTGAATGAAAGGACTAATAACAACTCGGTAATCATTATCCATATCGCTTTACATGTGCCTAGAAGATATGGAGCACTGAGGAATGCAAGCATGCCGCGGGCATAAAATGGTGCCGTATGAGGGAGTATGCAGTGAGGGCATCCATCATGTCATTTCATGCATGCATTAACAACAGTATCTAAGAATGTTTGATTGATTGCTTTACTATTATCGCGTGATTGATTTGATAACATGCTAATCTTTGCTCTATTATTCCATTGATTTGATCACTCGCTCCCACATTATGGGACGGTATTTGCAACACCACTAGACCCTGTCTTAGATGCAGGTGATGAGGCGATTCAGGACGCTGAGCCAAATTACTACGAGGATCAGGATGAGTTCTCGTATATGCAGTTCTCCGACGGCTTTGCGTAGGTGGCCTGGATCGACGGGACACGCTAGTGGGACTATCATCAGACATTTATTTCTGCTTTATGATATGTATATGAGACTCAGAGATGTATTCATACTTTGGAGACAGTTTGAGATTATTTTATTTTTATACAGTGATATATATATCTTTCAGTCTTCCGCTTGCATTTTATCACTGGATCTGGAGTATGAATTGCAGTTTTGGTATAATCTTACTCATGTGAATGCTTTAACTCAGACAACATTGAATCATAATCATATTTGTTGCATAAGTGATGGTCTGGAACTTGGGAGTCGGGTTTCTACACGACCCCCAATTTTCAGGGTCTTACAATTAGTTTAGGGTTTCCTTGCAAGAAAACTGACGCGGATCTTTACCACAACTTCTAGAAAACCAAACACCAAGTGTAATCTAAATCATTCATTTCATTCATTTGATGTAACGGACCTGAGAGAAATCAAGGAGTGTTATAATTAGGAAGAGAGTAAGAATATCATGCCTCCCCTCCATTTGTTTCAAAAACCCTATAAAAACCAGCCGCAATCTTCTTCATTTGAACCCATCGATCAGACGACGATCAAGATTCATTCCTCCCATCCTTCAAGTTTCCCTAGGTCTATCTGCACCATCCACAATAATCGGATCAAAAGAAGATGCAACGATGGTGAATCTGCCATTACTGCTTGAAGTTCTTCCTCGTTCAGGCCACACCGGGTCGATTCGAGTCGGGATAAAATCGGGTTGAGCTAGAGTATCTGCTGCCCATAGTGGGAAGTGAGGAAGAAAGAAAGAGAGAGAGTTTGGGTATAGGTGTGCCACACCGAGCTGTTTGGTCAGGACTCGCTGGCATGTTGAGTTCAAATGCTCCTAGATGAATCGACTCACAGAGTCGTGGGATTCCTCGATCCAGCCTGAGCTCTGATTCGAGTTTTCTTCTTTGTGTGCAGCTGAGAAGGAAAGATGGAAAAGAAGTAAAGGAAGCAAAAGAACGAGAGAGAGTTGTGTGTTGAACCGTGCTAACTCGCTGCACTAGGTGACTCGAACTGAGTCTTGCACCTGGGATGATTATAGGGTAGGAGCTAGCCCCTATTTGACTGAGTATAAAAATAGAGCAAGAGGAGAAAGGTAGAGACAAGGAGAAGGGAAGATGGGGAGGAGGAAGAAACCAAATAAGGAGCTAGTCCCCGCGCACAGGGCTACTGCGGGGTTGGGTTTAGCTCGACCGAGTCAGCTTGTGAATGGGCTGAGTTAGACCTATTTTGGAGACTGGCTGAATCCACCAACCTTGCTGAAAATAGCAAGGGTGATAAGGAAGAGAAAGTAGGAGGATTAGAGAAAGGGAAGAAGTCGAGTGAGGATGGAGGTCGAGTCGGCTATCTCGACTCGGTTATGGTGTGAACAACATCCAAAGCTTGGGACAAGTCCAACACATTGTCAAAACTTTTGTATGAGCAATAGAAGAAGAAGAGAGAAATTATGTGTGTGTGTTGGGGGGGGGGGGGGGGGGGGGGGGCAGTTCGTCGGGTTATTGTTGTCCAATTGGAATCAGTCCATTGGACATCGACTCATTGTCGAGTTCACTCATTGGGTCGTTGATTTGGCAACTCAGCAGGTCACACCTTGTCCAGGGTCGATTATGACCTGGCGTAAGTCCTCTCTTAGTTCAGTAATTCATGTTTCCCTGCTAGAGTATAACGACAATCGCTAGTGCAGGAAGATTGAGTCAACATAGGTGAGTTGTCTTTCATTTCTTTTCACAAATTAGATACATCATTAATTACCTTTATTTTTATTAATACCATTATTATTTTAGCTAGTGTTGGTAGTTAGTGTCAATTTATTACTATTGATTAAGATTATAATTGACGCTAAAAATGTATATTAGATTGTTATAATAACTAGTGTTATTATTATTATTATCATCATCGATTATAACTTCTTTTACTAATTTTCATCTGTTGTGCAACTTAGATTTCAAAATCCCTAAAAATAGCCAACCCTAAATCTAGATTGGAGATCAAAGCTTGAGGTTAAGATCATATGTCACACCCCAAACTCGAAAACTGGGCTCACAGAATTTTCGATTGCCGAATCCGGCACCAACAGCCTCCGTATTACCCCATTCTCAGCTTCCAATGCCTATATGCCAGATTCCGATCCTAGGATCCTACAAGGAGGATTTTTTAGTGTGATTTTTTTTGTAAAGGACCATAACCAAGTCATAAACAACAAAATCAACACCACATATACAAAAATATAAACATTCGAGTACAATGTTGAAAGGGAAATACATAAATAATAAAATCTCCAAAGTGATCTGCCACAAGTTCCTACCTTAATGCTATTGCAACCTAACGTCACCTGCACATAACCGTCAGGCATAAGCTTATAGAAAGCTTAGAGGGTGGTGTAAGTATGTGCCCAAGATAAGTGTCAAGCACACAAACATCAGAGTAAGTGAAAATACTGGCAAATTTATAAGTCATACAATATCAAAGTATGAAATGCAAATCGGTTATGCAAATACGGAGTCATAGAGAGCCATATATCAAATGTCGAGGATGTAATACAATATACAATTCCTGATGAACCACGATTTCCATCAGCCTCATCTAGACCATATAAATGCATAAACATAGCAACCTAAATTCCATATGCCACGGATGTAATGCAATATGCAGATCCTGGCGAGTCCATAATACCATCAACCTTATCAGGCTATGTAAAATAGAAGCACAGTAAACCAAATGCTAGGTGCTACGGATGCAATACAATATGCGGTGCGAATAAAATGACCAAGCTAGAGTGTGAAGTCAGAATGATAGTACATAGTATCATAGGGTATAGGGTCCATCATAAGGGACTTCTCTCCAAACCATTCACATACCTAAATTTGGATAGTCAAACTCAATGTGGTAAACTCCTGATCTCATGTTAGTCGCGCGCCCCAACTGAAATACTGATCATTGTGAGGGTACACATAATAAATTAGTTGCACACCACCAGCCCAAGTGGATAGTGAATAAATGAATGAATGGGTAAAATGTTGAGTATGCAACTCCTACTCAATAAGTCCACATATCAGTATCGTACATCTCTAGGATCATCACCGGGGTCCAGTACACTTTACACCACCTACCACCCCATCAAGTGCACAACTGGGTAAGTAAAAGAGACCTCACTATCTGCCTACCAATATCGGCCCATCTCGTCGATAGCGGACCCATTTTTGAGCTAGTCAGACTTAGCCTAACATTGCCTAATCCCTCAAGCGGGTAACGTCACACCTCCTTCCAACCGACCACAACATAGTAGGAGACGCGACCTACTGGTTTACGGCCCTCATACGCTCATGTATTTCCACTCGGTCTAAATGTTGGAGCGTCCTCTGATACCAAGAGGGTTTAGAAAATTTCACCCAGGGACATCTATAACACCCCATATAGAAAAAGATTTTCGATATCCCATATGGCCATCCACAATATGTCTGTGGAGGCTACGGCCCTAATGTCGCTAGGGCGTACAGTAATCATATCACAAAATGCGAGATGCATGAGTCATATTATCCAGTCATGCATCAAACCTGCGTGTAGCACACGCTCATGTGGGGCAACTCCATTTCATAAGGAGTCTCATAGTAAACTAACCCAATGGAATATGTTATGATCAATCACTCCTCATAACAAGCATACATATGATATATATGGGCATGTATCATGATGTAATAAAGTACATAAACATGATTATCTTATAGGGTAGACAATAATAATCCATAATTGACCATCACCGGCATATCATATACAAAGAGTTGGAGTTAAACGACATGCCCCTTCTATAACTATAGGAGTCCGTGTGGTATGTCCTATGTTAGATTGGCCTCCCAAAGCACTAATATATCATATATCCCAAGACGGGGTCCATTGGAAGGACAGCGGGTATAACCCATACATTGAGATAGGCCCTACACAGTGGATATACTAAATCTAGTACCACATATTCTCCCATATACGGCAAGAGGTGATGGTGTACTAGCGTCAAGGATAGGCCTCACACTTGTCCCAAAGAAGTAAATAGACAGTGTGGATATTATATACGTGAAACTGAGGTCCTAGCAACTAGATACAAGGATAAAATGTCTCATAAGGCGAATCAAGTGGGTATACAACAAGTGGGCTTCCTCACTCCCTTTATCATGACAACTGGACTTTCCTATGGTGGCATGATACGAATACAAGGTGGCCCTTGGTAGGATCCACACATCCAGGACTACATAACCCTACAAACGATCCTGCTCATCATTTAAGTGGGCCTCGGGTTTGGGTTTCTAAGCTTGGACAAACACATGCATCCAGGTAGGCCACATTCCCTATGGAAGGCTCGGTACAAACAGAAGATGGGCTCCAAGGCTTGGGTGGGTCTACAGGGTATGGTGGAAAGCATCATTATCAAATGGAGGCCCAATGAATTAGGATAGCCTAATCAAGGGAAAGATGGGTAATATAATCATCAATGGGGGCCCAACGGTTTGGATTAGCCCATTAAGGGGAGATGAGAATGGGTCTAACAACGGCCCCTGGAGAGAGTTACAATGTGGACATTTAACCATCATTGCTCTTACAACGTGGACATTAAACCATCATTCCTCCCAAGGCATGGCCCATTTAATATCAACTAAGAACATGGATGGGCATCATAAACATCATTACATACATCCTAGTGGAATCACACATCACAATGGGCCTTATATACATCACCTTGGGCCTCACACAAGGGCTTTATATACATCGCATTGGGCCTCACTCATGGGCTTCATATAGATCACTTTGGGCCTCATACTTGGGCCTCAAATACATCACAATGGGCTGCATCACATGGGCTTAATACACATTATAATGGGCCGCATCACATGGGCCGTATCACATGGGCCTCAAATAAATCATAATGGGCCTTACTGGATGGGCCACAAATACATCACATTGGGGCCTCATACGGTGGCCCATAATCCAGCAAAATAGAAGGGTCAAAAGTACAACATATACCTCAAGGTGGGCTTGTAAGATGGGCCTTAAATATGCCATATGTGGGTCCACGGGTTGGACGGCGCTGATAAAACATGTGCATCATATGGGGACCACAAGGATGGGCGGTGTGAATATACAACACATCACAAGGTGGGCCCACCCATCCAGAAATTAAATGGACGGCGTGACTAAAAACACATACATCATGTGGTGGGACCCACCATCCTGTAGTGTGGACTGTGTAGATATTATTTCAACAAGAAAACAAATGCATCTGATTTGGGGGATTTATTTAATGATAACAAAGAATTTGTTGAAAGAACATTGATAACATTTATCTGAGTTCATTTACATCCTCTGATTCCCTTGATTCTAAAAAAAATACAATTAATGCAATGTAATCAATAAAAGAGAAACACACACAGTTTAGGCTCTTAAGTAGTGGAGCAATACACAGTTTAAGCTTATAATAGTTGGAGCCCACACAGTTTCTTAGAATCTTGAGTAGTGGAGTCAGGTGGTCTTATATGATGGTCTCTGTAACTCTTAGGAGTTCGCTGGACTTCTCATTGCGTGGTGAGTTCACAACTACGATCCATCAGACAGGCCCAGTGAAACTACTAGGGCCATAAACTCGGTTGGATTTACGAACAAGGTTGGCTACAATAACTGTAACACCCTGAAAATCGGGGGTCGTGTATAAACTCAACTCCCGAGTTCCAGACCGTCACTTATGCAACAAAAATGATTATGATTCAATGTTTTCTGATTTAAAGCATTCACATGAGTAAAAGTATACCAAAACTACAATTTATACTTCAGATCCAGTGATAAAAGCAAGCGGAAGACTAAACAACATATATATCACTGTATGAAAAAACAAAGTAAACCTCATCTGTCTCTAAAGTATGAATACATCTCTGAGTCTCATATACATATACATGAACAAAAATAAATATCGAAAATGGTCCCACTGAAGTCCCATCGATCCAGGTCGCCTACGCAAAGCCATCGTGATACTGCATGTACGAGAACTCGTCCTGGTCCTCGTCAAAGTCTGGCTCCACCTCCTGGATCTCAGCCTCACCTGCATCTACAACAGGGTCTGGTGGGTGTTGCAAACACCATCCCGTAACGTGGGAGTGAGTGATCAACTCAGTGGAATCATAGAGCAAAGATTAGCATGTTCACAAATCAATCATGCGATAATAGTAAAGCAGTAAATCAGACAATCCTACTACTGTTGTTAATGCAAGATGATATGACGTGATGTATGCCCTCACCGACGATCTTCCTCATACGGCAACATCTTACGACCGCAGCATGCCGCACTCCCTAGAGTGCTCCACATCTTCCAGGCACATGCAATGCTATGGTGATATGATTTCTAAGTTATTATTAGTCCATTCAAACAGCAGGATTGGGAAACTAAGGTACTTCCCTTGTATCAATCCCAACACAGATCCTGTCTAGGGTCGTCACTCCTAGTAATCTCATACAATGTATATTTCGTAGGTCACTGCAAGGGCTGCCAGGGCTGTTGCTCGCACTCGTTGCACCGCTCCCCCATTACCTTATCAATACAGGCCTACCGTACTCTACTGCAACGGAAGGGTCATCGCCTCCCGTGGACTCAGAATACGCTCGCGGTCACTACAAAGGACTCGTCGCCTGATCAGTGTAGGCCGATAGCTAGAATATAGTATCCCATACCACCATAATCTGCTCACCAGTCTCTATGCTCACTGGTCACTACGGGGAGGTTTGTGGCCCCAGCGTAAGCCGACAGCTCGACCATGGTGTCCCATACCACCATGGTCGGCTCATGAGTCTTCGTGGATCAAGGTACCATGGTTAACAGGGTTTACAATGGTAAGTTCAGTACCCTAGGTTCAAACAGTTATGACTCATACAAGGTGAACATACATCGGTCAGTAGGGTTACTTGACGGGCTCGACTAGCGCGATCGCATCTCAAGTCGAACGACATGAAGTGCGTAAAACACTTCGCGTGGCCTAACCACTGCCGCCAACTCCAAACACGAATCGCGTTCATCGACGCGTCGTTCGTGGCTATGACCAGTCAGGCACGAATTCGCTCGGTTACCGACTGCCTGGACTAAGTCTAGTCCCAAACACTTATGGAATCACATCAACAATTTATGTAAGAGTATTGGAATTGAAATACAATCATGTGAGCATGTTAACACATGTTATAACATTCAACTTAAGCAAATCTTCAAACACATATATTCCATGCATGTAATGAAATCGTGCATATAGTCAACATGTAGGAAATCATTTAGGTCAGCATATTAATTGAGAAATCAATCTCAAACTATCTCATAACATCATTCAATTCAATACATACTAATACAAACATTTATACAAACACATACACTACACACTTAAGTCTACATATAGTATGTCGACCCAAAGTGCGCAATTAGGCGAATCTTTTCGCCAAACTAATTATGCTCGCATTCCTAACTTCCTAATGCGACAACAAACCATGTCAATCACGTCAGAAAAATATGAGTATAAACCGTACTTCCTACAAATGACTAAAATGCCCTAAATCTCATATTCTTCGTTAATTTACGAAACAGGAAACGGAGAGCATGTTGTACATGTCAAACGGCGATGCCGTCGATAATCTACTATTAAACGACATTGAAAGCGTTGTAAACCGTCAATCAAAGCGTCTAAAATCCTCACCTTATCTCTTACGGATGCGTGATTTTGAACGGAGCGTGTACGCTTCGTCTACGGCAGTAGGAGAACCTATTTTACAAGTTACGTTAGCTAACACGCTATGAATCTAAGTAACCCCTAAATCAGCAAGTTCTAGGGTTGCTTCATACCTGATAAAGCAGAGAAATCACGGCCAGGTGATTGGGAAGAGTTGCTGTAGCACGTGGAAGTAGCGGCACGAAGGCAGGAAAAATCCTCCCACTTCCTCTCTCAAACTCTCTCCTTTTCTCTCTCCCAAATCTAGGTTTTTGCAATTTTCAGATGGGAGAGAGGAATGAGGGTTTCAACCCCTTTTATAAGCTTAAAAATGCCAGAAACAGGCTCCGGAACGAAGTTTACTTAGTGCATATCCATTTCGGGGCTGTTTCGGTCCAAAAGATACTTTCTGGTGGTCCCCTGGTCGAATGCGATCGGACTTAAGCTCATGCGTGCCAGATATAGCACGTATTAAGTTTTCAGTCTGGCAGGGTTCGCAGATCGCACGTGGCGGACCAGTTTCAGTTCAGCGGTCACCACACGTAGATCAGGGCTGAAAGTTTCATGATATAAAATAGAAATTTCTCCTGATCCGAGGGTGTAATCTGGATGAATTCTGACGGTCAGAACGCTTAATACTGACGCGTCAAGTCGTGTGCCAGATTTGAATTTAAAATTCTAATTCTGTCCCTATTCGCACTCTCTTCAGTCCGGGCTCAAAGAAATAGCCTGCGATTGTCGGTTGGACTTTATTTTCGAAATGAGTATCAAGTCCAACAAGGCGGTTCTAACGGTCTAAGATAGGAAGTATCGGACTTTCGACGTGCGGTCTAGATCCAATACAAAAGTTCAAAGCGGTCCAGAGACCAAACCTGCTTAGAGTTTGATCCGAGGTTATAGAGTATTATAGAGTCGTTTGTTCTACTCGATTTGGCTCTTGTAGAACGTATTTAAAGTGATCAGGGACAATTTCCCAGCTACTCTAACGTTGCGCTAGCTAACTTACGCTTAATTTCCATAGAAATTAATTCTACGCGATTTCGGGTCGAGTTGGTGCTCGGGCCCAAGTATGGATTTTTCACGGGCGTTACAATCTACCCCCCTTAACAAATAATTTCATCCTCAAAATTTGTACCTTTTCGTACTCCTCGAGAAGCTGTGGGTAGTTCTTTCTGATCTCGGCTTGTCTCCCAGGTAGCCTCCTCCTCAGAGTGATGCGCTCATAATACCTTCACAAGGAGAATCACCTTGCTACGCAGTACCTGCTCCTTCCTGTCTAGGATACGTGTCGGTCGCAGGATATATGTAACATCCTCTCCTAACTGCACCTGCTCCTATCTGATGATATGAGAAGGATCAGCAACGTACTTCTTCAGCATACAAACATGAAATACGTTGTGAACGCTCGCGAGAGGCGTGGGTAAAGCCAATCGGTAAGCCACCGCTCCCACACGATCGAGGATCTGGAATGGACCAATGAATCGTGGTGCCAGCTTCTCTTTCTTCCCGAACCGAAGGACTCCCTTCATAGGGGAAACTCGCAAAAACACATGATCCCCAACTGTGAACTCTAGTGGCCTCCGTCTCATATCGGCGTAGCTCTTCTGTCTGCTTTGCGCTGTAAGGAGCCGACGTCTAATAATATCAATCTTCTCTGACGTCACCTACACTAACTCTGGGCCAATCAAGCTACGCTCACCGACCTCTAACCAGCAATGCGGTGCGTGACAAGGTCGCCCATACAGCGCCTCATAAGGTGTCATACCGATACTCGCCTGAAAATTATTGTTGTACACAAACTCCGCATATGCAAGACAATCATCCCAACTGTCCTTGAAGTCCAATGCGCAAGCTCGCAACATGTCCTCCAAGATCTGGTTCACCCGCTCTGTCTGTCTGTCTGTCTGTTGGTGGAAGGCAGTACTGAACTTCAACTTCACACCCATAGCCTCCTGAATGAAAGTCCAAAAAATAGAAGTGAATTGTGTGTCTCTGTCCGACACGATCTCCAGTGGAACTCCATGCAGATGCATAATCTCTCTGATGTACAATCTAGCCAGCTCGTCTGCAGAGTTCGTAACTCTGATCGGTAGGAAGTGCGCCGACTTCGTCAGACGGTCGACGATCACCCAAATGGAATCATGTCCCTTCCTCGTCTTCGGCAACCCAGAAATGAAGTCCATGGAAATAAAATCCCACTTCCACTCAGCAATCGACATAGGCTGCAGAAGTCCAGGTGGTTGGCGATGCTCTGCCTTCACCTGCTGACAAGTGAGACAACGGGACACGAACTCTGCTATGTGGGTCTTCATACCTTCCCACCAATACGTCCTCTTCACATCACGATACATCTTTGTGCTGCCTGAATGCATCGTGAGTCTAGTAGAATGCGCAGCCTCGAGAATCTCTCGTCTCAAGTCAGGGACATCTGGGACGCATAGGCGGCCACGATAACGTAAGCCCCCATCCATACCAACTCACCAGTCGGCGTCAGCATCATCACTGGCCTGCTCTCGAAGCTCAGTAAGATGCGCATCGTCCCTGTGCGCCTCGATGACTCGGTCATCGATCTGAGATCGCACCTGTACATGTGCGATGAACTCAAACGGCTCCTCTACGGTGAGTTTCTGCTCAAAGTCTCGCAAAAACTCAACCATATCCCACTCGGCAACCATCAGCGGAGCCGCAAACTCTATCGCCTTCTTGTGGCTCAACGCATCAGCCACAAGGTTCGCCTTCCCAGGATGGTAAGAGACTTCAAACTTGAAGTCCTTCAACGTCTCCATCCATCGTCGCTGCCTCATATTTAAGTCTCGCTGCGTGAATATGTACTTGAGGCTCTTGTGGTCGCAAAAGAGCTCGAACTCCTCTCCGTAGAGGTAATGTCTCCAAAGTCTCAGTGCGAATATAACGGCTGCCAACTCTAGGTCGTGTGTAGGGTAATTTTCCTCGTGCTTCCTTAATTGTCTCGAGGCATACGAAATTACCCTGTCCCTCTGCATAAGGACACAACCCAAATCAACACTAGACGCGTCAGTATATATAGTATATCTAACCCCTTGCTCTGGCAATACTAGCACAGGGGCGGACGTAAGTCTGTCCTTCAGCTCCTGGAAAGCTGATTCCTCCTTGTCATTCCAGGAGAACTTCACGTCCTTCCGTGTCAACTGGAATAAGGGTCTCGCGATCTTCGAGAAGTCCTGTATGAAGCGCCGATAGTAGCTAGCGAGACCTAAGAAACTCCTCACCTCAGTGAAAGAACCAGGCTGCTCCCAGTCCTGCACCACAGCTACCTTAGACAGGTCAACTGCCATGCTATCCTTGGACACCACGTGTCCCAGAAACTTCACCTCCTGCTTCCAGAAGTAGCATTTCTTGTACTGTGCGAACAACTGATGCTGTCTGAGCGTATCCAGGACCAAACGTAAGTGCTCCTCATGCTCCTCTCGACTCCTAGAGTACACCAAAGTGTCGTCAATGAATACAACGACGAATCGATAGAGAAAAGGCCGAAATACCCGGATCATCAGATCCATGAACACGGCCGGTGCGTTCGTGAGACCGAACGACATCACGAGGAACTCGTAGTGGCCAAAACTAGTCCTGAATGCTGTCTTCTGCACGTCCTCATTCCTTACGCGCAATTGATGATATCCCGACTGAAGATCAATCTTCAAGAAGTACTGCGCTCCTCTCAACTGATCAAACAAGTCATCGATCCTGGGTAAAGGATACTTGTTCTTCACCGTAACCTGGTTCAGCCTGCGATAATCAATACACAATCGCATCGAACCGTCCTTCTTCCTCACGAATAGGACCGGTGCTCCCCAAGGAGACACACTAGGCCGTATAAGGCCAAGCTCTAGCAGACCATCAATCTGCGTCCTCAATTCCTCCATCTCACATGGTGTCATGCGATACGTCGGCAGTGAGACGGGTGTAGAACCAGGAACCAGATCGATAGTGAAATTGATCTCACGTCGGGGCGGCAAACCAGGGATCTTCTTGAACAGATCCCCAAACTCAGAAACGACTGGCACATGCTCGAGTATCTGGGCACCAGCGTCGCGCAATAAAGTGGCGTAACTAAGTATGCGGAAAGGAATATTTACCCACACTGAAAACGTGAAAGGCGTGCCCTCAGGCTCGTACACCGTCACCATACAAGCCTCGCAGTCAATCTCGGCCCTCCCAGCAGTCAACCAGTCCATGCCAAGAATGACGTCCAGATAAATGAGCGAGGGGTCGACGACAAGATCAAGAGCCATCGTCCTGCCTCCCAGATCAACTAAACAACCCTCACACATCTGGATAACATCCGAATAATCCCCATGAGCTGCAAAGACTCGCACGCTATCCATAGTGATAGTCTGTAACCCAAGACGCCTGACTACAGCACGCGATATCAAAGAAATCGTGGAACCAGTGTCCACCATCACAAGAATGGGAGTACCTCCAATATGGGCTATGACCTCGAAGGCCGAATGCTGAAAAGTCGGTGTCGCAGCTGCCTCGGCTGTCAATGCATGAACCTGAGCCTGCTGTGGCTGGTTCGGCCGCTGTGTCAAGGGCCGTGGAGGCTGTCTGATCTGCGATACCGTAGGTCTAAATGTAGGGTGCGAAGGAGCTGACTGTATAGGCCGTGCTGATAACTCCTGTGGACGTGCACGGTCGATCTTCTGCGACGGCGAGAACCCACTGTCCCGCATCCGAGAAAAACAGCTCTGCGCCAAGTGGTCTGTCCTCCCACAGTATGTACATGTCAAATCAGGGCGCCGAAACGGTGGTACAGGCGCTGCAGTCCTAGCAGGGGGATCCATGCGAGGCCTCTTGCCCGCGAGGGGCCTGTCCTGTATGTCTGGTCGCGGCCTAGATGCAACAGGGCCACGAGATCGCGCAAGTCGATCCACATCCTGCTCTGCCCGCATAGACATGTGAATCAACTCCGCATATGAGGGAATGCTCAAACAGCACATCTTCGACCGAATGTCCGGTCGCAAACCCTCCAAAGTGTCGTATGCGCATCTGCTCATCAGCCAAAATCGTAGGGACGTATCTGCCCAACTCCGTGAATCGATGCTCATACTCTGTAACTGTCATGGCTGCCTGTCTGAGGCGGAGAAACTCATTCTCCCTGTCATGCCTGTAAGTCTAGGGATAATACTTCTCATGGAAGCGGAACTCAAACGCGGCCCATGTCCATACAAAATCGGCGGCAATGGTCCGCAGTACGCTATCCCACCACAGGCTGGCCTCTCTCTCAAACAGGAATGTAGCCAGCTCTACCTGCTCGACCTCAGTGCAATGTAACATCCACAAAATCTTCGACACACAGTCGAGCCAGTACTCAGCCTCCTCGGGTCTGTGAGAACCCGTGAAAGTGGGAGGCCGCAAGCGCTGAAATCGCTCCAATAGGCCCCGTGTATCGGCGGGATTCCCCGCAGGGTAAGCAGGCGGCGCAGGATGAGCCATGCCCTCATCCTAGGCGTATGTATAAGCATCCTCAGCTAGATGCGCAGGTGGTGCAGGTGGAGCCACACCCCCACCCTGTGCTAGTGTCCCCACGATGGTAGTCAGAAGCTGCTGCTGCTGCTGCATCATAGCCAACATCTGCTCAAATCTGTCAGGAGGTGGAGCAGGCTGTGGTAGATGCTGTGTCGAAGTAGATGCACGATATGGCTCTCTGACTGACGGTGTAAATGGCGGTGGTTCAACTGTAGGACCAGCAGCAGGCTGAGACGCACGAACTGTCTCAGGAATCGGGCCCACAGCAGGGTCCGCATGGGTGCCAGACTGCGAAGGAGTCTGATCCATATGCTCAGTCAGTGCAAGCCGAGCCGTGCTCCGCGTAGCCTTAGGCGGCATTCCCTATATTCAAAATAGGGCGCAACCTTATCAGTCTCAATAGCACAAATTTATCGCAATCATTCACAAGGAGTCAAAGGCATTCCATGCATTTCATTTACTCAAAATTGTCACAATACAAGGGATATATCCTTACAAGCATCATGACGAGAAATACATGGGAACTAAGACAGTTAAAATTGCAACAGCAACATAAGCAAAGCACTAGCCCTAACAGGCTTACACACATAAAGCAGGAAATGACTAACTACTGACAACTACATCAAAGGTCACATCACTAGTCTGAGTCTGGGGACGGAGGAGGGGCACCCTTATCCTGTAAGCAATACAGGATCGCCTTCAAGGTGCGAGTTACCTTGCCTAATTTCTTCTTTGTAACGGCCTTGGCATCCTCAACTTCTGTTCGAAGTTCTTGAACTTCCCTTCGCAAAGCGGTCTGACTCTCCTCCATTCGAGCAATGCGATCGTCGATAGTAGCCTACGCATAAGGAGGAGGGCTCTCATCTGTATCCTGAGCCTCCTCTTCTGCCTCTTCCTGAGCTTCTTCCTGAACCTCTGCTCCAGGTTCTTCTTCGCTTTGATCTTCCTCATCATCAAAGTCATCTTCGCTGTCCTCCTCGAGCTGATTTTCACGGTACTACGACCCAATCTTCATCTTGACCATAGTCGACTCATCAATGGAATGAATCGATACTGGCAATTTCGGCCCAAGTCTGTAGGCAAACTCAAGCGCAATCTTGTAAATCAGTCAGCCAAAAGGAAGCGATTCGGATGTTTTTCTTGACTTGGCTATGAGGATTATTTGTCGTAAGATGAAAGTAGCCATGCATACATTCTCTTCCTGGGCCACCAGATACAGAAAATCAACCATAAGGCGTGTACATTCAATGCGATTCGTCGACCTAGGATAAACATTAAACGTGCAGATATGGTGCAGCAGGCGCAAATCATCAGACATATACATCGCCTTAAGGCTATTATTAGGCTGCCATGGAACCAACTTACCGCATAGGAATCTGGTGCGGCGATCTCGTTCACGTCTACGCCTCAGGTTCTTCTCACTAGGATGAACATCACCAAGAGGCACGTTCAGAAGTTGCGCAATCAATCGCACATCAATCGTAGCCATCCGATCTCTACCAAAAGAGATTTTGAACTGCAAAGGCTCCAAGGTAGGATTCTGGATACTAGCATAGAAGGCACGAACGGTGCTCACATTAGCACGAGCGCAAGCTTCAAAGATTGGACCCCAATGCGCAGCTTCAATGCGTTTGAACAATAAATATTCACCGAATAGTCATCCATCTACGTCCGCCTCAAACAACACTTTACGATCAGTGTATTGGCCGTGAGGCATCTCCGATAGAATTGCTCGCCCAAGGTGAGTATGGGGATCTAAATCCCGCTTTGTACGGCACTCCAGGACTGCAGCTGGACCTGCGGCGGTGCTTGAACTTGCGGCACCACCCTGCGGTCTTCTCGATTGAGCAGGGTGGCTTGGCCCAGCCTCGCCTGTTGCGGTTTTCCTTTTACCCATCAAAGATATGATGGATGAGAGTGATAAAAGGCCTAAAATGGCTTCCACGAAAGCCATGAAAAATGGTAAAAATGCGAAGAAGTGGCTGTCCAATCTGAAAAAAGGAAATCTAGGCATCGTAGAGGGATGCTTCAAGCTTCCCAAGGATGCATTTTCAAGGAGAAATGGAAATGGAAAAGTGAAATGGAGCACCTCACGATTTCAGCTCGATTTAGGGGTTTTTGGAGCTCCAAATGATGAAATCTTCAAGAGGAAGGGCTGCCAACTCTAAAGAAGTGATGGATGATGGTCGATTTTGGCCAAGGAGGGATCTAGAAGCGATTTGGAATCCTGAATTTTGGAAACGGTTGCTGGAAAACAAATATGGAGCTATGGGGAGGGCTGTTTGTGAAGGAGGGGTGTGATTTAGGGGTTCTCGTGGGACGGGACCTATGTAGGGAGGGTACACTTGGGATTTAAGAGCGTGCGCCCAAAAATCATGGCAAATCGGCCCACTTGTATGGCGATGCATCGCCGGATCGGCGATGGCATCGCCGACCGGTGGTGCATCCGGTCGGTGGGGCTGGATGGGTTCAGTCCCCCATGGTCCAAGGGCCCCATAAATGTATGGTTCGACCCCTGGTTCATTGTATTTTGGCCTATGTGAGCCTAAACATGTGTTCGGGGCTTTCTAGGACCATTCCACAATCCTGAATACCAAACCCTATGATGCAACATATGAATTTGGGGTAGAATGAGCTAGTACATCCATCTAGACTCTTAGTTGCTAAATAAAGTGAAGTTATAATGGCCTTATAGCCATTTTTCATGAAATTTTACTGTTCACTGTACAATTTTGTGAAAGTACTAATTTGTATTATTTTCACATTAGGTTTGATGCCTAACATGAAATGGATAAGAAATAAATAAAGATCGGAGTGTTTAAGGAAGAATTTCGAAGATTTTTGGTGAAACGGGATTTTTAAGCCCTGGCGATTGATTACAGGAGTCGTGGTCATCCTACGGCCCAAGAATTTACTTTTGTGGGTTTAAAATTGTTCATAGGACGTCTCAACCTGACTTCCTACGGCTTAGAAGCTATTCGGGTTGCTTTACGCGACCCGAGATGCGTTACAATTCGATCGTGCGATCGATCCGAATAGACTTCGCCTAATGGCGAATCTGCGATCCTAAAAATGTTTCTAGACCCTTCTCGCACCCACCTAAGTCAAAAGAAGTGACAGCGTACGTCGCGAGACCATAACCAAGGCCCAGTATACTCTTATTCATGCTCTGATACCAACTTGTAACACCCTGAAAATCGGGAGTCGTGTATAAACTCAACTCCCGAGTTCCAGACCGTCACTTATGCAACAAAAATGATTATGATTCAATATTTTCTGATTTAAAGCATTCACATGAGTAAAATTATACCAAAACTGCAATTCATACTTCAGATCCAGTGATAAAAGCAAGTGGAAGACTAAACAACATATATATCACTGTATGAAAAAACAAAGTAAACCTCATCTGTCTCTAAAGTATGAATACATCTCTGAGTCTCATATACATATACATGAATAAAAATAAATATCCAAAATGGTCCCACTGAAGTCCCATCGATCCAGGTCGCCTACGCAAAGCCATCGTGATACTGCATATATGAGAACTCGTCCTGGTCCTCGTCAAAGTCTGGCTCCACCTCCTGGATCTCAGCCTCACCTGCATCTACAACAGGGTCTGGTGGGTGTTGCAAACACCATCCCGTAACGTGGGAGTGAGTGATCAACTCAGTGGAATCATAGAGCAAAGATTAGCATGTTCACAAATCAATCATGCGATAATAGTAAAGCAGTAAATCAGACAATCCTACTACAGTTGTTAATGCAAGATGATATGACGTGATGTATGCCCTCACCGACGATCTCCCTCATACGACAACATCTTACGACCGCGGCATGCCACACTCCATAGAGTGCTCCACATCTTCCAAGCATATGCAATGCTATGGTGATATGATTTTTAAGTTGTTATTAGTCCATTCAAACAGCAGGATTGGGAAACTAAGGTACTTCCCTTGTATCAATCCCAACACAGATCCTGTCTAGGGTCGTCACTCCTAGTAATCTCATACGATGTATATTTCGTAGGTTACTGCAAGGGCTGCCAGGGCTGTTGCTCGCACTCGTTGCACCGCTCCCCCATCACCTTATCAATACAGGCCTACCGTACTCTACTGCAACGGAAGGGTCGTCGCCTCCCGTGGACTCAGAATACGCTCGCGGTCACTACAAAGGACTCGTCGCCTGATTAGTGTAGGCCGACAGCTAGAATATAGTGTCCCATACCACCATAATCTTCTCACACGTCTAGGTGCTCACTAGTCACTACGGGGAGGTTCGTGGCCCCAGCATAGGCCGACAGCTCGACCACGGTGTCCCATACCACCATGCCCGGCTCATGAGTCTTCGTGGATCAAGGTACCATGGTTAACAGGGTTTACAATGGTAAGTTCAGTACCCTAGGTTCAAACAGTTATGACTCATACAAGGTGAACATACATCGGTCAGTAGGGTTACTTGACGGGCTCAACTAGCGCGATCGCATCTCAAGTCGAACGACATGAAGTGCGTAAAACACTTCACGTGGCCTAACCACTGCCGCCAACTCCAAACACGAATCGCGTTCATCGACGCGTCGTTCGTGGCTATGACCAGTCAGGCACGAATTCGCTCGGTTACCGACTGCCTGGACTAAGTCTAGTCCCAAACACTTATGAAATCACATCAGCAATTTATGTAAGAGTATTGGAATTGAAATACAATCATGTGAGCATGTTAACACATGTTATAACATTCAACTTAAGCAAATCTTCAAACACATATATTCCATGCATGTAATGAAATCGTGCATATAGTCAACATGTAGGAAATCATTTAGGTCAGCATATTAATTGAGAAATCAATCTCAAACTATCTCATAACATCATTCAATTCAATACATACTAATACAAACATTTATACAAACACATACACTACACACTTAAGTCTACATATAGTATGTCGACCCAAAGTGCGCAATTAGGCGAATCTCTTCACCAAACTAATTATGCTCGCATTCCTAACTTCCTAATGTGACAACAAACCATGTCAATCACGTCAGAAAAATATGAGTATAAACCGTACTTCCTACAAATGACTAAAATGCCCTAAATCTCATATTCTTCGTTAATTTACGAAACAGGAAACGGAGAGCATGTTGTACATGTCAAACGGCGATGCCGTCGATAATCTACTATTAAACGACATTGAAAGCGTTGTAAACCGTCAATCAAAGCGTCTAAAATCCTCACCTTATCTCTTACGGATGCGTGATTTTGAACGGAGCGTGTACGCTTCGTCTACGGCAGTAGGAGAACCTATTTTACAAGTTACGTTAGCTAACACGCTATGAATCTAAGTAACCCCTAAATCAGCAAGTTCTAGGGTTGCTTCATACCTGATAAAGCAGAGAAATCACGGCCAGGTGATTGGGAAGAGTTGCTGTAGCACGTGGAAGTAGCGGCACGAAGGTGGGAAAAATCCTCCCACTTCCTCTCTCAAACTCTCTCCCTTTCTCTCTCCCAAATCTAGGTTTTTGCAATTTTCAGATGGGAGAGAGGAATGAGGGTTTCAACCCCTTTTATAAGCTTAAAAATGCCAGAAACAGGCTCCGGAACGAAGTTTACTTAGTGCATATCCATTTCGGGGTTGTTTCGGTCCAAAAGATACTTTCTGGTGGTCCCCTGGTCGAATGCGATCGGACTTAAGCTCATGCATACCAGATATAGCACGTATTAAGTTTTCAGTCTGGCAGGGTTCGCAGATCGCACGTGGCGGACCAGTTTCAGTTCAGCGGTCACCACACGTAGATCAGGGCTGAAAGTTTCATGATATAAAATAGAAATTTCTCCTGATCCGAGGGTGTAATCTGAATGAATTCTGACGGTCAGAACGCTTAATACTGACGCATCAAGTCGTGTGCCAGATTTGAATTTAAAATTCCAATTCTGTCCCTATTCGCACTCTCTTCAGTCCCGGCTCAATGAATTAGCCTGCGATTGTCGGTTGGACTTTATTTTCGAAATGAGTATCAAGTCCAACAAGGCGGTTCTAACGGTCTAAGATAGGAAGTATCGGACTTTCGACGTGCGGTCTAGATCCAATACAAAAGTTCAAAGCGGTCCAGAGACCAAATCTGCTTAGAGTTTGATCCGAGGTTATAGAGTATTATAGAGTCGTTTGTTCTACTCGATTTGGGTCTTGTAGAACGTATTTAAAGTGATCAGGGACTATTTCCCAGCTACTCTAACGTTGCGCTAGCTAACTTACGCTTAATTTCCATAAAAATTAATTCTAAGCGATTTCGGGTCGAGTTGGTGCTCGGGCCCAAGTATGGATTTTTCACGGGCGTTACAATAACTCTCTATAGTTCACAGAGCACACGAGGTGACCTTTAGGGTACCAAATCCAGGGCCGTCAGTCCGTCAATGAGTATATTTAAGCCCCTCCTCATAAGTTAGTACTGAAATCAATAACCTTAAATCTGAGGGGTCTTACACATGATTGGCCTATTTATGGACATGGCCCAAAGAGCTCACACTGCGGCCCGCTTTTTCTTCATCTGCAAGGTCGAGCACATTCACGGGAGGGCATTTTCCTCCATTTCCCATGAAGATGGCGGAAGCTATACAGATGGCATGGGGGTTATGCGTGACTAATCATTGAGGACTTTTGGCCTTTTAGGCTTTTAGTCATTGGCTTCATCAGCTGCCCACATAGGTATGCGTATGATGGCCTTCATAAACTTTTTAGGGTCACTGGCTTCTCACTGTTGCCCAAATGGCGATCTTGATAGGCCTTATGCATAGTTGGCCATATAGGCTTAGCTAGGCTGCCTTGAATGATAAGCAACCATCACGGTCATCAACTTTATCTGTGGTTAGCTGTATAGTTTATTCCACTGCCAAAAGATGATCAATGATTAATATTTCGGATCAATAACTGACATTTCATATCAATAATTGATATTTCGTGACTGCTGATAATACTTTGAGAATGTTAAAATTATGTTTGAAATAATGTATCAGCTTGGTGATGACAGTAATTTTGATAAGCGATTGATGACGACAGCGATAGTTGCTAATTTTGTAATAGTCATCAGTACTTGCCGATGAAAATCTTTAGTGTCAGCCACAGTCGTCAAAGCTTGACGGCAATCATCAATGCTTAGCTGCGATCATGAGCGCTTGGCATTCAGCGATCATCAACGCTTGGCATTTGGTGATGATCAACACTTGAGATTTGGTGATGACTTGATATGCTTGAAGGCCTGTCTTTCATTCAAATACACAAAAGAAATACATTTTATGGTGAGAAATATATTTCACAGTTTCTTACTCACCTGTCTTGCCCCCATTTGATTAGGAAACATTGCTCTGGGAATCTTTGTAATTAAAATCATGATGTTGCAACCTTTAACAAATATACTGATGCCGCATATCTCATGCTTTTGCTCAAGATTAGCTTTGCCCAGTCTCGAACTAGTCAAGCCTGTGTACTCTTATTTCTTCTTTTATGTCTTATACCTTAACAATTTTGCTTTTATCAATTGTCTTCTGCAACTTGTTCTTCAAGCCATTCTCTTTTCTTTCTTCTTCAACTATATCTCCTAAATTTCCCTGAAATTTGAAGTCAATTGAAAATTTTCTCTTTTATTCATTCGCATAAGGGAGAGTACATGACCTTGTCTTTTACAATCCTTTTGTTCCTTGAATTATCATTGACAATCGTCAATGCTTGATAATAATCATCAATGCTTGCTTTTGCCCCAACTTTAACCTATAAAAATTAATATAAACAATTATCATTTTGACAAGTTAACAATTACCTCATTTGGAATTCTGAGATTTTGTCATTCTGAGACTTTGCTGATCTTGCCCTTTTTTTTATTTGGAAACATCAAAATTGTAGCTCTTTACTTATTTTGTATGCCTTTGTCTTCCCCCTAAATAATTGTGCCATGAATCATCTGAGTCAACATGTTATCTTTCTTTCTTCTTGCTTGTTCTTCTTTTCTTCTTTGTTTTATTTCCTTTAATACTTTAACTATGACAATTTAATTGCCTCTACAGCTAGCGATTGATTCCTCATCAGCAGTACATTGCCTTCTTCAACTGTATGTTTCATGTAGTCCTTGAATTGTCTAAACCCTTTCTTTACTTTCTTATTTGTAAACTCGTCGATGTTCTCTTTAGCAAAAAATTCAATCCCTTACTTTCTGACAATCCTTCTTTTTACCTTCTTTCTTCGGCAGTATCTATTGTTGTTCCCCTAAGACTCTTGAAATAGCCGATTCATATGAGAGTGGAGTAGCTTTATTTTGAACCTTGCTCTTCTAATCTGGAAAGTTGTGACGATGCCCCTAGGACTCTCTATTGACTGATGAATTCATTAATTCATTAATTGATCTGTTTACTTGTTGGCGAGCAACGCTTGACTCAGTCAAACTAACTTTTCATCTGAAGGCTTTATACATTCTTTGTGCACCAACACACTATCATCCGTCCTTCATTGTCTCACAGCGTTACTGATGAAGCAAAAAATGCTTTCAATGCTACCTGGCATTGTCTATTTTTTTATTGCAACTGATTTGATCTTCCCTAATACTTTCTGGCATTGGTTTTTTAAAAAAAAATACTTTCAACATTACCTTGCTTCTTCTTCACTAAGTGATCCGACCAACCATGGCAAGATGCGTTCTACCAATTTTAGTAACATCACACAAAAACTTTCATACAAATGCTTTCACTATTTTGTAGGACTGAAATGCTCATGGGCAAGAGGAAGGACCTCAACTTCCCCGCCATGGAAGTGCTTCTGTATGATACTCATTATTTGGTCAGCATGTGAGCACAGCTTTGCATAAAATCAGCTAAATTTGAATTGGCTCTAGAACTCTGAATGCTTTCGATCAAGCATCTAAAATTGTCGAATCGGTTTTCTTCTTCAGCATGCTCCTGAGAAAACGATAATTCCCCATCTACTACCCTTCAGCTATATCATCCAACTCTCTTTTGATAGCATTGTGCCAAAATAATATTTCATCAATTGAATGTGTTATAACTGAATCAACAGCTGACTCTAGATGTTTCCTTTTTCTAGTCTTGGAAGATTCACAAGTGCTCCACCCTTTCTCTATTTGATTTATTAACTGACCATGTGTGGGATCCACATAGCACTTTTAAGGAAGTTTTTTTTCTGTGGGACTATCTTGCATAAGCATTTCAGCAGATCTTGAGGCTCCTCAAGTGAAATAGAAGAAGGCCATGGAAGAAACTCTGCCATCATATTCACAGGGATGCTGTAAAAGGACTACCAGATCAAAGAAACCTATCTTCTTCCTTAGACATGTGCTAACTAACTGTTGTTTAAATCACTCCCGTACAAGAAGCTAGCTCTCTCTGAAAATTGTCATCGTTCTGGCATTATTTGTCTTTGATCGCCTAAGTCAGGACAATGGAATCCGGGTCAAGTGGAGAGTAGAGGAGAGCTCGATTTCGTGTACCTGTAGATGTGGCGATGCTTGCTATTTATACTTGCCTGTGGGGCGGTCTGGGTCCGATGATCTTGGCACGATCAGAGGGATTCTAGGATCATGGAGATATTGCCCGCAATCTACTGATTTCGTCGCGTATCTGGTGGATCGTGAGCATCTGCGAGCGAAGTTACCGGCCACGTTAGGTTATGGCAATTTCTATGTTCAGCGAGTGGGGCATGCGCCTCTGATAATCACCTCGGCTTGGCCAGTCCGACCATAATCTCAGCATCCGACCCGCAAGTCCGAGCTCACGTGATCGACTGGGAATGTATTGTGGTCTGATCGGATGTAACCACCCTCCGAACTGAACTTTGCTCTGAGACTCGCATGGTGTTGACGCTGAGTCCGGATTGAATGGGTCGCGCCTCAGGCGTAATGACGCTGAGATGGCTCGGAATAGTCAGCTCGGATCTTCCCATAACAGAAGCCCCCTACTCTTTGAGCTTGCTTGCTGGCTCGGAGAGGACTCACACAGGAGATCTCCCGCCTCGAGAATCACGCGTGCTGGTCGCTTCGGTTAACGCGTGGTGTTGGTTACGATCCCAAATCTTCTCCCAACCTATGAGAAGCTACCATGCATGCTGGAGGTGGTGTATTTATGATGGCTTCGACTGCTGGGGCGTCTTTTCACTTATCGAAGCGCACTGCCCGATGTCAGAGCCGTACCGACGGTTCGATACGCATCCAATACGGCATTGCCACGTGCGCTCAGAGGTCGGCTCGTGCCGATTTGGCTGCTGCCATTAAAGTTTGCCATCAATGCGAAAATCCTTCGCGGCCTATATAAGGGCAACCCAGACTTTCGCATGTCATTTTACATTATGATTCATAAGAGCACACCGGAGAGGCGATTTCCGATGAGAGGCGATTCCGGCAGACTTCGAAGTTTCCGTCAGTAGGCGATTTTCAGCAATCACCCAGTGAGTCTCGCTGACCTTCGTCCTTCTTTCTGTCATGTCTTCCGATCTGGAAATGGTTCACGAATACGGCGATGACTCCGAGCCGGGGACTACTGAAAGTGAGAGTGGGTCATCCAAAGGCCCTTTCGAGACCACTCTACTGTACCCCTCGCCTCGGAAGAAAAAAAATATTGGCTTCTAAGACCAAACAGCCTAGTAAGAAGATATCCCCCCGAGCCCGCCGAGTCAAGACCGCTGCTACCACCGAAATGCCTGTGAGTCTGCGTACCACAGAGGTAGTTCCCGGAGATTCTCTCATATTAGAATCCCAGATGGAGTGGATTCGCTTGGAGTTCCAAATCCCTGACTCCGTTCAGATAAGGGCTCCCGGTCCTTTAGACGCTGCTGGCGCTCTTGCCGAGGGGGAGGTGGCTATCTTTCTTTGCGCGTTGCAATGCGGGGTCGGGCTCCCTCTACATCCCTTCATCAGGAAGGTTGCGGCTCATCTCGGACTGGCCTCCGGGCAGTTTACCCCGAATGCCTGGAGGGTGATGATCTCAGCCTACATCATCTGGAGGCAAGTGGGAACTCCGAGCTAACCCCAGAGGAGCTGTTGAGCCTGTACCTGGTCAAGCATGATATCAACAATCCATGGTACTATTTCGTAACTCGGGGGAGCAAGAGGTCGGGATTAGTGATGCACCTGCCGTCTTCCAACAAGGACTGGAAGAATAAGTGGTTCTGGGCGGCAAGTGACTGGGAGGCACCAGCGGCTGAGCTTAGGGCCTTGACGGCTCATATTCCGACCCACTTTATGAAATTATATCAGATTTCATCTGGCATCTGGGTTGTTGCCTTAGTTTTCATGTTTCTGTTGAAGTGACCTTTTTTTATTTTGCAGCTTTCGCAAAGGGGTTGCCGCTCCTCGACTCAGACCAGAAGAATCAGATTGCAAAGGCCAAAGCGTGGTCGGAGTCGCTTCTCTCCTGGGCCGATCTGATTACTGCGGCCAACCTCCACTGGTCCGGGCTCTGTAAATCCTATCCTCTGCTCTCATCCCTCAGTAAGCTGCCCCGACCTTTTCAATGAACTTTTACTTTCCTTCGGTTATTTAGTAGTTGACATGATCTTCTTTTTCGCAGGCATGGCCGAAGTGTCTGGGGCTCGGAAGAGGAAAGCGGCTCCGAGTGCGGCGGAGCTACTAAAGGAAGTCCCCCGAGTGAAGATCACTTGGAAGAAGGCGGTTCCACCTCACGTGGGGGAGTCCTCAGCCGCGCCGACCCCAGTAATTCCAGCACCGGGGCCAGTCGGCTCTTCCACCGCCCTGCAGACTCTGACGCGTCCTAGCACTGCCAACCACGATCCAGGCGATGATGGAAGAGACCGAGCCTCCCTTCACCTCAGCCATCATGGCTGAAGTGATGCCGCAGAGGTTTCAAATGCCTCCTGTCATCCAGTATTCAGGATCTGGGTATCCATCCGAACACCTGGAATCCTACCGATCGTGGATGCAGATCCAAACTACAACGGATGCAATGATGTGCAGGGGATTCTCAATCACCCTCACAGGGTCAGCTCGGATTTGGTACCGACAACTGAAACCAAATTTCATGAGCTCTTTCATGGAGCTGAGCTGACTATTCCTTACACAGTTTATAAGCAGTAAGAGAAGTCAGAAGCCCAACACTCACCTGCTTACCATCAAGCAGGCACCGAAAGAGTCGTTGAAAGACTACATCGCTCGTTTCAATGAAGAGGCGTTGCATGTCGAAGACTATGATGACAAAATGGCTCTCGCTGCCATCCTGAGCGGACTGAAGGAAGGAAATTTCACCTTCTCCATCGGTAAAATCCCCCAAAAATGCTAGCGGACTTCATGGCGAAGGCTCAAAAGTACACCAACGCCGAGGAGTTCACTAACGCCCATAAAAGACTACAAGTCACCGACTCGACGAACAAAGGGAAGAGGCCAAGGAATGAAGACTCCCAGTCGAACGATAAAGGGACCGATGACCGTGAAATTGCGGTGAAGACCGCTTAAGTTGAAGTAGGAATATCTCAATATGTCCTAGAGGGGGGTGAATAGGACTTTTTAAATATTTATAAGTTATTTTTCAGTCCTATCTCACTAATCCTATCACAGAGTATAAATTAGGATTACTCAAGAATTAACTCTATTGGCTTCCAAGCCTAATAGAGGATCCAATCACAAACTATTTAAAAGACAAACAATGTGTAGATGAGATTGTGATGGATATGACTGTGTGTGCATAGAACGTGATCATATATAAAGACATGCAAGGCAATCACATAAATAAAAGACAATATCCATCTCAAACACAGTCATTTTATAGTGGTTCGACGACTTATCTACTCCACTCCCGGCTTCCACACTCAACCCTTGAGTGACTGGATTTCACTAAGGAGGTTTCCCATGGTTCACCTCAAACCTAAGGTTTTAAATCAGGTTCACCTTTAACTTTTACAGAGGTTTCTACTCGGTTCACCTCAAACCCTGGAGTTTTACTGGCGTACTCCTAACCAGATGTTTATGCCCACACAAGACAAGGGTCCACACAACGCACCCTGAGGTTTCTACTCGGTTCACCTCAAACCCTGGAGTTTTGCTGGCGTACTCCTAACCAGATGTTTATGCTCTCCACAGAGCAAGGGTCCACAAAACGCACCTCGCACGTATACTCCCGTCGGAGGCCTCCTTCGAGGACTTCAATTAGTGAGCAACACTTAAAACCCAATCCTAAAAAGGAATGATTGCAAGTGTCCTCTGGACTCTTAGTACTTACAGATAAGTTGATGAGTCCCTTTCAGTGCAATGATGAAGATCTCCTTCTTGTTGATGAAGAATCTTCAGATCCCTTGATCTGCAACAGAAAGATGTATATATGCTAGGCTTAGGTTGGGTCAAGGCTATGATGGAATACCACTCTCTGAAGGTTTTTCGTATAAGGAAGATAGAGAGGTTCCCATCATCTATGCATTCAAGGCATCTCATCTTAATGATACGTCATTAAGGTAGTAGCTGAAGGATCCTTGAATGCGGAAGTTCATTCTCCAATCCACCCTATGAGATATCAATGATGAGGGTGGATTGGAGGATGAACTTCCTGAGAGAAAGGAATTAGGTAAATGATAGGAAGGTTAAAACACTCTAAAGCACTCTCTGCTTTCTCTACCAGCAATGAAGACTACTCTCTCTATTTATAGGCAAAAGGTTCCAACGGATATAAACAGTCATATTTTTGACAGAGTTCGATATCATCGATCAGTTGTCGATATGATCGAGCGTATACTCTCGATTGTATCGACCGACCTCTCGATGATACAAACTCAATTGTCATTTCACTTTTGGAAACCTTCCGCCGACTGGTCGATGGGATCGAGACACACATTGATGTTATCAGATTTTGAACTCCGATTCCATCGAGTGATGGTTCGATCTATCGACAGTTAAAAAATAAGAGAGAAGCCTTAAAAAAATTCAGGATTATAGATATGATCGGGGAAACAGTCGATGTCATCAGAATTTGTACATTGATCATATCGGATACCTTGTCGATGGGATCGATAAATCGTATAGATTTACATATAAGCTTGCTGGACGATTTATGTCCTGACTCGATCCAATCAACAAAGTCTCGATATGATCGATATAAGAATATCGATTAATCGACTGGCACCCCGATCAACATTAAAAGCAACCTAAAATTCTTGTTGGAGAGAACATGCGCCCTCAATCGATATGATCGACTGACACCCGATATGATCGATATTTGAGTTCAGATTGTATCAGACAGTCATCAATATATCGAAGCATTTGTTAGTTTTCTTTAGAAAAATAGGGGCGCCAAAAAGCAGTCTGTCGATATGATCGATCCACTTCAGATATGATCGATTTTTGAATATCGATGATATCGACTCGAAGGTCGATATATCGATAAATCGTCCAGAAGATTGTTTGATTGCTGAACGCTTTTTGTCCTCACTCGATTATATCGATTGATATACCGAGGACATCGACAGAGCTGGTCGATCATATCGAAAGGGGAATCGATATAATCGACAGTGTAAGAAAAACTTAGAAGATTTTCTTTTTGATAAAAATTTTTCTTACACATAAACCCCAAGATGTTCTAATTCTTTTTAAGGGTTTAATCACCTGGTGTTTTGGGACAGGGGATGTGAGGCTATGATTTACCTTTCGGTGAGCTTCTACACATCCAGTTGAGGCGGACGCTTGACTTGATCTTCTTGTTAGGTGCTGCTATCCGACTGACTCAACCTACAATGTAATTGACAAACCAGGGCACGTAGTAGGTGCACTTTCAGACCGCGCTCCCCGCGATCATCGATCGAGCCGTAGGCCGGAGGGGAAATTCTGTTCCTATAATCCTCTCAACACATCTGCCAAGCAGATTCTACTAGATATCCGAGGAGACAGGCTACTTAATTGGCCGGTCTGCATGAGGGCTGACCCTGAGCAACGGGACAAGCGAAAATTCTACCGCTTCCACCGATATCATGGCCATAACACAGATGACTGCGTAGACCTGAAAGATGAGATCGAGTCCCTCATTCGCAAAGGACATTTGCGTCGTTACACCAAAAGAGATAGATCCGCTTGGAGGGAGGAACAGCCGCAGGAAAAGCCAAACAACCCCCCAGACGAACCCGCCGAAATTCATACCATCTTCGGGGGATCAGCTGGGGGAGGGGATTCAAACAGGGCTAGAAAAGCCCATTCCCGGAGATCCGAGTAGGAGTATCATATTCACCTGATGAAACGTCCCAGCAAAGAACTACGAGTCGCTCTGTGCAGCCTGACCTTCATGGAAGACGATGCGCCCGGGATCCAGCATCCACACGATGACGCGCTAGTGGTTACCATGACCATAGCGAATCACAAGGTGTTCCGTATCCTGGTTGACACCGGGAGTTCAGCTGATGTCATGTATTCTGAGGCGTTCGAAAGAATGGGAATTCCACAGTCTCGATTCCGACCCGTGAAGTTCCCAGACGAAGGAGGGATCGGCTATCTCCGAGGCGATCAACACGAGGCTCGAAGATGTTATGCTATAGCCGTAAGAAAAGGAGCTACCCAACAAACGCTCATGGTGGATGCCTTGGATCCCCGAGGACTGATGGAAAGCTCCTCCGTCAAAGATCTGATGAAAGTACCGCTCGATAAATCAGACCCGAGAAAAACTATTCAGCTCGGATCATCATTGAATACCGAGCGGAGGAACGAATTATTAGCCTTCTTGAGGCAGCATCGAGATGTTTTTGCATGGTCGCATGCGGATATACCGGGAATCTCTCCTGATGTATTGGTTCACAGGTTGAACGTGGACCCAGATCATAAGCTGGTCAAGCAAAGGAGAAGGCCGTTCGACGCCGAACGATATGAAGCCATTGTCGAGGAGGTCTCCGTCTTACTCGATGCGGGCTTCATAGAAGAGGTATATTACCCTGATTGGATAACAAATGTTGTACTCGTCAAGAAGTCCAACAGGAAGTGGCAAGTCTGTGTAGACTATTCTGATCTGAATAAGGCGTGTCCCAAAGATAGCTTCCCGTTACCTCAGATCGACCAACTGGTGGACAGCACGGCCGAACACGAGTTGCTCTCATTTCTGGACGCTTATTCTGGATACAACCAGATCGCTATGCATCCCTCAGATAGGCAGAAGACTACCTTTATCACTGACAGAGGGCTCTACTGTTACCGGGTCATGCCTTTTGGCCTAAAAAATGCTGGGGCAACATATCAGATGCTGGTGAATCAGATGTTCGCCAAACAGATCGGGCGCACCATGGAGGTGTACATGGACGACATGCTAGTGAAGAGTACCCAAGCCTCCAACCACCTTGCTGACCTCGGAGAAACATTCAGCATCCTCTGAGAATATCAGATGAAGCTTAACCCTGCTAAGTGTGCATTTGGAGTTGAGTCAGGGAAGTTCCTTGGCTTTCAAGTCAGCCAGCGAGGGATCGAGGCCAACCCGAAAAAAATCAAGGCCCTCCTCGACATGAACTCGCCTCGGACTCTAAAGGAAATACAGCGTCTCACGGGAAGAGTTGCCGCACTCGGACGCTTTATATCCAGGGCTACAGATAAATGCATTCCCCTCTTCCAGCAGATGAAGGGCCACAAGAAGGCGGAGTGGACGCCAGAGTGCAAGTAGGTCTTTCAGCAATTGAAACAGTACTTGGGTTCTCCGCCCCTATTGTCCAAGCCTGAAGAAGGGGAGCCTCTGCTCCTCTATCTCGCAGTCTCGACTTCAACTGTTAGTTCGGCTCTGATCAGAGAGGTCGGAAGCAAGCAGTACCCCATGTAGTATGTAAGCAAAGCCATGGTACCAGCTGAAATAAGGTACCAGTCATTGGAGAAACTGGCTTTCAGCCTCGTCGTAGCGGCAAGAAGACTACGGCCATATTTTCAAGCCCACTCCATAGTTATGCTAACGGACTCTTCTCTGAGGCAGGTCCTCCAGAGACCTGAAGTGTCAGGTCGGATCACCAAGTGGGCCGTGGAGCTCGAAGAGTTCGACATTCAGTTCCGCCCTAGGGTGGCAATCAAGGGTCAAGCGGTAGCCGATTTCATCGTAGAATTCATCGCTCTGAGTGAGGAGCAGATTAGCAAGGAAGTTGAGATGATGCCACCCGTCCCAATGAGTGACCAAGAGGCAGCGTCGGGTCTGGGATGGGTCCTTTATGTTGATGGGTCTTCCAACATCAAAGGAGCAGGAGCCGGGATTGTCCTAGTCGCCCCTGATTCAGCGACAATCCAATATGTAATCAGACTCAGATTCAAAGCTTCAAACAACGAGGCCGAGTATGAAGCATTATTAGCTGGGCTCAGGCTAGCAGCGAGCCTGGACGTTCAGACCCTACAGGTCCGTTGTGACTCACAGCTGGTGGTGAACCACATCTCCTCGGAGTACGAAGCTAAGGAAGTCAGAATGATCGCTTACCTCGAAGAGGCGAGGAAATTAATCGAGAAGTTTTGGAGTTGTATTATCCGATAGATCCCCAGAGCCTAGAACTCTTGGGCCAATGCGTTAGCAAAACTCGCCTCATCCTCCGAGGGAAAAATTCTGCGTTTCGTCTCGGTCGAGTTCATTGAACACCCGAGTATCGGTCAGTCGGAGAAGGTCAATCCCGTCCAGTCCGTTCCTAGTTGGATGGACCCGATATTCAATTATCTGTCATCTGGTGAAACCCCCTTGGACCCGATCTTCATGTTTTCGGAGTCGAACGGCCTTCTCCTTTGCTTGACCGGCTTATGATCTGGATCCATGTTCAACCTGTGAACTAGTACATCAGGAGAGATTCCCAGCATATCCGCAAGCGACCATGCAAAAACATCTCGATGTTGCCTCAAGAAGGTTAGTAATTCGTTCCTCCGCTCGGTATTCAATGATGATCCGAGCTGAACAGTTTTACTCGGGTCTGATTCATCAAGCGTTACTTTCATCAGATCTTCGATGGAGGAGCTTTCCATCGGTCCTCGGGGATCCAAGGCGTCCACCATGAGCGTTTGTTTGGTAGCTCCTTTTCTCACGGCTATAGCATAACATCTTTGAGCCTCGCGTTGATCGCTTCGGAGATAGCCGGTCCCTCCTTCGGCTGGGAACTTCATCATCAGATGGTAAGTTAAGATGACCGCTCTCATTGCATTGAGGGAGGGTCGGCCCAGGATTACATTGTAGACAGACGGAACATCGATAACCAAAAAGTCCACCAAAAGTGTGACTTGATGTTGCCCTTCTCCCGCTTTTACTAGGAGGGAGATAGCTCCTTCGAAGATTACTCTCTCTCTGGCAAAGCCGTGCAAGGGAGTCTTCACAGATCAGACCCGAGACCATGGAATTCCCATTCTTTCGAACTCCTCGGAATACATGACATCAGCCGAACTCCCGGTGTCGACCGGGATACGGAACACCTTGTGATTCGCAATGGTCATGGTAACCACTAGCGCGTCATCGTGTGGATGCTGGATCCCACGCGCATCATCTTCCGTGAAGGTCAGGCTGCACGGAGTGACTCGTAGTTCTTTGCTGGGACGTTCCATCAGGTGAACATGATGCTCTGACTCGGATCTCCGGGAATAGGCTTTTCGAGCCCTGTTTGAATCCCCTCTCCCAGCTGATCCCCCGAAGATGGTACGAATTTCGATGGGTTCGTCTGGGGGTTGTTTGGCTTTTTTCGAGGCTGTTCCTCCCTCTAAGTGGATCTTTCTCTTTTGGTGTAACAATACAGATGTCCCTTGCGGATGAGGGACTCGATCTCGTCTTTCAGGTCTACGCAGTCATCCGTGTTATGGCCATGATCTAGGTGGAAGCGGCAGAATTTTCGCTTGTCCCATTGCTCGGGGTCAGCCCTCATGCAGACCGGCCAATTAAGTAGCCTATCTCCTCGGATATCTAGCAGAATCTACTCGGCAGATGTGTTAAGAGGAGTATAGGAATGAAATTTTTCCTCCGGCCTACAGCTCAGTCGACGATCACGGGGTGCGCGGTCATCAGTCCCTTTGTCATTCGGCTGGGAGTCTTCGTTCCTTAGCCTCTTCCCTTTGTTCACCGAGTCGGCGACTTGTAGTCATTTACGGGCGTTAGTGAACTCCTCGGCGTTGGTGTACTTTTGATCCTTCGCCATGAAGTTCGCTAGCATTTTTGGGGGATTTTTACCGATGGAGAAGGTGAACTTTCCTTCCTTCAGTCTGCTCAGGATGGCAGCGAGAGCCATCTTGTCATCATAGTCTTAGACATGTAACACCTCTTCATTGAAACGATCGATGTAGTCTTTCAACGACTCTTTCGATGCCTGCTTAATGGTAAGCAGGTGAGTGTTGGGCTTCCGACTTCTCTTACCGCTTATAAACTGTGTAAGGAATAGTCGGCTCAGCTCCGCGAAAGAGCTCACGAAATTTGGTTTCAGCTGTCAGTACTAAATCCGAGCGGACCTTGTGAGGGTGATTGAGAATCCCCTGTACATCATTGCATCCATTACAGTCTGGATCTGCATCCACGATCGGTAGGATTCCAGGTGTTCGGATGGATCCCCAGATCTTAAATACTGGATGACGGGAGGCATCCGAAACCTCTGTGGCATCACTTCAGCCATGATGGCTGAGGTGAAGGGAGGCTCGGTCTCTTCCATCATCGCCTGAATCGTGGTTGGAACTGTCGAGGAAGAAGAAAGCTGTAGTGGTGGAACCTGTGCTAAGCGAGCAGGCTCGGTCTCTTTTGGTGAAGTGATATGTGAATAAACTAATATGTGAAGTGAACAACTATATTAGTCGGGAGAAAGATCACGGCAGTATATCTATCATTCAGAACAGAATATTAATTAATTTATTTAAATAATTCCTACTTTATTTTCAAAGATGAAGGGGAGGATGTTCCTGTTGGGAGTCGCCATTTTGGCATCTTTACAGACGCTAAAAAGTGATAAATGTTCTCTAAATATTTTTTAAGTTACCATCGAATAATAAATCCCCAGCAGAGTTGGCATTTTGTTTCGACAAGGGAACAAATGCATCTAATTTGGGGGATTTATTCAATGATAACAAAGAATTTTTTGAGAGAACATTGATCACATTTATCTGAGTTCATTTACATCCTCTGATTCCCTTAATTCTGAAAAAAAATACAATTAATGCAATATAATGAATAAAAGAGAAGATAGATAGAATTTCAGCAATATTCTGACGCTTATTTCAGTCATCTCCTAGGACTTAGGATGAATGTTGATCTGATCAACCAGTCTTCCAGGAAACAGGGCTTGTGCAAGCTTGAATTCTCTGATCTGACTGCTGAGATCGGTTCTAAGCATCATTCCAGTCATCTTTCCTTAAAATATGGAGCATCCTTCAGGTCATTCTTCCTTAAAATATGAAGTGGCCCGTTGATATGTGGCCAGAACCCAAGAAAATCAGGCTGATCATGTTAAACATGCCTAAAAAGTCTTCCAAAATGTAAGATCATGGGGTTGTCACTATCCATTCAGCTTGAAACTTTATGTGCAACCTTAGAACCACAAATTAGTCATATACATCAAATTTCAGCTCCTGAATCCCTGTAGAAATGTAACGCCCTGAAATTTGGGGGTCGAGTAGAAGCTCAGCTCCCGAGTTCCAATGCATCACTTATGCAACATAGATAATGATGATTGAATGTTGTTCAAATTAGTGCATTAAACATGAGTGGGATTTCACCAAAACAGTAATTCATACTCCATATCAGTTTATATAACACAAGCAGAAGACTGAAAGATGTATATAAATGAATACGAATCCAAAAGATCACTGTCGATCGCCTGAGTATGAATACATCACTGAGTCACCATATACATAGAATAGTCCAAAGCAAAATGTCAAAAGAGTAGTGTAACTACATCAATAAACCCTGTAGCCCTGTCAGTCAGAACAGCCAAAGCGAAATCGTCAGAGAACTACATATATGAGAACTCGTCCTGATCGTCGTAGTAATCAGGATCCGCCTCCTGAGTCACATCCTCATCTGCAACTAAGACAGAGTCTGGTGGGTGTTCAGAACACCGTCCCAGAACGTAGGAGTGAGTGATCAACTCAGTGGAATCATAGAGTAAAGATTAACATGTTATCAATTCAGTCAAGCAGTAATGATAAAGCAGACATATCAAACATTCCTAGATACTCTTGTTAATGTAAGGATGAAATATTTTCATGATGCATGCCCTTGCCTACACTCCCTCATGCCACACCATCTTACGTCCGTGGCATGCTTTCTTCCCTCTGTGCACTTCATCGACAGCACATGCAGTGCGATGTTATGAACGTGATTACCGAGTTATTACTAGTCCTTTTCATAAAGCAATATTGAGAAGCTAAGGTACCTCCCTTGTATCATTATCCAAACGATGATCCATTCTCGGGTCGTCAGTCCGAGACAATCTCATACAATAGTATAGTTCTAGATCGCTGTAAAGGGCTCGTCACCAATCAATACAGGTCTAGTTATATCCCATATACTGCAATAAGGCTCGTCGCCCCACTACAGTTTCAGGATATACTCGAGGTCACTACAAAGGGCTCGCCACCAATCAGAGTGAGCCGACAGCTCGAATATAGTGTCCCATACCACCATAATCGGCTCACGAGTCTAGGTTGCTCACTGGTCACTAGGGGAGGCTCATCGCTCCATCGTAGGCCGACAGCTCGACCACGATGTCCCATACCACCATGTTCGGCTCATGAGTCTTAGCAGATCGAGGTACCAAGGTTAACGGGACTGCATTGGTAAGTTTGGTACCCTAGATTCAAACAGAAGCGTCCATACATGGTGAACATACATCGGGTCGTTCGGGTTACTTGACGAGCTCGAATAGCATGAGCGCATGTTGAGTTGATCAACATGAAGTGCGTAAACACTTCGTGTGGCCAAACCACTGCCAACAACTCTAGTACGGCTCGGGTTCGTCAAACACGTCCTACGTGGCAAATAAAGCTCAGTCACGTACTCCAAGCCTGTTACCGAATGCCTGGACCATTACATAGCCCTAATCACGTACAAACTCAATAATAGACATTTGATTCAAATTTCACATTCATATGAGCATGATATGAAACATAACTTAAACATGAATACAGTACATGAAGGAAATCATACATACAGTTAGCATGAAAAGAATAGGCTAAACATAACATGGAGAAAATCATACACACAAGTGAGGTGATTGAGATTCATATCTCAATACCTTTAAAAATCATACTTTACTTATTTCTAACCCATTCAGGCATTTACACAACACTTAGACTACACTATTCAATATACATCACGTATGTTGTCATATTGCATATTTGGGCAATTCCTTTTACTAAGGAGTTGTCGCATGCATAACAAGCATGTACTAACAATGATTTATCATGGTAATCACAGATCCAAAATTTATATGTATACAAGTATTTCAACAAATACATAGAATACACTACGGTATACATATTTCATACGTATTCATAACGCGAAACAAACGACACGTTTTGCATGTGGAATAGTATTCACATCAATAATAAATCATTATCTAACATTAAAAGCTTTGAAAACCATAACCTATATGTCCATAATCCGCACCTTATGTCGTAGAAGCGTAATGGGTATGATTTAAACTATGAGCCTTTGTCAACGGCGGATTAGCAACCTATAACAAGAACTAGGTTAGCCATTTCATCACTCCAACTATACCGAGCTTTAAAACAGGTTAGGGTTTGATTTTCTTACCCAAGTACGAAGTCAGAATCGCCAGAATAACGACTCAGATGGATGGATTTGGCACATTGTGCAGCTGGGAAGAATCCCAAGACGAATCACCAACTGCTCTCTCACTTTCTCTCTTTACTCTCTTCTCTCTCCTAGGGTTTCTCTTAAATTCGTATGGAGAAAAAGAGAGAGGGGTTAAGACCTTTTTATAAGCCCAAAAGTAACAGAAATAGCCCTAAGGCCAAGGTATACTTAGGTTATAACCAAATCGGGTTCTTTCTGATCCAACGGAACACTTCTGGAGGTCCTTTTACTGAATGCGGTTGGACTTAAGCTCATAGATATTGGATCTTGATCGAGTTAAGTTTTTAATTCGATCGGGTTTCCAGATCGACCGTGGCAGACCAGTTTCAGTTCAGCGGTCAATGAAATTCGATCAAGGCCACAAGTACATTGACATGTGTGGGCCATCATCCCTAACACGCTGCCAAATGGGTGGACAGTGGGGATTTAAACCAACAGTCAGAAAGCTTATAAATGACGTGCAAGCAACATGACCCAGATTACTTAAATTCATAATTAATTTCTCAAAAATCTTCACTTTCTCACTCTCTTCACTCCGGATTCAAGGAAATGGTCTCAGAGCATCGTTTGGACGTGATTTTTGAGGTGATTGTCAAGTCTAACTATGCAGTCATAATCGTCTAAGTTCATCGCTATCGGACTTTCAACGTGCAGTCCAGGTCCGTTATGAAGTTTCAAAGTGCTCCCGAGAACAATTGGGTTTAGAGTTGGATTTTAGATTTCAGGGTAATATAGCGTTAACGATTCTACAGGTTTTAAGTCTTGCAGATCGTATTTAAAGTGATTAGTGCTTATTTCACAGGAAATCTAGGTTAGCACTTAGTTAAATCTCATCTCGTTTCGAAAGGATTTAGTCCTGAGGGATTTCTGCCTGAGTTGGTACTCGGGTCTTTGTACGGATTTTTTCGAGTCGTTACAAGAAATGACCAAACTGAAATCATGATTTGGGGCCCGCCTATCATCTGAATACACTCCAAATTCGGTCCTAATGTGTTAAATGAACTGACAATACGGATGGACGTAGTTGATTCCCCACAATCATCACCATAGACCACATGTACATGTAGTGTACACGTGCACCAGCTATGCACTATTATAGCCAAAGTCGGTCAACATTGCTAACCAACATCTTCTTCTCAATTTAAAAACAAATGCAACAGCGTCTTCACTGTTCATTTGGGTTTCTCTCAGTGAGGCTTAATCTTTATCCAAATCATCAATCTGGACCGTCCATTCACTTCAGAGGGTAGGCATTACCCTCGTCTAGGTGTCCTTTTGTCTCCATGTAAGTTGTGGCAGAATCTTAGCCGCTAAACATAAAATGAACGGTGGAGTAAACAATCTTGTGGGCCATGCTGATTTCACTCCAAGAGAACTCCTTTCCGGATCATTTTTCATCTTAAAAGCAATGGACGGAGTGGATTTTCCATGCAGGTTCAATAAGTGGTCCATCTCATCTCACAGAGTTGACGTGCGTCGACTCTGTTGTGAAATAGAGGTTTCGTCTGTTCATTGTGCCCCACCATCATGCAGTGGAAGGTGGATTTGAACCATTCATCTGGTAGAGGGGAAAAAATCCATCAAAACCATGTTGACCTTTCATGGCAATGTTCTTCCTTATGATCATCACATCGATCACAAAGAGACCGTTCAGCTATTGTTTTATCTCGATTGTCTCGGTGGGCCACGTCACCGGATGATCAAAGTTCACCACTCATGGTTAAAATCTCGAGAGGAATCCGGTGAATGGTGTGGATTCCTCAAAAGATAGCTATACTGTGCATCACAAACAACACAGTGAAAGGCAATGGAATCCTCTGTTTATGCCCGGCTGAAAGTCCGGCCCGTTGCACAGTTCACGCAGCGAAATCTTTCCCTCGGACGGCATCTCGTGACAGATGGATTACAGGAATCAATACTTAGACTCCCATATCTGTTGTGCGGGTTGCACTGACAGTGCATTCCCTTGCGCGGTTGACGCAATTCCTTCCATGCGTTGCGCAGCTGGCGTAACACTTTCACTCGGTTACACGACTAGTGCAATTGTAGCTCTGCTGTTGTGCGGACCGCGCAACAACACCTCTCTCTCTCTCTCTCTCTTCTCACTTCTCCTTCTTCATTTCCTGACCCACCAACTGATCAAAACCGATCCCCCCTTTCAAATGAAGTAGGGGTGGGGGTATTTATAGGCCCCACCACTCTTACAAAGTGGTGATCACCACCACTTATCTCTTCATATTTGGATTTCTTCTTTTCTTAAACCATGGTATCTACTAAGCTCCCTCTTAAATGGTGGTGTACAACCTCTTTCAATTAAAATGATACCTATGCACCCTTTTTTACCAAATGACCCTTTTCAATCTCTTTTATCAAAATACCTAAACTACCCTTAAACATGGAATTTTACCAAAATACCTAAAATACACCTGGAGCCAGATTTTTACCAAAATACCTAAACTACCCCTGGACATGGAATTTTACCAAAATACCTAAAATACCCCTAGATATGGAATTTTACCAAAATACCTAAAATACCCCTAGACATGAAATTTTACCAAAATACCTAAAATACCCCTGGAGCCAGATTGTTACCAAAATATCCAAAATACCCCTGGAGCTAAATTTTTACCAAAATACCCAAAATACCCCTGGAAAGATCCACACCATGGAATTCTCTTGCCAATGCAATAACATATTTTTTATGCCTCAACAGATATAGAATACATACATTAAGGTGGACATGCTGCCAAATGGGTGGACAGTGGGGATTTAAACCCATACATCATGGCCGGGGTCCACATGTCCCAAAACGGAAGGACGATATGGATATACAAATACATTACAGTACGTCCCACAGCACCATGGACGGATGGTGCAGATACAAAATACATACATCTAGGTGGCCCCACCCCTCACATGTGCAGCACATGTGGGGTGGGCCCTATGTACAAAACAGATGGACGGCTCGAATATAAAACACATACATAAAGGTGGTTCCACCGTCCAGTCCCCTGGACGGACGACCTGGATATAAAATACATACATGCAAGGTGGGCCCCACTCCCACACATGCAGTACGTACGGGGTGGGCCCCACATTCAAAAAATGGATGGGTGGTATGGACGATCTGGAATAACACATGCCTCATGATCAGACCCAGGTCTACTGACGTCAAACAACAGCTATATATCTAGGGCCCACCGTCCAATAGTTTGGATGGTGTGGATACAACACTACATCATGGTGGGCTTCCACCATCCATAACTGGACGGTGGATGGGAGGGATGCAACACATACATCTGGTGGGTCCACACGTGTGGCCCACCACCTTGTATCAAGCTGATATTTGAGTTTTTCCTTCATCTAGGCCTGTCCAGACGGACAGGCAGCAATGCGGGCCAAATTCAAGGGCGGCATGGATAAGTGGAGCATATAATTAGGGAAGAGAGAGAGAGAGAGAGAGAGAGAGAGAGAGAGAGAGATGTATGTGAGGGAGGAGCTCCACCACTATGAGCTCCTCTCAGTTTACAACGCATACATCAAATGGGTCCCACCACAAGTGGGCCCTCAAATAGAAATCAAGGGTGAAATTCCCAAGATCATATACCAATTTCACTCTTTCTTGGCTCCTTAGAATGCTAAGCTCCTTAGCTTCAACTTTGATGGAAGATGATGGAGATTAGAGGGCTAGGATGAGAGATGAGAGGGGTAGGAACACTTGGCTCTCTTGGAAGAGCCTGGACGTCCTCTCCTTGGGAATTGCTTGGAATGGAGTGAGAAATGAGAGAGAGAGAGAGATAGGAGTGGTGTGTAAGAGATATGACATGGAAAGCATAGGTCTCATTGACTTTTAGGATGAGAGGAATGGGCTTAGCATGGGTTGTTTTGACTAGTTGGTGGGAGAAGTATGGCTGAGTGATGGGTTGTACTTAACTTGTGATTGATTGATTGATTAATGTGATGGATGGTAGAAATTATCTTAGGATTCAGAATGTGAGGCATTTTCCTTGAAATAAATGCTGGCCCATAACTCCTAGCCTGGGTATCGCATCGGAGTGCAAGTCGCGGCATTGGAACCATGGCGATGGCGCGGTCGATAGGGTATAGGTTTTGAGTCGAGTCAACTCAGATCTATAGGATATAACTTAGGGTCACGTGTAAATGCCGATTATAAGTCGCAGGTTGCTGGAATCGATATGGAGGATCGCGAAAGTCTAAGGAACGGTACGAGTTAGGATACAGGCCTTACATCCTAACTGTAGATGGTGAGTGAAACTTTGATCTAACCATATAATTTACAATTCATGGTAGGATCCGAGTCTAAGGGCGTGTGTACTTTCCTAGCGACATTGTAAGAAGTTCAAAACATAAGGTGATGACTTTTCCCATTAGGCTTTGCTCTTCCATGTTACCTTAAGTGATAGTTCAATTTTAATTTGAACTGATAATTGATATCTCTAATTCATGATTACTTATGCTAGTTATTGAATCTGATTTTCAAATTATGTGCTCAACATTTATCTTATATGAACATTTATATATCATACTTGTATATCTTCCCATTGGATTGTTTATGGATTACTTGTGGAACTTAAATTGCTACATCTATCAGTGGAAAACCTTACTTATATATGTACATCCAGACTTGGAATGTAACTTGATTGATTGTGATTTTAATGGACCCTTGACCTAGTGGCTACTTTTTCTAATGGATTAAATGAAATATTTATGTATGCTTACCATTCATAGATTATTGTGCCTATGTGGCTTTTGGGGATGATCCATTTTTATTGCATTGATTTGATACTTTGCTCATGTGGCTTTGATTTGATATTTGTCACTTGAAGCCCAGATTTGATAATTGCCCCATGTGACTTCGATTGTATATTTACATTAAGCTTCTTGATTGATTATTTTGGTGTGACTATGCGATGGCAAGTCCCACTTGTTAAACTTTGATTGGTCACTGGTTGATGCTAATACCATTAATTATCCTAATGTTGGGGTTTCATGAGTTGGGGATGGTGATATAGGACACTATGCCCGAGTTGTCAGCCTATATTGGGTGACGAGCACCTCATATGCTTGTCGTGGTTCACTTTGTCGAAGCTAATCGCATTGGTGAAACCAATCAAACATTCTACTTTTGAACCTATTACAACTCAGCCACTAGACAATGATCGGATAATGTTGATAGTAACACAATGAAAGTCGAGATTTATGTCACTAGTTCGACATTATATGCCCTGGGTCGCCAACCTCCCGGTTTATCAAGGGATGAGTTGGATTCCAACAAGGAAGTCTTTGCCTAACAGTGTTAAGCCTAAGCGATACGGACCGCCGTCATGCTTCACAAACGTGGTCTGGGAGATAGTGGCATACGGTATCGTCACTTCATATGGGTCATAGCACTGAGCACTTTCTTTCCTCTGGTGCTCTATGGGTCAAACGCATCTGCTACGCCTTTGATCCACCTATACCTAGAATGATATAGATTGGTTCGATAGGTGCGTGGGAAGGTATTTATCAGCTCATAGTGCCCTTCCAGAATTTCCTATTCATTTCAGTAGGATTGGAATGGTGGAAGCTGAAACCTAGAAGGATCTTTACCATAGGCAACTAAGGTTGCTGCGCTCGTACCATGATTGGTTGATGGATATTCTCCGTCGTTTACTGACCGATGGTACGTTTAATCAAGAGGGACCTTTGTCCCAGTTAAAAGGGTTCAATGATGTTTATAGCTATGATCTGAAGAACGTTACGGATCGGTGGCTGTTAACATTGTTAATGGCAAGAATGTCCATGTTCTTTGGACCTACCTTGGCGAGTTCCGTTGTCCAGACTACGTGGGTATCAAACTTTCTCAGTGCTACCCCCGGCTGTCAAAAAGCCAGCAGTTGTCTACTTTATAGCTGGGCAACCTCTCGGATACTACTCTTCTTGGCCTTTGTTCACACTATCACATCATATGGTAGTGTGGTTGGGCTAATCATGCATTCATGACCTTTGGGCTTTCTTAAATTAGATGCTTGCAAATTAAAATAATAATGGTTGGGCTAATCATGCATTCATGACATTTGGGCGTTATTGAGTGCATGGTTGACTGTTTGAAAGATTAGTGCACCGTTCGAATGACCTTTTTTGCATTTTGAATAAGCCGACTATTTGAAAGGCACATTCCCTTACATGAATGGACTGACTGTTTAAAAGGTATATTCTCTTACATGATCGGGTCGACTATTTGAATGACTTATTCCCTTTGCAAGTTAAATGAGTCGACTATTTGAAAGACTGATCCTCTTGCTTAAATGGACCGACTGTTTGAAAGGTACATTCTTTTATATGAGCGGGTCGACTGTTTGAAAGATCCGTTCTCCTGCAAATTGAATGAGTTGACTATTTGAAAGACTAATTCTTTTGTTTAAATGGACTGACTATTTAAAAGGTCCATATTATTATCGTAAATGGGTCGACTGCTTGAAAGACCAATTCCCGTGCATGAATAAGCCGACTCTTTGAAAGGCCCATTCTGTTGCATGAATGGACTAATTCTTTGAAAGGTCCATTCATTTGGTCAACTGGATGTGCATCCCCAGTTGATGTGCATTCATGAATACATGTACTTAAATAAGATTACATCATGGATTGTTTTGTATGTTTTTTTGTTTAAAAGTATGCTTAACTAATATGGTGGTGTGTAATCTTGAGGGGAATTCACACTGAGTTACCCACTCATCCTTTGATTATATAACCATCCAGGTAGTACAAGTGGTTTATGTGATTCTCATGTTTAGGTTGATGGGGAGCAGGGTATAAAGTCTGCCTAAGAGTTGTTGCGTGATCTTGCAGTGCAAGACGAGTTGTTCACAACCCCAAGTGTAGGGTCTCGATGTAGTAATAATCTCGATAAGACCGAGGTTGAATCCACAAGGACTAAACCTTGTATGTAATCTGAAAGTAACTAGAACTAGAAAAAAATGTAATCTAAATCAGGAAAATGTAGGAGAATAATGGTGAATTATTAAACTAAAACTTATAAAATTCAAAGGTGAGAAACTAGGGTTTCCAAAGATTCACTTATAGAGATCAGGGAGATCTATACTTGATTCATAAATACAACTGGAATCAAAGTCCCATCTTCATCCAATTGGAAGATATTTCATTAAAAACCAATTTTGAACTTCCTTTGATCTAGTCCTCAATAGATGAGAGGTATGAGAACTAACATTGATTCCATCACAAAACCATATCTATGAGACAAAGCAAACAACCGAATTTACCAATCCACAAACACTCTGAGATAATTATGAAGATTAGAAGAATTTCATCATCCAACCATGTCTAAGGGGCGATTGTGAACAGCAAGGTTCCTAATTTCATAATCAAAATAATACAAAGAACATGCTCAAACCTATCACAGATCCATTGTAATTTAAGTTACAACAAACCATTAAAAACTAAAAGCATTCCTTATAATGAAACTAGAAACAAAGAAAGTTTAACTTAAACATGAATCAAAACCATAGAAAGCATCCCATCACACTACAAGCTTCACATCTTAGCCCTATCTAAGAGGTTTAGCCAACAATAATCATGATTAACCAAAATCTCTTAAGAAACATTAAAAAGAAAAAAAAACAAAAGACGAAAGAAAAAACCAGTCGGCCGTCCACTCTCTCTCTCTCTCTCTCTCTCTCTCTCTCTCTCTCTCTCTCTTCTCTTCTCTTCTCTTGCTCCACATCTGCTGATACCCCTCATGTCCTTCTCTCCCTCTCTTTTATAGCCAACATAAGTCGACTAAGCTTATGCGCAAGGAATTAAACAGCCAGGGTCGAAAACAGTCAGCGCAGCGAAACCTCTTGCATTTGGAACAATTTTTTGTGGCAGCTAAACATCTCAGCTCCTAATTTTCTTCATGAACAGGGTCTGTTTTGGCCTAGGCTCCATCTGAACGGTTAGGATTGACCATCTAATCCAAGATGGTGGGCCACAACATCCTGAAACATCTGATTTTCCCAGGCGGGCGACCCTTAACGCACAATGAGCTGCGCTGAACCTGGTGGGACCCACTTGCAGTAAATTTTTGGTGGATTCGGGCCGCTCATTAGCTCTTAGAGCCAATTCAAGCCATGGGTCAAAGTTTGAACCAGATCAGAGTTTTGGGTGGGCCACAGCGCTAATCAACGTGATGTTGCCTTCTCCTATTATTGCAAGTTTGTTCTTGTGCATAGTTGCACAAGAACACCTTGGGTTTGGTCAAAATATTCTCCTAGACGTAATGGATGGCTCGGATCATCATTTGGATGATCATGGTGGGCCACTTGTAAGACCCGTATCATAATCCGTACTGTTCCGTCGCTTTCCACGATCCTTCTCGTCAAATTCCTGTAATCCGCGACCTGTAGTTGACGTTGCGCACGACCGTAAGTCGTATCCTATTCATTTGAGTCGGCTTAATCTAAGACTTGTATCATTGCGACCGCACCGTTGCCGCTGTTCCAACGCCGCAACTCACGCACCGATCCGATACCCAGACGATGAGATGCGGACCCGCGTTCAGTTCGAGGAAAAACACCGCGCGTTGCAAGTCCCAAGAGAATCTCTACGAAGTGTCAAATCAATCCCATCAATCAATCACCCATCAATCACTTTATGTCAAGTACGAGCACCCATGCTTCCTTTCTCCACAAGTCAAGCAACCACCAAAGTCAACTAACCTCTCACTTCACCCATCACTCACCTCACCCATCACTCACCTCACATCACTCCATCACTCTTACAACTCTCTCTCTCCCTCTCATTTCTCAACACACCAAACCCTTGCAAGGGAGCCCTCTCACGTCCAAGCTCTTCCCATGAGAAATGTGATTTTTGGTAGCCCACTTCCCATCTCCAAATCCCATCATCCTAGCCATCCATTTCCCATCTCCACCATCAAAGTGAAGCTCTAGGAGACCGGCATCCCGACGGACCAAGAAGATCAAGCGGTGGGTGCTTCTATAGGGTAGTTTACTTATTTTTACGATGGGCTAAGTGAGGCCCACCGATCAATGGTGTGGATCTCACTTAGGTCCCTAAGATGTGGCCAATGGCCCATCTTGATCATCAAATCATTCCATGATGGGGCCATTCTCCATGGACCCCATCATGATGTTTGCTTTCCTTGCATTAAAGAGGTCATCTAGACCGTCCATTTTTAGTGGAGTGGGATCTCCACCGTTGATCTTTTATTTGGATGGTCGCATATGCAATGGGACCCATTGATGTATGATTGGATGGTTGAAACGGAGGGCCCATAGTGTCGGGGTCCCTCCATCATACGCGTGTCCCTCTCTCTCTCTCCCCCTCTCTTTTAATTTTATTTTTCCTTTTCTTTCATATGATAAGGCCATGTGACCCACCCGGATGGACCCCACCATGAGGCATGTATTTATGCCAAGTCATCTATTGGTGGGGCCCACTTTATAAGTGTTGTATCTACACTATCCACCACGTAGTGTCCCACCTAAGCAGGGCCACCTTGAATAGATTTATTATGCCAAGAAGAGTCCAGCGTCTGGACGTGAGGTGAAAAGAAAATACAAGTAGTAGCTTGGTTGCATGGGCCACTCATGTAGGCCCCACCTTGAGCTACGTATTCGATCCACGCCGTCTATTCTGTTCTCAAGCCCATTCCAGCCGTTGAGCCAAAAAATGGGGTCAATCCAACTTTCTGATGGGCCATACTTTAGCAAATAGTGAGTTTCACCATCTAAATTCACCTGAAATTTTTTCTAGACGCCTAAATATGCCCAATATTTGACTTGATGGGTTGGTAATAGGCTATAGAATACATTGAGTGCGGAGGATTCTGTTAGTGTGGGCCCTATGTGCGAAAAATCGCAGAAATATGCGATTTCAAAAAAAAAAAAACTTAAAGCAGGCAGCGCCTGCTGCTGTGTGTAAGCGGACGGGTCAGGGATCCACGGCCTTGTAAGTGGGTCCCACAATGATGTATGTTGGGTATCCACACCATTCATTAGGTGGGCCACCCCCCTGACGTGCCCCCCTCCAAAGATCAGGCTGATCTGACGCTCAGGTGGCCCACACTATAAGAAACAGTGTGAATTGAATTCTACCATTGAAACTCTTTTTGGGGCCCACAGAAGTTGTGAATCAAGCTGAAATTTATTTTCACCCTTCATTCAGGTCTGTGTGACCTAATGGACGGGTCAGATGGCATGTAGACATTATGGTGGGCCCCACATGGGACCCATAGTGATGTATGTGGCTAAATTCCACCGTCCGCACGGACGGTGGAGCCCACTGTTGCATGTGTGCGTGTGCGTGTGTGTGTATGCGTGTGTGTGAGTGCACGTGTGTGTGTGTGTGAGTGTGTGTGTGTGTATGTGTAGATATATATAATTATATATATATATATGTGTATATATAATATTATATTACATATAATATTGTGTATATATATATATATATATATATATATATATATATATATATATATATATACTATATATAAATTATATATTATATTAAACATAATATGTTTATGATGGTGGGCCTTCATGTTAACACCCCCCCCCCCCCCCCCCCCCCCCCACCATGATGCATGTGTTGCCTCTCACCGTCTATCCATTTTGAAAACTCGTTTCTTGAGTTAAAAATGAGGCAGATCTATGTTTCAAATGGGCCCACCTTGGTATGTGTTCAGGGCCCACAATTTACTCAATTATGGTCGTTCATTGAGGCCTACTTTGGTATATATCTAAAGCCTATGGGACTAAGCCCATTTGATACATAAAGGGCCCACGAGATTCAAGCCCATTTGATGTGCATGGGGCGCAAATGGAGTGGTCCCTTTGACATATTTAAAGCTCATGTGTGTAGGCCCATTTGATGTATTTCAAGGCCCATGGATCGTGGACCATTGCAATGTACATAAGGCTCATTGGTGAGGCCCATTAATGTAACCCATTTGATAAATGTAAGGCCCATGTGATACGGCCCAATTGATGTATCTAAGGCCCATGGGTAGAGGCCCAAAGAGATGACCTTAGGGTCCATTACAATGAGTGATCTCTCATGGTTCATGTAATGATATATATGGCGGGTCGTGCCTAAGGAACAATGTTGGTTTGACGTCCACATTGTATGTGCAATGTTGGTTAAATGTCCGCATTGTAACTCCCCTAGGGCCCATTGATAGGCCATACTTGTTACTAATTCATCACTTTATAACATGCTTAGTATAACCCCATGATTCATGCTCATACGCATCATATGTATGCTTGATATGAGGAATGTTTGATCATAGCATAAACCGTTGGGCTGAGACACTTACGAGACTCCTTATGAGACGGAGTGCCCCACATGATCGCGCAGTACGCGTTGGATTGTTGCACGCTTTGACGGTGTGATTCATGCATCTCGCATATGTGTGACTTGATCACTGCACGCCCTAGCAACATCAAGGCCGTGGCTCCACAGGTACATCGTGGATGGCCGTATCGGATACCGAAAATACTTGGTTCTAACACTGTGGGCACTTAGGATGTCCTTGGGTGAAAGTCCCAGAACCTTTTTGGTACCAAGAGATGCTCCAACGTCTAGATCGAGTGGATACACGAGCGCCCGAGTGCCGAATACCAGTAGGCCGCGTCTCCCACTGTGTCGTGGTCGGTTGGAAGGGGGTGTGGCCTTATCCGCCTGAGTGAGGGGGCTATAAGCTAGGCTGAGTTTGACTAGCTCGCAAATGAGTCCGCTATCGACGAGTCGGGTAGGTATTGGCAGACTACTGGTCAGGCGGATAGTGAGGTCTATTCCGCTTTCTTGACTGTGCAGCTAGGGAGGTGGCAGTCACTGTGAAGTGTATTAGACCCCGGTGATATCTAGAGAGGAACTGTACTGATATGTGTACATGATGAGTACCAACTTGCTTGGATTGCATTTCGCATATGACATTCGGCTATGTAGGCCTTGCATTACATCGGTGTGGCCGATGGCATTCATATCTCGCATCATGCCTTGCATTACATAGCCTTGGTAAATTCGTGGACTTACCGCATACTTCCGCATTACCTGATATTGTACACTCGGCGTTTGCCTTGCACACACACTTACACCACCGTCTAAGCTTTTGTAAGCTTATGCACGATAGTTGTGTGCAGGTAGCGTTGGACAGCAGCAGCGCTGAGACAGGAACGCGTATCAGGAATTTTTAGAGCCTTTCGATCACCTTGTATTTCTCTTTCCGCATTATACTTAAAATTTTTGATATAGTGGATATGTAGTGATATTGTTTTGTGACTTGGTTATGCTTGTGGTTATGCTCCATTACAAAAAAAAAAAAATCATTCTGAAAATCCTCCTTTTAGGATCCCAGGATCGAAATCTGGCATTTGATTGTCAGGAGCCGAGAATGGGGCACTACGGAGGCTGTCGGCACCGGATTCGGCAATCGGGATTCATGTGGATCCGATTTTCGAGTTTAGGGCGTGACACCACTGCTAGTCCCAGCGGACGTAAGTGCGCACGGAGAGGAGAAACTCTCTCTCAGTTTTGGAAAGTCGGGTCAAACCGACTTTGACCAGAGTTCTGGTCCGGTGCACCGCGTGCATGCCCTTGTGGTGCACTTACAGCACATGTGTGGGCCCCACAGTGATATTCTTTATCAATGTACTCCATCCATTCCTTCTATCTCTCCAATTCAAGGGTTGAGCGCAAAGTTGAGACATATCCAGAGATTAAGTGGGCCCAAAATCAATGATTTATGGCTGATCTTTCGGTTGGACCACTTCCACAAAGATCCAGGGACTGAAATTTTACATGTATGGTTACTTTATGATCCTCAAGTCGGATATAAAGTTTCGTGCCAAACGGATGGTGGGAACCCTGTGATCTTGAATTCAGGACAATTTTCTAGCCTCTTTATCTTCAATCACTAGGTTTTCTTGGATCTTTGGCGTGTGAATTCTTCAATCTTGGTTCCCTAAGATCCGTCTCTTGCCTTGGTAATTTCTAGCATCAAATCCATGCTTTTAGTACCCTTTTTCAGTCCAATCTCCTAAATTCACCTTGCAATAAAAACATGATTAAAATAGAACGCTTAAGCATTATCATGTACGTAAAACTAAACAATAACTAGGTCCTGATATGCAATATTTGACCCTGAACACTAGTTTCAATTTATTTTGTTTCCTATATTAAATTATTTTCTTTTTGTAATTGTGATTAATGAAACATTGGTTTGTATAAGCCCTATGGGCAGCCACTTATATATTCTGAATGTATATGTAAATTTTCTTTAAGTTTGAACTATTTCTCTTTTACTAAACTCTTAACTCTGAAAAAGAAATTAAAATGAAGAAAAAATTTACCTAAAATTTGGCCATCTTTAAAGGTTAACACTCAGGTTTTAAGAAAAACAAGTCATATACTTGGATTTTGGGAACCAGGGCGTTACAATCTCCCAATCAAAACTAACATCGATCATAACCGTTTGACTGCGATTCGATGGATTGAATCATCTTTAAAAAATAAAAATAAAAACTTCAATAAAAATCAGCATCGATCGCGACCGTTGATTTTGCGATATGATGGACTGGATCATCTTTCAAAAGCACAAAAATATTTCAATAAAAATCGGCATCAATCGCAATCATCAATTTTGTAATTCGATGGATTTGATCACTTCAAAAAAGCACAACAATATTTCAATAAAACTGGTATCGATCACAACTGTTTGATTTGCAATTTGATGGACTAGATTATCTTTAAAAAAATATAAAAAGATTTTAATAAAACTAGCATCGATCGTGAACATCGATTTCGCAATTCGATGGATTGGACCATTTCAAAAATCATTAAAAATATTCCAATAAAAACCAGCATCGATCGAGACCGTCAATTTCGCGATTTGATGGACTATACCATTTCAAAATTCTCATAAAATATTTAAATAAAAACCAGTATCGTGATTGTTGATTTTCGCAATTCGATGGAGTGAATCATTTTTAAAATCATCAAAATTTATTCTAATAAAAACTAGCATCGATCACAATCGTTGATTTCGTGATTCAATGGACTAGATCATTTTAAAAAATCATAAAAAGATTATAATAAACCAGCATCAATTGTGATATCGATTTCACGATTTGATGTATTGGATCATTTTCAAAAACTTGAAAATATTCCAATAAAACAAGCATCACTCGTGATCGTCAATTTCGTGACCCGATGGACTTGATCATTTAAAAAAATCACAAAATATCTTAAAAAAATACCAGCATCAATTGCGGCCATCGATACCACAATCCGATGGATTAGATCATCTTCAAAAGTCTCAAAAATATCTCCAATAAAAGCTGGCATCGATCGTCACTATCAACTTGCAATCTGATAGATTAGATCATCTCGTGAAAATAAAAAAAAACCTTATAGCCTCCAAAGAATCACAACAATAACGGGATGATGGACCCGATTAGTTATAGAGCAGAATCTTGACCGCCAATAGATCTGCACCATCCATCATAAAAGCCAGAGTTGATCACAACCACTTATCTGGATTAACCCAAAATTAATCAAATTAAATTACCCGATGAGACGATGGAACCGATTAACTATCCTTGATGAATCAGATTATTGATTACAACCAATAATCAGACTTGTGCCTAATAAACCATCCCCAGCAGATCTTAGCCCTGATTGCGACAACCAAAATCTAGGCTATAAAAGCACATAATCTTAAAAATCCATAATCCCTAGCCAAGTCAATTCAAATCGCTACCATCATACACATTAACCCCTTACATATTTTCAATAAAAACTAGCTTGTTTGAAGCCCCGTAGGCATCCCAATGGAGACGACCTATAAGCTGGACACATTTCAAAATCAATTTTAAATATATATAAAAAAAACCCCAATGGAGTATCAATCCCTAATGTAGGGCGACGTTTACATGAAGACTTCAAAAAGAGCGTCAGGCTTCTGAGGCATTAAGAAATCTTTTATATCTTTGGGGTGGGGGCTAGTGCAAAAACAAATAAGATCTAACGACTTTCGGTTTCTGCTGAACCATTGGATCCTCACGTGCATGACGTACGATCGGTCTTAACTCAGAGTGACAGAACGATCAAACTAAATGTTAAATACTATGAATTGATGATAAGCCAAGTCCTAGTAAGAAGAAACCATTCAAAATGGTGGAAAAGACAAATTGTAACTTAGATATCAAAACCAAAAGACTACATGAAAAAGGATCACTTGCACATACCAAGTTATGTATATTTGCATACCCTGATCAAGTCCAAGTCAAGATAGTGAGATCCTCGTAAGGCCACAAAAAGCGCAGGTTAAGCTAACCACTTTGACAATCAAATGAAACAAGTACTCCTGTGGTGATATAGGAAATAACAGACATTCGAGTTCTAGACAATATCCTCATAAGGTCAAAGAAAGCGCATAGGCGCACGGACACCCCACCTCAGGCCGATAAGCTTGATGAAGATTGAACGAAAACCTCAATCCATACCTATCACGCTCCAAAAATCGGCACCTGAGTACATAAACTTCAATCCCGAGTTTAAATTCACAGTCATTTCACACACGGGCAAATAGAGTAGCGCAATTCAAATTAACGGATCAAATCGAGGTAGAGACAACAAAAATAAATAAATGTGGAGCTAACAATCAAGTACAATTAAAAAAAGTGTTGTTCATCCAAATGTAAATTATACAAACCACAATATACATACCTAAGACGATTAAAGTTTAAAGGTTTCAGTTTGTTCCAATCCTCTAAAACACAATGACAGTGGCTTAAGTCGATCTAAGCCTATCCGTCTGAGGCCTCACTAGTACCTGCATCAATAATATTATCTGGTTAGTATTTTAAAACACCGTCCTAGAGTAGGAGTGAGTGATTAACTTAGTAGTTCCATTAACATCAAGTTACACAAGCTATCAAATTCACATGCACAATTAATGAAAAGCAATTTAAGTATACAGTTCCTAGATACATTTGTTAATGCACATACATGCTATTATGATATGATGCATGCCCTCACCATCTAATACTCCCCCAAGCGACTCCATCTATACGTTTACATATGACTAACACTCCCTCAATGCGACCTCAACTGCAGAGTCGTCAACCTAACTAATGCAATGCAACAATGATCAAGTTAGCTGAATGTTTAGTTAAGTTTGTTCATCCAGCAAGATTGGGAAAACTGAGGCACTCCCACGAAATAAAGGCTCTAATCCGATCGTGAAGAGCAGGGTGGCCATAACGGCCTTTTGCCTGCGATCATTGATTTGTCTGGGTTGTTCACTCTTAGCTGCACTCATACGAAAGGCAGGTTTGTAAACTGGATTGCTCGCAATCACTATGGGGAAGCTCGTCACCTTAGCATAGGCCGATAGCTCGAGCATAATATCTCATACCACCATGCCCGGCTCTCAAGAGTTGTGGATCATATCACTAACGGTTGTAAGTAGGCGCTTTAAGGGCATGGGGTGTCCCAAGTTCAAACAGATGTGATCATACATTGTGAACATACACGATTGGCCAACTAGTGGACTAATTCAACTGACTCAGGAAAACTAATATGGCATAACCGGCACTAGGTGCAAGCATCTCATGCAGTCCAGCTGCTGTCGGTTATCCGTCTTTGGCCTGAATCGGTTGGATTGGCCCAGGGTAGTCAATCTTGTAGGGCTGCCCTTATAAAATTTTTCGATTTGCTGGCCAATCCAATTACCAATAGACTAAAATTCTATTACATGCCACAAACAATTCTACTTGGGAATATGCAACCAAACTCATCAGTATTTCAAGATATTCTAACTGATATGAGCTAACAAATAGGCATGCAAGTGCATTATTCAAGCATCGCACAATTTACAACTACCAAAAAATTAAACATATGTGTCAAGGGAAAAATATGGAGCATGTATGCATGGGGTTTTAATGAATCCAGTGTATCCTAGCATGCAATCAATAATTGGCAACCATAAATAGATTTTACACTTCATGGAGGACACTAGGCCTAAGGATTAGTCACTAGTTAGCATGCAATTTGTAATTTTCAATACACAATCATTAATTGCGACATGGGTTTGATAATTGATAACTTAAAGGTAATGGTCCGCACTTATAAATGGTTCGTCGATTTTTAGTGTTGCCCATAGGGTTAGGATCCGTTGATCAGCGTGTCAGTGCCCTCTCTCTTATTGTCAGGCTATTTCCTTTCAGGGGCCCACTTCTGAAGGAAAAAAATATCCATATGATAGTTCTATGTATAGGCATCAAAAACTAAAATCCAGTTCTCATCAATCATGTGTACACAAGTATTTATGAAGGCCTAAACATCAGTGTTTGGGAGAGATGTGCAGAAAAACTGTGTAGAAATAACCCTTGGCCATTTTTGGGATGTCCCACGAACAGGTGGGGCTACCTTTTGGCATGCCATTAGGTTCCCTTGGTAGCCCTATGTGTGGCCTTCACAATCCAAATAGTATGGTTCACTGGATTTGCACATATGAGTTTTGGCATAAGCCCAAACATAGGCATTTTAATTTTTCTACGCAAGATTTTTTGCACAACTACGCCTAGTCCTATTTGAGATACACTCCCCAATTATCTGGGGTCCACTAATTTCGAAGGAAAAAGAGAATTTGCTAGAGTTATATATGGACTTCAAGGTAACCCTCCTTAATCATGCATACACAATTTTTAGTGAAGACTCAAACTTGGATGCTTGGAAGAAATGTGCAGGAAACAAGTGCATAATTAGTTTTGGCCTGATTTTGAGTATGTCCCATGATCACAAGGGACCACCTTTCAATGTTCCATCAGGTGACCTTGGTAGTACTATATATGTACTTCAAAAAGTATAAGCTGGGACCAATCGGTTGTGCACATATAATATTTGGTATAGGGCCCAAGCATAAGTATTTTAATTTTTTGCACAACTGTGCATTGCCCCATTTTGGGATCCACTCCCTGATCATGTGGGGTCTTATTTCACCCAAGTAAAATATAATTTCTATACTATTGGTATATTTTAAAGGTTCTAATTGGTGGCCTACTCATATCTTGTGTGTGGGGTCCACTACAAAGGCCCAGAGTTGATACAAAACACAAAAGTAATCAGACAGTTTTCAGCAATGGGGTCTGTTGCAACTTAGGGCCCAATTTCCAAACACTGTGAGACATCCCAACTCATTGATATAAGAATTAAACATCCCCCAAAGTGAGACCCTTAACTACAGAGCTTGGGGTCCACCACAAGGTGTAAAAGAGGCCTACATGCAATATAATTAACTACTTGAGAAAATAGCCAAAAAAGAAAAAAAAAAGTACTTAAGAAAATTTTCGGTAAATAAAAAAGTGCAAAGGAAATATATATAATAGCAAGTGGGGCCCATAGCTAGCAAAACATAGATAAGTGACACACATCAATATACATGACTGTCCAGATTAAATGAACTAATAAAGTACATAAACCAAAAGTGGTCCCACTACCGAGTGGGTTCACAATAAAAGGATGAATGTTGTGGATAACATACAAGTAGCACATGAAATGTCTTAATCAAATCTCTATAATCAGATTCTCTGTTATGAATCCGACCCAATGGATGATTTGAAAATACATCATTTAGGCTATATATGGGTTTCTAACCATACAGAGCCTTGGATTCATCTGGACCACACATAGTAATTCAAGGTTTATCTTTAGGGAAGTATCTGTCGGTCCAAAATTCCTTAATCATGAAAGAATTTGACCATAGGGACCGTACATATGATTATTAACTATCTTAAGTTAAGAAACAATAACAATTACATCTGACCGTTGGAATCACAGATATGACCAACATGAAAAATGGTCACAACAAGCTCCCAAATACATTTTCGTACAAGGTCAAGATCTCAGTCATCCGAACTCTAATCGAGGCGTATTATACACCGTTGAAAAGCTACTTCAATTTTCTATGAATCCAACAAAATATATCAGTCTATTGGGGTTTAATAAAGGGAACAAAAATAGGTCACTTTTTGAAATTTTGGAACCCTCTATGTATTGCTGGACATCGGCCAAGTAAAGTTAATGCCACAGATGATTGGACCGTTAGATGGCTATGAAATTTGGCCCGAAGTTAGCTCATATTACGGTTCATATTATTATCAAGTTTCAACTCAATTCTTAGCATGGTTAATTTTATACAATTTTTACAAGTTGTTGTCCAGCTACAAAAACGAGATTACTTGTAAAGAGTGTGGATATAATGTTCATCATGGTGGACCATACTGACGTGGGCTAGTTTGCTGACCACCATAGCTAGTAATATATGAATCCATGGGGCTCCACACCAGTGGGCCCTACATGCATCAAATAAATACGAAATGAAGAAAGATGAGGATGGAAGGAGGGGGTGTAGACTCACCTTAAGCATGAAAAGGGTGGACAGCTTGATGGAGGGGTGACTACTCCTCTCAATATCCTCTCTCTCATGTCCCTCATCTCTCTCCACTCTCAGGTATCTCTCTCATTAAGGTGGGGACGAGCATAAACGTGAAAAGGAGAAGGGAAGATGCAAAGGAAGGAGGAGGAAGAGGCGAGCAAGGCGGGTTGGGCGTCCATGGAGGGACGTCTCTCTCCCTCCTCTCTTCATTTTCCTCTTTTTTCTTTTTTCTTTTTCCTATTCTTTTCATCAATGGGAAATGGAGAAAGAAAGCTTGGCATGAGAGAAAGTGCTGGAGTCATTATGCCATTTTAGTTTTCAAGGAGAGAGTTACTACATCTAATATTTTCATGGTTACGCATCAAGTGCATGCAACATTTTTTAAGAGAAGGATTAATGAGTTTTGGGAGATTGGGCATGCAATGAGTGCTAGAACAGCTGCCTAGGGGAGTGTGTTGGGCGTGGCTCCACTTAGGTGGGCCCCGCAGCAAGTGGGCCACAGGTCCAGACAATTTTGATGGTTATGATGAATTGAGCATATCTTTGCGCTGAGGTGTCGGATTGACACGCGGTATTCGCCGATACAACCGCAGGGATGACACGGTCCTTTTGACAGAGGTCTAAAGGTCATCTGAGACAATTCGGGTGGGGTTGCTAGATGCAATCGAGTCCCACTCGGTTCAATCGAACCTTGTTGTCCATGTTCTTTAAAATTCTTAAATTTCACTCGGTCGAGTGGTTTTGGTGAATTCAAAGTTACTCCTTTTGGTCTCAAACACATGCGAACATACACATTGATATGCACTTAAGTCGAGAAATCAAAGGTAACGACCAAGGATGTCCAATTCCCAGTTGGCAAAAATTAAGACGTTATAATACCCTTAACCTCGATCCAAACCCCGATCCATGTCCTTAACCCTAATCCAAACCGCAAACCCTATAATCCTAGAAACTGATTCTAAAACTGGTTCCAAACCCAAACTTTAGGGAAAACCTAACCCACAAAGTCAACCTTTGAGTCAACTTGTTGAGTCAATCCATTGAGTCAACTCACCTAGTCAACTCACATAGCCTACTCAGTCAACTCACCTTGTCAAACCAAGCCCATAACCCATTTTATCCCAAGCCCATTCTAAAGCCCAATTCAAAGAAGAGGGGAGACAACAAGGCAACTTCGGAGAGCCAAAATTGTCCACGTGCACAGTAGGAACTTCCCTCCAAAGCTGAAGTAAAAAAAGAAAAGGACGAGCGGCACCTAGGGCGCCACTCGCCATGTGGCACTGGCTGTACTTCGGCTAGCTGTTCACTCATGTGTTGATGTCCTCCTTTTATATTTCATGCATGTGCAAGATCTGTAAGTTATTTTGATGCTCTCTCTTGAGCCAAAATTATACATTATGCCATTCAAACCAACATATGAGATCTTGCCATACGACAATCTCAAATCTCAACCATCCAAACCATTTTTATCTTAAGCTTTATAGGAATCATCAGAAAACAAGTTTGGAGGGCTATAAATACCTCCTTTCCTTCACACTTCAAACATCTAGGAAGAATCCACTCTCATTTGAAACCTTTTCACTCACCCCTTAAGCCCTTAGTCTAAGACATTTCATCCCTCCACCAAGGAGAGGAAATAGTTATAGGAAAGAGTCTAGTCATGTATAACTAAATCCAGTCAAATCTAAAAACACCTGAGCCATCCAAGTCTCGATCTAACTCCTCTTATTCTAACCTCTGCGACACTACTGTCCATCCTATTGCTTTATATTTATTTAAGCTTCATCTAACCATAGCATTTACATAGCGCAACATTCACCCTATTATCCAACACACTTTGCACCAAATTGGTTCGGAAGTATGCTTTAAGGCTTGCCAATTTAATCGGATCTTGTCCGCATAAAACTTACCAATTACTTCACATTTTGTTACCAGCATTACATACATTCGAATACGAGAGTTGATTCCTCACCTTCAAGAGCAGTCAAATCCTGTGAAGTAAAGACCATACATTTGTATGGGTAGAGTGGGTGCCCAATACATTCCCTCTTTGTAAACTGTGGTCCATTTCTTAGAATATTTGATAATAGGACCAAAGGGTCATTACAGGATAGAAAATATTCAAATCCCTACCTTAATGTTTTTATAAGGTCTAGTCTAGTGGAGACTAGTCACACCTAATCAAATCAATAACTCATGGAGTAAAACAGTCCGTCGAGTCGATTTCAGCCTGGGTTCCCAACATCCACACCACCAAATATCCAAACATTTCCATGCAAAAGCTTTATGGAATGTTGAATTCACTGGTGGGATCCAAACATGGCATCCCATATCCCGTGTTAAATGCACATCACATGACAATTTATGACACAATGGAATGATGACTCGTAAACAATTTTATCCCATCTAACTGTGTTCAATTTGGTGTTCCAAACTCCCCTGAAAATCACACCCTCATCCATAGCTCAACTGGTAGACAGAGTGGAGATACCTCGTTTCTGGCTAACAGTGCAGTGTGTACTGACTCCAAGTCTTTATTATAGCTATACAAAGTGATGGCACCAAGTCTTGTAGGCCATGCAGTGATGTATGTGTTATATCCACACGGTCCATCTATTTGAAGAGATAATTTTAGGTCATAAGCTAAAGAACGAGGAGATCCAAAGCTCAAGTAAACCTTATTACATAAAATAGTGGAGATGGAGCGTGTGCCATTAAAATTTTTTTAAGGGGACAAAATTTTTTAATTAAGTTGATATTTGTGTTTTCCCTTAGTCCATGTACGTGTGAACTTATAAACAAACTCGTTAACAGGCTGGCTGGAACTCAAGTAAACATCATGGTGGGCCCTACAAACGTTTCAACGGTGGGCGTCTGTTCCCTCTGTAATAGGTCCACTTGCTTCATGTTTTTTTGGCTCATGCCCATGCCTTACAATGATTCATCCAAATGGATGGCCGGTGTAGGGATAACACATGCGTTAGGATGGCCCCACGTAACTTGGTGACTACTAACCTCGGAAGCGGATTGGCTGGTGTAACAGACATCCGCTATGTAGCTGGTCTAGATACGTATCGTGCCAAAGGCGCTTATTGAGCTCTGAGTTGTACCGAATGCTCAAAGGAGATCAAAATTACATGGGCTCCACAATGATGGAATTATTATATCCACACTGTTCATCAATTTTTGGAGATTATTTTAAAATATTAGACAAAAAATGAATCATATCCATAGAACAAATAGGCCACACCAAAAATAGCTGCAAGGATAATGATTTTCACCATGAAAAAAGCAAAAAACAAATTTCATATTGATCCGAAACTTGACTCTCAAAAGGGTTTCAATGGTTGACGTTCAATCTCCCACTGCTTCTTTATATCTGGCTTATTTTTCGGTTCAAGCATTAAGATAGGCTCGCCAAATGGACGAACGGTTTGGATATAATACATACCCCACAGATCTTGCTGGCGTCAATACATCAGCCATGTGGCCGGTGTATGGTACACCAGCCATCTGCATCCCCAGTAGCTCATCCGCGACCGACATAAACGACTGGACAGACCTTTTGAACGGTTATGACATGGCACGCGGTGGCCACATTGGCACGTGACGACTTGGTGCGGGGATCGAGAGAACTCAGTGGCCTCTCTTTTCTCAGCTCAAAAATTCCCATTCCTCTCCCTCGCAACTCTTTTCCGCCATGGCCACATTAGATAGCTGGAGCTCATCTCTTAAACCTCTGATCTCTCTACTCTTCCTTCTCTCCTTTCCATGGATCTCTCTCTCTTACAGGCCAGGAGACATCGTACCCATGAGCAAGATTGGCCAATACCACTCTGTAAAACCCTAATCTCCTTCCCCGCTTCTCTCTCATCTCTCTCTCTCTCTCTCTCTCTCTCTCTCTCTCTCTCTCTTTCCTTTTATTCTGAGAATTTCCTTTCAATTCCTTTTATTTCAGTCGAGAACTGTCTGGTATGATGTCATCGGTCGCCACTGCCCGATCTTCGCCGTAAATCGTGAGGTATTTGTTCGCGTCAGATTCTCGTATTTCATTTATTTCTATATAAATCACAATTTTAAGTAATTCTGTTTCATGAATTATAGGTTTTGATTCCCATACCGAAGCCTACTGGTTACACTGGTGCAGATCCTTATAAAATGTAAAATGAATTCCTCTTGAACTGATTTGATTTATTATATATATATATATGTATATATATTGATGATGTGCTATTACAATGCATGCTCGGTAGAAGTTCTATGAAGTGCAATCCGTAGTTTCGACTCTATATGGGGCAGGAATTCCTGGGGATCAGGACCATTTATCTGGTGGGTCACATGGATGATATACATGGAAGAAAAATGCAGTGATTGGTCCACTCTAACAATCCAATTGTTGTGAGTTTTGCACATTGAATATGGCCCCTTGCTCATTTATCTGGGGACAAGTCCGTTTTCAGGCTATTGGTTGGATGGCTACTGGAGTCTGATCGCATTGATTTTCAGGATATGTAATGCAAACCCCAAAAGGGAAAAATAAATAGATCAAAGAAAATAAGATAGAGATTGTGGGAAAGGACCTAACAATCCTCTAGCCGAATGCTAGAGATCGTGAATGCATGAGTAAGCTTAATAGTCCTCTAGTCTTGAACTAGAGATCACTCCCCCCCAACAACGACCATAGAAATATGAGAATTACATAAAGAAAATATCAATCAACTTGTCTTATTCCATAGGCCATAGGCCTTATTTATAATCAGTCCTCAAAATCTGCAATACAAATTATGGAATTTAAAAATAGAATTCCTAACTAGCCAAGATATTAAAAAAATAGAAAATTACCTAAATAAGAAAGCACTGTAATTAAGAAAGCACTAAATAAGAAAGTACTTAAATAAGAAAATCCCAAAATTACTTCTTGCCTAATATAAAGATATGAAAGAAAAATGAAATTTTCTAATGTAGAGATTTGAAAGAAAAGGCAAGTAGTGATGTGTTAAAAAGGGAAAGCGGTCATTTTCTTGTACACATGTGTGGAGCGTGCACATGTGGGATGTGGAGCAATTGCAACAATTCCCCCACAACTTGGAAAAACTCGGCTTCATCGAGTTAATGGCAATATACTTCTCATAGTTTTTAGGGTTGATGTGCTTGAAATCATCTGCTGAAGTCCACGTGTTGTCGGATTTTGGTCTGCCCTTCCATTTGACAAGAAACTTTTGATACCCTCCTTGTGTGCGGAAACTATCTGATCATCCAACACGTCTTCAATGATTTCTTTGAGTTGTAATGGTATCTCAGGTATTTGGATAGCCTGTTCTTCCGTGTTCTCGTTTGCGTGATGTCCAAGATAAACTGTAAGGTCTTCCACATTAAAAATGGGTATGATCTTTATTTCGGGTGGAAGTTTGATTAGGTATCCATTATCACTTAGCTTCTTCAAAATATGGTTAGGATCTGCCTTTTTGGAGTGGAGCTTTGTATAAGAGCCTGCTAGAAACCACTCATGCTTAAGTCACGCCATGACTCTATCTCCTTCTTGGAACTGTGTAGAACATTATCAAACATCTGCATGCCCCTTGTAATTTTCATTACTAAAGGTGATCTTTTGCCTAACTTCTTCATGCATCTCCTCAACATATTGTGCAAAAGCTTCAACGTCTTGGCTTGATCGAGTCGCACTAGGAAGCGAGACTAAATCGATAGGTTGTTGCAGTCGCATATCCATCGCAATTTTGAAAGGAGAGAGTCCTGTAGTGCAGTTCACAAAATTGTTATAACCAAACTCAACTTATGATAACACGATATCCCATGAGCTAATATGGTCACTAACCAGATATCAAAGTAGATTCCCAAGGCTATGGTTGACGACTCTAGTTTGCCCATCTGTTTGCAGATGATAAGTACATGAGAACTTCAACTTAGTTCCCATCTTAAAGCACAAGGTGCGCCATAAGTAACTCATAAACTTAATATCATGATCAGATACAATCGTTTTTGGAACACCATGTAGACGGACCACCTCTTTGAAGAAAATATTGGCGATGTGCATGGTGTCTGATGTCTTCTTACAAGGGATAAAATGAGCCATCTTCGAGAATCTGTCAACCACAACATAAATAAAGTCATAGCCACGTTGAGTCTTAGGCAATCAAATGACGAAATCCATATTGATGTTCTCCCATGGAGCATCTGGCACAGGTAATGGTGTATAAAGACCAATATTTTGCTTGTTACCTTTACCCAACTAGCATGCTTGACATTGACGAACAATTATCCCAACATCTTTCTTCAATCGTGACCAATAGAAACGGTCCTCGACTGGGGCTGTCGTTTTATCGTTACCAAAGTGGCCACCCATGCTATCTGAATGAAGCTCACGTATAACAAGCTCTTGCAAGGAACTTTTAGGAAGACACAAGCTCATATCATAGAATAAGTACCCATCGTGCAAGCTAAATCTTGGGTACTTGGTGCTTGTGCCGGAAATGAGTGTTGAAAATGCCTTTCCAAATTCATCATTCGTGATATAGTCCCTTTTAAGTTCTTCAAACCCAACGACGGAAACTAATAAGGTAGAAAAAAGGTGTAATTTTCGGTTGAGGGCGTCCGCTACCTTATTTTTAATGTTGGCGCAATGTTTTAGGTTGAATATGAACTTTTGCAGATAAGCACTCCACTTAGCATGCCTATCGCTCAACTTCTTCTAATTCAAATAGTGTAATGCCTCGTGATCATAATAGAGCACAAACTTTCGATGAATGAGGTAATGATGCCAATGCTTCAGGGCTTGCACAATAAAATAAAACTCCACATCATATATAGAATACTTCTTTCGTGCCTCATCGAGTTTTTTCACTGAAAAAGGCCACTAGATGTCCTTCTTGGCTAAGGACACCTATACCTATGTGGGATGCATCCTAAGCAACTTCAAACACCTTTTCGAAATCAAGAAGTTTAAGCACTGGAACTTCTGTCATTTCTACGTGATTTCTTGAAATGCCTTTGTTGTTGCTTTAGTCCACTTAAATGGACTAGACTTCATACATTCAGTCATGGGTGCCATGATGGAACTAAAGTTCTGAATAAACCTTTGATAAAACGTCGCAAGCTTGTGAAAATTGCGAACTCATGAATGTTTATGGGAGTAGGCTATTTAACATTGGCCCTTATCTTTTCAGAATCAGCCTTCACACATTATGCTAAAATGAGGAACCCCAAAAAAACTACGCTAGAACTGATGAAGGTACACTTCTTCAAATTGATGCAGAGTTTCTCGTGGCGTAATACTCTCATCACTTGGCTAAGATGGTCCAAATGATCTTCTCGTGAACGACTATAGATGAGGATATCGTTGAAGCATACGACGATATACTTGCCAATGAATGGCCATAGAATTTGCGTCATCACTTGCGTGAACGTACTAGGTGCATTCGTCAAGCCGAAAGGCATGAATAACCATTCATAAAATCCATCCTGCCTTGAAAGCAATTTTCCATTTCATCTCTTGGACGAATTCTTATCTGATGGTACCCGCTTTGCAAATCAATCTTCGAAAAGATTGTGGCAATCGCCAACATGTCTAGCATGTCATCTAGGCGTGGAATGGGAAAGCGACACTTTACTGTTATCTTGTTGATGGCGTGAAATGGGAAAGTGACACTTTACTGTTATCTTGTTGATGACGCGATTACTAGAGCTGAAATTCTATAGAACAAGCCCTAGCGGATGCCATTTCATGAAAGAACCTTGTATTCTTGTCACCCTCTTTTAGCCAAAGAGCCTGCAATTGTTGCCTCCATTTATTTTCCTCCATTCTTAGACGTTTCTCATACTCGGTTGCAAGGGAAGAATGTTTCTCTAGCTCTTCAGGAGTTGGCTCCCTCTCTTCTTCCTTCAAATCTAGATGATGTAGGTCATCCAGGATTGCAACCATCTCAGCCTCTTTAGCCTAAAAAACATCTCTATACCAAGCCTTCAATTTGCCCTTCAAAAGCTTCATCCTTTTATGAAGTTTGGAACCAGCTAACCCTATCAATTGCTGAGACCTCCAATAGTTCTTGACCAAAGTAGCAAAGCCCTCTCTCTAGCCATGCCAATTCAAATTTGAAGGGCTTGGGGCAGCAACTATTTGCCTGCACTCAAAGAAGAATGGGTTTGTGATAAGTCTAGGCAATCCAAATAGTTGAACCATAGGGAATCTGTCTAGTTTTGATAAAATGGGGGTCCTTGCCCATTAGTCCAAGTGAACTTAGCCCCAGATATAGGAATGTCCACCAAATTGAATTTGCGAATCCACCCTACAAATTCTTTCATGCTTTTGGATAAGTGAGTAGGCGGAGATTTTTCATAGGTGAACTGAGAGACGTTAAAACCCTCCCTAAACACTAAGGAAGATCCCATTTTGCAGGAATTAACTTCATCTCTTCCCATAAATAGGTCCTTTGCTCATTATTACACGAACCATACACCCCCGAGAACAACCATCTGAAACCGTTAGAAATCTCGATGAAAACTATAAAAATAGAATACTGACCGCACTAATGTTCCTCTTTTCTCCAGATATCCTCATTCCATGCCACCAGAATACCTCTTGAGGAGCCTCGCGCATCCAAAGAAACAAAATCTTTTGATTTCTTACCCCAAATAGAATCAAGATTTGACTTGACGAAGGACGAGGGCTTGGTTTGTTGTATTGTAATGATTTGGGCTTTAGATTTCTTGTGAATTGCCTTGATCTAGAGATGCTTCTCCCTACCTCCCAAGCCCCCCCACGATCCAGCCGAGAATACTCATTGGGAAATGAACCTCGCCCTTTTGCCCTTGACAGGACCTGGAAGCCTGCTCCCAACTTTGTAGTTGATCGCAGAGGCCAACCTAATCAATTCCTTCTAGCTTCTAGGAGCATGCCTCTGAGAATGTTTCATGACCGAAGCACCTCTCCGCTTAATAAATTGGATTAGGGCGACTGCGTCATCATTGTTCACCTTGAAGGACATTCCCAACTTCCTCCCCACCCTGTCTATCACATCTTTCGTCCAATCAAGTTCTTCGTCTGATAGATCTTTGTCAATCGATACACCCTCAACCAACAAAGCCTCACTGAAAAATGGTCATTTGTCAAAGACTTTGGCTTGCCCTCTTTCGATTGTGGCCTTTAGCGGGGTCACGTCCAACGTCTCCATTACCTCATCCCCAAAGGGTTCCCCTTCTCTGATACACGGATACTCTTCTTGTGGTAAGATCAACGCCATATGATCTTCTTTGGGGCAATCCCCTTGCCCATGAGAGTCTTTCTCGCATCGAGAGGTTGGCGCATCCCTCACCAAATCTGGAGTATTCTGATCGCAGTGGTCCGCCTTCTCCGTCGATCTCAGAGAATAGGAGGAAAGAAGAGGATCTTGTTTGAATCGAACTACACGTGGGCCTCCTTTGTTACAGGGGAGAAATACTTTCTTTCCTAAACGAAGTAAGTTATTATCGAAGGCTAAATTATGTGCAAAAGTTGTTACTCGTGTGGGACTTAAGGCACCAGACATGACTACTGCAAGAGGTTCTACACATGCGGGAGTATCAACACATGTGGGAACTCGTTACGCACCATCTCACTGTCCCCCATCAGAATCATTCTGATCTTGACAAGTGGTTGAAGATGACAATGCTTCTTGCTCCTCGAGCCCGCAAGGAGGTTGTTCGATTCTTCTTGAGGAAGTAAAGATGCCTTGTAGAGTCCACTCATCCCCGCAACATTGCTTAAAGTAGAGGTTCGGGTTTGAAGGCGGGGTCCTTTTCATGTTGTATTGTAGACACGTATTCCTGAACCAAAGACATAGCAGGAGCTTTGGCTCAAGCCTGCTTTCGAATCGACCCTGTTACTTGAAATTGATTCGAATATGTTGAACGTGTTGGCAAACCTTTCACGTGTGAGGATTCTTTGTCGTCCAACACGCTATCACGAGGATCTACAGCCTTGTTTGGTACTCTCGCAACACATCTGACCTCTCCTGATGGCTAGGGAGGCCCCCCCTGTCCCGTCTCACTCTGCCTGATCATCTAGGATGCACACCTCATTAACTCTCCATTCGGTCCTCCAGCAGGCCATAGAAGACGCACACCATCTTCCCTAGGCTCTCGCTGACAACCTTCTTTCCAGCTCCATGCTGTCCCTCTACTTGCACGACAAGCCCCATGCAACTTCTTTCTCTACTTTCAAATGGAGCGAGATCTCTCCCACCTGAGGGGAATGAAATCTGGCGTCAACGTCACTCATTTTTTCTCGATAAACTCCGTCGCTTCATCGATGGCCATAACCTCTCCTAAGCATCCCCCAAGCACCAACAAAAACTCTCTGTTCCACAGTTTTATTAGTATCCCTTAGATCAGCAACCAACCGATCTCGCATCCAAGGGGAGATTTGTCGTCCCATCTTTGAATGGATACAATCGGACTATCATTAAACATCATGGCTGCCATGATCATTTGGTCAATGTTAATTTCTGCTTTCATAGAGATCCACAGGTTGGTATCTGAGATTAGTTTGATCTTGTATTCCCAGTTGTCCAATCTACATCAGGCTTTTAGCCAAACCTTCACCTAACAAAGTAGAGCTCCTTGCTTCGTTGACACCAAGATGCTCTAGTGGAGCTAGGATTTCGCATTCTCCATCATAGATGGGTTGATGCAGACCTCCTCTCCCTCTCACAAGGGATTCTTCGATACCCGGGGCCTCCTCTTCCACCCTTGCCGCCTTAGCATTTTTATTGATATGGGCTCAGGCATCCTTTTACTAGATGTAGCTTCTGCATACAAGACGGGCTTTGCCCGTACTCCAGACTCATCATTAGCTACCTTCGGCAACAGCTCCGGCGTCTTAGTATCCCCCTAGTTGATTCCTTAAGATCCGCCCCTAGCCTTTTTGAATTCATCAATCCATTTCCAAGTTCCTTTATATGCATGACTTTTCCTTCTAGTTAACCTAAAAGTTCTTTTGCCACTTTCCTAATACACTTGCCTATATCATTTCACACAACATTAACTTTTTCCTCAACGTTCTACTTTTCTTCTTCCATCAATTAATTACAAATAACAATGTTTTTTTTTTTTTTTTTTCTTCTTCTCCTTTTTAATTCCACCACCTCGTTCTTGGATACCCATTAACGAGTAATTAGTATTAGAAACTAACTTGGATTCTTTTTCCTTTTTTAATTAGTGATTTGGGCTTGAACCTGGACATATTGAAGCGACAAACTCCTACCATTGAGCTACAGGCTCGAGCTTATAATGAATTAATAAAGCTACTAACTAAAACTAGTCCAAATGTAATGACCACAAGGTAAACACACGAGTGAAGCCCACAAGCTGATTGAATCATTGTTTGAATCTCCTTGTGGGTTTACTAGATGATTAGATCATATTCATACACGACTAATTTCTTCTACAGGGGTCCTATTAGTAAGTTGGATTGTGGTGCACACTTTTTTCTTACATCTCATTCTCATTTCATGCCTTATCCCACTTGTTTGAGGTCGGATTTTTCAAGTCTTGTTTCACTAATCATGCCTATCTAAGGCCCTATTGCTATATGTATGGGAGTTTATGACCCCTCTCTCCTTAATACAATCCCTAAATTTCTTGTATAGACAGAGATAGTTTGGGGTCCCATTAGTAAGTCGGATTGTGGTGCCCACTTTTTCCTTGCATCTCATTCTAGTATCATACCTTGTCCTAGCTATTTGAGGTTGGCTTTTTTAATATTGTTTTAGTAGTCATGCCCAATGTTTCAAATAGTGCTCGTAACATAGCTAAATAGTGTAAATCCCCTGTAGTGTATGCTACAGGGGTCGTAGCGTATGGTACAACTATGTAGCATGTAGCTTTTGTAGTGTACGCTACAATGTTTTTTTTTTTTTTTTTTTCCTACCATTTTTAGCTTTTGTTTGTTAAAAATGGGGTAAAACTCATCTCTTAAAAAAGGTGTAAAACTCACATCACGAAAAACTTAAAATGTGAAGTTAAAATTAAACCTTTTCTTTGTTTACTTTCACTTAAAATGGTGGTCGTCCTTTGTTAAAATTAGTGTAAAAGTCACACATTAAAAAACCATTAAAACTAAACTTAAAAGAGAGGGTTTCGAACGGGGGCTTTTGAAAATCCCTCTTTGTATTGATGACATCTGTATTGTACTTAATATTCTTAATCTGTGGGATTTCTATTACTTTTTCATACTTGTGAGTTGCGACTTGTAGTTTCAATTAGACTATTAATTAAATTAGTTTGCTTAAAATCTTGTTGACGTGATGATTATTTGATTTGGTTTATAACTTTATTTATTTGGATTGGCTTTTGATAAGTAATAATTAGTAACTTTTTCGAACATGCTTATACTTAAAAAAATAAATCATTTTTAGTCATTTTACATTTTTTATTTTTCCTTACTATTTATCATGTTGTTCCTATATGTATGGGCATTATGACCAAGGAATGCCAAATCGGTTACGTATCGGCCGATACGTAATGGAAACGGTGGTGACCGTTACACGTTACGGGGTCGTATCGGCCGATACGGTTTTTTGTAGCCGTATCGGCCGATACGGGCCCGATACGGGGCGTATCGGCCGATACGCCCCCGTATCGGCCGTTACGGGCCGTTACAGGCTCGTAACAGGCCCGTATCGACCTTTTTCCATTTTAAGCTTTATTTTTGCTGTTTTTTTGAAACCTCTTGCTTCCAAATTGTTTCTTACTCCTTTTACTACTAATTTCGACCAACTTTGGCTGAGTATTTGAGATAAAAACACATTATATTATGAATTTTCTTGAATCAAAGCTCGATGGGCCATTTTTCAGAAATTTGTCAAAAATATGTATTTATATATTTTTAATACGTTTTGTTGTTTTAATCATACCATATGATGTGTTAATCATAGTAAAACATGTTAATGTGCATTTTACAGATTTTGGGTGTCATTTAATATTTTTTTTTATATTTTTTTCTATTTACGCATGAATTTTGGCCCCTTTTTTTAAATTTTGAAAAATCAATTTTTAATGGTTGTATTGTTGTTTTAATTATGCCATTTGATGTGTTAATCATAGTAGGACATGTTAATGTGCATTTTACAGATTTTGGGTGCCATTTTATATTTTTTTTTATATTTTTTTCTATTTACGCATTTATTTTGGCCCTTTTTTTGAAAATTCGAAAAATCATTTTTTAATGATTCTTTTGCTGTTTTAATGATTCTATATGATGTGTTAATCATAGTAGAACATGTTAATGTGCATTTTACAGATTTGGGGTACCATTTTATATATATTTTTATATTTTTTTCTATTTACGCATGAATTTTGGCCCTTTTTTTTTAAATTCGAAAAATCAATTTTTAATAGTTGTTTTGTTGTTTTAATCATGCCATATGATGTGTTAATTATAGTAGAACATGTTAATGTGTATTTTATAGATTTGGGGTGCCATTTTATATTTTTTTTTATATTTTTTTCTATTTACGCATTTATTTTGGCCCTTTTTTTGAAAATTCGAAAAATCATTTTTTAATGATTCTTTTGCTGTTTTAATGATGTCATATGATATGTAATCATAGTAGAACATGTTAATGTGCATTTTACAGATTTGGGGTGCCATTTTATATTTTTTTTAATATTTTTTTCTATTTACGCATTTATTTTGACCCTTTTTTTGAAAATTTGAAAAATCATTTTTTAATGATTCTTTTGCTGTTTTAATGATGCCATGTGATGTGTTAATCATAGTAGAACATGTTAATGTGCATTTTATATATTTGGGGTGCCATTTTATTTTTTATTTTTACATTTTTTTCTATTAATGCATGAATTTTGGCCCTCAAAAATAATTGCAAACACCTAAATGTAAGATATTTTCATATTACATTCATTCTAATATATCTATCATTGATAGTAGATAGTTAGAAAATTAAATATATGAATTTTATAGTCAAATTCAGGTTATCTGGTTCATAAATTCATCAGACAGTCCGATACAACTTCTGACCAAAGAGTGGACCGTTACACCACCATAAACATGTTCCAATTTATAAATGAATGCATATTTGGAATGCTTAGAATATTTCGGATTTAATCCATATTTTTTCATATTTTTTTGGCAAAAAAAAATTTTGCGCCGTTATGGGCCGTTACGCCCCCGTATCCGTATCGGTTTCAGAGGGCACCGTTACGCCAACCGATACCGATACGGGACACCTTGATTATGACCCTTCTTGCTTCCTCAATATACTCCTTTTATTCAGGGCTATCTAGTAAAACTTAATTTTTGGACTTATCACTGAAAATGATAAAAGATTAAGCACTTGATCTTGGGAATTTAGACCGTTTGGTAAAGTTAAAAGATTAAGCACTTGATGCTAATCACTTAAAATTGGTAATTTTTTTTTCAGCGACTGGCCTTTCACTGATCACTTATCGCTAAATGCGGTTAGTGGTTTTCCTTTAAATTTTTGGATCACTAACTAGGTGCTGTGTTCTACACTGCGCAATCCAAGTTCTCAAGAGCAGAATAGGTGTTATTGGGTAACACGTTAGTGGGTGTTGTGCTGACTGTGGGGTCCACCTCGATGTATGTGTTGTATATATTCCAAGCTATCCATCAGTTTTTCTGGATCATTCTAGGGCATGGCCCAAAAAATGAACTAGATCCAAATCTCAAGTGGACCACACCACATGAAAACAAAGGTGATTGAATGCTCACCATTGAGACCTTCCTAGGGCCCATCGTGATGTTTGTTTGCCATCCAACATGTCCACAAGGTCACACAGACCTGGATGAAGGGAAAACACAAATATCAGCTTATCCAAACTTCTGTGGACCTCAAGAAGTTTTCAAATGGTAGGCGTTCAATCCCCACTATTTTTTATGGTGTGGTCCACTTTAGCTTTGGATCCACCACATTTTTGGGCTCAGGTCCTAAAATGATATGAAAAAAATGGATCAATAGAGTGGATATAACACATACACCATGGTGGGGTCCACAAAACTTCCACATCAACGCGGTACCAACCTAGGTGCCGTACTCTACACTATATTGAAGTTCTCTAGAGCGGAATAGGTGTGACGGGGTAATGCATTAGTGGGTAATGCCCTGACCATGGGGCCCAACTTAATGTATGTGCTGTATATCCAAGCTGTCTATTAGTTTCTTTAGATCATTCTAGGGCTTGGTCCAAAAAATGAAGCAGATCCAAATCTCAGGTGGACGACACCACATGAAAATAGTGGTGATTAAAAGCCCACCATTAAAAACTTCCTAGGGCCCATTGTAATGTTTATTTGCCATCCACCCTATTGATTAGGTCACATAGACCTGGATGAAGGGAAAACACAAATATTACCTCAATGCAAAACTTTTGTGGCCCCCAGGAAGTTTTTAATGGTGGGCGTTCAATACCACACTTTGGTGTGGTCCACCTGAGATTTGGATTTGCCTCATTTTTGGGCTCATGCCCTAAAACAAGCTGGTAAAATGGTGGGACAATTTGGATTTCACATGGACATCAAGGTGGGCCACCTCATTTTTTTAGATGGCATAGGACCCTATTCAACACTGACGGGGATGATCCAATCCATCCATTATTTAGCCTTATTTTCTATGGCCATTCCCTTTCCTGGCCATCGATGGGATGGTTGTGATTGCCTTAAAAAGTGATTCTTTAGAATCATAAACCATCCATGATGGGCCCTAAACAAATAGGTGGATCAAATTGTTACTTGCGCGGGGTCTCTTCTCTTGGCTCAATGGTAGACACTGTGTCTCATATCTGAGGTCAAGGGTTCGAGAACCCATGCCTGCGTGGGGTGGTAGTGTGTGTGTGTGTTTCTCACCTTTCAAAAAATATAAATAAAAATAAATGTTGCTTGCGCCTATTTTTTTAAACAACATGGACCATCCATGTTAAAGACCATTGATCAAACAATTAATATATGTTAGATATGGTGGTGCATGAAATGCATGTTAGATCTAATGAATGGTCTGGGTCAAAGCATTGGGCTGTCTCAGTGGACAACTGAATTGCAAATCTGGCAATTATGATTATAGACTCAAATCTGGCCTAGAAAAAAGATGTTACCTACATACTGTGGATGTAGGTAATTGTTGTATGCCTGTTCAGGCTGTCCAAGCTGTGGGTTTCATTGTAAATGGATCACAGCCTCAAAATCAAAAGTCATCTATAGATCTAACAATTCGATTTGTGGCTGTCAAATGAATGGCTAAAACTAAATTGGTCAGGGTACAATATCAATAGGCTAATTCAGATGGATTAAAATCATCCATTCAGTATGATATTTGAGTTATTTCTCCATCTAAAATGGAGTCCAATAGTATGGCCTGTGTCACCAATGTGCTTGGACTACAAAACTAAAGGCCACGTGTAGAAAAACTAGAAACTGGAAATCTGAACATACAATGCATATCCTTGGGATGAGTATCATCTACTTGCCTCCTTAACAGAATCAATTCGTGTTACTGTACGTGACAAACATAAAAGATCCAGACCATTCATTTACTTGGCTTTATTTGGTGGGAAAAGTAGTAAAAATTTATAGGAATGGGCATAGGTTTGCCCAATTTGGAGGCATGGCAATGACAGGTTTCTTCTCATACTCTGTAAAAGATAGAAATTGGGGTCCATATAGGCAAATATGACAAATTGCCAATGTTCAGACTTTTGTAGTTTGTTTACCAAACAAGTTTTTTTGTGAAAAAAGTGCTTGTTTTTCGATCTCAGGAATTTTTCCAGAAAAATTACCAAACAAAAATTTCAGCACTTATAATTCAACGCTTCAAATTTTCAGCTCTTACATTGATTTTCAGACCTTATTTTTAGTTTACTAAACCACACCTTAGTCTCATCCTCCTTTAAGGCCCTTCAATCCTAATCAAAGTTACTGGCCTTGTCAACAATGTTTTCAGTATCGGTAACAACACATGTATTGCACCCTTAAGATATGTAAATATACGGGTATTGCATGGGAAATATTGTATGTATTGCATGTATCACATAATATATTGCTGTTTTTAGGAAACATTGGGAAATTGGTTGAATTTTTGAATGAAACTTTAAGGGACATTAAAAAAGTCATCATTACACTTTTTTTTTTTTTTTTTGAGAAGCAACCAAGTTTTATTGAGAAGCCACAAAAAGCGGAAAAGAATACAACAAAAGAGAAAAGGAAAAGAAAAACTACAGGCCCAAAAGGGCAACAATGATGAAAGGATGCAAATCCTTCAAGCCCGAAGTCCATTCAGTGACCCACACTAAAGCTTTTCGGAATATCTGCTCCACCGACTCGGACTTGTTCTCAAAGCACCTCCTATTTCTCTCTCCCCAAATTTCCCACAAGGCGGCCATAGGCGCCATGCCAAACTGCCTTGCCTTCCTTGCCCACACCACCTTCATCCCATGAAGCCAAAAAGTAGGGAATGGTGGCCAAACCATTCCACATGATAATTTCCTTACACACTTATAATTCAAACGATCATAAAAACGATTTTGCACAAGTTTCCTTTGTATAGGGTCCTAAACTATGTGCCTGTCCGACAAAAGTGATGCAACTATGTCTGGTTCATATAATTTAACTGAGGTTCCTCCTAAAATGTCCTATCAGCCTTTGTTCTCACTAACAACCTTAAAAGATGAATAAGTTCGGGATTGTGATGAAATTTTAGGGGATGGAGTGGTCTGGAGCTTAAGATTCAGAAGAAGCCTATTAGATGAGGAATCGGTTGTCTTTGCAAATTTATTAATCAGATTGAATGAATCCCAATTGATAGCTCGGCTGAGGATAGGAAGAGGTGGACACCAGTGACAATTTCTCGCTGAAGTTGATCTATTCGATCTTGATGCTCGAACTGGTGACCCCCCTCCTCGTGCCCTTGTTTGGGGGGCTTGTGTGCCCCTAGGATCATGGTGTTTGCATGGGTCACCATGACAAATAAATTATCGATGTTGGATAATTTAAAGAAATGAACATGTCATCAATCTGTCTCATGTGCAGAAAAGAGGAAGAATCTGTTGACCACTTGTTCACTCACTGGGGTGTAGCGAAAAAAGTTTGTGAGTTCCTCCTTGATCGTTTTGGGATATCGTGGATTTTCAATAGATCCACTGGGGACTTGTTGATGGAATCTAGGAGCAGCCCACGCAACAAAAGAAAAGTATCCTGTGCATTAGTGTGTTTTTTGGAATTATATGTGGATTGTGGAGGTTGTGGGATGAGAATAATACCCTTTTTAAAGAGTCAACTTGCAATGATAAAAAAAGAAGTCATTTTAGAGGATTCCAACTCCTCTCATTTCTGATTCTTGGCTTTTTGAAGGGTTTTCAAAAAGTGAAGAGATTGAGCATCTGGATTCACTCAAATTCATGCTGCCAAATGCCCCTAGTTTCCCAATTCCTTTAAAATACATGCTGCCAAACAAGCCCTCATTCTCTCCCTTGGGTGCTTACAAAATCTTGGAGACCAAATCCTCCTGCTTCTCTTTTGGCATTTTGAAGCTGTGGCCTGCTGGTAGGATGAAACGTTAAGCAGTCTGGTAAGCTCGGAGCTTATGCTTGCATTTTCACAAAAAAACATCACTCCAAAACTTTATTCTAGAACCGTCACCAACCACAAATTCCACCCTTCCATGAACTTCTCCCTCCTGCTTATCGCTGCCTTTCAAATTCCAGATGCTCTGCAGGTTGATGACACAAGTATAGTCCATCCTCCCTGGGGAGCCTCATACTTGCCAGCAATTATCTGTTTGCAATGCCTATTCTACTCTCTCCTTAGACCTTATATCCACTTTCTGAGTAGCGTGTGATTCGTAATCCCAGGATCTTGAATTCCTGTCCCCCTGTGAGACTGTTGTTGGCATACCTCCTTCCATCTTACTAGGGGGTGCTTCTTGACTTCCCTTGCGGAAGGAAATCTCTTTGAAAATTTTCAATTCAATCGATAACACCTGCTGGGCATTGGAATGAAGACATGTAATAAATAGGCAAATTGGCAAAGCATCTTTTATCAGGGTAATATGACCACCCAAACGTAAGTACTTTCTCTTCCATGCAGATAGCTCATGTTCCACTCTCTTCAACATAATCACATAAGCACTTAGGGGCCTTCCAACACACCATTGATGCCCAAGATACGATGCCAGGAGCTTCCACACCTTGCAGCCAAAGACACGGTTGAGGATGTTTCCGATAGAATTAGAGTTGGTTGGATGAAGTGGAGATGTTTCGCTGGAGTTTTGTGTGATTTCCGCATGCTGATGATACTTGAGGAAAAAAAAATTATAAGACCATTCATCTGGATGCTTTATGGGCAAAGTGTTGTGCAATTAAGAAACAACAATGAGCAGAGATGAGCATTGCAGAGGTGTGGAAGGTAATGTCAGGCAGCACCAAGGTGTCCCGTATCGGTATCGGTTGGCGTAACGGTGTCCTCTGAAACCGATACGGATACGGGGGCGTAACGGTGATACGGGGGCGTAACGGCCCATAACGGCGCAAATTTTTTTTTTTTGCCAAAAAAATATGAAAAAATATGGATTAAATTCGAAATATTCTAAGCATTCCAAATATGCATTCATTTATAAATTGGAACATGTTTATGGTGGTGTAACGGTCCACTCTTTGGTCAGAAGTTATATCGGACTGTCTGATTAATTTATGAACCAGATAACCTGAATTTGACTACAAAATTCATGTTTTTAATTTTCTAACTATCTACTATCAATGATAGATATTAGAATGAATGTAATATGAAAATATCTTACATTTAGGTGTTTGCAATTATTTTTGAGGGCCAAAATTCATGCATAAATAGAAAAAAATGTAAAAATAAAAAATAAAATGGCACCCCAAATATATAAAATGCACATTAACATGTTCTACTATGATTAACACATCACATGGCATCATTAAAACAGCAAAAGAATCATTAAAAAATGATTTTTCGAATTTTCAAAAAAAGGGTCAAAATAAATGCGTAAATAGAAAAAAATATAAAAAAAAATATAAAATGGCACCCCAAATCTGTAAAATGCACATTAACATGTTCTACTATGATTAACATATCATATGACATCATTAAAACAGCAAAAGAATCATTAAAAAATAATTTTTCGAATTCTCAAAAAAAAGGGCCAAAATAAATGCGTAAATAGAAAAAATATAAAAATATATATAAAATGGCACCCCAAATCTATAAAATGCACATTAACATGTTCTACTATAATTAACACATCATATGGCATGATTAAAACAACAAAACAACTATTAAAAATTGATTTTTCGAATTTAAAAAAAAAGGGCCAAAATTCACGCGTAAATAGAAAAAAATATAAAAATATATATAAAATGGTACCCCAAATCTGTAAAATGCACATTAACATGTTCTACTATGATAAACACATCATATAGCATCGTTAAAACAACAAAAGAATCATTAAAAAATGATTTTTCGAATTTTCAAAAAAAGGGCCAAAATAAATGCGTAAATAGAAAAAAATATAAAAAAAATATAAAATGGCACCCAAAATCTGTAAAATGCACATTAACATGTCCTACTATGATTAACACATCAAATGGCATAATTAAAACAACAATACAACCATTAAAAATTGATTTTTCGAATTTTAAAAAAAGGGGCCAAAATTCATGCGTAAATAGAAAAAAATATTAAATGACACCCAAAATCTGTAAAATGCACATTAACATGTTTTACTATAATTAACACATCATATGGTATGATTAAAACAACAAAACGTATTAAAAATATATAAATATCTATTTTTGATAAATTTCTGAAAAATGGCCCATCGAGCTTTGATTCAAGAAAATTCATAATATAACGTGTTTTTATCTCAAATACCCAGCCAAAGTTGGTCGAAATTAGTAGTAAAAGGAGTAAGAAACAGTTTGGAAGCAAGAGGTTTCAAAAAAACAGCAAAAACAAAGCTTAAAATGGAAAAAGGTCGATACGGGCCTCTAACGGCTCGTAACCGGCCCGTAACGGCCGATACGCCCCGTATCGGCCGATACGGCTACAAAAAACCGTATCGGCCGATACGACCCCGAAACGTGTAACGGTCACCACCGTTTCCGTTACGTATCGGCCGTATCGACCGATACGTAACCGATTTGGCATTCCTTGGGCAGCACACATACATGTTTAAAGCAATTGTATGCATGTGCCAGCATGTTGTGTTTCACAAGGCCATTGTGTATGACATCTTGTATGCATGCCTATGTTGGTCACCGACAAATACTTAACGCGTCAAAGATGCATAGGTTCTTCAGTTGCAAGGGTTGAAGTTTAGAGGGCTTTGTGCCTTGGAATGATTTTGGTGAGGGAGCCAGGTGATGATATAAGTTATCATTCTCTAGGATGGATCTTTTGTTACTCTCAAATCTCAATTTGGTGTGTAATTTAGAAGTATACATTGATTAACTGTTCACTCCCCAAGTGTAGGGTTGTGATGTAGTAATAAACTCGGTAAGACCGAGGTCGAATCCCAAGGGATTGATACCTGTACGTTATCTAAAACTAAGTAGAACTAGAACTAGACTAAGATGTAATCTAAATCAAATAGAATTTAAGGGAATAATGATGGAATATTTATCTAAAACTTAGGAGAAATCAGAGGTAAGAAATTAGGGATATAGGGGATCCACTTGTAAAGTTTAGGGAGATCTTATACCTGCATCAAAAACTCAACTGGACTTAGAGTACATCTTCATCCAGTTGAAAGGTGTAATCATGAAAATCAACTGAACTGCCTTTGATATAGTTTTCAAGAGATGAAAGGTATATGAATTAGAATGGATTCCATCACCAAACCATGCCTAGGAGACAAAGCAAACAACAGAATTAAACTAATTACCAACCAATCAACATGCTATGAAGGTTAGGAAGGGTACCATCATCCGACCATACCTAGGAGATGATGGTGAACAACAAGGCTTCCTGACATCATAAACATAAAAGGAAAGGGGCATACTTAAAGCTATCGCAGACCCATTGTAATTTCAGTCACAACAGACCATTAAAAACTAAAAACATTCCTAATAATCAAACCATTATCAAATTCAGTTCATAAATTAAAACTAAATTAAAGACAAAGTAGAGTCTCCTATCTCACTACAAGCTTCACCTCTTAGCCCTAGCTAAGAGGTTTAGCCCATAAACATAATTAGGCTAATCTCTTAAACAAAATAAAATAAACAAAATAAAATAAACAAAAGAAAAAAATAAAAGAGAACAACTCTACTCTCTCTCTCTCTCTCTCTCTCTCCTCTGTGCTCCACGTCCAGTCCCCAAGCTCTCCTCTCTCTCTCTCTCACGTTCACAACCTCCTTTTATAGCTGCTGGAAGGCTGGAGTCGGTGGCAGAGTCGCAGCAGGAAACAGAGTGCAACTTTTCGCAGCCAAGTTTCAGTGTCTCAAAACTCACTACTTTCCTCGCTTAATTTTCAAAGAAACACTGTCCCTTATGACGTTTTTGAGTGCTCTACATGATAGACGGATCAGATCTACCATATGATGAAAGATGGTGGGCCACAACCGCTTGGAAATTCGGATTTTCGCAGATGTGCGAAAGCTTTTGCACCTCTTCGCTGCGTAGACAGAAGTGGTTTCGGGGAAATCCACCCCGTCCATTAGATTCAAGACGAAATTTCAGTCAAGAATGGATGGTTTTGAACGTCCATTGACGCGGCCTAGAGAAGAAATCACGCCAAAAATCATTTTGAACGTCACAGACTGCCTGTTTGTGGCCTCTGTATTGCGCACATGTGCACGCATGGGTGTAAACTTTCAGCTAGGTTCTGTAGTATTTGAGGCCGTCTACACGATGAACGGATCAGATTGGTCGGACAGGCCATGGGTGGGGCCCACTGACGTCCGTAAAAACGGACAGTGGCGTTCGTGCGTAGGCGAAAACGGCAGTTGCCGTTTTGAATAAAGTTCAAAACTCGGGCGGGCGCTGGCTTGAAATTGGAAGGTGGCTTGGTGCTCGGCGTACATACAATGTACATGATGTACATGCACCATATGTAGGGCCCACTATGATGCTTATCAGAAATCTTCACCGTCCATCCTTTTTTCTCATATTATTTAAGCCGTCAAGGACAATTTTGAAGCATATCTAGATAGCATGTGGGCCCCGCTTAATGAATTAAGGGTCTGATCTGTCTGTTGGCCCACTTCCCGAGATCTTCAATAACTGAAATTTAATATGTACGGTTAATTTATGGCCTGCATCCCATGTATGAAGTCTCGTGTCAATCGGATGGCGGTAACCCTGTGATCTTGCATTCTGGACCAGTTTCGGGCCATTTTTAAAGTGAACGGCTTGATTTTCTCGGATCCCTGGTGTGTAAATTCGTTGATCTTGGTCCTCTGGAGTCCATCATTTGCTCTAGTGACTTTAGAGCGTCAAATTCACGGTTTTAATATTCTTTTTCAGTCCGTCCCTTAATTACACCCTGTAACAAAAACACGATTAAAATATTCCATTAAGCAGTGTCATGTTCGTAAATCCATGTAATAACTGGGGTCTAATATGCAACATTTGACCCTCAACATTTACCAATAACTAAAGTGCTTTTGGACTTCTCTCTTATATACCATGAGAAATGTCAAAAGTGCTGTAAGTGAAACTTTTTTGCCTTTGAAATAGCAAATTAGTTATGGCAATGAATCTTTCTGGAATGTTGTTAAAAAGAAACGATGAGATCAATTTTAGACTCTACTGACTCGTACACAATTCAAGATTTGATAGAATTCTCTTTTATTTCCCCTTTATTTTGTTATTGCTTTACATGACCAAGTTAACACTGCTTTGCTTTGGTTGGCTTCTGAGCTTTACTGGTACCATTGAATTTTTCTTTACATCGTTTACCCATTCTGTTAAAATTTTCATGTGGATCTATTTATTATAACAATGTCATTCGTGCAGATCATTTCAAGTTGGAAGGGAGAAATTTCTTATACCATGGCTTCTCGTGATAAATCGCAAGAGCTCTGAAGTTCCAATGATTGATGTCCACTTGGTAAGACTTGCGACTAGTTTAAGTTTTTAAATGTTTCCTTGATTAATATTGTTCTCGGTAGTTTCGTTGATTGCAAACACAATTAAGTTCAGCTACATCTTTAAACATCTGAATTTCAATTTTTGTTATGTTGGATGGAAAGCTTAATGTTAAGGTTGGATGTACTGCAGAGGTACTCGGGAAGTGATTTACATGGCGTCACGGCTAGAGTTATAGACATGCCTCACCACTGTATGCCATATCACTCTCCATATGTTATTCTTTCACTTCTTTATCTGAATATTAGCATAGTGCATTAGGCTACTACTCTGTTTGCTGCTGCTTTTTTTGATCAGTTGCTCCACCTGCTTTTCTAGAACTGCAAAAAACCTGACAGTTTGGTTAACTAAGTTTAAACCATACCAATTATAAATTTTGCATAGGATGTCCGGCTTGGGGGTTCTATATGAGGCAATTGATTTCACAGAGAGAGGGAGAGGAATGGCTAGGGAAACAACTTGTTGTGTTGTGCATGTGCTTAGTCAAAAGACTAACACACACACACACACAAAGATATTAGTATGAAGGAAAAGTTACAGTGCTCTGTTGGGGTCCATACACATGTACACACAACTTACATATATTTCCACTCCTCAAGCTGGAGCATGTATATTGATCGTGCTTAGCTTGGAATACATATGAAATGATGGGTATGGATTACAGTCCACACCCCCCCCCCCCCCCCCCCTCTCCCTAAAACATGTTAGAACATAGACTGAAGGTTGGACTTCCTTCATCCGTAGAATCTTCTCTTCGAGTACACAAATCATAACAAAACTCAACAAAAATCGAGTCAATAACATTCTCTCAGAAATATGAGCGTGCATCGTGTGCTACACTTGAGAGAGAACAAACACAAGGTGAGGGTGCATCATGTGCAACAACACTCACAACCATTGTTCAAAGTATCTATGATATTATTGAAATATCCTTGATATTATCTCTATTTCCAGCTCGGCAATACTGACAATGCTGGTAGTGATGCCGATAATACTGGTAGTATCAGAAATTCCAGGTATGGGCGATGTATTGCCAATGTATTGCCAAAATTTTTTACTATAAATTTCAGGTGTCGTTTATATTGCCAATGCATTGATATCGCCGATAGTTTTTATTGTGCAAATTTCAGGTGTTGCTTGTATTGCTAGTGTATCAACAATATTTCGATAATATCACCAATGTATCGATATCACTAAAAATTTGTTTATTAAAAAATTTTCTGTTCTACATATATATATATATATATATATATATATTTAATGAGCACATGGTTGTATATGTTGTTCAATTTGTTGATGATAATATCGTAATATTATCGTTATTGCAACATGGGCAACATCGAGACCACAATCTTTTGTTTTCTTTCTAGTTGTTGACGATTTCTTGATGAAATATCGTGTGTTGTCAATATTCTGAAATATCGATGGATCTTTGGATGGAAGGTTAGATGGTTGGATTGATTTCTTACGACAACACATGCTTTTAGGTCCACATTAAATGGAAACTTATTATCTCTGCATTCTTTTTACAAATTTTTTATTCGTAAATATGCAAATATGTGTATTTTAGCATCTCCTGAAGTTTCATTGAAAAATTCCACCGTTTCCCCATGTTTCCCCACATTTCCGGTTATCGGCAATATTATCGATTATATTGATATTGTTTCCATATCTCCGGCCAATGAAACTTGTAGCGACACCGATACTTTGAATATTGCTCACAACAAACAATAGGGTGGAGGGACACTCACACCATAAATATGCTTAAGGAATGGAAGATAAATTGTAAAGGAAAGATCCACCATTTGTAAAGAACCCCATGCAAAGTTGGGTGAAGCGTTTCATCAAACACCTTGTGTGCTTCCGAGCCTTCTAAGCACCGTGACAAGAGTATCAACATTAATATCAACCTTCAAAATGATTTTACAAGGTATTTTGCAGCCCCACAACATCAAATCATGAAGAACAAAGAAAAAAACCAGTAACAAAACCCGCAAAATAAGAGACTGTGGCACCCATCTCTTGCAAAAGATGTCGTAGTACCCTCAAACCTCGATGAAACTTCATGAATCTTTTCCCTGATGATTGCTCTTGATCAATCACACCTACCCCTTAGAGAATAAGTGCTTAAAAACCTTTCAGAAAAACACTACATCAATTAAGAAAGACATATGGACTTCTGATTTTTTCTTCATTTCCTGCAGAAACACTACAAAAAACCACTCCAATCTATGCATACAACTCTTCCTCGAAAATCCAGATCTAATAAATCCTACAACTTTTGCTCCAAAAAGACAGGTTGACCATACACTGTTGACGCCATCCGGATGACGTCGGAAGTGGGGCCCACTATTGCAGGTTGTGGCCAGATCCCAAATCAATGATCTAATACCAAGTAGAAATTTAATAGAGAAGAAATGTAGAGAAGAAAGGAGAGGGGAAGAGAAGAGGGAGCGGAACGGGTAGCGCAACAACTTGTTGTGTTGTGCTTAGTCAAAAGACTAACACACACACACATATTAGTATGAAGGAAAAGTTATAGTGCTCTGCTGGGGTACATACAAGCACACATACACACACATATATATTAGTATGAAGGAAAAGTTACAGTGCTCTGCTGGGGTAAATACAAGCACACACACACAAATTACATATATTTCCACACACAGATGGTAGGAGGTTGTGCCACTCATGTGTCATATTAAAGGTGTTGCATAACAGTAATGGTGGCCGTAACGGCCACCACCATTACCTTTATGATACGGGGCATAACGGCTATTACGGCCCCGTTATGGTTTCACTTTTTTATTTTTTTATTTATTGAAAAACCCCCGAAAAACCTATATCTGCCCCGTAGTGTTGATTAAAAAGTATGAAAAACATGTGTCTGTCCTTATGGGGCTATTATGGCCTTTATAGGGGACGTAACGTGCCGTTGACGACAATTACGGGTTATTTTTTTCCATAACGGCTGTTACGGCCGTTACGACCCTGTAATGTGTAATGGTTGCCACCGTTACGGCCCCGTAATGGCATTTACAGCACACCATGACTCATATTCCCGTTCTTTTTCCAAACCTTGAAGGAAACAAACTAGAAACAATTGTGCTTTTTTTTTTTTTTTTTTTTTTTTTGAAAATTACTTCGGCTCTTATATTCGTGTTGAAATCAGTTAGTGACTCTCTTGAGTTTTGATTGAATTCATGGAATGCAATGATTATTTAGGTATTGATCACAAATGAGATGACCTCAATGACATATGTATGAGTCTGGTATATAACTAGGGTTTGCATTTTTTTTAAGATAATGATTTTTATTAAAGCTGACAAAATTGGCAAATTACACCAGCGAGACCCAATGGAAATGGGAAAGACTACAATCATCAAATGATTCAATGCACGAGGCCTACCCTATAACATCCAACTAGGCCCTTCTAAACATATCTGACATTGAGGCACTCCAATTTCAAAAGCATGGATTATTTCTTTCTCCCTGTAAGGCCCATAAACCCGCTAGGAATGCAAGCCTCCAAACCACCTTCCCTTTTTTTCCCTAAAGGATGCAAAGAACCTCTCCCACACTTCTTTAGCGAAAGAATAATTAATAAAAAGGTGGACGACTGATTCCTCACTCTGCATACACATAAAACATATGTTAGGGAGGACCATCCTCTTCCGAAGGTTGGTGATTGTTTGTACACATGCTAACTTTAGGCCATCACGTTATGGCAAAATCTTTGTTGATTCAATTGCTGCTACTTAGTATTGAATTTTGGAAATGGATTGATTTTGAATTGATCTAGAGTTGTAAAATCATGGTTGAAGATTTAACTGGATTCTAGGATGTCTTAGGGTCTACGCTTAAGTCTTACCTTCTAGGAGGTTGATGCATTACAATTTTTTAGTTCTTTGAAGTTCTTCCTTGAGTTTTTATTTTTATTTTTAATTTTTTTTTTAATGATTTCAATTACACTTTGTCATCTCCTGTTTGAATATTCTTGTATGGTGTGTTTACTTCATTTATTCTAGCAAGACGGGTATTGAATTCTCATTTACTTGATAACAATTTGCAACACTTGCCACAAGGAGCATATATTGCTTAAAAAAAAAACTCCACCTTTAATAGCACAAGAACCTAGGATGCATGCCTAAAGATTTGGCTGCTTTAAACTTGTGGCTTCCAAAGAATCAAATCCCCGCTGCAATGCCATTTGAAAAAAAAACACCCATTGAACTTGCCTCTTTCGAAATCTAATATCTAATAAATAATATCAATAATGAGCCAATCAATTTTGGATTTTTAACTTAAAACTTATTTGAACTAAATATTGTGGAGTCTTTACAACAATGCATTAGTGACAACAATAACGAGTAGCCTTTCACTTGTCATGTATGCAACTTTTTAGTTTTTAGTTTTTAGTTTTTAGTTTTTTGTTTGTTTGTTTGTTTTTTTTAGTTTTTTAGTTTTTTAGTTTTTTTTTTGGGTTTTTGGAAAGATGTTCTCATGTATGCACCAGTGTTTCAAATAGCACTCGTAGCGTATGCTACGTAGCGTAGCGTGGCTGTAGTGCTATGTAGCATCCTAAATAGCGTAAATCCCCTGTAGCGTACGCTATAGGGGTTGTAGCATACACTATATCTACGTAGCGCGTAGCGTACATAGTGTAAGTTACAATGTATTTTTTTACTATATTTTTTATTACATTTTTCATGTTTTCTTTGTATTTAATGTTGAGGAATGTGACACTTGTATTGTACTTGATACTTTTAACCTATGAAAATTTTATTTCATTTCATAATTGTGACTTGTGGTTTCAATTAGACATTATTAATTAAAGTGGTTTGCTTAGATAGTTGTTGATGTGATAATTATTTGATTTGGCTTATATATGTCGATTGGCTTTTGATAAATGATAACTAATAAATTGTTTGAACGTGCTTATAATTGATAAAATGAATCATCATTTAAGCATATATATATATATATATATATATATATATATATATATATATATTTCCTTTTTTTTTCCCCACTATTTATTATACCTGTCCTATTTTAAAATTAAAAAATAGAAGTATTGTGTAGCTTATGCCACACACTACGTATTTACACTACACGCTATAGAGGGCTGAGCGCTACGCATCATGATACTGCTATTTAAAACACTAGTATGCAATAAACAATCTGCAATAGAAAGCAAAAGTTGAATCCTTTATAACTGCTAATTTCAACTAGGAGACAATTATAGATACACGCTTGTCAAATACTTGGTCTCGCACATACCTGCTAGGTTGGCATGTTCGTTGAGTATCTCGTCTTTAACCTATCCTATCACAAATTGCTTTGGAATTTTTCCATGTAATTTTTATTGTAGCATTAACTAAGGTAATCACTTCAAATGAGCTAGGTTAAAAGTTAGTTTTCATATTATTTTACAAAATTTAATAGTAATGAAATAACTTTAAAATCCATGGCGAATGGTGGACCATGTATGGGATTGACTACGAGGTTTTACAGCGGCTGGCTGTTCGTGTGCTTGCACAGACAGTCTCATCCTCACCCTATGAAAGAAATTAGGGCATTGTTTCCCTCATCCACATAAATAAGCGCAACAGACTAGGGTATGAACAACTTCAGAAGCTAATGTATTACTACTACAATATGAAGCTACGAGAGATTGCTCTGATCCGAAGGAAGAAGAAAAGCACAAGAGGATCCACTGGACCTGCTGGCAGTTGGACTACATTCATTTATTCAGGACGAGGATGGGGACCCAATTTACCAGTGGGTTAAGTCGGATGACTTGGATACTTCGGATGGCCGACCTGAGCCGCATATTGCATTGAGGATGGGGTAAGACAAGGGATCGATGTTGATGCGCATGTGAAGCAGCAAAGATCTTTTGATGAGGCATTCAACCGATTGACGAGGAGTCCGGTGGGCAATCCACGACAGTCATTATCATGCGGGATACGTGGTAGGGAGACATTGTCTAAGACCGAGACAATGTGATGCAGCGGGTGGATCTGGTGATGGTGATAAGTTTAATAACAGTGATGGGGGTGATGGTGACTCTAACGACAGTAGCAATGATGGTGATGATGGTGACGGGGATGGTGTCGACGATGGTGTGAATTAGTCTCAGAGGTCTCTTAGCCCTTTCACTGAGGAGGGGGATTTTGATCATTCCACACATGACCTTGACCATAGTTCTCGTCTAAGAGGACCGCAACCTCATCTTATCTACAATTAGGCATACGAGCATTATAGGTTACAAAAGAAAAAACAGACAAAAGCTTTCTGATTTTGGGGAGGAGCTACTGGCAAAATGCATGAGGGACACAAGTGTTCGTGGGAAGCGATGCGACTCTAGTTCCAGTTCACGGACGAGGGAGGGGAGCTCGAGTTACAGGCCACAGCATGGATATGTATCACAGACAAATGAGAGTAGCTCGAGTTTTGTGCCACAATATGGGTATGGATATGAAGCTAATGGATATGCGGGGAGTGACTCCAGCAATTACGGATCATCATTATTTTACTACAGTCAAGACTTCACGTCTGCATATGGTCAGGTATATGGGCATCAATATGGATATGGAGGGAAGTATGGATACCCAATAGCTCCATCTATGCCCATCTCAGATCCATATCAGCTGTAGACTGTGACTATTACACAATACCCACAGATGGGCCTATTAGTTCAGTTCGAAGAGGATGAGTACCAACGTTATGTCAGGGAGTATCTTAATTGGTATCATTCTATTATGACTTGGGCATAGTATTGTTGATTTATGGAGGAGCAATATTCTTCCCAAGCCCCGTCGAGATGGAGACGATGATTACGAGCCATCACATAACGTTATGGGGGTCTAGGCCATAGCCAGTCATATAATTGATAGGTATGTTTTTTAAATTCTACTATATCTTTTGCTTTTGAATGCATTGGTTGTGTTTTCATACATGTCTTGATACATTTATAAATGTTATGCATAATATTTGAATATAGTTGCCTTATTTTAATCAAATAGCGCGTAGCTTAGGATCCTATACAAAGGAAACCTATTATGTGCACTTATTTTTTGAGATTTTATAATTTAAAAGTGTTTTTTAAGGTCTTTTTTAATAATCCGTGAAGTTTAATTGAAAAATTCAACCATTTTCCTAATGTTTCCCCATGTTTCCCAAAAAGTGCTATAAATTACGCGGTGCAAACAATATTTCCTGTGCAATAACCGATATGTATCTATATCCCAAGGTTGCGATACATTGCACGATACCGATATTTCGAACACTGCTACAAATTATCATTCAACCACTTACCTTTCAGAAAAAAAAAAAGAGACTACATTCAACTTCCTAATCAAGTGCCCTCTTGATGCCACTTGTCCATCATCTATGAATTTCTTGCCCTTTAGAAGGCCACCTATATTCCTTAAAGTTACCACTCAAACATCTTAGATCTCTACAAATTTCCCCTTCTATCTCAGAAAGAGAGGTCTTACCTCCCTGAATTCTCAAGCTTTAAGCCTAAGAGATCATTCCTCACAACCACTCAACACCTTTTGGCTAAAGCTACTGCAACAATAAGGAGAATTCAACGGCAACAGCAAGAATTTAACACCCCCTCTGTTACGAAACCTCTTGGCTAAAATACCGGCAACAATAAGGAGGATTCAACAACAATGAGAAGAATTCAGCACATTCAATGAATAACCGCAACAATAAGGAGGATTTAACAACAACGATATGAATTCAGCACAATCAGTGAAGAAAATTAAAGAAATCTAAGTACTTGGGTTCAGATCTAGAGACTTAAGAGACTTGCAGATCTGAGAAGGCTAGGAGTATGCCCCAGCCTTTGGGCTTTGAGATACATCTCCAGTAACCTGTTTCTAATCTCTAGTAAGGGAATCTCCTTGATCTCTTGGTTTTCCCTTTCCTTTTTGCAAATTCAAGTTCAAAAAAGAAACAAGCAAGAACCTCCGCCATAGCTCAAGTTGATCAAAATAGGAGACATTCAAGGACAATTCCACATGCTAATAAGCTTTCTTTCCCCTCTGTTGCCATTTTCTATGACTCTCCTTCTTTTTCTTAGATCTTTGAAAAACCATGTAGAGATTCATTTTGGCAGAATTTCACTTCTGAGAGAGTAGAGACTGCAATTTTGCAGTTGGAGAAGGGTGACTAATACCTTCCTTCCCCATCACCAGGGCTCTTGAACAATCTATAGTGCCTGGACCTTTTGGTGTCAGTTAGTAAGAATTTTGGGTTTCTAACTGGCCTTGAGCAGATGTTGCCCAGACTTGGTGGCGATGACTCCATTTTCTAGCGTTTTTGCTGGTCTACTGAGATTGCTGGATCCATTTCCACACGCACAAACACAACTATTTTGCATTATTACCATGGCCTGGCCTGTCATTGACCAACCTGTTACCTAATGGATCAATGAGCTTTACTTCAAGCAAGTGCGATTACATATTAGGTATGGACTTTCAGACCTGACCTGAACTGATACCCTCAAGTTTGGTCACTGAGGTGTAAAACTTCAGATTTTCTTCAACTGTGTATACAATACTTTCAAGATGTCTCTATGAAAATTTGAATTTAACCACATTATTCTTTGTACGAAAATATTCATTTCACAATGTTCGAGTTGTCCAGTGATAGTATGGGCAGGATGCAAAAGATTTGCTGCTAAGGCCTGTGAACTCAAGAAGTTCATAAACTTCCAGTTAAATTAAAAGCAACCTACCCAAATTTTTACAGGGTAAGTTCCCTGTATGCAAAATACCCTTTTAAGAAAACTAACACAAGGCTCTACACGATGGTTCTGTGGCAGGCATGTATGCATCTTGTGTACAAGCAATTTATACTAAGGGAGCAGCAACAACACTACAAATACAAACTAAGCTCTGTTGACCTAATACTAATTGTACTTCTCCTCCAGTGATGTGGGAACACATTTGAAGGTTGGAAATGCCTTTGCCTAATTGCAGTGTGGAATCTGGTGATGTTTGGAAGTGTTGGGAATCATGTATGGAGTTGTCAATGACTTCAAACACATTGTGTTTTTTTTTTTTTTTTTTTTTTTTTTTTTTTTTTTAAATAAAATAATTTTAAATTGTATATTATGCAATTTGAAGCAAATACTATTTGCTAGTGTTATGATCCAGAAAACATCAAACTATTTCAAACAAACTACTAGGATGTGCATTGACTGCACTTGAAACTTTTTGAATTTATTAACATGTTTGTTTGTGTCATTTTCCTATTATCAATATAAATGTTGATCTGTTCCTTCATTTATAAGTTGTAATTCTGATTCACTAGGTTGAGGTGAACCCATTGGCATTATATTCAGATGTTGAAATTACTGTGTTTGTTGTGCTCTGAGCAGATGTCGAGATTCATCAAGACATACATAAGAACTTCTGGAATCCGGAACATTGGCCGAAACACGTGCTTGTTAGATATACATGGTTAGTTTTACTAGAATTGCTATTATACTTTGTTTAGTAGAAGGTTACAGCATTATCATTGAGATAAGTTATAACAAAGGATAGTATGCATGATTATACAAGTGTAGTTTGAGTGGTAATTTCTGTTATCTTCTAACAATCGTATGAGAACATTTCTAGTAAATGTGGGCATAAGGAAATCTACTCCTCATTCTAGTACTTGTTCCTCTGCATAAGAATCGTTCGGAGATTTGATGATTCCAGTTGATATTAGCACTAACATTGGAAAGAAAATAGAAAGTATAGTCTTACAATTTACATTTCTTTGGAAAACAACTTTAATTTTCTTTATTTGTTTGGGAATCTGGCCATCTTTCTATGAAACATTGAGCCAGTTGTACTTTCATATATACGGGGTTGTTTTAGGCTTTTAGCAAGGTTTGAAAAAATATCAAAGAAAAGGGTTGTGTTGAGGGAAACTGTTGTAGTGGATCCTATTGTATTATCGAAACAGCATTTCTTGGAGAAGTTTCTCATGACAAAAACATCTAGGCTTTAGTTTCAATTGTGGATGTTTAGGTTTGGATATTGTTGTAGGGATTGCAAAGAGAAGATGGTAATAGTCTGCTTATTTTAACTTTGTTTACTATTCCATTGAATCAAAGGCTACATGCAATGTTGTCAAAAGGGATGTTGCAAATCATATTAGGGCTTGATTTGTGATACAATAATGATTTTGCCAACATCGTTTGTCTGTAAATCTCAATAGAGATCACACTTTCTCAACAGTGTTCATGTCCCGTTTAGCAATGTGGCTACTGGCCTTGGACTCTATCTCCATGGAGACACTTCTCATGATTTCCATATAAGCTAGCTTGAGAACCTCAATTTCCCCTCGAGCGCATTGCTCATGGATTAGACTCTTTGATCATGTCATTGGCGGTGATCCTACTTGAGATTTCTTTTCTTAAAATTCCTTTCCCAAAGCCATGTTTGGATACCTGGGATTACATGCCAAACAATGGAAAAGGAAAAGGATCTTCCTTTGATATGACAATTTGTGTTGTTTGGATAGCAAAGAAAACGGTGGATTCCACACAACAACATTACACTTTTCCAGAATTTGAATTCTTGGCCCAAGAAACTAGGTGACTGCTGTGAGAGGAATATGAGGTTTGCACTTGCTACCCAAACAAGACTCTAAAATTGTAATTCATGCTTCTATAGTTCTCATGGAAATTATCATTGGATAACTAATATTTCTTTCTTTTCCCTTGAAATCTACAGCTCCTGACATGCTTCATAATTATCTTTATTCCGCTCTTTCAATTTCGTCATGAGAAATACAGTTTCTTGCCCGGAAGAAAACCTGCCCATCCCTCGACATGAAACTCATGCCACCATGATGATTTCGACAGTTTGAACTCCTCAAACTCCGACCATCACTTCTCGAACCAGAAAGGGGCTGGCTATCTCGAGTCAAAGTGTTATCACAGACATAGTCTGTGACACTTCCTGGAAATATGTCCAATTTGACCAACAACAGAAACTGGTTGAGATTACATGTCACCAATCTTTGCCGATTGTTGGTCCAGGTGAACACACCACACAAGAAGGTGATATAATGAACACATTTGGGAAGATACAAAAATTGGCGAAGCTTCTCATACTAGTATTTAATTTGCATCCTCCAAGTTTCTCATAAGAGGAATTGATAACATTGGAGTTGCCTCACACACCACAGAAGATTCCATATTCTATGCACCACATAAATATGTCCAATTTGACTTGCAACAAAAAAACTGGTTGAGATTACACATCACCAATCTTTGCTGGTTATTGGTCCAGGTGAACATACCACCCATGAAAGGGATATAGTGAACTCATTCGGGAAGATACAAAATCAGTGAATTTTCTCATACAAGTATTTAATTTGTATCCTCCAAGTTTCTCGTAAGAGGACTAGATAACATTGGAGTTGCCTTGCACACCAAAAAAGATTCCATATTCTATGCACCGCATTAGCTCTATGCAAAATTTAAACCTTTCCCTAGCTTCACACTGTTGGCTGACGGCCATAAAAATCCATGAAAATTTTCTACAATGAGCAAACGAATAGTGGATCGACATTGAGAATCACCTACCCAAAAATTCTCAATTATTGGGTGGCTGACTATAGAGAGCCTCATGTGCAGATACAACACCAAGAGTGCAAGACAGTAGCATATTGATAACTTGTACCATAGAGTGAGAAGCTTTTAGTCGTGAGAGGAATGGAGTTCCACTATGCGAGCAGCCCTTAGAGCAATAGAAAATGGCCTACTTTATAGCCCTATTTTTGTTATTTAGGTGCCACATCCAAATTTGGATAAAAGTAGATGAGCAAGGATGGGCTTTTCCTTGCCATTCTATCTAGTCATAGAGCACGAAATGTTGAGTCGGGGCAAACAAAGCCATCCAGCCCTACGGACAAGATTTTAGACAGGCTTGTTCATGGGATTCGAGCCCCACTATACAACTATGGGATTTTCACTTTGATTGTAGACAAGAAAGACCCGCATTCTTCCTAGGTGAAATTACCATTTCTACCTTCTGGCAACGTGCTCGCTCAAAATGCTTTTCTCGTTTTTTTTTTTTTTCGATTACGTCAGAGGAGACTTGCAACAGTTTATTAGCTTTGGTCTCTCTAATGCTTTAAAAGGCTTTTCATTTTTTTAATCTTAAAACTAATGAGCTCGATCAACTCCATCAACTGGATGAGCAGTGGTTGGGCCTTCCTTGCTTTCCTTGCAAGCAAACTGACAGGCTCGAATGGGAGGAATGAAGAAAATAAGGAAATGAGACGACTCTTTCTCGAACAATTTCACAAATAGATCTTCCCTTCCATAACAATCACGAGTTTTTATCCATTTCTCGTATATTGTTGTAATAGGTTGAGAATGCCTCATCGAAAGGGAGATCTTTGGGAGTCGAAAGCAGGAATCAAATCGACTTGAAGATGGATGGAGAATTGAAATTAGGTGAAAGAACACCCGATTAAAGAGCTTAGATAAGATAATACCTCAACTAATGACAATAGTCGTAAAAGGCAAGAAAATGACATATGATGTAGGACCAATGCATGAATTCGAATAATGTGAGAGTTCAATCAACAAATTTAAATTAATTAATGAAAATTATCTCCTTAAGCGAGGTTTGCAGTTAGTTAATATCTGTCTTTGTTGCATGAGCAATGCTAAATCGATTGATCATTTGCTCGTCCATTGCCCATTCACGTCTCATATTCAGGACGACTTCTGTCCGCAATTCTCGGTTTCTTGGTGCAATCCTCCGTCTGTGGCCACTTTGCTAGCCACTTGGAAAGGGCAAAAAGTTGGGAAGGTCAAATCAACAATTTGAGAATGGCCATCATCGCCATTTGGGCTGTCTGGGAGGAAAGAAGCAATCGCTGCATCAACAGTGTTTCCTCTTCTGCCTCTGTGGTGGGATCTAGGGCTAAAAAATTGGTGATTGAATGGGTTTCTAATGTAACTCTTTTAAGATCTTTTGATCTTTCTTTTCTAGGTTGTTAGGTGCGGCTTGCCATCTCAGTAGCTTTTCTTTTGGTTTTCTTGTGTTTGTTGTTTTTTCTTTTGCTGTTCCTCCTTTTCTCCTTTAATTGAAGTAACGTTTTTTTTTAAAAAAAATTTAATGAAAATTATATATCTTGCTACCATCATCACAAATATCACGATTCAAAAAGGAAATCATACATAGTTTAAGCCTAGGTTACCGAGCATTATCCTACAAGACCATTAAACATGAGAAACTAAGACCTAATGGATGTAGAAACATCCACATAGCATAGGGTTAAGCCTATTTTGAGGAGGGGGGCCTAATACTACCTAGGGTTTACTAGATTTGGGTGTGGGTAAGGCTAGGGTTTAGGGAAAACTTGGAATTAGGGTTTAATTGGATAATTTGGTTAAAGGGGTTAAAGGGTTTAGGTATTAGGAGATGGGAATTAGGGTTTTGGATGTAGGGAATTTAGGGATTTACGTTTTATTTAAGGGTTTGAAGATCTAGGGTTTGGTAATTTGGGGAAATTTGAAATTTTTAGGTTTAGGGTTAAGGTTTTGGACAAAGGAATATAGGGTTTTAGAGGAGAATGATGATGAAGACGAAAGGTGTGGGAAGAGGTTTTGGATGGAGAACTAAGGAGATTTCAACAAAGTACCTTGCACAAAGAAGTGAAAACTCAAAGATGGATAACTGGAAGCCTCGCATTCCTATGATTGAAGATAAGCATCACACCGATCTTAGTTCCAAATCGCATGGAACAAGTCTTCACATTGCATGAAGAAGAAACAAATGAACTTTGCTTCCCCCCACCCTTTATAGAGTTTCAAGATTTCTCCAAATTACAAATTAAACCCTGTTTTAATGATTTTGACCAAAGTTATCCTAGTCTAATGAAAAATTAAATAAAATCACTCATAAGGTGTCCAAAGCATAAATTAATCATAAACTAAATCCTAAAATATAATTATGTCCTATGATGCTGAGAATGGTTCACGATCAATGGCCCGATCATGTAATCCATGCGATCCAATGGCCCAATCATCACGTCCCTCAAATCCAACAGTCCAAATCATTCCCTAAAGCAACCTATGTGCATATTCCCAGTGTGGGGTCTTCTAGATGCTCGCACATGCACATGAGGTCTTCAACATGAACATGGATACTCGCCTAGCTACAGAAATCAGTGTGGCCCGCCTCCTCTGATTTCTTATGCAAAGTTGTATGTGATGTGATGTCCTCATCAACTCTCCTCAGATGAGAAGAGTTTTCCTCTGGAAGACAAACTCCTGTAACTCTCTAGGGTGTCGGGATCCAAAGTCTGCAGCTTTGCCTTTGTAATCCAGGTGTTATTTGAAACTGGCCTGTGCTTCCACTTGACAAGGAATTTCGGAAATCCCCCATGACGAGTGGAAACCGCTTGCGCATCCAGTATATCTTTGACTTGTTCACTTTGAGTAGGCAAGAAGAGTAAGGGTAACAATGGTTGGGATGATTGGTCAGGTAGGGGCTATAGGTTAGGGACTGGATCATGGTCTGCGGGAGGGTCTGAAAATGGATCAGAATGTGAAGTAGCATGACCCTTGTATCGTACTTGATCTTCCATATTAAAAGTAGAGCTTATTCCCATTATAGGTGGAAGGTTTACTACATACGCATTACTACCTAGTTTCTGTAGTATTTTGTATGGTCTTGCACTACATGCTTGCAATTTTTTAATAGTCCCATGTGAGAACTGTTCAGGCCTCATACAAACCATGACATAATCTCATACATAGAATTCTTGAAATTTGCGATGAGAATTAGAAATGCTTTATATTTTTCATTACTTGAGTTAATCTACTTCTTGATCTCACTATGCAACTCATGTATGTGACATGCAAACTCATGTGCCGACTCAGACGACCTATGGGATAGACATAGGTATGGGATCTACAGGTTTCCTAGGTTTGTAGCCATGCACAACCTCAAATGGACTCATGCCTAAGGAATTATTAATGGAACTATTATATGCTAACTGGGCTATAGGTAAAAATACCCCAAGTTCTGACGTGATCACCCACAAGGCATCTAAGAAAAATTTCAACTCCTATTGACGACCTTGGTCTGACTGTTTGTTTGATGATGATTGGCAGATGAAATTTGTAGCCTTGCCCCCATCATGTGCCATAATTTCTTCTAAAAATAGCTCATAAAGCATACATCACGATCAGACACTATGGTCTTAGGTAGACCATGTAAATGCACTACCTCTCTAAAGAAAAGTTTAGCCCCATTAGATGCATCTGACATTTTCAAGCATGGAATGAAATTGGCCATTTTGGAAAAATGGTCCACAACCACAAATATGAAATCATGTGTCTTGATAGTCTTATGTAAACCCAACACGAAATCCATACTAATGTTAATGGGGACATCAGAGGACCTACTTGGGTATACTAGAGATGGAAATGACTACCCATATCAGTGCAACTTTCTTTTTGGATGGGAGACGAGTTCCAGATGTGGCCTGCTAAACCATTTTGAAAACCCTACATGCATTGAACGTGCATGTAACATCCTGAAAATCGGGGGTTGAGCATAAACTCCACTCCCGAGTTCCAGAACATCACTTATGCAATATTTTCAATGGTGGATGAATGTCGACTGTATTAGTGTATAAAACATGAAGTGGATTAAGCTAAAACAGCATATCATACTCCAGAGACGGTTAAATTTCGCAAGCGGAAGACTGTGATAAATATATAAAATGTATAATTGATTGTAAGTCTCCAGAGTGTGAACACGTTACCAGGTTAACTAAATACATGCACACTCAAAAAATGGAAAGAAAAGAATATACACGGGTGTTTAAATAAAAGGCGAAATACCAAGTGTATTGGCATCTAATCAGTAACCCTGAAACCCCGTCGATCAGAATCTGCATATAGGAGAAATCCTCCCTAACATCATAAAGTCCGGCTCTGCTTCGCAAGCATCGCCATCATCTCAAAACTAAAATAGGGACTGGTTGGTGTGGCCAACACCGTCCCGTAACGTGGGAGAGTGATCAACTCAGTGGAATCAGAGAGCAAAGGTTAACATGTTATCAATTCAGTCAAGCAGTAATAATAAAGCAAGCAAATCAAACATTCCTAAATACTGTGATTAATGCAAGGATGAGATGCAATAATGATGCATGCCCTCGCCAACATACTCCCTCCTGCGACACCATCTTACGTTCGCGGCATGCTTTCGTCCCTCAAGTGCTCCACATCTTCCAGGCACATGCAATGTGATATGGGCATGATTACCGAGTTGTTATTAGTCCTTTTCATACAGCAGGATTGGGAAACTAAGGTACCTCCCTTATATCATTCCCAAACAAGGATCCTGTCTAGGGTCGTCACTCCTAGTTAATCTCATATGATGATGCGATTCTAGGTCGTTGCAAGGGCTGTCAGGGCTGTTACACGCACTCGTTGCACCACTCCCCCATCACCTTATCAATACAGGCCTAGTTTATACTCTGTTTACTACGGGAAGGCTCGTCGCCTCTCCGCAGATTCAGAATATGCTCGATGTCACTACAAAAGGCTGCCAGGGCTGTTACACGCACTCGTTGCACCGCTCCCCCATCACCTTATCAGTGTAGGTCGACAGCTCGAATATAGTGTCTCATACCACCATAATCGGCTCACGAGTCTGGATTGCTCACTGGTCACTACGAGGAGGCTCGTAGCCCCAGCGTAGGCCGACAGCTCGACCACGGTGTCCCATACCACCATGCCCGGCTCATGAGTCTTAATGGATCAAGGTACCACAGTTATCAGGGTTTTCACTGGTAAGTTCAGTACCCTAGGTTCAAGCAGTTATGACCAATACAAAGTGACCATAAAATGGTCAATTGTCAATTGGGTTACTTGACGAGTTCGGCTAGTACGAGCGCCCGTCGAGTTGTACGACATGAAGTGCATAAGCACTTCGTGTGGCCTAACCACTGCCGACAAGCAACGCACGACTCGGGTTCGTCAAACATGTCTTGCGTGGCGAATAGAGGCCAACCACGAGCTCAAATCTGTTACCGATTGCCTGGACCATAATATAACCCCAAACACATTCCATATTAACCAGTAAACATGTACAGTAGCCAAAACAGAAATAACCAAATAATTCAAGTATATTTCCCAACATGTTATATGATACAGCATGAACAAGAATCCATACGCATGCATTTCAAAGTAAAGCGACTAAGTTAAACAACTTGCATGGAGGAAATCATAAACATCGCTAAGGTAGTTGAAAATCCTATCTCAACACCCAAGTAAAGCATTATTTACTACGTATATACTCATACAAGCGTTTATACAAACACTTAGACTACACATATTAGCCTACACATCATATGTTGGCTAAAACCTGTATTAGGGCGAATCCTTTCGCCAAGCAAGTACTCCATCCATGACTCGCATGTATATACGACAAATACTCATGGCAATCACATTTACTAAATTTATACGTATACGGTATTTTCTACAAATACCTAAAATACATAAAATTCCATATACTTCGTATGTATTCGAAATGGAAAACGGACAACATGTTCTACATGTGAAATAGCATCCTCATCAATAATCTACCATTAGCCAACATTGAAAGCTTTGAAAAAATGACAACCTAAGCGTCTAAAATCCGCACCTTACGCCGTAGAAGTGTAACGAATTCAATAGAGACTCTAAATCTTTGTCAACGACTGATTGACAACCTACAATATGATTTAGGTTAGCTACTTCACCACTTGCACCAATTGAAACCCTAGAACAGGTTAGGGTTAGGCTTTCTTACTTAAGAACGAAGTTAGAATTGTCGGAAAAGCGATTAGATCGTGATGGTTAAGAACGTAGGATAGCAGGAAGATCCTCTCACTTCTCTCACACTCTCTCTCTCTTTTCTCTCCTCTCCTAGGTTTTTCCAAATTCGTATGGGATGAGAGAGTGAGGGTTTAAGGTCCTTATATAGGCCCAAAACTCTTCGAATTAGACTCAGGGCCATAGTATACTTAGGTTATGTCCAAATACGGACTGTTCTGTCTCAACGGAGCACTTCTGGAGGTCTTGATACTGTGTGCGGTCGGACTTAAGCTCATAGATGCTGGATCTTGATCAAGTTTTCAGTTCGATCGGATTTTCAAATCGACCGTGGCGGATCAGTTTCAGTTCAATGGTTACGGGAACTCGATCAGAGCTACAAGTACTATGACATGTAAGGGCCACCTATCCTGATCCGAGGGTGAATTTGGGTCGAATTCTAATGGTCAGAACGCTTAAAAATAAAGCGCAAGTGAACCGTTCCAGATTACTTAAAAATATATTTAATTTTCTAAAAATCTTCACTTTCTCACTCTCTTCACTTCAGACTCAAGGAAATAGTCCCAGGACATCGTTTGACCTTGATTTTTGAGGTGATAGTCAAGTCCAACTAGGCGGTCATACTAGTCTAAGTTCATCGTTATCAGACTTTTAACGTGCGGTCTAGATCTAATACAGAGTTTCAAAGTGCTCTCGAGAGCAAACGGGAATAGAGATTGATCCGGGATTTTAGGATAGCGTAGCGTTACTGATTCTACAGGTTTTGGGTCTTATAGATCGTATTTAAAGTGGTTGGTGCTTATTTCATAGGTAATCTAGTGTAGCGCTAGTTAATTCACGTTAAATTTCTAAAGAATTTCGTTCTAAATGATTTCTTTGGCTTTGGAAGTAAGCTTTAAGAGTGCTATGGTTGACCCATTGCCTAAGGACGTCTAACTCCAGGTTGGCAAAAATCCGAGGTGTTACAGTGCGTCAGGAAGACCCCACTTTAAGATGATGCATGCGGGCTGCTTAAGAGACCATTTTAGTCATAGGATTTTTATTTCGTGTCGATCTGACCGTCGGATCTTGTCAATCAAGCCATCGAGCCACCAGATCTTCTTGGGCCCCTAGGACTATGATTTTACTTTCTTTATATTTTTTGTTATTTTTAAGATTTATTTGATAGTTGAGATTGATAATAAATGTTTTAGTTTTCTTATTTTGGATGATGGACCATTTCACTTAAGTGAGCGACATAGTTGTAATTATTACGAATTTTTAATTATAAGCATAGGGGGGTATAGGTCCAACCTAGTGGTGTTATTGAGAAGAAAAAAGAAGCAGAGAGAAGCTCTCTTGTGTGAAGGAATTTTCTTCCTTGTGTTTTAGGGTTTGTGAGAAACCCTCTATTCCAATTGAATTATGGAAGGGTAGAAGCTTGTTCGGTGGTGGATTCCCCAAGGTACATCGTTCCTCTTTCTCTTTTTCAAAAGGTATTATTCTTCTTCTCTTGTCTTCCTTTTTCCCCTTCCATTACAACATTCTAAACCCATTAAAACTCCACTCAATCTAACCTCTCTTTCTTATCCTTTCCCTAGACACATGTGGGCCCCCGTTTGGGGTTTTCCTTCTTTGATTTTCCTCCAAAACACCCTAATCCGTAGATCTTTTGAATCCTAAAAACCCTATTCCTAAATCTCCATCTATGAATGCAAAACCCAAATAAAAATCTGAATTTTTGTGAAGCTTTTCCCAAACCAGAATTTTGCTTGCGTCTTTGTCTATCCATGTGGTTGTTGCACTACCCACACTAGAGTGGGAGTCCATACTTCCAGTAGGCCACTATTGAATTATTTTATATTTTCATGCATCGTGTATGTGATAACCTAGGACTTTCGTGTTATAAATATAAATTTTCGAATCTATTATGTGGTTATGTTTGATTTTACATGTTGATTGCTGAAATTAATGTGTAAATTGATCTCTCATCTTGCATCCTAGGTTAGTTTCCATCATCCCACATCAAATTTGTTATAAAAGCCTAAGCCTATTGTAGGGTAGGTGTTCGACAAAATTTTTATACCCATAGTAGAGCATATAGGTCACATATAGCTTGCTGAATTTTCTACTTGGGTATTTTCAGAGTCCTATATTGCTGGAATTTTCATATTTAGTGACTTTAATACAGTTGCTGAATTTTTAGTTTTAGCCTTATTAAAATCATTTTAGGGTTGTCCATAGAGTTTTAGGTACTAAGGGTAATTATACATATAGCACATGTGCATCATATAACGTCACATTGATCGCCCTCAATTCTAATCTTTTTCCACCGCATTCATCATATAGTACACATTCATCAAGGTTGTCTCTCATTAGGGTAGTTTAGTATATGCAAATGCGAACAAGTCGTGGTTTTGGTCTATTCCCCACCATGAACCGGATTGGATTGTCGAGGTTCTCGAAAAGATTAACCACCATTTGACGGCCATTGAGCCGCACAACAAGACCACTGCCGCAAAATTCTAGTGGCAAGGTTGCTCCTCAAGGAGCCAAACCTAACCTTGGGAGCCAGACCAAAGCCCCAATTGGTGATCCCAGCTATAACAGAGATGTTAAAGGTAAGGGTCTAGTTAGCACTAGTTCGAAGGGAAGTGAGCACATGCAGTGTTTCCGTTGCAATGGTTATGGTCACCTCACAAAGGAATGCCCAAACAAATAAAGAGGTAAAGCTCTTATGATAGTTGAGGAAGATGAGGATGACGAGGACAATTGCGACGTAGAGGAACATGAGCCTAATATTGGTGCTAGTGATGAGGAGTCTGATGATCAGAAGACCCGCTCTCGTAGTAGCCGGATGTGCCTTTGCCCAACTAAAGAAAATGATGATTGGTGCAGGAACACAATCTTTTACACTTATACCAAGTGTGGAGAAAAGAATTGTAAAGTGATCGTGGACAGTGGCAGTTGTGGGAATGTGGTCTCTACTAGCACTATGAGTCGACTAGGCTTGAAAGCCTTGTCTCACCCTTAGGCCTACAGAGTGTCGTGGGTTAAGTCCTTCATTCTGGTCTCACAGCGATGTTGTATCCCCATCCATTTTGGGTCGTATATGGATTTGTTGTGGTGCAATGTGGTTCCCATGGATGTCGGCCACATCATCTTAGGTAGGCCTTGGTTATTTGACTTGGACGTTACAATATTCGGTCACTCGAATATTTGTACATTTATGTTTGAGCGTAAGAAAATTAGATGAGTCCTCTTCCACCCAAGAGCATACCGGGAAAGAAGGAGATCACCAAGAAGGGTGATCCTGGAACTTCGAGAATGCTAAAACCTAAGTCTCTTCATATCATTAATGCAAAAGAATTTAAAGGAGAGACTGTGGTGGATTCAGAGGTGTTTGGCCTCGTGACTAGAGAGGCTACCTCCCAGGTTGGTGTAGAGTTGCCTAGTGAGGTGTTTTCGGTGATGGATGAGTTCAGTGATGTCTTTCCTAACAACCTCCCGGATGAGCTTCCACTTACGAGGGACTTGCATGCCATTGATCTTGTCCCCGGGTTGACTCTCTCAAACCTTCCTCATTATAGAATGAACCCCATGAAGCATGCGGAACTCAAGAAGCAAGTTGATGAGCTTCTTAGGAAAGGGTTCATTCAGGAGAGCATGAGTCCATGTGCCGTGCTCACCCTTCTGACGCCCAAGAAGGATGGCACGTGGTGTGTGTGTGGATAGCAGGGTCATCAACAAGATTACCATTAAGTACTATGTCTTGACGATATGTTGGACATGATGGCCAATGCCACAATTTTCTCCAAAATAGACCTCAAGAGTGAGTATCACCAGATCCGTATTCGCCTAGATGATGAGTGGAAAACAACCTTCAAGATGAAGGATGGGTTGTACGAGTGGCTAGTCATGCCTTTGGGGCTGACCAATGCCCCAAGTACATTTATGTGGGTGATGACCCAGGTGTTGGGACCCTTCATGAGGAAGTTCCTAGTTCAGTACTTTGACGACATCCTTATTTATAACATGACTAAGGAACAACACCTCCACCATCTGAGGCAAGTGTGTGGGATCCTTAGGGCAGAGAGGTTATATGCCAACTTCAAGAAGTGTTCGTTTTTGTCTAGTAGTGTCATCTTCTTAGGTTTTATTGTGTCATTTGAGTGCATGTCTGCGGATCCGAAGAAAGTCAAGGCCATAGTCAGTTGGTCTGAGCCGCGTAATATTCATGAAGTGCGTAGCTTTCACGGCTTAACCACCTTTTATAGACGGTTCATTAGAGGGCTTAGTTCCATCATGGCTACCATTACCGATTGCATTAAAAAAGGGGAGTTCCAATGGACCAAAGCAACCTCAGGGTGTTCAAGGAGATTAAGATCAAGATGACTGAAGCTTCTGTCATGCGACTTCTAGATTTTTCCAAGACTTTTAAGGTCATTTGTGATGCATTTGTAGGTATAAGTAGAATGCTTAGTCAGGAAGGGCACATTGTCACTTTCTTTAGCGAAAACTGAATGAAGCAAAACAAAAGTATTCTACCCATGACAAGGAATTCTATGTGGTAGTGCAGTCCTTGTGCCATTGGCAACGTTATCTATTACCGCATGAGTTCGTATTATTTTCTGATTATGAGGCTTTGTGCTATCTCAACTCGCAAAAGAAGTTGAACCCGAGGCATACCAAGTGGTTCCAATTTCTCCAATAGTACACTTATGTGTTGAGGCACAAGGCCGAGGTTGAGAACGCCGATGCATTGAGTTGTAGTGTTGTGCTACTCCACTCCATGAGCGTCGAAGTCACTGGGTTTGAGCATTTAAAGGAAGATTATCCTAGTTGCCCCAGATTTTGGGGATGTGTACGTATCGTTGTTAGATGGTCAGTCTCGGGGTATTAGTGAGTTTGTCCTGGTCATTGAGTTTTTGTTTTAGAGGTGATAGATTCTGTATACCTCGTACATCCTTCCATGACTTTCTTATTTGGGAGCTTCATGCTGGAGGGATAGTTGGTCATTTTGGGCATGACAAGACTATTGCCCTTATAGAGGGGTGCTCTTAAGCGAGACATGGCTAATATTATAGGGCAATATAGGACTTGTAAGCTAGAAAAGTAGAGGAAGCAGAACACCGATTTATATACACCTTTGCCAGTCCCCCACACCCCATGGGTTGATATTAGCATGGATTTCGTGCTTAGGCTCCCCAAGAAGATTAAAAAACACGATTCCATTTTTGTAGTTGTGGACAATTTTTCGAAAATGGATCACTTTCTCCCATGTTGTAAAACGTTTGATGCCGCTAATATGGCAAAGATATTCTTTGGGGAGACAGTTCGTTTACATGGTTTGCCGAAGACCATTGTGTTAGATCAAGATGTGTGGTTTATGAATTATTTTTGGAAAACTTTTATGGCACATGATGGGGACTAAGTTACAATTTTCTTCGGCATACCATCCTCAGACTGATGGTTAGACAGAGGTTGTCAATCGAAGCTTAGGGAATTTGTTATGATGTCTGGTGGGAGACCATATTAAGACTTGGGATGCAATTTTGCCCATAACCGAGTTTGCATATAACAATTCCAGCAATTGGTCCATAGGAATGAGTCCATTGCATATAATATTTGGGTACAAGCCTATAACACCTATAGAACTCATACCCATGTTCGTTTCACATAGGCCATATGATTTTGTAGTTGCATTTGCACGGCATATTCATGATTTGCATAGTGAGATCAAGAAGCGCATTAATGTGTAAATTTGATCTCTCATGTTGCATCCTAAGGTAGTTTCCATTGTCCTACATCAAATGTCCTACCACGGAGCATGTGGCACTAGTAAAGGTGTATACAATCCTGTATTTTGCTTTCTCTACTTTGTCAATTAATAAGTCCTGCACTACCCAACTATCTTGGCTACATCTCGCTTGATACTTGGCCAATAAAACCTATCCTTCACAAGGGCAATGGTCTTGTCCCTCCCCAAATGATCGGCTACCCCTCCTGCATGAAGTTCCCCAACTAGGAAATCATGGAGGGAAGTACAGGGAATGCAGAGTCTGTCATCTTTAAATAGGAACTCATCGATGATGACAAACCCATGACTATCGCTCGGTTGATTATTTCGTAACGACGCGTACATCTCACCAAAGTTTGGGCATGTAGGATACCCTTCTCTCAGTCAATCAAACACAGCCACTTCCACACTCAATACTCTGGAGTAGCGCCACACGACGACTAAGGCATCAATAGGTTTGTTCTCGACCCCAGCTTTATGTTTAAGAACGAATGAATATCCCTAAAGAAATTGGACCTATTTAGCATGCCTAGGGTTTAGTTTCTTCTGGGAAATGGGGTAATGTAAGGCCTCGTGGTCAGAGAACAAGACAAATTCTTTCGGTAATAAATAATGTCGCCAATGGTGTAAGGATTGGACAACCGCATAGAATTCTTGGTCATATGTGGAATACCATTACTATGCCTCATTCAACTTCTCACTAAAATAAGCAACGGGGTGTCATTCTTGACTAAGCGCTCCACCTATACCTACCCCATATGCATCACACACAACCTCAAAGACTTTAGAAAAGTCTGGAAGGTGCATGATGGGAGCTTCGCTCATCTTGCCCTTAATCTCCTTAAATGCTTTAGAGGCAACTTTAGTCCATACAAACTCCCATTTCTTTATGCAATCCATGATAGGAGCCATGATGGAACCTAACCCTCTGATGAACCGCTTATAAAAAGTTGCAAGCCGTGAAAGCTTCGCACTCGTGAATATTGCGTGGTTCAAGCCACTCAATTATAGCCTTAACCTTCTCGGGGTCCACTCTCATGCCCTCAGATGATACGATGAACCCTAAGAAGATAATGCTCTTTGATATGAATGTGCACTTCTTAAGGTTGACATAAAGCTTTTCATTTTTGAGGACCCCACAAACTTGCCTTAGATGGTGGAGATGTTGTTTCTTTAATGTGCTATAAATAAGAATGTCATTAAAATATACCATAAGAACTTACCCATAAAAGGGTCTCAACACATGGGTCATCACTCTCATAAATGTGCTTGGGGTGTTAGTCAAGCCAAATGGCATGACTAGCTACTTTTATAGCTCATCATACGTCTCGAAGGCTGTCTTCCACTCATCTCCTAGGTGTACACGTATTTGGTGATACCCGCTCAAGGTCAATCTTTGAAAAGATGATGGCACCCGCTATCATGTCTAACATATCATCAAGACACGGTATGGGAAACCGGTACTTGATCGTGATTTTATTTATGGCTTTACCGTCCACACATGCGTCACGTGCCGTCTTTCTTAGGCGTAAGAACTGGTGGCACAACACATGGACTTAAACTCTGTTGAATGAAACCCTTCATAAGGAGCTTATCTACTTGCTTCTTCAACTTTGCATGCTCCGTTGGGTTCATTCGATAATGAGGAATGTTTGGTGGAGTCGCTCCAGGGGTAAAATAAATGGCATGCTGGATGTCCCTCATGGGTGGAAGCTCATCTGATAAGTCCTCTAGGAATACGTCATGAAACTCATCCAAAATTGGGTTCACCTCAAGGGGTCCCTCTACACTAACCTCGGGTGTAACTTCTCTAGCCACTAAGGCGTACACCATCGAAGCCACCTTAGCTTCTCTCCTGAACTCCTTGGCACTGATAACATGGAGAGACTTAGGTTGGGATCTCCTCGTATCCCTTGGATTACCCGACTTCCCCCAGCTTTCTTCTTCGCATTGCTTTTTGGTGGGAGAGGAACTAGAGTGATCTTCTTGCCCTAATGCATGAATGAACACACATTTGAGCGGCCATATATCATCTCATTGCGGTTAAATAACCAAGGATGCCTCAAAATGATGTGTCTAACATCCGTAGGTAAAACGTCGCACCACAACGAATCTTAATTGGATCCAAAATGAACAGGCATATGACATCGCTGGGTAACAGGCATGGAAGATGCGTTAACCCATGAAACTCTATAAGGCCGAGGGTGTGGTTCGGGTTTTAAACCCAAACGGGATAATGCACTAGTGGAGACCACGTTTGTACAACTACCATTATCAATGATCACCTTGCAATTCTTCTTTCCACATTTTGCATTAGTGTAAAAAATCGTAGTCTAACGCTAGTTATCATTCTTCTTAATTTTGGTCAAGGTGCACCTGACTACTGCAAGTGGTGTGGTTTCTTCTTCCTCTACTTCCTTATCACTAGCACCAGTGATATTAGGCCGATAGACTTCTTTAAAATCGCCCAGTTCATCTCATTCTTCCTCACCTTCACCAATCACTAGGGCCTTGTTCCTCTCTTTTAAGGGACACTGATACGCGAAGTGACCAAATCCATGGTAATTGAAGCATCGCGTTTGCTCACCTCCCCTAGAGCTAGCACTGGCTATTCCTTTTCCTTTGACATCTCTAGGGTTGGACTGGGAACCAACTTGGGGCTTGGATTGACTCCCCATGTTAAACTTAGTCCCTTGAGGATAAGTCTTAACACTTGGATCCCGAGAGTCATACCGCCTACCAACTGGTCCTTTGAGATAATATTTGATGTCTTGCACCACTTGGTACACGTGCTCCAATGTGCCAACATCATGAGAATAAAGTTCTCGTTGGATCTCGATTCGGAGGCCCATCCTAAATCTGGATAATGTAATCATTAGGTCCTCAACGTCACATCGCATCTTGTATTCCTTAAACTTGGCGATGTAGTTCGACATAGTCATGAATCCTTGGCGCAAGGCCTGCCACTGGTTTAGGAGCCTCTGGTGATAAGAGAGAGGGAGATACTTTTCTTTAAGGACGTCTTTCATCTCAGCCCAATGCGCAACTGGGGTTTCTCCTCTCCTTTCAATCTTATGCTCTATGTTGATCCAAAAAAGTTTGGCCTGACCCACCATCTGCTTCTTGGCAAATCTTACTCGACGAGCATTAAACATAGTATACTACTCAAAATAGTGGTCCATGCTGCCACCCAATCAAGGAATGCTTTGAGGTCCAAGTGACCATCAAAACCGGGAGCTTCAACTTTTATGCCCTTCATGACTTGCGCGTCATGATCATGACGGTCATGATGTTCCTCACGTTGTGGTTGCACTTGTGCTCGACCACTGCCAATACCTTGGCCACAACCACACCCTAGCCTATCTTCTCCAACTTGAGATTGAACATCTTTCCCGGTGTCGGGGTTTGCCTGTAGGGGGGGCCTCAAGTTGATTAACACGCGCATTCGTCGCGGTCAATTGAGTAGTGGTGGTTCTATTGTGTGCTGCAATGGTTGTCCGATGGTAATTGATGGCGTTAAGGGCCTCAGCAATATGCTCTAGATTCATTGTGGGATGTATACCAAAACCACATCTAGAACAAGTGGGCGTACACAGGGTAACTCTTAGAGAAAAACCCAGATCGTAGGGTAATGTTATGACAAGGACAACCAACCCAGAGATCAAATTGGACATACTAGATAACACTAATCTGAAAATTCAGCAAGCCATTGCCCTCAAATATTATGTTGAAAATTCAGCAGGGCAATAATCTAAGGGTACCAAACTGAAAATTCAGCAAGAGTGTAATAGGAGAATTACAAACTGAAAATTCAGAAAGATGACAACCTGAGATTACTATGCTAAAAATTCAGCAATGGTATAAGCGGAAAACGCTAGGTGAAAATTCAGCAACAGGATACTCCAAGCTATGAACAAAAATAAGCAATATTATTCTATATGCAATGTATGCTCTACTAACCCTAGATGCGACTCTAACCTAAGTGCAACACAAAGATTATATGCTAAACCTATGGTCTTTGATACCAAATTTGATGTAGGACCAATGCATGAACTCGAATAATTTGAGAGATCAATCAGCAAATTTAAATTAATTAATGAAAATTATAAATCTTGCTACCATCATCACAAATATCACGATTCAAAAAGGAAATCAGGCATAGTTTAAGCCTAGGTTGCCAAGCATCATCCTATAAGACCATTAAGCATGAGAAACTAGAACCTAATGGATGTAGAAACATCCACATAGCATAGGGTTAAGCCTATTTTAAGGAGGGAGTCCTAATATTACCTAGGGTTTACTAGATTTGGGGGTGGGTGAGGCTAGGGTTTAGGGGAATTGGGAAAAACTTGGAATTAGGGTTAAATTGGGTAATGGGTTAAAGGGTTTACGTATTAGGAGATGGGAATTGGGGTTTTAGATGTAGGGAATTTAGGAATTTGGGTTTAATTGAAGAGTTTGAAGATCTAAGGTTTGGAAATTTGGAAAATTTGGGATTTTTAGGTTTAGGGTTATGGTTTTGGAAAAAGGAAGATAGGGTTTGAGAGGAAAATGATGATGAAGAAGAAAGAAAGGTGTGGGAAGAGGTTTTGGATGAAGAACTAAGGAGGTTTCAATAAAGTACCTTGCACGAAGAAGAAAAAACTCAAAGATAGATAACTGGAAGCCTCGCACTCCCGTGATTGAAGATAAGCATCGCATCGATCTTCATTCTAAATCGCATGGAACAAGTCTTCACATCGCCCGCCCCCCCCGTTCTCTCTTTATATTGTCTCAAAGCTTTTCAAAATTACAAATTAAACCCTGTTTTAATGACTTTATAAATCTGACTACGATTTCCGGTCCTTAACTTTCCTATTTATAAATCTCACAATTGAATCTGACTACCCAAGTTGATACTATTGGCAATGGAGCAACATCTCAACTCGGGCATGGCTAGCATAGGTACTCACCTTCTATCAACCAACTAAACAACCAACTTGTGGCCTCATTAATTATTCATTTGGGCCCTAATCAATGAACCTACAAAATCCCTCAAATTGTATTTGACTAGATCTAGGTATTATGGACATTCCCTCATTTCCATCCTGGAGCAATATTATCTGTATCACATTCACACCACCCCGGTATGAAATACAGATGTATTCAGGAAGTTCCCTTGTGTCAACGATGTTATTGTCGATACAAACTAATTTATTTTTTAGGAAGATAATGAAATTTATTAGAAGAAAAAGCCAAAGAGGAACTCAAAGGTAAAATACAACCATAATGGCTAAACCAAAGCAGGAAAAGCAACCTCGTCGAGAGACTTTATACAAGAAGCCTAGCCCAATACATCAAACTTTGCCTTTCCAAAGACCTTCACTACTGACTCACTCCTATTTCAGAAGCACTAATTATTCCTCTCCCCCCCATGGAGCCCAAATTCTTGCTAGAAGAGCTAACCTTCAAATCACCCTCCCCCTTTTCCCCACCCCACCCTACCCTCATGCCACTTTAGAAAAAGACCTTCAGTAGACCCCATATCACCCACGATATTTTAGAAGCTTTAGGGAAAATCACCAAACCCCTCTAGCAAAAGAGCAATGAATAAATAAATGGCTAATCGACTCTACATCTTGCATACGCATCACATAAATATTGGGGATCACCATCCTCCCCTTTCCTACACACCAACCAAGCAAACACCACCACCTTCAGGGGTGTCGTTATGCCAAACATGAGAAGTGTAACCATGACGCTCCCTAAAGAAAGACCCTTAAATCAACCTATAGAATGGCCAAATTGAAAACTGACTCGACGATACCTTTTGCCACACTAATGCACCTCTCTCACCCAAAGGACTATGATGTTGAAGCTGTGCCAAAAGCTGAATGAACTAATCCACTTTCATATCTGACAAGTTCCTCCGACATTGGCGAGACCAAACCACTTCATCACTGAAGCATGAGAAGCAACAAATAATGAGGAGGTTCACTTCTGGGCATAATCTAGCTAAAGTCAGAAACTTGGCATTGAGCACCCTATCTCTGATCCAGACGTCCTCCAAAAAATAGATCCTCCTACCATCTCCTAATGAAAACCCAATACCCTTCTTAACTTTGTTGGCAACCTAACAATTCCCTTCCACAACATTGAAGTCTTATGTAGGGATTAATCATTTGTCAACCATCCCCCCTCCTTAACCCCATATTTCTTAGCAATCACTTCTCTCCATAATCTACCATCTGTTGTACTGATCCTCCTTAACCACTTGCCTCACAATGCAAGATTCATGTGCTCTAGTGTTCTTAGTATTAGTATCATTACATGTATCGCTGATTGGGGATACAAAAACATGTACTATTATCACAGTTACCAGGAAATGTATCGTTGATCGAGGGAAACATGGGGAAAATGGTGGAATTTTTCAATGAAACTTCAGGAGATGTTAAAATACACACATTTCCATATTTATGAATGAAAGGTAGTAAAATAATAAGTTTCAATTTAATGGGAGGCCTAAAAGCATGTGTCGACGTAAAAATATTAGTGCAATAATAACAAAAATGAGTTCATATAATACAAATATTGGTACCAAACAATTAAGACATCTAAAATTAGAGGAACCAAAAAATATACCTATATCAATATGGCCATTTCTCATACCCATATGGAGTTACGAGGTGGCTTGAAGTCATCATCTCCATCCCTATTCGGTCCACCCTAATACTATTGTTCAATGTATCAACAATATTGTTTGTCCAAGCCATCGTTTACTCGTATTAATAGAGGAACTCTCATGTATTTATGGTATTTATCCTCTCCGAACGGTATGAGTATGCCCAGACATGGGTACCGAGTGATGGTAATCGACTGTGACCGAGTAGGGTCATGAGGGAACAAACTGATTCCAATCTAAACTCCTGGATAGTATCGAACCGTAGTCCTAACAGGTACCTTAAATATCCCACTTTGTACTCGTAATTATTAGTGTTTACCTGTGGCTACTCGTGTCCTAAAAGTGGAGCTCCCTTGCTCTGAAATGATATCCATTGATGACAAGCTGCATGTAAGAGATTCCTCAGTTGGAACTATTGATTGGGCTTTGCTGTTCTCTATGAGGATGATGGATGAGATCCATGGTCTTTGTCCTGATTGGCATGATCAAAGTGGGCCTTCTCAGTAAATAGGCTAACGGTTGTCGTCTTTGACTTGCCATGTAACCCCCACCATTGTCGTATCCACCTTGTCGCTACCATCTCCACACATACCTTTGTCACCACCAACCCCACCATCACCACCATCATCAACTCTATTGCGTTTGCCCCATCACCATTGCGTTAATGATGTTGAGCACCCATCTATGTGAATAGGGGGGACACAATCTGTATCTCCTCTCTCAGCAATCACATAAGCTCATAAATGGAATCGATCGAAGGCCACGTCTCATTATCGACAGCCTTTAGAACCATGTAAATCGATTGCAGGATGCCAATGACATCATGAACTCAATCACTAAGCATTGTTCCTGCAACCCTCTATGCACTCTAGATCTTTCTTTGGTTTTACTCCAAATATCTCTCAGATCTGAACAAACTCCTCAGCCCCGCCTTGTGCCTATGCAAGTTGTTGAGTGCGATAAAGTTTGTGGCTAATCGTGTCTCATTCGATTGGGCAATATTCTCCTGACACTCATCGATGGCCAACAACCATGAGTGACTATTGATGGGGACATCACGCGCGCACGCACATGCACGCCGCCCCCCTATACATGTACGCAAGGAGGAGGGCCCCACCGTCGATTTGGATAGATGACGACGTCCAAGGAGGGCCTCCTAGCTAGAAGACCGAGTTTCGGTTCGTTGGAGTGGGCCTGATAGTCAAGTAAAGCTCATCAGGGATTCTTATGATCGTGGTCCACTAGTCGGAGTAATCTCATGTTTTAGGTTTTGTTTATTAATGTTATTTAGAGTATCATGGATGCTTTAGATTTCTTTAATTATTTTTTATTTTGGTTTACTTCATCGCTAAGTAATAGGTTGCGTACATGGTGCGAGTTTATAAAGATTAATGAAGATTAATAAAAATTGCTGTGTTTTCCTACTCCTTTCCGAGTTCTGAAAACCTAATTGGGTGCAAAGCCCTCCCTTCTTTAAAACGCTAACTACCGTGGTGCGAAGCCACATATATCCCGATTCGCTCCCATCTTCTACCATCCAACCTTCTCATCTCCCACAATCATCTGCGCTATAAATTTGTCATTTATTGCAGCAACTTTTCTCTCTTCAGCAGAATTCTAGAATCTGGACCTGCAGGAGGGCTAAAACTTTGGCGGAGCACCACGCCCAGACCGTACATCGGATCGACTTGAAACATGGAGGTTTTGAAGCTCAGCCCAGGCCGACCAGACCCAAGAGGGCATTTTTTTGGTTCGTGGGCCCCACACATGTGCGGCTAGCCATCATCACACGTGCGTCAGGCCCAACCTGCTGTCCACATGCGCGGGTTGGTTGCAGGTTCTCTCTCTCCTCTCTCACCTAATTTCCCTAACCCTAACTCTAAATTGTCCTAAATCCCCAATTCGTGTCCCTTTTCTGTAACCCTAGGGTTCCTCAAATGGAACCTGTGAATCCCTTGGATTGGGGAAATATTTCTGTGCATGTGTGGATGAATTTACTCTCCTTTGAGCATTGTTTGGTCTGTAATTTTACTTGATCCAGCCCTAGCATGTGTAGGCCTGGACCCTCATAGATTCCCCTTGTTGAGTGCTTGATGTTATGTGGGATGTGGAATTTTGTGTGATTGTCTCTGAACTAGTGTGATCTAAAGCCTGAGAATCTTGGACATCATATTTGAATTTCATGTCATCAACTATATATGAAGTTTGTCACCCTGGTTGTCTCAATGGTTGTCCTCCTGACAGGCTCTCTTTCGCCTATCAACTCGAGCATCAAGTCAATACAATGAGTAAAAAAAAAGTCAATATGGTGTCCAATATCTACTATACTTCTTCATTAGCTTCTTCCCCGCCTTGACGAACGTACTGTCGTTGTCAGTCACAACTTGCACTACATTTTTCAAGCCCACCTCTTTAATCACTCCCTTCAAAAGGATGTGTGTGCATGTGCGTGATCTGAAGATGCATCAGTAGATTTAAGGAAAATTGACCGCCCTATATAGTATACCATGAAATTGATAATGGACAACTTCATGGCTCCTGTTCACCCATCACACATGACTGTTACCCCGAATGTTTCCTAGTTTAGCTTGAGTTCTTCTACCTAAGTCTGCATGTCCTTATACTCACGATCGAGGTCATGGTGTGTTGTAAAGGCCGTTATGGGGCCGTACAGGCCGTTACGTAAAGGTAACGGTGGCAACCGTTACACGTTATGGAGTCGTAACGGCCGTAACAACCGTTATGGAAAAAATCGACCCATAATTTCCATTAACGGCACGTTTCATCCCCTAGAAAGGCCATAATGGCCCCTTAATGGTCTATTCCAGGACATAGATAGGTTTTTCATACTTTTTAATCAACATTACGAGGCAGATACAGGTTTTTCGGGAGTTTTTTCAATAAATAAAAAATAAAAAAGAGAGACTATAACGGCCATTATGGGGCCGTAACAGCCGTTATGCCCTGTATCGTAAAGGTAACAGTGGTGGCTGTTACGGCCACCATTACCGTTATAGAACACCTTGATCGAGGTAGAGTCCTACTATGGTGTTGGAGGCTTGATGCCTTACCCAACGCGCTGCATGGTGTTGATCGTATTGTGAAAGTGGGGGCTTGACACTATTTGTGCTGGTATGAGTTTGAAAATGGACCACCTGACCATGGCACTCCCCATACTCTTCCTGAATCTTCCCCTTGCCTGATAAGTCTTTCAGCCTCCTCTACTTTGGACTTGCAATGGGTGCATCTTTAACACAGGAGCTCTTGCTGTGCTATTATAAAGCAGGCCAACTTGAAACCGATCCCCCCCCCCCCCCCCCCCCCAAAAAAAAAAACCATGTGTAGAAGCCCCAATCGACAGCCTACTCTCCTCAAGTTGTCTCATCTGCTCCCTGTCCCACCTCAATGTCAAGGACTCGGGTCTTGCCTGTTTGTACTCCCTCTTATCCCACTAGAGGTTTCATAGGATGGCCCCTCTACTGTTAAATTTAGTAATGGTTCTTGTTAGTACAGTGCCCATGCATGTGCATAAAAATTCACTAATGGACTTCTAATCAAATCTCACTACCGAGATTCATGGATGAAACTACATATATATATATATATATATATATATATATATATATATATATATATATATATATATATATATATATATAAAGAACTTGGGCTTATATATCCAGAACTGAGTCTCCATTCCTGTTCGTTGGTTAAACAATGGCTCAGTTCCAATTTTCACGACTCATCTAAGAACACCAATTACAAATATAAAGTCTTAATAACATTTGAAACACAGCATTCAGTTTGTAATGGTAGCTTCCTATGGGGTTACCAACAGTTCTTCAAAATTACTGAAACTCATTGCCATTGTTATCCATACTGTTGCAGGTTTAGGCTTGCTCAACAGAATGGAATGCCATCAATTATTTTGGCATTACACTTTAGAAATCTGAAACAAGAAAGAGAGGGGTAGGACTTTTGAGATAGTGGAAACCCTCTCATTTCCATAAGAGAGACATTTCAATGTGGGAACTTTTACCTGAAATGGCCACAAAGCACAAAACAAAAAATGCTAGAACCAACTACTAAAAACCAGTCGGGTTTTTTATTTTATTTTATTTTATTTTAATTTTTAAATTTTAATTTTAAATCAGTCCAACCAAAATGCCACCCGACTGATAAAAAGTAGCAAGATATAGACTTTTGTGTTTCAAACCGTTTCTGTTTCAGTTTCAGTTTCTATGCTGTTAAAAATGAGCGATATTGACAACTATGATGTTGAGTGGTTATGCCACTAGCATCTGCCTGTTTACATGGAAGGTAGCGACTTGCTTTGGTGGCTATGTTTTGTCTGAACAAACCTGAGCACTGTAGCTAGGATCAACTATGCATGCACTATTTTGAATATTTGTCTATAGGTTTAAATATTTTTTGGACATGGATTTAATAAAAGCTGGGATATTTTTGACAGGGAGGAGCAGTCGGAGATAGATGTTGCTGGTGGCTTTTACGTCCTATTTGGATCAGGTATAAACATGATCTTTAAGGGCTGTTCAGTAAACAACAGTTGTTTGGTCATAATCAAGAGATTTGGGATCTTAAACATATTTGGAAAATGTTATTTTTCATTTCATAACTATAAAACATCCATTCTCTGGTGAATCTAAACCTGGTCGTGATAAGAAATGCCAATCAGGGCATCCAGTAGGAGTTGAGCCCCCCCCCATCTTTCTTAATCTACCTATCATGAAACATAACTGTCAAAGTTTTTGCTCACCCTTTACATGGGAGCTTCACTCCTCCCTCTCAAAATTGGAGTAATCCAAATAATTATATTTAGAACTAAAAATCCCTTTCCATCCCACCTCTCTCAATCCATCCATATAAATGACACAATTAACAGAATTTCCACAATTATATCTTTGCTTGCTCTTTACTTGGAAGCAGCTTCCACTTTATATTATTTTTCCTTCTCTGAGAAGGGACTAGAGCCAATAATTGAGAGGCTAGTACTCGTACACTAGATTTCTTCTCTTATAATCAAGAAAGATGGTGACATATCTGCAACTTTTTTCAGTTTGGATATCCCAGAAATAATAAAATTGATGATTTTTCTCAAGATATTATTCTGCCTGGTATCAATGGGCCAGCCGCTCCCCGCCGAGCGAGTGGAGGGTTAATGCTAGGTAGGCAGTCAGTTGTTGAACACTTGCTCAGCAATCATGGGAACTCCCATTTCGAATCTTCAGATTCCAAGATGAAACCAAATAATTGGGATGAGGCTATGATGACTATGACATTGATGATCTCAAGATAGTTTAGACTTCAATGAAGATGCTACTTGATTTGAATGATTGTACCCATACTGTTGTTGATGAATTAGCCATAAAAAATAAAAATAAAAATAAAATAAATAAATAAATAAATAAATGTTGTTGAAGTAGATGACTACTATTCTTTAGATAAAAAGGATAAAGAGGGTGAACTATATGTTGGCCAATGTGCTAACCTCTCCTAGTAGTAGGGAGCTTTGTCACTCGATCTTAAGGTTGAAGGATCAAGGTTGGCGTGGTATTTAATTATTTTTTACATGTTGGCCAATGCCTTTCTTATGAAGAAAATTATTCAACTTTCTTTAATAGCTATGCTGATTATGGCAGATTTTCAGCAGGAAAGGATCTATTATGAAAACAAAAAAAGACAATAGTTGAGTGGTTGGTGTAGCTCCTTGCTAATGGAAGATCGTATGGATCTTACATAATGATCCATACTCTTCTCTTTCACTTGTGATTGGAGTAAATCACCGAGGCAGCAAGAACTGGCAGTAAAGTATCCATGAGAGAAAAGTACCATTACACATTATATTCTTGTCTTATATACAGGAAGAACTTCCAACTCTTCTACAATGGCCATTTCTTTATTCAAAAGAGAATATTCTAAAAATAGTGAAATTGGTCACTGTCTTAAATTTTCTTAAACGTTGACTGCTATTCCCAAGAGACTTAAGTTCTTGAAATTTCCAGTTTTCCTAGCACATGACCTGATCATCTCAATCAGCTGCTCTCCACAATTTCAATAACTTTTGATTTTAACTGTCGTGGCCTTACCACACATCCATCTTTATGTCCTCATTCCTCAATGGACCAAAATAAAAAAATAAAGTCGTAATAGTTTATTTATTTATTTTTTAGAGGGGGAGGGGGGGGGGGGGGGGGGGGGAGGCAAGAAAGAACTGACTCTCTTATTTCTTACCCAGGGCGAAGCCTCTAGGAAAAGAAAAAGAAAAGAAAGTCATACAAGTAATTTATCAGCTTTATAATAATCGATCCTTTTTCACCGAAATCTATTAGAACAGAAATACTAAAGAAGTCCAGTAATTCTCTTCATTGGTTATGCATTTATCAATATTTGAATCTCCCTCTTTAACTTTTAAAAAAGGTCATCCATTTAATCAACAAAACCGTTTGCACAGTCATTAAATTTGAAGTAATTATCTTCTAATAAATTGACATTTGCACATGACCAATGAAAATTATTATAGAACTTCAAATAATTTTCTTGGTTGGTTAACCATGCACCAACATGTGATTCTCCCTCTTTAACTGAAAAAAGAGTAATTGATTACATCGATGATTCTCCCTCTTTAACTGAAAAAAGAGTAATCGATTACATCAATGATTCCCCCTTTTAACTGAAAAAAGAGTAATTGATTACATCGACACGATCATGGGACATTCATTCAAATTGAAATAATTTTCTAATACACATTGCCATGCGTACGTGGTCTGAACCATCTATTTATTGAGAACCACAAAAAATGAAGGGGAACTGTCTATTTGTCAGAGTCCACCTCGGGTGGGTCATGGACCAAATCTGATCAAGGGACTACTTCATGTTGAATTCATTCCTACTACTGAAAGTGTTTTCCCTGCCATTTTCCTTCATCACTTCCCTGAAGTAAAAAAAAAATGAATCCATTTTGAAGTGTTGTCCATTGTAGGAAAATTTAAAGACAGATGGTACAATGACACACAAGGCTTATTAGTTGGTAGTGCTTTAGTAGTTGGCTGGTTAGACTTGGTTTCAACTTTCAAGTAACATTGAATGTCGTTTGTGTGTAACTTTGCACCAAAGGGAAGGGAAGCAGTGGTTCCATTAAATTAGATGCCTCTGGTTTAATCATTAATTGGATTATTCGTGCACTTTGGTACTAAAAAAAAGTGCTAAATGGTTCCTTCTGGTTGGGTGGACCACCTAATGTCTGGTTTCAAAACATTGCATGTATAGTCTTCGCCATATATATATATATATATATATATATATATATATATATATATATATATATATATATATATATATATATATATATATATATATATATATATTCTTGTTTTTGTATTCAATGATAATGTTGTTGACATTTACATACTATGAAGTTCCCACATTTATTCTTCTCATGGTACTTTGTGCATTTGGGAAACAGGACTCTTGTTGTCATTTATTCTCGCAATTTATGTCTTGCAGTCTTCTCAAGACAAACTAGCAAGGTATGATGCTTCTTTATTTTCAGTAGAATCTGCACAATTTCAATATACCAGATGTATTATATATGATGCTCGAATGAAAGAAATAGTGCTTCTTTAGTTCAACCTAACAATGTTGTGGGTTGGGCCTACCATTTGGTCCTACCATACAATAACCCAATATGTTGATTTGGTCCCCACTGTAGAATGGACCATGTCCCAATATCTCCCCAATTAAAATTTCCCAGCCACCTGGTGAAAATGGAAAATTCCAACTAATGGTGATGAGGCTTCCAATTGATTTAATCCACAATTAATGATAGAAGTAGCACGTTAGAGTACATCATGCTAAACGAAGGGTTTTCAAGCCTAAAATCTCATCAAATCTTAGTCCTAAAGGTGTGGAAATTGTGAGAACCCAAAGGTATAACACAAGTGGCTGCAGGGGCCCTCTTGCACAAGAGAGATACATATTTCTTTAGTAATGCAAAAGCCATCCCCTCTTCTCCACCAGGGGGGGCTTTTATTGAATGAAAACTCCTACAATGCCATGTCACATTCTCCAATAAAAATCAACTTCTTTCTCAAACATCCAATAGGAATTGAGCATAAAACTGCCATCTAATAAAATCCTAGATAATAGCTAGTAAATCCTAAAATTTAGCAAGAAAATAAGTGAAGGATATAGAGTCTCTGATTTGTAGGGGGCTTTGAGTGCAACTTTTGTAAGGGAGGATGGCTCTCATTTTGGTAGAAATGTGTGGAACCCACACCCTTGTAGTGGCTGCATCAGACTCCCAAAGTTGGAATGTGGAAGAAACTCGCCCTTGACCTTGAGTCTGAATTGTTGCAAGCTGTTGATAGCATGCATCTTTATAGGCTACCCTCTTTGACTTGCAACGGGAGTTGATGATGCAGCCATCCACCGTGTGTGATTGGCTGTGATTGCATAGGATGGTGTTGGTGAACCTTCCTCTCTTTTCATCATAATCCACGTGATCTAACCATGGTTTAGTTTTCTCTGAATGATACAATTGTTTTTGTGATTGGTCCTTATTAGATTCCATCAATTCGATTGTTGATCGCCCATCTTGGTTGCAATTGTCAGAACCACATTTATTACTAGTCATGTCAGTCGATCCAACCATTGATGGATCATTAAATCTTTCAGTGGGTCTATCCAAGGTATTTTGTACAGTAACGGCTAGCGTATTGGTTAGCTTGTTGACCAGTATGATATGGGCGGCCTTGTAATGGCTGGATTTTTTTTTATTTAGGAAAAAATCTCAAAAAATATTGGTAAAAGTCTAAAATATGTGAGGATCCCAAATATAGTCTTTTTCACTTCTTTTTTTCTTTTTTTTTTTTTTTTTTTTCTTTTTTTTTTTTTTTTTTTCCGGACAGGTATTTGATGGTGTAACAGGCCACTCTTTGGTAAGAATGTTATTTGTTGGGCCGTGTCAACTCGGCTTGTTGAAAGTCGACCAAATAGGCCCTAATCAAACACAATTCAAGCTTGATTTGGTGGATTAGGGCTTGGTACATACAAGTACAATGAAACAAAGATGATAAAATTGTTTAAACTAGGTCGCGAACTCAAATTGTTGAAAGAAAATATCAAGATCTGGAGAAAGATGTCTTAGGCCTTAGGGAGACTGTTTTTTATCCTTTCAACCTTCTCTTCTTCCAACAAGTGGGCAACTTGTTGGAAGAAGAGAGGGCTGAAAGGATTGATTTGTCGGCCAAGTACAATTCTTTATCTAAAGAAGATCTAGGGTTTATGGCTGAAACATGGGGGATAAAAACACTTTTTTTTTTCACATTATGGAAAGTGCTCGAGCTCGGGTTAATCAAATCAGCAACTTGGTGGTGAATGGAGTCAGAACTTCGGATAAAGAGAAGATTTCTGAAGCTATTCTTCAATATTATAAAGACTTACTTTCTTGTAATGATTGGAGAAGGCCAACTCTTGATAATCTTTAGTTCTCATCGCTCTCTTTACAAGAGGTTGAGTCTCTTAAAATTCCTTTTATGGAAGAAGAAATCAAGCTTGTAGTCGATGCGATGTGCAGTGATAAGGCTCTCAGCCTTGATAGTTTCCCTATAATGTTCTTTAAAAAATTTGGCCGATAGTGAGAAAAGATATAATGGACTTCATTTCAGAATTCTATGCAAGAAGTTGTCTTTCTAATGACCTTGGTGCTACTTTCGTTGCCCTAATTCCCAAGGTAGAAGGGGCAAAGTCTTTGAAAGATTTTAGGCCAATAAGTCTTATTGCGAGTCTTTATAAGATTCTAGCTAAAGCTCTCTCAATGAGGTTTAAGGGCGTTTTACCCAAGATAATCTCCAAAAATCAAGGTGCATTCATAGCTAGTAGAAAATTCTGAATGCAACCCTAATAGCCCACGAATGTATCGACTCAAGGCACAGGGAAGGGAAGAGCGGGTTGGTTTGCAAGCTCAACATTGAGAAAGCCTATGATCATGTTAATTGGAAATTTTTGGACTATATGCTTCAAAGGCTCGGATGTGGTCTTAGATGGAGAGGTTGGATCCAGGCCTACATTCAATCCCCTTCGTTCTCAATCCTTTTATATGGATCTTTGTTCACATATTTTAAGACCTTCCGCGGTATTAGGCAAGGCCATCCTTTATCTTCGTATCTATTTGTTGTCATTGGGGAAGCTTTCATAATGATGCTTCATAAAGCTAGAGATAATAATCTTATTCATGGCTTCAAAGTAGTGGATTCAAGAGTGCAAGTTTCTCACCTTCAATATGCAGATGATGTGATTCTTTTTTGCAATGTGGATACAACATCCGTTGAATGTCGGCAAAAGCGAAATGCTGGGTATCCATGTTCAACGAGGTTCTCATGCAACTGGCAAGCAACTTTAGCTGCAAGAAAGGTTCCTTGACCTCCTATCTCGGGTTACCTCTTTGTATTGGAAAAATGACGAACCACTTATGGGATAAAGTCATTGAAAGGATTGATAGTGCACTTTCAACTTGGAAAAGCCGATATCTTTCAATGTGAGCTAGGTTAACTCTTCTTAAAATGACCCTCTCAAACTTGCCTGTTTATTTTACGTCTTTGTTCAAGTGCCCGAAATCGGTATTGGACTATCTTGATAAAATGAGAAGAGACTTATTGTGGAAAGGGGTAGAAGAAAAGAGAAAATTCAATCTAATTAAGTGGGAGGATGTTTGTAAGCCTCTCAAGGAAGGAGGGACTGGTTTGAAGGATTTGGGCCTCATGAATGTTGCTCTTCTCAATGGAGATTTGGCTTCGAAGCGGGTAAATTATGGAGAGATCCCATTGCTGCTAAATACAGTATCCAATCGGGGTTTGGAGCATAAAATCTTCATCTCTCTATCGTGCTTCAAATGTTTGGAAAGCAGTGGTGGCAATAGAGCAAATATTTCGTGAAGGAACGTCCTTCTCTATAGGTTGGGGAACTGAGTTTGTTTCTGGATTGATATTTGGTGTGGGGACAGGCCGTTGCAGGAGATTTTCCCAAGATTGGCTAATCTTGCTTCGGATAGGTTTGTTACGGTGCATTCTTGCTATTGCAATTCTAGTGGCTCCTTAGTTTGGTCTCCTCCATTTTGGATGAGGAATTTATTAAATTACTTGATTATGTTAGGTTCTACATGCCTTCCCCTCAAGAGGAAGATCCGATTATCTTGAAAGTTCACAGATCTGGTATTTTCTCGCTAAGATCGTTTTATAGCTTCATATCCAAGCTACAGTCGCCTACCTCATTTCCTTTTAATCACTGGTTGTATAGAGCCCAACCCTCCCCCCCCCCCCCCCCCCCAAATGGATTGCCGCATTTGTGTGGCTCGTTGGTAAGAAGAGAGTTCTCATGATCTACAATCATCAAAGAAGATACTTTGGTTTCACCCAATATCTGTTGGTCTGAGTACTCTCTTATTACTTACCCAAGATAAAGCCTGAAAAGATACAACAAGCCGGGCTCACCCCTAAAAAAAGAGGAAGCAACCCACACCCTGGGTGCAAGGGAGAAAAAAGGAAACAAAGATAAGAAAGGAAAGAAGCGAAAAAGTGCCACTAGGAGTGTAGAAACCCACAATCTAGGCTAGGCATCAAATCAAGCCATCAATCTTAGCTTCAATGATAAAGCGAGAGGTGGAATGCACGGAGACAGAGGCCAGCTTTAAGAGAGTTGAATGGATGTGCCCAGAGACGATCCCACCATGGCTCCTAGTAGCAACAATATAAGAGTGCCCTCCACGGGCAAAGAGGCACATCTCCTAAGAGGAGGAAGGATCCGTGATGGTTGCAAGACTTTTGACTATTATGCACAAGAATGGTAGCACCTACAAAGTTTACATGACAAAAATTAGATATGCCTTGAAATAAAATTTGAAGGAATTTATCCAACATCCCTTGCATGCTGGCATTAGAGACTTTCCCCAAATTGGATGAGCGGTAGGGGGAAAACAAAGGAGACCAACTTTAGAGATAGAGATCTCAGTGTAAGCTAGAGTCCAACATGAAGCATGTCATTGAGATTGAAGATGCAGTTTTGGAGATTGCTCCATCCGTATAGCTCTAAAGGCGGAGTGAGTTGATGGACCGGGTTAATAATGTGCTCGAACTTCCATCTTGCAACATCATGCGGCGCAATCTAGTGCACCTCCTCTAGTGCGCACACGAAACAATTGTCAGGCCCACAGAGATGTTTTTGAGAAATCCACTCGGTTCATGATGCTCCATGGGCTTAACTGGGGCATCTTGATTGGAGATTTGGCAAATCCAATGCTTAGGTGGGCCATACTAATCGAATCACGGTCTTTAGGTGCCGATTACACCGATCTGACGATCGAATCGATCCCCAATCTGACCATCAATGGTTAGAAGGTCCTAATGGGTCATTTGTATGTTCAAGACTTGTTACCATCCAAATAATAATATTCATATTAATTTAATTTTATTTTTTTATTATTACTTGTGTGTGTGTGTGTGTGTGTGTGTGTGTGTGTGTGTGTGTGTGTGTATATATATATATATAGGGAAAAGGTACTATGCGCTCGAGCTCACGATAAGCTTATCATGAGGTCGAGCTGTGTGGGCCCCACCGTGATGCATGTCGACCATCAACACCATACATTTGATGGTTCCCCTTTAAATAATGGTATATCCCAAAAATCAGCCGTATATGGAACTCAGGTGGGCCATACCATCTAAAATCATGTGAAGACACTGTTAAAACATATAAAAGCACTTGGTGGGGCCCACCTGAGTCTTGAATGCTACTGAAACTTGGTATGACCCATAATTCTAGTGGGACACACATAATGGATGGACTGGATTTGCAAACCACATCTTGGTGGGACCCAAAAAATGATTATGAATGTTTTAATGTGTACGGCCCCCTCTCCACTATTGTATGTGGTGTGGCCCACAAAAGTCACGGATTGACTTGATTTTTGAGACCTAGGTCCACGATGGAATGGTGCATTTGACTGATGGAGTAGATGTTCGAAATGCATCACGGTGGGGCCCACACAGCTAAACCGCATGGGATGGAGCCGTGAGCTCGAGCGCATAGTACCTTTTCCCATATATATATATTGTCATGTCGTGGTCCCACTCTGTAGGTTATTAGGACTAACCATCTCATTATTCTATATTATTAAATTTTTAACTATTACTACTATTATTATTACCTATACATTGTTATTTATTTATCTTTTTATTCTATCTATATGTAAGATGTAGGGCTACTTGTTATGTGTCATTTAGCTACGTATCCTAATATTAGGGTTACTTTGCATTAAAGTGAGCCACACCACATGAATCTCTAATTACCAAATCAGGGTTTACTGAGCATTCAAACAATCCAACGATTGTATTGACTAGCATTTAATTTATCAATAACCCTTGGGATCCTAAATAATTCTTTAGGTGTGATTTGGGAGTTGAATATGAATCCAGATAATCCAATCTGTGCTTTCAAATGATGGACCGTACAACAGATGGTTGTAAACCTGATGAACGGTATCTTTAGATTTAGATCTTGTAATCAATGATGAATGGCTTAATTGGTCTATAAAAGTGATTGAGATCCTAAAAGAGATGTCTCTGAAGCTATGATGGACTATTTTGAAAATCATTCGGATGGATGGCTTGTTATACGAATGAATGTTGTACTAGACGGTTGAGATGGATAAATTGAGAATCACTGGATATTGCTGTGTAAGGGAAGCTACGTGTGTTTCCACACACGTGTAAACTGATTTAGGTAGCACCCGAGTACTAAAAAGTACGAGGTGTTACAAAGAGAGAGAGAGAGAGAGAGAGAGAGAGAGAGAGAGAGAGAGAGAGAGAGTTACACTTACACACTTAGTAGTAGAAAGGGAAAAGAAAAGGAGGGAGAGGGAGTTACACACACTTTTAGTAAAAAGGGAGAGAGAGAGAGAGAGAGAGAGAGAGAGAGAGAGAGTTACACAACACTTACAAAAACACAAATTACACAATCTAAAATTCGAAAATTGGAAATATGTTCTTCACTTGACTTCTCTTCAGTCTTGTCTTGACTTGAGTCTCGAGTCTTGAGAAAGTTGTAGAGTTGTACTCTTGTAAGTTGTAACTTACAAGTTGTGATTAACAAACTAAAAAAAAAGTTTTTAAGTCTCTTGACTCCTGAATTTAAGGAGAGAGATAGAAAGAGAGAGTGGTGGGTGTATGAATATGATTATGATATTTAGAACTAAAGAAGAAACTAGAAAGAGATAAAATAAAAGTAGAATTAGAAAATGTAATGTGAGACTTGAGTTGACTTAATTTATTATCTTGATTCTTGAATCTTGCTTGCTTTATTATCTTGATTCTTGAATCTTAAATCCTTGATTGAAACTTCAAACTGAAAGACATATGGAGCTTGGGCCTTGGAATTATGTAAAAGAGAATGAGAGATTTAAGACTTTGAAGGTATAAGAGAGTAGAGAGAGAGAGAGAGAGAGAGAGAGAGAGAGAGAGTTTGAGTGCAAATAAGAGTGTTTTGAATGCCTTTTTATAGGGAAAAAAGGCGAATTTTATTTATTTATTTATTATTATTTTTTAAAATTCTAACGGTCAGATTTCTGACCATTGGCGAATATGCGATCGCATATTCTCGCACATGTGGCATATGCGATCGCGTGTGCAGAAATCGTATATGCTACTGTCACATATGCGATTTCTGCTGCACTGTGCACATATGCGATCGCATATGCCACGTGCAATCGCACATGACAACATTGCATGCAATGCAACAAATCTATCCTCCACGTAGTTGACCCGCATACTCTTCTTCCCGAGTCTTTGCTGCATAGAGTATACTAGGCTAAGCCAACACGAACGACTCCTGTAACATACTAGTTTTAAAAGATTTCTTCACATGACCAATGGCCTTGTAAGACCCCTTTCTAGGAGTCTCTAGGCTAGTTATCCCTCCTTCCATACATTGTAGGATGTAAGACTTCTTCTCATACCGAATCACACACTCTATGGGTGTCTTCTCCTTGTCTTTAGGGACATGAAAAGTCCAATTGAGCACTTTATACCATATTTCAATAGTCAACCTTCACCTTCTTCCCGCAACCCATCAACTATTAAAACCACTTATTTGCTGCTTTGACTTCCAACTCTGTAAAATGCACAAAAGTGAAATCTCGACCTAAACCCGTTAGCCTGCAATGAAGAATAACAATATCCTTCATCTTCTCATTGTCATGCCCCAAGCTTGGTGAACGGGCTCACAAAATTCCCAAGCTCCGAATCTAGTGGTGATAGCCTCCGTAGTACCCCATCCTTGGCTCCTAACTCCCATGCGCCAAGTTCGGATCCTAGTATCCCGTGAAGAGAATTTTTAGGGTGATTTTTTGTACACATGAGCATAACCATAAGCGTACCAATACCAAAGAAAACATCATCACATAAATATATGATATAACAAAAGTCCAAAAGACCAAGCACGTGCTTTTGCCTCAATGCTGCTGTGGCCTAGCTTAACCTGTTCGTAAACAACGTGCGTAAGCTTACCATGAAGCTTAGAGAGTGCGTGCATGTGCGCAATGCATGCGAGAAGCATACAGATATCCAAGTAAGCGGAAATGATGGAGAGCTAAACTGGAAAGTCCATGAATGCTATCAGCCATACCTAGGCTATGCGATACATGGGCTTACATGGCCAAATGTCATATGCTAAGGATGCAATGCACACGCCAATCCTCCACTAGTCCACATATTAAAATAGTTCTCAATCGGATCATCACTAAGTTCTATTACACTTCCGTCACTGATTGCCGCCCATCGCACGCAAGACCAAGCGAGTGCAAAGACCTCACTATCCGCCTCGTCAGTAGTACACTAAAACTTACCCGACTCGTCGATAGCGAACCCATTTTACGAGCTGGTCAGACTCGACCTAGCATTTAGCCCTCTGCACCCGGGAGGGTAAAGTTAAACCCCTTTCCAACCGATCCCGACACAGTGGGAGACGCGACTTACTGATATCCAATCATCATGCGCTCATGAATTCACTCAATCAAGACGTTGGAGCATCTTATTGGTACTATAGGGTTTATGAACTTTCACCTAGGGGCACTCATGATGCCTTATAACCTAAACAATTTTCGATGTCCATAAAAGCATCCGCCAGCCACACAAGATTGCGATACTATATCCTTGGTGTTGTTGAGTAGATGCGACGCGTCATACATAGTGCATAATGCATATATCACACTATCCAAGTCATGCATCAATCCTGCGTGTACCACCCGATCATTGCGATACTACATCCTTGGTGTCGCTAAGGAGTAGATATGACACGTCATACATAGTGCATAATGCATGCATCACACTATCCAAGTCATGCATCAATCCTACGTGTACCGCACGATCATGCAGGGTGACCCTATCTCGTACGGGTCCCCTAAGTAACTCAAGCCGAGAAGGCGTATGTTATGATCAATCGTCATTCATAACAGGCTTAAAGATGATGCATATGGGTATATGAATGAGTATAGTATCCGTTACACTAAGCATATTATTGGCGTTGACCATCAAGTTAAGTACCCTAGCATTTTATTAAACATACCATGTGATGTTCGGCCTTGAATGGCCTGAAATATAGAGAGTGGACTCGATTAGTGGACCTCTCTAGCAATGCAAAGGTCTACATGGCATGGCCCACTTGAGACTTGAATCGGTCCATCACACGGTCCGAACATTAAAATCATCTAGCAACCATTGTTCGGTATGGATGAAATATAAACATCAAGGTGGTACCTACAGACGGGTTGGGTGGCGAATAAACATTACAACATGTGCGTGGGAATTTTTTAATGGTAAGCACTTAATCACTACTATGTTGGTGGGGCATAGGACAATTCCAACTTTGGGCATTATTGTCCCAACGTACTATGATATGGCCCACCTGTGATCTGGAACTGCCTCTTCTTTTTTTTGTTTCTTTTTTTTTAAAAAAAAAAAAAACCAATTCTAAAATTAGCTGGAAAAAAATGGATGGATGGTGTGGATCAAACACACACCAGGGTGGGCCCTGCTAGACAGCATGCGCATGCACGCTATTTACATAGGCCCAGTTGTGTGGCCGCAAGAAACTCTGGATTGAGTTGATACTTGTGGTTTCCCTTCCTCAATATGGCCCACCTGTGGACATATTGACAGAACTATTGAACGCGAACTCGACTATAGGTATTACGGTGTCCCACGTCCTGGTGTGCTCCCCCACTAAACATCTGAGCAAACTCCCTAAGCTCCTATTGACCACCTCAGTTTGACCATCGATCCGAGGTTAGTAGGTAGAAGAAAATTGAAGCTTAGTATTCATCATGTGCCATAGTGTCTTCCAAAAGTAACTCATGAATCGCACGTCATGGTCAGACACTATGGTTTTTGGTAACCCACGCAGTTTGACAACCTCACTAAAGAACAGCTTGGTAACATGAGATGCGTTGGAGGTCTTAAAACAAGGAATGAAGTGGGCCATTTAGAAAAATGGTCCATGACAACAAATATGGAATCGTATTTCTGAATAGTCTTGGAGAGTCCAAGCATGAAGTCCATACTGATGTCTTGTCAAGGGATGAATAGAACTGACAGAGGTGTATATAATCCTATATTTGGCTTTTTCTGTTTTGCTAGTTGACAAGTACGACATTGCCCTATAATTTTGGCCACGTCTCGTTGAGGCTTGGCCAATGAAACCTATCCTCCACTAGGGTAATGGTCTTGTCTCGACTAAAATAACATGCGACCCCTCCTAAATGTAACTCCCATACAAGAAAATCACGGAGGGAGGTGCGAGGTATGCACAAGCGTTCACTCCTAAACAAATATCCGTCTAAAATCAAGTGCTTTTTGCTAGCTCCTGACGGACTCTCTAACAACGATGCGTACACAACTCCAAAATCTGGACACTCGGAATAATCTTCTTTGATGCACTCGAGGCCCGTGACTTTGACACTCATGAAATTGAGTAATGTGACTTGACGACTCAACGTGTCAGCATACTTATTCTCTAAACTGGCCTTGTGCTTAAGCACAAAGTGTACTCTTGAAGGAATTGAACCCACTTAGCGTGCCTAGGGTTTAATTTCTTCTGAAAGTTCAGATATCTCAAGGCCTCGTGATCTGAGAATAAGACGAATTCTTGCGATAATAGATAATGACGCCAATGACGCAGTGATTGCACTACCGCATAGAACTCTTTGTCATAGGTGGAATATTTTTGTTTCGCCTCATTCAGTTTCTCACTAAAAAAGGCGACGTGGTGCCCTTCCTGACTAAGTACTATTTCTATGCCGACTCCTGATGCGTCACATGCGACTTCAAAAGCTTTTGAAAAATTCGGAAGTCGCGTGATTGGAGCTTCGGTCATCTTGACCTTTATCTCCATAAAGGCCTTCGAGGCTGCCTTTGTCCATTGAAACTCTTCCTTTTTTATGCAATCTGTGATGGGGGGAGCCATAATGGAACTGAAGCCTCGAATGAACATCCTATAGAAGGTGGCTAAGCGAATATTGCGTTGTTCTGACCAATTGACAATGGCCTTGACCTTCTTGGGATCCGTCGATACGCCCTCAGCTGACACAATAACACCTAAGAAGATAACATTGTTAGACAAAAATGCACACTTCTTTCGGTTGGCGTACAATTTCTCAGCTCTAAGGATCCCACAAACCTGCCTCAAATGGTTGAGGTGTTGTTCCTTGGTCATGCTATAAATTAAGATATCATCAAAGTATACGACCAGGAACTTCCCCATGAAGGGCTTCAACGCTTGGGTCATCGCACGCATGAAAGTGCTTGGGGCGTTAGTCAACCCAAAAGGCATAACTAGCCACTCATATAGCCCATCTTTCGTTTTGAAGGCCGTCTTCCACTCATCACCAGGGCGTACCCGGATTTGGTGATAACTACTTTTGAGGTCAATTTTTAAGAAGATAGTAGCATTGGCCATAATATCCAACATGTCATTAAGACGCGGTATGGGAAACCAATATTTGACTGTGATTTTATTGATGGCCCTACTATCAACACACATCCTCCATGTGCCATCCTTCTTGGGTGTAAGAAGGGCGGGCACGGCACACGGGCTCATGCTCTCTCAAATGAAACCCTTTTCTAGGAGCTCGTCAATCTGTCTCTTCAATTCAGCATGCTCCTTTGGGTTCATTCTCTAATGAGAGAGGTTTGGTAGAGTCGCCTCCGGGACTAGATCAATGACATGCTGTATATCCCTCACAGGGGGAAGCTCATTCGGTAGATCATCAGGAAAGACATCACGAAACTCATGCGCTACCTGAATGGCCTCAGTGGGTAACTCTACACTAGCCTCTGAAACACTTTCCCTAGTCACAAGGGCGTATACCAGCGAGTCCGCCTCCGTTTCTCGCTCAAAGTCTCTAGCATTTAGAATGTGGAGAGGTTTGGACTTGGACTTCGACTCCTTTAATTCTTTTGAGCCGTTCACACCACTCTGTGTGGTGGACTCCTTTTCGGTCGTGTTCTTGGGTGGCAGTGGATTTAGTTTGACCTTCTTGCCCTCGAACCAGAATGTACACACATTTGAATGACCAAATATGGTAACATCCCTGTTATAGAGCCACAGTCTACCCAGAATGATATAGCCAACATACATGGGAATAACATCACACCAAAGTGTGTCTTTATATGATTCAAACTGAATAAGAACAAGACAACTATGTGAGACTGGAATGGAAGTTTCATCAATGTAGGACACTCTATAGGGTTGATGATGGGCTTCAAATTTCAAGTCCAAACGGATCACAGTACTAGTCGATACCACGTTGGCACAACTACCACTATCCATGATCATTTTATAGCTCTTTTCCCCACATTTTGCATAAGTATAGAAGATCGTGTTGCGGCGCCAATCGTCAGTGTTCTTGGCTTGAGCAAAGGTGCACCGCACAACTGCAAGGGTCGCAGACTCATGCGCTCCCTCTTCCTCATCATTAGGGGTTTCTACTGGCTTATATTCTTTCTCCTCGTCGTCACTCTCTGGGGGCACTACTTCTACTTGCCCATCAATAAGGAGCACTTTGGTGCCCTCTCTCGTGCTGCACTGGTGAGCAAAGTGACTAAACCCCTGACACCTAAAACACCTAGTTGCTTTACTTCTACGCGAGCTAGACCTGACAATCTCTTTACCCTTATCATCCTTGGGCCTAGATGGAGAACTGTTGGAAGGTTTGTTTTGGTATCCAGTGTTAGGCTTAGCCCCAGAAGGGTTGGTCTTAGCACTGGAATCGCGAAAGTCAAACCGCCTTCCCCACAGATGTTTTGAGGTATTGCTCAACCTCTAACACCACTTGATACAGCTGTTCAGTAATGTCTATGTCTTTGGCGAGCAATTCTCTCCTAATGTCAGAATGGGGTCTTCATCAACCTCACAAAAGGTCAAGTACTCTTCGAACTTCTCAATGTATTCAATAACACTCATGGAACCCTGTCGAAGAGTCATTCCTCAATCAACCGTAAGCAATAAGAGAAAATGAGGTACTTCTCCTTAAGAGTTTCTTTCATTTCTCCCCAATGGACTATTGGGAGCTCCCTCGCTCTTTCTTTATTTCACTCTACAGTAGCCCAAAACTTCTTAGCTTGGCCCATAAGCTTCATCTTGGCGAATCGGACTCGATGAGCATCTGATATGTCATACCACTCAAAATAGTGGTCTATATCCGTCAACCAGTCTAAAAAGGCTTTAGGGTCCAAGTGGCCATCAAATGTAGGGGCATATACTTTAACTCCCTTGAGGAGTTGCGCATCTGGGTCATATTGATCATGATGTCTCTCGCGGGGTGGGTGCACAGGTGCGCGCCCATGACCAATTCCTTGGCCACCTCCATTCCTTGGTCTAACCTCCTAATCACCTGTTTGAGATTGAACATCTTCCCCAATGGTGGGGTTTGCCCCGGCGGAGGCCTCTAGTTGGGTAACGCACACATTAAACTGATCAAAGTGTTGGTCCATACGTTGTTCCAAGCGCTTACCCAAAGGCTCAAATTGCTTGGTCAGCTTGTTCATTGACTCTTATAATTGCTTCATGTTTAGTGTAGGGTGCAAGCCAAAGCCACGACCCGTACGTGTGGGCATACAACTACTAACTCAACTTAAGGACTTAATAGGACTATATGGCCTAGATGGGAATAAATACTCCTATAGGACTCTATATGGGGGAAACAATACAATACTACACAATTTCTAGCACCATATCTGTCCAAAGAATCTGTCAACAAAAAATTCAGCAAAGAGATATGCCGATTTTCTGATTGCAGAAAATTCAGCAGCTTATATCAGAAATTATGGACCTCTAAATAACTCTATAGGATGATACTTAATGCATAATGGACACAAATAAACTAAACCCTAACATACAATGCATTCCCCTATAAAAACCTTGTGCTCTGATACCAAATTTGATGCAGGACATGAAATTAAGTGTCATGTGCAAGATTATCAGGCTTTAGATCACGTTAGTTCAAAAACAATTACACAAAATTTCATATCCCACGCAAAAGTTCAAGCATTCAATCAAGGGGAATCTATGCAGGCCTAAGCCTACACAAGCTAGGGCTGGATCAATCAAAATTATAGTCCAAACAATAATTAGAGGAGGGTAAATTCATCCACACATGCACATAAATAATTCCCCAATCCAAGGGATTCACAGATTTCAATACGGGGAACCTTAAGGTTGAAAAAAGGGCATAAAATTGGAAATTTGAGTAATTTAGGGTTAGAGATTTGAGATGAAAGAGGGGTGAAAGAGAGGAGAGAGACGAACCAGAGACGCGTCACTTGCGTGGACAGCGGTGAAGGCCCAGACGCACTTGCACTGGAGGCGTCCCGCGCGTGTGTGGGGCCCACAAATCAGAAAACGGCCAGCTTGGCCCTGGTCGGCCAGGGGTGGGCCACAAAACCTCCAAATCTCAGCTTGATCCGATGCATGGTCTATGCGTGGTGCTCTGCCGAAGTTTCAGCCCTCCTGCAGGGCTAGATTCTGAAAATCTGCTGTAGAGAGAAAAACGGTTGCAATAGAGGATGAATTTGAAGCATAGATGATTGTGGGAGGAGAAATATAGATGGTAGAAGATGAGGGCGAATTAGGATAGGTGTGGCTTCGCACCACGATAGTCAGCCCTTCGAGGAAGGGAGAGTTTCACACCCAATTGGATCCCCACAACTCAGAAATTTAAAGTAGAAAAACGCAGAAATTTTATTAATCTTCAATGAATAAAAAAATTACAAGGGGTGCCTATTTATAATAAGACCTTATACCCCAAAACTTGCGCCATGTGTACAACCTATTATTTGGAGACGAAGTAATAAAAAATAACAACTAATCAAAACGATCTAAACCGTCCATTATATTCCTAATAACAATAATAGGCAACACTCAAAGTACTAGATTAATTAGAATAGTGGGCCATAATCATGATAACCCATGGTGGGATTTACATGACTATCGGGCCCACCCCAACGAACCAAAACGCAGTCCTCTAACTAGGAGGCCTTCCCTGGATGTCGTCATCGATCCAGATCGATGGTGGGGCCCTCCTTGCGTACGTGTGTATGGGGGCGTTCTTGAATTTATAAATATTTTTTTTAGAATTTTTCGAGTAAAAGAAAATTTTCAATCGGTACGGTGGTTGTAATAGTCGTTATGCCCCCGTATCGGTAATGGTGGTGACCATTACGGCCACCGTTAATGGCTGTTACGGTCTCTTTTTCTTATTTATTTATTTATTTATTTTGAAAGAAATAACCCAAAAAAAAACTTGTATCTGCCCGTAACATTGAAATTAAAAAAATCCTTAAAAACTGTTTTTGCCCCATAACAAACCAGTAGGGGACCATTACAACCTTTATAGGGGGCTTAACGGGCCGTTAACGGCTGTTACAAGTCAATTCTTCCATAACAACCGTTACGACCCCATAACGTGTAACTGTTGCCACCATGGTTCAAATCCCGCTTCCCAAGCTCATTTCCAAAGAAAACTGCGCCGTGCCTGTCCCATTTTTTCAGATTGAGCCACATGTAGCAGTATTCCATTTTATATGAGCTGTCTCTTAGGGTGTAGGAGATGCATGTCCATGTTTACATGAACATCCCCTCTTGTCTGTGTTAACTAGTTGTGCTTCTTATTACTTGTTTATAACACGTTTATCTGTATAATGGGAAGTTGAAAGTTTAGAAATTCCATTGCTACTAAACACAAGATTGATGTGGGATGCTAACACCATTTTCCCCAAACGGATGTTTTGTACTTAAGGTTTGTGAGGGAGACTGTTGCAGAAAGCAGCATACCTGGGGGAGGAGTGGCAAAGGTTGAATGATGAATTTTCAACAGGATCGAAGCTGCCGCTATCCGGGCAGTGAAATGGCTCAGCATGAGGAATTTCAAAGATGCATGCAGTGATATGTCTCGGCTTGAGGAATTTCAAAGACGTCTACTTGTGCGATACTTGTGAGGTATACCTGATTGAAGATGTCATTGTCTTCTTTTCCTTTTGGAAATCGAGCAGGGGAGATGATATTCAGTTTTTCCCCCTATTTTAGTATGCTGGTGAGTTGGGATTCTCTTATTCAAGTCCTTCCTGTTTCAGGTACAACATGAGGATATGATTTCAGGTACAACATGAGGATATGATTCTTGTATCCCTCCTGTTTTAGTAAGCTATGGTGAATGAAGTTCCTTTGTCCATTTTTTCTTCTATTATCTTTTTGCATAAAGTATTGCAATCAAACTCCACATTTTTAGGTTTTGGCAAGTTTTTGTAGTTCTGGTGATATACTGAGTTATACAAGCTCACGCATGCTCGTACACCGGGCGACCTTGCTAGTGTGTGGTGCATCAAGCGGCCCGGTATCATGGCCCAAGATCAGCCTGGTGTGCTCATCAGGTGAGCCACACCGAAGAAGACAATGAACTGTTTTAGTCCCAGCAGTGAGAATTCATGCCCATGCTTGAACCACCTGATCGTTGGTTCAGGTCATCTACATGGTGTGGCCGACCTGATTACTTGCCCAAATATGGCATCCGCATGCCAAGGCTTAGCACTTATGGTTGTGTAGAGATGCTGGTATGTTTAACACATGCCAGTTGTAGAAGCATTGAATGAGGTTCCGTTGCCTAGTTCTGTTTTTTGGAACCGTGGCAATCAGATACTGCATTGCATCGATGAACTGGGAAAAAGGGGTCATTTTGGGGATTGATGGCCAACCCAGAAAGCAGTTTGACCACTTCGGTGGGACGTCATCTTAGTAGCCATTCAACTCTATAGAAGTGGGCAGTCAGGGTCTTGGATACCCTTTTTTTTTTTTTGGTGGTCCTCATCTCGTTGGTTGTAAAAGTTTTAACCAGGAACTCTCTTTGGAAACGTTTGGGTTTCTGAGCCAGCCTCCAAACAGGCAGCTTGTATAATGCATGGTGCTGGGCTGAAAACTCCCACTTCCGTGATAGCTGAGCTGAAAATGGATGGAAAAATATAGTCAATGGTCCAAACTGGAAAGACTCCTACCATCTGGAAATCAATGACGGGTGGGCCCCACCTTTACTGGCACTGGCCAAATGATCCAGCTGACCATTTATTACACTTCGTTGATAAAGAAATATGAAGAAAGCATTCTTCAACAATAGATGAATCTCAGTGATTGTAAGGGCCCAAGGGGTGAAATGTTGTGATTTTCAAATGCAGTCTTCCTTGTACTAGGATTTTCTCCCTGGAAAGTAATATTGCCTTTTTGTAAATACTGGAAGATCCTAACAATCCTTGGCCTTTCTTTCTGGAATGCTCCTATAAGTTTTTTTTTTTTTTTTTATGACTCCGCTGTTGTAGACTTGTAGCAAGTGATCAAAATGTTGGGATCTTCCAACGTGGGAATTTTTTTGCCACCATCCACTACGGATCCAAACAAACCAACGTTCATCATTGCTGAACCATGGGTCCTACTTATACGGATTGGCCAAGATTATTTAACATCTTCGTACATCTGGACCCCGCACTTTCTACCACGTGAACGGTACAGCTTGTTGTTGGGGCCACTGCTCAATGGCTGCTGACGTATTTTCCTAAAAGCTACCCCCGTGAGAAATTGTGGGGCCATGCCTGTAAACAATATTGGATCATACATTCGCTTCACCCACCTGATGAGTGGACCGCCTCGCCTGACCTTTGGCCTAAGGCATGTACACACTAGGTCCCACCTGATGAGGATAGCCCTGACTCTGCACACTTTTTTTTTTCTATTTTTTTTTTTTTTGACACGCACGCACACCCCACGCACTCGCGCTGGTGGAATTTCACCACCTATGGGTACTCGAACCCTTGACCGGTAGTTGAAACTCCTGAGACTCTGCACACTTGCTGTTAACAGATGTGCCCTAGATTGCCTCTTCAAATGACCTCGGCATCATATAGACTTTAAACTCTGTTAGTGTATTTATTTGTACACTTGTTTGTCAATCACATGAATTTGTGTGTTATATAGTTGGTTGAGCCATTGGAAGCTAAAGACCTAAGACACAAGAGGACGAATATCAATGAGCAAAGAACAAGTAAATGAGATGTTTTATCAATCATCCCTAACCATTGACTTAAAAACAACCCCTTGAACTTCTATATGATTCCAACCCTATAAGTAAACCTTGTTGATCATCCTATGGCCTTAGAAGTTTAATTGGAACATGATAGGTATGGCTAGAAGAGGTGTTAAGCTCTTGTGCAATCGTATGTCCAAAACAACAGTTTTCAAGTGATCTTCGATCATCGATAGCCTATTGATGGGACTTGATCCAATCGAAGATCCACTTATTCAAATCGAAGAATGAGTTTAGCATTCATTTGAGAAATTCTTGAATTTTCTCAATGGGATTGACACACTGTTCGAACCCATGGAAGGTCATTCGATCCCATTGAAAGAGCTGTTTTATAGCCATTACAAATCGGTTTCTTATAAAAAGGGTATTCTGTTCTTTGACATTTTGATGAGTTTGTGGTGCAATATACACCTAGATGATTCAATGTTCATATCTATCATCCTAAGTTTCTAAACCAATGAGTTCTTAGTCATCTTTCATAATATTAATACTCTAATGAAGATTCCAACATCCACCTTAAAGATAAGCTTGAACTCTAACATTTTCTAGAGATTAGACCTAACCATATTAGTATACCCTTTGTTTAAATCCTCTAGAAGACTCATCTAAGTGAATCTTGTAGGAACTACAATATTCCATTGATCACATTGATCACTGCATTAAAGCATCGCATGATCACTGCATTGAAGCATCGCATGCAATATGTTTGATATTAGAGCTGAAGCATTGACAACACATTCACATCATGATCGGGGGAGCAATTAAGGAGCTATTCAAGCACGAAAGAGCTTTGAAGAAGTGACTCAAAATCAACGCATCAACGGGGCTCAATTTGACAAATAATGTTATCATTTTTAGAGTTCATGTACACTTATTCCTTATGTAGGATCGAATGTAAGAGTTTAATTGTCAAACTCGATTAGGTTCTTATATAGGACCTAAAATTAAGTCCTTATGTAGGCCATTGGACATAAGTGTGTACATGTTAGTCTCTAAGGGAGCTTCCGGTTGGAGTAAACATAGGTATTTAGACTAAAACCAATGTTCATGGCGAGCTTATAGAAAATCTCGTAAATATTTGAAGGATCAAGTCTTTATGTGGGATTGTAAAGGTTAGAAGTAAACCTAATTTAAAACTTCCAATAGTGAAATTTGGTACACTTATGGGTTAAGTGCGTTCACTGGGAGTGAAGTAGGGAAACCGAACCACTATACATGCTTATGTTTGGGATTGTTCTTTGAGCAATTTTCTAATTAAGCTTATATGATTATTTAGATGAATTATATGTATGCATAATTAGATGATGGCTAAGAGTTGATAATTAACACATTCCACACACACATGTACACTATCATATATAGACTAGTTGCTTCATTAACTTATCATTTATAGTATATATGATTGGACCCTCTATTGGCTTGAAAGCCTTAGAGTTAATGGTTATACTTAGTTTTAATTGAAAATTAGTTTAAATAAGCAATTGTATGTTGAATTGGCGAAAAATTATTTGGTTCTAAACCCCCCAGCCTTCATTTTATAGATCCGCCAAGCTTCCGCACATATAGACCACATGCCCACCACCTCGTGCAATTTCAATTGATATCAGAGCAGGTATCTCTTGAAGGGTTTAACTACTTTAAGTTGATCCAATAGGCTTAAGAATGATGTGTACCATAAGGGAAAAGATAAGATTACCCAAGGACGTTAACATATTTGTAAATCTAGTGTGAGTAAGCCTACTGGGGAGGATATATGATTTGAACTTAATAGTCACATTTTTGCCTCTACCCTTCTAGTAATCCAAAGGGACTCGCCTACTTCGAGAAATAGCTTGATAGCCTCTCTTGTGTGCCTTTCTTGTGAAGATATTAATCACTTTAAATTTGAATGTGCAAACTTAAAAATGGCTTAATTCACCTCAGTCCCAAACTGAAGTGGAGAATTCTTCGTGACTGAGAAATTAACGCATCAGTAAAGAAACATCCTTAAAAAATCGCCAGAAAAGAAGAGAGTTTCTAACCCATATGTATCATATGTTTTTAGCTTAGGCTGTCATTGGTTCTTCCTATTTCGATTGATATATTAATTGAATGACTATAATAAGCATGGTCCATGTTTTAATGTTTACATGCATCATTTAATCTCCTATTAATATGTGCCTTATAATTGGTAAATCAATGACTTATAGAGTTTTTTAAATTATGTTTTTATTGGTATATCTATAGAACTAACTATTTGTTAAATACTGACAAAAATGGGAAGAAAGATCAAGTTCCATCAGAACAATAAATTCTGTTTTGTGGGATTTTTTTGTTCTAGGTAAGGATTGATGAAAATAGGGGGATCAATTATGATGAAGTATTGCTAGTGTTACATGTCTTGAGTCTTGTATTTAAAATTGTAAATCATTGTAATATTAGATATGTAATATTTTGGTATGTCATTGATATGGACCATGACATTGTCTAGGTTAGATTTTTATCACGTAATTAACAAAGGGAGAGATTGTAAGTGCATTTATTTATGCACATTGTTTGTCAATCACGTGAGTCCGTGTGTCAAATAGTCGGTTGAACCCTTAAAAGCTAAAGACCAAAGACGCAAGAGGACATAAGCATCAAGGAGTAAAGAACATGTAAATGAGGTGCCTTGTTGATCATCCCAAACCCTAACCTAAAATAACCCCCTGAACCTCTTGATGATCTGAACCCTATAAATCAATCTTATTGATCATATCTTAGCCTTAGAAGCTTAATTGAAATATGATAAGCAAGGCTACAAGAGATGATAAGCTGCTGTGAAATCATATGCCCAAAAAAGAAATTTTGAAGTGGTCTTCGATCCCATCAATAGGTTGTTGATGGGACTCGATCATATCTAACAATGAGTCCAATAACCATCAAAGAAATTCTTAGATTTTCTTGTTGAGATTGACAAACTGTTCAATCACATCGAAGGGCCATTTGATCTCATCGAAAGAGTTGTTTACTAGCCGTTTTATAATTGTTGCAAATTGGTTTCTTATAAAAGGATATTCGGTTCTTAAGCATTTTGATGAGTTTTTGATGCAATAGAGGCTTAGGTGATTCTATGTTCATATCTCTCATCCTCAGTCTATAAACTAATGAGTTATATGTTATCTTCCTTGATATTAACACTCTAATGAGAATTTCAACCTTCACCTTAAGGATGAGCTTAAACTTCACCATTTTCTAGAGATTAGATCCAAGCATATTAGTATACTCTTTGTCTAAATCTTGTAGAAGACTCATCTAAGTGAATCTCGTAAGAATTACAACATTCCATTAGTTGTAGGAAATTCACCAATCCTCCCATCACCTTGGTCGCTGCATCGAAGCATCGCATGTAAAGTGTTTGATCTTGGAGCTGAAGCATTAACAATGCATCACCATTATGATCGGAGGAGTAATTAAGGAATGAATTTAAGCATATGAGAGCTTTGAATAAGCGGCTTCAGATCGGCGCATCAACGGGGCTCAATCCAACAAGTAAGGTTATCATTTGTAGAGTCCATGTACGTTATTTTCTTATGTAGGATTGAGTGTAAGAATTTAATTGCTAGACTCGATTAGGCTCTTGTTCTTGTATATGTCCTAAATCAAGTCCTTGTGTAAGCCACCAGACGGGTGTGTACATGTTAGTTTCTAAGGGAGCCTCTGAAAGGAGTAAACGTAGGACCTTGGATTAGTACCAAGGTTCGTTGCAAGCCTATAGAAAACTATGTAAGTCTCCAAGGGACTCGATCCTTATGTAGGATTGTAAAGGTTAGAGGTAAACCTGATTTAAAATCTCTAATAGTGAAATCCGATATACTCATGAGTTGATTGCATCCACAAGGAGTGGAGTATGGAACCAAACTACTATACATGCTTGTGTTTGAGATTGTTATTTGAGAACTTTTCTAATTATGCTTATGGGGTTGTTTAGTTAAATTAGATGTATGCATGATTTTAGATGAATGATATGAGTTAATAGTTAGCACATCCCACACACACATGTACACCATCATATATAGACTAGTTATTTCATTAGCATATCATTTGTAATTTATGTGATTAAACCCTCTATTAGCTTAGAAGCCTTAGAGTTAATGCTCTTATGTAGTTTTAATTGGAAATCAATTTAAGTAAGCAATTGTATATTGAATTGGTAAAAAAATGATCTCGTCCTAATTACCCCCTTAGGACATAGCCTTTATTCTACAACTTTGTCAAGCTTCCACACACAGAGCCGCAGGCCCATCACCTTGCATGATTTCAGCTTGTCAATCACGTGCATCTGTATGTCAGGGAGTTAGTTGAGTCATTGGAAACTGAAGACCGAAGACACATGAAGACTTAGAGTATCAAGGAGTAAAGAATAGGTATATGAGGTGCCTTAGTGACCCTAACACTAGACCCAAAATAGTCTTAACCTCTAGATGATCGTGCCTTAATAGAAAAACCTTGATTAATCATCCTTTGGCCTTAGGAGCTCCATGAGTTGTCGATTGAATCTCTGATCAATTAATGGCGTAATCGATCGATCGATAAACCTACCTGATCAATCAAATAGACCCAAAATTGTCTAGTAAGTTTTTTCTAGAAATCATTTCGGTGACCCAAATTGTCCTGCAAGATTTTGTATATATGCTAGAATTATAACTATCAATCAATGCATCACTCGACCAATTGAATGGGAGTTTGATTGAATGAAGGCTCGGATCGATCGATTGAACCAGCCATTTTTTACCTATTTTTTTATCGTTTGTACTTGGTTCCTTTATAAAGGGCATACGAACCTTAGGCATTTTAATGAGTTTTTTTAACAATAGAAAGTTAGGTGATTACACATTCATATCCCACATCCTAGACCTTTAATCCCATGAGTTCCAAGTTATTTTCTAGAGATTAGACCCAATCGTATTGTCATATCATTTGTTTAAATCCTCTAGAAAACCCTTCCATGACTTGTAAAAGATTCAACTAACTTCCATTGCCTTAGTAACCTCTTTAGCACATGATATGCAAGACAAATGACCATTAGAGATGAAACATTGACATCAATGTTCGGGGGAGCAATTGAGGAGTGGATTCAGGCACAAGAGAGTTTTAAAGAAGGGACTCAAGCATGACACTACAAAATGGACTCAATCCGGCAAGTAAGTTGTCAATTGTAAGAGTCTGCACACTCTTATGTAGCATTGAGTATAAAGTGTAACCCAAACTCACGCAGGTTCTTATGTATGATTGTATCACCACCAACACTGGTGAGTATGTGTGTAAGTCCTTGTGTAGGCCACCAATAATATGGGTGTGTACGTAGGTAAGTCCTTCTGTAGGCCATTAACACGGGTGTGTACATGGGTAAGTTCTCGTATAGGCCATCGACATAGGTGTGTACATAGTAAGTCCTTGTGTAAGCCTCTAGTGGGAGTGTACACTTATATAGGTTAGAGGTGAACTTGATTTAAAATATTCGATAGTGAATACAGTACAATCAAGGAGAATGTGTCTGTCAGGAATTAAGTAGGATAATCGAACCACTATACATGCTTATATTTGAGATTCTCATTTGAGCATATTTCTAATTATGCATGTGAATGTAATTTGTTGAATTATGAGTGTGCATGCTTAGATGAACGTTAGGAGTTGAATAACTTGCACATTCCACACACAAGATCACTATCTTGATATATAGACTAGTTGCTTGATTGATAAATCATTTGTAGTCTAAGTGATTGGACCCACTTTGGCTTGAAAATCTTAGTGGTAATTATCTTAGTTAAATTGGTAATTTATTTAAGTATGTATTTGTGCCCCCGCACCAAGCTTCCTCATGTAAAGCTCGGAGCCCACCATCTCGTGCAATTTCAATTGATATTAGAGCGAGTAGCTATGTAAGAGCTTAATCGCCTAGAGTTCATCCAAATGAGCTTTGGAATGATGTCTTCCTATAAGCAGAAAGATAAAGTTACCCAAGAAAATGAACAAATCTGTAGATCTAAATTGAGTAAGCATTTTAGGGACAATAGAGGATTTGAATTTGATAATCATATCTTTGCCTCTACCTCTATCATTCTGGTAATCCAAAGGGACTCATCTACTTTGAAAAGTAGCTCAAGAGCCTCTCTTGTATACCATGCTCGTGCAGATATTAGGCACTTTAAATTTGAATGTGTAATCTTAAAAATGTCCTAATCCACCTTAGTCACAAACTAAAGTGGTAAATATATCATGACTGAGAAATTGAAAGACCAATGGAGAAGCATCCTTAAAGGATTACTAGAAAAGAAGAGAGTTTTTCTAACTATTCCTAGAAAGATTGATTGTATGAAGGTGTTGCTGAAACTAATTGCTTGTCCTAATAAAAAGATAAGAAAAATGCTAACAAGAGTAGTGTTAATTAGGATAGGACTTACATAGATAAATCACATACCAAATATATATCTCCAACTAATAAGTCACGTAAGGGAGATGAATCTAGAAAAATCATTCCTCCTCCATAACACACTTCGGATCTTAGGAAATTCACACCCAAGTGGGTTGTGAAGAGGGATAGGTGACCTTAGAAGGTCTATGATAGATAGTTGCTAAATATGAGAATTTCGGCCTCAATCTTATGCTTTACAGTTAAATATGAGGATTCAAGCCTCATTGTTGAGCACCATTAGAAAATCAGAGGAACTTATCCTCATGTATGAGTTTAATTGGAAAATCTAAGGATTCTAGTCTCATTTTGTGCTTAATAATTAAATTTGAGGATTTTAACTTTATTTCATTGGCGATAGTTTAGCTCTAAAGTTACTTAATTGTAAGTATCACATGTTTATTACTAGACTATCATTAGTCATTCCTATTTCAATTGGTATATCTTTTGAATGACTGTAATAAATATGCTTCGTATTTTAATGTTTATATGCATCATATTCCCTTGTTAGTATGTGCTTATAGTAACATGTATCACTTATATATGTATATATATATATTCCATTTTATATGATTATTGGTAAATTCATGGATACAACTCTTTGTCAAATACTGACAAAAGGGGGGAGAAAGATCAAGTCCCACCAAAATAACTGAATTCTGTTTTACAAGATTTGTTTGTTCTATGCAAGGAATTGATGAAGATAAGGGGAGCATTGCAAGTGTTACATGTCCTATTTATAATCGAGTTGCATATCTTTATTTGACATGTAATATTTATAGTTGTTTTGGTATATCATTGGTATGAACCATGTCATTGTCTATGTTAGTTTTTTATTACGTAATTGACAAATTGAAAATTTGTTAGTACACTTATTTGTGCACCTTGTTTGTCAATCACGTGCGTCTGTATGTCAGAGAGTCGATTGATCCCTTGGAAGCTAAAGACCGAAGACACATGAAGAACTAAAGCATCAAGGAGTAAAGAACTCACATAAGAGGCGCCTTAGTGACCTTAGCCCTTAGACCCAAAATAACCTTAACATCTATATGATCTTGCCTTAATAGGAAAACCTTGATTGATCATTATCATTTTGCTTTAAGAGCCCCATTTGAACATGCTTAGACAAACTATAGAGGTCTTGAGCTTTTGTAAACCAAACTGCCTAAAAACAACAGACTCATAAGGCTATCGATTAAATCCCCGATCGATTGATGGTGTGTTTGATTGATTGATGGACCTGCCTGATCGATCGACTAGAGCTAAAATTGTCCACAAACTTTTTATTCGCAAATCATTTTGGTTAATCGAGTGATAGACCAGTCCAATCAATCAAAGGTGCCCCAAATTGTTTAGCAAGATTTTGGATATATGCTTGAATTATAACGTTTGATCGATGCATCACCCGATCGATCGATCGAAGGCTTAGATCAATCGATTAAACTGGCTATTTTTCGTCAATTTTTTTAAAAAAAACTTTGTAACTTGGTACCTTTATAACGGGCATATGAACCTTGGGCATTTTGATAGGTTTTTGGTACAATAGAAGGATTGGTGATTCCACATTCATATCCCATATCTTAGACGTCTAATCTAATGTCTTCCAAGTCATCTTCCTTGAGATTTTCACACTAATGAGGATTCCAACGTCCACTTTAAAGATGATCTTGAACTTCACTATTTTTTAGAGATTAGACCCAATCTTATTAGCATATCCTTTGTCAAAATTCTTTAGAAGACCCATATAGGTGGATCCCCTAGGATTACAACTTTTTCATGAGTTGTGAGAGTTTTAACTAACCTCCCTTGCCTTGGTCACCTCTTTGACACATCATATGTAAGAAAAATGACTGTGAGAGCTGAAGCATCGACATCAACATTCAGGGGAGCAATTGAGGAGAAAATTCAAGCAGGAGAGAGCTTTGAAGAAGTGACTCGAGCACAACATTACAAAAGAGGCTCAATCCAGCAAGTGAGTTGTTAATTGTAAGAGTTTGCATACTCTTTCCTTGTGTAGGATTGATTATAGAGTTTGTAGCCCAAGCTTGTATATATTCTTGTATAGTATCGCATCTCCACTATGGGTGCATTCATGTGTAAGTCCTTGTATAGGCCATTAACACGAGTGTGTATGTGGGTAAGTCCTTATGTATGTCATCGACACAGGTGTGTATGTGGGTAAATCCTTGTGTAGGCCACTGACACAGGTGTACATGAATAGTCATTGTGTAGGCCACTGACACAAGTCTACATGAATTGTCATTGTGCAGGCCTCTGACGAGAGTGTACGCTTGTATAGGTTATAAGTGAACCTGATTTAAAATCTCTAATAGTGAATATTGGTACACTCAAGGAGAGTGTCTGCCAGGAGTGGAGTAGGGAAACCGATCCACTATACATGCTTGTGTTTGGAATTTTCTTTTGAAATTATGCTTGTGAATGTAATTTGGTGATTTATGAGTATGCATGATTAGATAAATGCTAAGAGTTCAATAGATTGCACATCCCACACACAAGTTCATTATCTTGATATATGGATTAGTTGCTTGATTGGTGGATCATTTGTAGTCTATGTGATTGGACTAACTTTGGTTTAAAAATATTAATGTTAATTGCTTTACTTAGTTAAATTGGTAAATTGTTTTACTTAGTTAAATTGGTAAATTGTTTAAGCAAGCATTTGCATTTTAATTGGTCATAATTACCCCACTCCCCACATAGGACATAACCCTTTATTCCTTAGCTCTGCCAAGCTTCCACACGTATAGCTCGGGACCCCACCATCTCATGCATTTCAATTAGTATCAGAGTGGGTAGCTCTTTAAGTGCTTAACAACCTAGAGTTGATCGAAATGAGATTTTGAATGATGTCTTCCTGTAAGGGCAAAGCTAAGGTTACCCAAGAAAATTAACAAATTTATAAATATAATTTGAGTAAGTCTTTTGGGAAAAATAGAGGATTTAAACTTGATGGTCACATCTTTGCCTCTACCTCTACCCCTTTGGTAATCCAAATGAACTCATTTACTTTGCGAAGTAGATTGATGGCCTCTCTTATGTGTCATGCATGTGAGATATTGGGCACTTTAAATTTAAATGTGTTATATTAAAAATATCCTAAACCACCTTAGTCATAAACCAAAGTGGTAAATATATCATGATCGAGAAAATTGGCAACCAATAGAGAAACATTACTAGAGGACAACTAAAAAAGAAGAGAGAGTTTCTAACCATTCCTAAAAAGACCAACCATATGAAGGTATTGTTGAAACTAATTGTATAACTTAATGAAAAGATGAGAAAAATGCTAATCAGGGGTGATGTTAATTAAGGTAGGACTCACATAGATAAATCACCTACTATTGAGTGTCAAATATTGCATATTTCTCCTTATTTATTTCTTGGTTTTATGAACATGATAATGCTTAATGGGTATATTTTATACATGTTTGTATTGTGAGGTGAATCTGAGAGCTTGGATTGAAAAGAATGTTAAAAGCATGGATTTGATGCTCAAGAATCACCAAGACATGGGATGGATCTTAGGAGACTAAGATTGAACAATTCACATGCCGAAGATCTAAGGAAACCAAGTGAGGAATGAAGAAAATTGAAGATTTTAAGTGAAGAAAGGAATCCTAAAAATTATTTTGAAAATTCGGCTAGCCCGATTTTTGGTCCGACTAGCCCAATCTTGAAATTCGGCCAGCCCAAGAAAGTTCGGGTGAAATTCTAGCAACGTTTTCTTTTAAAATCCATGTGAAATTCAGCTAGTCGAAGGTTACGTAGAGCTTACGCGCAATGCATCAATTTGAGCTAGTTTGCGGATTTTTCCAACTTGGTGTAAAAGTTGGAGTTCCAAAACTATAAATAGGAGTCCTTAGGATGTTCTAAATCATCTTTTAGGGTTTGAAAAGAGAAATGAGGCCTAGGTGGAGCGCCGACGACGTTCTTCTACTTCAATTTCTTCATGGGTTATAGTAGATATTTCTATTTTTCTTATGTTTTTGAATTAGTTATGACTAGCTAATCTCTTAGTTAGGGCTAAGAGGTGAAGCTTGTACCATGTTGGGATGTTTATTTTTCTTTGATTCTTGTTTATTTTGAACCTCATTAATTTCTAGTTTGATATTAAAGGAATATTTTTAGTTTTCTATGATTTATTGTGACTCAAATTACAATAGATGTTGTGATAGCTTTGGATGTCTTCTTTTCCTGTTTTGAGATTGAGAGATTGATAAATCCTGTTGTTCACCATCGTCTCCTGGGCATTTTGCGGTGATGGAATCCCTTCCAATTATCACAATTCTCCTCCATTGAGAATTAGGTCAATGAAAAGTTTAAATTTGATTTAAATTACTTTATCTTCCAATTGAATAGGATAGGACTCCAATTCCAATTGTGTTCCTTAAATCAAACAAGGTAGCATCTTGATAGCTACGAGTGGATCATTGGCACCCTATTTTTCACCTTTTAATTGATAGTTTAAATCAATATTATTCATAATTATTGTATTTTATTCTAGATTTAGGTTTAGATCTTCTTCTAGTTCTAGTTATATTTATTTTCAGAATACGTACAAGTTTAGTCCCTGTGGATTTGACCTCGGTCTCACCGAGTTATTACTACATCGCGACCCTACACTTAGAGTTATGAATAGGTTTTTAGCGCCGTTGCCGGGGATTGTAACTGCATTTTTCTGAGATTAATTGGTACTTGAATTAAGTTAAGATTAGGGTTTATTTTTCTATTATGCTTTTAGGTTAGGATTTTTCTGAAATTGTTTTTAGATGCTAACATTGTCTTTCTGTTTTGTAGGATCCTAACATAGCAACCTAATTGGGTAACTTCTCTCCAACTCTCTCTTATCTTTTTAGATCTCTTATTTATTGTTGGTTTTTATTTTTCTTTCTCTTAGATTTTAATTTTTTTCGTTACTTGAGGGCTACGAGTGTTTCATGCCTAAGTAGGTCCGTGATAACACTTTACGTCTCTTGAGTGAAGGATGATTGGTTGAAGCGTTGCCTATCCATCACCAGATTAGACACCACTTAAGATCCTCTGAGTCAATAGAAGTAATGGCTGCACATTAGCCTCAACATCCAGTTGAAGAAATTGAAGATGAGAATGAGGTGCATGATGCACCCCCACCTCGTCCTCTACGAGATTATTTACAACCAGCGGGGGTGAGTACACCTTCCTGTATGATATTCCCATTGAATGCAAGAACTGTGGATGTCAAACCTGAAATGATACAATTACTTCCTAAATTCCATGGACTAGAATCTGAAAGTCCATACTTTCACATCAAAGAGTTTGATGATATAGTCATCACATTACATTTTCCAAATGTATCTGAATATATAGTGTGACTTAAATTATTTCCCTTCTCATTGAAGGAGAAGGATAAGATGTGGATGCACTCCTTAAAGCCACGATCTATCGGCACATGGGCCGAGATGACCTAAGAATTTCTCAAAAAGTTTTTCTTGTTTCATAAAACTAACACTTTAAGGAAGGAAATCATGAACTTTACCTAGAAAGAGGAAGAGACCTTCCAATGCCGGGAAAGGTTCAAGGATCTCACGAATTTCTGTCCACATCATGGCTACGAAATATGGCAAACAATAAGTTTATATATATATATATATATATATATATATATTAACTTCACCAATGCACCAATTCGTAGAGATGATGTGTAACAGTGAATTCATGAATAAAGAGGCCGATGATGCGTGGGATAATCTTGATTAATTAGCAAATAACGCGTAATCATGAGACACCTCCCCAAGACCTACTACTTCTAAGCCTACTCAATCAAAGGAAAAGAAATGAATTTATGTTTTAAAATAGGAAGATGACATGGGTGCAAGGGTGGCCAATCTCACAAGGAAAGTCGAGGCCATGGAACTTAAGAAAGCAGAACCTATCAAACCCGATAAGGCTACAGAAGTTGTTTGTGGTATTTATGCTTGGAACATATACACAACCGAAAATTGTCCAACAATTCCTCATTTTTAAGAGATATTGAATGAGCAATCAAATGCTATAAACAATTACCAAAGACCTTTCAGAGGACCCACCTCAAATACATACAACCCCAACTAGAGAAACCATCCAAATTTCAGTTGAAAGAATGAACAAACGGCTAACCCATAAGAGGCCCTTACTCAATTTTTAAATCAAAAGAGGCCTTAAGAGGATACAGTTCAAAAATTCATGTAAAACCAAGAGCTATTCAACCAGAATACAATAAAAGCATTCAAGGATCTTAAAACAACAATGAAAATGTTTACATCATTCATTCAAAGGATTGAGTCACACTTAGCGAGTAGGGAGAAATGGAGGCTTCCAGCCTAACCTCTCCCCCAATCTAAAACCACAACATGAAATAAGTGACCCAAGCTCTTTAAATCAGATGGAGCAGGCTAAGTCTATCACCACTCTTAGGATTGGAAAGACAATTGACAAATCTATTCTGGTGAGGGATGAAAAGCCTAAAGACCCAGAAAAAAATAAGAATGATAGACCTAGCATTACTCCACATGAGTTAGAACCAGAACCTCAAAGTAAGCCGATTGGGTCATCCCTCAACAGTTGATTGCACCAAAACCTCTAGCTAACTTACATGATATTCTAGAAGTGTTGAAACAAGTGAAAGTCAATATTCCTCTACTAGATGCCGTTAAACAAATCCCTTCATATGCTAAAATGTTGAAAGATCTATACACTACCAAAAGATGGAAAAACATACAAATGAAAATATTTCTGACAGAAAAAGTGAGTACCATCCTCAAGCAAGATGTGCCACAAAAATACAAGGATCTCGGTAACCCAACCATCACTTGTGTAATTAAGAACTACCAGATTAAACATACACTTCTTGACTTGGGGGCGAGTGTAAATCTGATCCCTTACTCGGTTTATGAACAATTGGGTCTAGGTGAATTAAAATCCACCCAGACCACATTACAACTTGCTAATCAATCGGTTCGTGTACCAAGAGGGATGATTTAAGATGTGTTGGTCCAAGTTGATAAATTCTACTATCTAGTAGATTTTATTATCCTGGATAATCAACCAATCATTAATGTGAGCACTCAGATACTCGTCATTCTTGGTCACCCATTCCTTGCTATATCAAATGCCATCATTAATTGTAGGAATGAAATCATGAATTTATCATTAGGAAATACGACATTGGAGCTCAACATCTTTTTCAATATGAATTAACAATCAGAGGATGATGACGATACCTATGATATTAACATGATCGATTTTTTCATAGAAGATATAACACTTTTGACTCTATACTTTGACCATCTAGAGACATGTTTGGCCCACTCCCTTGATTTAGATGATGATATGATTAGGGAGATGGATGCCTTGCTTGATGCTACGCCAGTACTTGAAGTTAATCGGTGGAGGCCACAATTTGAGAAATTGCCCCAAACCGATATGGTGCCTCTACCGTCTAGCCTCAAAGCACTGAAGCTTGATCTAAAACATTTGGCTGCTAATCTTAAATATGTCTATTTAAGTCAAGATGAGACATACCTGATGGTGATTTCTTCCCACCTTGAGAAAGAATAAGAGAGTATGCTTATTTCTACTCTCATTGATCATAAAGAAGCCCTTAGATTGTCGATTGCAGACCTTAAGGGAATTGACCCTTTGATTTGTACTCACCACATTCATCTTAAGGATAATACAAAAACCTCCTGACAACCACAATATCGATTAAATCCAAATATGAAGGAAGTGGTTAGAGGAGAGGTACTTAAGTTGTTGGATGTGGGTATCATATACCCTATATCCGACAGTCAATGGGTGAGTCCAACTCAGGTGGTTCCTAAGAAGTCTGGAATCACCATCATAGCCAATGCTGATAATGAACTTGTGCCAACTAGATTAACTACTGGTTGAAGAATTTGTATTGACTATTGAATACCTTTCACTAGGAAGGACCACTTTTCTTTGCCCTTCATTGATCAAATTTTGAAAAGGATAGCTGGTTACTCTTACTATTGCTGCCTTGACGGATATTTAGGATACAATCAGATAGAGATAGCCCTTAAATATCAGGAGAAGACAACATTCACATGCCCCGATGGTACCTTTGCTTACCGAAGGATGTCATTTGGACTGTGTAATGCCCCTGCCACTTTTTAGTGATGCATGTTGAGTATTCTTTCTGATATGGTAGGGCAATATTTAGAGGTCTTCATGGACGACATCGTTGTCTTTGGTACATCCTTCAGCGAGTGTCTAGAAAATCTCAAAAGTGTACTGAAGAGATGTGAAGAAAAGAATTTGGTTCTAAATTGGGAGAAATGTAATTTCATAGTTCCCAAGGGAATTATTTTTAGACATATAATTTCGTCCAAGGGAATTGAGGTGGACAAGGATAAAATTGTTCTTATCTCTAACCTACCTCCACCTAAGAGTATACGTGATGTGCAATCCTTCTTAGGACACGCCGAATTTTATGGACGATTCATAAAGGACTTTAGCCATCTCTCTCATCCTTTATGTAATCTATTTCAAAAGGACACCCCATTCGAGTGGACTAAGCAATGCTAAGAAGCTTTCACTAAGCTCAAGGGCATGTTGACTACCGCACCTATCATGTAACCACCCGATTGGATCATACCTTTTGAGATTATGTGCTATGCATTTGACTATGCTATTGGGGCGGTGTTAGGCTAGAGAAAAGAGAAGAAGCCCTACGTGATTCACTATGCCAGTGGAACTCTAAATTCTTCTCAAGTGAACTATTCTACTACAGAGAATGAACACTTAGTCGTAGTGTTGACTTTGGACAAATTTAGGTCCTACTTAATCAGATCCAAGATCATTATCTACACAGAACATATAACGTTGAAGTACCTTATTTCTAAGAAGGATGCTAAGTTTCGCTTGATAAGATGAATCCTCCTACTTCAGGAATTCGATATAGAAATATGAAACAAAAAGGGAGTAGAGAACGTAGTGACTGACCATCTCTTTAGGCCTGACCTCCCCGATTCCCTTGAGCCAACACCTATAAATGATATGTTCCCTGATGAACAATTGTTTAGACTCTCCCAATGGCCTTGGTTTGCTGACATTACGAATTATCTTGCTACAGGTTTCACGCCGACAAATTGGACTACACGAGATAAGAAAAAATTCTTCGCCGAGGTACACAAGTTTTTCTAGGATGATCCTTATCTGTTTAAATATTACCCAAACCAAATTCTAAGGAGATGTGTGTCAGATAATGAACATCAAATAGTCATCTCCTTTTGTCACTCCTAGGCCCGTGGTGGTCACTTTTCTGCTAAAAAGATTATAACCAAAATTCTACAGTGCGGATTTTACTGGCCCACTATGTTTAAAGATACTCATGAGTTTTACAAAGCTTGTAAGCATTCTCAGAAATTAGAAGGATTGTCCCGTCAGAATATAATGCCTCTGAACCCAATTCTGATTATTGAAGCATTTGATTGCTGGGGCTCGATTTCAAGGGGCCATTCTCCCAATCCTTTGGGAATATTTATACTTTATTGGTTATAGACTATGTAATTAAGTGGGTCGAACCGATCTCGTGTCAGAATAATGATCATAAAATGGTCATTCGATTCTTAAAAGAAAATATCCTTTTCCGGTTTGGAACGCCTCAGGCCATAACCCTGACCATAAGGATTCGTCAATCCGCTTGACCGATACTTTATGGGCTTATCGTATAAATTTTAAGACCCCATTAGAATGTCTCCCTTTAGACTCTTCTATGGGAAAGTCTGCCACTTGCCTATGGAGCTGGAGCATAGAGCCTACTGGGCTATCAAAAATCTGAACATTAGCTTGGACAATGCTGGCTCGCTGCGCAAGCTTCAACTAAATGAACTTGAGAAAATCCGAAATGACGCTTATGAGAACTCGAGAATTTACAAGGACAGGATGAAGGTATTCCATGACAGGAACATCTTTCGAAAATCATTAATAACCGGTCAAAAAGTCATTCTGTATAATTCTCGATTACATCTTTTTTCAGAAAAACTTCGATCTTGTTGGACCGAACCTTTTACTGTTACTAATGTCTATCCTCATGGGGCTGTCAAGATAAAGAATTCGACGAATGACAATGTTTTCAAAGTGAATGAACATTGTCTCAAGCCATTTGTTGAGAAGTTTGATTCAGAGGACATGTCCATGCCTCTGATGATCCTATGTACTAGGATTAACCTCCTAATTTGATGAAGGTGTAATTAGGTTAATTGCTTTCATTGAATTTAGAATTAGAATAGTTTGTTTTTCAGTAAGTTTAATCTTCATGCTAACCCATCTACATGTTGAGAACTTTGGAAAAGCTTCAATTCTCCTTCTTCAGGTACTACCTTTCCATCACTTCTCCTTTCTTTTCATTGTCTCATGTGCATTGCATGCTTATATCTTTTACATTGAGGACAATGTGGATTTTAGGTTGGGGGTGTGGATTAGGTAAACTAATCAGTGTTTTCTTAGTCTTTGAGCAGAAATTTTGAAAATTTTCAATTTTTCAAATTAAAAATCTATTTAGGAAGCGATAGTTTGTCCACTTAAGAATGCCTTGAGTATGATGATAAGATAGAGATTGAAATTTAAATTGTTGGAGTGTGATCAACTGATTAACATAGCACTTAAGTTTTGTCATCTAATTAATTAAGAGGAAGTTTGAATATCACGTGGATTTAAGTCATAAGACACTTTCGATTTGCTTTCTGTGAATGATACCAAATTTCTCCTTATTAGTATGTTTATCATTGATAAATATTGAGTATTGAGTCTAGAGAATTTTATCCACTTTAAAAAGATGAAAAAAACCAATTAAAAAAATAGTAAGATCCACAAAAAGCTCATGGAAAAGAATGAAAAATCTTAAAAAGATAAAAAGACTGAAATGAATAAATGAAAAGACACCATCGATATAAAATCAAAAACTGAAAAAAGAAGGAAAATGGGATAAGTTAAGAATCAACGTTTGATTATTCGATTATTCTTGAAGTGATGAGCATGGCTAACATTATGAAATGATAGTATTTTATGGAAAGTAAGTTGGAATTCACTAAGCACGTTGGAAAACTTGATATATAAACTTATGCTCTTAATTGATTGACAAAGAATGTAATAGATTGATTGATCGTTTGATTTGGCTCTAGGTTTTCAAAATTTCACTCTCGCTTCTTTGGATTATACTCACTCATACTTGTTTACACAAAATATTATTTTCAGGAGGAGCTTTGAACATTGAGAATTGAAGATTATGTCACCGCATGTTTTACTCGGGACTAGCAAAATTCTAGTTAGGGGTGTGTTGAGTGTCAAATATTGCATATTTTTTCTTATTTATTTTTTAGTTTTATGAACATGATAATGGTTAATGGGTATATTTTATACATTTTTGTATTGTGAGGTGAATCTGAGAGCTTGGATTGAAATGAATGTTAAAAGCATGGATTTGATGCTCAAGAATCACTAAGGTAAGGGATAGATCTTAAGAAACCAAGATTGAAGAATTCACATGCTAAAGATCTAAAGAAACCAAGTAAGAAATGAAGAGAATCAAAGATTTGAAGTGAAGAAAAGGAATCCTAAAAATTCTCCTAAAAATTCGGCTAGCCCGAGTTTTGGTTCCGCTAGTCCAAGCTTGAAATTCGGCCAGACCGAGAAAGTTCGGGTGAAATTCTAGCAACATTTTCTTTTAAATTTTACGTGAAATTCGACTAGCTCGAGTTTTGGTTCGGCTAGCCAAAGGTTATATGAAGTGCATAAATTTGAAGCGGTTTGCGTATTTTTTCAACTTGATGGGAAAGTTGAAGTTCCACAACTATAATTAGGAGTCCCTAAGATGTTCAAAATCATCTTCTAGGGTTTAGAAAGGGAAAAAAGACCTAGGTGGAGTGCCAATGACATTCTTCTACTTCGATTTCTTCATGGGTTCTAGTAGATATTTCTGTTTTTCTTATGTTTTTGAGTTAGCTATGACTAGCTAATTTCTTAGCTTGCGCTAAGAGGTGAAGCTTGTAGCGTGTTGGGATATTTATCTTACTTTGATTCTTGTTTATATTGAACCTCAATAATTTCTAGTTTGATATTAAAGAAATATTTTGAGTTTTTTATGATTTATTGTGACTCAAATTACAATAGATGTTGTGATGGCTTTAGATATCTTCTTTTCCTGTTTTGAGATTGAGAGATTAGTAAATGTCGTTGTTCACTATCGTCTCCTAGGCATGGTGGGGTGATGAAATCCCTTCCAATCATCACAATTCTCCTCCATTAAGAATTAAGTCAATGAAAATTTTAGATTTGATTTAAATTGCTTTATCTTCCAATTGGATAGGATAAAACTCTAATTTCAATTGTGTTCCTTCAATCAAGCAAGGTAGCATCTTGATAGCTATAAGTGGATCCTAGGCACCCTAGTTTCCACCTTTTAATTGATAGTTTAAATCAATATTATTCACAATTACTTTCTTTTATTCCAGATTTAAGTTTAGATCTTCTTCTAATTCTATTTATAGTTATTTTCAAAATACGTATAAGTTTAGTCCCTATGGATTCGACCTCAATCTCACTGAGTTATTACTACATCGCGACCCTGCACTTGGGGTTGTGAACACCTACCGAAGATAGATATTTAAATAGAAAATCACCTAAGGGAGATGAATCTAGGAAAATCATTTCTCCTCCCGAACATTGTCCAGGTCCTCGAAAATTCTCACTTAAGTGGGTTGTGAAGAGGGATATGTGCCCTTAGAAGGTCTATAAGGGTTAATTGTTACATCTAAGATTTTAGCATCAATCTTGTGCTCTATAGTTAAATCTAAGGATTCAAGCCTCATTGTTGAGCACCATTAGGAAATCAAAGGATCTTAGCCTCATGTGTGAGCTTAATTGGAAAATCTAAGGATTCTAGCCTCATTTTGTACTTAATAGTTAAATTTGAGAATTTTAATTTCATTTCATTTGTAATAGTTTAGCTCTAAAGTTGCTTAAGTTTAAGTATCACGTGTTTATTGTTAGATTATCATTGATCATTCTTATTTTGATTGTTATATTTTTTAAATGAGCATAGTAAGTATGCTCCATGTTTTAATGTTTATATGCACCATATTCCCTTGTTAGTATATGCTTATAGTAACATGTAGCATATAGAGTTTTTCCATTTTATATGATTATTGGTTTATTCATTGATTTAAATATTAGTCAAAACTGACAAAAATGGAGAAAAAGATCTAGTCCCATCAAAATAAAATGAATTCTGTTTTGCAGGATTTGTTTGTTCTATGTAGAGAATTGATGATGATAAGGGGAAAAATTATGGGGGAGCAATGCAAGTATTACATGTCTTATTCGTAGCCAAATTATGTCTTGAATCCACTCCCTAATGTTACTAAGGCTTATGCCATCATAAAGTAAGAGGAAAAATAGACCGATCATTCTTATTTTGATTAATATATATTTTGAATGACCATAATAAGCATGCTCTATGTTTTAATGTTTATATGCACCATATTCCCTTATTAGTATGTGCTTATAGTAACATATATGACTTATTGAGTTTTTTCATTTTATGTGATTATTGGTATATTCATTGATTTAAATCTTTGTAAAAAACTTACAAAGTGGAGAGAAAGATCAAGACCTACCAAAATAATTTGAATTTTATTTTGCAGGATTTGTTTGTTCCATATAGAGAATTGATGACGATAAGGGGAGCAATTATGAAGGAGCATTGCAAGTGTTATATGTCCTAATCGTAGCCAAATTCTAGCTTGAATCCACTCTCTAGTGTTACCAAGGCTTACGCCATCATAAATCAAGAGGAGAAACAGACACTTTTACATTTACCCTCCCATATTTCTTCTAGTGATACTATTGCAATTGTGACTAATACTCATGCCATGCCTCGAGCCCAATGCCCAAATTTGTTTGACCCCAAGCTCGGGGGGTGTGTTATAAGGAGTGATAATGAGAGAGAGAGAGAGAGGTGATTTTTGTGGGGGGGGGGGGGGGGGGGGGGGGGGGGGGGGGGGGGGTGTGTGTTATGGGGAGTGATGATGGGATAGAGAGATGGGGAGGTGATTAGTGGGTGTGTCATGGGGATTGATAATGGGTGAGAGATGGGGAGGAGATTAGGGGGAGGGGGTGTGGAATTGTGAAACATGTGTGTGTGGGAGACATGTCAGTGCACATGTGTGGGAGATGGGTAGTGATGAAGTGTGAAGTGGTTAGGGGTTGTTATGACATGTGTGTGCGTGTGGGGAGACGTGTGAATGTGGGAGAGTGTGGCACATGTGTGTGTGCAAATTTGTAAGTGTAAGTGTGCATACGTGTGTGTGTACATGGTAGTATGTGTGCACCATGTTCACGTGCAAAAAAGCGTGTATAAATGCATATAGGTAAATTAAGTCACCATAATATTCATGGTTACTACAAATGAATTCCCAAATGCGTCATGAGCATCTCACCCACTCGCAGAATAGGATGAGGACACGATCATCATTACTGTGACCATTGTTACCAATAGATCACATCAAAGCAAAATGTTATGCTCTGGTTGGATATCCATCTAACATGGGCAAAATGAGAAACAACCTTTAACATTCATCTTGCATACTACACATTACCTTGTAGTTGACCCTGCTTATATGCATACACAATCTCTTTAAGGTGCTTCCCAAGATAAGTAGGCCATTGACATGCTACTTTCCCTACCTGGAATGTCGTCATATCATAATTGTCAAATTTATTAGTAACTCTCTTTTTTTATCACTCAGCAGATTCTTGTCCTCTTACTACATAAATCATTAATAAAAAATCATCCGACCATATGACACCTACCGTGTCTTCTCTTATAACCACAACATGCTGTAATGTCCCGAATTTCAAGGGTCGAGCAAATGCTTGACTCCCGAGATTCTGAACATCACTTATACTTTGCGGAAGCTGGTTTCTCGGTTACTTCTACATTATGCAATTAAGCATGTGTAGGATTATACTAAACAGTGTTTCATACTCTAGAATAAACACAATTAAAGTAGAAAATTAAATTGAAACGCATGTAGTATGATTATCCAGATTATGGTCCAGCTGGGTCTAATATACAATTTCAAAATCAACAAAATTTTGGAAAGATGGCATCTAGCTAAGCCCGATCGCTCGACTCTCCCTGTCGAGAAGTACGCATCCGACATTGGTCCATCAAAAAGTTGGAAGTAAGAGAACTCCTCCTCATCTATGCCCGTCTGATCTAATGCATCGGCCTCGGTGGTCCCTGCATCTATATCAGCATCTGGTTGGTGTTTTAAAACACCTTCCCAAAGTGGGAGTGAGTGATCAACTTAGTGGTTCCATAAAGTATGGGTTACACGTGTAATCAAGTCTATCAGCACAAGAATGATAAAGCAAGGTAAAACAATCACTTCCTAATTATTCTTATTAATGCAAATAATAGAGTTTATAAAATGATGCATGCCCTCACGATATAACACTCCCTCAACACGCGACTCCGATCACCTGGTTCGCAAATGACAATATTTCCTCATCACGCGACAACAACGCTTGTTTCACCACATTCTAAGCTAATGCAATGCGGTGAATGATAAAGCAAGGTAAAACAATCACTTCCTAATTATTCTTATTAATGCAAATAATAGAGTTTATGAAATGATGCATGCCCTCACCATACAACACTCCCTCAACACGCGACTCCGACCACCTGGTTCGTAAATGACAATATTTCCTCATCACGCGACAACAACGCTTGTTTCACCACATTGTAAGCTAATGCAATGCGGTGAATGATAATGTTAGTCGAGTCATTAATTATAATTATTCATTTAGCAGTTTGGAAAAGTCAGGATACCTCCCTTTTAATCGTTGGTCTCAACTGAATTACTAGACACAGGACAACCACAACTGTCCTGCGCCTGTAATCCCTGATCCGTCTGGATTCGTCACTCCCAGCTGAATACATACGAAAGGCAAGTTATAAAAGTGATGCTCGCGGTTACTATGCGAAAGCTCATCACCCCAGTGTAGGTCGACAACATGGACACGGTGTCTCATACCACCATGCCCGGCTCATGAGTCTTAAAGATCGCGATGGTAATAATTACTAGTAGACCTTTGCAATTGGTAAGGGGTGTCTGAGATTTAAACAATTGTGATCATACATGCTGAACATATATAGGGTTAGCCGGTTCTTTAGACAATTTCAGTTGATACGGGCGAACACCGGCATAACTGGCATAGAGTGTGTAAGCACTCCACATGGCCGAGCCACTGTTGGTCCTCATGTTCAACTCGAATCAATCGAACTTGCCCAGGGTGGCTAAACTAATTTGGTCAAATCATATCCGTGAATTTTTCGACTAACCAGACTATTCTTGTAGTCCTACTTCTTAATCTAATCAATTCAATGAACATTAAAGATGATTGGATTCACATTCAATCATCAAAATCAATAATCTACTCATTCAGGCATTTCATCGAACACGTAGGTGTCACTATCGAAATACACATAAGTTATCTTGCAAATTCCAAGTTGAAAATCATAAATCATTCATTGAACAGTAGAATTAATAAACGGTAACCTAAACATTTATGGTCCGCACAGCGCTCCTTGGGTTAGAGTTTTGAGAAAATCATTGGAATACCTAAGTGGCATATAAGCTTGTGATGTCATGCCCTAATCTCGAGAACCGGGCTCACAAATTTCTGAAAATTCTCGATCGCTGAATCTGGTGTCGACAGCCTTCATAGTATCCCATTCTCAGCTCCTAGCGTCCATATGCTAGATTCCGATCCTGAGATCCTACAAGGAGGATTTTTGGTGTGATTTTTTTTGTAAAAGGAGTATAACCAGGTCACAACAACACCATCACTACATATCCACTAATAAAATTATTTGAGTATAATGCTGAAAGAAAAATACATATATGGAAAAAGAATTCCAAAACTCTGACACGCTCCTGCCTCAACACTGCTATGACCTAACATCACCTGCATGCAACGGTCATGCAAGAAGCTTAGAGGGTGGTGCGTGTGTGTGTAATACATGTGCCAAGCACACAAATATCAGAGTAAGTGGAAATATCGGCAAGTCCATGAATACTGTTAACCATAACAAAGCTATGTGATGCAAGACATAGTATGTTAAATGTCATATGCTAAGAATGCAATGCAATATATAAATCCTAATGAGTCCACGAATAAAGTCAGCCATATTTAGGCCATGCAATACAGAAATATATTAAACCAAATGTCATATGCTAAGGGCACAATGCAATATGCAATGCAGAAGAAATGGCAAAGCTGGATGTATAGTCGTGTAACACCCTGAAAATCGGGGGTCGAGCAGGAGCCCAACTCTCGAGTTCCAATACATCACTTATGCAACATAGATAATGATGACTAAATGTTGTTCGTATTAGTGTATTAAACATGAGTGGGATTATACTAAATTAGCATATCATATTCTAGAGAGTTAAATTATGCAAGCGGAAGGCTATGATAAATATATAGAGCATATAAGTGTTTGTAAGTCTCCAGAGTATGAACATCACCAGGTTAAATAATTACATGTAAATTTTTAAAATATACAAAATGGTAAAGTGTAATGTATCTAATCCTTATCCCTGTAGTTCCGATGATGCAACTCCAGGTCTACATAGACCCGCCAGTGAGTTACAAATAGGAGAACTCCTCATCATCATAGAAGTCTGGCTCCGTCTCGTAAGCTGCATCATCATTTATAACTACAACAGAGTCTTGTTGGTGTTTTAAAACACCATTCTAGAGTGAGAGTGAGTGATCAGCTAGTGGAGTTATAAGGTAAAGGTTAAATGTTATCAATTCAGTCAAGTAGTAATGATAAACAGTACAACAAACATGTCCTAAGTACTCTTATTAATGAAAGGTTGAAATACAATAATGATGTATGCCCTCTCCTGCACTCCCTCTGTGACATCATCTCACGATGGCAGCATACAACACTCCCGCTGTGTTCAACTCTAATGCCGAAGGCACATGTAATGTAGTGCATGTGTGTGATTAACCAAGCTTTTAATTATACTTCTTCATACAACAGTATTGGGAAGCTAAGGTACCTCCGTTTATATCATTGACTCAAACATTGATTCATCTAGGGTCGTCAATCCTAGTAGTCACATACGATGGACAGTTCTAGGTCACTACAGAGAAGCTCGTTACCTCAGCGTAGGCCTGGTTTATACTCGAGGTCACTACGAAAAAGGCTCATCACCTTAACGTAGTCCCAGGGCATACTCGAGGTCACTACTAGAGGCTCGTCACCTGGTCGTAGGTCGACAGCTCAAATACAGTGTCCCATACACCACCGTATTTGGCTCATGAGTTATGGTTACTCACTGGTCACTACAGGGAGGCTTATCACCCCAGCGTAGGCCAATAACTCGACCACGGTGTCCTATACACCACCATGTCCGGCTCATGAGTCTCAGTGGATCATGGTACCAAGGTTAAATGGGATTTTCATTGGTAAGTTGGTACCTTAAATTCAAGCAGTAGCGTTCATACATGGTAAACATGCATTAGGCCAATCGGGTTACTTGATAAGCTCAACTGGTATGAGCGTATGTTGAATTGATCGACATGGAGTGCATACACACTCCTCATGGCCTAACCACTATCGATAATCAGTGTACAACTGGGATTCCTCGAACATGCCTTGAGTGGCGAAACGACCCCGGCCACTTACTCGAGAATCATTACCGATTGCCTGGACTATGCAGTAGTCCCAACCACACTCAAACACAACAGGCATTCATCTTCGATAGTCAAATAACATGTGACAAATGATTCAAAGATAATTCACATTTGAGCATTTTAACGAACACATAAAACACATGTTGTCGCACATAAGCATTTCATCTAGAAAATACGTAGTAGTAAGCTAGGTTATAGGAAGGAAACTGTAACTATAGATAAGGAGATTGAGAATCATATCTCAACACCCTAATTAAATACATTTTAACAAGAATTTTCTCATTCAAGGATTTTATCAAACACGTAGACTATACATATCAACATACATATAATAAAGTAGTTATAACAAGTATTATAGCAAATTCTTTCATAAAGGATTCACCATACATGCAACAATCATGTATTCTCAATCAATAGACATAGTAAGCATAAATCATAATTCCATATTCATTACAATATTTTAACAAACACATGGAATGCATTAAAATCAACATAGTTTATATATATATATATATATATATATATATATATATATATATATATATATATATATATATATATATATATATATATATATATATATATAAAAAACATCACAACTAGGCACATGTGACAACAATCTAGTCAGTCATAAATCATTACTAATATTGAAAGCCTTAAAAATCATAACATAAACGTTTATAGTCCACACCTTTTGTCGGTAAACCCGTAACGAACTCAGCTTGTACACTAAACCTTTGTTTACGGCACAACGGCTACCTGAATCATGAAATAGGTTAGTTATTTTGCCGCTTCTACTATTTGGATTCCTAAATCAGATTAGGGTTAGAATTTCTTACCCAAGAACGGAATCGAAATCGCCAGTGTAGGGATACGGGTAGGATGATTCGGCACGTGGAGCGGCAGACTCGAATCCCAGCAACGATCTCCTACTTTCTCTCTCTTCTTCTCACTCTTTCCTTCTCTTTTTCCTCTCTTCTCTCTCCTAGGGTTTGAAATTCGTATGGAATAAGAGAGGGGTGGGTTTAGGTCCTTATATAAGCCCAGAACTGATGAAAATGGCCCCAGGCCCATGGTATACTCAGGTTATAGCCCAAGAGTGGCTATTTCGATCCAACGGAGCTCATCTGGAGGCCCATTTTTTGCATAGGATCTGAGAAAATTTTCCTGACATTGGAACTAGGCCAGGTTAAGATTTTGGTCCGATCAGATCAGTGGATTGACTGTGGAGGACATGTTTCAGTTCAACGGTCACCGTTGCTCAATCAGGGTCACAAGTACACTGACATGTGTTAAAAATTTTTCCTAATCCAAGGGTATAGTTGGGTCAGAATCTGATGGTCTGAAACCTTAAAATTGGCCTGCAAGCGAACGGCTCAATTCACTTAAGTTTCAGTTCATTTCCTAAAGGTATTCGCATTTCTCACACACTTCACTCCGGGCTCAAGTTGTGTTTCAGGATACCATTTAGACTTGATTTTCGAGATGGTTGTCAACTCCAGTAAGGCGATCATAACCATATAGTTTCACAGTGATCAGATTTTCAACGCGCAGTCCAGGTCTGATACAAAGTTTTGTGATGCTCTCGAGAGTAACTGGGTTTTGAGATGGATTTTAGATTTATAGGCAATGTAGCGTTAGCGATTCTACTCGCTTCGAGTCTTGTATTTCGTATAGAAAGCAGTTCAAGCTAATTCACTGATTAATTCAATTTAGTACTTAATTAATTTTCGGTTAATTTCTACATAATTCCCTTAGCGATTTCTGCCTGAGGTAGTACTCGGGTCTTTATACGGATTTTTTTGAGATGTTACAAGCCAGGATGATAGTATGTGTTATCGCAAGCTATGGGATTCATCACAAGGGACTTCTATACAAACCAGTCCCATACTTAAATTTACATAGCTAGGCTTAATGTGGTAGACTCCTGATCTCAGGTTAGTCGCGCGCCCAACTGAAATCGTGGCCATTGCGAAGGTATACATAATAATTTGGTTATGCACCACCAGCCCGAGTGGATAGTGAATGAATGAGTCAAATGTTGAATACGCAACTCCTGCTTAGTAAGTCCACATATAACCACTACAACGCTTCCGATGTGGGATAAGGTTCCGCCCCACTGTTTGCACAGTGGCTTGCCAGCACAGTAGCCTACCAACCACTAGTAGCTCGCCCAAGCCCTTAGCCCCCTCCCACATCAGCATCTGCCCAGGTGTGCAACGTGACGAGGCATCACAATCTCAGTACCATACTTCTCTGGGCTATCACCGGGGTCTAGTACACTCCACACTAGCTACCGCCTCCCTAGCCGCCAACCAGCGAGAGGAAAAGACCTCACTATCTGCCTGACTAGTAGTCTACCAATACCTACCCGACTCATCAATAGTGGACCCATTTACGAGCTGGTCATACTCCACCTAGCTTATATCCCCCTCACTCGGGCGGATAAGGCCACAACCCCTTCCAACTGACCACGACACAGTAGGAGACGCGGTCTACTGGTATTTGGCACTGGGGCGCTCATGTATCCACTCGGTCTAGATGTTGGATCATCCCCTAGCCACGGAGGTTTACGGATTTTCACCCACGAACATCCAAAGTGCCCATATACTGAGTCTCAAACATTTTCGGTGTCCCATCTAGTCATCTACAATATGCATGTGAAGGACACAACCCTTGATGTAGCTAGGGCTCAAAGTGATTATGTCATGTAAAATGCGAGATGCATGAGTCATACCATCCAGTCATGCATCAAACCTGTACTGTGCTCATGTGGGGCAACTCCATTTCACAAGGAGTCCCACCAATATCTCAGCCCAATGCTATGATCAATCACTCCTCATAACATGCATACAAATGATGCACATGGGCATGTATCATGATGTCATTCTAAGCATGTTCTCAGTGTATACTGCTAGACTAAGCATACTAGCATGTTGTCAGATATATCACGCAATACTCAGCAAGATAGGCACATACATCAAGATAGACTCCACATAGTGGATATACCAAATCTAATACCATATATTCTTCCATCTACGACAAGGGATGATGATGCACTCTCCTCCAGATAGCGGATGGCCTAGATGATACACTAATGTCAGGGATGGACCTCACACTTGTCTCAATAAGGAGATGGATGGTGTGGATGATTATACATGTCATGAGGTCCTAGCAAATGGGGTACAAAGGTAGGATACATCTCCCGTGGTGAGTCAAGTGGGTATACAACAAGGTGATTTCACATGGTGAGCTAACAGGGTGAACAATTGGGCTTTCTCAATTTATTATCATGAATAAATTAGGCTTCCTTATGGGGGGCCCGTTTTGGATACAAGGCGGCCTCTGTAGGGTCCATTCATCTTGGAATATGTGTCCTTATAAACGGGTTCGGTAGTTCACTCATCATCTAAGTGGGCCTCGGGTTGGGTCACTAGGCTTGGCAAACACATGTATCTAGGTGGACCACATTCCTTATAGAAGGCCCAGTATGAACACAAGGTGGGCTCCAAGGTTTGGGTAGTACTATAGGGCATGATAGAAAAACACCATTATCAAATGGGGGCCTAACAAGTTTGGGATAGCCCAATATGGTGAGGTCTATCCCCTACCACACATGTGGGACCCTATTCCAGTTGGGTTAAAGTAGAAAAGATGGGAAATGGGCTTTATGGTGGGCCCTAGGATGGTTTTCAACGGTGGGCATTTAACCACCACTGTTCCCCACCACTATTTCTATCGTGCGGTCTACTTGGGATTTGGATCTGACTCCCAATGGGGCCCTCGAGCCTATAATAATTGGAAAGATGGATGGACAGTGTGTATCAACACATACATCAAGGTGCCTCATAAGGTAGCCTACGATGGGCACTCAACCACCACTATCCATAGTGTGGTCCACTTAGGATTAGGCCAGCTTCTCAATGGGGCCCACGGTCTGCAATGATTGGAAAATGGGAGGATAGCGTGTACACACTGCACACATCATGGTGGGCCTCATAGGGTGGCCCACAGTCCAGAAAATGGATGGACAGTGTATATATGACACATACATTAAAGTGGGCCTCACAAGGTAACATACAGCCTAGAAAACAGATGGACAACATGTATATAGCACATACAACAAGGTGGGCCATATGGTGGGCGTCAGTCCAAAAGAACCGTTGTGGACTGGCTGGACTAAACTGATGGAACACAAATACAAGGTGGGCCTCATCAATGGGCCTCATAGCCCCTAGCTAGGCTTCTTACAAACATCACAGTGGCCCTAAGAGGGTTTCAATGATGTATCAATTGAGCTTTGGATCTATCTCATTTACAGGCCCATGGCCTAAAATGATATGGAAAATTGGATGGACATTCTGGATAAAATTCATAGGTAAGGTGGGCCTCATACATCATCAATGGGCCCCACCGGATGAACAATGTGGAGGTAAAACACATGCAGCAGGTGGGCCACAGTTGGACGGTCAGCCCAGCAGTGCATGGTGGCCCTGCTAGGCGGTCAGGTTTCATGGACGACTTGGATGAAATAATCATAGAATGTGGGCCCCACCTATGGATGGGCCCACCAGGGGGTGGGCCTGTCCAGGTGGGCCTGATACATATGGGCAGTAGGGTTATAACACAAACACCATGGCAAGTCAACCATCCTGCTGGACGGCCAGTCCTACTGGGCTGCTGGCCTTAATTGGGCGTCCAGGCAAATGGATGGCCTGGATAAACACATACATATGTGGTGGGTCCCACTTGAGTGTGGGTCACCCAGGAGGTGGGCCGACCCCATACCTCCCTCCAAATCAGATGGGCTCAGCAGGTTTATATGTACATCACAGTGGGCCTAGTTGCATGTTGGATCTGTCTTAGCAGATGCATGGTCCAAAATAGCCTCACAGACTGGAGAGTGTAGAAACATTACATACATCAAGGTGGGGTCCACGTGAGTGGGCACCCCTCTTCCAAACGAGTGATATTTGTGTTTTCCTTGCATAGCAGGCCTGTATGATCAACCGGTCATGCAGGCTTACACCGGGCAACACAGTGGGCCCTGTTGTCGGATGCCATGGATAAAATGCATACATCCAAGTGGGGTCCACACATGTGGCCCACTAAGCTTGGGATCAAGCTAATATTTGTGTTTTCTCCCTTCATTTGGGCCTGTTGGATAGTAGTGGCGTCCCCACTGGGTGGACAGCAAAGGCATCCACTAGATGGATAGCAAGGGTGTTCACTAGTTTGGACAACGTGGATTAAATACTGCATCAAGGCGGGCTATCAATAGGGAGAAAGAAGAGAGAGAGAGAGAGGAGAGAGAGAGAGAGGAGAGAGAGAGAGAGAGAGAGAGAGAGAGAGAAAGAGAGAGAGACATGTGGAGGGGAGGAGTTCCGCCACTATGAGCCCTCCCTTAGAATACAATACATACATCATATTGGGTCCCAAATCCTGTGAGCCCATAAATAAGGGAAATCAAGTGGGGATACCATCCCTACCACAAACTTAAGGTCTAGATGACCTCTTACAAGATGAATCTCAAATAAACATCATGGTGGGGTCCATGGAGAATGGCCCCATAATGGATCAAATGTATGAATCATGGTGGGCCATTGGTCACACCTTGGGTCCAAAATAGGATCCATACCATCAATCGGTAGGCCCCACTTGGCCCATCATTAAAATCATAATCTAATCCTACAAACACCCACCTATGGTCCCTCTTCTTTATCTCCTTGGAATCCTTGGCTCCTTTGCTCTCTCTTTGATGGAGGATGATGAATATTGAAGGTCGGATGGTGAGATTTAGGGGTAAGAAAGTGGGCCTTGATCTTGGGTTCTTTTCTCCTTGGAATGCTTTGGACGTTCTCACCTCTCTCCTTGGGTTGCTTGGGGAGAGTGTAGAGAAAATGAGAGAATAGTGGTTTTAAGGGAGATGGGATGAGTGATGGGTGTGAGTGACATGAGAGTTGACTTAGGGGGGTAGGTTGTATGTCTTGGGGAGAAAGAAAACATGCCTAGTGATGGGATGTGTACTTGACTAGTGATGTGAAAGGTGGGTAGAGATTCTATGGAATCTCTTAGAATTCACAAAGCATGGCATCCCTCGAGATATACGTAGGTCCCCAACTCCTGGCCTGGGTATCGCATCAGTGCGCAAGTCACGGCGTTGGAACCTCAGTGATGGTGCAGTCGCTAGGGTACAAGTTTCGAGTTGAGCTGACTTAGATCTACCAGATGCGACTTAAGGTCGAGTGCAAATACTGTCTACAGGTCGCGGGTCACCGAAATTTGATGGGATGATCGTGGGAGCCTAAAGAATGGTACGAACTAAGATATGGGCCTTACATGTGAGAATAGGGACAAACAAGTATTGAAACCCTAAATAACAAGTGAAATTCAACATTTACCTCCATTTATTATCGAGAAAGCTCCGCGTGAAGTAATTTTCTCATATGGATTTATAGAAAACACTGTAGATGAATGCATCTACATTAAAATCAGTGGGAGTAAGTTTATTACGATGATTTTGTATGTTGATGACATTCTGTTAGCTAGTAGTGACATCAAGATGTTGAGAGACACCAAAAAATTCTTATCTCAAATATTTGAAATGAAGGACCTTGGTAACACCTCTTATGTCATTGGCATTGAGATTTGTCATGACAGATCTCATGGACTACTCAGCTATCACAAAGGCCTACATTACTAGGATACTCAAAAGGTATGCATGCAGAATTGTACTCCTAGATGGTCACCCATTATAAAGGGTGATAATTTAGGCAATTCCAGTGTCCCAAGAATGATTTGGAAAAGAATTGAATGAATGAACTTCCACACGTATCAGTGGTAGGGAGCTATCATGTATGCTCAAGTCTGTATGCGACTGGACATTGTCTTGTTGTTAGAATTTTGGGTAGATATTTATCTAATTCCGGACTGCAACATTGGATAGCTGCAAAGAAAGTGTTGTGGTATATACAGAGAACAAAGAACTTCAGACTCACATACAGGAGATCTGATCATTTGGAGTTGATTGGATACTCAGATGCAGATTTTATAGGATATGTTGACATTAAGAAGTCCACCTCAGGCTACACATTCATGATGGTTAGAGGAGTTGTGTCTTAGAAAAGCGTGAAACAGTCTACCTGTAACACCCTGAACATTTCAATACCCAAGTATTGAAAGTTATCGAGTGTTATTATGAAATTTAACTTAATATGTACATATGTACAATACCAATCTAGCTATCCTAACCTTACATCTATTCTCTAATGCAAAAATGACCGTTAGGAATAATCTTCATTCATAGATCAAGTAATCTGACTGTTGATTTAAGATAGGATCATCATATATCCAAATATTCTTACTCGTCTATCATAACCAACCGCTCAATCAAATATAACACTGCTAGATGAGACATCTAACCATCCACTTGATTTTGAACCACTTGATCGTAGTAAACTAGCTACTCGATCTCTACTCCGCTCATACACTCATCAAGTTGAGAGTTCTGATCCATTCATCTTATTCGTCACCTATGAATATGCTTAACCCCCATTAGAACTGCAATCTGAGAAACTTACACATGTGAACAAGACACTCAAATCTAATGATACACATGTTATTAGCCCCCTAATCACTCCAAAAACTCACTTATGTCTAACCATTTGCCTATCCTGACTACACATCTTCACCTTAACATTCGGCCCTAGTGATTAAGTGTGAACCATTAATTGAGATCAAGTTCATTTTGGGCACCCGTTAGGAGGAATGTTCAAAATTAGGTCAATCTAATTTCGGATCACCAGGGAAAATCATTATAACTTGGTTCTATTTACGATCCTTGACACAATGGACGAATTAGATTTAAAGAAAGATCGTCAAACAAGGGAAAAATTGGAGAAATTCAATCCAAGTGGGATGTGAAACCCACCCTTGTCACACGCCCACTCCTTTTAAAAGGGATGTGCTTTCCCCTCTCCACTCACGTGCCAAAGAGAGAGAAAGAGAGAGAAAGAAAAAGAAAAAGAAAGAAAGAGAAGAGAAAGAGAAAGAAAAGCCTAGATACTCTCTTCCTTCTCCATATGTATGGTGGATCCCTCTTGCTTAAGTGATATCATGATTCATGTGGAAACTTTTCATGTAGAGCTTTTCTACATGGATATCTACCTAAGGTTTAGATATAAGGGCTAAGGTGAGGGATTCCTTTAAGCTTACATTATTTGAGTTGGTATAATTTATCCTTTTCTTTTACATGCTTTCATGTTACTGTGAATCTTCCCTGTAATTATTTGATTTACCACTATCAATTATTTATCCTTTGAGAATTATGGTTAAGGTATGATTTTAATTATGTGTGATCTTTGTGAATTTATGTGAGGCTATGGATACAAGCCTTTCCCTTGCCCTTTACCAATTTGTTGAGTTAGCCATTATTACTCCTTCTATTTTGTTGAGTTATCCATTTACTACTCCTCTTTTGTTGAGTTTAGCCATTACTACTCTTCTATTGTGTTGAGTGGGCTATTGCTACTCTTCTCTTTTATTGAGTTAGCCATTACTACTCTCCACTTTTATTGAGTTAGCCTATCGCTACTCTTCTCTTTTGTTGAGTTAACTTGCTGCTACTTTTCTCCTTATTTGTTAGCCATGTGCTACTTTCCCTTTAAAGCTTGGGCATGTGTCTTGGAATTTCAAAACTCTCATGATTCAATTTATCTCTCTATTCGATGTAAGTGGATGTGTTAGAGGTATCACAACTAGTGATTTAAATATTTATCTTGGACGTAATGAGTTTCAGGTAGCGGCCCTCTTGGTTGTCACGTAATTTCGTGTGTTGGTTGGCATGGTGCACAATCAATATAAGTAAATCGTCATGCGTTGGTACATTACTTTTCAGAATTGGCTGTCACAAATAGTCACTCCATGAACACATCGTGTTACGAAAATTCTCTAACCGCATTATTATGTCGCCTTGAGATGTTCGCATAAATTCACGTTAACATTGACACGCCGGCTAATCTCAGTACTTATGGGATGCTGGGTGAGTCAGGTTTTCTATGAATTATATTTCACATTGTCATATCACTACGTATGATGAACCGCACACACTTTGTTACGCATGCATTCATATATATATATATATAATATATATATATATATATATATATATATATATATTTTGTTGCGCATACTAATACCTCTCGTAGTAGTGGAGTATGAGAAATATCAGAACCCTTACATTACTTTCATGAATCTCTTGAATTATTGTTAATCTTAAAGAATAACCATCACTATGAGTAGGGCATTGACCCTCTTTAACCATACAGATGATGCAGGTGATATACAGATTGAAGACCCAGAGGACCACCTCCCGATGAAAGATTATACTGAATGAATGAGAAGATAGGTTATGACTTAGTTTTATTTATTTTTCCATTGCAAACTTGATAATGTAATAAGCTCCCATTGAGAGAGCATAAGAAGTTTTGGATTTGCACTTTACAATTTATGGAATAATAAATACAGTTAATTTTACTCTCGTGAATAGTATTTTTGTGAATGTAACTAGATGTGATCTAAATGAAAAGAAAGTCAAGATAAGATTGTGAAGCATCCAAATCTTTACATTATTAACACCCAGAATTCTCGAGTCGTGAAAATTTAAAATATTACACTACTATAGCCTCATCTACCATGGAAGTTGAATCCATTGCACGAAGCATCTAATTAGCATTATGGTTATAGCGCTTCTTCTTAGGTTTGCGGGTCATGGAGCATAGCTCGAAACCATTGAGAATATTTTGAGATAATTCAACCACGATTTTCTTTTCTAGTAACAACAAGCAATTCATCAAGGTCGAGGGATATCGACATCAAGTATCTTGTTGTAAAAGAAAGAGTTCAGAATTATCAAGTGTTTGTGGAGTTCATCGGTACTAAGTAGATGATTGCAGATCCGCTCACTAAAGGGCTCCCTGTCATGCCATTTCAGGAAGCATGTAACATCCATGGGAGTTATCTCACAGATGTTTTCAATTATTAGGAGTTTAAGCATGTTTTTATCCTTCAGATATTAGAGAGATCTCATTTAATAAAGTTGTTTGATGAATCTGATGTAAAGTTAATTTTTACTTCTCTCTAAGTATGCGCAATCTATTCGAGTAAGTAGAAACTACAACCATGTTTCATTAGAGACATTTGAAAGCTTTAGGACCTCTTAAAGATAGACACACATTATCACAATACGTGGGTAATCCTTATATCACACTTCTAGTTCTTAATCATGTCATTAAGACTGATAGTATTATGACTATGCTTAGCCTCACTTCGCTTAGATTAAATGTTCTAATGACTACGTGATCCGATACTAGCAGCCTTGATGGGACAAGATTGTAATAGCATTACCCATATTATCCAACAATTGCATTGTTAACCATTTGGGATGTTTTCTCAAAATCAAAACAAATTTTCAAAAGTATTTTCTATAGATTAATCAATGACATTGATCAATGTAGCCCAAGTGGTGAGAATGTAAGAACTCTATAAGGTGGGCCTTATTGATCAACGGTTTGCATTGTCTTAAGGTTAGATGATGTGATCGGGTAAATTAGCAGGCCCCACTATGTTGTGATACATCCAGAAATCCACGTAAGGGGTAGAATGCTATAACTATGATACACACATAGTTATTTCAGTAGAACTTGGATTCTAATTCGTGTGGAGCCTTGGGGAGAAGAGTTTTAATGGGTTTCAAACTCTTTAACCCCTTAACCCTATATTAAGAAGGCTGGGTCCCCAATCTTACACCACAATAGAAGTTGAGCCCCATTCAATCTTCTCTAAAGAAGTGTTAAGGAAAGGAAGACCTCAGTCGAAAATCTCAAACCTTCTGCTTCTCAGCAATGGCGGTACAAATAGGTAAGTCATTTAACCTTTCTGATCACCATGCCCGATGCACAGTAAGGTCCTTTGGAATTCCGCATTAAGAAAAATCTAACACAACAATCCTTGTGATTTCTTTGGGTGAACACTTAAGTGGGTGCAAGAGGCTACTACATAGGCTAACAGAGATTTGTTCGATGGATATTTCATTGGTTATGGCCAATTGGGTGAGCACCTAAATGTGGGTGAGAGACCAGTTATGTAGACTAATCGTGTTGGTTTTGGTGATTGGGTGAGCACTTAGGTGTGTGCAAAAGACCAACTATGTAGATCGACAAAATTGGTTGTAGCCAGTTGGGTGAGCACTCAGGTATGGGGCAAGAGACAAACTATGCAAACTGATGGAGATTTATTTAATAGTGTATGCTCGACTAAATTAAACTAGCCCTAAATATTCTACTAATAACCATCTGAGACAATTTATTTTTTTTTTTTTTTTTTATTTTGGGTTAGCATGTCAATACACAACCATGTCAGGACACACACTCCATGTCAGCCACCCTCGCTAGGGATCGATACCAAGACCTCAAGTGTTGAAAGGAGTTACAATTTATGCATACTTTATATTTTGCATTGCATGTTTGAGTTACAATGTCCGTTCAAATACCCAATTCTCATATTATATGAAAAACCTCTCTTATTTCTTTTGAACTCTGATTACACGATAAATTATGTGAGGCTATTTTGTTGCGCTTTTCTAGCTCACTCATTTATTGTGGACAATCTATTTGAGTATGATCGAATTGGAGAACTTCCAGTGATGAGGAAGCATATTAGAGAATTGATCATACATTTTCTTTTATTTTATTCGATGAATTGATGTAATAAGGTCTATATAATTGACCGTTAGATTTGATGATCAAAGACTTGATTGGAAGATTAGTGGATGAGATTGATGATTTAAACTTGATTTTATTGCAGATGATGATTAATCACATTAGTTCTTAGTAATAAGTAATGGATAAATGTAAAATTGGATGAGAGAATGATGTATAATGCTAAGCATTCATTCACTATTTATTAAACACCCTCAAACTTAGGACCATAATCTTTATACCCTGGAGCCACATTTTGAGGCGTGACAGAAGCGGCTTAGACCATTAGATTGATCGTTGCTATTAGGAATCTGATTCCCGCCGATTGCCTTTTTTTGATGTTTGGTTAACACAAAACAAGGGTTTTGAATGTGCACTCCGTGTGCACATGCATGCTCCCCTCATTATGTGTGTGCTGTCATTTCTCCCCGGTGGACCCACATGTGCTAGGTGGACCCCCATCATGCCTAAGTGGGCCCCCATGCGTGCACATAACCCACACGGATCAGTCAATCTCAACCATACAAATGAGGGCAGGATGGCCCACCGATTCGCCAATTTAGGTATTATTAAAAAAATTAAAAATGCAATAAAAACCATCCTAATTGTAACACCCTGAAAATCGGGGTCGAGCAGGAGCTCAACTCCCGAGTTCCAATGCATCACTTATGCAACATAGCCATGGATGATTAAATGTTGTCTGTATTAGCACATTAAACATGAATAAGATTAGCATATCATACTCCAGAGATAATAAATTACGCAAGTAGAAGACCGTGTAAATATGTAAAGCATATGAGAGATTGTAAGTCCCCAGAGTATGAATGTCGCCCAGGTTAAATATTTACATGTAAAATTCTAAAATATACAAAATGGTAGAGTGTAATGTCATCTAATCATACCCCTATAGCCCCGATGGTGCAACTCCAGACTACATAGACTCGCCAGAGAGTTGCATGTAGGAGAACTCCTCCTCATCATCATAAAAATCCAGCTCCGCTTCATAAGCATCGCCTTCATCTGCAGCTAAAATAGAGTTTGGTTGGTGTTTAAAGTACCGTCCCAGAACGTGGGAGTGAGTGATCAACTCAGTTGAGCTATAGGCAAGGTTAACATGTTATCAATTCAATCAAGCAATAATGATAAAGCAGTACACCACTCATATCTTACGTACTCTTGTTAATGCAAGAATGGTATGTTGTAATGATGCATGCCCTCGCCTGCACTCCCTCAGCGACATTATCTCACGATCGCGCATGACAAACTCCCTAAACGTGTGCTTCCTCGCCAAAGCACATACAATCGGTACATGGTCGTGTTAACCATGTTTTGATTAAGTATGGTCGTACAACAGGATTGGGAAGTAAGATACCTCCCTTTATATCATTTACCCAACATTGATCCATCTAGGGTTATCAATCCTAGTAGTCACATACGATAGGCAGTTTCCAAGTCACTAAAGAGAGGCTTATCACCTCAGTGTAGGCCTGGTTTATACTCTAGTTTACTACGGAAAGGCTCGTCACCTCAACGTAGACATACTGATACTCGAGATCACTACGGGCTCGTCACCTGATCGTAGGCCGACAGCTTGAATACAGTGTCCCATACCACTGTATTCAACTCACGAGTCTGGGTTGCTCACTGGGACACTACGGGGAGGCTCGTCACCCTAGCGTAGGCCGACAACTCGACCACGGTGTCCCTACCACCATGCCCGGCTCATGAGTCTTAGCGGATCGAGGTACCAAGGTTTAACGAGCTTTGTACTGGTAATTTGGTATTTTAGATTCAAACAGTAGCGTCCATAAATGTTGAACATATAATGGGTCAATTGGGTTACTTGACAAGCTCAGTTAGTACGAGCGTACGTTAACTTAGTCGACATAGGGTGCGTAAGCACTCCGTGTGGCCTAACCACTGTCGGCAAATCTCCGTACAAATTAGATTCCCCGAACGCATCTGATGTGGCGGAAGTAGTTTCGTCACTTAATCAGGAACCATTACCGATTGCCTGGACTATGTTATAGTCTCAATCACACTCTAACCAATCGCATTTACATATGGTAATCCAAGACAGCATGTGACAACTAAAATCAGATATAAATCTTACTTAAGCAATTTAACAAAACACAAACTACACATGTTACCATACATAGGAATTTCATCCCAACTCACAAAGTAGAAAGGTAGGTTACATAGAGGAATCTGTAACCATAGATAAGGGGATTGAGAATCTTATCTCAAAACCCTCATGGTATACATTTAAACAAACATTTTCTCATTTAGGCATTTTATTGAACACAGCCTACACATAACACATACATGTAATAAATTTGTTATAGCATATATTATAGCAAATCCTTTCACAAGGAGTTTCCATACGCACAAAAATCATGTAATCTCAATCATATAATCATAATAAGCACAAATCATAATTCCATATTCATGCAGGCATTTCAACAAGCACATGGAATGCATTTTATTTAACATAGTTCACATATTTATGTAATATACGAAAATCATTACATGTAAGCACATGTGACAGCAATCAAGTCAGTCATAAATCATTACTGACCTTGAAAACCTTGAAAACTATAACCTAAAAATTTATAGTCCACACCCTTCGTCGGTAAACTCGTAATAAACTCAGTTTAAACATTAAGTCCTCGCCTATGGCACAACGACAACCTTTAGCATGAAATAGGTTAGCTATTTTATCATTTACTCTATTTGAATCTCTAAAATAAATTAGAGTTAGGATTTATTACTGGAAAATGGAATCGGAATCGCCGGTATAGCAACATGGAAGCAACTGCTAAGCACGTGGAGTGGTGGGATCGAATCCCAGGAATAAACTCCCGCTTTCTCTCTCACTTTTTCTCTCCTTCCATCTCTCTTTGCTCTCTTCTCTCTCTTAGGGTTTGCAAATTCGTATGTGAAGGGAGAGAGAGGGTTTAAGGCCCTTATATAGGCCCAGAACTTATGGAAATGGCCCTAGGGCCATGGTATACTTAACTTATAGCTAAGGAGTGACTGTTTCAACCCAATTGAGCACATCCAGAGGCTCTTTTTCTGCATGCGGTCGGGATTACACTCCTTGTCATTGGATCTAGGTCAGGTTAAGATCTCGACCCAATCGAATCAGTGGATAGGCTGCGGGGGACCTATTTTAGTTTAACAGTCACCGATATTCGATCAGGGCCACAAGTACACAGACATGTGTTAGAAATTTTTTCTGATCCGAGGATATAATTAGGTCAATTTCTAACGGTCTAAATCCTTAGATTTGGCCTGCAAGCGAATGATTCAATTTATTTCAGTTTCAGTTCATTTCCTAAAGATATTCGCATTTCTCACACACTTCGCTCCGGGCTCACGTTGTACATTTTAGGATATCATTTAGACTTGATTTCTGAGATGATTGTCAAGTCCAACGAGGCGGTCATTATCGTATAGTTTTGGGATAATCAGACTTTCGACGCACGGTCCAGGTCCGATACGGAGTTTCATAATGCTCCCAAGAGCAACTGGGTTTTGAGATGGATCTTAGGTTTTTATGTAATGTAGCGTTAGAGATTCTACTAATTCTGGGTCTTTCAGTTCATATTTAAAGCGGTTAGAGCTAATTTCATAAATAATCTAGTTTAACACTTAGTTAATTATTGTCTAATTTCTAAAGGATTTGGTCCTTAGTGATTTCTGCCTCAGGTGGTACTCGGGTCATTGTACTAATTTTTCCAAGACGTGACACCAATCGTGACCATCAAATCAAGAAACAACGGTTTGGATCTTTAAAAAAATTTAAAAAATGTGTTGTAATAAAAACCAATCCTGATTGTGACCATCAAGGCGCTTGTTGAGGCATAAAAAATTATGAAAGGATTAAAGCAAGAGAAGACTAGAAAGTAAGGTAATAAAAAGGAACATGAAAGAAGAAAGAGATTGATTGCATGGGTCCACGCAAGAGATATCAGTTGTACGGATCTGCCCAACCCAAGTATCAGTTGCGTGGGTTTGTACAACCCAAATATTAGTTACGCAGGTTTGCGCAACTGGTTTCAGGGAAGTGATTTTCTTAAGCGATCAAGAATGATGCAAGGTGGATCCCATGGCTCCAAAATCGAGGTACCACACGTGTGAGGGCCTATAAATACCCCCTCACCTCCTTCATTTGGACTGGTTGAAGATTTTTGAGAGGAAGCAGAGCAAGGAGAAAGATCGAAGGTGAGAGAGAGAGAGAGACGGTGGTTTGTGCAGGTCCGCACAACCAACATAGTTGCGTGGGACCACGCAACCAGATTGCCCTATAGTATGTGAAGATAAGGGCCATTATGCTGCCGAAATGGCTGAAGTCTTCGAGTTCCTTCTGTTTAAGTCTAAAGGAGAATAGTCAACGGAAGAGCATATTCCTCCTAAGTCCTATGAGATGACTAAAATCACTGATGAAATGCTATCGGATTTAATATTTGGCTATGATAGTTGAACTTATAATAATTCCTTTATTCCAAGTAATCTATCTTGAAATCAAGGGACATTTAAAGGATGTAAATGAATTCAGTATCAATAAATGTGATGATAATTTTAAATGCTCTTTCTCTATTATGTTTAAATAAGATAATCTCTCAAATCAGATGCATTTGTTTCTTGTTCGAAACAAAATGGCAACTCCACTGGAGAACTTTTTTTATCTTATTTAGCATTAGCACTGAGATCGTTATGAAACTTTCATCATAGTTTGGCGTCTGTTAGACGCCAAAATGGTGACTCTCAGTGGGAACATCCTCCCCTTCATCTCTAAGATAGATTATTTAATTCTTCAACTATTAACTACAATTATGTTTTGTGTTCGAAGGTTTTTACACCCGATTACAGCTTACTGTTCATGGCAACTTTTACAAGAAAAGTGAACTTCCGATTTACTCCAACCAGGTTCGTGATAGAGTATGCACCGGATCAAATATCGAAGCAACTAACTTAAATCCCTATAACTGAAAATAGCAAGACTCGAGTGACAGTTGGGGTAGCATCTGCTTCATCTGAATCACTGGAAAGCAATGAAGGCTGGACTATTGTAACGTCCCGCAAGATGAGGACACAAAACGCGAGAAGCCTTAGAATGAATTCATTTTCACCAAAAGTCAGAGAGCTGACAACGGCTCTGGGTATTTCAAGGGCCAGATGGATAACAGAAAGGCACTAATAACAGGGTCGCCAGTATACGCATCATCCCAGGTAAATTTGTCATTGTTCATATCACCTCACTCAACCGATGACATTGAAAGCATGAAGAAGTTGAACCTAAACAATATGACAACCACAGAAAACCATGTGGATGAGATGGTAGAAGCGCAAAGAGCATTAATGAATGAGTGCAGAAACCTTAAAGAAGTTTTAGCAAGCCTTGCACATGATGTAGCCCAAATAGTAACTTTCCCGATGGCAGGCCTAATAAATAGACAAGGAAGTCAATATGAAAACTCTCAATTATCAGGGGCGAAATCGCAGGGGCCTATTCCAGACACAAGAGCCATGACATGAAATGAGGCGAGGCAAATTGTTGAAGAAGTTGTTAAAATAGAGAGGGAACGCGAAACTATTGGCCCTTTCAGGTATAGAGCATCGTATCCAAGAGAGGTAGATGATATTCCCTTTCCAGTCAATTTTAGGCACCCAGATTTTTAAAAGTTCGATGGAAAAGGATCTTCAGAGGAACATTTAATGCACTTCATTACCAGCATGGGAAATTTTTCTACAATACCACAGTATTGCTTAAGGTTGTTTGGGTCGTCATTAACGGATAAGGCATTCCAATGGTATTCTAGCTTGGCTCCAGGGTCGATCCGCACTTGAGAGCAAATTCAAGATGCTTTTGTGGCTAATTTTTATTCTCCGGTATGACATGTCAATATTGTTAAATTGACTTCTGTGCGATAGGGTGAAAGAAAATCATTAAGAAGATTTATAGACAGATGGAAGATATTGGGGACTACGTGTAAACAGCTACTAGAAGAAAACGAACAATTCAAGATGTGTCTAAACTCTATGAAGACAGAATTTGTAGTTGGACTTGTTAGTGCCGACATCAAAACCTTTCGTGATTTGGCCACTAAAGCTTATGCTTTAAAGTTGATAAATCGGATAGTGCCAGCATTTTGCCATGGTACAACTCAGAGGGCTCGCAGAAGGATAATAGTGAATACTATTGATCGTGATAGGTAGCATAATAATATAAGAGATTTAAATAAAGAAAATCAGAACAAAAAGAAATGTCGATTCAGTTAGGAAGGTATAAAAAATCCAGGGCGCTTAATTCACACGAAGGGTTCACATTCGATAAAGAAGATTTCATCCCAATGGACCAGCTATTGAAGGTCGGCGCAATAAAATTGCCAGAACCTAAATGCCCTGAGGATGTGATAAGAATGCGAGAGTGACATTTTTGTCGTTATCATCGCTTGGTGGGACATCTAACGAAAAATTTTCATACGTTGAAAGTTATAATACAACGAATGATAGATAGAGATGAAATAATAATTGGAAAGAAAACAAGCAAGAGGGTAATAAAAAGTACGGGTTTTTACTGTGACGAATACAATGGCCTAAATCATGGAAGGGGAATGCAAATTCCTATTGGGGATGACCAAGAGAAGTAAAGAAAATTTCAAGACATGGGGGCAAAGTCATCAGTAAATATGGTTACGATTGAGCAGCTGACAGAAGAAAATCCTAAAATAGTGGAACGTCCTGAGGTGGCTCCAAAGCAGATGGAAGATGGGGGGCAACCGACGATAGATAGTCTGTAAGAGATAAACTTAGGTACGAAAGAAGAGCTACGAAACACGTTCATTAACACTGGCCTTTTTAAATAGGAATCTGCAGAATATGTTCGACTTCTTAAAGAAAATAAAGATATATTCACCTAGACATATGCAGAGATGCCTGACTTAGAGCCTTCTGTAGCATTACATCGATTGAATATTTTTAAAGAGAAAAAACTAGTTAAACAAGCTCAAAGGCGATTTCATCCGGACTTGGTCCCCCTGATTGAAGAAGAAGTCAATAAATTGATAAAGGTCGGGTTTATTAGAGAGGTTAAATATCTCAAGTGGATATCGAATATCGTTCCGGTAAGGAAGAAAAATGGACAAGTCAGGGTGTGTGTCGACTTTAGAGACCTGAATGAAGTCTGTCCAAAGGATGATTTTTCGCTCCTAATAACTAAACTACTAATTAATAGTACAACTCAGTATGCCGTCATGTCCTTCATGGACGGTTATGCAGGATATAATCAGATTCGAATGGCCCCTGAAGACGAGGAAGCAACAGCATTTAGGACTTCACTGGAAATTTTTTGTTATAAGGTTATGTCATTCGAACTCAAGAATGCCGGGGCAACATATCAGAGAGCAATGTAAAATATTTTTCAAGACATGATACACAAGCACGTTGAATAGTATGTCGACGATTTAGTAGTCAGGTTGGGAAGCCATCAGGAACATCTTGAGCACTTAGCGTTGGTTTTCGTCGGCTTATAAAGAAACAATTGAAGATGAATCCCGCTAAATGCACATTTGGGGTGTCCTCTGGTAAGTTTCTTGGTTTCGTTGTCCGGCATAGGGGCATTGAGATTGATCCAGGAAAAGTTAGGGCTATTCAAGATATGCCGCCACCAAAGACATTGAAAGAGCTAAAAAGTTTACAGGAAAAGTTGGCATACATTCGCCATTTCATTTTGAATCTAGTAAGGAGATGTCAGCCATTTTCTCATCTAATGAAAAAGGATACAGATTTTGTATGGGATCAGGCTTGTCAGAACGCATTCGACTCGATAAAGGAATTGTTGAAACAACCACCAGTATTGGCAGCTCCAGTGAATGGAAAACCGCTTATTTTGTATATATCTGCAGCTGAACATTCTTTAGGAGCCTTGCTGGTACAGGTGAATGAATCTGGAAAAGAAATGCTCTTTATTATTTAAGGTGAACTTTAATGGGGCAAAATGCAATTACTCCCCGATCGAGAAAGAATGTTTAGCATTAATATTTACGGTGCAAAAGTTAAGACATTACTGTCTATCTCATCATATAACGTTGATTTCAAGAGCCGACCCAATAAAATTTTTGATGACAAGACCGATGTTGTCCATAAGATTAGGCAAATGGATGTTGTTACTTTCAGAATATACTATTACATATGAACCAACAAAAGTGGTAAATGGACAGGCAGTGGAGGATTTCCTTGCAGCGCACCCTATAGTAGAATCTGAGGCCATTAGCGATGATTTTCCAGATGAACAAGTTATGTTAGCTGAATCACAAAACCCATGGCAAATGTATTTTGATGGTGCTTCACGAGCATCAAGAGCGGGGGCAGGAGTGATATTCATTACTCCCCAAGGAAACTTACTACCTTATTCCTTTACGTTGGGAATGGTATGTACGAATAATGAGGCTGAATACAGAGCCTTGATTATTGGAATAGAAATGGCTAAAGAAATGAAGATACAAATGCTACATATCTTCGGAGATTCTTAATTGATTATAAATTAATTGACAACTGAATTTGAGATAAGAAAGCAAGAGCTTCTGCCATATTGTCGGAAAGAACAACAGTTATTAGAATGGTTTTCCTGTATTGAAATCAAGCATATTCTTCTGTCAGAAAATGCAAGAACGGATGCTTTGGCTAGCTTGACAGTGGCTCTGTCTTGTCCAAATCGAAGCCCCTTTCAAGTGACTATAGAAGAAAGGAGATTTTTACTGTCACCAAAAGTAAGAAATTACTGAAACCCTTCCTGTATTATTTCTAGAGATCACAACAGATGATTGGTGGCAGCCTTTTATAAATTATTTCAAATTTAACATTTTGTTGGAAGAACCCGCACAAAGACAGCAAATGAAGCAAAGATCAAGAAGATTCATTATATGCAGTGAAGTGTTGTACAAAAGGTCTTATAATGGAACATTGTTGCGTTATTTAGATGAGCAAGAGATAAGCCATGTATTGCGAGAAGCACACTCTGGAGAATGTGGGGCACATCAGGCTGGCCGAAACTTATTTCATCGAGTACATAGGATGGGATATTACTGGCCAACTATGTTCAAAGACGCGATAGATTATGTGAAGCGATGTCATGAATGTCAAAGTCATGGAGATGTTATACATCTTCCTCTAGAAGACCTACATCAGTCAGTTGCTTCTTGGCCCTTCTTTGCTTGAGGCTTGACGTTATTGGTCTTATCAATCCGCCTTTGACCAAAGGGAAGCAATATATTTTGATAGCGACAGATTACTTTTTCAAATGGACCAAAGCAGTTGCATTGCGTAGTGTTAAAGAGAAGGATGTGGTGAATTTTAACCGGCATGCAATAATATACCATCATGGTATTCCGACGAAAATTGTTACAGACAATGGTACTCCCTTTAAAAACAGAGGTATAAAAAATTTGTGTCAGAAATTCAACATTCATCATTCATTCTCAACACCTTATTATCCACCGACTAATGGATTAGCAGAAGCGTTTAATAAAACAATCGTCAAGACACTGAAGAAGACAGTGACAGGGAACAAGCTTGATTAGGACAAAAGGTTACAAGAAGCATTATGGGCATACAGAACTACTCATCGGACAGCAACAAGAGTAACACCATATTCACTAATATATGGTGTGGAAGCAGTGATTCCAAATAAAACACAAATAGTGTCACTGAGAGTGGCAATACACCAGTATATAACCGATGATGAAAACACAAAAATAAGGTTAAAAGAGCTGGATTTGCTTGATGAGAAATGTATGGCTACCCAACAGCGATTGCAAATGTATCAAGCAAGAATATCAGCCGTTTTTGACAAATGAGTCAAGTATCGCTGTTTCAAAAAAGGAGATATGGTGCTGATGTTAAAAAGACCTATTATGGTCACCCGTCGAACAGGAGGCAAGTTTGAACCCAAATGGGACGGCCCTTACATCATAAAAGAAGTATACTCCAATGGAGCATATCGAGTTATGGATCAACATGGGTAAGAAATCAGTATACCAATTATGTTTTCTTCCTTAAGAGATACCGTCCATAAATATACTTTTGATTTTGATCCAAAAAATTACCAGAATAATGATTCTGTATCAAAAGGGGGCAAGATGAATGGAATGAATAAAGAAGAAGTTGCGAGCATATCAAGACCATATAATAGCAAATGTTGCAAAAGAAGAAGTGAACATCATCATCATTAAGTGAGCCCTACAAAATTCTACCTAAAATTAATACCGTTACCAAGTTGGTATATTACAAACAACACAGACAAACAGATGGGCATAATTGAAGATATTAATAGAATGGGGTGACGTGTCAATTTCAGGCAGAGATGTTTATAATTCTCATAACAATTGATCATACCTATTATTGTCTTTTAAGGCATTTTTAAGGGAGCCTAGTCAAGCCAATGGCCAATTGTGCATAAGACCTATCAAGATCGCCATTCGGGCAGCGGTGAGAAGCCAGTGGCCCTAAAAAGCATGTGAAGGCCATCGTACGCATACCCATGCGGACAGCTGAAGGAGCCAATGACCAAAAGCCTAAAAGGACAAAAGTCCTCAATGGTCAGTCATGCTTGACCCCCATGCCGTCTATAGAGCTTTCCGGCAACATCACCGGGAATGGAGGAGAATGCCCTCTCGTGAATGGGCTCGACCTTACATACGAAGAAAATGAGGACCGCAATGAGCTTTAGATAGGCCAACCATGCATAAGACCCACCAAATCTATGGTTTGATTTCAGTACTAACTCTTGAGGAAGGGCTTAAACCTACTCATTGACGGACTGGTGACCCTAGATTTGGTACCCCAAAGGTCACCTTGTGCGCCCCATGAACTCTAAAGAGTTACTGCGGCCAACCCTGTGTGTAATTCCAAATGAGTTCACGGCCCCGGTAGCTTCACTGGGCCCCTCTGATGGATCGCGGTTTGTGAACTCCCTACGCTGTGAGAAGTCCAGTGAACTCTTAAGAGTTACAGAGGCCATCACGTGAGACCCGGCTCCACTACTCAAGAGCTTAAACTGTGTGTAACTGATTGAATTAAAATTTAGTGCCGCCAAATAAAATAAAATCATCATATAGAAAATTCCGCACTGACAAGCATAAGATGCTAAGTGTTATAATTAGTTCCTTATTAGATGTTATGATAAGAATATTGCATAAATAAATGCACTTGAAATTTATCATAAATCGAAAGTTTATGAATATTTCAATGTTGTTGATAATGCAAGTTAGGAGTATATATAAAAATCATTGCATGTAAATAAACATATACAATACTAAGATTGCAAGAATATATGGTCATACATTCTTCTAATAAGAAGTATGGTAAAGATGTATTAATCATTCGATATAGTGACAGGAATCACGAAGTTTCATATGCAAAATAAAATCATAGTTGTATTAAGTCAAAGCAAAATATCCAATGTTTGATGTCTTTTAACTTAAAGAAAAATATTTTAAAATATGTTTATCCTTTTGAAGAAGATGAGTCTTCGATAACAATGTGTTTATCCTTCTAAGACGGATAATGATGTTCTGACGTTTCCTACTTTCTTGATGAAGGAGAATTATTGCATAATATCTGTAAAGGTGGAGGAAGGTGGAACTGTAAAGGATTATCATTCTTTACAAAAAATTCATGAACATCCATTGGAGGAGTACCAAAAGTTATCCACCCTTCAAGAACATCAGCAGGCTTTGCTTCATCTATGGTGTCTTTTAAAGAGATACTTGTACCAAGTTGATCTGGAAAAGGGGGAGGACTTGTTTCTTCGAAATAACCGATACCCAGATCTTTTTGATAATTCCTAAGGCAAGGAGGAGGAATCCACATTTCATGATCTACTGGATGAAAATTGTTTACTAAGTAATGCTGATGAGCCCACCATCGCATCCACCAATAAGAAGAGCTAACCGGATAATTGTAGTTAGGAATTATGAAATGTGAGCTAGTTTGAATGATCAGGAGTTGCTTCCATATCAAGACCCAATTATATGGCCCAATGCCATAACTTCTCATTGCTCTTATTATAATGTCACGAGTCTCAGGAACGGCTTGATCAAAGCCAAATTGGCGAGCAAACCTACTGGGGTAATATGATTGGCGCCAGAATATACTACCTTCTCTCCATGGAAGAGTACTAGATCTAATGGAAACAAGGAAGGAATGTTCATTAAAAGAGATGGAATCGTCATCAATCGTGTCCATATCTTCAAGATAGTTGGTCAATGAAAATTGGTGAAAGTCAATGGGCTCCTTGCTGTTTATTCTTCTCAAGATCCATCCGCTTGATTCCTTAATCATATTTCTCAGTTGAAAATGTTGAAGGGGAAGCCGATCAGGGTTCAAATATGCCCTTCCAGAGTCGGTAAATGTCTAAGAAAAATATACTCCTAACCAACCCATGAAGAAATGCCAAGGAGCACAGACGGGAAAGGCTTTAGGAATAGAATCTCTTGAACCATGAATAACATCTCCAAAAACACGATAGAGAGAACATAGAACTGGAGGAGCTAGAGAATATTTTTGACCTTCCGCCATTACTCCTACGACTACGAAAAATGAAGGCCTGATGATGTCTACTTGATCAGGAGCAGGGAATATTACCAAGCTCAACCAGTAAGCAAGAAAGGCGGCTAATTCGCAGGAAGGGTTGTATTCTGCAGAATGCTCTGTGTTCTTACAAATGTCCTTAAGTTTTGAGTGATTATGACCTGTAAAGCTATAAGACCCATATCCTAGCCCGTACCATTCCATAGGCTCCTACAGTCTTCCCGGTCGAATACCGACGACCCGCGACGCGTAGATAGCATTTGCGCACGCTCTTGAGTCACATCTTATAAACCTAAGCTGACTCAACCTGAGACCTGTGTCATTCCGACCGCGTCGTCGACACGATTCCGATGCCACGTCTCGCGCGTCAATGCGACGTTCAGATTATGAAATCCGGCCCGTACATTATCCCGACCATTGATCGCTTGATCACGGGACCCACCTATCCCTGTTGTTGTATTTCATTAGAAAACCATAATTACGATGATGTCACCCTAGGGGTGACCTCACCCTACCCTACCCCTAGCCATAACTCCCTACAAGCAACCACCCCTTCCCTTTTCCCCATAAGTCAAACTCATTAATTGCCTAGGAACCACCACCTCTCTCTCTCCTATCTCTCTCTCTCTTTCTTATTTCCTAGTAAGAGAGAGAGCTCCTAACGTCCATGAGAGCTCTCCATTTCCAACTATTTGCAAGCTCTCCTCCCCTAAATCCAACCCTCCAAAATCAATCCCAACCATTGAATCTTGTTCCCTTGGAGCTCTAGATCATATTTGGTGGAAGAAGAAGTCCAAGATCTAAGGTGGGTGCTTCTCCTTTGCTCTCTTTCTTTTATTTTTTTTATTTATTATTTTTGTTGCTGATGAGGTGTGGCCCACCTTGATGGTGATCCACGTTGTCCATGTGGGACCCACTTAAAATGAGTTTTATTCACACCATCCAGCGACCCTGATGCTGGTCGTGTGGTGAGGGGTTACCAGACGATGCATGTCTGGACGTGCCATGTGAAAACAAAAATATCAGCTTGGTTTGAAGCTCTTGGGTGGGCTGCTCATGCAGGCCCCACCTTTAAGTATGGGTGTAATCCACGCCGTCCATTCTATTCTCCAGCTCATTTTAGGCGTTGAGCCAAAATATGAGCTCAATCCGATTTCCTGGCAGGTCATACCATAGAAAACAGTACTGTTACTATTGAAAACCCACCTTGATGTGCTACTCGTCAAGACATATTGGATATTGGACTCTTTTGGACGGTATCAAGCTATGAAATTCAATGGATGGAGTGGATTTACCTAATGTGGGCCCCACATGGGAAAAACCTCAGAAAAACTCTATTTTTTCAAAAAAAAGAAATGAATGAGCAAGAGGCAATGGGTGCTGCTACTGGCACCTGAGGACGTTGCACAGCGTCCCGCTGCGCTCCAGCATTGGGCTTGAATGCCAGGGACATGGGTCCACTTGTAGGCCCCACCGTGATGTGTGTTGTTCATCAATACCGTGAATTTGTTCGGTCTCCTTTGGAACAGTGGACCCCCCCAAAAATCAGCCATATTTGCAACTCAGGTGGCCCACATCATAGGGAACAGTGGTGATTGAGTGTCTGCCACTGGAACCCTTTTTAGGTGTATCAAAAGTTTAGATCGCTATGAAATTTATTTTCCACATCATCCAGGGTCTGTGTGACCTTATCAACGGCTTGGATGGCAGATAAATGTTACGGTGGGCCCCACATGGGACCCACTAATGTAAGTGTTTGTCCCACACCGTCCACCCGTGTGGACCCTACCATGATGTATGTTTTGTATGCACACCATCCAGCAGTGGACGGTGGTGCCCGATTATGCATGTGTTTCGTATCCACCATCCTTGGACGGTGGGACTCACGTACGTGTGGGGGCCCTCATGATCTGTACACACCCAGATCCATGGCTACTGTAGTATGCTGAGTGAAAGACGTCTCGTTTCAATGGTGGGGCTGACGCTAGCTCTAGTGGTAGGCGGAGTGAAGGATAACTCCTTTCCATGCTGAGGTCTCAGCATTTATTGCCTAGTGGGGGTGGTTGACAGTGAAGTGTGACTTGACCATGGGTCCATAGGACCCATCCAGGCCGTCCATCCATTAGGATGGCCACACCATCATGTATGTATTGGTGTCCACCGTGCTTGGACGGTGGGACACACCCCACATGTGGGGCCCTCCTTGATGCATGCAACTGTCCAGGCCGTCCATGGGCCTGGACGTCAACATCCATATATATATATTATATTATATATTATATATATTTTATATATATATATAAAGATGGTGGGCCCTACGTGGGACCCATCCACGTGTGATGTGTGTAAGTCCAGGCCGTCCAAGGCCTGGACGTGGTTGGTACATTAAGTATAATATTAATATATTATATTTTAGTACGTTAATACATATATTATAATATAATATACTATTATATCTTGAAGTTGTGGTGGGCCCTACGTGGGACCCACCTCTCCCTTCAATGCTTATAGCTGCGTTGGCAGTACTTGTACTTTATATATATATATATATATATATATATATATATATTATATTTTATAACATACTCAATGGTGGGCCCATATTATATATTTTATAACATACTCGATGGTGGGCCCTACGAGGGACCCACCTCTGCTATTCTTTAAAGCAACATCAGCTGCATGTACTGCAGCTATATGACTGTCCCGTGGCGTGTAGACTCGCTACTGTGCACGGCAGCAAGCTCTACGGGTCCCACCTACTTTATCCATACTGTTTATCTGTGAGACCCACCATGAGACATGCATTGTATCTAAACCGCCCGACCATTTGAGATGTTATTTTGCGACATGAGCAAAAGGATGGGTCAGATCTAAAGTTTAAGCAGACCCTACTATCAAAATTTAATGGGGACAGTAACATCCACCGTTTAAACTTCTAAGGGCCATGGTAGGTTTCAATTAAGCTGATATTGTTTTTACTCCATTTATCTTTATGTATCTTATGAATAGGTTGGGTCTTAAAATGCATAAGGGCGGGCCCGACTCGATATATATGAGGCCCGCCGGTGCGAACTATTTGATATACATGAAGCCCGATGGTGCGGCCCATATAATGCGGCCCATATAATGTGGCCCACTTAACATATGAGGCCCAGGTGCGAGGCCCGTTATGATATATTTGAGGCCCAGGTGCGAGGCCCATTATAATATATTTGAGGCCCAGGTGCGAGGCCCACCTGTTGTGTATTCGAGGCCCGACGAGATGTATGTTGGCCCATACGACGAGGCCTATATGACGTAAATGAGGCCCATCGTGATTGTATATAAGGTCATGGGCCCATTATATATTTGGCCCTATGTAGGTCACTCCTTAGGAGCAATGTTGGATAGATGTCCACATTGATGGGCAATGATGGTTGGATGTCCACATTGTGACCTTCCCTTAGGCCTTGTTAGGCCCATTCTCATTATTCCCTTAGTGGGTTAACCCAAATAAGTGGGCCCCATTCGCCGTAGACGGATGGCTCCGTGCTATCGGATTTGATATAACCATGGCCGAGTGCCGATCTTTATATTATGGTTGATCGACTGATCATCTATGGACCCTACTTTGTTTATCTACTGATTATCGGTGCCAATTATCGTGGCCGATTGTCGATTCTGTTTGTCGTGGCCGATTGACCGATTACCGATCGAGGCCGATTATTGTGACCGATTACCGATCGTGGCCGATTATCGATTGATGTGGCCGATTACCGATTCTGTTTGTCATGGCCGATTGACCGATTACCGATCGAGGCCAATTATAGTGCTCGATTACCGATCGTGGCCGATTATCGATTGACGTGGCTGATTACCGATTCTGTTTGTCGTGGTAGATTGACCGATTACCGATCGAGGCCGATTATCGTGACCGATTACCGATCGTGGCCAATTATCGATTGACGTGGCCGATTGCCGATTCTATTTGTCGTGGCCGATTGACCGATTACCGATCGAGGCCGATTATCGTGACCGATTACTGATCGTGGCCGATTATCGATTGACGTGGCCGATTGCTGACTTTGCTTGTTGTGGCCGATTGACCGATTATTGATCGAGGCTGATTATCGAGACCGATTACCGATCGTGACCGATTGTCGATTAATGTGACCGATTGTCGATTCTGCTTGTCATGGCAGATTGATCGATTCTGATTATGAGGCCGATTACTGAACGAGGCCAATTATCATGGCCGATTGTCGATTCCGATTGTCGTGGTTAATCGCCGATACCGATTATGAGTATGTGACTGCATAACATCATGATATATGCCCATACGTATCATTTGCATGTCCGTTATGAGATATGACTGACCATTGCATATTTCATAGTGCCGATTGTTATGAGACTCTCTGATAGGCGAAGATTGTCTCACATGAGCGCACGGTATGCGCAGGATTAATGCATGACTGGATTGTATGACTCATGCATCTTGCATTGTGTGCTGTGATTACTGATGCCTTAGCGACATCAGGGTCGTAACCTTCACAGGCATATCGTGGGTGGCCAGATGGGACACCGAAAATCTATTCTACATGGGGTGCTATAGATATCCTTGGGTGAAAGTCTCAGAACCCTCTTGGTTCCAGAGGTTGCTCCAACGTCTAGACCGAGTGGGTAGATGAGCGTCGAGTGCCGATTACCAGATGACTGCGCTCTCCATTGTGTCATGGTCGGTTGGAAGGGGGTGCGGCCTTACCTGCCCGAGAGGAGGAGGTAATGCTAGGCTAAGTCTGACCAGCTCGAGAAATGGGTCCGCTATTGACAAGTCGTGCCTGATATTGGCAGGCGGATAGTGAGGTCTCTTCCACTCACCTTGTTGCGCGCGATGGGGCGACAATCTGGTATAGAGTGTAATAGACCCTGGTGATTTCCCAGAGAGGAACCGTACTGATATGTGGACTTATTGAGTAGGAGTTGTATGCTCATTCATTCATTCACTATTCACTCGGGCTGGTGATGCGCAACTAATTATTGTGTTACTTCGTTATGGCAAGAATTTCGGTTAGGCGCGCGACTAACCTGAGATCAGGAGTTTACCATGTTGAGTCTGACTATTCAAATTTAGGTATGGGACTGGTTTGGATAGAAGTCTCTTGTGGTGGACCTAGTAGCCTGCGATACTACGTACTATCATCCCGATTCATACTCCAGCATGGTCATTTCATTCGCATCGCATATTGCATTATATCCGCAGGCATATGGCATTTTGGGATGCTATATTTCTGCACTTATATGGCCTAGACAGACTTAGTAAGATTTGTATATTGCATTACATCCTCGACATCTGATATTTGGTTTTCATGACTCCTTGTTGCATAGCTGTTTTATATTGTGTATCCTGCTATTGATTTACTTATAGACTTGTCCGTACTTCTGCTTACTCTGTTATCGTATGATTCATGATCTTGTTAGTATTTCTGCTTATTCCGGTATTGTATGATGATGACATTGTATTGAACACTTGACACTTACCTTGTGCACACACTTACATCACCCCCTAAGCTTTCTATAAGCTTATGCATGATAGATGCGTGCAGGTGATGTTAGGTTGCAGCAGTGTTGAGCTTGGAGCGTGCAGTGGTCTTCTGGAGCTTGATTTTCTATTTATGTATTTTCTTTTCAGTGTTGTACTCAAATGATTATATTAGTGGATATATGATGATGATGTTGCCTTTGTGAATTGGGTAATCTTATGGTTATGCTTGTTACGAGTTAAATGTATATATATATATATAAAAAATCCCCCTTGTAGGATCCCAGGATCGGAATCTGGCATATGAATGCTAGGAGCTGAGAATGTGGTACTACGGAGGCTGTTGGCACCAGATTCGGTAATCGGGATTCCTATAAATCCGATTTCCGGGTTTGGGGCATGACAAAAGCTGTCAGAATATAAATGTAACACTTCAGTAAAAATCCTGTGGAGAATAGGATTATGAAGAAAAGAAGTTGAGAGAAAATATACTGCAGTCTTCGAGAAAAGTGAGCCAACCATTCAAGAGAGGAAATGCGATCAGGATGAGGGAAGGCAATCAATGCACTGAAGAGTTCAAGGGAAGTTTTGAAAATTTTAGAAGTACCCCCTCCTATAGATGCAAGAGCAAGCTCTTCATTAGAGGGTATATATGTGTTAAAGATGTCACCCATGATGGGAAGACCTGCTATGCAAAACAGATCCCATAAAGTGATGCTCATTTCACCTAAGGGAAGATGAAATGAGTTGGTGGTTGGAGACCAATGATTGAGAAAACATCTGAGAATAGTAGCATCTGCGCGAAAGTGTTCCGATGTAGCTATGATTGAGTCAGAAAGTGCACTCTGTACTAGTATGGCAATATGTCTCCAAATGACAACGTGGGCCCAAGCACTATAAAAATCATGGATAGATAGTAGGCCTGCGATTGTGAATCTCCCCGTACTCCAGGGTAATTTCTCAAGGAAGAAGAGTTGCTGAGTTGTTTCAGAGTAGTGAAAAGGGGAAGGTTGATGAGGATCACAATGGGGGCGCAAAAATCTCATCTTTTGAATTCTTCCTGCTCTTTGACAAAGTCCATTCTATCCCAAATATCCTGTCAGCATCCTCGGTTCTCTCGTGACCCAGTCATTCGCTGAGATGAAGGTATTTTGTCGATCAAAGGGTTCATAGTGTAGGATTGACCAGTGACTTCGTAAATTCATGGGAATAATGGTTTGATTATTGGTAAAGGGGTTATAGAGATCTAAGGATTCTTCATTTATGTCTACATGTTTCCAAGAGTGAGGGAGAGGTTGTTTCCATCTAGAAGAGGATGGATAATGTTTTCTTCTAGAAGAGGAGGCTGAATAACGGACCATGGAGAAAAGAAGTTTTTAAATCTTGAAGATACTTAGAGGGAAGAAAATCGAATGCTGGAAAAACTTTTAAGTCTTGGTTGTGCGGACCCGCGCAATCAAGTTCAATTATGCGTCTCTACACAAGAGTCAGAAGATATTATGCAGATAGGGATCTGTTGTGCAGGTTTGCGCAAGTGAAGTTCGTTGCATGGAAAAATTGCAAAGGAGTAAAAGTCTGCTACAGTGCAGGTATGTGGAAAGTGAATGAAGGATTGAGGTATTTATACTCAAGGGGTCGAGTGCGGTACACGGGTTTCTGATTGCACGGACCCGTACAGACACCGTCAGGATAGGTATTTTGATTCTTTTTCTTTGGTTCTGGGGAAACAAAGAATTGATCAAGGGGACATCTATTGAGGCATAAAAAATGATGAAAGGATTAAAGCAAGAGAAGACTAAAAAGTAAGGTAATAAAAAGGAACATGAAAGAAGAAAGAGAAGTGCCTTTGAGGTTGATTGCACGGGTCCGCGCAAGAGATATTAGTTGTGCGGATCTACGCAACCCAAGTATCAGTTGCACGGGTCTACGTAACCTAAATATTAGTTGTGCGGGTTTGCACAACTGGTTTCAGGGAAGTGATTTTCTTAAGCGGTGAAGAATGATGCAAGGTGGATCCCATGGTGCCAAAATCGAGGTACCACACGTGCAAAGGCCTATAAATACCCCTTCATCTCCCTCATTTGGACTGGTTGAAGATTTTCGAGAGGAAGCAGAGCAAGGAGAAAGATCGAAGGTGAGAGAGAGAGACGATGGTTTGCGCGGGTCCGCATAACCAACATCAGTTGCACAGGACCGCACAACCAAACTGCCCTGCAGTCTATGAAGATAAGGGCCGTTATGTTGCTGAAATGACTAAAGTCTTCAAGTTCCTTCTGTTCAAGTCTAAAGGAGAATAGTCAGCGGAAGAACATATTCCTCCTAAGTCTTAGGAGATGACCGAAATCACCGACGAAATGCTACCGGATTTAATATTTGGCTATGATAGTTGAACTTATAATAATTCCTTTGTTCCAAGTAATCTATCTTAGAATCAAGGGGCATTTAAAGGATGTAAATGAATTCAGTATCAATATAGTGTGATGATAGTTTTAAATGCTCTTTCTTTGTTATGTTTAAATAAGATAATCTCCCAAATCAGATGCATTTATTTCTTGTTCGAAATAGCGCGTTACGCCGGATATAATCTTTAAAAAAAAATTTGAAAAAATAGTTCAATCTCGACTGTAACCATTGACACCCCTAATAGAGACAAAATGACAGATCAGATTATTAAAAAAATGTTTTAATAAAAACTCACACCAATCATATCTAACAAAACCCTCGAGGGAGATGAGAGGACATGTCAGATTTTGTTTTGTGTAAAAAAAAATAATTCCTAATAAAAGCTAACTTTGATTGTCACCATTGGTATCTCCAATGGACTTGAGATGAAAAGTCAGGCTCATTTTCAAATTAAAAAAATAAATAAATAAAATTCAAGGGCAAAAATAAAACCCATATAACAACACCCACCCATGAGATTGGGCAGATCTTTCTAAAAATAAATAGCCTAGAAAAGAAATACTCAAAAACCATTACAATAAAAATCCATGAAATAATGTTTTACCGGTGGGGACTCATTAAAAAAAAGAAGTTAATTTTTTAAATACAAAATGCATACAATCTCTGTGGCACTGGGAAGCCTTTCATACTCGGTGGAAGCTGGTGCGACAACAATAATTGGTTTTGGGATTCTTCCGAGTCATTAGTTATTTTTCAAGATCAAATGTGAGAATGAGGAGGCCAACCTGAACTTTTTAGTGTCAATTCGGTCACCTATTGGTATGAGCTAATTCATGTTAGGGCCAACTACGGCCCAACTCGTCAAAGATGACTAGTTATAACTCCAAGTGATGAACTCGGATGATGGCGTAAGGGTCACCCACACATACCTAATTCAGGATGCTTATGTCATTTGATAGATCAAAATGACGTAGTGAGTTCTTTGTAAGGCTTCAGAAATCACGAAGTTGCTAACAACTTTGACAAGTTGACAGTAAGTACTCATGGGGTAATTATGCCAAGAACAATCATAGATCTAGACGATAGGGGGATCCCCGTAAAGCCGTAGAAAGCACAACGGCGCTATCTTTTTTAGATTTAATGACATTTTTTATCACAACGTGAAAGCATTGCAATTATTTCCTCGTAAGGCCATAGAAAGCGCAGGGACAATTGCAAGGTTTTCCTCAACTCTAGTGGTATGTGCGAGTTATCTTTACACCAAATGATCAATTGGTGCTGACACAAAGGTAACAACTAGTCCAGACTGTGAGGCACATCTATAAACACCTAGACCAAAATGGTGGGATGTCTATCACTTTGGTGTTCGCTTGCAAGTAGCCTCCACCAAAGAGGCACATCTATAAACACCTCACCCAAAAACGAAGATAATACTTTGCACGATCGTAAAGAATTCTCAAGAACGACATCAGATCGAGCTAACAAAGCATCGTAAGAGGAAACAAAGTGCACCTAAGGGGTACCTAAGCCCATCCAGAACCAACTGACAGTCCAGATTGGCCAAACATGACTAGCAGGAATTGAATTCCACTGGCTATATGGAAGTGATCTAAGCTGACAAATGGTACCTACTGCTAGCTGAGGTGGCCATAATACCTCAAAATTTATGAAATATGACTCGTTGGAATCTAATTCCCTCCGGCCTTAAAATGACTACATATCAGTTTTGCAGGCTCATATTACCTCAAGCATTTTGGAAATGCACTTATATGCCATGCCCGACGGGAATCTAATTCCCTTCGGTCATATCTATAATATGGAGCTAGCCTCCGTCATTTGCAACAAGTAGAAACGATTGGCAATAACTAGAAATAAGTATGAATAGCTTGGAAGTAATTCTGAACAGGTCTAAGCAATTAGAAGAGAGCTTTCGAGAGTCGGAGGGTTCTAGTAGTCTGGTACTCCCTTTTCCTCTAGTGACCTTCCTCACAATGAGAGACTGTTAGTTTCTGACAAGTTTAGCGATTAGCGGAGTAGAGATAGAATTAGGGACACTTGACTATCTCTTATAGCTTAAGAGTGCTTGGTTTGCCTCTTTCTACACTCACATGTCCATTAGTTCACGCCAACATCCCACACATAACATATCGATATTGCACTCTCGTCTCCTTCTATTTTATTTTATTTTTATCTAGTGTTTGTCCACTTGGACCTATATGTAGTTACCATTAGAATTTTTTGAATTCCTAAAAATCAAAATTCCATAGGGAAAAAACTGCACTTTGTGTGGGCCAAAAAGGGTGCCTAACTAACCCCTTCTTTTTCTATTACCAAGACCCTTTGAATCTTTGGCCACAAACCAACCGTAGGAGTCATTTGGATTAAGAGATCTTTGGATCTTCCGTTTTATAAGCAATTCTATTATTCCAAACCGACATAATTCTAAGCTTTCATTAGCTAGCCACGATTCTAAAAAATACACATTTTCTTCTGAGTTAACTCCCCATTTAATTTCAACATCACAAGAGTTTTTGTAGGAGAGAAGCCGAAAGAGAAATTTGTGACTGTACGACCCATTTATGGCCCATTTACGAGACGAAGCCCACCTTATTTTACCTTGCAAAAATAAGCCCCAGCTGTACGGATGGCTTGTCAAAGGTTGAAAATGCCCCTGCTTTTTCCTTCAAGCAGATCGGTAGTGCTCGAAGACGAGCGCTGACACTCCTCGAACTCCGAGTTGTACGAACGGTTCAAAACATATCAAAGTTACATGGGCCCCACACTTACGTATTTATTATATCCACAACGTTCATCCATATTTTGAGATCATTTCGGACCGTTATCTAAAAAAAAATCATATCCAAAGATCAACTAGACCACACCACAAAGAGCAACAGAAAATTGATTTTCATCGTTGAAACTTTTGTAGGGCCCACTGTAACATTTATTTTCCATCCAATCTATTCATAAGGTCACAAAGACCTGGATGAAGAGGAAAAATAAATTTCGTAATGATCCAAAACTTCGGTGAACCCTAAAAGGGTTTCAACGATAGGCGTTCAATCCTCCATTGCCTTTTATAGTGTGGTCCACTTGATAGCTAAATCTGTCTTATTTTTCTTCTGAAGACTTATAACGAGTTCATCAAATAGATGGACAGTTTGGATATAACACATACCTCATAAAAGGGCCCTCAAAGGCGCTGGGGATTACAACAGGGGAAAAAAAGAAGCCTGGAATCTATGGCTACGGATATAATCCATAGCCATAACTGCAGCCCATGCTTTTTCGATATGTCCTTTTCTATGTATCGAAGGTATTTCGATTAATCAAAAAAGGTCTAGAATTGTCCAGCGACTTTGCATAAAAAATCCTGCAATTTTCGATACATATCAAAGTGTACTCGATATTATTGAAGATATAGCTACGGATTATAACCGTAGCCATAACTGCAGTCTGTAAGAGTCTATACATTTTTTTTTATTTTTTATTTTTTAATAATTTAATTTTTATTTTTTACATGGAGAAATTTATTCTACCTACAATTTTCTCTAATACATATTTATATAAATATGTATATATAAGCATATAAAAAAAAATTTCTCTCTTTTTTCATTTCTTCCTTTATTCATTTAACAAGAATATCATCTAAACCAAAATTAGTTACTTGATGTACCCTCTATGATTTTGGGATAGGAGAAGCTACTTTAGCCAACTAACTTAGTTATTTTCCAAGATTCCATCAGGTCGATGGTCGAAAATCCATTTCATATTCACTTTGTGATCAATTTCAATCAGTTCGCGGTCAATTTCATTCATTTCATTTACTTCATGGTCATTTTCATGTATATCATTGTCATTCCCGCCTATTCCGTGTTGATTCGTGGTCCTTTCGGAGCATTTCAAGGTCATGCCCCTTCACTTCACTGTCATTTGCATGCATTTCACAGTCAATTCGCTTCAATTCATGACCACTTCCATGCATTTCACGATCATCCGAAACAATTCCATGTTGATTCACGGTCATTTCGAGGCATTTCACAGTCAATTCCTTTCACTTCATGGTCATTTTCATGCATTTCACGGTCAATTCGCTTCAATTCATGATCACTTCCATACATTTCACGGTCATCCGAAACAATTCCATGTTGATTCACGGTCATTTTGAGGCATTTTAGGGTCAATTCCCTTCACTACACGGTCAATTCGCTTCAATTCATGATCACTTTCATGCATTTCACGGTCATCCAAAACAATTCAGTGTTGATTCACAGTCATTTTGAGGCATTTCACGGTCAATTTCCTTCACTTCACGATCATTTGCATGCATTTCACGATCAATTCATGATCACTTCCATGCATTTCACAATCATTCGAAACAATTTCGTGTTGATTTACGGTCATTTCGAGGCATTTCACGGTCAATTCCCTTCACTTCACAGCCATTTGCATGCATTTCACGGTCAATTCGCTTCAATTCATGATCACTTCCATGCATTTCATGGTCATCCGAAACAATTCCATGTTGATTCACGGTCATTTCGGGGCATTTCAGGGTCAATTCCCTTCACTTCACGGTCATTCGCATGCATTTCATGGTCAATTCGCTTCAATTCATGATCACTTTCATGCATTTCACAATCATCCGAAACAATTCAGTGTTGATTCACAATTATTTCGAGGCATTTCACGGTCAATTCCTTCACTTCACGATCATTTGCATGCATTTCACGATCAATTCGCTTCGATTCATAATCACTTCCATGCATTTCACAGTCATCTGAAACAATTCCATGTTGATTGACGGTCATTTCGAGGCATTTCAGGGTCAATTCCCTTCACTTCACGGTTATTCGCATGCATTTCACGGTCAATTCGCTTCAATTCATGATCACTTTCATGCATTTCACGGTCATCTGAAACAATTCAGTGTTGATTCACGGTCATTTCGAGGCATTTCACGATCAATTTCCTTCACTTCATGGTCATTTGCATGCATTTCACGGTTAATTCGCTTTGATTCATGATCACTTCCATGCATTTCACAGTCATCCGAAACAATTTCGTGTTGATTTACGATCATTTCGAGGCATTTCACGGTCAATTCCCTTCACTTCACGGCCATTTGCATGCATTTCACGGTCAATTCGCTTCAATTCATGATCACTTCCATGCATTTCACGGTCATCCGAAGCAATTCCATGTTGATTCACGGTCATTTTGAGGCATTTCAGGCTCAATTCCCTTCACTTCACGGTCATTCACATGCATTTCACGGTCAATTCGCTTCAATTCATGATCACTTTCATGCATTTCACGGTCATCCGAAACAATCCGGTGTTGATTCACAGTCATTTCGAGGCATTTCACGGTCAATTTCCTTCACTTCACGGTCATTTGCATGCATTTCACGATCAATTCACTTGGATTGATGATCACTTCCATGCATTTCACGGTCATCCAAAACAATTCTGTGTTGATTCAGGGTCATTTTGAGGCTTTTCACGGTCAATTCCCTTCACTTCACGGTCATTTGCATGCATTTCGCGATCAATTCACTTCAATTCATGATCACTTTCATGCATTTCACGGTCATCCGAAACAATTCCGTGTTGATTCACGGTCATTTCGAGGCATTTCACGGTCAATTTCCTTCACTTCACGGTCATTGCATGCATTTCATGTTCAATTCGTTTCAATTCATGATCACTTCCATGCATTTCACGGTCATCCGAAACAATTTTGTGTTGATTTACGGTCATTTCGAGGCATTTCACGGTCAATTCCCTTCACTTCACGGCCATTTGCATGCATTTCACGGTCAATTCACTTCAATTCATGATCACTTTCATGCATTTCACGGTCATTCGAAACAATTTCGTGTTGATTCACGATCATTTTAAGGCATTTCACGGTCAATTCCCTTCACTTCATGGTCATTTGCATGCATTTCACGGTCAATTCGCTTCCATTCATGATCACTTCCATGCATTTCACGGTCTTCCGAAACAATTTTGGGTTGATTCACAGTCATTTTGAGGCATTTCACGGTCAATTCCCTTCACTTCACGGCCATTTGCATGCATTTCACGGTCAATTCGCTTCAATTCATGATCACTTTCATGCATTTCATAGTCATCCGAAACAATTCCGTGTTGATTCACGGTCATTTCGAGGCATTTCACAGTCAATTCCCTTCACTTCATGGTCATTTGCATGCATTTCATGGTCAATTCTCTTCAATTCATGATCACTTCCATGCATTTCACGGTCATCCGAAACAATTCCATGTTGATTCAGGGTCATTTCGAGGCATTTCATAGTCAATTCCCTTTACTTCACGGTCATTTGCATGCATTTCACGGTCAATTCGCTTCAATTCATGATCACTTTCATGCATTTCACGGTCATCCGAAACAATTCCGTGTTGATTCACGGTCATTTCGAGGCATTTCACGGTCAATTCCCTTTACTTCACGGTCATTTGCATGCATTTCACAGTCAATTCGCTTCAATTCATGATCACTTCCATGCATTTCACGGTCATCCGAAACAATTCTGTGTTGATTCATAGTCATTTTGAGGCATTTCATGGTTAATTCCCTTCACGGTCATTTACATTCATTTCACAGTCAATTCACTTCAATTCATGATCACATCCATGCATTTCACGGTCATGCCCCTTCACTTCACAGTCATTTGCATGCATTTCACGGTCAATTCGCTTCATTTCATAATCATTTTCATGCATATTACAGTCATTCCCGCCTATTTCGTGTTGATTCATGGTCCTTTCGGCACATTTTACGGTCATGCCCCTTCATTTCACGGTCATTTCCGCGCATTTCACAGTACAATTGCCTCACTTCATGGTCATTTCCATGCATATCACGGTCATTCCCGCCTATTCTGTGTTCATTCATGGTCATTTCAGCACATTTCATGGTCATTTCTGCGCATTTCACGGTGCAATCGCCTCACTTCATGGTCATTTCCATGCATATCACGGTCATTCTCGCCTATTCCGTGTTGATTCACGATCATTTCGGCGCATTTCACGATCATGCCCCTTCACTTCACGGTCATTTCCGTGCATTTCACGGTCCAATCGCCTCACTTCAGGGTCATTTCCATGCATATCACAGTCATTCCCACCTATTCCGTATTGTTTCACGGTCATTTCGGCACATTTCACGGTCATGCCCCTTCAATTCATGGTCATTTCCATGCACTTCACAGTCCATTCGCTTCACTTCACGGTCATTTCCATGCATATCACAGTCATTCCCACCTATTCCGTGTTGACTCACAGTCATTTCGGTGCATTTCACGATAATGCCCTTTCACTTCACGGTCATTTTCGCGCATTTCACGGTCCATTCGCCTCACTTTAAGGTCATTTCCATGCATACCACAGTCTTTACCGCCTATTCCATGCTGATTCATGGTCATTTCGACGCATTTCACGGTCATGCCCCTTCACTTCACGGTCATTTCCGCGCATTTTACGTTACAATCGCTTCACTTCACGATCATTTTCATGCATATCATGGTCATTCCCACCTATTCCGCGTTGATTCACGGTCCTTTCAACGCATTTCATGGTCATGCCCCTTCACTTCACGGACATTTCCACACATATCCGCGCAATACTACACAAGGTAAACTAAAGTGGAAGCAATTTCATTTATAATCTGAGATTGTACATTGTTCTCATTCACTCCTTTCACTAGGCGATTATGAAAGATATATATGCACATACAAATCGAAGTTTAATCGATATATCGACGGAGTATCGATATTATCGATAATTCGTTTTAGAAGAGCAGTGTGTCTCTGGACAATTGAGGAACATTTTCGATATATCAAAATTTAGTCGATATATCGTCTCTTCGATATATCTAAATGTTCTCGATATTATTGATAATTCTTTTTAAAAAAGCATTTTGTCTCTAAACATTTTCTTACCATTTTCGATAAATCGAAATATAGTTGATATATCGACATATGACATTGATATCAAGGCGATGTACCGTTCCGTTGTAACAATAACTTAGTTCGATAGCATTGACTAGAGTTCGATGTTATCGACAACTTAATCCCGATGTCATTAATTAGCGTTTGATAACATCGAAGCGTACTTTTATTTTTTACTTACAAAAATTCAGTGGATTCTGTTTTTATAATTGAGTGTCTTTCGATTGATATCGAAATTTCTTCCTTCAATTTATCGAAACTATCTTGATATAATCAAAAAATTGTTTTAAAACGTCATTTCATCTCTGAACAGTTTTGGACTAATTTTGATATATCGTCTAACATTTGATATATCGAAATGTCAGACGATATAACAAAACGCAGTAAATGTCGATATATCTTGTACTGTTCGATATATCAAAGGGTTATTTTTACTCTCTTTTTTTTCTTTTTTCTTTTTTTTTTAAGGTTAACTTGTTAGTACACAACCATGTCAGTACACACTTCATGTTATCCACCCCCACTACGGATCGATATGAAGACCTCAAATCGTGTAAATGAACATAAGTTCTTTAGAGACTTATGGACCTTTTTTGATATATCTAATCCTACCTTGTCGCACTCTCTCGTCCATGAACATCTCCTGCACCTCCATCTGTATATAAACCGGGTTCCTTGCTAGGCAGATGATGGCCCACCTCCTCCACCTGGAATCCTTCACCAAAACATGATGGTGACCCTTTATCTTTGAATCGATGGAGTAACATACCCTCCAGTACATTACCATTTCCTTTTGCCCTTTTACGAAAATTAAGACTCTTGATTAGTGGAATAACATACCCTCTAAATCACTATCGTCTCCTCCCCCTTCATGTAAATGACGATGGATGAGTTCCATCGTGCTTTTAACATATCGAATGATCTCTGAATTAGGCAATTCCGGTCCCATTTGGAAACTTGACAAGTTACCATTCCATGACCTGAAATAGTCTAAATTGACCATGAAGTGAAGGGAATTGACCGGGAAATGCATGGAAATGACCGTGAATCAACACAGAATTGTTTGGAATGACCGTAAAATGCATGGAAAGGACCGTGAATTGGAGCAAATTGACCGTGAAATGCATGGAAATGACCGTGAATCAACACGAAATTGTTTGGAATGACCGTGAAATGCATGAAAATGACTGTGAAGTGAAGAGATTGGACCGCGAAATGACCGTGAATCAACACGGAATACGCGGGAATGACCGTGGTATGCATGGAAATGACCTTAAAGTGAGGCGAATGGACCGTGAAATGCACTGAAATGACCGTGAATCAACACGGAATAGGCGGGAATGACTGTAATATGCATGGAAATGACCGTGAAGTGAAGAGAATGGACTGTGAAGTGCATGGAAATAATTGTGAATTGAAGGGGCATGACCGTGAAATGCACCGAAATGACTGTGAAACAACACGGAATAGGCGGGAATGACCGTGATATGCATGGAAATGACCATGAAGTGAAGCGATTGGATCGTGAAATGCGCAAAAATAATTGTGAAGCGAAGGGGCATGACCGTGAAATGTGCCGAAATGACCGTGAATCAATACGGAATAGGCGGGAATGACCATGGTATGCATGAAAATGACCGTGAAGTGAGGCAAATGGACCGTGAAATGCGCGGAAATAACCGTGAAGTGAAGGGGCATTACCGTGAAATGCACTGAAATGACCGTGAATCAACACGGAATAGGCGGGAATGATTGTGATATGCATGGAAATGACCGTGAAGTGAAGCGAATGGATTGTGAAGTGCATGGAAATGACCGTGAATTGAAGGGGCATGATCATGAAATGCGCCGAAATGAGCGTAAAACAACACAGAATAGGCGGGAATGACCGTGATATGCATGGAAATGACCCTAAAGTGAGGCGATTGGACCTTGAAATGCGCGGAAATGACCGTGAAGTGAAGGGGCATACCGTGAAATGCGCCGAAATGACCATGAATCAACACGGAATAGGCGGGAATGATCGTCATATGCATGGAAATGACCATGAAGTGAGGCGATTGGACCGTAAAATGCGCAGAAATGACTGTGAAGTGAAGGGGCATGACTGTGAAATGCGCCGAAATGACCGTGAATCAACACGGAATAGGCGGGAATGACCGTGATATGCATGGAATGACCATGAAGTAAGGCGATTGTACCGTGAAATGAGCGGAAATGACCGTGAAGTGAAGGGGCATGACCGCGAAATGCGCCGAAAGGACCATAAATGAACACGAAATAGGTGGAAATGACCATGATATGCATGAAAATGATCATGAATTGAAGCGAATTAACCGTGAAATGCATGCAAATGATCGTGAAGAGAAGGGGCATGACTGTGAAATGCATGGAAGTGATCATGAATTGACCATGAATTGCATGCAAATGACCGTGAAGTGAAGGGAATTGATCGTGAAATGCCTCGAAATGACCGTGAATCAACATGGAATTGTTTCAGATGACCGTGAATGCATGGAAGTGATCATGAATTGAAGCGAATTGACCGTGAAATGAATGCAAATGATCGAGAAGTGAAGGGAATTGACCGTGAAATGCCTCAAAATGACCGTGAATCAACACGGAATTGTTTCGGATGACCGTGAAATGCATGAAAGTGATTATGAATTGAAGCGAAATGACCGTGTAATGCATGCAAATGACTGTGAAGTGAAGGGAATTGACCGTGAAATGCCTCGAAATGATTGTGAATCAACACGAAATTGTTTCAGATGACCGTGAACTACATGGAAGTGATCATGAATTGACCGTGAAATGCATGCAAATGACCGTGAAGGAAATTGACCGTGAAATGCCTCGAAATGACCGTGAATCAACACGGAATTGTTTCAGATGACTATGAAATGGATGAAAGTGATCATGAATTGAAGCGAATTGATTGTGAAATGCATGCAAATGACCGTGAAGTGAAGGGAATTGACCGTGAAAAGCCTCAAAATGACCCTGAATCAACACAGAATTGTTTTGGATGACCGTGAAATGCATGGAAGTGATCATCAATCCAAGTGAATTGATCGTGAAATGCATGCAAATGACCGTGAAGTGAAGGGAATTGACCATGAAATGCCTCAAAATGACTGTGAATCAACACGGAATTGTTTCGGATGACCGTGAAATGCATGAAACTGATCATGAATTGAAGCGAATTGACCGTGAAATGCATGCAAATGACCATGAAGTGAAGGGAATTGACTGTGAAATGCCTCGAAATGACTATGAATCAATACGAAATTGTTTCGGATGACTGTGAAATGCATGAAAGTGATCATGAATTGAAGCAAGTTGACCGTGAAATGCATGCAAATGACAGTGAAGTGAAGGAAATTGACCGTGAAATGCCTCGAAATGACCGTGAATCAACATGAAATTATTTCGGATGACCGTGAAATGCATGGAATTGATCATGAATTGAAGCGAATTGACCGTAAAATGCATGCAAATGACCGTGAAGTGAAGGAAATTGATCGTGAAATGCCTTGAAATAACTGTGAATCAACACGGAATTGTTTCGAATGACCGTGAAATGCATGGAAGTGATCATGAATTGAAGCAAATTGACTGTGAAATGCATGCAAATGACCGTGAAGTAAAGGGAATTGACCGTGAAATGCCTCGAAATGACCGTGAATCAACACGGAATTGTTTCGGATGACCGTGATATGCATGAAAATGACCATGAAGTAAATGAAATGAATGAAATTGACCGCGAACTGATTGAAATTGACCGCAAAGTGAATATAAAATGGATTTTCGACCATCGACCTGATGGAATCTTGGAAAATAACTAGGTTAGTTGGCTAAAGTAGCTTCTCCTACCCCAAAATCATATAGGGTACATCAAGTAAATAATTTTGGTTTAGAAGATATTCTTGTTAAATGAATAAAGAAAGAAATGAAAAAGAGAGAAAAAAATTTCATATGCTTATATTACGTATTTATGTAAATATGTATTAGAGAAAATTGTAGGTAGAATCAAGTTCTCCATGTAAAAAATAAAATATTAAAAATCAAAAAATTTTAAAAAATTGCATAGACTTTTACGGACTGCAGTTATGGCTATGGTTATAATCCGTAGCTATATCTTCGATAATATCGAGTACACTTCGATATGTATCGAAAATTGTAGGATTTTTTATGCAAAGTCACTGGACAATTTTGGACCTTTTTCGATTAATCGAAAGACCTTCGATACATAACAAAGGACGTATCGAAAAAGCATGGGCTGCAGTTATGGCTACGGATTATATTCGTAGCCATAGATTCCAGGCTCTTTTTTTTTTTTTCTTTCCCTGTTGTAATCCTCACCGCCTTTGTGGGTCCTTTTATGAGGTATGTGTTATATCCAAACCATCCATCTATTTGGTGAACTCGTTATAAGTCTTGAGAAGAAAAATAAGATAGGTTTAGCTATCAAGTGGACCACAATGTAAAAGGCAGTGGAGGATTGAACGTCTACCGTTGAAACCCTTTTAGGGTTCATGGAAGTTTTGGATCATTACGAAATTTATTTTTCCTCTTCATCCAAGTATTTGTGACCTTATGAAAAGATTGGATGGAAAATAAATGTTACGGTGGGCCCTACAAAAGTTTCAACGGTGAAAATCATTTTTCTGTTGCTCCTTATGGTGTGGTCCAATAGATCTTTGGATATGATTTTTCTTTTTTGGATAATGGTCCGAAATGATCTTAAAATATGGATAAACGTTATGGATATAATAAATACGTAACTGTGGAGCCCATGTAACTTTGATATCTTTTGAACCGTTTGTACAACTCGGAGTTGGAGGAGTGTAAGTGCTCGTCTACGAGCACTACCGATCCGCTTGAAGGAAAAAGCAGGAGGCATTTTTGACTCTTGGCAAGCCATCCGTACAGCTGAGGCTTGTGTTTGCCAGGTAAAATAAGTTGGGTTTTGTCTCGTAAATGGACCATAAATGGGTCATACGGTCACAAATTTCACAAGCCGAAATGTTAAGCCTGAATCCGCCAGTACGGGATGCGTTCCATAGGCCGAAAAATGAAGCAGATCTAATCTCAAGTGGACTATATCATAAGAAATGTTGGTCATTTAACACCCACTATTAAAAAATTACAGGTCCACTGTAATGTTGATTTACCATCTAACCCGTGAATAAGGGCACACAGACAGACTAGGATGAAAGGAAACACAAATATCAGCTTGATCCTAATCTTTTAAGGTCCCAAGACATTTTTAATGGTGCGAATTCAATCCCTACCATGTGGTCTACTTTAGATTTGGATCTGCTTCATTTTTTAAACCCTGCCCTCTTGACGTATGGGCCCCACGGTCTAGGCAACACCCACTAATTGTTACCCGGCGAACACCTACTGCGCTCCGTAGGATACATTATGCCCCACAAATCTCAAATTTAAAGATCCTGCCCGTCCAATCTTTGGCCTCTCTCTCTCTCTCTCTCTCTCTCTATCTATATATATATATATATATATATATATATATATATATATATATATATATATATATATATATATATATATATATCTCGAAAGTGCACAATATTAAGGATTTGCAACAATCTGTAAATTCAATTTATGGACCTCATTTACAGAGACAAGGATAAGAGTTCTCGTGATCATACATTTCCTCTCCCAATCCTCTTGGAGAATAGCCCAATCGTATGATTCGCAAAGTTTCGACGTCCTCATTTGAAAGAGGTAAATACATTTGCAACATCTTAGCTGATAATCAGGTGGGTCCCAGTAGGATGTGGCATCTGTAATTATGAAGGTCCTCACAATCCTAACCTTTGAAGAAAGGGAACCATGACATACGTAAGAATACTTTCTAGCCATGTGGGGCCCTCTGCCATGTGTGAGTGCCATCCAAACCATCAATTAAATGCACCCCCGCCCCAAAGTCACAAAATAAAGCCTGATCCATAAGTCAGGTGGACCACACCTAAGGGAACGACGGGAGACATTTGGGGAGGGTGAGGCCTAGCATAGAAAATTCGAGATGGTATGTGCAATCCCCCGTGTTGTGTATATGCCATCAAATCAGTCATCAGGTGCTCCTCACCTAGAAGATGAAGAGTCACGCGAAAAGTAAAACCGTTAAAAAAAATTCAGATGGGCCATACCATGTGAATATACAGGTATTAAGCTTGATTGTACATTTCCAACCCTATATATATATATATATATATATATATATATATATATATATATATATATATATATATATATATATATATATATATTCATCTGGATGATATGGTAAAAATGGACGTGGAGTTGCAAACGAGTAACTCAGTAAACCATGGGGCTCACCATGGTATGCGTGCCCTTTTAAACTGCTAGTTTTAAGGGAGGAGTTAAAATTGAAGCATGTCGAAAGCCTAAGTGGACCACATCGTAAAAAGAGTCCAGTAGGAATTAAGGCAGGAGTTACAGTTGAAGCATATCCAAGGGCCTACAGTGATGTTTATCTGTTATTTGAAACGGACGAAGGAAAAAAAAACAAATATCAAATTCATCTAAAAGTTTTGTGCCCCGAGTAGTTTTGCAGTTATTTAATTCCTACTGTTTCATGTGGTGAGGTGCACTTGAGTTTTGGATGTGTTTTAATTTTGAGCCCAGAGCTGGAAAAATGAATGGATGGTGTTGATAAGGCACGTACATCACCGTGTGCCACACGCAGTTTACTCAGTTCGCAATCCGCATTCAGTAAAAGTGAGGTGATTCACCGTATGCATGGAATGGATGTCACGGAAAGGTCATAGGTGGGCCTCTAAAACGGAAGTGATCATTCCCTTTGAAGAAAGTAACAGGGAAAGGAAAGCTGCAAGACAACCAACTGTTTCAATTGGAACTTGGAAGTGATGATCATTTCCCCAGATGATCGACCATAGAAAAAGAAAAGAAAAGAAAAAAATCAACCGTTTCAATTCAATTGACTAGGTAACTGGTTCTTAAACCCGGACGCGGATTGCGTCCTACCCCGCCCGTATCCGTATCTAAGCCCCGAACGGGCAGTTCTGTTGGTAGACCCACTGTGATGTATCCGTTTATCCAAGCCATCCATCCCTCTTTTCTTATCATCATTTTAAGTCACGGACACAAAAATGACGTAGATCCAACGCTCAAGTGGACGATACCAAATAATAAGCTTCAATTCATTAAATGTACGAAACATTAAATGTCAGTTGCATTAAATGCAAGAGTCATCTCTGGTGTAGTCCATTTGAGTGTTAGATCTGACTCATTATTTTTATGTTTATGCCTTACAATGACATGAGAAAAGGGATAAACGGCTTGGTTAAACGGATACATCACGGTGGGCCCGCCCACAGAACTGCCCGTTCGGGGCCAGAGACGGGCGGGGTAGGACGCAATCCGCGTCCTTAAACCCAACCAGCGAACGGTATCTGATCTTGCACACTCGGCCTCTTTTCAGACGTGCGCCTAACAACCCTTAAATCCGTTCCCGCTAAAACCCATGAACAGAACAGAAAAGAAAAAAAAAAACAGAAGGATAAACCGCCAACAAAATCCAAAACCCTCTCACTCTCTCTCTCTCTCTCTCTCTCTCTCTCTCCAAACTTTCAAATGCAATTCCCTCTCTCAAGACCCTTCTCTCTCTCTTTCTGTACGCCAAACCCTAACCCCAACCCTAGAAACAAAACCCTCTCTCTGCTTTTCTCTTTTCCCTTCCAAAACCATTCCACCATTACTGACCACGACGACGGCAGCAGCAGTAATAATAACAACAACGACCATAGAGGTCTTCTCATCAGCGAAAGGGGCCTTAAATTCCACACCGGTGATTCCTTCTTCCGCTCCGAAAGTGCAGTGGGCCGTGACCTCGCGGTCCTGTCTGCTGCCCTCCACAAGCGATCCAATCAAAGCCTCCGTGTCCTTGACGCAATGTGCGGGTGCGGTGTCCGCTCCCTTCGCTACCTCCGCCAGGCTGGCGCGGACTTCGTCTGGGCTAATGATGCCAATGAGGATTACAGGCACACCATTGTGTCGAATCTGTCAGGTGAAATTAGGGTTTCAGATGGTGGAACCCGGAGATGGGTTGTGACGCATTCAGATGCCAATAGAGTTTTGGTGGAGAGGTATTTGGAGAGGGATTTCTTTGATTTGATCGATGTGGATTCATTTGGGAGTGATTCTGGGTTCTTGAGGTCGGCAATTGCAGCAGTGAGGATTGGGGGGTTGGTTTATGGGACGTCGACGGATGGGTATTCATCAGGCGGGCATCGGCCTCAGCAGTACGTAGGTTCCCTTTCAATTTAATTAATTAATTGATTAATTATTATTATTTTTGAATTTCTGATTGAATTTCAGAACCTTTTGAACCCAGGACTTCTAACTTTACAGAAACAAGTTCCTTCATTTGGGGACATATTGTTTGAATTTTGTTGGAACTGGGCAATAGCAACATGTTTGTAATTTATTAATTGCAGTGGTATGTGGTGGATTTGCAAATCACCCATAGTGAAATTTCGAGGTAGGTGGACTCATAGCCATCGATGAAGTGAGTACAGAATTGCTTTGGCATTTTCGGAAGTGGTATATTGCATAATGGGCCCATTCTTGTGATGAGTTTTCCACAAGGTGTTCCAAAACAGTAATGGTGGCCGTAATGGTCACCACCGTTACCGTTATGATATGGGCCGTAACGGCTGTTACAGCCCCCATATCGGCTGTTACAGCCATTTTTTATTTTTTGAAAAATGTTGTTCCTGGACCATTACGGGGCCGTTGCAGCCGTTTTGACCCTGTAATGTGTAACGGTTGTGACTGTTACCATTATGTAACCGATTTTGAATACCTTGGTTTTCCAATATTCCAATTCTAGAGGTCATAACCGAATGGAATTAGTGACTCTTGAAGATAATGTAGGGAAGATGTGCAACTCTTTCCCTCTATGATTTCATTTTAAAAAAATTCCAAATTCTCTCTTTCTTCATGTGACTTGAAGATTGCTTCCATGTGATTTAGATAGTAGGTTTGGTGTGAAGCCATTCCTCTTCGACGGAGTTGCAAGGTGTTTCTACATCCATAAGATCTATCAGTTAGTGTTTTAATGGTCATTCAATGTGTAGTTTATTACACATGTGGCCTTGAATTCTCATAGTGAAATCCTCGATTCTTGATATGTATAATGGTTTAGCATAGTTTGTAAAATTTAATTATTTAGATTAAGTCGCTGATTGATCTCACTTGATTGTTTAGCCACATGCATGCATCCTGCATTAAATTTGGTATCAGAGCCATAGGTTTAGCATGTGCTATTTTGTCGCATCTAAGTTAGAGAGGCATTTAGGCTGAAATTTCGCATTTTAGGGTTTTACTTTCTTTTGTTCACATATAGTTTGCATTCCATATCATCATACCCCATAGTATTACACTCCATCGTCCATAACTTAGAGTGTCAGGTCTAGGTTATTTCGGTACCCCTAGATTATACCCAGTCGTTCTGGGCATAGTTTTGGTCTACATCCCACCACCACGAACTTGGAACAGATTGCCTAGGCTCGTAACGCTATCAATAACTGTCTTATGGCCATTGAGGCTTACAATAAGATTATCGTCACCCAACTGATCGCGACTAATGCGCGCGTCAATTAGTTAGAAGCCTCCCTTTAGGAGAACCTCGATATTGGGAAAGATGTCCAATCTCAAGTTGGGGGTTAAGTTGAAGGACGTGGACACAAATGTGGTCAAGTTGTTGGTTGTGGTGGAGCACATGTGCAACCACATCGTAAGGAATGTCATGACCGCCATGACTCAGATGCACATGTCTTGAAGAGCGTGAAAGTTGAGGCCCCTAGTTTTGACAGTTATCTGGACCCCAAGGCATTCATCCACCGGATGGCGGACATGGACCACTATTTTGAGTGGTGTGACATGTCTAATGCCCGTTATGTGAGGTTTGCCAATATGAAATTGGTGGGCCAAGCCAAATTGTTTTGGACCAACACGGAGCGGAAGATTGAGAGGTCTGGAGTTGCCCCGGTCGCGCATTGGGTAGAGATGAAAGAAATTCTGAAGGAAAAGTATCTCCCCCTCTCGTACCATCAAAAGCTCTTAGACTAGTGGCAGTCCTTTTGCCAAGGAACAATGCCCATGTCGGATTAGATCACTAAATTCGAGGAATACATGCTGCGATGTAATATTGAGAAGGGCCTGATGATTACACTCCTGTTTTAGAATGGGCCTCTGAATCGACATTCAACGAGAACTCCTTTCTCGCGACATTGGCACCCTGGAAAAAATGTACCAAGTAGTGCAAGACTTCGAGCACTTCCTTTAGCCGCAATTTGAGAGACGATTTGACTCTCGAGATTCGAATGTTAAGACTACACCTCAGGGAGCTAAGTCTAACTTTGGGAGTCAATCCAAGGCCCTTACCGGTTCTCAATCCAATCCTAGGGATGTTAAGAGTAAATGTATATAACAAGTACCAACTCTAGGGGTGGTAAATCAGTGTGGTGTTTCAAGTGTTAAGGATTCAGTCATTTTGCACATCAATGTCTCTCGAAAGAGAGGAACAAGACCCTCATGCTTGGCGAATGTGAAGAAGAGGTAAATGAGCAGGGCGATTACGAATACGAATACGAAGTATATCAGCCTAATGCAATCGGTGCTAGTGACAAAGATGCAAAGGATCAGGAAACTGAGACCAATGCACTTGCAGTAGTTAGATGTGCCATAACGCAGGCTAAGGAGAACGACAATTGGTGTAGAACTGTCATCTTCTATACTTATGTCAAGTGTGGAGACAAGAGTTGCAAAATGATTACAGATAGCGGCAATTGCACCAATGTGGTCTCATCGAGCACAGTGGCTCAACTAGTTATAAAGCCTGTTTCTCATCCTCAACCATATCATGTTGTCTGGGTTGACGCATCCTCCATTCTGGTGTCCTTATCCCTATATGGTTTGGATCTTACAAAGACACTGCGATGTGATGTGGTGCCTGTGGATGTCGGACACATCATCTTGGGTAGGCCTTGGTTGTATGATAGAGACGCAACGCTATTTGGTCGCTCGAATACGTGTTCGTTTATATATGAAGGCAAGAGGATTGTCTTGAACCCCCTCCCGCCCAAGAGCACCCTAGATAAGAAAGAAAATGTCAAGAGGGGTGATCAAAAGGATGTGAAGAAACCCCAGTCCAAGTCTCTGCATATTATAAATGTAAAAGAATTTAAGAAAGAGACTAAGACTAATCCTGAGGTGTGTGCCTTGATGGTTAGGGAAGTTACACCCCAGGTTGATGTAGAGTTGCCACGTGAAGTGAGTCTGATGATGGAAGAATTCAGGGATGTTTTTCCTGATGACTTCCTCGATGAGCTCCCACCTATGTGGGACATATAACATGCGATTGATCTTGTCCCAGAGTCAACTCTACCTAACCTCCCGCATTACTGAATGAATCCCACAGAGCACATGGCATTAAAGATGCAAGCCCGAGGAAAGGATTCATTTAGGAAAGCATAAGCCCATGCGTTGTGCCCGCCCCTCTCACACCCAAGAAAGGTGGCACGTGGTGCATGTGTGTGGACAGTAAAGCCATTAATAAGATCACGGTCAACTACCGGTTTCCCATACCGCGTCTTGATAATATGTTAGACATGATGTTGGGTGTCATCATCTTCTTAAAGACTGATCTCAAGAGTTTGTATCATCAAATCCGTATACACTCAAGAGATGAGTGGAAAACAACGTTTAAAATGAAAGATGGGCTTTATGAGTGGTAAGTCATGCCCTTTGTCTTGACCAATTGATGAGGACATCACATCACATACACCCTTGCATACGTATCAGAGGATGAGGCGGGCTGCACTGATTTCCCTGTGGCTAGGCGAGTAGCCATGATTGTGCTGAAGACCCAATGTGTATGTGCGAGCATTTGGAAGACCCTACACTGGGAAGATGCACATGAGCTGTTTTATGGAGTAATTCAGATTGTTGGATTGGAGGGACGCGACAATCAGGCCATTGGATCGCATGAATCACATGATCGGGCCATTGATCGTTGATCATCCACATTAGTTTTAGAATTTATCATATTTTAGGATTTAGGTTTTTATTATTTTATATTTGGCCACATTATGAATATTTTAGTTGATTTTATTTAGAATAGGGCTATTTTCGTTAAAATTCACAAGATGGGGATTATTGTAATTTTATAACTTTTAGATCTATAAAAAGAGGGGGGCGTGTGACCTCTCTCATTGGATTTTGTGATGAAAAAAGGAGAAAAGTTCTTGCTTTCTTCTTCCATCTTTATGCAATTTGAAGATACTTTCATGCGATTTGGAAGGAAGATTGGTGCGAGGCTAATCATCATCAACGGAGGTTCGGGGTCTCCATCTATTCCTACGCCATCTTCTCTTTCTCCCCCATTCAAGTATTTTCTTTAGGTTCTTCATTCACCTAACACAGATCTTCGTTTTCTCCCAAACTCAACTTTCCCATACCCATCCACAATCCAAACCCTAACCGACCTAAACCCATCCTCCCACGCCACACGTGTGACCGTACGGCCACACATGTGAATCCCACATGCCCCTTTTGTTTTCACACCATTATTATATCAAAACTCATTTCTTTCATCTCCGAAACCCTAACCTTAAACCTAAAATTCCTAATTTTCCTACTTTCTCAAATTACTCAAATCATAATTTTCACCCTAGGTTGTATTGGGCTGTCTATTTTGAATAGACTATACCCTATGCTAATTGGATGTCCCTACATCCATTAGATCCTAGTTTCTTTTTATTTAATGATCTTGTATTACGATATTGGTAGCTTAGGCTTTTATTATGCATAATGCTCTTTTGATTTTCATGATATTTGTGATGATTATAATGATGTTTGTTTTTTTGTTTTTGTTTTTATTTTTATTTTTTATTTTTTTGTTAAATATCTTAATTCGTCTACTTGGTCTCACAAGTTAATTGGTTCATGCATCGGTCTTGCATCAAATTTGGTATCAGAGAATGGGTTTAGCATATGAATTTTGTGTTGCATTTAGGTTAGAGTCACATCTAGGGTTTGCAGAGTATGAATTGCATATAGGATCATATTGCTGAAATTTTGTTGGAGTATCTTATTACTGAATTTTCAATTCGCGGCCCCACTTATACAATTGCTGAAATTTCAGCATAGTAATTTTAGATTGTCACATTGCTGAATTTTCGGCTTGTAATTTTCGAATTACACCCGTGCTGAATTTTCGGTTTGACACCCTCGGATTACTATATTGCTGAATTTTCAACATAATATTTGAGGATAGCGACTTGCTGAATTTTCTAGTATGTCTAGCGTGATCTCTCGGTTAGTACTATCATTGTCATCACATTGTCCTTAGACCTAGGATTTTCTTTAGAGTGTTCTTGCGTATGCCCACTTGTATTAATGCGGGGGCATTTTCACACAAGGATCAAGTGGGTTTGCCTGTGGGATGCAGAGACACACTTGGGGTGTGCGGCCCGTGTGAGGTGGCCCCATGTGATGTGGGGCCCATGAGGGGGGTTCAACCTAGGCCCTAACCCATGAGATGTGGGGCCTGGGTTCTGAGATAAAGGGATTGATTCGCCATGCTCTAATATTTTGAGCTTTTAGAGCAAGTGGCTAATTGTCCTACATCAAAGTATCAGAGCGAGAGGTCTTGTGTTCGAGACTCCCCACCGGGGGTGATCAATACAGGGACATTTTCACATTGGGCTTAAGTGTGGTTGCCTGTGGGATGCAGGGGCACACTCGTGGTGGGCGGCCCGTGTGAGGCGGTATCCATGTGATTTGGGGCCCACAAGGGGGGTTCAGCCAAGGTCCTATCCCATGAGATGTAAGGCCTGGGCTATGAGATAAAGGGATCACATCTAAGTTAGAGTCACGTATAGGGTTTCCTTTTAGAGTTTCCTTGTGTATGCCCACTCGTTCAGGACGTGGTTTTGGTCTACACTCCACTATGAATCAAGAGTAGATTGCTGAGGCCCTTAATGCTATAATAACCGTTTGATGACCATTGAAGTGCATAGTAGAACCATTGCCACTCAATTAACCACGACCAATGTGCATGTCAATCAACTTGATGCCTCCTTACAGGCAAACCCTGACACTTGGGAAGATGTTCAATCTTAGGCTGGAAATCAAGTTGATAGGCGAGAACATGACCGTGGCCAAGGCATTGGCCATGGTCGAGCACACGTGCCACCACCATATGAGGAGCGTTATGACCGTTATGATTTAGATGCACAAGTCATGAAAGGTGTGAAAGTTGATGCCCCCAGTTTTGATGGTCGCTTGGACCCCAAAGCATTCCTTGATTGGTTGGTAGACATGAACCACTATTTTGAGTGGTATGATCTATCTGATGCCCGTCAAGTGATATTTTTCAAGATAAAGTTGGTGGGCCAGGCCAAACTTTTTTGGACCAACATAGAGCGTAAAATTGAAAGGAAAGGAGAGCCCACAGTTGCGCGCTGGGCCGAGATGAAAGAGGTCCTTAAAGAAAAGTATCTCCCTCTTTCTTATTGTTAGAGGCTCCTAAATCAGTGGCAGGCTTTGCATCAGGGGTCCATGACCGTTCCAGATTACATCACTAAGTTTGAGGAGTACATGATGCAATGTGACCTTGAGGATCCGATGGTTACATTGTCCAAATTCAAGATGGGCTTCCGATTTGAGATCCAACGAGAACTTTATTCTTGTGATGTTGGTACATTGGAGCACATGTACCAAGTGGTGCAAGACATTAAACACTATTACTTTAAGGCACTAGTTCATAAGCGTTATGACTCTTGGGATCCAAGTGTCAAGACTTACTCTCAAGGGGCTAAGCCTAACATGGGAATCAATCTAGACCCCAAGTTGGGTCCCAACCCAACCCTAGAGATGTCAAAGAATAGGGGATAGTAAGTGGTAGCTTAAGGGAGGTGAGCAAACGTGATGCTTCAATTGCCATGGAATTGGTCACTTTGCGCATTAATGTCCCTCGAAAGAGAGGAACAAAGCCCTGATAATTGATGATGGTGAGGAAGAAGGGGATGAATATGGAGATTTTGAAGAAGAATTTTATCAGCCCAACATCAATGGTGCTAGTGATGAAGAAGTAGAAGAAGAAGAGACCACACCACTTGCAGTAGTTAGGGGCGCCTTGACCAATGCTAAGGAGAATGATGATTGGTGTCAAACTACGATATTTTACACTTATGTAAAATGTGGAGAAAAGAATTGCAAGATGATCGTCGATAGTGGCAGTTGTACCAATGTAGTCTCCACTAGCACTTTGTCTCGTTTGGGGTTGAAACCTGAACCGCACCTTCAGTCCTATAGAGTGTCATGGGTGGATGCATCTTCCATGCCTATTACCTAGCAATGTCTCATGCTTATTAATTTTGAATCATATTTAGATTTGCTATGGTGTGACGTCTTACCTATGGACGTTAGACACATCATTATGGGACGGCCTTGGCTATTTGATCATGATGTGACGATATACGACCACTCAAATGTATGTTCATTCATGCATCAAGGAAAAAATTTATCTCTAGTTCCTCTCTCACCAAAAAGCAATGCAGAGAAGAAAACTGAGGGGAAGTCAGGTAACCCAAGGGATACGGGGAAATCCCAACCTAAGTCTCTCCATGTAATCAGTGCCAAGGAGTTTGAGAGAGATACTAAGGTAGATTCGATGGTGTATGCCTTAGTGACAAGAGAAGTTACACCCAAGGTTAGTGTAGAGGGACCCCCTGAGGTGAAGCCAATTATGGATGAGTTTCACGATGTATTTCCAAAGGACTTACCAGATGAGCTTCCACCCATGAGGGACATCCAACATGCCATTGATTTTGTCCCTGGGTCGACTCTATCAAACCTTCCTCATTATCGAATGAATTCTACGGAGCATGCGGAGTTGAAGAGGCAAATAAATGAGCTCCTCAGAAAGGGCTTCATTCAAGAGAGTGAGTCCGTGTGTCATGCCAGTGCTTCTCACACCCAAGAAAGATGTCACATGGCGCATGTGTGTGGATAGTCGAGCTATCAATAAAATCACTGTCAAGTACCGGTTTCCCATACCGCGTCTTGATGATATGTTAGACATGATGGTGGGTGCCACGAACTTTTTAAAGATTGACCTCAAGAGCGGGTATCACCAAATACGTATAAGCTCAAGAGATGAGTGGAAAACAACTTTCAAGACGAAGGATGGGTTGTACGAGTGACTAGTTATGCCCTTTGGCTTGACTAACGCCCCGAGCACATTTATGAGAGTGATGACCCAGGTGTTGGGACCCTTTATGGGTAAGTTCCTTGTGATGTATTTTGATGACATTCTTATCTATAGCACATCAAAGGAACAACACTTCCACCATCTAAGGCAAGTTTGCGTGGTCTTCAGAACTGAAAAGCTATACGCTAACCTTAAGAAGTGTACATTTATGTCAAAGAGCGTTATCTTCTTAGGGTTCATCGTATCATCAAAGGGCATGAGAGCGGACATCGAGAAAGTCCGTGCCATAGTTGAATGGCTTGAACCGCACAATATTCATGAGGTGCGAAGCTTTCATGGCTTAACAACTTTTTATAGCGGCTCATTAGAAGATTTAGCTCCATTATAGCTCCCATCATGGATTGCATCAAGAAAGGGGAGTTTGTATGGACTAAAGATGCCTCTAGAGCTTTTAAGGAGATTAAGGGCAAGATGAGCGAAGCCATTGTCATGCACCTTCCAGACTTTTCCAAAGTCTTTGAGGTCGCATGTGACACATCTGAGGTAGGCATAGGTGGCGTACTCAGTTAGGAAGGGCACCCCATTGCTTATTTTAGTGAGAAGTTGAATGAGGTAAAGCAACGATATTCCACCTATGACATACTTATATGCGGTCGTTCAATCCTTGCGCCATTTGCGGCATTATTTATTACTGTAAGAATTTGTCTTGTTCTCTGACCACGATGTCTTATGTTACCTCAGTCTGATGACGCTTCTCCTAAGTATGAGAGTGGAAGTAATTGGGTTAGATCGACTGAGAGAGGAGTATCCTACATGCCCAGACTCTGGAGATTTGTATGCATCACTACAAGATGGTCAGTCAACCGACAGTCGTGGGTTTGTCATCATCGATGAGTTCCTATTTAAAGGTGACAGACTATGCATCCCCCGTACATTCCTCCATGATTTCCTAGTTTGGGAACTGCATGCAGGAGGGTTAGCCGGTCATTTGGGAAGGGACAAGACCATTGTCCTTGTGGAGGATAGATTTTATTGGCCAAGTCTCAAGCGAGATGTAGCTAAGATTGTTTGGCAATGTAGGACTTGTCAATTGGCAAGGCAGATGAAGCAAAATATAGGATTGTATATGCCTTTGCTAGTACTCCATGCTCCGTGGAAGGATATTAGTATGAATTTCATGTTAGGCTTATGGAAAACCATCAAGAAACACGATTCTGTATTTGTGGTTGTGGACTGTTTTTCTAAAATGGCCCATTTCATTTTGTGCTCGAAAACGTTTGATGCCTCCAATGTGGCCAAGCTTTTCTTTGGGGAGGTAGTGCATTTACATGGTCTACTTAAGACCATAGTGTCTGACCATGATGTACGCTTTATGAGCTATTTTTGGAAGACACTATGACACATGATGGGAACAAGGCTTCAAATTTCATCTACCTATCACTATCAAACAGACGGTCAAACTGAAGTTGTCAATAGGAGTCTTGTAAATCTGCTTAGATGTCTTATGGGTGATCACGTCCGAACTTGGAATACCGTTTTGCCTATAGCCGAGTTAGCATACAATAGTTCCATCAATAGGTCCATATGCATGAGTTCATTTGAGGTTGTGCATGGCTACAAACCTAGTAAACCCATAGATCTCATACCTATGTCTGTATCCCATGGGCCATCTGAGTCTGCACATGAGTTTGCACGTCACATACATGAGTTCCATTGTGAGGTCAGGAAGCGAATTGATGTAAGTAATTACAAATACAGAGTGTTTGCTGATTCTCATCGCATGTTTCATGAATTCCAAGTGGTTGATTGTGTCATGGTTCACATGAGGCCTGAACGGTTCCCACATGGGGCCGTTAAAAAGTTACAAGCGTTTAGCGTAGGACCATACAAAATAATGTAGAAACTAGGTCTTAATGTGTATGTAGTAGACCTTCCACCTACCATGAGAATTAGTTTTACTTTTAATGTGGAAGATCTAGTACAATACAAGGGTCTTGCTACTTCACCTTTTGATACCTTCCTTCTCTACTCGAAGCGAATAGATAGAAGACATACTAGCTGCACAAGCAGTTTCCACTCAACATGGAGGAGTTCAGAAATTCCTTGTCAAGTGGAAGCACAGGCCAATTTCAAACGGTACGTGGATTACTGAGGACGAGTTCAACATTTAAATTTAGACATTTTGGAGCGCTACAGAAGTTTTAGTCCGCTAGAGGTGAACTCTTCTCAACTGAGGGGAGTTGATGAGGACATCACGTCACGTACGCCCTTGCGTATGTATCAGAGGAGGAGGTGGGCCACACCGATTTCCTTGTGGCTAGGCGAGAGTACCTATGATCGTGCTAAAGACCCTATGTGCATGTGCGAGCATCTGGAAGACCCCACACTGGAAAGATGTACATGGGCTGCTTTATGGAGTAATCCAGACTATTGGATTGGAGGGACGTGACAATCAGGCCATTGGATTGCATGGATCACATGATCAGACCATCGATAGTTGATCATTCACATCAGTTTTAAACTTTATCATATTTTAGGATTTAGTTTTTTATTATTTTATATTTGGACACATTATGAATATTTTGGTTGATTTTATTTAGACTAGGGCTATTTTCGTTAAAATTCACAAGACAAGGGGATTATTGTAAATTTTGAAACTTCTTGGATATAAAAAGAGGGGGGCGTGTGACCATTCTCCCATTGGATCTTGTGAAAAAAAAAAAAAAAAGGTAACAACTCTTACTTTCTTCTTCCATCTTCATGCGATTTGAAGATACTTCCATACGATTTGGAAGGAAGATTGGTGCAAGGCTAATCTTCATCAACGGCGGTGCGATGTCTCCATCTATCCCCACGCCATCTTCTCTTTCTCCCCCATCCAGGTATTTTCTTCAGGTTATTCATTCTCCCATCCCAGATCTTCGTCTTCTCCCAAACCTAACTTTCTCATACACATCCACAATCCAAACCTTAACCGACCTAAACCTATATTCCTATGCCACACGTTTGACCGTGTGGCCACATGTGTGAATACCACTTGCCCCTTCTGGTTTCACACCATCATTATATCAAAACTCCTTTCTTCCATCCTCGAAACCCTAACCTAAAACAAAAAATTCTTAATTTTCCTACTTTCCCAAATTACCCAAACCATAAGGGCCCGTTTGGACGGTGGATTGAAAGGGATTCAAATGGATTTGGATGGATTGCACACAGTCCAAGGCTCTTTAAGGCTGGTCAGTGGATTGTCCCTAATCCCATCGACTTCCTTGATCCAGTGCCCAATGGTTGTGCGTGTTTGGATGATCAGGGTAGTCTAGGGATTTTAACCATCCATCCTGTTTGGAGAGGCATGGGATTAGGGTGCAATCCCATTCATTCCAGGGTAATACATCATACATGTTTGGAAGTGGCAAATGTGCATGATCGTTGGGATTGGGCTCGTGCCTTGTCTTTGCATGAAGGGGATTCCATACGGAATCATCACTATGGGTCCACCACGATGCATGCATTGTATCCACTCCGTCCATCCTTTGTAGCAGATAATTTCGGGTTTTGTAAACCATCAATTGCGATAAAACCATTACCGTACAAGGACGTCACAACAGTTATGAAATGGAAATGAACGTAGACCACTGAAAATTTGTGCTAGTCCGTAGAAGTATCCGATGAAGTTTGATATTTCTTTTTTTCTTTTTTCTTTATCCATGGTAATTTTATCCTGCGAACATTTGCGAGACAAATAAATATCAGAATAGTCCTGATTAATGATTTCAGCGGTGGAGATCATTATTCCGTATAGTGGACTATGTTATGGTCCACATGATCATTATTCCAGCGGTGTAAATCATTATTCCATCGGTATGCCTAATTGCTGGTTTCAATCCATAAAATAAGATGTAGAAAATCTGGTAGCAATGAGAAATAACGATGATCACATTGATCTAAATCATAATTAATGAAACAAAATTATCAAGTCATTCCCCTCTTCAAAGTAAACCATCTCCCATCAGTCTGTCCATGTAGATTTCTAAAAGAATCCGATCAATTGCAACACCCAAATATACCGTTTGGATTGAATAGTATCAACTATGCAATCCATGTAACTTAAACCATTTTAAAGATAGCAATAGCACCAAAAATCATGAAAGTAAACGTAAACTAACCAAACCATCTCCCGTCAGTCTGTCCATGTAGATTACTATCAGAATCTGATCAATTGCGACACCCAAATATACCGATGAAACTGAATAGTAGCAACTATGCAATCCATGTAACTTAAACCATTTTAAAGATAAGCAATAGCACCCAAAATCATGAAAGTAAACGTAAGCTAACCAAACCACAGATAGAAAACATAAAAACCAGAAGGACCTAAAAACAAAAACAACAAAACAATATCGTGGAATCCCTGATAAATCTCAACTTGCAGGGAAAAATTAGTAGCATAGAGCAGCAAGTTAAACCATTCCAACATTTGAAACAGCCATAGAAATTACATTCAAATAACAGTATTTTTGGCTAAACTTTACAACCATATGGACTGTTACGGCTGTACAGTTATATATGTACCAAGAAGTGGTTGCTATACAGCGTCAGTCATGCCACGAAATTCAGTAATTGCATGACCAAATAGCACACTGAATTTGCAAGAATATACAAAATTCTGAACCAGTGCTTATTCACGGCTCTATGATTGAGATATAAAACATACATCATTGATTTGCATGTAGTCAATGATGTATGATGCAATTCTGTTGGCCCTGTGGCTGGTCCAATTAGCACAGTTGATATTCAGGACATTCATTTGACTCAGTATATGGGTATATAGTGCAAATGGATGGCTCGAGTGCTCCAAACATCAGTCATGTTGTCACTTGTGGTGGAATGTGAGATGTGTGCTAATGTGGAAAGTGAGTGGGATATCTTGGCCATTGGTATGATGCAACAGAATGTATTTGGGGCTACATGTATTTGGACTATAAGTACATGGATGCAATCGCAGCACGATTCCGCATTCATCATACATGTGTGGCCCACCTGGTGGTTGAATCAGCTTACTTTCGGTCCAGGGTAATACATGATTGGGCCCACCTGACAGAAAGGCATTTATCTTCAACTTACATTCCATGATTGCATGTGTCTGAAGAGTAGGATAAACATCAACTGACAGTCCACATTCAAGATACACATGTGGCTCACTGTCTTAGCCAAGTTACGTAATTATTAGGCCAGGGCATCTAGACAGCAGGGCCCACCTGATGAACAGCCAAGCTGGAGCACAAATTTGCCAAGCTGTTACATGCAGGTGCAAACAGGATTCTCTATCCCACTCTGATGAGTAGAAGGGTCCATGTCTAATAGAATTCCACCCCTGACATTCAGTGTTTTGATATTTCTAAAGTATATTGAACCAATTTAGCCCATAACTGAAGCTCCATACATCAGAAAAAATCTGAGAGAGAAGAAAAATCTACCCCTTTCTATTGTTCCAAAATATATAAATAAAAACACCGTAAAAGAATATCTAAACAACAAAAAGGAAACAAACAAGCAAAATAAAGAAGACAATTGAGAAATCCAAATTCTTGCAACCCAAATTCCAGAAACCAGTAACCCATCTTAAAATTTAAAATAATAATAATAATAATAATAAAATATATCCTAGATTAAACAATCCAAGCGTGAGAATCTCTAAACAACAACAACAACAACAACAACAACAACAGGAAAAAAGAAAAACAAGCAAAATAGAGAAGACCCAGTTGAGGAAAAACACATTCTCGCCACCCAGATGCCAGAAAGCAACTTCATAGCATTAAAATAAAGATCAAAGTGATCCAAAATCAAACGAACCAACTAAAAAGAATCTTTAAACAACAAAAAGGGTAGAAAAAAAGCAAAATAAAGAGTTCCACTACAAAAAATTAAAAAAACCACATTATTGCAGCCCAGATGACAGAACCCATAACCCATCATTAAAAAAAATATGTGCAAAATCAAATAAATGCAGTAAAAGATTCTCTAAACAACCAAAAGGCCAGAAAAACAGGCAAAATAAAGAAAACCCACTTGAGGAAACAAAAAAAAAAAAAACCCACATTCTTGTAACCTAGATGGTAGAAATCAAACACACCCAAATGCAAAAATGAAGGGGGAAATAGAAACAGTAAAAAGAGAAAATGCACCTGAAAAAACACAGCATCTGAAACGCAAGAAACCTCTGTTTTGGTATCCTTCAAAATGTTTGGAGGCTTTTGGAAGCTAAAAACAATTACACGCCACTATGTAATGTTCCATAACACGAAAATGAGAAAACTATGTCATGTTATGTTTATTTAAACCAATGAGTATATCCAAACCAGTGAGGAAACTGTGTCATGTTCCATAGAAATAAAAAAAAATTACACACCATTGTGTCATGTTCCATAACAAGAAGACATTTAAGAAAACTGTAGAAGGCTAATAAACACCAAAGCGAAACTTCTAACAGTGAGAAATGGGTGACAGGAAATTGCTATGAATGATATTTGGAAAATAGGAAAATGAGAGGACCATACCAGCGATCTTTAACTAATCCACGGCCTGCAATTCAATGACCTCGCTGCGAGTAACCAACAGTTTTCCCAAAAATTATTTCTACCATTAGTAGACCAATATCAATGTATAGTTCTGTAGTAATCCACGTATACAACTGTGTATATCTATTGGAATCGAACACTCTCAGGTGAACTATATAAAGATATTGGCATCCAACAATCATAGTGGACCCTGTAGTTCGAAATGAGAGCAATATATCAGAGAGAAATGAATAGTGTCGAATTAGAGATTAACTGTAAATACAAGAACATCCAGTTTTAACCCAAGTTGTAACTAACAACTACAGTCGGGTGGTGTGATGCCAAAATCGAGTAGGTGATTAAGCTAAAAACATTGAAAATCCAAAATATTTGGGATTTCTACGGAGGAAATGAACAATACGATTGATATTTCGCAAAACCCCAAAATCCAGATATCATTTCCCAAATTAATTAGGAAAATCAAAACCATCTACTGCAACGGCGTTTTTGAAGTCCAAACACATTATGAGGATGTCGAAATCCATTTGAAAATTAATAGATAAGCATAAAAATCCACAAACCCCCAATTTTTGTATTCCAAAATAAAGAGAAACCATATATCATAAAACCCCCAAATTCTAGAAACCACCACCTCTATAAACAGAAGACATCCCATAATCGTGTTTTTTCCACATTGATTTTGAGCTCAAACAGTGGTAATAGAAGTCATGGCAGAACCGTATCAAACTGGACATGCATGACGGAAGACCTAGGCCCTACCATAGCCAGGTGGGTTAACATGCATGTAGGATTTCTAGGGTATGAAGAGCATTGCATGCCGAAGGAAGGAAGAAGTCGTACCTTTGCTAGCAGCGTTATCTTCCTCCACTGGATGTAATGGCCAAGATGAATCGAAAATAAGAGAATATATAACAACGAAGTAAGGGTGCGAAAAATACTTCCGCCACCACTCCCGCCACAGAACCCTCTTCAATCCCATCTCTCTCTGGCCGTACGAATGACTGCGGAAGGGATTGGGATTGGGCTCGAGGCGCAATACAGAGAGAGAGATGAGATGACAATCCCATGCCGAATCCAGCAGAAGATCTGGCAAATCCCATCGGCCTTATGTCCTTGCCAGGCCAAACACCTTCGCGGCCGTACAATGTTGGAGTGGACAAGCAAATCCCATCTGCTCTACCGTAATACCCCTAAATCCATCTGTCCAAACGACCCCTAATTTTCACCCTAGGTTGTATTGGGTTTCCTATTTTTAAATAAACTATACCCTATGCCAATTGGATGTCCGTACATCCATTAGATCTTAGTTTCTTTTTATTTAATGAGTTACGATGTTGGTAGCTTAGGTTAGGCTTATGCATGATGCTCTTTTGATTTTCATGATATTTGTGATTATTAAGTGATGCTTGCTTCTTCTTCTTCTTTTTTTTTTTCTTCTTTTTTTTTGTTAAATATCTTAATTCGGCTACTTGATCTCACAAGTTAATTGGTTCATGCATCGGTCCTGCATCACCAACACTCCAAGCACATTTATGAGGGTGATGACCCAAGTGTTGAGACCTTTCATAGGGAAGTTCCTAGTGGTATACTTTGACGATATTCTCATCTATAGTACATCTAAGGAGCAACATCTCAACCACTTGAGACAAGTCTACAGGATTCTTAGGACTGAAAAGCAATGCCGACCTTAAGAAATGTTCCTTCATGACAGATAGAATTATTTTTTTAGGGTTTATTGTGTCATTGGAGGGAATGTTAGTGGATTTGAGAAATTTAAAAAAGCCTTTGTCAATTGGCCTAAACTGTAGAATATTCATGATGTACGCAACTTTCACGGCTTAGCCATATTCTATAGGCGGTTCATTAGAGGGTTTAGTTCCATTATGGCTCACATCACGAATTGTATACGAAAAGGAAAGTTCCAATGGACTAATGCAACCTCTAAGACCTTTAAGGAGATAAAAGTTAAGATGACAGGAGCTCCTCTCATGCGTCTTCCTAACTTCTCCAAAGTCTTTGAAGTTGCATTTGATGCGTTGGGTGTTGGTGTAGGTGGGGTACTAAACTAAGAAGGACATCTAATAGCTTATTTTAGTGAGAAGTTAAATAAAGCTAAACAATGGTATTCCACTTATGACAAAGAGTTCTATGCGGTTGTTCAATCCTTGTGTCATTGGTGTCATTATTTGTTACTGTAAGAATTCATCTTATTCTCTGATAATGAGGCCTTCCGCCACCTTAATTCCTGGAAGAAACTGAACCTTAGGCATGCTAAATTGGTTCAAGTTCTTCAGGCACACACTTTCGTTCTTAAACCCAAGGCTGAGGTTGAGAATAAACCAGTCGATGCCCTTAGTTGTCGAGTGGTGCTACTCTAGAGTATGAGTGTAGAAGTGACTACGTTTGGGCAACTAAAGGGAGAGTTTCCTATGTGCCCAGATTTTGGAGAGTCATATGCGTCACTGGGGAATGGTCAATCGAGAGACAATTGTGGGTTTGTCATCATTGATGACTTCCTATTTAAAGGTGACAAACTCTGCATCCCTCGTACATCCCTATGTGATTTTCTAGTTTGGGAATGTTGGTGGAGTAGCTAGTCATTTTGGGAGGGACAAGACCATCGCCTTTATGGAATATAGATTCTACTGGCTAAGTCTCAACCGAGATGTAGCCAAGATCATTAGGTAGTGCGGGACTTGTCAACTGGCGAAGAAAAATATGGGATTGTATATGCCTTTGCCAGTGCTACATGCTTCGTGACAGGATATCAATATGGATTTCGTGTTAGGCACCGAAGACCATCAAGAAACATGATTCCATCTTTGTTGTAGTAGATCAATTTTCCAAGATGGCCCACTTCATTCTATGCTCTAAAACGCCGGACGCCTCCAATATTGCAAAACTCTTTTTTGGGGAGGTGGTATGCTTACATGATATACCTAAGACCATAGTGTGTGATCGTGATTTGCACTTTATGAGTTATTATTGGAAGATGCTGTAGCACATGATGGGAATGAGACTTCAGTTATCGTCAACCTAACATCCTCAGACAGACGGACAAACTGAGGTTGTTAATAAGAGTTTTGGAAATTTGCTTAAATGCCTTGTGGGAGATCACATCGGGACTTAGGACACCGTTTTTCCTGTAGTTGAGTTAACATATAACAGTTCCATCAATAGGTCCATAGGCATGAGTCCATTTGAAGTTGTGCATGGATATAAACCTAAGAAGCCTATAGAGATCTCATACCCATGTCAGTGTCCCATACGCCCTCAGAGGCTACACCTGCATTTGCATCTACATTCATGACTTGCAGAGTGAGATCAGGAAGCGAATAAATCCAAGTAATGAAAAGTACTAAGTACTTGCTGATTCTCATCGCATATTTCAAGAATTTCAAGAATTTCAAGTAGGAGATTGTGATGGTTTGTATGAAGCCTGTACGGTTTCCACAGGGAGTCGCTAAGAAATTACAAGCACGTAGTGCAGGACCATACAAAATACTAGAGAAATTCGATCATAATGCGTATGTGACTTTCCACCTACCGTGGGAATTAGCTCTACTTTCAATGTGGAAGATCTAGTATAGTATAAGGGTCTACTACTTCACTTTTTGGCCCATATTCAAAGCCTCACATGGACCCTGATAGTAGTGATCCTGACCTATCCCCTAATCCATGGCCGTTACCTGATCCATTGCCCTAGTCCTTACCACCCTTACCTTCCTTACTTGCTAGAAGTGAACAAATTGAAGACATATTAGATGAGCAAGTGGTCTCCACCCGCCATGGGGGATTTCAGAAATTGCTCGTCAAGTGGAGGAATAGGCCGATTTCCGACAGCATGCGGATCACTGAGATAGAGCTTTAGTGTTTAGACTTGGATATCCTTTAGCGATAAATGAGCTTTAGTCTGCCAAAGGCGAACTCTTCTCAGCCAAGAGGAGTTGATGAGGACATTTGCGTGTCATCCATCCTAGTTACGTGAAGAGGAGGGCACCGGTATCTCTTTGACTAGATGACCAGTACATGGGGCCCATTGGGCCCGTATCATCATGAGCTACATTCCGAGGAGTATTGGGCAACTCCCAAGTTCTCTCTTTCTTCATGTGACTTGAAGATTGCTTCCAAGTGATTTCGATAGTAGGTTTGGTCTGAAGCCATTCCTCTTTGCTGGAGGTGCGAGGCTTCCTTTTATTTTCCATATTCTCTTTTCTCTGTCCAAAGAGATATTCTTCGCACACTTTCATCTCTTTCCTCTTCCCTTTTGATCTATACCCACATGAATCCCTTCCTTCTTTTCATCATCCACATTAACCCAAACCTTTGAAATCACCAAACCCTAGCCAAAACAGTCCACACGTGTGGCCGTACGACCAGGCGTGTGAGCCATTATAGCTGGCCGTACGGTCAGCCCTACATCTCCTTTGATTCCTCTTTATTTCCCTATAGAAACCCCTTGAACCCTATACTTTAACCCTAACCTAAACCCTAGATCCCCAAATTCCCAACCTTCCCAAACCATCTAAACCCTAGATTTCTATTTACCCTAATTGACCCCAATTTCCAAACACCCAACCCTCCAATTCTACAATTCCCATCAATTAAGACTTGAACATCCCAAATCCTTTTAACCAATCAAGCAACTTAAGCCCTAATTTCAGTTTTTCCCTAAATCCCATGAACCCTAGGTTAACCTAAACCCTAATTGAGCAAACTCTAATTCGTAATAGCTTCCCTTTGAAGTAAATTAGTTCCTATACTAATTGGATGTTTCTACATCCATAAAATCCTATAAGTTTGTTTTAATGGTCATGCAATGCGTGGTTATTACACATGTGGCCTGGAATTCTCATAGTCAAATGCTCGATTCTCGATATGTATGATGATTTAGCATAGTTTGTAAATTTTAATTATTTAGATTAAGTCTTTGATTGATCTCACTTGATTATTTAGCCACATGCATGCGTCCTGCATCACGATACTTGGCGATACACAGCCCATACCTGGAATTTATGATACTACTAATGTTATCAGTATCGCTACTAGTGTTATCAGTATCACTGAGCTAGAGATATGAATAATATTGGGGACATTTTGATAATATCATGATACTCTAAACAATAGAGCAAACCAACCTACAAAACCACAATAAGCATAACAAGTGTAAAATGGAAAGAAAATTAAAGGATAATGAAAGAAAGAGACGCACACCAATTTTGCATGGAAAACCTTCTCAATCCAAGAAGGAAAAACCATGAGGTTGTCAAGGAAGAATCCACTATGCAATGTTTGAGGATTACAAGCTCTCTTTCAACCTTAGCTTGAGGATCTTCTTCCCAGCTATACAAAAAAACCCCTTTCTAGAGTCTCTCTTGATGCAAGAGGAAAACCAAGTTTCTCACCCCCCCCCCCCCCCCCCCCCCCCCCCCCCCTCTCTCATACACACCCCTCTCTACAATTCTCACTCACTTCTTATGTAAGAACCTCACACATGTAGAGAGAGAGAGAGAGAGAGAGAGAGAGAGAGAGAGAGAGAGAGAGAGAGATACACTCACATGTAGAGACACACATGTGAAGAACATAACACATGACTCAAGTACTCATCTAAAAGTGAGTGGCTCACACATGAGGATGGACCATACCCAATAATCTCTCCCTCCAAACTCATGAAGTGAGGCCACAACCTTGCATACCAATTAATCCAACAAACTCAATGCTCATCCATCAAACCCCATCACAACTTGGGAATGCTCAACCTTGCCTTTTGGCAATGCCTTCGTTATCATATCTGATGGATTATCTGTATGAATTTTCTTCAGCTCCACCAACCCTGCTTCAACACATCCTGTTTCCAATGATATGCAAATCAATGTGCTTTGTCCTGGAGTGATATGCTGGATTTTTGGTTAAATGTATAGCACCTTCACTATCACAATTAACCACAAACTCTTCTGTTTGATGCTCAAATCCTTGATGATACTCTTCATCCACAACATTTCCTTACATGCCTTTGTCACTACAATATACTTGGCTTTAGTACTAGAGAGCGAAATACATTTTTGCAACATAGACTGCCATGAAACTACTCCCTGAATCCATATCTCCTCCCAAATCTGCATTTGCGAATCCCACTATCTTTGGATTACCATTTCCAAAACAAAAATACATCTCGGAAGGTCCTTTTAGATACCTAAGAATCCACTTTACGGTAGCCCAATGCTCTTTGCCAAGATTGGCAGGAAACCTACTCATAATGGCAACAACTGCATGTGCTATGTCGGGTATAGTACAACCATAGCATACATCAAGCTCCCCACTACCAATGCGTAAGGAGCAACTTCCATTTCTTTCCTCTCCTTCTCATTTGAAGGGCTTTGACTAGAACTCAATTTGAAGTGTCTTGCAGACTACAAGAGGTGTAACGACTGCCTTCGCATCTTAAAGCAATCCAACAACTTCTCAATATACTTCTCTTATGAAAAATATAACTTTCTCGCCTCTCTATCTCGAGAGATCCACATTCCCAAGATTTGATTGGCTGATCCTTAGTCTTTTATAGCAAAAGACTTGTTCAAATCTTTCTTTAACCCGTCAATCAAGTGCATCTCTTGTCCTACAATCAATATATCATCTACATAAAAGACAAAGGATGATGAAATTACCTTTGGAGAACTTCTTAGTATACGCAATGATCCACCAAAGATCTATGGTATCCATGATCTACCATGAATGAGTGAAACTTCTTATACCAGTGCCTTAGTACTTGCTTCAACCCATACAAACTCTTCTTTAACTTGCAAATCATGTCCTCACATTCCAACTTGAAGTCATTTGGTTATTCCATGTAGATTTCCTCCTTCAAGTCACCATGGAGGAATGTTGTCTTAACATCTGGTTGTTCCAACTCTAGATTTAAGCTCGCCGCAAGACCCAACACCACACAAATTGACGACATCTTCACTATGGGCGAAAATATCTCATCAAAATCAACACCCTTTTTTTGTCTATAGCCTTTTACAACCAACCTTGCTTTATAATGTTTTTACCAATTTTCGTCTTTCAACTTATAGACTCATTTTATCTTCAATAGTGTTCTACCCTTTGGTCCCTTTGGTCTTTTCACCAACTCATAGGTGTCATTCTTATGCAAGGAATTTATCTCCTCTTACATAGCTTTCTTCCACTCATGCTTATGAGCATCAACTCGGGCTTCTTCATAGCTTTCCGACTTACCAAAATCTGCCATCATCATATGTTCTGAACTAGGATACCTAGTTGATGGCTTAGGTACCCTTGAACTCCTTTTTGGCTCTAACATAGCCAACTCATCAAGAGGAGGCTGCCCCACCTCATTGCCATGATCTTCATCATCATGGACATGCTCAGACTCATCTTCATTATGTGCTTCTTCTTCTTCATATTGCTCTTCATTTCCACCATCTTGTTCATATGAAATGCTTGCATCCCCATCATCATGATGCTCATGGGGAACGGCTACAACTCGATTTACCCGCTCACCAGCAACCTTCTACCAGATAGATTCATCAAAGTCTTCAAAGGTTTGGTCCTCTCTAAAGACCACTTGTTGGCTTCTACACGCCTTTCCGTCATTTGGATTCCATGACCTATAACCAAACTCTTCGTCCACATAACCTAAGAAAATACATGGCACGACCTTGTCATCTAAATTGGATCTTAATTCTTTAGGAATATGCATGAAGGCTTTGCATCCAAATACCCATAGGTGTTCTAGCTGACATCTTTCCTTCTTCAAATTTGTTCAGGGATTAGTCCTTGCAGTGGTGTCGATGGAGACAAATTTGTCAAATAGCATGCCGTTCTCATTGCTTCACCAAAAAATAATTTAGGCAATCTCGATTAGGATAACAAACATTGAACTCTTTCCATTATAATCTGGTTCATGTGCTTGGCAATATTATTTTTTTGAGGAGTACGTAGAGTGGTCTTCTCATGCCGTATCTTATGCTTCTCAGTACTCTTCAAATGCCTTGGAGGTGTATTCACCACCATTGTCCGTCCTCATACACTTCAAAAGCTTTCTTGCTTCCCTTTCAACTGAAATATGAAACTTTTTAAAGATATCAAATACATCATTCTTATTTTTCATAGTGTAGGCCATACTTTTCTAGATACATCATCAATAAAGGTGATAAAATAAGAGGCACCACTAACCATAACAGTTTTTGTGGGACAACACACATGACTAAATACTATTTATGATCTTTGTTGCTTGGCTAGAGTTATTCCTTACAAAAGAGACTATATTGCTTTCCAAATAAACAATCATCACACATGAATTTAAATGCGTACCTTTGATGTTTGGAAAGAATGTTCTTCTTCGCCAAAACCTCCATTCTCTTCTCACTTGTGTGGCCAAATCTCTTATGTCATGGGTCCGTTAATTTTCTTTCGGTTGTGTCATATAGCTCCCCCTTATATGAACAGCCCTTCATGTAGTACAAAGTGCCACACTCATTGCCTCTCGCCACCACAAGTACACCTTTAGTAATCTTCCACCTTGCCTCTACAAAGATGGTAGTATAACCATCATCCAACTTTCCTGTGGATATGAGATTTATACGCAAATCCGGCACATGTTGTACTTCAGCATTAGCTTGGCTTCGGTGCTTATTTCTATACATATGCTACCAATGTCAACAATTTGAAATCTTCCTTCGTTTCCACCATGGACAAACACCAAAGTTTCCCAACTTGTAGGAGATTTTGCATGGTATAGCATGATATGAGGCTCCCGAATCAACAACTCAATTCATGTTGAAGTTGCCAAATTTGGACAATTTTCATTCTCTTCTGCTACAAGTAGAGTGTTATCAATAGCCAACGTGGCAGCCATCTCTCGACGTTTTTCTTTTACTTTTCCTTCGTTCTCGTCTCTCTTCAAAAATTGACATTGACTCTTTATGCGCCCGATCTTCTCACAATCAAGGTGTCCCGTATCGGTATCGGTTGGCGTAACGGTGCCCTCTGAAACCGATACGGATACGGGGGCGTAACGGCGATACGGGGGCGTAACGGCCCATAACGGCGCAAAATTTTTTTTTTGCCAAAAAAATATGAAAAAATATGGATTAAATCCGAAATATTCTAAGCATTCCAAATATGCATTCATTTATAAATTGGAACATGTTTATGGTGGTGTAACGGTCCACTCTTTGGTCAGAAGTTGTATCGGACTGTCTGATGAATTTATGAACCAGATAACCTGAATTTGACTACAAAATTCATGTATTCAATTTTCTAACTATCTACTATCAATGATAGATATATTAGAATGAATGTAATATGAAAATATCTTACATTTAGGTGTTTGCAATTATTTTTGAGGGCCAAAATTCATGCATAAATAGAAAAAAATATAAAAATAAAAAATAAAATGGCACCCCAAATATATAAAATGCACATTAACATGTTCTACTATGATTAACACATCACATGGCATCATTAAAACAGCAAAAGAATCATTAAAAAATGATTTTTTGAATTTTCAAAAAAAGGGTCAAAATAAATGCGTAAATAGAAAAAAATATTAAAAAAAATATAAAATGGCACCCCAAATCTGTAAAATGCACATTAACATGTTCTACTATGATTAACATATCATATGACATCATTAAAACAGCAGAAGAATCATTAAAAAATTATTTTTCGAATTTTCAAAAAAAGGGCCAAAATAAATGCGTAAATAGAAAAAAATATTAAAAAAATATAAAATGGCACCCCAAATCTATAAAATGCGCATTAACATGTTCTACTATAATTAACACATCATATGGCATGATTAAAACAACAAAACAACTATTAAAAATTGATTTTTCGAATTTAAAAAAAAAGGGCTAAAATTCATGCGTAAATAGAAAAAAATATAAAAAATATATATAAAATGGTACCCCAAATCTGTAAAATGCACATTAACATGTTCTACTATGATTAACACATCATATAGCATCATTAAAACAGCAAAAGAATCATTAAAAAATGATTTTTCGAATTTTCAAAAAAAGGGCCAAAATAAATGCGTAAATAGAAAAAAATATAAAAAAAATATAAAATGGCACCCAAAATCTGTAAAATGCACATTAACATGTCCTACTATGATTAACACATCAAATGGCATAATTAAAACAACAATACAACCATTAAAAATTGATTTTTCGAATTTTAAAAAAAGGGGCCAAAATTCATGCGTAAATAGAAAAAAATATAAAAAAAATATTAAATGACACCCAAAATCTGTAAAATGGACATTAACATGTTTTACTATGATTAACACATCATATGGTATGATTAAAACAACAAAACGTATTAAAAATATATAAATACCTATTTTTGACAAATTTCTGAAAAATGGTCCACCGAACTTTGATTCAAGAAAATCCATAATATAATGTGTTTTTATCTCAAATACCCAGCCAAATTTGGTCGAAATTAGTAGTAAAAGGAGTAAGAAACAGTTTGGAAGCAAGAAGTTTCAAAAAAACAGCAAAAACAAATCTTAAAATGGAAAAAGGTCGATACGGGCCTGTTACGGGCCTGTAACGGCCGATACGCCCCCGTAACGGCCGATACGGCTACAAAAAAACGTATCGGCCGATACGACCCCGAAACGCGTAACGGTCACCATCGTTTCCGTTACGTATCGGCCGTATCGGCCGATATGTAACCGATTTGGCATTCCTTGCTCACAATAGTGTCACATACAATCTTGCTTCTTAACTTTGATCTCGGTTTAAACTTTTCTTCAACATTTTTCTCTATTGGAAGTTCTACCTCTCTTCACTTGCTAAAACTTGTGACTTAAAACACTAGTGTTTTTTTTTTTTTTTCCTTTAACAAGCTACTTGTCACATGACTCATGGTTAATTTCCTATCGGGCGCCGATTTGCTCAAGGAAACCACCAATGTCCCCCAATTTGTCGGTAGTGAGCTAAGCAACAACAATGCTTGCAACTCATTATCTAAGATCATCTTCATAGATGCCAATTGGTTCACGATACTATGCATCTCATTTAGATGAGGTTCACAAGTTGCTTAATGAAGAATGCTCTATTTGCCACCCTCTTCCTCTCATACAAATCATGCAATTTTTTCCATAGAAATTGTGTCGTGGATTCATTCAACACATGATGGAACACCACCTCATCTGACCATTCCCGTATCGTTCTGATAACCTTTTTATCCAACCTCTTACATCCATCCTCTATCATGGTTTTAGGCTTCTTTCCTTCAATGTGTGCATACAAGTCTCTACAATAGAACACATCTTCTATCTTGGCCTTCCATATCAACCAATTGTTTCCATTGAGACTAATCATCCTTGGTGTAAAAATTTTCATCTTTATTTATGCAAACAAAGCCCCAATAAACAACCAAAGCTTTGATACTACCGCTTTTGTTGGGAAGATATGGGACTCTTTCCATCTATGTAAATCACTTAGGAATTTCTACAAACATATAGGATGCATTGTTTGTACAACCAACCCACAAAACCCAACAAGCATAATAACAAGTGTAATATGGAAAGAAAATTAAAGGATAAAAAGAGAGATGCACACTGATTTTACTTGGAAAATCTTCTCAATCTGAGAAGGAAAAACCATGGAGTTGTCAAGGAAGAATCCACTATGCAATGTTTGAGGATTACAAGCTTTCTCTCAAGCCTAGCTTGAGGATCTTCTTCCCATGTATACAGAAAACCCCTTTTTAGAGTCTCTCCTAATGCAAGAGGAAAAACAAGTCTCTCTAAGTTCTTATGTAAGAACCTCACGTATGTAGAGACAACTCTCTACCTTTTCTTTTCTTTTCTCTCACACACTCCCCTCTCTACAACTCTCTCTCACTTCTTATGTAAGAACCTCACGTATGTAGAGACACGTGCAGAACATAACACATGACTCAAGTACTCCACCCATCTAAAAGTGAGTGGCTCATGCATGAGGATGGACCATACCTAATAATCTCTCCCTCCAAACTCATGGAGGCCACAACCTTGCATAGCGATCAACCCAACAAACTCAATGTTCATCCATCAAGCACCATCACTGCTTGGCAAAGCTCAACCTTGCCTTTTGGCAATGCCTTCGTCATCTTATCTAATGGATTATCTGTATGAATTTTCTTCAGCTTCAACCCTGCTCCAACACATCCCATATCCAATGATATGCAAGTCAATGGTCAATGTGCTTTGTCCTGGAGTGATATGCTGGATTCTTCACTAAATGTATATCACTCTCACTATTACAATTAACCACAAACTCCTCTCGTTTGATGCTAAAATCCTATCTTTTCTTTTCATGAGATTTTCTTTAGCAAGGGTTGTTGACTGTTTTTCCTACAATAGAAGAGGGTTGAGGGTTGTTTGGTCTCTAGCACAAAGGCTAGAGGATTGTTGAGCCTTGCTCTTAGTCTTTCTTCTTCTTCTTTCTATCTATCTATGCATATAGATGTTTAAGCATAGCTTGGTAAGCTCCCATCTATGCATACTGGGGCCCATTGAGCCTTGTGCACATGCAATCCAATCCATTGAAATGAAACGTTTGCCCTAGATGATGCCTTAAAAATCAAGCCATTCTGGGTTGGGCCCAATGAGAATCAAGGGTGGGCATCCCTGCCAAATTGTTCCTATTTTTGTGCCCTGCCCGAGTCATTGATTGCCCTGATTTTTTGGGCATATGGCCAAACGAGGGAAGGCGTGCATGATTGTCAAAGTGGATTTAATTAACACCTCACGGTACACACACACACACACACACACACACAAAGGACCAATGCACGAACCAACAAAATTAAATTAATTAATAAAAATCACAAATTTGATGTAGGACCGATGCATGAACCAACGTTGATAATGAGATCAACTAGCAAAATTAAATTAATTAATAAAAATCACAAACTTGCTACCATTATCACAACTACCAAAATCTTAAGAGAAGATCATGCATAATTCAAACCTAGGTTACCAAGAATCATCCTACAAGATCATTAAATTAGGGAAAATCCCAAGAGAAGATCATGCATAATTCAAACCTAGGTTACCAAGCATCATCCTACAAGATCATTAAATTAGGGAAATTAGGATCTAATGGATATAAGGACATCCAAATAGTATAGGATAAGCCTATTTCCAAAGGGAAAGGCCTAATACTACCTAGGGTGAAATCGGTGTTCATATTATCGGCGAAAAATCGATAATATCGCCGATATTATCGGTGTCACCCGAGTTGCGACACCGACACTCACTTTTTTCGTTTCTCTTCCAAATATCAGCGAATATTCGGCGATTTTATCGATTTTTAATGTAAAATACAGTCATCGACCAAAAATCGCGGCCCTGTCAAGGGATAATAGTAGCCGACAACTCCTATTTGACGATAAAAGGGATGATAAAATCGGGAGTTGCGTAAATACCAAAAAAAAATCAAGAAAAAAGGGGGAAAAAGAAACTTTTGTAAGTATGTACCTGTAGAATAGGATCGTTGATCGGAATTAATGGGCAAATCTCGGTGAAGAGCAAAATCAGAGATTTTTTGAGATTTTAGGTTCCCTTCTAGAACCTCTTCTATCGGCGGCTTTTTCTGCGATTTTTTTAGGGTTTCGGGTTTTGAAACCCTTTTACGAATCGGATTGCGTACTATGTAGCTTTTATCGTGCTGAGTAAACTCAGTTGGGCCTACTGTGAATGTGTGTCGGTTATCCACACCGTCCATACGTGTTTCCAGCTCATTTCAGTGGTTGAGTCGAAAACTGAAGAATTCCCAAAACTCAAGTGGACCACACCACAGGAAACAGTGGGAATAATGACTTCCACTGTTGAAACCTTGTTAGGGCCCACAGTGATGTTTATTTGTTATCCAACCTGTTCATAAGATCACACAGACATGGATAAAGGGAAAACACAAATAAAAGATTCATCCAAAAGTTCTGTGGCCCCAAGAAACTTTGGACGGTAGAATTTCAATTTACACTGTTTCTTGTGGTGAGGTCCACTCGAGATTTGGATGCACTTGGTTTTTCGTTTGGAGCCCTAAAATTATCTGTTAAAAAGGTGGACGGAGTGGATAAAATATGTAAATCATGGTAGACCCCACAGACTTTACTCAGTATGCCTAGCGTGCCGAGTTACGCAGTACGCAATCCGCGTCCCCCTTGCGTCCTAACCTCGCTTAGACGGTAGTCCATCTGAGCAGGGCTCTGTGGGCCCACCGTGATGTAAATATTTTATCCACACCATTCATCACTTTTCTTAGATCGTTTTAAGGTATAATTACAAAAATGAAGCAGGTCCATAGCTCCAGTGGATCACACCAAAGGAAGATACAGTGATAATGACACCCACCGTTGAAACCTTTCTAAGAGCCACCGTGATACTTTTTTACCATCTAACCTATTCCTAAGGTCGTGTAGACGTTGATGAAGTGAAAAAACGAATATCAGCTTAATCCAAAACTTCTCCAGCTTCCAAGAAGGTTTTAATGGTGGATGTTCAATCCCCAGTTTATGGTCCACTTAAGCCTTTTAAATTCTCATTTTTTGGCTCATATGTTAAAATGATCTTAGAAAAATGATGAACGGAATGGATAAAACATTTACATAACGGTGGGCCCTGCAGATCCCTGCCTGTACGGTAATCCGTCTTGGCGGGGGTAGGACGCAATCAACGTCCCTTTTACCAGGAGTGACAGCGGATGAGCGTGCCGACCTTGGTGGCTTCGATGTCACCAAGTTTCGTGGACCCCACCATGATGTATGTGTTATATCCACACCGTCCATCCATTTGGCGAGATCAATTTAGGTTTTGAACCCAAAAATTAGACAAATCCAAAGCTTGGGTGGACCACACCATAGAAAGCAGGGGAGACAATGATTCCTATTATTGAAAACTTCCTAGGGCCCACAATGATGTTTATTTGTCATCCAAGCTGTCCATAAGATCACACAGTCATCGATGAAGGTAAAAAACAAAAATTACACGGATCCAAAACTTCTATGGCCCCTAAGAAATTTTCAATGATAGACATTCAAATTCACACTATTTACTGCGGTGTGGTCCACTTGATCATTGGATATGCTTCGTCTTTGGAATCAACCCTTATAATTATATGGTAAAGTGGATGGTCGGAGTGGATAAAAGTATATAGATTAGTGAGCCCCATAGAGTTGACTCGGTCCACATAAAGTATTATATGAACCCATTTTGATTACAATTGGAGCGATTTTGATTACAGTGGGCCCCATAAAGCATTATATGAACTCATTTTGATACAATTGGAGCGATTTTGATTATAATGGGCCCCATAAAGTATTATATGAACTCATTTTGATTATAATTAGAGTGATTTCTTACGGCAACGTATGCTTTTTGGGCCCCATTAAATGAAAACTTATTATTTAGTGCATTGTTTTGTAATATATTTTTTTTTTTTTAATTTCTAAATATGCAAACATGTGTATTTAGGCATGCCCTGAAGTTTTACCGAAAAATTTCATCATTTTTCTTCGCATTTCTAGTTATCGGCGATATTATCGACGATAACGATATTATATCTTTATCTCTAGTCAGCGAAACTTGTAGCGATACCGACAACTTGAACACTGAGTGAAATTAGGGTTTAGGGAAATTGGGGAAGACCTTAGAATTATGGATAATGGGGTAAATTGGTTAAAGGGGTTAAGGGGTTTAGGTACTAGTATAAAGGAATTAGGGTTTTGGATGGAGGGAATGTAGGGATTTAGTTTTAATTAAAGATTTTGAAGAATTAGGGTTCTGGGAAAATTGGGGATTTGGTGATTTTTAGGTTTAGGTTAGGGTTTGGACAAGAAAGAGTACAGTTTTGTTGTTTGGGTAGTGGAACGCCAAAGGAAAAAGAGTGGGGCCGTACGACCAACCCTATGGGTTCACACATGTGGCTATACCCTCGCACGTGTGGGCTAGGTAGATGGGGTTTTCGGTTTCTAGGGTTTGACTTGTCGATGGATGTGTAAGGGATGGAGATCGGGAGGATGTTGATGGCTTGGGATGAAGGGGAAGAAAGATTGAAGAACTTGAAAGAATACCTTGATTGTTGATGAAGAGATGATAGTGTGGGGGGTAGAAGGAGGCCTCGCACTTCTGTTGGTGAAGATCAACTTTGCATCAATCTTCCTTCCTATTCACATGGAAGTCACCCTCAAATCACATGAAGTTGGGAGAATGGAGCAACGAGCTCTCTCTCTCTCTCTCTCTCTCTCTCTCTCTCAAAAACCCAAGTAATGCGAGGTCAAATGCACCCCTTCCCCCCTTTATAGCCTCAAGAACTTTTTAAAATTACAATTTAAACTGCGTCTCATGAATTTTGACTAAAATAACCCTAGTCTAACGAAAAATCAAATAAAATCGCTCATAAGATGTCCACAACATAAATCAATCATAAACTAAATCTTAAAAGATAATAATGTCCAATAATGGTGAAAATGATCTACGAGCAATGTTCCGATCATGTGATCCATGTGATCTAACGGCCCGATCGTCACGTCCATCGAATCCGAAGGTCCAAATCACTCCCTAAAGCAACCCATGTGCATCTTCCCAGTGTGGAGTCTTCTAGATGCTTGCACATGCACATGAGGTCTTCAACATGATCATGGGTACTCACCTAGCCACAAAGAAATTGGTGCAGCCCGTCTCCTCCTCTAATACGTACGCAAAGGTGTACGTGAAGTGATGTCCTCATCACTAAGTAACCTCCAGTCACATAGGGAGAGTGCATAAACTAACTCATCACTCCCACTGCATATTTGATTTCAGGACAACTAAGGTAAATATATTTTAAAATGCCAATTAACCTTTGAAACATCCCCACATACCTGGGAGGTTCACCACCCTGTTCACCAAGCCTGTGATTCTGCTTTATAGGAATATCAGTAGGTTTAGTCTCAAGTTTGACATCCAGTAAGAAGATCAACACATATTTTTGCTAGAAGGTGAAGATTCTGTTTTTGAGCTTGCCACTTCAATGCTGAGAAAATACTTCAATCAACTGGACTCCCTAATATCAAATGAGTTTTGCTAAATACTCCTTGAGCAACAAAATTTCTTCTAGGCTTTTGCTTGATAAAACACTATCATCTACGCATACAATAAAGATGGGTGTATTTGTCGTAGATGCTGCATACGAGGGCCATTAGCCCATGACATATTGGCAACAAGAAAAAGGATAACACGGATAGAATTCATTTTTGCCACTAGAGCAAAAGTCTCTTCATAATAAATTCTTCGTCTAGGTAAAATGTAAACCTTTTGGCTACCAATCTTGCCTTCTATCCAGTCACAAAATAATAATAATAATAAATCAAAATCTTGCTTTATGTTTGTCCATTAACTCATCAACCTTGTGTTTCATATTATAAATCCACTTACAACTCATGGGACTTTTTCATTTAGGGAGATCTACTATTTCCCAAGTACAGTTCTTCTCTAAGGTGTTGATCTCCTCATGCATGGCTTCTTTCCACTTAGGGTGAGCAAGAACTTCCACAACACTACAACGGATGGGAGGAGAAGATAACAAGGAAACATAGCCACAATATGAAGCGGACATGGACTTACAAGAGACAAAATTAGTAACTGTATCTGTGGTAGACTGTTAATCTCCCTAAACAATAAGACTCAAGATACTTTGAGGCCTGTGAATACGGGTACTTTTAAGGCAATGGTCGATCATATGCTTTGCCATCTTCAACAGGAGAATTGACTGGATTCATAACCAGATCAATCAAATTGCCTGGGTTTGAAGAGGTTGATTAGTGTGGAGTTCCAACGGCTATCATTACCTTCTTTTCTTTCTCTAAGATCAGGAATTTGCAGTGGAAGTGGGACAAAGGGCCTTTCTTCCACAATACTCTACCCATGAATAGAGGCAGAAAAAAACAAGGAACAGACTCCAAAAAGGTAATATCCATCAATATGAACTTCTTCCTAGTGTATGGTTGGTAGCATTTGTACCCCTCTGACTACAAGGGTACCAAGAAATACACACTTCACATCCTTAGCATCCAACTTAGAACGATTAGGGTCTAAAATGAGAAGATAACAAGCACACCCAAATGAAGAAGCTGAAAAGGAGTTTTATAGTTTAAGACCGAGATGGCATTGGATTTATAAGAAGAAGATCTCTATTGAACTCCAGAAGATCTGTTTTTCCACTCAGAAACACCATTTTGCTGAGTATATTAGCAACTTTTTAGGTGTTCTGTATAAGGTAGGATTGGTGTTCAGCATTGACATATTCTCCACCTTTATCCAACCTAAGAATTATTATTATTTTTCCAAACTGGATCATGACATCTTATGAAAGGTTTCAAAGGTTAAAATAGACTTCATCCTTAAATCTCATAAGTTAGATACATGTGCTTCGTGAATAGTTATGAATAAATCAAGTAGCGGTACCCAATGGAAGATAGGGTCAGGGAGGGACCCCAGACATCAGTATGAACTATAGAGTAAATGAAGAATATTTCTATATTATTAGGTAAAAATGAAATGTGATAATGTTTTGATAATGCACAAAATTCAGACTGAAATTCAGAGACGCATGAAACAAATTATTCTGGAAATAAGAGTCTTAGAGATTGAAAATATAGACAACCAAGCTGAATATGCCCATGCATAAATTGATCATCATTACCACTTCTACTAGATTGAAGAGCTTGTAGGACACAAGTAGCAGGAACTAGGAGGTACAGATCGCCTTCCTCACAACCACTTCCAATCGTCCTCCTTGTCTTCAAGTCCTTAGACACAATTGGAAGGAAAGAAAGTGACACTATATGATGAGGACATCCAAGCAAACATACTAGAGGAGGGCTGAGGCAGTCTTCTTATGGCTAGACAACCATTACATGAGGCCCACTTAGCCCAATTCACATTCTTAGTTATGTTGAAGACCTCACATGCATGTTCGTGTATCTTTGAGGACCCTACATTGAGAAGATGCGTGTGGGCTGCATATAGGAACTTGATGGACACGTCTAATCGTTGAATCGAGTAGACATGATGATCGGTCTGTTAGATCATCATCATTGGACATCTTGATTGTAGACCTCCATGGGTCACGAAATAATTTAGTTGTTTATTTACATGTTTCATTATTTTTGGTATATCTCATTTATGTTGAGATTAGGGAGTTAGGAACAACTTTTAATTCATTAAGCGTCTTTATGTTGAGAATCTTATTTGAGAGTGTCTTTTTGTAAAAGGTCATTTATGAATTATGATATTATAAAGGGTTGAACATCCCCACCCTAGCCGATATGCATGTTATGAATGAAAGAAAATTTTCTCCTTTTTCTTTGAGATTCAGTAAATAAAAATTAATAAAAAATCATCATGTGATTGAATTGGTGTTGCGAAACCACGGGGAGCAATTTCCTCGTTATTTTTCTATTTTTCTCTATTCTCAACAAGGTATTATCTTCCTTCTTCTCTTTTCTTTTATTTTCCCCTTTTTTCTCCAATCTCTCTTCTTTGATCTTTCTTTTGCCTCTAAAGAACCCACATCCAAATCCATACCCAACCAAACCCTAACCCATCCACCCCAACCCAAACTACCCCTTACCCAAACTGGTGTCCGTATGGCCGTATGGACACGTGGGGTTGTCCGTATGAACGGTTCCCTTCCCCCTTGTCCCTCTTGCTTCCTCACCTCCATTCCTCCCTATTCATTGTCCCTTATTTCAATCCTAATTCTAAAATCCTAACTTAGATTCTAGAATTCCAAACCCTAATCCACAAATCTTAATTTTCAAAATCCCCAATTTGTCCAAACCTAAATTCCTAAAATTTGAAAATCCCTTGTCCGAATCATAAATCCCTAATTCCCACAACATGAAACCCAAATTTCCAATTCTAAAAACCCCAAGTCTTAAAACCCTTAACCTAAAATTTCCAATTCTAGAAACCCTCAGTCCCAAAACCCTTAACCTAATTCCCACATTGTGAAACCCAAATTTCCAATTCTAAAAACCCTAAGTCCTAAAACCCTTAACCTAAAATCTAAAATCACAATCCGAAACCTCCCAAAACCTCAACCCTAATGTTTTGACCTTAATTCCTCTAGGCCTAGATACCCCAGACCCATTTCCCACATTCCCTAGCCTTTAAACCACCCTAAACGTCAAACTTGTACAAGACATGATTTCCATTGAATTCAGGTTTAACCCTATGCTAGGATGGGGGTTCTATCTCCCATAGGTCATGGTTAAATAGTGATTTATGAGATTCGCATTGTGGGACTGTCATAGGCTTGCATTTGAACATGTCATGTATATGAAATTTATGAATTTATGGTAAATTAGCTTTATTTTTCCATTCCATTTCTCTAGTTAATTTATTTTTTTTAATATCATGGCATCATATTAGATTAGATCTGTCCTACATCACTATAATTCAAGCTTTTGTGTAAGACTACTGACTAAAAGCAAGTTAGTTGTGAAGTTGTGAACATGAAGAACAGAGAGTAACGAGAGATTATGCAAGACATCTATATTTCCTTTTTTCACAACTGATGAAAGGAAGCATCTGCATTCCCAACCTTGTCCCTACTAAAACATATTTTGTGATAAGAAAATTAGGGAACACATATCGGTTGTATGCTATGAAGCATGATGTGCAGAAGTATGAGTACTTAAATGGGCTAGTGAGGAAATGTAAGTAATAGACGATGGATCAAACTATGTAATTAGGTGTCTAAGATTAAATCTCTTCCTTGAAAAACTTATATCACCTCTTTTGTGCAAAAGGAAATCTGTGACTGATTTTCTATGGGCTAGAGAAGACTGAGTTACTGAAGTAGACACACTTGTAATGAAGCACTATGTGCTGTAGATTGGCTTGGTCAATCTTTGGGCCTTGATAAGGGTAAATCAAGTCCTGATCTAAGCCCTAGTGTTTCAACACCTTTGCTCTATAAACAACCCCCCCCCCCCCCCCCCAAAAAAAAAAAAAAAAAAAAAAAAAAAAAAGGATGGAGAGATGTTTCCATTAGTTTTAGAACTAGGTGGTTGAAGTGGAGATGTGCTTATATATGCCAATGGAACTTAAGGGAAATTTTTATCAGATTGTTATTCAAATGACTATGCTATATGGGGCAGATTATTGGGCAATAAGGAGGCAAAAAAGAGTACAAAATGAGCAATTCAGAGATGTGGGTCTTAAGATGGATGTTTGGGAAGATTAGAAAGGATACAAGTGACAATGAGTCCACTTACTGAGGATTGGGTCTCAAATAGGAATGATTGCCAAAACAAGATTCGCATAACCAACCCAAAATAGCTAGGAATGATGATGATGATGTATGGATGATGTTCTATTGTATCCTGTGTGTGCATGTGTGTCTTAAATTGAATCCTTTGAAAAGAAAGAACAAAACAAGCGAGTGTGGATGTATATCTTAAATTGAATCCTTTGAAGAGAGAGAAACACACATTTGATTGCTATTGTTTTAATTATATGTATAAGTTATAAACACAATGCTTAACGTTTGGGTTCTTGCTCCTATAGAGAATGCTAGTGTATTGTGTATGTGGTTAGTGGTGGTTAGTGGCCCCTTTTAGTGTAAGTGCATGTGCACACTTCCCTCCTCATGCGGTGTACTATATGCTTTATTATAATAAAATATTATGTGTTAGGGCAAACAAGCCTAACACAACATTTCTCCCAAATTCTCCTTCTTCTTCTTCTCTCTCAATATTTTCCTCTCTTCTTCACATTATTATCATCAAATCATTCTCTACTTGGTATCAAAGCATAGATCTAGGCATTCCGCATCTAACAGATTGAGAGGCGACATGTCACCTTGTTGACGTCAGTAGCCATACGGCTGACGTCAACGTTATACGGACACATGGACTCCATTTGAGCTAGAAGTTTAAGAGTTTGATAGATCTTGATTTTAGAAAATTTGTCATGTTTTTTTTTTAAAGAATTTATTGGACCTCCTTTCATGGTATTTTGAGCAACATAGAGAAATTCGAAAATCGGGCCCATCTTTTATTTTTCTTCGATCTACCTCAAATCGGCAAGCTTTTCTTTGGTTTCTTTACTCAAGATGGACCGAAATCTTCCTCCCAAGCTACCCATGGTGGATTTTTTTACTTAAGATCAATGTTTGAGAGGTTTTTAACCTCAAACGGACATGCGGTTGGGCCGTTTTTCACTCAGTTAGGGATTTTTTGACTGCGTTTCATGGTATTTTGGATGATTGATATTTGTTTGAGGTTTATCTCTTATTATCTTGAGGGATTGAGTGAGATAGAGTTGTTTAAATCAATCTTTCTTGGCGTAGGGGCTCTCTTAGCATAGATTTATCTGACTTGGACTCTCCTATGGCTGACAAAGGGCCCTCATCTCTTGGCATAGGGTCTCTTGAATCCAACCCCTTGCAGATTACCTCCACTAAGTTGAATGGTGACAACTATCTTCAATGGGCACAATCTGTAAAAGTATTTTTAGGAGCCTGTGACAAGTTGTCGTATATTTTGGATGATCCCCCAAGCTCTACAGATGTTACTTACAAGTCTTAGACAAAGGAGAATTATCAAGTTATTGCATGGTTGTTGAATAGTATAGATTCCTCGATTAGCCACTCAGTGATGTTTTTATCTACGGCTAAAGGCTTTTGGGATACGCTTCATGATATGTTCTCGGAATCTTAGAATTTTTCATGGGTATTCCAGCTTATTCAAGAAATTGATCGGTTCCAACAAAACTCTAGATCTTTAAAAGATTACTATTCGACGCTTCAGGGTATGTGGGATTAGTTGGATATGTATCAACCTCTTCCTTCCAAATGTAAAGAGGATCATGAACATGCTCATAAGCAGCGGGATAATACTCGTATCATGCAGTTCCTGGCTGGGTTGAGTTCTGATTATCTTCATGTTCAAGATCAGGTTGTTATGGAGGATCCTCTTCCCCCATTGACGACAGTCTATGCCATGTGTCAGCGTGCTACTGTCTCTACTCTTCCTTCTCATTCATTTGTGTCACCTGAGTGTTCGGCATATCTTGCTGGCGATCAGTCCTCTCTTGGTCTTCGGGTACCATCCTTGAGTTCAGGGCGCATTTCTGATTTTGGTGGTCATGGTAGAGGCCGCGAGGGAGATCGCAGTCGTGGCGGCCATAGTCTTTGTGGTCGTGGTGGACGTGGAAGTGGACGAGGACGTGATGGTTCCCGCATTTGTTCATATTGCGGTGGAACTAATCACACTATTGATTATTGTTGGCAGATACATGGTCGTCTTATGTATGTCGTTGCTTTTGTTGCATCCACTGTTGCTTCTGAGACAGCCGTCCACCCCAACAGTTGAGCAGTCTACTCAAGGGAGTCTCTTATCATTTCTCGGGCTGCATATGATGCCCTTATGCGGCTTCACATTCGTGATATTCCTAAGCCTTCTTACGCAGCTTCGGCCCAGTCAGGTACTGCACTTCTTGCGTCATCCTCTCTTACCTCCTGGGTCATCAAATCTGGAGCTTCCTCTCATATGACTAGTAAGTTTCAATTCTTTTCTTCTTATTCTCCTTCTCCTCATACTCAGTACGTCACAGTCGCAGATGGAACCTAATCTCCCATCTCTGGAGTTGGTTCCATCTCTCTCTCTTCTTCCTTGTCTTTGTCCTCAGTCTTGCATGTGCCTCGTTTTCCATTAAACTTATTGTCTGTTAGCTCTCTTACTAAATCATTCAATTATTCTATTACCTTCTTCCCTTCTTATTGTTTGTTTCAGGACTTACAAACAAAGAGTGATTGGTGGGGGCATGAGCTAGGAGGCGCTTATCTTCTCGATGATACACCCATTACCACTTCTAGTACCCTTTCTTTAGATCGAGAGTCCATGACTCGGTGGCATTGCCGCTTAGGCTACCCATCTATAGCTAGATTGAGAGTTTTGTTTCCCTCCTTATCTGTCACTGAACCATTATTCTGTGATATTTGTGAATTGTCTAAATATCATCGTGCTACGTTTCCTCTTAACTCTTCTGGGAAAAAATCTCAACCTTTTCTTCTGGTTCACTCGGTGTCTGAGGACCAGCTCCGGTTATCTCGACTTTTGGATTTAGATATTTTGTTACCTTTATTGATGATTACTCACGCATGACTTAGATTTATCTTTTAAAATCTAAAAGTGAAGTGTTTGATGCGTTTAAAGTGTTTTATCATGAAGTGTGCACTCAATTTCATTGTTCCATCAAATCCCCCCATTCTAATAATGGAGGGGAATACATGTCTACTGTTTTTCTGTCCTTCTTGTAGGAACGTGGTATTTTGGCTAGGACGTTATGTGCTCGCACACCTCAACAAAATGGTATTGCTGAACGAAAGAATCATCATCTTCTTGACGTTGCTCACACCCTTCTGCTTGGTATGCATGTACCTAAACATTTTGACGTGAGGCTCTCCTAATTGCCACTTTTCTTATTAATCGTATACCCTCATGTATCCTGTCTTACAAATCTTCATTTACTATATCATATCCTTATGATAATCCGTTTCCTTTACCACTTAAAGTTTTTTGTTGTACATGCTTTGTTCAAATTTTGGATGGAAGTAATGATAAACTTAGCCCCAGGGCAATTAAACGTGTCTTTCTAGGGTATACTCGGAGTTAGAAAGGGTATAAATGCTTACCCATTGACCCGCAAGAAATATGTCTCTGCTGATGTAACCTTCTTTGAGGATATTTCTTTTTTCTCCGCTCCAGGCCGATCCCTCTATGATCCTCTTGCGAGTCAGGGGGAGTATGACTGTTATCCTTTTTCCACTAGTGATCATGGAAAAACTCCTCTCCCCTCTATTCAGCATCCTGTTGGTGATATGGGTGAGCCTAAGCCTCTACAGCTGTATCATCGTCAAGATAAATCTTCACATACTCAACCATCCACCCTTCCACTCACTTTGGATGTTGGCTCAAGTGACTCTCCTACCTCGAGTTTAGATCTTCCAATTGCCTTGCGCAAATGTTCACGATCTTGTAATCAACACTCCATTAGTAATTTCGTTTCATATGATCATCTTTCACCGTCTTTTCAGTCGTTTACAGCTTCTCTTTTATCACAAACTATTCCTAGATCTCTCTCACATGCTCTTCAAAGTCTTGATTAGACGAAGGCGATGATAGAAGAAATGTTTGCTCTTGAGAAGAATCATACTTGGGACCTTGTGCCACTTCCTTTAGGCCATAAACCTGTTAGCTGTCGATGGGTTTATACGATGAAGTTTCTTTCAAATGGCTCAATTGATTGCTATAAAGCCCGTCTTGTTGCTACAGGTTACACACAGACTCATGGTGTGGATTACTTCGAGACAATCTCTCTGGTGGCTAAGCTTAATTCGATTCGCTTTATGCTCTCTTTGGCCGTTAATTTATCATGGCCCCTATTTCAGCTTGATGTTAAGAATGCATTTCTCCATGGAGATCTTGCAAAGGAAGTTTACATGCATCAACCTCATGGCTTTGTTGCTTCTCACAACCCTGCACTTAAATGCCAGTTGAAGTAGGCTCTTTATGGACTCAAACAATCCCCACGGGCATGGTTTGAAAAATTTAGTGAGGCTCTCTTGGAGTTTGGCTTTGTTCGTAGTCATGCCGATCATTCTCTCTTTATATGTCGATAATCGACGGGCATCATGGTTCTCATTGTCTATGTGGATGATATTGTTCTGTCCGAGGTGATTCTGCTGGAATGAGGGAGGTCAAAGATTTTTTGAAGACCAAATTTGAGATCAAGGATCTTGGTCCTCTTCGCTACTTCCTCGGAATTGAAGTTGCACGCTCATCATCCAGATTAGTCTTGTCACAACGAAAATATGCGCTCAATCTTCTCATGGAGACCGGCATGTTAGGGTGCAAGCCTGTTACCACTCTCATGGATACGTCACAGAAGCTTCGACTAGATGATGATGCTCTCCTTACTGATCCCAAGATGTATCGACGACTTGTGAGCCGGCTTATTTACCTGACTATTACTCGCCCATATCTCTCATTTGCGGTGGGGGTTGTTAGCCAATTTATGCAAGCTTCCCATATTTACCATCTCACGGCAGTCTACCGCATACTTCGGTATTTAAAATCAGCCCCGGGTCTTGGCCTCCGCTTTTAGTTGCATGGTCATCTTCATCTTTCTGGCTATTCCGATGTTGATTGTGCAGGTAGTACTTTTGATCACCGCTCTACATCCGGCTTCTGTACCTTTTTAGGTGGGCAATCTTATAACCTGGAAGAGCAAAAAACATCCAGTTGTTGCCCGGTCCTCGGCTGAAGCAGAATATCGTGCTATGGCTCATGCGACGTGTGAACTCGTGTGGCTTCGCAACCTTCTTGAAGAACTTGGCTATCCTCCTTCGAATCCTATTCCCCTTCACTGTGACAACCAAGTGGCCATCCATATTGCTCGTAACCTAGTTTTCCACGAGCGAACCAAGCATATTGAGGTCGACTGTCACTTTATTAGGGAAAAAGTCGCTTCTAAGGAAATCGTCACTCCTTTTGTTCTATCTGGGGATCAACTTGCTGATGTTTTTACAAAGTCCTTGAGTCGAGATGCTCTTCATCATGTTCGTGACAAGTTGGGCATGATCAACATCTATGCTCCAACTTGAGGGAGAGTATAGAGAATGCTAGTGTATTGTGTATGTGGTTAGTGGTAGTTAGTGGCCCCTTTTAGTGTAAGTGCATGTGCACACTTTCTTCTTCTCCTGCAGTGTACTATATGCTTTATTATAATAAAATATTATGTGTTAGGGCAAGCAAGCCTAACACAACATCTCTCCCAAAATCTCCTTCTTCTTCTTCTCTCTCAATATTTTTCTCTCTTCTTTACATTATCATCATCAAATCATTTTCTACTGCTCCATTCTTAACATACTTTTCTGTTACCAAAATATAAAAAAATAACAAGTTTAACCTATGCTTCTTCTTCTTATTATTTATTTATTTATTTATTTTTAAAATTTTATGCCAATATGTTTTTGTTTATTTATCAAGCGGAATATTGTATGGCACTATATAAAGGAGAAATACTAAGAAAGGAATAACTCTCTGAATCATCACCATCTAACCTTTATCCCAACAAGCAGCTACAAGAATCTTGTTCCACGATTCCACTCGATCAAGGACCATATCCTCAGTTAAACTCTTTTCTTACTATCTCCACCCACATCCTTTTGGGCCCTCCCCTTGCCTTTTAGAGCCTTCAACTTGAACCAACCACTCCTTATTGGTGCAAATCTTGTTCTCTATTGCACATGGCAAACCAGCTGAGTCTACTTCCCTCATCTTATTACCTATTGGTGCGACTCCTAAATTATCCTTGCTTGCCGCTTGCCCATCTCAACATCCTCATTTCAGCCATGGTCAACCTATGAACATGTTGTTCCATCTTTAAAAAAGATAAAAGATAAAAGAAAGAAAACAAATGAACCTGTTGTTCCTTGACTGCCCAACATTCTGTCACACAAACATGGCTGAAATTAGTCTCTACATGCACTGTTAATAAATATTGAGCCAATAGGTATCCATTTAACTAGTGGAGCAAACATAAGAATGCTGAAACATGTCTTTCAATGTTCTAATTATTGATATCATGACAACATTTTCACCATTGCACTTTGTTCTCATTTACCTTCTGATGTGGGGGCATCTTGGTGTGATTCCAAGGATGCACTGGTATCTCCATGCTAGGGTGGGGTCGCCCATGAGGTAAGGTTGTGAGATGCAGAATGGCCACGAGGTGGGCCCACTATGGGACCATGTGATTTGGGGATCCGTGCAAAGCGGGGGTTGCCCACAGGAAGGTCTCACCTGGGTTTGTCTAGGAGAGCCTGCATATATGGATAAATTGGTCCTTCCCCATCAGCTTTGGAGCTTTTGGTGCGCTAGTCGGTTGTCCGCTATCACCTTCTCTCTCCATGTTTCTCAAATATTTTATGGAATTTATACTCAAAAGAAGTGTGGAAAAGAGGTAGCACATTCGTATCCATTTAGACGTGTAGAGGGATCTATTTGCAGTCTCTTTTTGCGTGAATGAGTTATTTCATTCTCTGTTTGTTTGTCATGACAATCTTTTATTGATGGCTTTGTTTGATAACTAGTTATTTTATTAATTCTTATTATGACATGCACAAATGTTTTCTTCTCTAGTTCTTTAGCTTCATATGGAGCATATGTTCGGCCTATGCCATATTCGAATGAGGTTGGTTTGCGAATGCTTATAGGTGGGGCTCTACGGGAAGCTGTTGTTTTGGGCTTCCACATTTCACCACTTTTCTCATATTATTCGTACCATGGACCTGTTTTCAGAGTCATGTTCCGTGTGAATCATGGGAAGCTTCCTAACAATGGGTAAGTCTTAGTTGACAGCTTGCTCTGCTCATTTTAGTTGGTATTTTTTCTATATGATATTATATCATACTCTCCCATTCTCTACAGCTGCTATGGTTTCATTAGTTACTGCAACCTATGTGGAAATTCTCAAGCATTTTCATGGCATGAACTGGGGAAGATTTCTTGCCCTTGCAGCAATGGGGAGGTTTGGATTTTTTCTTTTTTCTTTTTTCTTTTCTGTTATAACAGTAGACAGTATAATGTCTAGATCATTGATGTCAGTTTGTAATTACTACTGAAATATCCAATAGAAGAAAAAATCTCTATATTCTTGTCAACGACTTGCTTTATAAGTGTTCTATGAGACAATTCAGTTGGATGGTTCTATTATACTTGATCTTCTTAATCTTCAACAAAAAATGATCAACTTTTGTACTTCACTTTTTTCTCTTCTTTGATTGACGGAAGTAATTAGGGTTGCAGGGGACCACCTAAATCTTTAGCTGTGGCAACAATAAGTTACCAAGTTTCTGTTTGGAAATATTTCAGAGTTCTTGCATTGTAAGGGACACCTTTTTTGAAGAATGCTATGCTAGGACATAGAAAATCAGAATATGGTTAAGGAGCTCAAAAGGATGAGACTTCGCAGAGGGGCCATGGAGTTGGGAGTATGCAATTGTGTTACCATTTCTAGAGTTCTCGATCCTTTCTAATAAAAACTTATTCATTTGATGAAATGATTGTATGTTAAACTTGTTCATTTGATGAAACAATTGTATGTTAAGGGCTTATTTGTCACATAATGCCGATTTTATGTACTATGAGGTAAGAATCGACTCTATTTTCTTTGGAATGGTGGAATCCTCCGGAAAACGATGGAAACAAAATTGATTTCCATAGATATGAAGTTTTCCTTTGTTTGAGAAACAAAATTATGTGTCGAAATTGAATTCCAGTTCCATCTATTCCTTAAAAATGGTGGTTTCCATTCCCACTTTAAAACCAGTTAAATCTACATTTCCACAATTATGAGAAATAGTTCTCATTGCTTGACTCTTTCACCTCTTTACATTTCCATAGTAATCACATGTGCTAAAACATTTAGGTTATTGTGGTTTCTTGTCCACACGTCCTTTTCCTTAGGGGCCTGTTTGTTCTGCCCATTTCAGTAGTGATGTAAAGTAATTGTATCATCATTACTATTTTACCACTTCCAAACCAAACACAGGAATAGTTGGTCAAATGCAGATGTATTCAATAGATACATAATTTGTAATCATTTCACATTTTCATCTAATTACTGTAAAAATCTCCATCTAAGCACCAAATCAGGTTTTTTTTTTTTTTTAAATGATGATTTGAGAATGAAATAATGTAAAAATTATTATCATTACAATTTTACCGTTGATAAATCAAACAATGTAAAAGTGTCATCATTGCGGTCAAATGCAGTAGTTGTCAGGAGATAGCTAAAGTAACATATAATCATTGCTCATTTCCTTTAAATTACTATGGTAATGGGCAAAACAAAACGAGCCCTAGACATGATGTTTGGTTTTCCACATGCACGTTTCAGTTTTCACCAATACAAAGAGGCTAGGGCATGTTTGGATATGTGGAATCCAAAGGAAAAGAGAAGAAAAACTAATAACTATCTAATGATTATTATCCTGAACACAATTAAAACATTATTTTCATTTTTGTAGGTCTTATTTGGAGAGCAAGTGGAAGTATCATATTTATTAGATAACAATCACCTTGTATCTTATTATAGAGAATCCTAACAATGGAAAAGGCTAACGATTGTTTTATGGAATCCACTATTTTCTTTGCTATCCAAACAATAGAAAAGGTCACATCGATGGAAAACCTTTTCCATTTTCATGGATTTCCATGGTTTTTCTCATATCTAAGCATGTAAGTGGAATGATATAGTGTTGGAAACATACTGGCATTTTGTTATCCATGAACCTAAGGGGTTGTTTGGTAACTCATATTTGATATGCATTGATATGCATTGGCAATTACTATAGAATCCATGTGAATTGGAATCACTAGTTGTGTTTTGTAGCCTGTAGTCAAAATTCACTGGAATGTAGTAATCCAATAATTGGAATCACCAAATTATATTTGATACCCTGTATTTGGAAGAGAGAGTGAGAGAGGTAATTGTGACTTGCGAATCAATGGTAATTGGAGCTTGGTGGTAATCAAAACTTGAGGGGTTGCTTGTCATCAAGATTAGGGGCTTCCTTAATTGTTACATCCCAAAGGTGACAGGGGCGGATAGCTTAAAAGACTCCAAGGTGATCAGTCTGATTAGGGGGGCATGTAAAATTATTGCAAAAAGTTTTAACCCCTAGATTTTAGGCAAATTTAGTTAGTGTGACATCAAAAGGCCATAACGTGTTTATTGTTGGAAGACAGGTCTTAGATAGTTCTCTAATTGCCCATGAGTGCATCGACTTTGACCACGTTAACTGAAAATTCTTAAATTATTTGTTAGGGAATTTGGGTTGTAGTATGAAATGGAGAGGTTGGATGAAGGAGTGCGTGAGCTTTGCTAGGTTCTCAGCATTGATCAACGGGTCTCCTAAAGGCTTATTTAAGCCATCAAGAGGAATTCGGCAAGCTGATCCCCTCTCACCCATCTTCTTTATGGTGGTAGTAGAGGCCTTAAGCAAGATGTTAGCGAAAGGTTCGGAGGTTGGGCTCATCTGCGGGTTCTGGGTCGATAAGACAAGCCTCACAAGCTCCCATCTTTAGTTTGCAAATGACACAATCCTCTTTTGAGAAGCTGATGAGGATATGGTGGACAAACTAAGGATGATCATTCTATGCTTTAAATCAGTGTCGGGCTTAAAAGTCAACATTGTCAAGAGTGAGATGTTGGGTGTGCATTTGTCCAAGAAAGAAATTGCAAGGATGTCATGTTTCTTTACTTGTCAAGCGGCCTCCCTCCCTTCTACTTACCTCAAGCTCCCTTTATGCATTAGTAAATTGGCTAAGTATCATGGAATGTTGTTGTGGTCTTGTGGAAAGGATTGAGAGGAAACTATGCAAGTGGAAAAGTAGACATTTATCCCCTAGAGGTCATCTCACCTTCATTAAGGCAACGTTATCGAACTTACCTCTCTATTTCATGTCCCTCTTTAAATGCCCAAAGTTGTTTCTGACTAGTTTAGAGTGCCTAAGACGTGACTTTTTGTAGCAAGTGATTGATGATAGGAAAAAGTTTCACCTTATGCCAAGTTGGAGGTTAGTGGATCAAAGATTTCTCACTGTCCAAAGCTTCCTGTTTATGGAAGGAGATTTCTAGTCTAATAGACAGGTTATGGAAAGGGGTGGGCTTCTCCCTTGGTAATAGAGAAAGAACTCACTTCTAGGAGGATGTGTGGTTTGGGGCTTTCCCCCTCAAGGCCGATTTCCTACGGTTAGCTTGCCTATCTACAAAGGAGAACATCCTGGTTTCTAGATGCTATTTGTGGAGGGTTGATAAGGAGGTGTGGACCTCGCCTTGCCCAAGGAGTTTGTTGAACGAGGAAGTGGAGGAATTCATATGCTTCTTCATTGCCTCCGACCTTGCTTTCCAATAAGGGTGCATAGGGACTATCATTTGGCTTAAAGATAAAATGGGCCGATTCTTGGTTTGGTCTTTCTTCAATTCTCTTCAATCCTCAATAGAGGTTGCCCCTTATATCCATGTCTCATGTGTGGCATCATGGGGCTCCTTCAAAAAGAAGAAGAAGAAGAAGCTATGTCACTTCCCAATGTGTATGTGATGTGCATGTCGGGTGTCGAATCCGTAGATCATCTCTTCATCCATTGCACCTTTGTTAGGAAGATGTGGAATAATATCCTTAAGCTTTTCAATGTGATGTGGGTTAGGTTATGCGAGCCTTGATGGGAGCCCTTCAATTTGTTTGCCATGGGGTTGAGTTTGGAAAGCAAAAGAAGCCTCTTTAGAGATTGACTCTTCCAACCACCTTGTGGGCAATCTAGGGAGAAAGAAATAGCAGATGCTTTCGGAATAAATCTTCAATGGTTGGAGAGGTCTCCTTTAAGGCTATACTCCTTGTAGTGGAGTAGGCCTCTTGCATATCTTCTTTTAAGGATTGTAATTTTTCTTTTTTGCTCCAGTTGTAGGCTTGTAGCTTTTGTGCTATCTCAGCACTCTTTTAATAAAATTCCTTACAAACCCCCCCTCTTTTTTAAATAAATAAATAAAGGAATCAATGTTAAATAAAATCACGCGGTTTTTGCTATAATATTTTTATTTTTATTATTAATTTTTTTAAGCGCCTTTTGGTGAACTTTGATGTGAATTGGACTCCAATTCACATCAAACACACTCCTCCCAAACGCACCAATTAGCACCGATTGACATCAATTCATGCTCCTAAACGACTCTAAAGGTTGTTTGATCAAGATTGTGGTGCAGGATGAATTGGGCTTGAGCCCAAGCCCATTAGGCTCAAGCATAAGCCCCAAAAATGGCCCATCAATAAGAGGCCCAAGCCTCCTAATTAGGCAACTAACTATGCAAAATCAATCAGCCATCCATGCAATAAAATCCCATTAGATCTCTCTTATCCATTGAGCATCTTTCTTGATTGCTCTTTTATTTTTGCAATAAGTCATTAGTTGTCAATGACATTAAGAACATTCCTTCTTTGTATATCTAAGAAGCCTATTTTAGGGTCTGACATGAGTGGTCTCAAGGACATTTGAAATGAATAAAAATTCCAGTTATTGTTTCTACTTTGTTTGTGATTCTAGTATTTGGGTTGGAGGTGCTTATGTTTGGGTGGATCCTTCCCATCAGTCGGTTGTGCCAGATTACCTCCTGAAAAGCTAAAGAAAGTGGGTCTACTTCTTATCAATATACGAGATGGACTGGACAATTGTAAGGTTCACCAATGGTGAAGACTTGAAATTTTGTCGTTCACTTCTTTTTCCATTTAGTTTTGTTATTATGTTACCAAGAGCTTAGTTGCATGATCAATCTAATCGCATGCAGCTCCCACTTTGATTTGCTCTTCAAAATTGTGCTCCGGCTCCTACTTCCTAGTTTTATTTATTTATTTATTTATTGTTTTTTTATACATGCTAACATTTCAAAGCAAATACTTCCCCGCTTGCGCACCCAAATCCACTGCAACTTTGCTTCATGCTTTATGTAACTAAAATCAAGAGCCTATGAGCTGTAACTGTTGTGATTTTCAAAAGACCAGCATAAAAAGTTTTCAAAACTTTCTTTTTAATAATTTAGGATCAATCCCCATGTAGATATATGAAAATATTGAAAATAATAATTTGAATGGTTTTAGTTCAAACCTTAAGCCACAAGATTTTAATGCCTCCACCTCCCAACATAGGTGGAGAAGGCAATGAGTTGATGCCATTCCTTTTCTATTCCCAATAAAAAATAGAACCAAACTCACCAATTATTTACATTATGGGTCTGTAGAGCCATTGAGTATATGGACCGCCAAAATGAGAAGGGATGATCTCTCATCCACCTGAGGGGGAGAGGTGATGGAGGATCTCCTATTCCCAAAGGGAATAGGATCTATATCAAGGTATTCAATAACGATAACTATGGCTGTAACAGCCCTGTAAAAATTAAAAAAAAGGGTGGAAATTGTATTGGCCCCATATCGGACTGTTACAGGCCCATGTCAGTCCATTACAGCCACGTATCTACTCATTATAGATCTCTTACATCCTTTATTTATTTATTTATTTAAAAGAACCACCATTACAAGCCTGTGTTGCATAACAGGCCTGCCTATTACTATTTACATAATTGGCCGTTACGGCGGTTACATTGCCCTTTTTAATACCATGATCTATATGTAGTAGCTCTAGGGTTTCTTGTGTAGCACCTGTTTTGGAGCTCCATGACCCTACAGACTTCAATATGTACTACAACATGAAAAGTCCATCATCCTACATAATCCACACACCCAAATAGGCCTGGTTCCTTTCACATCATTATGGCATCCAGTCCAAGTCTCCAAAACCCAATGCAATCCTATAAAATGGACATTAACATCTGACCATCAATATTTCTATCAAGCTTGATAAAAAATAATTCTACAATGAAAACAAAAGATCCAACGTTTGAAATTCTTTATAAAACTCTTTGAAAATATTTAATGATACTAACCAATTATTTTGAGCCTAATGAAGCATTTAAAAGATGAGATCTAGCCACTAATCTTAGTCCCTAGCGACAAGTGGATTCCTTTTTGAAGTATATTGGGCCTCAACTGAATTTTAATATGAGAACCCAATAACATTTGTATGTCAGTCTCTAATGTAGCATCAAAAGGTGTATCAAAGTCCCACATCAAGACCCCCTGAAGTCCCTTTGCAATATCTGGTCAGAGGACATGTTTAAGCTGGTGTATGATCGAGTCAATCCAATCCAATCCAAGCATGACGAGTACTCTTGGTTGGGAGACGATGTGACCATCCAATATAAATAAATAATTCGAGCTTAGAACTAGGTCCCAATAAACATATGAACATCCATACTCCCATATGTGAAGGGTGATGGCAACTAGATGCCCATTGGTGGAGATTAATCCATCCTAACTCTTTGTCAATTCATGTCACACAGGATGACTATAAACTAACCCCGAGTTACCTAAACCCACTAGGGTGGTCGTGGAATATTTCAAGTACTCAATAATATGGAACAACAACTCTTTATGACCCATCTGAGCAGTTATATCCATTCCGTTTTTTCTCAAGGGCACAAAAGAGATTCCATAAGAAATCTCTATAACTCACTCATCTAAGTTTCCAATCACAATTAATATAAAAGCACATGGAAAAGTGGTTCATGTATTCCCTCGTTCCATTTATCAATAAAGGTCACTAATGACCAAGTTCAAATCAACAAAACAATTAATTGATGGTAATGCTTTCCTCTCTAATCCCTTGAACTGAACATTTACTTTGGGCATTTTCTTATTGATGACAATGCTTTCCTCTCTAATACCTCTCCTACCTAATGGGCAGAATGGTGGATTTTAGGATTTGCATTGTAGAACCACCTATGTTTTGAACCTGCCGTATCATTCCTTTTTCCGATATGTGAAATAGGGGACTTCACCAAATCAGTTTTGGTAAAATCTCCTATCAGATCATTTGCCCCTACTTCAACAAAGGAAGCATGAACCTCTTCTATAGAACCATTTTGGTCTTGAATACTTGTGTGATAAACTCCTTGAGTTGGTTTGCCATTTCTATAAAGGATATAATTGACAACTCGTAGTTGTACACAGTGTTTCAAATAGCGCCTATAGCGTATGCTACGTAGCGTCCCAAATAGCGTAAATCCCCTGTAGCCTATGCTACAGCTACGTAGCGCGTAGCGTCCGTAGCATAAGCTACAATGTATTTTTTTACTATTTTATTTATTATTATTTTTTCTACGTTTTCTTTGTTTCTAATGTTGAAGAATGTGACACTTGTATTGTACTTGATACTTTTAACCTATGGGATTTTTATTTCTTTTCATAATTGTGACTTGTGGTTTCAAGTAGACATTATTAATTAAAGTGGTTTGCTTAAAAAGTTTTTGATGTGATAATTATTTGATTTGGCTTATATGTGGATTGGCTTTTGATAAATGATAATTAATAACTTTTTTGAACATGCTTATAATTGATAAAATGAATCATCTTTTAGGCATTTTTATTTTTTTTCCTATTTTTTTTTCACTATTTATTATATTTGTCCTATTGTTAAATTAAAAAATAGAAGTATCGTGTAGCTTACACTACACGATACATATTTATGCTACACGCTATAGAGGGTTGAGCACTACGCATCACACTACCACTATTTAAAACATTGGTTGCACATTATCCCTTCCCTTCAACAGATCATGGGGGAAATGTGTTACTAAATTTATCCTATCAGGATTTTTATATGTGACTATAGGTCGAACCAAAACAAATTTGATATTGCTATTAGTATTTTTTGGTTTTGCAATGTGGAACTAGTGTTTTGATGATTGGTATTAGCTTTCTATTACTTTCAAGTGATGGTGTTTATATGCTAAGGTTGATATTTGATAGAACGATTTTTTATTTTTCTTTTTTCTTTTTCTTTTTTTGGTTGTATATGGGTCTTCTTTGTCGATTTGTTGGAATTCCTCATGAACTTCTGTTGGGGGGTTTTTCAGGTTTCCCGTTCACTGGTGGTGTCGGGTCCACTTTGGACTGGACCACTTCATGATGGGGATTATGTTACTGAAATGTTAAAATTAGCTGAAGAGTGGGCCTGGACAGGGAATGGCATGAAAGGCACAGATTTAGAAAAGCTATTGAAACAGATGATCGATGAAAGTGACCCTGACCTCCCATTTGGATACATCAAGCTAGATGAGGTTCTCATGCCATTTGATCTTGTCATCTTGCCATCTGTATTTAGTTCATCAATTTTATCACAAAGAGCATGCAAAGTGATTGTGAACTTCCAATATTTTTCAAATGAAATGTTAAATGGGATTTCTCTGGTTGTATCCCCCAGGTAGCTAGTCGAGCAAAAGTAAACTCTCCTCCCCTCAGGACCATTATCAGCACCTTGCATGAGGTAATCTTTTCTTCATATTTTTACTCTTAAAAATATACTGACAATACCCTTCTTATATACAAGGTAGAGTAGCCATATTTTTGTTATTTCATAAAATGCTTTCAGTATCATTAAGAAAAACTGACATGATAATCTTCAGGGTTTGAAATATGATCTTATCATACCATTTTGTATCATTTGAGCTTCTAGGGTGAGAATATCGTAACTTTTCACATGTTGTGATAACATGCGGTTTATGGGTGCAATCTCAATTTTGTGGATATAAATTATCATTGATTTTAAAAGGTAGGTTTGCCTGGCAACTGCCCTGCCATGATCCTACCTTGCTTTCTCCTGCTTTGGGATGTGTGCATGATATTTGGGCTAGAGGTCAACACCGGGTGGGACCATGTTGGCATTTGAGTGATGTCAATGTGAGCCGCACCCATGGCTGGTTCCAAGAGCTCAGGTAAAAGAGTAAGGTTTATGTTGATGGCAACCAATTGTAGAAGTTTTGTCAATTTACACTTAAAAGCTAAGCTCAAATTGTTATGAGAATGACTAAGATGATGATAATGATGATTGGTGTTAAAAGGATTTTCATAATACATGCATGGATTAGGGCTATAAAAACTGATCATATATTACTATAAAACAAATTTAGTAATCTCGTAAAATATCAAAAATTGCTTATAATAGAGGAATCGTTGATTAATGTCAGAATAGGTAAGACGTTAACCAGCATTGCTCATGGCCAATCTTGAGATGGTTGCTAACTCATTTCTAGGATGATTGGACCTGTTTCTCTAGTGCACCACTATGTGGACAATGACAGCCCAAAAGAATAATAATAAATAAATAATGAAGCGATTGGACAATCCTAGACGGAATCTGATAATTGTGAATGTCACCCATCCAATCTGGAACACTGCTTAGTGTTCTTGGATGTAGACCATCTGTCTCTTGCAACCCACTGTGTGGATCACTTTTGATTTTTGCAAAAAGAAGAATGTTTCTGGTCTCATCAATGTCATTGCAATATTATCAATTGTAGTATATTATCCAGTGTGAGGCGGAATCCCACACTTGAGGCGGGTGGCCCGTGTGAGGCGGGTGGCTCGTGTGAGGCGGGCCCTACCTGTGTAAAGTGGGTGGCACGTGTGAAGCAGAATTCATATGAAGTGGGGCCCATGAGAGGGGTTTGGCCGAGGTCCTAACCCATGCGATGTGGTGCCTTAGCTATGAGATAAAAGGGATTAATTTGTCATGCTCTATTGGTTCGAGCTTTTAGAGCAAGTGGTCAATTGTCCTATATCAAACTGGTATCAGAGTGGGATGTCTCGTGTTCGAGACTCCTCACTAGGGGTGATTAATGCAGGGGCATTTTCACACCGGTCTCGAGTGGGGTGGCTTGTGGGGCACCAAAGGGGTAGAAATTTTCATAGCATTTCCCCATTTCACAGAGTTGGGGAACTCGGAGCACATTAATATGAATCTGGACCTTTTCTCCTACATTTTTTGGCCATCCATCAGCAATTCTGAATGGGGACATGCTAACTTCATTATCATATCTTGGGGGAATTAAATCTCTCCATCATTTGGTTTCAGGAAGGATATGCTGCGAGCAGGTCACACATCGCCTCAAATGCAATCAAGACGAATTGTCCCATGTCTATGTGCATTCAAATTGCAAAGCAACTCCAAAGTCGCTAGGTTCAAACATGAAGGGGAACGGTCAAGCCTGGCATTGCTCTTGGGAGGGCCTTCTCAAATGGTAATGTGATTTTTCACTACTCCCACACACTACCATTGTTACCTGATTTCGAGCCCCAAGTGTGCCATGTTGATATTGAGTAGTGTTAACCAGAAATTGGGTTAGCTTGGACTTAATGTGCAAAAGCCCTTCCTAAGTTTTTGACCTAAGCTCTCAGTTTGCTCAATGGAATTGATGTCATTTATGCATAAATCATTACCATGCCCATGAAATCTCAAATTAGAAGGTTGGGAGATCTGGATGTTGGTTTTTCAAAAAATCTATGCCTAAAAATTCAGGCCAAAGTTAAGATTTTGGAGAATCTAGCTTGGCTACCGTAGTTTCTGGCCCATGTAAATGTGGCCATTGCTCAAACCATCCAACAGGTTGACCCACCTTCTAGATTGTCTGGCCCGGCAAACAAGCCAGTTTACTGAGTGTTTACATATGTAAATTACAATCTGTGATTTTACCACCTCAATATGGGTTGTCTATTTTCCAAACTGCTAATCGAATTGTTATGCTATCCGATCAAAGTGTTTTTTATAAGATAGGCAATCAAAGGCGGGATGGATGGTTAGATCTCTCTAGTGTACTCAATATGGCCATCCATTTTCTAAACCACTAATCTAATCGGTTATGCTCGTCCTTTCAAAGTGATTTAGGAAGGATAGGTAATCAAAGGTGGGCCCCACATGATGGATAGTCCACATCAATTATTAGATCCCCCTAGTATACTCAATATGGACCATTCATCTCCCAAACCACTAATTTGATGGCTAGGCTCATCCGATCAAAGTGATTTAAAAGAGATGGACAATCAAAGGTGGGCCTCATATATCATGTAGTGGATTGTGTGTAGTGATGAAATGTGTAAGTGTGTGATAACGTGTACGGTGTTCATGGGACATGTGAGTGTGCATGATCCAAGTGTGTGAAGTGTACACATCAAGCATATGAATAAATTGATGGATTTGCACATTTGGATGCATGAACATACATAATTTAATTAGATGAAGGGATGATTAGATAAATGGATGAATGAATGATCTAACAGATGGATAGATAAATAATGCATGGATGGTTAAATACATGCATGAACAGATAATCTAAGGGTTGGATAATTAAATAAATGGTTGATTAGATGACCTAATGGTTGGATGACATGATTAATGAATGGATGATAAATAGATCAATGATCTAATGGATGGATGATCATATAAATGCGTAAATGTATGGATGGATGGCTTGGAAAGGAGAAATTTTATAGCCTAAAATTTCTAAGGTCATTACGAGCTCATCCAAACAACTGATTTGAAAGGATGGCTAATCAAAGGTGGACCTCACATGATGGATAGTTCATATCAGTGCTTAGACCTCTCAATGTCTACCATATGTTTCTTAAACCACTAATCAAATGGTTAGGATCGCCTTATCAAAGTGATTTGAGAGGTATGAGCAATTAAAGGTGGACTCCACATGGATGGTTCACATCAATTGTTAGATCTCTCTAGTGTACTCAATATGGACTGTCCATTTCCTAAACCACTAATCTAATGGTTATGCTCATCAATCAAAGTGTTTCAAGAGGGATTGACAATAGGTGGGCCCTACATGATGGATAGTCCAAATTAATTGTTGGACCACATGGACGGTTCACATCAATTGTTAGATCTCTCTAGTGTACTCAATATGGACTGTCCATTTTCTAAACCACTAATCTAATGGTTATGCTCATCAATCAAAGTGTTTCGAGAGGGATCGACAATAGGTGGGCCTTACAGGATGGATAGTTCAAATTTATTGTCGGACCTCTCTAGTTTACTCAATTTAGACTGTCCATTTTCAAACTACTAATTGGATGATTAGGATCATCCAATCAAAGTGAAAGGACTGGCCAACCAAGAGTGGGCCCCGCATGATGCACAGTCCAAATCAATGCTTAGACATTTCGGGCCTGTTTGATTACTATATTACGGTGTAAGTATATTGTAAATAATTATCATTACTTGTACATTTCCTTCTCTTATTACAAAGTTGACATTGATAGGTTAAAAATTCTGGCGCAAGACAAAGGTGGGATGAAATTTGGGGCCAAAAACTGTTACAACCCTGTTTTTGAGACCTATGTGATAACCGGAAATTCAAACTAATAATTTATTTTTATGGTCCTTGATAAGCCAAACGCTTAGCTTAGTCGGTGTGAGAAGACTCGGTGGAACGATAGGTAACTCTCAACATTGATGGATTTTGTTTTTGCGGAATTCCACAAAACTTGTCGAAAACTCTAAACATTTTTTTAATTTTTTATAATATTATATCTAAAAATCCTAGATCTAATCTATGGACGTGGAGGATTAACCTTATGCCAATTACTTGAATATATGGAGAAGTTTTGTAGACAAGAAAATGGCTTCTGCGCTAATTCTACATGTTGGGAGATCGACTATTAGAAATCTAGCCGAATCAGTGTAGGAAGATTCAAATCAAAGGATCCTAAAGCTGAATCATGTTAAGAATTGAAACTTTAGAGTGATACGATTGAGGGATTTCCCGCAACGGTATGTGAATTGGATAGATAACGATAGTTTATGTCGAAAATAGTTTTCAATCACTAGTTATAATTTCGACATAGTTTTCAATCACTAGTTATAAACTCTAGATGTTTTGGATCCGAGCAATCCTCTACTTACTCGGAATTCAATGATGAGATAAACCATTGGATGGGTTGGACCCAATTCTGAGATCAATGTAATTCACCTAAACTAAGGAAGAAGAAAAACCCTAAAAATTTTAAAAAATCAGATCATGAAATAGAACCTATCTGACTTCGGTTGATCGATTGAAGTTGGCGCTCAATCGATCGAATGTGCCGATTTTTTCTAAAGACCAAAGTTTAATATCATGATGAATTATGATTGATCGAAGTCCAAGATCAATCGATTGAGGAAACTGATGGATAATGACCAAAATTGTTCAATAACTAAATTGAATTTAATCTGACCAATCTTGATCAATCGATGGGTAGGTTCGATCGATTAAAGGTGACAAATTTTGTCCAGGGACCTTAGACCCTAAAATTCAAATTTCACTAATCTATAACGTTTTTTGTTGCTTGGAAAATGTGAAGAGAGAGAGAGAGAGTGAAAGAGAGAGAGAGAGAGTGGTTGTAAGAGAAAGGTGATAGATGTAAGTGATGGATGTGAGTTAATAGGTGTACTTGACATGTTTGGGTGTGTAAGAGAGAGGGTGAGAGAGAGTTGACTTTAGGGTTGCTCTTGTACTTGACATGAGGTGATAGATTGATGAGACATGTTATAGAGATTCTCTTGGGATTGTAAACGCGCGGTGTTTTTCTTGAACTGAACGCAGGCCCATATCTCCTGGTCAGGGTATCGAATCGGTGTGCAACACGCGGCGTTGGAACTACAGCGACGGTGCGGTCGCAATGGTATAAGTCTAGGATTGAGCCGACTCTGAAAAATGAGATATGACTCAGGTTGCGCACAACTATCAATTACAGATCGCGAGTTATCGAAATTCGACCGGGAGGACCGCGGAAGCCTACGGAATAGTACGGGTTAAGATACAAGCCTCACACCTAACTCGTGGTCGCTACTTGTTTTTCTTCTTTAGATCATTTACCTGAGTGGTTAAAAGACAAATAAGTTTTATAACTTAACAAGTGTAAAGTCCTCGTGATAAGTATACAAGATAAATTAACATGAAAGACATAATAAAAGAACTGCCAAAAGAGATAATCTATGCAAAGCGATATCTTAATGAATGATGGAGGGTGATCATGTGTGAGATACATAAAATAATTGAATGTTATCCGTATAAATATTTGCCAATAGTCCTCTCACCACAGACTTGATAGCACTACTCCTGAACATCATCGTCTCGATTATGATCAATATACTATTGGAACTTAGGATCTACCAGAGTCGATGCCCATGCACCAGACACCAACAATCGACCTTGCTACGCACCAGTGAGATTACAAACCTCCACTAGGTACACAAGTAACAGACCTCGTTCATGCTTCTCCTCGCCAGTGGGTCAGACCGGTCCTCGTTTGCCACCTCAGCCCAATGGTGGGTCGAACCTACCCCTTCTCAACCTGGACTCGTCAATAGGAGCCAAATCCATAACCCTTGTATCCACTTGGCCCAACAGTGAGGCATCCCTAAGTACCATCAAGGCTTAGGGACTTTCAACCCAAGGGGCACTTCATCCCCTACTACTTTCCACACTTCCGGTGTTCTATGAATCTATATCACCATATATTATATAATTCGTCTGTTGGTTATGTACTTCGATCAATCTGTGGTGTAGAAGATGTTTAAGATATTGCTTCATGCTAAATGCATCATGCCATGGTACGTATGGTAATGTTGTATGAACAATAAGTTAAAGGTAATTAAGAACTTAAGGGATGCCACAGTACATAATGTAGATGTGCAAATAAATAAATAAATAAATAAAAATCACGTACCTGGGTAGCCAATTTATATATGATGTTGTCAACTTCCAATTGGTTAACCTCATAGTTTCTTAATTTTAACCCAGTAATGTTATCCTCCACTTGCTTCATTATGGTTAATCGAACTGTAGACATTAAGCTCCCTAATCTAAGATATTTGTTTATAAATAGTTATTATTCTGCTATGTCAATTAACCTTCTGTTGCAAAAGGATGTCTTAAATCTTATATTCACCACGCTGCTCGACCATTTGAGGGGTTGGCTCGACTAGTCGAGGACCCCTTCGACCGGTCGAAGCTCGCTTGACTCAAAGTCCAGCGGCAATGTTTTTTGTTCTTCCACGCTACTCGACTAGTCGAGGGTCCCCTTGACGGGTCGAAGCCCTCCTTCGACTAGTCGAGGTTTACGCAGATTCTGCGTGGATTCTACGCGAACTGTGTAAATTTGCGACGGATTCAGAGAGGTGTGGAAGTGGAGTTTCCTAAACTATAAATAGGGGTCCCTAGGGCCTTTCTAAAGTATTCTAAGGCTTTCTAAAGGGATTTCAAGGATTCTTAAAAGGGTTTTAGGATTTATAAAGGGTGTAGCAAGGGTGAGATTCAAGGTTGTTCGAATCGGGTGAATCCTTTCTCTTTGTAATTTCTATTTTCATAGTGGAATTCCGTCACTTTGTGCTGTGGTTTTTTACCACAAGGGTTTTCCAAGTTAAATCTGTGTGTTCTCTTAGGTTTGTTTGGTGCTCTTGCATTGTCATCCTAGATTTAGATCTATGTGATTCCGTAGACCAAATTCCAACAAGTGGTATCAGAGAAATCATTGAGGCACAGATCTGAATCTGAGGAATTAACAATAATGGAAAGCACTAGGTATGATATTGAGAAGTACTCAGGAAAAAATAATTTTGAGTTATGAAATATCAAGATGAACAGTTCCTTAATTAAGCAAGGCGAAGATGGTGCTCTTGAGGAGCAAAAGTCTACTCTTACTATGATGATTGAAATACTCTTGGTAAGAAGGCTTTATCATCGATCCGTTTATGTCTTACGGATGAGGTTCTCTACAATGTCGTGAGGGAAAAAACTGCGGCTAAGTTATGGACAAAGTTAGAGGATGTCTATGCAAAAAAAACTTATCTGAAAATCGCATACACTTAAAGCATCAGTAGTATAACTTCAAAATGGCAGAGGGTGGAGATCTGGAGGCTCACATCAGCGACTTCAATAAATTGGTTTACAAATTGCTGGATATGGAGGAAGCGATGAAAGATAAAGAACAAGCATGTATGTTGTTAATTTTTCTTCCAGCGTCGTATGAGTCATTCAAGGATACAATGTGCACCACGAATAAAACCCTAAGTGTCGACACCATTATCTCAGCTCTTCAAGGGAAGGCTATGAGAAAGCTTAACGTCGACATGGGGATATCTTCTGATGCACTGCTTACAAGGGGTAGGAATTCTGAACAAGGTACAGGTTCTTTAAGTTCTAGATCCAAATTCAAGGGCAAGGGTAAATGAAAGGTAAAGTGTTAGAATTATAGGATGGAAGGACATATGAAGAAGGATTGTGAAAATCCTAAATCGAAAAGAGAATAATTTGAGGCTTCGTACAAAGGGGCCAACACTGCCACGTCAAATGGATCGAGTGGATGTGATGGTGATTTTTTGTCTGTGTCTATGATCAGACAGTCATACGATGATCGTAAGGACGAGTGGATTTTAGACACAGGGTCATCCTTTCACATGACTCCTCATCGGAGTTGGTTCACCAGCTACAGAAAGTGCGATGGTGGACAGGCATTTATTGGCAATGATAGTGTCTGTAATGTTGTGGTTGTTGGTATGGTGCGTGTCAAGATGTTTTATGGGACAGAGCGTACCCTAATTGGGGTGAGGCACGTTCTTGACATGAAGAAGAGCCTAATTTCTCTCGGTGCACTTGAGGCTATAGGGTGCAGGTTCATAAGTATTGATGGTGTCCTTAAAGTATCCAAAGAGGCATAGGTAATCATTAAAGTGCAACGACTCGATAATATTTACAGGTTGATCGGGAGCACTTCAAAAGGTAGAGCTGCAGTACGGCTGTAGCGAATTCCACCTCTGCACGTGTGTGGCATGTTGGGTATGGCCACATGAGCGGGTAGGGTATGAAGGGTGAGACGCACAAACAGGGATACAGAGCATGTGGAGCAGTCACCTGTAAAAAGAATCACACGGCATAATCGTAGGATATCGGTGAGGTACATGAACGACTCCAATATCACCTAGGATCCGTCTTCTATTCTGATGACTCTAGGTGAGCCTGGTGCTGAGAAGTGGAAGGTGACTATAGGCGATGTGATGGATTCGTTATACCAGATTGACACATGGGAGCTAGTAAAGCTTCCAATGGGTCGGGAAGTGATGGGATCTAGGTGGATCTTCAGGAGGATACAGCATAGATACAGAAAGAGGTTGGTAGCAAAGGGTTATGCTCAGAGAGAATGGATCGGCTTCTCAGAGATATCCGCGTCGACGGTATAGCAGGTGTCTATTAGATCCATAATTGGCGCTGGTTGGCCAATGCGATCTTGAGCTGGAAAGGATGGATGTAGAGTCTGCACTTCTGTAAGGGAAATGATGGATGAAACAACCAGAGCAGTTCGAAGTTAAAGGGGCTGAGAAAAAAGTTTGCAAGAGGTCGTGGTATGACCTGTCGCCTAGGCAGTGGTTTAATTCCTTCATGGTAAGTCAGAAATTGTATGTTGATGACATGTAGATCACTAATTATGACATGTCTGAAATCAATGTACTGAAGACTCGTTTAAGTGGGACATTCAAGATGAAGGATCGGATAGCTGCATAGATGGTTCTCGGCATTGAGACTGGAAGAGGAGTAGGCTTTAGTTATCTCAGACATAATACCTTAGGTAGGTATTAATCAAGTATGTGATGGACTAAGCAAAGCTGGAGAACGTTCCCTACGCGTCTCTCCTCAAGTTTTCCTTAAGTCATGTCCCAAAACAGATGAGGAAAAGCATGATATCTCTTATGAGCCTTATTCGAATGCGGTTGGCAATGCATGTCATTGTCTGTATTAGATAGGTTATTTCATAAGCAATTGGTGTTGTGAGCAAGTACCTCGGCAAGCAATATTGGATGACGGTGAGATGGTAAAAAGATTACGTCTTTACTTTTGGGAAGACAAGAGCAAAGGTGGTTGAGCATGTTGATTTAGATCCGACAAACATGATCACCAAGGTCATTCCTGTAGAGAAGTTCAAGTTTTCTGCAACTTCTTTGAGCTTAGCGATGGTGTAAAAGGAGAAAGGAGTGTGCACAAGAAGCTATGATGTGATGCAAAAATAAGAGAAGATGTCAAGAAGCTACACGATTAAAGATTGAAGACATGGTGGAGATTGTTGCAAAAGGATATCTTAAATCTTGTATTCACCGCACTGCTTGACCAGTCGAGGGACTAACTTGACTAGTCGAGGGCCCCTTCGACCGGTCGAAGCTCGCTCAACTCGAAGTCCAGCGGCAGTGTTTTTTGTTCTTCCGCGTTGCTCGACCAGTCGAGGGACTGGCTCGACTCTCCTTCGACTAGTCGAGGGTTACGCAGATTCTGCACGGATTATGTGCAGATTGCGTAAATTTGAAGCGGATTCAAATAGGTGCGGAAGTGGAGTTTCCTAAACTATAAATAGGGGTCCATAGGGCCTTTCTAAAGGGGTTCCAAGGGTTCTCAAAAAGGTTTTAGGTTTCTAAAGGGTGTAGCAAGGGTGAGATTCGATATTGTTCAAATCGAGTAAGTTCTTTCTCTTTGTAATTTTTATTTTCATAGTGGAATTCTTTCACTTTGTGCCATGATTTTTTCCCGCAAGGGTTTTTCACGTAAAATCTTTGTGTTCTCTTGGGTTTGCTTTGTGCTCTTGGATTGTCATCCTAGATCTAGATCTGTGTAATTCCACGGATCAAATCCCAGCACATTTTTCCTTATTTGGGAGCACCTTATTAATGCCTTCACCTAAGCAAGCGTCAAATCATTTGCCGTATGACAATAAATAACATTATTAAGATACTTAAGTCGGTAAGATGGCTTCTCGAGTACGACACATCCATCAAAGTGCGGTCCAATCGCGTGCTGCACAGATATGATTATATACATTATGGTAAGGTTTATGGTGATCCTAGGGAAGCTTTAACGGTGGCATTAGACTCGCACCTTTAAGGCTGATTTTGGGACACGGCCCATCAAGTTAGTATCTATGGTGCACCCCTATTGCGTGTGCAAATGCATGTGAGGGTGCGAGAGTGCATGTACCAGGGAAATCAGGTGGACTCACGTTGGATGACTTAGGTGCAATAAGAATTTCAAGAAAACTTTATTGACGTGTTTTCATTAGGAGTGTTTCCAATTGTATGGTCCACTTGAAATTTGGATCAGCTAAAATTTTAGACCAATACCCAGGACATTGTTAAAATGGAAGGATGGTGTGGATATATACATATTGGGGTGGGATTCCAAGGTGGGTCCCACCTTCCACCCTACACATGCCTAAAGAGGGGGCTCCTCTCTGGTTGTCCCTCATCCAGCTAGAGGATATCACCTCTCTCTCTCTCTCTCTCTCTCTCTCTCTCTCTCTCTCTCTCTCTCTCTCTATATATATATATAGTTTTCAACGGTGGTTAATCACTTCACACCTTTGGCCCACTTAGAATTTGGAACGGGCCCACTTTTGAGCTCGAGAACTAAAATGATGCGACAACATGGGTGAACGGTTTAGATAACCTACATACATCATGGTGGGCCCTGAAATTTCATGGACCCCAACAAACAGTCTGCTCTGGATGTCCAAAGAGGCTGACGAGTTGCTTAATAGCAGCCCTTGCTGCCATTATTTATTTATTTTTCTTATCATTATTACCTTTTTATAAGTGGCAATTATATCTTTCAATGACCCTAGGGAGGGTTCAACGGTGGAAAACAATCTCCACTGATCCTTGTGGTGCGGCTCGCCTACACTTCCAATCACCCACTATTTGTGTCCCATCCCTTAGAATGAGCTGGAGAGATGGATGAACGGTGTGGATTTCTCACGTACCACATGGTGGAGCCTGTTGTGGGCCCCACATGTCCATAAAGTGTGTGCACGTGTGTGCAGGGGTGTGCATGTGTAAGTGTGAGGGACTGACAATCTCAGTGGGGCCCATCAATTTGATGCCTTATATCATCCTAGTGGGCCCACAAGTCTCGGATCAATATGATATATATGTGTTTCCTTCATTCATGTTCTTATGACCTTATGAGCACAATGGATGGCTAACAAACATCGTGGTGGGGCCCATGATCAGTGGGTTCCGCCCAGACCTTGAATTGAGGCCAATTGTGGTATTTTCTGGATCATCCAAACCGTTGGGATGCTAGGACGGCATATGAATATCAAAGTGGGGCCTTCATTACCGGGTCCTACATCTATATCACTAATAGAATTAAATTGGCATAAAATGAGGGTAGCAAAAGAGATGAATGGGAGAGCACTCACCTTGATAGAGGGATGATCTTCCTTAAATGGTTGGATGGCCTTGATTGTAAGGGATGTTTTAACTTAGACTTAATGGATTAATTGAGGTTGTTTGAAGAGTGGTTTAAGGACTTAAAAGGGGCTGGAAAATAGCTAAGGGATGTAGGAAGTTTGGGCACCCAAAGTTTCAACCATGCTTACTTTATACAGACAAGAGCTTAATCATTTTGCTTAATGTTATCATGTATGAGGTGTATGGCCCTCCTTGATTCATGGAAGATTGCCCCATGATAATTCCCTAATTAAAGACTTTTTAGCTCATCATAAATGGCCTCCATACCTCTTTTAGAAATATCCTTACCATGTGGACACATCTCCTTAATTTAAGGAATTGTGTTGTTGACTTTCTTCATATATGTTTTATTAATTCAATTATTAACCACATATGTCTTGTTAGAGCTTGATTAGAGAGTCCTAATGACCTTCTAGATGGGGTTAGGGAATTTTAGAACTAGGCGAGGTGGCATGATCTCCTTGAATTAAGGAAAACTTTTGACTTTTAGGGTCCTAACTTTACTAATGACTAATTAAGCTAGTTTTATCTTCCCTAAGTAGGTGCCATGTAGTATTATAGTAAGTATTTATTTAATCAAAATATGCAAAGTGTCATGGCTCTCCTTAATTTAAGGAAGAGCTTTGACTTTTAGCTAATAAAGTTATTAACCTCATTAAATTGACTTTTATGAGGCATGGAGTAGGTTAGCTTACACTTAAGTCTATATTTAGTTTAAACTAATCTTAATTGAGTAATTTCAAATATGACCTCATCATTACATAATGATGGTGTGATTAATATATAATTTCATGGATATTTGCACATAAAAAGTGTCAGTTCTTCACGTCATGGCATGCATTCAGGGTCACATGCCCACAAGCAGAAGTTATTGTTGTATTCATCTCGTCGAGGTGGTCATCATGGTATTAGTTTCGGTTATTTACGATCGCATTACAAGGAGTGTACCTCCTAGGTACTATTAAAGGTTCTTTCAAGTATTTAAATTGTACATGCAGGCATTAACGAGTTTTATTTCAAAATGTGAGTCTCATCTACTAACCAATCGATCGTACTTATAGGCTGAGTCAGGTATTATAGCTTACAAGGTTGGGTTAGTCAGTAAATCGCCCAAACCAAGGGGTGGCCAATGTTAGGTCGGCCACCCTAGGCTTGTTCAATTAACCTAGGCTAAACATGGACGACCGACAGTAGTAAGACTACACGGAATACTTGCACCGAATGCCAGTTGCACTGGGGTTCTCCCAAGTCGATCAAATTAATCCACTAGCCTACTGATTATGTATGTTCACGATGTATGGCACGAACAAATTGAAACTAAGATACCCTATTTCCAGTGGATGAGTCCATTCATAACCATTTGTGTGATGCGATTTCACTAATAGTCATGAACCGAGCATGGTGATATGAGATACCGTGACCAAGCCATCGGCCTATGTTGAAGTGACAAGCTCTTCGCCCCGATAATGACCAGTGAGCACTGATGGAGGTTATAGATAATTTTTTGAATGGCTTCCATCAAATTACTCGACCAATGGTTCCCTGTTAGAGTACTGTTCGAACGACCCAGACGTAAATGAAATTAGGTGATGAGCCATTTACCTTTATTGTGATTTAGTTTTATGTGACAGGACGGCACCTCAGAATTGAGTGATCATGCTTAGTGTTTGGGTGATGACCCATATCGAGTTGATCTTCATACCTTTGGGTATCATGTCGTACCTTTGGAATTATTGATTTGCAAGATATGATAGGTGATGCCTAAATTTAGATCAAGGGACACTGGTGAGGAGCCTCTACGTGCCGCAACGAGTCACATAATCCGGATGAGGACTCATGATATAACATCGATATCCTAGTTTCGGCAATCTGATATATGAATTGGAATTAATAATCACTCGATTAATCATGCAATCAAACGCATTGCACTAGAATAAGATGTTGTGATTTGGTGTTGGAGTCGTTTAATGAGGAAATGTTGGCTTTGTGAAATAGATGTTGAAGTTGCTTGTGAGAGAGTGTTGGATTGTAAGGCTCATGCATCATTTCATAATCTTATTCGCGCATTTAACAAGAGTATTTAGGATATATTTGTTTACTTACTTTATCATTACCTGCGTTAATTGAATTGATAATATGTGTAACTTAGGACTAATAGAACCACTGAGTTAGTTACTCATTCCTACCTGGGACGGTGTTTTAAAATATCAACCATGTATTGTCGTTGATGCAGGTTCTATCGAGGCCTCAGGCGAGTAGGCTTAAATTGGATTGTACTTTCATCATGATGTCTTGGGAGTGTCAAGTGAAACTAGAAGACATTGCATTTATTTAATTTTATGCATATATATATTGGAGTCCTTGACTTGGTGTGTGCCGTATGTTGATTTTTTTTTTGTATGTTCATTATGGCTTGTATAATTTCCATTTTGAGCGATTACTATTATTGAAATTATATTTTTGACTATTAGTCCTATATTTTTGGATTTTCATTATCTCTATCTCGCTTGGATCTGCTAAGTTGGATTGCGTTACTCTGATTATTCGTGTGGAATGAATGTGAATCTTAATGAGGTCACATGTGCATTTTCAATTGGTTCACACCCGGGAACTCGAGACTGGGGTTTGTGTGCTCGGGTGTCAATTTTCGAGGTGTGACGCATACGTATACTCTCGCTGAAGGCAGTCCTACATAAGGACCTACACATTTACACCCATGTTGGTGGCCTATATATGCATTCATATCCGGTGGCGATACGATCCTAAACAAGGACCCACATGAGTTTGGGTCACAAACTTTATACTCAATCCTACATAAGGAAAGGATATATGGATTCTAAAAATGACAACCTTACTTGTTAGATTGAGCGTCATTGATGTGCCTTTTTTAGAGCATTTTCTTTTCTTGAATCTGCTTCTCTTATGCTCCCCCAGTCTTTAAAGTCAGTCTTCTTCTTCTTTCTTGAATCGGCTACCTTACAATTCATGCTCTAGTGATGCCATTAAGGTAATGAGAGAGAGGTTGAATCTCCTACAACTATAAAATAGTTGGTTCCAATTGGATTCACCTATATGGGCATTCTATAGGGTGTTTAGATAAAGGAGTTACCTATGGATTTAGTGTCCAAACTCTAGAGAATGTAAGATGTCATGTTCTTCATCAAATAGAGCTTGGAATGCTCATTGGAGTAATTAATCACAATAAAGAAGGCATGGATCTCTTTGGTTGATAGCCTATAAGCGTTGGGAAGTATTGGGACACACTAGGACTTCCAATTCACTCAAAACCATCATCTACCCAAATATCCAATTTATAATTTTATAATTTATTTTTATTTTTATTTTTTTTAAAAAAAGCTCCAATAGATTTATAATGACTAGCTTCGATCGATTGAGCGATATATTGACAAACAATGACACTTTCACATGAGACAATGAAAATAAAAGGAAGGTGATAAGAAGATAATACCTGAAGAAGGAAAATTGAAGCCTTTTTAAAGTTCTCAGCGTATAAATGAGTTAGCACGAAAAGTAAACAAATGAAACAAATTATCCCAATCCTAAATCTTAAGAAAGTAACAAATCTAACTACACCTCTATTAGACTACGAGATTAATTCTAGTATATAGGATCAATCAGAGGGATGGACGTATCCTCTGAATCAAATTTCTCAATAAATGGTTTTAATCGATGACCATTTACCTTAAAAGGATGACCATTCATTGGATTCTGAATCTCTATAGCTCCGTGAGGATAAATAATTTTAACAATAAAGGGGCATGTCCAACGAGATCGCATTTTTTTGAAAAATAAATGGAGCCTAGAATTATAAAGGACTTTTCTGGTTTGTCGTGAGTTTTTTCCGAAGAATAGTCCATTCATGGAACTTCTTCATTTTGTCCTTGTAAATTTTAGAACTCTCGTAAGCATTGTTTTGGATCTCTTCAAGTTCATTAATCTACAATTTGCGCATCAAGCCAGCGTTGTCCAGATTAAAGTTCAGATTTTTTATCGCCTAGTAGGTCTTATGTTCCAACTCCACAGGAAAGTGACAAGCCTTCCCATAGACGAGTCTAAAGGGAGATACTCCAATAGGTGTCTTATAAGCAGTACGGTATGCATATAAGGCATCGGTCAATCGAATTAACCAATCTTTACGGTCAGAATTTACCGTTTTCTCCATAATCTTTCTATATTAGATATCTCAGCTTGGCCGCTTGTTTGTGAGTGATGGGGGTTCTCACCTTGTATGTAATGTTGTATTTCTTCATTAAGCTTTCAAACAGCCTATTACAAAAATGTGACCCACCATCACTGATAATGACCCGAGGCGTACCGAACAAAGAAAAGATATGTTCTTTTAGAAATTTAATAACCATTTGATGATCATTATTCTGGCATGGTATTGCTTTAACCTATTTGTTAACATAATCTACTACGAGTAAAATATAAAGATTTTCAAAAGATCGGAGAAATGGTCCCATGAAATCAATGCCCAAGTAATCAAATGCCTTAATAGTCAGAATGAGGTTCAGTGGCATCATGTTTCGACGGGACAATCCTCCCAATTTTTTATAGCGCTCGCAAGAATTGAAAAATTCATTGGTGTCCTTGAATAGAGTGGGCTAATAAAAGCCACACTGAAGATTTTATTTTTTTTTGTGATTTTCTTGGCCGAAAAGTGGTCACCACAAGCATTAGAGTGATAGAAGGAGATGACTCTTTAATGTTCGTTGTTAGGAACACGTCTCTTAATGATCTGATCTGGACAATATTTAAACAAGCATGGGTCATCCCAGATATACTTACGCACTTCAGAGAAAATTTTCTTTTTATCTTACTTGGTCCAATGTGTCAGCGCGATACCTATGACAAGATAATTAGCAATATCAAAGAACTAAGGTAATTGGAAGACGAAAAGAAAGTTATTCATCATGGAACATGTCATTAATATGCGTCATCTCAATGGAATAAGAGATAACTAGCCTAGGTAAGTGGTCGGCCACTATATTTTCTACTCTCTTCTTATCTTTGATTTCTTAAGTCAAATCCTAGAGTAGGAGGATCCATCTCAACAATCGGGGCTTAGCATCCTTCTTAGAAAGAAGGTATTTCAGCGCCGAATGGTCCATGAATACTATGATCCTGGATCCAATCAAGTATCACCTAAACTTGTCAGTGTAAATACTATGGCTAAGAGTTCCTTATCCGTAGTAGAATAATTTATATGGGCAGGGTTTAGAGTTCTACTTGTGTAGTAGATCATGTAGGGATTTTTATCTTTTCTCTAGCCTAATATCGCCCCAATTGCATAATCGCTCACATGCATCACACATGATCTCAAAAGGAAGGCTCTAGTCGGGTAGTTGCATGATTGGAGTGTTAATCAAGATGCCCTTAAGCTTGGAGAAAGCTTTGTGGCACTCTTTAGACCACTCACAATGGGTCTCCTTTTGAAGTAGATTGCATAAGGGATGAGATATGTGGCTGAAGTCCCTTATGAATCTTCTATAAATGTCGGCGTGTCCTAAAAAAGAATGCGCGTCGCGAATACTTTTGGGAGGAGGTAGGTAAGAGATAAGATTAATTTTTTATTTTATCCACCTCGATTCGATTCCATTAGATGATATAATATGTCCAAGCACAATTCTCTTGCAAACCATGAAGTGACACTTCTCCTAATTAAGCACAAGGTTCTTTTCCTCGCATCTTTTTAACACTCGTTTTAGATTTTCTATGCAATCGATGAAAGATAAACTAAATACAGAGAAGTCATCCATGAAGACCTCTAAAAATTATCCCACCATGTTTGAGAAGATACTCAACATACATCGCTGGAATGTGGCGAGGGTGTTACATAGTCCGAATGGCATCCTTCAGTATGTGAAAGTGCCAAAAGGACATGTAAACGTTGTCTTCTCTGTCTTCAAGAGATATCATTATTTGGTTATAGCCCGAATAACCATCCAAAAAACAGTAGTAGGAATGACCAGCTAACCTTTCTAGAATTTGGTTAATGAAAGGCAAAGGAAAGTAGTTCTTCATAATAACAGTATTCAGTTTTCAGTAGTCAATGCACATTCTCTAACTAGTTGTGACTCTAGTTGGCACGAATTCATTATCGGCATTAGCTATGATGGTGATCCCAGACTTCTTGGGAACCTGAGTTGGACTCACCCAATGGCTACAAATATTGGGTATATGATACCTACATCCAATAGCTTACGTACATCAGCTTTAACCACATCTCTCATGTTTGGATTTAATCTTCATTGTAGTTATCTGGATGTTTTCACATCATTCTCAAGGTGAATATGGTGAGTGCAAATCAAAAGACTTATTCCCTTAAGGTCCATGATGGTCCATCCAAGGGATCCTTTGTGTTCTCTGAGAGTAGCCATGAGCATACTCTCTTGTTCTTCATCTATATGGAAAGAAATCACCACTAGATATGGCCAATAAGCGAGCAGAACATGACAAAATGCTTGAAGAGATCTCCAAATTGGTTCCCACAGTCTGCCTTTGAGCAGAAGATGCCGGTCGATTGTCTCGGTCTTTGTTGAAAGAAGAGGCATCACTATGGGTTGCCAACAGAAAACTAGAAATGGCCGAAATATTCTCATGAGATTTTTTGTCCCATGACTTATAATTTTCTTCTACAGATGAATGAAAATTGAGCTTTTTTGCGGCTTAACTTCTTTGAGTAACCGTTTTAAACATGTTTTCCCATGTTCTCTTTTTGTTTTTGAACAGTAAGCTCCAGTTGTCCACCTCCTGCGCGAACTAATAGCATAAACTCCTCATATCATGTCATTTACAAATAGTAGCCCCGCTTGTCTTGCTATTTAAGTAATATCGAGCTCCCAAATTAGCCATTGATCTATTTGATTTGGCTTTACGCAATGGTTAACAAGGAATCTCTCCTTATTGCAGGTGATGATTCCTTTCTTCAGGAGATACTGAAGGATGGGTTGAAGGATTTCACATTCTCTTTCTTGCCATCTGATGTGAAGAGGTTTGTTACTGATGCCTCATGCTCGCTCGGCCATAACTCTTCAGCCGAATCAAACAGTCGGTTGGAAGAACTTCTCCAGAAATTGAACCGACTGACTGCTAGGGTAAAATGCTACGAGAAAGCTTTTCATCGTCATAAAGTAAATAAATGCCTTCTTGAGGAGAGAGAAAGTAAAAGACTCGGCCGAGATGAGCGGTAATTACGAACAAGCATGGTATCGCAAAATACATTGTGTCCAGGCTCATCAATTCAATTGGTCGATGCTCCAACTTTTACAATCGTATTGTTCTGGCATAACATACGAGTTACAAGACCAAACCATTGCCTTTTATGCCAATGACACAATCGAATCATCAAATTTGGAATTCATAGATGAACAAATTAACGTATATCGAACTCATTCGGCAGCAAGTTACATTGCATAGAGACCGGCCAAATCCGAAGTGTATACGGTTGCTACTCGCGCCAATCGACTACTTCATTTCTTCCCGAACTACATTGAGGAAGGAGACCATTGGGGGCCCCACCAAAGAAAAAGATGAAACAGAGATGTAGGCTCTTCTGGAAGAATTTAAAAGTCTAAAGATGTAGTTTAGCTAGCCTTTGTTGCTTCCAAGCCTTTATCTTTCTCATGTAATAACACAATCGACGACTGATCATGCATTGAAATAAATCTTTTGAATTTTTGACTAGCACTTGACCTTTTTGCGTTTCACATCTTGAACACACGTAGGCATAGGACAGGTGATTCCTCCGTACATTCCTTAGACCTCTGTGTGATGGTATGGCTATCACTACTTAGCCGCCTATCCACCGCACTTCATTTTTGAAGTGATGCATCATATCAAACAACATCAAACCTCTCCACTTGTCAATGCACTGTCATAACTGCATTTAAACATCGAGAAACCCAAACGGTGTCCTTCCTTTAAGTGCATTAACGCCTTTTTGCTTCATCTTACCTATAAATTGAAGGTTTCATCTTCCAAATGCTCATAACTCAACGATCCTTTCCGCTCATCCTTGGCTGAGATTAGTCTCCCATCTTCAATTCAAAAATCAGAAAACTTTCTTAAATACTAAACCTTATCCAAACCCACGTCCTTCTCTCCTTCCTTCCCCTAAAATCTACTAACTGTATGAGGGGTAGGCCGGTATGGACAACTATGGGGGTTTTCCATTTAACCCAATGAACAAGAGATAACCCTACAGTTATTACACTCCAAACCATTTATCATCCATTTTCTTTCTCCGAGTTAAGGAACGCCTTCGACTCATCAAGGAATGGTTTGGCAAAACATAACGGAGAGCTCTTATAGATGTGACTCTTTTAATGAAGGGTCATGGTCATGTGAAGCTTTTCATAAAAAAGAAAAAGAGGTGACTCGGATCAGGTCCACAGGCTGCACCGGGACCGAACCTTTCTGATCCTTGAAAGAAAAGCTCTCATTGACCAGATTCTCGGTGGCCTTTTGACCGAAAACTTCAATCTCCAGCGAGATTGATCATGTAACGACCAGGACTCTGAGGATCAGGCCACCCAGGGACCTACTACTTCTGTCAGGAAATGGCTTGACAGAACGTAATACATTGGGTCCCTAGTAGGACTACTTCAGGGGAAACACCTCTTGGCACGGAAAGAGGAAAGTTACAAGACCGATCGAAAATGCGCGGTAGTGGGCCTAACCCTTTTCTCTATCACACCTTATCCCCTTTATTTTTTTCTTTTCCTACTGAGGTATCTTGTAATAAGTAGTCCTGGGCCTTGATGTCATACTTACTATCAAGGAAAAGTTCCTCTGATCCTATGTAATCATGCGGATTGAAACTAGCAAAGTAATGAAATGATGTAAGCCTGTTTAGTCGAAAAGCCTTTGATTTTATGAATGTTTGCCTTACAATTAATGAAACTGAAATATTTGTGCCTGACATCCTCATATCTTGGCACGATCATTAAAATAATCAGCCGCTAATATGATGGATTTATGTGAACTTGATCGAAGATATGCAATATTACCCATCCAAACTGATCACTATCTTAAAGAAATCATGGTCCTCAAACTGGGACAATTTATCTTCATCACGTGCAACCATTCACTCCAATACATTCACGTGGGCATGACACTTAACCCCTGAGAACCTAGGCCATTAGCCCCAAATAAGGCTCTGACTATTCAATTATCTCCCATAACTACAGAAATATCTCCTCCATTATCGAAAAATCAACTGCTGCTCAGTTACTTGTGCACATTAACTACCGCTTCTAATATTGGACTATAAAAGAAGGGACTTAAGAATAAAAGGGATTAACCTCAATCAACGCTTCTTTAAGAAAATCATAACTTTAATGGATTACTTCAAGCTCCTGGATGAAATAGTTGATGAAGGTATAGATATTTTCTCATAGTCCTTCACAATAGATGATCGATTAGCTTTTCTTCAAGACATTAGCAAAATCCCGGAGCAAGAGCGGCCTCCTCCAGAACTTCTTAACATCTTCTTTGAACTTTAGTGTCTCGGGCATACGTTTGTTGAAGCAGATGTTGAATTTAACCAATGCACGGCCTCCTTAAGACGCCTTTCAGCTCTCGGCGAAGAGTGTCGTGGCCTACCAGCTTGCTTCAAAGCCGCCTAGAAGAATCAGTTGCATTTGACTCGCAAGAAGAGTTCAACCATGGGATGTTGCAGTCAATGACCCATGCTCATGACCGTCTTCTTCATGATCCAGCCGAGACCAATCGGTTATTTCTCGATCGTGACTGGGCAGGGAGCTCCGAGCTTATCACATTCAAGGATGCCCAGCTAGAGCTCTACAGGAGTCGTGTCGCCATAAGTGAAGCTGAGGAAAGAGCGGCCGAGATGGAAAAAATGGCTCTAAACAGCCGACTATCCTACATAAAATGTTCTTCGTCCAAGCTAGCGAGTCTGCAAACATCTTGGAGCAAGAGAAAGAATCGGGCGAGGGAAGCGAAAGTTGTTGTTGCCCAAACTTTTGCTCACACAAAGTGGGCCATGGGATGATTTAACCGTCTAACCCTCCTCTTCAAATCAACCATTTTTCTTCTCTTTTTCTTTTGTATATATACATTCTTTTTACCTCAAACTTATGGCCTTCGGGCCTTTATTATAAATTGCTTAGCGAGGCCCCTCGTTTAAGGGCTTTTATTTAATTTACTTGTAATTCTCTTTACGGAACTAGGCCAACCTGATCCCTGACATCTATATTTCCATCTAAATCTTTAAGGAGATACACCCCGGCTTTTAAAACTAGCTTGATGGTATATAGTTTATCCCAAGTGCGGGACCATTTTTCCAATGCTCAGTCTTTCTATCCGATAGGAAGGATCATCTTTCAAACTGTGTCCCCTTTCTTAAAAGCTTTTCCTTTAACTCTTTTTTTGTACGCTCAAGCCACGGTCTCCTTGTTGGCCATGATAGAATTCAAAGCGTTAACGCAAACTTCGTCCATCCGTTCAAGTTCAGCCAACATAGCTTTTGTGAATTCGTCTAGACTTAACTGTGATTGATGGGCAACTCGCATGGATGGGATCATAACTTCTAGTGGCAAAACAGCTTCGTGCCCGTAAGTTAGCATAAATGGACTCACCCCCATACTAGTACGAGGTGATACCCTATAGGCCCACAAGGCTTCAGATAGTTTAAGGTGTCACTCCCTTAGGCTTCCTCGTATCATTTTCCTCAAAATATTTTTGATCACTTTATTACTGGCCTCGGCCTAAGCATAATACGAAATCAAATGGAGAATCCTTATCCCATATCGCTCGACCATGGCTCTTATTTCCTTAGCCATAAATGTTGTTTCTCTATCCATGATAATAGATTCAAGAATACCAAAACAATGGATTATGTTATTCTTTTTTAAACTGATAATATCCTCCTAATCGACCTTATGCATAGGTCTTGCTTCAACCTATTTAGTAAAGTAGCCGGTCACCACAATAATAAACAAATTCATCTTAGTTAAAGGTGGATAAATCTATCCAATCAAATCGATCTTCCATCCTTGAAATGGCCAAGGCTTTATAATGGAATACAATTCGGCCGCAAGTATGTGCTGAACCGGCCCATTCCTCTGACAAGCCTCGCAACCTGTAGCGTATCGAAAACAGTCAGCCATCATCTCGGGCTAAAAGTATCCGTAACATCTAGAGCATGAGTTTTATTTTCTTTCCCGCTTGATTAGCCCCACAGACACCTTCATGGAGCCCTTCCATGACGATCATTGCTTCATTTTTTGATAAACATTTAAGTAGAACTCCATCGGCCTCTTTGCGATATAATTCATCATCAATCATGATATAATTTACGGTCGATCTTCTTATGTTTTTGTCAGTCCTAGTTCAATGATTCTAAAGGTATCCCATAAGAGGGGCTCTCCAATCGTTTTCTTTAGCATCGATTAGATGGACCTCTACTAAGCTTTCCCTCCAAGAAAAATGAGGGTAATGATCTTCTTTGGATTGTGATCAATCGACCGGCCAATCCCTTCCAAACTTCCAACCCTGCTACCAATTGTGCAATTTCATTGGCATTTATGTTGTAATTTTGACTAACATGCTTTAACTGGACGTCATCGAATGGCTTTAATAATTGGATAGCCACTGCATAATATGATAATAATGATGGACTAGTGCGCTTGAAAAAACCAACCATCTAGTTTATCACCAGTTGAGAATCTCCGATGATCACTTCATTTTTTAGCAACATTTTTAGCAATATTTTCAAACCGATTATCATAGCCTCATACTCCGCCTGATTATTAGTACACTCAAATTCTAACTACAATGTGTATTCTTATCAATTCTCATTGGGAACAATTAGAACTATACTGGCCCCGGATGCCTCGTGGGTCCTTGACCCATCAAAGACCAATTTCCAAGGCTCAAGCTGTGCAAGATTCACATCCATAATACTGAGAAGAATATGCTCCTCTAGGTTTGACAGATGGGCCAGAAATTATGTTATGGCCCTTCCCTTTACCGCTTTCTACAGTACATTGTGCAAATCAAATTCAGATAATGTTATTACCCACTTGTCAATTCAGTCGCTCAGAATGGACCAATTTCACATGTATTTGATTAGATCAGTAATGGAGATTCCATTTACTCTTTCGGGCAACAAATAGTGTCTTAACTTAGTGGCTGCAAAGTATAAAGACAAACATAGTTTTTCCATGGCCGAATATCAAGTCTCTGCATCAAGCAACACTCGTCTTAGATAATAAATTGCTCTCTCCTTTTGTGAATCGTCCTCCTGTGCTAATAAGGCTCCAATCAATCCTGCAGATGCAACTATGTATAGCATAAGCGGCCGACCTTTGATAGGAGGCATCAACACGGGCGGCTTCGTCAAGTATTCCTTGATCTGATCGAAAGCCAACCAATGTTCTCCTTCCCATAAGAATTCAGCCCCCTGCTTTAATTTCAACAAAGGAGAAAAGACGTTAGTCTTACTGGCACAGTAAGATATGAATTGCGGTAAGAAATTGAGATGGCCTAAAAACTTTTGTAATTTTGCCTTTGCCTTGTCGACTTTGTATTGATTACGGCCTAAGCTTTATTCTAATCAATTTTGATTCCTCTTTAATGTACGAGGAACCCCAGAAAGTTACCGACCGACACCCCAAATGTATACTTCATTGGATTCATTTTTAACTTATGGACTCGCATTCGCTCAAAAGCTTTACTCAAATAGACCAAATGATCTTCTGCATCGACTGACTTAACCACTACGTCGTCAATGTAGACTTCCATAAATTGGTCAATCATATCATGAAAAATGGCATTCATTGCCCTCTAATATATTGCCCCAGCATTTTTCAGGCCGAAAGGCATAACCACCTAGCAGTTAGTGCCTAAGGGTCCCAGGCACCTTAATGTTGTTTTTGGTACGTCATCCAAGGCTATATATATTTGATTATAATGTGAATGCCCATCCAAGAATGACACAATCTCATGTCCAACAACTCAATCAATTAACTGATCGACCATAGGCATGGGATATTCATCTTTGGGAGTGGCTAGATTTATATTTCTGAAATCTACACACACTCTTATCTTGCCGGTCTTCTTCATTACTGGGACCACATTTGACATCCACTCAATCAAAAGCCGTTCGATTTCTTCTTTGACTTTGAGAGTAACTTCGGTTGTCATTCTCCTAGGAGGCTGCTTATGCGGCTGATATCCTTCTTTGGTTGGTAACCTGTACTCGACCAAAGACCTATCCAGCCCTGGCATATCATGATCGTTCCAAGCAAAACTGTCTGTGAATTCCTGTAGTAACTTTATTATTTCGTTCCGCTTGGCCGGTCGTAACAAGTTGCTTATAAATGTGGGTCTTGGATCCTGATCCGTCCCCAAGTTCACTTCATCCAACAGGTCTTGAACCTGCGAACAATGTTCTTCCACTTCTTCTAGTAAGTCTCTCATATTGAAACTATCTTCCTCGGCCGCTTTATCTAGTTCAACCAAGTTCATAAAAAATTCCTTCATCGTTTTGTTCCAGACTCCCTTTGATCCTCTTTATCCTAGCTTCGAACTCAGCCAGGCCCACTATGCCTTTAGTTGTCGTAATCATGGCAACTCTTCAATGATACATCTTGTAGCCGACCGATTGATGATTAAACCCTTCGGCTGGGTTTCGCTTCCTTGGACCATCATAGCCTGAATTATACTATTCAGGTTCTTCTTTACAGAAATACATGTTGGTCGTCCATATTTATTTCTCCCAATGAACCTAATGGGCCATATTTCTTCACCACAATAATAAGCCTTGTTGGCATTTGATGAGGCAAAAAAGGGCTTATTATCAGCCAATACGAGCTCGAACCTGTTCTGATTTCAAAATATAATAAACTGATGAAAAGAAGAGGGAATACATGCAAAAGAGTGAATCCAATCTCTTTCTAACAGGGCATTATAACTTGACGAAGAATCGACCACAAAGAACGGTGCTAGAACAGATTTAATACCTATTGTAAGATCGACCGACATAACACCATGTGTGTTAGTAACGCGGCCGGCGAAATTGCTAACCGTTACCTCGGAAGAATCAAATCAATTGTAGTCTTTTCCAGTTTAGCCATCATTCCCTTCAGCAATAAGTTCACTACAGCTCCGTTGTCTACTAAAATTCTGGTCAAAGGACATCTGTCTAAATGAGCTAAAATATATAACGGCTTAAGATGATGTGTCATATCAGTAGTGGGTCTGTCGATAATTACTCTGTCATTACCTCATCACAGGGGAAAGAAGCATGTTGAATTGTCACGCCCCTAATTCGGATACCAGACTCACAAAATTCTCGATCACCGAATTCGGTGCTGACAACCTCCGTAGTACCCCATTCTCGGCTCTCGGCACCAATACGCCAAGTTCCGATCCTGGGATGCTACAAGGAGGATTTCTAATCATCAATTTGATTTGTAATGAGCATAACCATAAGCATAACCCACGAACAATAACCACAAGAACACCATCACAAAATTCACTATGATCAAAAACTTTGAGTACAATGCGTATGAAGGGGCAATACAAGATAATGAAAATAGCAGAAACTTCAGAAGCTTGACTGCATACTCCAACTGTGGCGAAGCTATGGCTGCGTCCTGGCATCACCTGCACGCATCGATCGTGCATAAGCTTATAGAAAGCTTAGAGGGCGGTGTAAGTGTATGCGCAATAAGAGCATGCTCAGAATGCAGAGAAATGCGAAATCATGCTGATGAGTACATGAATGCAATCAGTCATACCAAGGCTATGCGGTGCAGGATATGAATGTTATCGATCATATCAAGATCATACGATGCGAGATGCAACTCAAGCATGTCAATTTTCATCCAAATCCTCATACAGCTCATCAAATATCAGTACAGTTCTCATTTTGGATAATCACCGGGGTTTACTACACTTCAAATGACACTGTCGCTCTCCCAGCCGCACAGTCCAAGTGAGCATAAGAAACCTCACTATCCGCCTGACCAATAGTCTGTCAATACTTATCTGGCACGACGATAGCAGACCCATTCACGAGCCGGTCAGACTCAGCCTAGTATTATCCCCTACCCTCAGGCGAGTAAGGCCACACCCCTTTCCAACCGACTACAACACAGTGGGAGACACGGCCTCCTGGTATTCGACTCTCGTACGCTCATATATCCACTCGGTCTCGACGTTGGAGTTATCCTCTAGTACCATCGGGTTTAGAAATTTTCACCCAGGGACATTTATGACGCCCCGATGCGTAGTAACAATATTTCTAGTATCCAATTTAGTCACTCACGATGTGTCTATGGAGGCTATGGCCCTGATGTCGCTAGGGCACACAATAATTACAATCACACAAATGCAAGTGCATGATCACCCTACCAAACATGCAACAATCATGCACGTACCATGCGCACATGTAGGGCAACTCTGCCTATTAGGGAGCCCATAAATAATTCGCGCGGAGGCATATGCTATGATCAGTCACTCCTCATATCAGGCATACATATGATGCGTATGATCATGAATCATGGATCTATACTAAACATGTTATATGGTAATGATCTCTGAAGGAAGATGGGCCTAGACGGCCTACACATTACAAGTACGGGCCTACCAATGGGCCTTAGGGTGAGTGACAATGCGGACATTTAACTGACATCATCCTTACAATGTGGGCATCTAACCATCATTGTTCCCAAGGCACGTCCCGTTATAAACATCATTATATATACCACGGAGAAATCACATATTGCAATGGACCTAAATTCATCCCACTGGGCCTTAAGTACATCCACTGGGCCGTATCACATGGGCCTTATATTCATCAAGTGGGCCATATCAATGGGCCGCACCAATGGGCCTTACGTACATTACAATGGGCCATAACCTGTGGGCCTTAAAATGCATCAAAATGAGCCTAATCACATGGGCCTTATGTGCATCAAATGGGCCACACAATTAGCCCCATATATATCAAATGGGCCACACCCAAATATAAATAGTGATGATGACTTCCACCATTAAAATTCCCAAGGCCCACCATAGCATTTATTTCCTGTACAATCTATTCATAAGGTCATGAGAACCTGGATTTAGAGGGAAAGTAAATATCATACTCGTCAAACCTTGTAATCCAAAGGTTTTAATGGTAGACATTCAATCCAACACTATTCTATAGTGTGGTCCACATGACTATATGCCTCATTCTTTAGCTCATGCCATAAAATGATCTTTCAAGATGGATAGATGGTTTGGATGCAACATATGCATCATGGTGGGGTCCACTGATCGTCCAGCAGCCCAGCCAAATGGCTGGACGGCAGTGATAAAACACATACATCTTTTTGGGTTCCACCGTCCACAGTCAGTGGACGGTGTGAATAAAACACATACATCATTGTGGGTCCCATGTGGGGCCCACCATAATGCTTATGTGCAATCTAACCCATTGGTAAGGTCACACGGACCTGGATGAAAAGGAAAAATAAATTTCATATGATCTAAAACTTCTGCCCACCCAAGAAAAGGTTTCCATGGCTGTCGTTCCATCACCGTTGTTTCCTATGACGTGGGCCACCTGAGCTTCGGATAGGGCTGATTTTTGGGGTGACTTGCTGCCCTGAGGGGGGCCCACCAAATGCACCGTGTTGATGTTCAACATACGTCACAGTGGGGCCCACAACTAGGGCAGTGGGTCCCTACCCGCCCATGCACGCTAGCATCCTGCGGTCCTATGGTGTCAGCGGCAGCAGCAGATGCTGCAGCCTCATGGTTTTTAAAAAAAAAAAAATAAGAATTTCTGCGGCTTTTCCCATGTGGGGCCCGCATCTGAAAAATCCAACCCGGTCATTAGATTCTGCAGCCCCTGATCGACCAAATAAGACCAATATGCAATATGTTTTTAGCGAATTGAAGAATCAAGGTAGGTTTTAATGGTAATACCACTATTTCTTATGGTATGGCCTGCTTGATTATAGGATTGGCCTCATTTTTCGGCTCAATGCCTAAAATGATATGAGGAAAAGGATAGATGGCTTGGATTAAGTACATACATCACGGTGGGGCCTACATGAGTGGCCCACCCCAAGCCTAGCTAATTAGTACACACCCATGTCAGTTCTCACTCCATGTTAGCCATGCCCGTCCACCGTCTCTGGACACTGGACGACATGGATATGAAACAAGCATCATGGTGGGCTCCACACACTGCCATGGTGGGGTCCACGTGGCGACCCACTAAGGTTTGGATAAGCTGATATTTGTATTTTCCTTCATCTAAGTTTGGACAACAAGGTGGGCTCCACCGGTGGATTGTAGTGTGGTCCACTAAATGGACAGCATGGATACAATATATATATCATTGGGTGGGCCATCAACAATGAAAGAGTGAGAGAGAGAGAGAGTAATAGAGAGAGATCGGTGGAGTGGAGGGCCCCCGCCACTATGGGCCCCTCTTTAGCACAAACACATACATCAAGTGGGACCCATCATAAGTGGGCCCCTTAAAAAGAGAATTAACGGTGGATCACCCACCTCTAAGCCTTCTCCTTGGTCCTTAAGCCTCCTTAGCTCCTATGCTTAACCTTTGATGGTGGATGATGGGGTTTTGATGGTGGGGATGAGAGATGAGGGGGGTGGGAAAGTAGGCCACACTTGATGTTAAGGGAGAGAGCTTGGACATATGGAATTCTTAGTTGCTTGAGAGTGAGGATATGGAGTGAGAGAGAGAGAGAGAGAGAGAGAGAAGTAATGGGTTAAAGGGATGGGGTGATGTGGTGGTTATAAGGAAAGATATGGGTTTGTTTGAAAATGTGTAAAAGAGGAGTGGTGAGGGGAGAGAGATGGTTGACTTGAGGGAAAAGAGAGAGAGGCTACTTGTACTTGTTGTTGGATGAGGTGGCATGAAGATAAGGTGGTGTACTTTGACTTGATTTGATGTGACATGTCGTAGAGATTCCCTTGAAGTTCGCAACGCGCGGCGAATCTTCGAAATGAACACAAGCTCACATCTCCTGGCTTGGGTATCGGTTCGATGCGCAAATCATGGCGTTGGAACTGCAGTGACGGCACGGTCACTGAGGTACAAGTTTCGGTTCGAGCCGACTTCGGTATGCGGGACCCGGCTTAGGATATCGTACAAACGTCGGATACAGGTCGAAAGTTGCCAGAATTTGACCGGGAGGACCGCGGGAGCCTACGGAATGGTACGAACTCAATACGAATCTTACATAAATGATAACTAGAGTAGCATGTTCCTCCACTATGGGCCCCTCTTTAACACAAACACATACATCAAGTGGGACCCATCATAAGTGGGCCCCTTAAAAAGAGAATTAACGATGGATCACCCACCTCTAGGCCTTTTCCTTGGTCTCTAAGCCTCCTTAGCTCCTATGCTTAACCTTTGACGGTGGATGATGGGGTTTTGATGGTGGAGATGAGAGATGAGGAGGTGAAAAAGTGAGCCACACTTGATGTTTAGGGAGAGAGCTTGGACGTATGGAATTCTTAGTTGCTTGAGAGTGAGGAGATGGAGTGAGAGAGAGAGAGAGAAGTAATGGGTTAAAGGGATGGGGTGATGTGGTGGTTGTAAGGAAAGATATGGGTTTGTTTAAAAATATGTAAAAGAGGAGTAGTGAGAGGAGAGATGGTTGACTTGAGGGAAAAGAGAGAGAGGCCACTTGTACTTGTTGTTGGGTGAGGTGGCATGGAGATAAGGTGGTGTACTTTGACTTGATTTGATGTGACATGTCGTAGAGATTCCCTCGAAGTTTGCAACCCGCTACTTTTCTTCAGAATGAACGCATGCTCACATCTCCTGACCTGGGTATCGATTCGATGCGCGAGTTATGGCATTGGAACCACGGCAATGGCGCAGTCACTAAGGTATAAGTTTCAGTTTGAGCCAACTTTGGTATGTAAGACCCGGCTTAGGATCACGTGCAAACGTCGGATACGGGTCGAAGGTTGTCGAAATTCGACTGGGAGGACCGTGGAAGCCTACGGAATGGTACGGACTTGGATACGAGTCTTACATGAATGATAACTAGAGTTGCATGTTCCTCCACATCACCTACCCCCCCCCCCCCCCCCCCCTCCCCTAATGTATCAGACTTGATTTCATCAGTCTGACTAGGGGTTATATTTTTTTTGTGAGGACAATTGGTGAATCGGTCGCCACAACCTCTGACTTATCTACAAGAGTTGTGAGTTCACTGGATAGCCATTCTTAGGAAGCAATCCTCACTAAAGTAATCCGACATGTTATTAGTATCATCTTCCTCTTTAAATTTTCTAGGTGCCTCAACATTTTTGAGGATAACTCCATTCTCTTGATCGGCAGGCAGAGCAATTGGTTCGACCGCTGACGAAGGAACTTGCCAAAATGGGCATGGCAGCTTGGGTTCCGGCTTAAGATGAACTTCATTTTCTTCTTCTTCTTTTCTTCTCAGTGCAGCCTTATTTCTCTGTCAACGATGCTTCTATGTCTTGGTCATATTTTTCGGGGTCATAGGTAATTTTAGATGTGTAAGTCGCTTCCATGTCCCTTCCCGCGTAGCAAGTGATTTGACCATTTGTGTAGAAGACAATCTCCAATGCTGCTGTCGGTTAGACATTGGTTGCTCTGGCCGTTGGCAACCCTAACTGCTTCCATGGTCGTGACTTCTAGGACGATCCTTTCTGGCGCAACGGTCACACAGTTGATGATTCTTATGCCCATATAAGTCTAGACATTAAGGCTTCTGCTGTTGTTTGGGAACGTACCAGCTGCTCGTTCTGCGTAGACTTTTTGAACCAAGTTTCCTTTCAGTCAAGGTCGATCCATCAAGTCGGTTGTGATCGTATTTATTTCCATGTTGGCAGGGAATGGATCGGTATCAATTAGCATAGCCTCTTTTTCTTTTTCCCGATACAAACCTAAGCATGGATGCCTGTAGAATTTGATCAAGTCCAATTCGGCATAGTGAGTTCCCCCTAAGGCTGCAGAAAGCGCAGGGCAACTAACCATTTTAATGATCAAGCTAAAGAAGTACTCTTAGGGTGATCTAGGTAGCAATGGACAATTCAGTACGGGTCAGTATCCTCATAAGGCTATAGAAAATGCACGAGCTATACTATACATTTCTAATGTTAATATCGATCAGGAGCGAAAGGGTTGCGATTGACAGCCCGTGCAAGGACAACCGTAACGTTTTCCTCAAACCCTCGCGATATGTGCGAGTTATCTATTTTTGAACAATCAGCTAACATAGACATAAAGGCATGTAATGAATTCAGATCACAATTCATGACTGACTGGCAAAAGTGGGGTGTCCACTTGCTTTGACATTCAGTTGCACACGACCTCCACCAAATAGGAGAATCTGTAGACACCCTACCCTAGGCTGATAAGCTGATTGAGTTTGAAATGATGGATGGTGAACCAAACCCCAATCTTAAACCCTAACACTAGAAGCCTAAACCTTATGAACCCCAATTATAAACCCTAAATTCATCCCATTCAACCTAGAAAGCCTAATCAGCCCAGTCAACCTAGTTTTAAACCCTAGGAACCAAAAATCCTAAAGCCTAGAGTCAGCTCAACAAGTCAACTCACCCGATCAGCCTACCCAATCCAACAACCCAATTGAATCATCTAGTTAAGCCTAAAAGCAAGCCTGAACCCAAGCCCAAAAGCAAGCCCAATCGAAGAAATAGGTAAAACCTCAATGTAACAACCTTACAAAAAAGCCTCCACATGCTTGAAGGAGACTACATGCCAAAGCAAGTTCAAGTGGGGATCGGCAGTGACCATCTTGCCACTGGCCACATTGCACTCTCCATCTTTGGGGTGGCATGTAACACCCTGAACTTTTTAATACCCTAGTATTGAAAGTTCTCGAGTGTTACTATGAAATTTAACTTATTATGTACACGAGTACGATACCAATCTAGCTATCCTAACCTTACATATATTCTCTAACACGATATCAATCTATTGATCTCCATCCATAGATCAAGCTATCTGACCGTTGATTTTAAGATAGGATCATCATATACCTAAGTATTCTCACTTGTTCATCATAACCAACCGCTCAGTCAAATATACACTGCTAGATAGAGACATCTAACCGTCTACTTTGATTTTGGACCACCCGATAGTAGTAAACTACCTACTTGATCTCACATCCGCTCGTACACACATCAAGTTGATATTCTGATCCGTTCATCTTATTCATCACATATGAATATGCTTAACCTACCATCAGAACTACAATCTGAAAAACTTACACATGTGAACAAGACACTCAAATCTAACAATACACATGTTCTACCCCTAATCACTCCAAAAACTCACCTTGTATTCTTTCGTTTACAAAATTGGTCGTACATATACCTATATACACTATTAGAGTACCAACCATCAAGTTTTTTTATTTTAAACATGTCATCTGACATCCATTATGTGGTTTGATATATGTACATTCTTTAATTATTTTGGTAAATAACTCTTTATTCATAATTATTTAGATATAAGTCCTTTCGTAAGAATTACTTCGAAACATGCCTATAACCATATAGAACCATTAGATTTTCCAAAACTCTCGTGTCAACAATAATTATAAAAATGTCATTAACCTCGACCCTTGAATTCTAAATCACATGGTTCCCACGATCCGTTTGATGTCAAAATTTATACCATGCCTGTGCATCATAAATTAACCATACATGTCAAATTTTGGCCTTTAAATTATTGTAAAAGTGACCCAATTGACAAATTAGCCCCTTAACTATTAATTTCGGTATCCATCGAGTAAAGAAACCTCATGAGTAGTCGTAGTAAGATATTTCCCTTCATATGAATGACTTGGATTGCCCATAATATGGACCAAGTACGAAAATATGAAGACCTCACTTTGGTAGATTTTTCCTTATGCGAGAAGTTATCCTTTCAAAGCCTATCAACTTTTTATAAATCTGAATCTTCCAATTTAACCACTTCGGTCCGTTGTGACTCAAATTTGGACCATACTTTGGTCTCATATGACTACGATGTTATACAAAATTTAAAGCCCGATCTATGATCCTGCACCGTTGAACACTGAAGTCAGTTCCTTCATTTTAATACAAAAGGTGATATTTTAGATCTAAGCATTTTCCACCATCGATCAACCACCAAAATTTTTTCAATCGTTTACATATTCTGACTATACATTTTCTTCAAAATTAGGCCCTGATCATTAAGTGTTGACTGTTAATTGAGATCAAGTTTATTTTGGCACCCGTTAGGAGAATTTTCAAGATTGGTCAATTTAAATTTCGAATCACCAAGAAAATCATATACCCCCGGCTCTACTCGACAACCCTGACAGAATGGACGAATTAGATTTAAAGAGGATCGTCAGAAAAGAGAAAATTGAAAAAACTCATTCCAAGTGTGATGTGAAACACGCCCCTCTCATACGCCCACTCCCTTTGAAAAAGGAGATGTGCGTTCCCCTCTCCATTCACACGCCCATGCCCAAGGAGACAGAGAAAGAGAAAAAAAAAAAAAAAAAATAGAGAAAGAGAAAGAAAGAAGGAGAAGCCTAGACGCCCTCTTCCTTCTCTATATGTATGATGTCTCCCTCTTGTTCAAGCCCTGTTGTGATTCATATGAAAGCTTTTCATGTAAAAGCTTTCCTACATGGATATCTAGCTAGGGTTTAGATTTAAGGCTAAGGTGAGGAATTCCTTTAAGCTTATATTAACTTGAGTTGATATAAATTTTTTTTCCTCATATGCTTTGAATCCTCCATGTAAATATTTAATTTACCCCAATCAATTATTTATCCATTGAGAATTATGGTTAAGGTGTAATATATATATATATATATATATATATATATATATATATATATATATATATATATATATATATATATATATAAATTTGTTAAGGTGTTATGTTAATTATGCATGATCTTTTTGAATTTATGTTAGGATTTTTCCTTTAAGCTTACTTTAATTTAAATTAATACGAATTACCTTTTACCTATTCTCGTTTTACTTAAATTCTCTCTGTAATTGTTTAATTTACCATCAACAATTATTTACCCTTTGAGATTATGGTATGATGTTAATTACGAGTAATCTTCATTATTTTTATATGTAACGATGGACACAAGCTTTTGCCCATGCCTTTACTAATTTTGTTGAGTTAGCCCTTGCTAATCTCTTCTTTGTTGAGTTGGTCAATGTCACTCTCCGCTTTATTAAGTTGGTCATTGTCACTCCCCTCTCTGTTGAGTTAGTCATTGCGACTCTTCTCCTTATTTTATTAGTCATGTGTTATTTAACTTTATGGCTTGGGCTTATGCCTTGGAATTCTAAAACTCACATAATTTGAATTATCTATGGAAGTGATGTGTTACAGATATTACAACTAGTGATTCAAATATTTATCATGCATGTAATGTGTTATGGATAGCGGCTCTCTTGGTCGACAAGTAATTCCGTAGGTTGGTTGGCATGGTGCACAATTGATGTAAGTAAATCGTCATGCATGTTACATCACTTTTTTTGGGATTGGATGTCGCAAATAGTCTCTCCATGAACACATCGTGTTACGTAAATCTTCCAACCGCGTTGTTGTATTACCATGAGAAGTTCATATAAATTCACGTTAACGTTGGACACACCGGCGAATCTTCGTAGTTATGGGATGCGGGGCAAGTCGGGTTTTCCATGAATTGTATTCCACATTGTGAGAATCACTACATATGATGAACCGCATACACTTTGTTAGGCATGCATTCATGTAGATTGGATGCGCATACTAATTACCTCTCGTAGTAGTGGAGTACGAGACATATCAGAACCCTTACATTACTTTTATGGATCTCTTAAGTTATTGCTAATCTTAAAGGATAACCATCACTATGAGTAGGGCGTTGACCCTCTCCAACCATACAGATGATGCAGGTGACATACAGATTGAAGACCTAGATGACCATCTCCCTATATAAGATTATACTGAAAGAATAAGAAGATAGTTTTATGAATTAGTTTTATACTTCCGCTGCAAACTTAATAAATGTATTAAGCTCTCATTGAGAGGGCATTTGATTATTTATTAAAATCTTTTACTCTGATAAAATAATTAGTACAGTCGATTTTATTCTCATGAATGTATCTAGATGTGATCTAAATTAAAAAATAAAAATAAAAAAAAAAGGTACGATTTTTAAAGCATCCAATTTATACATTATTAACACCCAATTTTCTCAGACACAAGTATAAACTCTGGCCATGAAAATTCGGAATGTTACATGGCATCCCTCAAACATGTGGAATCTCCCATTTCTAAACCCTAAGTGTGCGATCGAGGTATATTTACTCCGATGCCCATCTCCTTATCCAAAATGACACTTTTTCCACCTCATCCAATTTATGAGAAGATGTCATGTGAAAGTATCCAATCCTAATGCCTCAACCACCTTTTACCCCTAAGATCACCAGGAATTACAAGAAAATCGGATTTTGAGGCTATAAATAGCTTCATCCCCTTCTCATTTTAAGCATCCAAGACATCCAGAATGAACTCATCTACTCCCATGTCAAAGCCTCATAATCCTTTAGGGGTTTAGCCATTTAGCCATTCTTCCACCAAGGAGAGTAAGGGCCCGTTTGGCAGGCGGATTGGATGGTATTGGAAGGGATTAGAAGTTAAATCCCGGGATTGGCCGGGCGTGCCTAACAGACTGGGTGATCTGATCCCGGGATATAGCAATCCCATGGATCTTAAGACAATCCACTAACAACACCATCATTACCTTTAAATCTCATCAAATCCACCCTAATCCGTTCAAATTTTCCTGGGATGTGTTTAGTTCGAGGGATTGGAATGGATGGGAAGGTTTAATCCCGGGATTGGCCATGCGTGCCAAGCAGACTCGATATAGCAATCCCATGGATCTTAAGACAATCAACTGACAACACCATCATTACCTTGAAATCCATGTCATCCACCCTAATACCATTCAATCCCCCCGGCCAAACGGGTCCTGAGAGAGAGAGAGAGAGAGAGAGTCTAATGCTAGTCTAGCCTAGCCTAGCTAGCGTTCAAGCCTCACGAGCTACCTAAGTTCAAATATGAGTCATTTGATCTAGCCTAGCTAGAGTTCAAGCCTCATGACTTACCTAAGTTCAAATATGAGCCATTTGATCTAGCTTTGCAATATTACTGTTCATCCAAACGTTCAAGATTCAATCAGTTTCATCAAATCAAAGCATTAACATCGTGCAATATTTATTCCCTTTTCAACCCTCTTACTCCTCATATATATCTGCATTACATTGCATTTCATTGTTTTCTTGTATCTGACTGACATGCTTATGCTTTACGGCTTGTCGATATAATCGAAACTGACCCACTATAAACCTTAACTAGTTGGTTATCATTTTATCCTAAACATCAATACATCATCAAGCATCCCATAATCCCATTTCTACCTACTGTGCACCCTACACTCTCGTTTTGAACGTATGCTCTACAACTTGCCGATATACGAAATTTTGGATTGCTCAATCACCATTATCATTACATCGTATTATATTTTCTACATGCAAGAACTAGTCTTATTCCTCGAAAATTAGTGAGATCATGTGAAATAAAGAACGAACATTTGCACGAACAAAATATGTGCCTAACCCTAACACCTTTCCTCTCTAACTGCAGCCCTTTAATCGGAATCTTTAGAACACAAACTCAGGAGTCATATTAGGATTAAGAATCTTCAAGTTCTCAATCCTAAACGTTTCTGCAGGGTCTAACCGACTTTAGGATTATAGTAATTAGTTTAAGACGACCCTTATCAAATATAACACCTTTTTACCCCTAACAAAAGCCCTCGAGCGCAACAAGTGAAAGAGAAAATCGATCTCCCGTCCCTGAAAAATACTCCCTCCACCATCCACGCGTACGAGTCATAGTGGGCCCAATCAAAAAGCAACTCCCAAAGTCCTTGTCCAACCATGAGCTGACTGCTCCTGATTTTGACAGGTCAACCATGATGGTTACATAAGGTCAAATTCGACCATTCAAGCACTCAAATTAACTTTCGGATGGCACCTTAGCCCCATATAAACTAGAGATCAAATTAAAATTAAAATAAATAAGGACCACCTGTGATTCTTGAGGGCCACACCAAAGGAAATAATTGGGAGAGAAGTTTGCCCTTAATTTTTAAGGTGATAATTATATAAAATCCACTCCAACCATTAGATTTCACACAAAATTACTTGCTATGCCACTCCAACCATTAGATTCCACACAAAATTACAAGCTACACCATAAACATATACTCATCATATACATATATGATTCTCATGGCCACACCGAAATAGTTTGGAAGGCCGGTGAGCATTGTCCTGTATACCAGTGTCTGCACCGAAATACATGTGGTCCTTTGGTCCACCCGAAACACAGATGGAACTGACTTTTGAGAGCCTGGCCTAACATGCGACAACTGACCTGATGGTCGAGATAGATTCATAAACATCAGGGTCGGACCGACCAAAAACACAGACAGGATTGTGGGATGTGGAATGATAATCAACGTGAAATGATAGTTACATCGACCGTGAGATAATTGTTACATCAATTAATAAGGCAGTTTTTTTAAAACCTTATTTGAAAAAAGCACTTGAATATAAATTCCATAATAGTTAGGTGGTGATTTTATTTTATTTTTCTAAATCACTTCTCCAAACTACGAAGGTTGAACATTGGAAGAAGAAAAACACAATACTCTTGTCGATAATCAACCATTAACCAGTATTATAACCGCAGGATGTCTAAACAGGACTCACGGAGAAATTGGGGGCGTGTTTGTCAGAGACGGTGCAAGCCAACGGTTGGACCACATAACTATGGCAGAAATCAGCTCCCATATTGTAGTGAGGCAGACCAAACCAGATAGAAAAATTGCAACTCTCTCTCTCTCTCTCTCTCAAAGATATGCCAGGACCGATCAACTCGTTCTTGGCTACACAAAGCCAGACCCAATCAACTCGTTCGTGACTACACACAAGTATGACCTAACGAACTCGTTCGTGGCTAAACAAACAGAAGAATGCAAATCCCAGGCCTAATCAAATTGTTCATGTCTACACACTAAGCAAGGGCCAATCAACTCGTTCATGGCTACATTTGCCACCAACCAAATGGGAATGGGGTCGTGTGAAGGTGAACATACAGAATCACTGATTGATCAGATGCAACAATGCAATTTCAATTGATTTATTTTGGGGCATTTTTTACTGCAACCAACCAGGCAATGAATGTCTGAAAAAATGGTCGAGAACCATGCACCCATATGACAATAGGGCTTCCGTAGAGGAACTTACAAACAAGTGATACACACATATGGACCAAGAGAATGGATGGGCAGTGTAAATCTCCCAGACATGCCTGGAATTTTAAACAATGGCCAGAATTGCCCAATGGGAAATCTTTTGGGCAGATCTATATATTTCAGGCTGCGGAAATTGACCAAGTCCCTGCCCATTTCCACTTTTCTTAGACTCAAGAGACAGAAAGCCGCGAGTTTGCACGAACCACCATTTCAAACGGCAAGGAAAAGAAACATTAAGCTAAAAGCAGTAATCTGTAATGGTGGACTACTGTATGCCGATAACCAAAACGCCGAAAAAACAAAAAAACTGTTGAAACATTAAAATAAAAGGCCTCTTCAAACTTACTAATCCAAATAAAGCTTGATTCCTTTTAAGTAAACACCCCCAGCTTCAAACTAGAAAAATAGAAGGCGCTGCAGCAGCAACTCTCATCATGGGCGCACTGGATTTGCCACTCCAGCTGGACGTGGTGCTTGCCCGGGCTTTGGCATATCATCCTGCAGAAAGCACACAAATGAAAATGTGGTTGATATAGACACCAAATAGAGGAGCTGTCACTTGTACAATGTCATATTAATCCATGGAAGATGATATATGCGCGCGTGCACACACACACACACACACACACACATATATATATAGAGAGAGAGAGAGAGTCACGTTCTTCTGCAAATGTGCACAGGATAGTTTTGTGTGGGACAAAGGGGGTAGGCTAGACGTGTGATGTAGGTGAGCCATGTAATGATAAATAGTAGGAGAAAGGATGCCTACCCTTAATTTTTATGGAACCCACTGTGATGTTTACATGAGATCTACTCCCAACCATTAGTTGCCTCATAAAATGTTATGCATGTGTACGAAAAATTAGGCCCATACGTGATTTATGTGGGCCATATCAAGTGAAACAATTTGGATGGTGGACGTCCAAGCACTGTTTCCACTCAGGTGGACCACCTGAATTATGGATTTGGCTGATTTTTTAGCCATACAGCTAAATTATCACTATACAGCCTATGGTCTGAGTAGATTTCACATGCACATCATAATGGGGGCCACCCTCTGCCTTGCCAGTCTCGGTTTGATTCATCTGGACCACACCGCAGAAAGCAGTGGGAAGCATGACATCCACCATTGAAACCATCCTAGGGCCCATAGTGATGTTTAAATGTTCATCCGAATTGTTCATAAGGTTACACTGGCCTGGATGAAAGGGAAACACAAATACCAGCTTGATCCAAAACTTCTGTGGCACCTATGATGTTTTCAATGGTAGGAATTCAATCCCCACAGTTTTGTATGGTGTGGTCCACTTAAGATTTGAATATACTTCAATGTTAGTCCCGTGCCCTAAAATAAGATGAAAAAATGGATGGGCAGCACAGATAAACTGCATACATCATGGTGGGCCCCATGGTGTCTTCATGGCATGGTAAAGGTGGTAAAGGATGGTAAACACCTCAGTACAGAATCCAGAATTAAATTTACTTGGTAGCCATCTAGTTAGGGTGGAGCCACTATCATGTATCTGTAAAATCCACTCCAACCATCAGGTGAGTGACCCAATTTTAGGTCTCAAGTGGAGAAACCAACTCCATCCGTGATTCAGGTGGACCTCATGGTTGGAAATAACAAAGGGCAACACTCACCATTAAAATTTTTTCCCTTAGTGTGGCCCACATGAGTCACGGATGGGCTTGATTTTTGGGTGTTAGGCCTAAAATGGGATAAAACATCTGATGTATGGAGTGGAATTCATATAAACATCACAGTGGCACCCACCTGAACCAACCAGGCCTAAGGACTGTGAATAGCTTACTTATAAACATCACAATGGCACCCACCTGAACCAACCAGGCCCGAGGACCATGAATAGCTTAAGGTCCGGTGCACGGGAAGCCACCGTGCATATTATATATATGAAACGTCACATATTATCATGACCTCCTTCCAATAGGGAGTGTAAACAGCAGATACTGCAACCCACTATACAGAAAATGCCAATAAAATTCATCAAGCAAGCAAAGGTTGATATTCAATGAGTTACAGGATGTGCCAGGAAATGCATGATCTAGAGTTGTGTATGATGCAATATTATTTTGCCAAGGCCTAAATGATGCCCACAGAAATTAATAATTAATAATATTAATAATCTACTTCAAGAACCTGGGCCTGTGTCTATTTGATGAAAGCTTTAGATGATTCAAAATCCATGAACAGACCACAATCACAAGCTTCAACATATCATCACCATTATCATAGCACCATCCCAGCTATTTGGGGCCACCTTTAGGAAATCATGTTTAGCTAATTGTTCCTATCCAAGGCTCTATCCTCGGGTAAGCGAAGATCATCTCACCATCCCTTCAATCCAAGTCCCTCTTGAACCCTCTATTCATATTAATGTCCTATGTGTTTCCTACATACCAAGGGGGTATGCCACATGCAAGTGCATATGGAGAGAGGACGCGCACACTGAGGGAGGTGTGGAAGCTTGGAGGAAAAGGTCGAGGTTACATGTATGGAGAGAGAATCAACCCAAGTGATTTCTACTGTGGGCCACCAATCCCCACCATTTTTCAATTCCATGGCCAAGTTGACTTTTAAATCTGCCACAGTTTTGGGGTTGACTTGCTAACATGAGCCAACACATGAGATGTACGAAGTGGATATCACAAAGTCATCACTGTGGGCACCACATTGCCTTGCAGATGAGGTCCTAATAATACACTTCGTACATGCTACATGCAAAGAGGAGAGGTTGGTGAGGGTTTCTAGTACGAAAGAACTGAAAGGACAAAAATGTCCTTAAAAAAACAAGGCGTCTCTTCATATAACTAATTTCAGGAGGAACTAGCCAAATACATTTTGCAAGCAAAAACTAAGACGTTGATGGCTTTCAACCATGGTATGCCAAAACGGTTACATATCCAGCCGATACATAACGGTAACGGTGGGAACCGTTACGCTTTTCGGGGTCGTATCGGCCGTTACCTGATTTTGTACCCGTATCGACCGAATAACAACAACTTTTTTTTTCCATTTTAAGCTTTGTTTTTGCTGTTTTTTGAAAACCTCTTACTTCCAAACTGTTTCTCACTCCTACTACTAATTTCGACCAACCTTAGTTGGGTATTTGAGATAAAAACACATTATATTACGAATTTTCTTAAATCAAAGCTCGGTGGGCCATTTTTCAGAAATTCGTCAAAAATAGGTATTTATACTTTTTTTAATATGCTTTGTTGTATTAATCATACCATATGATGTGTTAATCATAGTAGAACATGTTAATGTGCATTTTACAGATTTGGAATGCCATTTAATGTTTTATTTTTATTTTTTCTATTTACGCATGAATTTTGGCCCTTTTTTAAAAAAATTCGAAAAATCAATTTTAATGGTTGTTTTGCTGTTTTAATCATGTCATTTGATGTGTTAATCATAGTAGAACATGTTAATGTGCATTTTACTGATTTGGGGTGCCATTTTATATTTTTTATATTTTTTTCTATTTACACATTTATTTTGGCCCTTTTTTTAAAAATTTGAAAAATCATTTTTTAATGATTCTTTTGTTGTTTTAATGATGTCATATGATGTGTTAATCATAGTAGAACATGTTAATGTGCATTTTACAGATTCGCGTGCCATTTTATATTTTTTTTCTATTTATGCATGAATTTTAGCCCCTTTTTTTAAAATTCGAAAAATCAATTTTTAATAGTTGTTTTATTGTTTTAATCATGTCATATGATGTGTTAATCATAGTAGAACATGTTAATGTGCATTTTACAGATTTGGGGTGCCATTTTATACTTTTTTTTCTATTTACGCATTTATTTTGGCCCCTTTTTTTAAAATTTGAAAAATCATTTTTTAATGATTCTTTTGCTATTTGAATAATGCCATATGATGTGTTAATCATAGTAGAACATGTTAATGTGCATTTTACAGATTTGGGGTGCCATTTTATATTTTTTTCTATTTACGCATTTAT